>JAUCBN010000035.1:13342500-14749166 GCA_035048815.1 Abelmoschus esculentus | reverse complement strand
TTCTTGCATACGAGCTCGGATGATAAGTATGCAAGGAAAAACATATTTTCCTAGACTAGGGATAGTTTGGCTCATGAAACGAGTGAATACGGTCTTTACTATTGGGTATTGACTAATTCGGCTTAGGGATAAGTTTAGATTTCAACGACTAAAAGAAGTATATCATCGGTTATTGTTCATCCTTTATTCACGTCGAGAGGTATTATCAAGACGTGACCATCAATAGCGTTCTGAATTAGGGATAAGAAGGAATCAATAAAGGATGATCTGTTGAACTATGAGTTATTGACTTGCCGTTGAAGTATAACCAGCCAAGGTAACCCTTCAACGACCTACCGAGGTGGCACTTCAACCATTTGTATTATTAATAAAACGAGAATGCTTTATAATTGTATTTCACACTACGAAGCAATCTAAGCTAGCTTTCTTACCATCTCTTGAATTCAATTTACTTATTTGCTTTAGTTATTTTTAGCTTAATCATAATTCAATCAATTACTTGTTTCTTTTATTTTTTTCCTTAGTACAGGAGCGGTAAGTTGCGCAGGTATCCAGTCCTTATAGGATTGATATCTTAAATAGTATAACTTGGTAAGGTGTACGCTTGCACCATAAAGGTATAGGTCATCCTACGTTTTTTAAGATTTGACGTCATTGCAAGGGACTGACATTCTAACTTACCAACCTATTAATTTTGCACACTATTTTTATTTTCGTTTATTTTCATATTCTTTTATTTTTTCTTTTCAATATAATAAGGGTTATTTCAATGTATGACCAGGTCAAAATCATCTGCTGAAGAATATCCCTTTGACCCAGAAATCGATCTCATCTTCTTGTTGTAGGGTACTGATAGTCAATTTTGGCAAGTTCGTCTAGAATTTTTCAAACTTTTATGCGATGGGTGGTCTAAAAGATTACCGTTTACCAAGTCCTCAAGCATCATTCTTGTGTATATGTTCATTGTATTATAATATATTGATACTTGAGTCCACTCGAGCAATCCATATATTGGGCATTTACGATAAAGTTTTTTGTATCTTTTTCATGCCTCATACATATTATTCATCGTCCTCTTGACTAAACGATGTAATATCATTTCTAAGTTTATCTTTCATATTGGTACAGCTAAAATGGGGCAAGAAAATCGCGACATAATTTTGTCTATGAGCTGAGCAAGCCTAGTTTTAAGTTGTTTAACCATGATTTTGCCATATCCCTCAATGAATAGGGAAACAACTTTAGTTTTAAAACATTGGCGGATATCCCTAGTTGTCTGAAGGAATTACATATTTCCAGGAAGGACTTAAGATGCTGGAGAGCATCCTCATTGGCTGATCTACCGAATTGCCCAAGTGTGTTTATCATGTTAAACATCACTGGTTTAAGTTCTAAATGCTCAGTTTTTATATTTGGCATGACCAGTGCAGGTGTAAGTTAATCCAGATCTTCTTTTAGATAGTCGTGTATTGTTCTTACTCATTCTGGTGCTAGAAGAACGACTGGATCTACAACTGTGAATTATGTCGCGTTTTCTACTGCGGTGACATTTATGGCAGCGTTGTTCCCTTGCTGGCTAGTTCTAACTAATTATTCTCGGGTTGACTATCCAATTTGATCTAATAATTTTTTTAAAAAAAATCTGTATTTTTTTCAGATCATCGGATAGGTTAATCAAGTCATATAATTTTGAACACCTCCAATTATTACGATCCAAGAAATATGAACACCATAAGTATATAATTTATAGTTTTGCATTTATATTGTTAAATCATACTATTCACATACCTAATATGCTTTTGTGTGACTTTACATTGATATTGATATTATTAAATTTATTGGCATAAATTATCATACAATTTATTAGCCTATATGTTTGCTAAAGTAGTTAAAATAAGAAATGAGTATGAATCATATGTCACTGGACATGCTGCATTAACCATTGGATATATTTTGAGGGGTTAAATGCCATGAAAATCAGTTAAATTATAAATGATGAGTCTACGGGCGTTAAACACCACTGAATTTATTAAATTAATTTATAAAAAATTAAAATTTAAAGGACTAATCATACAATTATTAATTATATGTTGAGTTTATCACTCTTTTATTAATTACATACTGAGTCCTTGAGATTTATAATTTTTATTAATTAATTTAATAGTGTTCGACAATGTTCAATATTAGTGATGTTCAGCAGTGTTCGATACCCGTTTTAGAATTTTTTTCAATTATAAATTTATAGGTATAGCATATCAATGTGAGTATACATTGGTACGTGTATATTTGGATCAAATGGTTAAAAAATATTGATATAGGATCAAACGTATTGGTACGAATTTTTAATATTGAAATTCAAAAATTTACTTGGTGTCAGTACGAAAAGAGCCCATATTGATCCTTTCATTCACCTACAACCTAGTACAAGCACAATATGATTTGTACGGATACTAAATTGTCTTTAGAATTTGATCGTATCGATACATGTATTAATTCCAAATGAAAATAAAGGTCTAGACGTATCAGTACGACCTTTTGAATACTTGAATCAAGATAAGTAATTATGTTGATAGGGCTAATTCAGTATGAAAATGACCTCAAAATTCAGTGAAATTTGGTATGCATGTACAATATAACTTTAATTTATTATTGGTATTGTTAACCATTAGTAAGGACTTCAACTTTCTAAATTTTACAATTTGGTCCCTAACACTGAATATGTTGTAATATGGTTCTTATTGAAAATCAATCAATTAATTAATTAATTAATTACCTTATGATTATGTTTGTTGAAGTATTGGCATTCATTGATTGAATTATTTTAACAGGTGTATTCCGAAATGGATTTTTACCTAAAAAAACTCTTGTGATGGATTCTCATACCTTCAATTTCTTCCTAGACTGTAAGCTTATTGCTTAATTTTCATACAATTCTTAAGGCCTTAATCAGACAAGACAAGGATAAGTTTTGTAATTTGTTCATGGCTGCTCAGCTTCAATATTTCCTCCGCAATCAACTCCACTTACAGATACAGAAACGTTTGGATTTAAAAATGTTTTTATCTTGTTCCAATTTGTGGGCATGGAAGATAAGCTTGGACCAATTCTAAGAACAAAAGTTTCCTTCTTTCATTATAACCAATGGAGACCGAACCAGTCACCCTGGTGGGGTTTTTTTTTCAAGTTTATTACATCAGACTTCCGGTCTGTAATGATAAAGAACAGACTTTTAAGGTTTTTGTATGATGTTTCTCTCTCCTCACTTTCCCTATAAATACTAGCTTTGATCCCTTCATATGAAATCCACAGCTTACACGTAAAACACTTCAGTTTATAGCAAGTTAATTACTTAATAGCAGCAAAAACAATGAGGGGTTTGGCTCTGGCTGTGGTCATTTTGGCCTCTGCATTGACGGCCTTGGCTGATATCAGTTCGCTTATCAGCCAAGACAGGTTCAATGATATGCTAAAGCATCGAAATGATGCAAACTGCCCCGGAAATGGTTTCTATACATACGATGCTTTCATCGCCGCTGCCAACTCCTTTGGCGCTTTCGGGACTACCGGCAATGTTGATACTCAGAAAAGAGAAATAGCTGCCTTCTTGGCTCAAACCTCCCATGAAACTACAGGTCATATCTCTATAGGAAACTAATCATGAATGCATGGTTAATGGTCTGTGCACGGACACTAATATACGTCGTGATTCTTGTACAGGCGGGTGGCCGACTGCACCCGACGGTCCATATGCATGGGGATATTGCTACGTTCAGGAACAGGGCAACCCTGGTGATTACTGTGTTCAGAACCAACAATGGCCCTGTGCCCCTGGTAAAAAGTATTTTGGCCGCGGTCCTATCCAAATCTCATAGTAAGTGTCTTCTGTTTTTTCAGTATAAATTGATGGAATCTATCATTTTAATATAGTGAAAGTTAAAACCCTAACTTCACCATGAATTTGGCAGCAATTACAACTA
This sequence comes from Abelmoschus esculentus, assembly GCA_035048815.1. Taxonomy (NCBI): domain Eukaryota; kingdom Viridiplantae; phylum Streptophyta; class Magnoliopsida; order Malvales; family Malvaceae; genus Abelmoschus; species Abelmoschus esculentus. Next base: position 14,745,189 of record JAUCBN010000035.1, on the reverse strand, counting down.
CGGGCCGGCAGGACAAGCAATACAGGCTGATCTTCTGAATGACCCCGATTTGGTAGCAAAGGACCCGGCCATTTCTTTCAAGACCGCCCTTTGGTTCTGGATGACGCCGCAGTCACCGAAACCTTCATGTCACGATGTCATCACCGGCCAATGGAGGCCGTCTGCAGATGACACGGCTGCTGGTCGGGTCCCAGGATATGGGGTCATCACCAACATCATAAATGGTGGAATCGAATGTGGCAAAGGATCCAACCCTCAAGTTGAGGATCGAATCGGGTTTTACAAGAGATACTGTGACATACTTCAGGTGAGCTACGGAGACAATCTTGACTGCAACAACCAGAGGCCGTTTGCCTAATTATGCACTTCAACATATATACATGGAAGAATAACACCTATAAATCAAAATCTATTTAAAATAAGCATGCCATGCATCACTACTATCTATAGATGTATTTTCTCGGTATCTGGAATAATATCAATATTCAATGAATGGAGTTCAACCAGAGGCAGTTTGTGAATTTCATTTTATGATGATGGGAATTATATACACATCGCAAAACCGAACATCAGATGCCAAAACAATATAAAATTAGACTCGTGAGAAGGAAAAGGACTGCACATCCATAACCTTTGAACAAAAGATAAAAAAGAACCATACCTGTAGATTAACAAATCAAAAGCTGAAATTGGATGTATGCTTATAACACACTGCAAATCAGTTCTACTCATACTGGATATGCACTACTCCGTCCACTACCAATACCCAATCCCAAACTCCCGCTCTCAGCTTCCGACTTGCCATGGTTACTATGGCAGCAATGGGAAGAATGAACATGCCCTTGATGTGCATTGGTGCTGCTAGAATTCACATTTATGGCAATATGTCCGTTTCGGTTGGCAAGACTATGCAAATCACCCTTATCCCTAGGCATTTGGACCATCCCGATACCTTCGGAATGTGCTGAATCTTCACTGGTTTGTATGTCTTCATTGTAGCCTTTGATCAGGAAATCTGAGCAGTTCTTCCGACATCCGTGATCATATGGGTTTCTAAACTGACCACCAGCACCCCTAAGGTAGCTATACCGCATGACATTTGCCATTTCATTTGTTGTTATATTGCGAGATATCTGTAGCAAGAAACGCACAAAATGAGTCTGGAAAAAGAGTGAACAAATCGTGTATTTTCTCTCTTGTTCCTCGATCATTCTATTTCCGAAAAAAGAAATTTGATCACAAAATCTCTTCATACCTGAGAAACTTGTACAACAGTCAATGCAGCAACACCAAAGAAGAGGAAAAAATTCACAATTAAAAAGGATATAGCGCCAATATGATGAGAAACAGAATAGTTCATCCATGGGAAAAATGAAGAAGGGGCCGATGGATCGTGCACAATTCCTGCATACGACAAGAACATATACAGAGGTAGGACAATCAGCGTGGAAAAAAATTGCTTTGGAAAGTAGTTCGAACTTGGAACTGATTAAAAGACATACTTGCAATAGTAACTCCGCAAGTAATCAACATCGCCGAAACTTCTAAAACAAGGAAAAGTAAAAAGTCCCATTTGTTTTTCTGCATCACAAGATACCTAAACGAAATTAATCAACGGATACAATCACTACTCATCGAATAACTAAACAATATCCTCTTTGGACATGAAATAACCTATAAGCATAATTAAAACTAACATGCAATCACACATCATCCATATCTGTCAATGATTTGGAAGAGTCTCGTGTACAAGAGCTTTCAATTCCCTTAAGTTCATTTTCTAATGGAAGTGCAGGATCTTAGAAATACAAAAGCAGAAATTTTAAACTTATAGAGGAAAAAAACATTATAACTCATCAACAATAAAGCACCTTGCCAACACAATTTGATACCCAAGGGCAATGATGGTCAAATTGTTCAACACAACGATCACAGGTGGAGCAGTGTTTTGCACGAAGAGGCCTGACAATCTGGTAATCAAGTTAAATAACATAGCAAAACAATCAGAAATTACCAAATGAGTAACATAAACACAACAAAGGCTATAGACTAGATTAGGTGAGAACCTTGCATGTCGCACAAAGCTGAGACCAATTTCCGGCTAGCAGAGAAGGATTATTTGTCTCAATCTTCAATAAAGGTTCCTAGCAAAATATATGGGAGAAATATGTTACATAGAGAGAAAGTGCATCAATAATATAAAAGAAAAGATACATACAGGATATAACAAAACAAAATGTATAGGACCGGCAACATTTACATTTCAAGAAGACAAACGAAAACAAATAAAACAAAACCAGTTGGCATTTGTATGGAAAAACTAAACGCACATCATCTTTCATAGTTTGAGGATCATGGACATTCATCTTGAGGTAACCAGGGTCCTTGCTGAAAAGAGAAAAAAATGAAAAACAACTAGATAAGTATGCTCCTCAATGAATCTCAATACTAGCAAATACATGCAGTGATCCAGACTATAGCACAGCTAAGCATGATATACACCTAGTCCTACTCTTAGAGAGAAACACCAGAATAAATCAGGAAACAAGAAAATGACAAGATATACTTCAATTTAATCTCACATCATTTTATGGATTCATAGACACTGCCCCTATAAAATCTCGGAGTTCAAACCAAATGTATTCGTAACTGCAACGACCTAACAGATTTTTTGAAATTAGAAATGACCGTCAAAGAATATACCTGCTACACCTATAAAACATAACCAAACCAGTAGATGCCAGGATAACACCAAACCATGCCAAAAGGCTAAATCCAGCTGTCAACTTTGGTAGATTGGAATCTGAAACAAATGACCCAAAAGCAAGTTAACGGGTCATAAAGAGACAGACAAAGACAGGTATTGTCTTATGGAACAATTAACTTTCATTAAGATATCAAAAGGCATACCCATTATGACAGAGTGAATATAGGTCACCAGTAGTAGCAAGATAACGCACCAAAGAAGTGGTGCAAGTCTTACTCTTGTAAATCGACCAAAACGGCTGTTTCCATCACATCTGTTTTCAAGCAACCTTCTAGCATTTCCCTGCAGAATCAGATGTAAAAGAAACATAAATAGGTGGGGTATAATTCAGCTGATTTCATAAGCATATCATCTTAATGTTACAGAACAGCAAGAACACAAATTAAGCCACTTACAGAGTAATTTTACAGCCTTAATTGAAGTTGAAACAACTAAAAGTACCAATCAAAATAAATAATAATGGAATCCTAACATTTCCATAGTGAAGTCACAAAATTTTCAAATGCTGCTCCCATGTTGCACTATACAAGGAAAAGTAAAAGTTTCTCTGCTTAAGAACACAACTACTATTACTTGAGAAATCCCAGCTTTATAAACCTTTATGCGGCATAAAGGTGAGGAAAATGCATTGAGTTTGTAAATGCATAAAGAACCAATCATTTCAAGAGGTTCCCAGAAATTTAAATGAATACAAAACACATTTTGGGCATTTATGTAATATTTTATTAATTATCTTTTATTTGTATTCTCTTTAGAAGTTCACCCGAAAATATACATGTGGGCAGTAGAAGCCAGAAATGTCTTTCATTCAGCAGAGGGTATTTATCGGTCATCACTAACAAGAAAGAGCTGGAAAAGTGCAAGATTGAAAACAAAAACAAATAAATATCCAAAGAACAATTCACCGAATAATAACTATTAACAGTTAGAAATGTTACGGCACCTACAAGGAAAAAAGCAACTTGTCTGTGATTTTTATCAGAAGCAAGCTGTGCAGGTGTAAGGCCGCTATTATCGGTGGCCAACAAATCCTCCATCTTACCCGCCTGTACTAAGACTGTGCAAGCTTCAAGATTACCCCTAATAGCTGCCCAATGGAGAGGAGTGCATCCTGATGTAAAGATGAAACAGTTAACAGAGCAGAACACTACATTAACCGAATGAAATTCCCTAGAATGGCACTTTAAACCTGAGAATCAAAAATTTACCCTCCTTGTCCTGACGCCCTCTATGTGCATCAAGAAATAAAAGAAGACGTATGGAATCGGTAAAACCTTTATAAGCAGCCCTGGTGTCGTACATATTGAGAGGGAGTTAGAATTTAAAAAAAAGGCCTCATAATTTTAACTTCATTACACAATCAAGCAAATTCTAGGGAAAATCAAATTAATGACTCAAAGAATGATTTCACTGTAAGAAAGTTGAACACAAATCTAAAGAACCTTTGAAATTTTCAGAATGAAAACTAAAATGAAATTACCTAGGTAGGTTAAATTCTTATCATAAAAATGGAAATCCAAATTTACAAAAGTCGAGCACTCTGTAGGAGCTTATCACTATTCAGTATTCACTATCATCACTAGGCAAACTAAAATCACATAACTGAAAACTGTTTTATATTTTTTTTATATAACAAATAAACAAACAAACATTCACACACAAACTAGGCATTTCAAGAATAGTCTTAATCACCGGAAAATAAATCAAGCAATAATATACTATTCGGTACCAAGTAACCAAAAGGAAGTTCATTATTGATTAAAAGGAAATGTGAAATAGCAAAGTAATCAAAGGAAGATAACAAATTAGCGCTAATGCTAGACGAGGAAAATAATCAAGCCTCTCAAATATGATGCAAAAATGCACGTATTTAGATACAAAAGAAATTAGCAGCACCACAGTGCCTTATCCTAGACCTTCAAGTAAATAAGGGTAAGATGCATGCAGAACTCCTAAAATGATAGACGAGGAAAATAATCAATCCTCTCAAATATCGCACAGAAATGCACATATTTAGATACAAAAGAAAATTGTAGCACCATAGTGCCTTATCCTAGACCATCTAGTAAATAAGGGTAAGGTGCATGCAGAACTCCTCAAGTACCAGTGTAAAGGGCTTCGACCATCATTATCGGGAGTATCAGGGTCAGCATTCCATTTCGAAACGACATGATAGAGAAAAGAAGTCTGACCATATTGGGCAGCAACATGTGTTATCTGCATCAAATTAAAAAACTAAGTATGCATCCATCATGAAGTAGAAATAAAAACAAGAAATTTAGGTATTATACCACAATTAAATTGTAAAGAACAAAAAAAATAAAAGTTCGATCATTAAATTAAGAAATAGGAACCCAACTTCATGTCCTAGACTTCTAGATAAATAAATTTTCAAAAAAAGAAAAAAAGGAAAAACAGTAAGTTCATCAACAGCAGCAGCAGACAACTGTATAAAATTGCATGTGGTTTAGATGATAGCAGAAGGAGAAATTTAGGGGGGTGCTATATTATCAAGCAAGGGCAGACAAGAGAGACAGCATGATATGCTATGTTTTGAGGCAGTCCTTGAAGTGGCAGACTAAATAGAAAAATAAGGGAGTTAAATCATCTCCAGCAACCTACACTTAGATGAGTTCTCATGCTGCTAAAGTTAGATATAAATGATGTCCATGCAGATATCAACTAACATCTAGTGGAGAAGAACGTCTAAAACAGCTAGCCGGAACAATAATTTATATCAAGATCATTGTCCCAAATCCATAGTGGGAGACCATACCAATTTCTTGAATAAGAAAATTTATAGTACAATGCACTGCATTGAGATAGCTAACCTGGTAACCATATGTATCAGCAGCATCCACCCTAGCACCCTCTTGGAGTAAAACCTCAGCAACTTGTATTGCACCACGGACAGCACTCCAGTGCAAGGCTGTCTGTCCATTATGATCCACCGCATTCACATCTCCACCATGCTAGCATATCAAGACAACCCCAAAACTACTCAGTTAAACCGGATTTATTCAATGAAAACTTCAAGAGTAACATATCACAAGTAAACCTTAAAATTCAAACAATTTAAAAAACCCATTTCCATATCTCAAAACCATGTATTCCCAAAAATGCAATTCACTAAACCCATTAAAACCCAATTCAATGTTTAAAAGAAATTAAATTGCATAAATTGGATACCAAATGAACCCAGATCAATATCCCAAAACAAAAAAGTTCCCAACTTTGACAAGAAAGGCAATTCAGCAAATCCATCAAAATAAACAAACAAAAAAGGAATAAAAACCTCAATGATGTACTGAGCAGCGGCGGTTCTATTATTCAAAGCAGCCCACTGGAGAGCATAGTAACCATGGGCATCAGGCTTGGAAAGAGAGCAGCCCTCGAGCTCAACCAACCTATGGAGTTTCTCCAAATCCCCATAAGCAGAAGCGGTGTAGACATCATTCTTCAAGCTCTCATCATCAGCAACATCACCAACAACCCCATGATTCCCTACCCCGTATTCATTTCCGTTCGCTACAGAATCGCCCAATTGCTTCAGAGGTACAGTCTCCTCCACCACCTCGATCTCCGACGACATCTCTCAAAACCCAACAATCCAAAAAAAAATCAAAAAAAAAAAATTCCTTTTAACGACCTGGGTTTGACTTTGTTTCCAAAACTGGCTTTCAAATAAAAGAAGGGGGCTGGGATTGGCGGGCGGTTTCCCCTTTGGCGTCCGTGCCGTGTTGACTGATTGTGCCGAAGCCAACCCCCAAGGCAAAAGAACCAAAAACCACTTCGCCTAAGCAATTTTATTCCTAGGAGTTTTGGCAGGATGCAGTCTTCTTGTTTCAGAAAAAGAAATGGAATCCATGGAATTAGTGGATTTTCCAATATTTGCACATTAACCCCCTCAAATTTATATAGTTTACATCATTGTACATTGACGTTTTCCCTTGATAAAACTTTTTTAATTAAGCTGGCTAACTGGCTGAGCAGCCGTATTTATTAGTACAGGTTTTAGGAATAATTATGTCTTGATCTTACATGTAGTAGTTCATTTATGAGGCTTCAAATGGAGACTTGCCAACCAAATATTAGTACTGGTTAAATTCAATGCTGGAACTATAATTCATGATTTGTATTATATATGTCAAGGGTGGGAAAAAACTCGATTATCAGATCTCAGGATACGGATCTGGTAATATTTGATAGATTTTTATCTAGTATTAGTTTTGGTGCTATCGAAACTGAATCTTGATCTTTTTAGACTCAGTATTCGGTGGGTATCCAGTAAGACTGGGATTAATATTAAATATTTGATATTATTTTTTTTGTTTATTTTTCTTATTAAACTTTCTCTTTGTGTATAAATATTATGAGTATAACTAGTTTTAAGACATTAATTTTCAAGTCTATAATAATATTCTATTTTTATTATTTAATATTATTATTGGTGGTTGATTTTTTTCTATAATTACTCGTTTTTTTAAAAAATAAACTAATTGACCGGGTACTCAGTATTGGAACCGAAACCCACCAGTAACAGGGTCGGTTCTTAAAATTTAAGACCCTGTGTGACTAGGACCGGGACTGATTCCAATTTTCAAGAACCGATGGTTACCGAGACCGAGTTCAATACTATTTAAATTGATCGGATACCCGATTTTACCCATCCCTAATATATGTATTTTATTATTATATTATGACTCAAAATATTTTTTATCCAAAAATATTTTTTTAAATATTATATTCGAGACTTTAGTTATGGAATTAGTTATTTCTTTGTCCCATTTAAGATATTTCTTTTGTGTTTTAAAATTATCTCACTTAAAATATCTCATTAAAAAAATATTACTCGAAACAATTTATTAAAAAATTAGAACAAATGGGAACAATTAAGGTTTTGAGAAAACAAGAAGTGAGAAAACGTTTTTGAGATGATTTGAAATTTGAGAATTCTATTCATATTTATAGGGAAAATTAAGACAACAAGTAAGAAATTTAAACGAATTAAAATTTAAATATTAAAAGGATAATTAACATTATTTGATTAATATCCGGAGTTCAAGGGTAATTCAATTTCTCCTTAATTCGTATTTCAGCAGAATACAATTTTTTTTTTAATATTAAAAAAATAAATTAAGAAAAATTACTCACAACGAGTAAAATACTTATAAGTCTCAATCAAAACCCAAATAGAATTGAATTTGCACCCTTAACACAATGCATAAAATTATTTTAAGTCATTCAAAGATAATTATGTCGGTAGGTGTATATAAACACCTCCCACTTCATTTATTCCATCTATGTGAGATAAGGGGTTTTTCATTCCTTGCTTTATTCGTGACCTTCTTATTTTGAACATCAATTTCTCATTCATCATTCAACCATTTTAAGCACGTAAGATACCGTTGTAAAGATCTTAACGGAGTAAATAAAATTAATAATTTTTTTATTTGAATCTCATTTTATAATTTTAAATCATGGTTTAAAGTTAATCATTTCTCACCGTTTTTCAAATAAAATCTAGATACAGAAAGAAAGGTGAGAAATCAGACAGGTTCACTAGGATGAAGCTCTTAAGGAAAACAGCAAGTCCCATGTGTCAACTGCATAGTTTCTTGATAAAAAGAGAACCCTTTGCTAGAAGCGAAGTTTGAAGCACTACAAGAATTAAATTGTCTGGATGAACTTATGATTCTGAAACTACAAATGAAAATGCACTACTTTACATGGACAAACTCAATAAGTTAGCCTTCAACATATAATTGACTCATGGAACCATGGATACAGTAGCCTAAATCAAGATTTAGAATTGGGGGAGATAGATTTTAAAGTTTGAGGTTATTTTGTGAAATTTAAAAAAAAATAATTAAATAATTTTATTTATTTTGAATATAATTTTAAAATTTTTGAGAGATGTCATGTGTCTTTAAATAATAAGAATTAACGAAAAACCTAAATATATTACGGAATGAAAGTAACGCACCTACTTAACACGAAAACCGAGGTTTGATTTCACCGGACGTCTGCTTTAATAACTTTCAGATCACTTATAAAATTAACTGTTGTCAGGTTGAGTTGTTGAAAGATTGAATGAAGAGAAAGTGCAGGGACGTGAAGGGATCGGAGCCGATACAATGTCAACATTTGTAGTAACATATGCTTACCTGTGGGTTTGTTTGAACAAGTTATGGCAAATTGGAACTCATGATCAGTAGCATCACAGTGAGCTGATTCCAACTCGCTGTCATATTTCCACTTTGCAGCAGAATGAAGAGAGCAGCTAAAGTTTCCTGAAACATACTTCGGGAATTGTCTTATATCACGTCTAGCAGCAGCTAAGAAGGTCGAGCTATTAGGAGAAAATGGTGTTCTGGTGTCTGCAACTGTTATTGTCACCGAAGTTTCGAAAAGAATAAAGTCAGGATTTAAAGTTAAAGGACAAAATATAAATATTTAAAGACAAATTCATAAATAAACTAATTTTTTAAAGAATTCAAATGGAGGAATAAAAGTGGGAGAAATTCTTCGAGTGTGGACAATTGTCACTCCCTACCCCTGTATAGTTTCGTCTTTGGTTTTGAAAACTTCGAAATGGGAAAAGATATGCTTTTAGCCCCTTCATCACCAAAAGTTGGATACTATTAAGGTAAGATTTGGGGTGGTAAAAATAAACGGATTCAATTCATTTCTAAATCTTGTAACTTATAAAAGCTCAAGCAACAGTTTTCAATTCATTAAATTAGTAAGTTGCTATGCCTTCATTTCCCTTATAAATTGTCACCCGAGTTCGACACCTCGAACCACCAACTTCACCATCAAGGCCTTTACTGTAGTCTTATTGAAAGAGGTCCAATCCATCCTGCTATAGGATACCATGTCAAAAGGAGATGGAACAGCAATTTGTTGGCTGCTGGTAGCCATATGCACAACCGTTCTCATCCGGCCACGGCTAGTCGTAGCACAGCTGCCGCAACCAGGGAGTCCGCCGTATGCACGGCAATGTTGGTCAGTTGTATTTAACGTAAAAGGATGCATGTGGGAAATTTATAGGTCTTTCTTCACCGCAGAAGTTGGCAGCATTGGCCCTGACTGCTGCAAGGCTTTTACCACTATCAATGAGAATTGTTGGCCTAAAATGTTTCCCCTGAATCTTTCATTCCCGGCCTTGCTCAAGGATCATTGTGTTCATTTCCCGATGGTGCCTCCGGCTGCCTGAGCGAACGATGACATTGATCTGACGAATCGATTTTAAAGTTCTAGAGTCAACAAATGATTAACAACTTTTGTTAGTTTAGGTAAAAGACATGAGATTAAAACTCGCAACTTAAAAAGATAAAATGTTAATCGAGATTTTTAATCACTTTAAATATAGTTAAAAATTTTAGCTCTAATTTGACCACTAAGCCGTTAACGTTTAGTCTGTGCAAGGTGTATATCTTGTTAAAAGATTAAAAAATATGTAAACATATACTACCATATAATTATGAGCCTGTATTTTTTCGTGCGAACAGCTGAACAGTGAATTTTTCTTTGTATTTTTCGTTCTAGGGAATCTGTGGTTTTATATTTCTTGCAAATAGATACAACTTTTAGGACTCAGATGTAAATAACATTATTAATAAACTGCAAGAAATTGACTAAACATGTATACATACACAGGAAGCAATTAATATCAGTTGCAGGTTCAATCCTGAGATTTAGACAGCTATAGGCGAACCTGTATATGTATGAATAACAATTGGACTTCTAACCTTATGAATTCCATCTGACCATGTCAAGGATGCAGATGCCATTGATTCTTCACTCAAAGCTTTTCCCTTAACAGTCACATTGTAGGTCTTCTTCTCCATTAAAGACTCGAAAGATAGGACTTGCGGAATCACTTCGATTTCAAGTTCGGAGTTGGAAGAGATTGTTGCATTGTAAGTAGATGTTGCCACGCCAACGTTTGTGACAGTTCTTTGGAGATTGACTGTAAAGGGATCACCTGGTTTAACTTGAGCTGTAAGTGTAGGATAATTCAAGTCTCTTGGAAGCATTTTATTGGAGTTTGTAGGACAAGAGCTGTTGGTTCCTGATATCTTTCTGATGTTATCTTCAGTGTATCCGATACTGCACAAGAACCTTGTGTTGTCGCCTTCGACATTGTCGTATACAAGCCGGGGTTGATGGCTTTTACAGGGTTGACATGTCCGGATCCATAAGCAAATTCGCCATTTAGATTTTGTGATGGATCCATTGGGGATGCTATCGAAAACAAGCAAAAGGAAACAATGTAAGACTGTAAAGCAAGCGAGTAATAGTAGAGACTCGTTTCATCGAAAGATTACAGGTTGTGAGAAGGGCGGATTTGATGGCTGAGGGAGACCAATCAGGGTGAAATGTTTTAACATATGCAGCCACAGCAGCAACATGAGGGCAAGCCATGGAGGTTCCTGATAGTATATTGTACTTAACACGCCTTTCGTCTGTTTTGGTTGTTGAAGGTGGAGCAAGTTCTGAATATGCAGCTAGGATATCCACTCCTGGCGCAGTTATATCAGGCTGCATTGAATTTAAGGAAAATAAGCTTTAAAAAGGCAAAGTATCCGAGAGATAACCGTGGGTTTATAGGAGAAATGCATGCCTTTAGAATGTCTGGTACAATGTAATTAGGTCCCCTTGAAGAGAATGCAGCAACAACAGGAGCTGAAGAATCTTCAACTGTTTCAGTTTTCGGTAAATCTGCAACAGCTTCTCTGTGACACAAAGAGGAAACTTGGTTTCCGTTTGCCTAACATATCACATGAAAGGAAAATTTACATACTTGGTTGAATTCATGTAGGTCGTGAGTACATAAAATTTGTTAGGGTTTAAAGCTGAAACAGGCAATGGGACAACATATGAAACATTATCGAAACTTTGCGTAATCGATCCTAATGCACCCGCATCATGAGCTTCGGTTAGACCCCTCATGTTATCACATACAACAATCTTGTTCTGTACCAAACTTCTGTTCAAGCAACCACTAGCACACACCCTGTAAAAACACCATTGAATATCAAACATTTTGCTTATTATGAATCTTTTGTAAATGAAGATGTAGCTTTTCAATGGAACCAACCGAGCACTATAATCATCGCAATGAGTTGATGCTTGCCGCCCAGAAACCAATGGAACCTTTGTTCTATTAAGACTGAAAGGATTTACAGAGGATCCCTGCTTGCAAATAGGAAACAACTACTCTTAAGTAAAAATATACATGTGTTATAATGATTCAATTCTTTTTCCAAGAAGTATGGTTCTTACGGTTAGTGTCGTCCCGTTCCCAAGAACAACCTTGTCAATGAAAAGGCGATCTGTTGTGCTTGCAGCAACAGTGAGTATCCATGGTGCTACACTTGCCACCGATTGTGGCCCTGATGTACCACTATTGCCTGCAGCTTGCGTGACAAGAATTCCTTTCTCAGCTGCATGAAAAGCACCAATGACCATGGGGTCCTCGTAAAACTTAGAAGGATAGTTATATCCTAATGAAACTGTTAGAATATCAACTCCATCAGCAATAGCATCATCAAAGCCTGCCAAGATGTTTTGTGAAGCACACCCTATCTCATTGCAAACTTTATATGCAGCTATCCTTGCTGATGGAACCCCTCCTCTTGCAGTGCCTTCAGCGAATCCATAGAAACTAGCATTCCCTACGATGTTCCCGGCTGCCGTGGACGCTGTATGAGATCCATGACCAAGTGTATCCCTCGCAGAATCTGTGGCATAAACTCGAGCTCCGATAAGCTTACTGTAAGGTAAGTACTGGTTTTAGTTTGTAAACTACAAGTATGGGAGAGAATCAATGATTTGAATACCGGTCAGAGATTACAAATAACAAAATATGTTTACTTGTTACAAGTGAAGTTTAGGCCACCATTACAGGATCCCTTCCATTTTTTGGGAGGAGGACCGAATCCATCATCACCGAAGCTAGCCGACTCAGGCCAGATTCCAGTATCAATGACACCAATAATGACATTGCTCTCAGCAGTAGCATTTCGTTTAACAGTTCGATTTAATCCCATAAAATCCCATGATCTTGTTGTTTGAGTGTGATAAACTTTATCCGGAAAAACCGAAACCACTTCTTTAAAGCCTGCATATAATTGAAGTGGTAAAAATTTATGATCAAGGCAGTGCAATCAAGTGAAAAACTAGCTTTTATACCACTTACTTGCAAGTTCCTGTGCCTCAGAATCAGTGAGCTTAGCAGCAAATCCATTGAAACTCCTTCTGTAACTTCTCGTTAAGTAATTTTCCACAGAACTAGAGAGGCAAAACATAAGATTTCCAGATTATGGTTCTTATTCCTTCAAACTAAATGGACAAATCATCCAAGAAAATCAACAAAAATAAGGAAAAAAATTGCTTTATCTGATCAAAATCCTCAAATCCTACCTCTGTTTCAAAACAGCCTGAAGCATACTGAAATGATGGGATGCTGGAATGTAGTTTCCATCAGGAAGTGATCCCAGGTATGCAATGTAAACCTGCATCATCACACTTTAATATAATTTATGAACCAGTTTCAGCAAAATGCTGCTAATAATCCTTCATTTAAACAATCAGAAATTCACTTGAAAGACAAATGAAAAAGAAACTACTTGCTTTTCTATCTTCCTCTACAGCACCAGAAGGAAGGCTTATGCAAAGCATTAGAATGACAGAAATGTGAAGAAACAAGAAGAAATTTGATTTTCTCATTTTTTTTCTCTTCCTTTGAGTGTGATTAAAACAGAAACCATAGCTGGTATTTTTATAGTGGATTGAAAAATATGAAATCTCCTATCCTAGTAGCTGTAGTCTTCAATATTTTTCTTTTAATAGCCACTGTAACCAAGGAAATGAAAGAATATCTGTCAATTTTATTCATACCATAAATGATTGTAATTTATAACCATTTCATGGTGCAGTAATTATTGTTCCTAATAATTAGCAACTGGACAGATTATGTTCATAAGTCATAACTTTTCAGAATAAGGAATCGATTTATAACTTGATGAAATTGGGTTTTAAGCTTATTTCTTCTGCTTTCCTTCTTTGTCTCTGCGGTATTTTTTTTTACCATGATATCTAGATTTTTATTAAACCCTTGAAAGGTATTATATATACAATGCATTAAGAAAAAGAGTGAAAAGGGACTAATCCACTAAAAATCTCATACAAATGTACTAAAAAAACAAACACTTTCACGTAAATTAGCATATTTGCTCCGTTCTGATTACATCGACTAATAAAACCATCAAACGAATGATAATTAATCTTTTCTATGACCACCAACGAAATCAAACCAGAAATCTAGTACCATAAGGATTTTTATATGAACATCAAACGATTAATCGTTAAGATATACTGAAATTGTATTAAATGACAGATGAGATAAACTACAAAAGTTAATAAAGACGTATCATAAAGACGAAAAACCATGTGTTACAAAAGAGAAAAAAAAAAAGTGTCCAGAGCAGCTAACAATTTTTCGGACTCCCAAGGGAAGAGAAGCTGAAATACTCCAGAGCAGCTAACGGGGCCGAAGGTTATGGGCATGATCGGGTGGTCTCAGAAAAAGAAAGTTCTTGACTGGAACAGTCGCTTGTTCCATAAGGTATTTCCTGAAAAACAAAGAAAGCTCAATCTCTGGCCTGCAAACCCAGATAATTTCAGGTATAAGAATCTGCACTTAGCAACAGAGATGATCTATTGTAGTCTTATAGTTTGTGATTTGTCGATAATTTATACTTTTATGAACTGCAAGCTGTTAGTAGAGTTCTTGCATGAAAATTACACCAAGGTAAAGCAAATGATGGATCTCCTGTTTAAGGACATGGAAAAATCACTTGACTTGGAAATGAATAGCTTCTTGGATCAGTTTGGGGACAACCCGGTAATGCATGTGAGGTTCAACTTCTATCCACCTTGTTCAAAACTGGACAAAGTTCTCGGTTTCAAACCTCATTCAGATAGATCCAGTGTGACGGTCTTGTTGCTAGACGAAGAAGTTGAAGGCCTTTCAAATGTTCAAAGATGAGAGATGGATCACTGCTCCTGTAATCCCTCATGCTCTTGTTATTAACCTTGGTGACCAAATGCAAGTAGGTATATTAAAGTTTGAGCCATACGCATCACTTTCGCATCCGAAAGTTCGACCATAGGAATTAGGAAGTAAAGGAATTTGTTTGATACGTATTAATCGATGCAGATAATGAGTAACGGGATATTCAAGAGCCCATTGCACAGTGTGGTGACAAACAAGGCGAAAGCTGAGGATATCAGTGGCAATGTTGTATGAGCCAGAGCTGGAGGAGATAGGACCTGTGGCAGCCTTGATAGATGATAAGAGGCCAAGGTTATACAGAAATGTGACAAATTATACTTCTTTAAACTATGAATGGTTTCAGAAAGGCAAAGTAACACTTGAGGAAGTAAAATTTCATGCATAGAAATATGGGATCCTGCAAGGATTAAGGCTCTGAGTTAGTTGGTGATGCATGCCTTTGTGGAGTATCTTCATCTGCAAGAATGTTATATAGCTAGTTTTAGTGTACTGTTGCCTTATTCTGCATGTAACTTCATCAAGGCTTATTACCCTCACGCTCAGCATGAAATCGGACAGTAAAGGGCATGACAGTATAGTTTAATCATGAATTTCTGGTTATTAAATGATTTTGATTTATCTGTACTCTACACCATAGGTAATGGATGAAGTTGAAGTACTTATCACCAAAAAATGATCCAAATGCTCTAATGAGAATGGTTTTTTAAAATGGTCCTAGTGTATGCCCTAGGAATGCTAATGACCAACAGTTGGACATTCTGAAAATCCCAAAGATTCAGAAGAGAACTGCTAATTTAGACAAGTTTTTGCAAAGAAACATCCATTGTGCAAGTATTTAAGAGTGAAAAGACATGCTGGAGATTGAACTACTAGCAATGAATCAGATAAATCAGTGGAATCAGTAGATTCTCTTATTATGATAATCACCACACTGAAATGTGGGAACTTATTTGGTACAGATCCTAATATCAACAAAATGGAGTGCTAAAGTCACAGAAAATTAGTGATACAACAATAGTCATTTCCCTTCCAAAGAATAAATGGAAAATCTAAACAAACTGCTACCAACAATATCCTCCAACAAAGGGATAACTCAGAATCTAGTAATCAAATAAAATCGACAAAATTTTGAGTGAAACATCACATTCCTGGGGCTGCGCCTCGACTGGAATCAGATCACCAACATTTCTTTCATTATCAACTTCTAACAGTTCTTCTTGTCCTAATGTGCTGTACCTCATGCTCATGTTTGTTTTCCTAGTCTACAATTTCCTTCTATTTATTCAGAAACAGAACCTCTTCTAGGCATCGTTACTTCTCCCCACAGTTAGAAATAAATTAATAGGAAAAAGAAATCTTCACTTTCACAGCTACAATGGCATGCATGACCTTGGCAGACCGCTGGTTCCACAACAAACAGCCGGAGACCCAGTAACCATAATGTAGAAATTACATCAAGAAAAATCCTTCACAAGAGATGTAAACATTGCCAAATTAGTATAAGGATGATAGAATGATTAACTAATTAACAAATATATAAAAACATACATAAATATATGCATGTATACATTGTATCCATCAGAATTATGCTAATTAAAAGGGGGAGACAGGAAAAGATGAAATTAAAGGGGCAGAACTTATTTTTAGCAACTCAGAGTATAGCCGAGAAGGCGAGAACAACAAACAAGATTCGACTGCAATGGTGCATAAAGTATATGTGTCCTAGTAAATCCATTAATTACCAAAACTAAAATAAAGCAATTGGATGCAATGGAGGAAAAAAAGTTACACATTACAAGTATATGGAATGAAAATAGTTGCAACAGTTGCATATTACAAGCATGATATTTATCAATCAACACAAGCCTTGATTTAGAAGTTCTGGCTTCAAAAGCCTTTTGATCTTTTGAAAATGAAATATATATTGAATGGACAATAAGATAAAGGACGATTAACCCTACAACTTACGGATAAAACAAAAATAATAGACCTATCTCATTTTAACAATCTCTGGAGAAGATGAAAGTCGACCATTTTGCTTAACGGATTTCTCTTGCAATACCTTGAGCTTTTCTGAATTTTCAAACAGTTCCTTCCGAAGAACACCATGCAATCTACCAAAGAGCTGCTTCTTCAATGTCTCAAAGGCAAAATCCATTCTCTCAAGTTGTTCCATTGCATTTACATTGTACATGAACAACCCATAATAAAGATCAAAGCTGTCTCCAGATGTATTCTCCACCAACTTCAACAAAGTCTCATAACCTTTTGTGTTAATTGGTGTAGAGTCCAATTGTAGCTTCTCCAAAACCCTGCCCATCGTATGGGTGATGAACTGTGAACCTGCAGCGTGACGATCATGTTCTGCACAAGTCATCTCCACCATTTGACATCCTTCTCGGGCAAAAATATCAAGGAACTTATTACACCGAGCTACTCGTCTTTCATCATGTCCAATCCTCACCTTATCAAAAACAAAAGGAAGCCCATTCCATCCATTTTTACCACTTTCGGGTCCAAACATGGGATGAGTACAAAGAATATCAAACTCTGGCGGTAAATGTTGAATAAATAAATTCATCGGAAACTCCTTCACTGATAGTACATCAACAAACAAAGTACTTCTCTTCAATCTCTGAAAGGGCATTGACTTGAGAACTTTTTCAGTAGAAAGAATCGAGGTGCATAAAAGAATAACTTCTGGATGCTCCTCACAGAGGTCATTAGCATCAGAGAAGAAAGAAACCCCCAATTTTTCAGCTGCATCCCGGTAATCAGTTCGAGAATAGGCTAAAACTGAGTGGCCCTGGCAAGCCAAAGTTTTTGCAAGGAACTGGCCAAAATTTCCAAAACCAACAATCGCAATCTTTAGCTTTGAACTGTCATCAACGCTTTCAGGAATCTTGCCTTTGAATTCATAAGGTAGAATATCTTGAGATCTGAAAGTTCCAGGAAAAGACCGTAAATATGTTAAACAACTTGCATCACAGTAATCCCAACTTACTTTCTCCCAAGCAGTTTTAAAGGTCTGCTAATCCTAGATTTATTGTAAACATCACAAACTGTTACGAATTAAATATGGAATTAAACATGTCAAGGAAGAAAAAAAATGAAATCCTTCATTCCTAGCATTTCAGTCCATGAGCTTAATAAAGTGTTGTCAAGACATGCGCCTAGGCACAACTGCGTCTTGCATCCTAGCATTATTCAACAAAAACGCGACAGACAACTTCAGGCCAGGCCCATTTGATTAGGCGCCTAGGCATGCTTTTTTGTAAGGTGGAAAACATAGAAAAAGCCTGCCTGATTGAGTTTCTCTTTAATTTCTTTCCATTCGATACAACTCTACTTGAAAAATATACTATAAAACTCTATACTTTGTAATATTTGTAATATTTAAACATTGAACATAAGGAAATTATACATATTTACCAATAAAAATTGCATGTTTTGTAGATAAACTAGATTCCACTTTAGAGTTTATTATATATATAAAGCTTTTTTATAGACATACATATATGTTACAAAAACTCACATATAAGCATATTGCGTTTACTTCACTCAAGCTAGCTTTATATGTGCGCATGACGCAATATATAAGGGTTCAAAGGCCTAGAGTGTGTTTTGTGCCCTTGAGAACTTTAATATTAAGTAGTTCTAAAGCTACATTTACTACAATCACTATATGAAAAAAAGATATAATATTTACTTCTAACCAGATTCTACAAATTCAATATTTAAACAACTATCAATTCGGACGCATTAGGCATTAACAGCCTGTAAAATCAGGAAAGATTCTAAATTCTATGTGATTTTCCATGTTCACCTTCAACTGATATAGAAAGTCTTAAGCATTTTAAAGCTAATTGAATAGCTACTATCTATGTCATGCATGATGAATTGAACCAACAATCAAAGAAACAAAAGTGAAATCCTGGAAATACCTCAGAACATTTGAGCTTAAAGCCGATGCAACACCATTTTGGTAAGTACCACCATGCAGATTCTTTACCTTCTCTCCTTTCTCAAACAACTGTTTCCTCACAACCTGATGCAGCCTGCCAAAAAGCTCATTTCTCAAAGCATCAAAGGCCAAATCTAACTTCTCTACCATTTCCAAAGCACACTTATTATACAAAAACAGCCCATAGTACAAATCAAAGCTATCCCCACAAGTATTCTCCACCAAATTCAATAAAGCCTCATAACCCTTCGTATTAATCGGCGTTGACTCCAACCCCAACATGTCCAACACTCTCCCAACCGTGTGTGTCATAAACTGTGACCCCGCCGCAAATTTGTCGTGCTCCTGGCAGCTCATTTCCACCATTTTACACCCTTCATTTCGAAATATTTCAAGGAATTGTTCACACCTTTGAACCCTGGAGGATTCATTCCCGATTCTAACCTTCTCAAAGACAAAGAAGAGACCTTCCCAGCTTTGTCTGGCGCTTTGTGGTCCGAACATGGGATGCGAACAAATGATGTCGAAATCAGCAGGCAAGACATCGAGGAGCAGGTTCCTAGCAAACTCCTTGACGGATAAAACATCAACAAACAATGTAGACCGTTTCAGTCTTTGTAAAGGAAGAGTTTTTAGAACCTGTTCGGTCGAGATAATCGAAGTACAAAGTAGTATAACATCTGGGTGTTGCTCACATAAGTCGTCTGGATTCGAAAAGAAGTAAACTCCCATTTTTTTGGCTATATGGGAATAGTCGGATCTCGAGTAGGCTAAAACTTTATGACCCTGAGAAACAAGAGCTCTAGCAAGGAATTGACCATAGTTGCCAAAACCAATGACGGCAATCTTGAGGGAAGAAACGGGTCGGGCATCAAATGGGTCGAATTCTGATGCGGGACTGGCGGAGCAACACTTGAAACGGCGTCGTTTAGGGTAGTGGATAAGTATGGGTTTCTTAGATGTTTTTGGAAGGAAAGAAAGGGATTGAAGGAGAGTTGGAGAAGAAGATGAAAGAAGGGAAATAGAGGCTTTGGAAAGAGATCGATGGAGCGAAGGATGAGAAATCATGGTGTGTTTAGCAGAGAGGGAATCTCTGTGGCTCTGCACCCCAACAAGGACGAATCGGCAACCTCGAAAAATGGGGCGGAGACACGACGAGTGTTTGGTCTCCGAAAACAGCAATAAGATTGAATATTTAAACAGCTATGAGTCTCAGAGTCTGGTAGGGAAAAAAAACGCATTTGTTGTTAGCAAATGTATCATCTTTTTGTAATAAAAAATAGTAGGAATTGAAGTGTTATGGTCAAATTTCGTATCTTGAGTAATAATTTAGGGATTTAGGGTAGGAATTATAAATTTTAATTTTTAAACTTTTAACTATAGATTTAAACTTTAAAAGCCATATTAAGTTTTTATAATAAAATTCTTTTCTCTCTTAAACTGTTTTTTTGTATTTTTTGTTAAAATTATTTAAAAAAATTAAATTAAACCCTAATCTTAATTTTTATATCTTAAATCTTATACTATAAAAAATACACCCTTATTCTAACTCTTTAAACCTTAACCACGAACTCTAACCTTGAATCATAAACCCTAAATTCACTAATTTAAAGTGAATGCATCAATGAAAACACGATTAAAGGTAGACGGTTTACACCTAAATTCTTAACCCTTAAATATAATTCGTTTGTAGAAACTTTTTTCGTCGTTATTGTAACTAGCTCCCTAATTCGTTTAATCAGCTTGTGATTTTTTTCACTATCGATTTATTAAATTATAATCTTAAAAAATTCAAAATTTAAAATTTTGTTATGAATATTATCTATGTGAATATCTATCATAATAAGAACTCTATCATTAGTGTACTGCTTATACCTATAAATAGATGAGTTTGTGAAAGCATTATACATAAGTTAATATTGAGAATGATACAAATATCTCTCTTTATATCTTTTCTTTGTTCTTTCATTCTTGTTCTTTATTCTTGCTTTAGTTCTTCTTTATTTTATTCACAATAAATTTAAAGATTATAAATTTATATTTAGAGTTTAAAATTTAATATTTATAACTAGAAATGTTTTTACATTGTTAATGTATTAAATAATTTTCTATTGTTTTAGTTGTATTTGAGGTGCTTACTTAATATTTTTTATTGTTTTAGTTGTGTTTAAAGGAATTTTCTTTTATAAAATAATGATAAATAATAAATTTGATAGAATTTAATCATATTTTTATACTTTATTAATAAAAAATTAAATTTATAAATATAAAAAACATAATTAAAAATTATTTATAAATCATCAAAAAACAATCTTATATTATTTATGGTTATATTACTTAAACACATTTTTAATAGATCTTGTATTAGAGTAGTAATAAAATTAAAATTCTTCAATATTATTTATACTAAATATTAATGAGCATTAATATTATGTAAAAAACAAAATAAAATTTAAGTTTTTTATTATTTTAATGCATTTTTCAATGGATGAACATTTTTTTAATACTTTAAAAGCTTTTTTAATTTTTAAATTTAAATTTTATCATTTTAATGCATTTTATTTTTAATATTTTATTTATTCTTATTAAGTTTATAAATTTTTATAAAAATGAATATTTTATTTTTAAGATTTCACACTTTGTTTATTTCAAAATTATTAAGGACCCAAATGATACTTGCATTATTGTACTAATCGATTTTCATATATTAAATTTATAAAAGTTCAATTTAAAAAACTAATTATTTATCTAATTTTATTCAAAAATTAAAAAAAAATAGATTAATTTAACTTGAAATTAAAATAAATTATTTATCTAACTTTAATAATTTTCTATTTTTTTATTTATTTTAGCTTAAATATTAAATAAGTTTTTAGACTTTCGATTAAAATTAATTATATCTATAAACTCAAAAAAAATCAATTTTACCTTTAAATTTGATTAAAATTAATTTAACTCTCTTTGCCATGTATCAGTACACGTGTACTGTCACATTAACATTATTAACTGTCACATCAATAATATAATAATTATTGTTGATTAAATAATTAATTTATTTAATTTGCCAACTAAAAGATTTAATTAGGTTTTTTAACGATGTCTGAATTAATTTTTGGGATAAATTCTAAAATAAAAATATCTCTTTAATCTTAAATTAATTATTGAAAATAAAAAATATATTTTAAGGGTTTTTTTTTCCTTTAAACCTAAAAAATATCCTAACCAACTTTACCCCTTGATTTATTAATCCTATTTATTAATGTTTTCCGTGTTGAAATTCCTTTATTTGTTTGTTGGTTTGTTTTTGTCTACCAAACCATACAATCTTAAGACGTAAATCTCATAGAAAAATAGGATTAACAACTTAAACACGATATTAACAAAAACTTACGTGACCTGCGTATCCACTTAAAGCATAAGATGAGATCGTCAAATAATAAATCTCATATATATTTTGAGAGTATAATATATATGCGAATAAATTTTAAAAAAAATACAGAGATAAAAAATATTGATATATTAAAGTTTAGGGTTTAAGGATAGAGTTTGAGATTTAGAGTTTAGGGTTTGAGGTTTAGGGTTTAGAACTTAAAATATTGATATGTTTGAACTTTTTTTCTTTAAAGTAGGTTTAAGATTTTTTAATAAGACACATGTTAATGTACGATATTAATTTTAATAAATTTATCCCTTTTAAAAATAATCTATACTCTCAAGTCTCTAACGACTCAATTAATTAGTAAAACTCGTAATTTTTTACTCTCGAATATTTTTTTTATCTTTATTTATGTTCTCATGATAAAAATTAAATTTATGTTTAGAATATAAAATATATTTTTAAGATATAATATTTAATATTAAATATTTAAAAGTTATAATTTTAATTTTTTTAATATTTTTAATATTAAAATAAAAACATCGAAAAAACCCTTAAAAAATAAATCTACCTGATCCCAGTGCTGTGTTTAAAAATTCCCAACGACCCACTTCTTGGTTTTTTGGTTCGGTGGGTTGTCGGTATGCAGTAATGTTTGAATTTTTTTATTGACACTTTTTATTTTTTTAACCATGGAAATACTTATATTATTTTCATTGATTTAATTATATAAAATAAAAATAAAAACATTTTTTATTTTTTATTTATGATTCAAACTATATTTATTTAGTAATTAAAAGAAATTAAAAATGCCAGCTTTAGAAGGGGCTGATACCTGCTCTAATATGCAGCGGCAGATCTACATATAAAATTAAGTACGTTTGTATTCATCTTAAATTTTTTAAAAATTAATATATTTAATTTTAATTTTTAATTTAAAATTAAATATTTATTTTTATATTCTACGTTTATTTTTTAAAAATATTATAATTTATGCAGATTTCTGTCACGTGTAACTTACATGGCTGCCTCGTTTTTTTTCACACCAACCCACTTGCAAATTTATATTTTATTTAATTTTTTTCCACAGAAAAAGGGAAGATACACATAAAAGGGAAATTTTGAATTCTATAAATAATTTTGGAGACATAATTAAAAATAATAATTTCTTTTAAAGGTTTAATTAGAAATTTTAAAATAATAAATAAAGTGTATATAAAATAAGAATTTAAGATTCATTAATCGATTGATTGATCAAAGATATTTTTATCATTTTATATTATACAAGTTTGAATCTCGATTTTTTTAATTTTTTTAAATGTTTAATAAAAAATTTTACGAAAAACTAAAATATATCAAAAAAATAAGAGATTAAGAACCATTGATTGGTCAAGTCATTCTTACGTTATTACTGATATTTACTTTGAGAATATAACTATATTTTTGTTTAGTAAAAAATATATCCTCTTTATTTTTTGTGTGGATTTGAATTTAAATATTTAATATTAAAAATATTATTATAATATAATTTAATAAAATTTTTAATATTTTTTTTCAAAATTTTAAAATTTAATTAAAATTTTAAAAGTAAAAGAATTTGGTTAATTTTGTCCATTTAAAGAGTTTGAATGTACTCTAGGGCAGCCTGGCCCAACAAGCAATTATTCCTTTGACATTGAATTTTCTTTGTTTGAGTACATGGACAATAAATGACTGACTTAGGGATTATCGATCTATATACTAGCGGTGAAAATTTTATTTTTAGAAATATTTTAATTTTAAGTATTAAATTTTAGAATTTAAGAATTTTAATTCAAAATTTTAAAACTTAAAATTTATAGTTAAAATTTAAGATTTAGGATAAAAATTTAGAATTTAAGGTCTAAAATTTAAATTTTACGATAATATGAATAAAAATTTAAGTTTAAACCAATAAACCTAAAATTCTATAATAACTCTAAATTCAAAATTAATATATTTAAACCCTAAATTTTAAATTTTAAACAAACTAATATCAAACGGGTCTCCCAAAAAGTAATTTTAATGTGGTCAATTTTTTCTCTTTTACAATCAGTTTCGCTACAACACTTTTTCTTCTAGCTAATCGTCCACTTCTTCTAAATGTAATTTTTATGTTATGTATGGTTGTGCCTAAGGACATATCAACTGAAGTAGATTTTTTTTTATCGATCAATCAGACCTCTTCCTAAACGGTTCATATTAATTTCATCAAAAAATTGTTCATATTAAAATTTTTATAACATTAAAGGTTATATACGAAAAAATCTCATATATTGACAGTGAAAATATAATTTACATAAACTCTCGAGTTTAGAATAAATAAATGTTTTCATAAATGTCTTAATTTTATGTATAACGGCTTAATTTAATGTTTAAAGTTTAAGAATTTAAATGTATAAATTTAGAATTTATGATATAGGGTTAAAATTCAGGCCTTAATCGTTAGGGTTTAGGGTTTAATCCAAATGTGTTTATAGATTTTAGGGTTTAACAAATAAACCCTAAAATTTAATCTTAAACACTAAACTACACTACAATCCCTTAACTAAAAAGCTCTGCAACTAAACAAAGTCTCTAAACCTTAAAATCAAGGCAATTACCAGCAATATACACTCAAAATGTGACCCAATATCATATCACTGAAAAATTGCAACAAAAACGTTCTTTCATTAAACAAAAACAAGTGACAACGAAGTTCTTAACTCGTTTCTAGATTTACCATCATCATCACCGCTACCATCATCATCATCGATGTCATTGTCATCCCTTAACAATCACTACTGGTTTTAACCTTGAGAGGACATGTCAAAATGTGCTACAAACTAAATATACTTAAAAAGGGAGTATCAGAAGAAAGAACCGGCAGGGGTTTGAACCATTGGGTCATTACCCCATGTTTCTGTTTACTTGAATATCTTGAAAAGCAGTCCGCCGTGTGTGGCGAAGAAGGGTGCAAAGACGAGTGATTCGACAGCCATTAGCTTGATGAGGATGTTTAGTGATGGCCCGGATGTATCCTTTAGAGGGTCACCAATGGTGTCACCAATAACAGCTGCCTTGTGTGGATCTGATCCTTTGGGACCAAGAGTTCTTGCATGTTCTGAAGCTCCGGCCTGCGTTACACGACAAAGTACAGAGCATAAATATAGAACCATTTCAGAATTGTCAATCATAAGGATGGATAGGAGAAGTTGGTCGATTCATGGATACCTCGATGTACTTCTTGGCATTATCCCAAGCACCCCCGGTGTTCGACGCAGAGATAGCAATCTGCAAATATTACCGAGACGGGAACAACAATAAGTTTAAACTTCTGTAGTACATATCTCAAGCAATTCAAAATCATATGGTTGTAGTGACACTATATTAAAGACTGGTGACCATTACCTGGACACCAGAAACAAGTGACCCAGCGAGGACACCGGAGAGAGTTTCTACTCCGAAAAAGATCCCGACAATAAGGGGTGTGAGCATAACTAGCGCACCAGGTGGAATCATTTCTTTGATGGAAGCATCAGTAGAGATCTTAACGCAGGTAGCATAGTCTGGCTTAGCAGTGCCTTCCATGAGACCTGGGATCGAGTTAAATTGCCTGCGAACTTCCTCAACCATCTTCAAAGCAGCACTTCCCACGCTCTTCATGGTCATAGCAGAGAACCAGTAAGGAAGCATTGCCCCAACAAGCAAACCAATAAAAACTTTAGGGGTCAACACATCAACAGTTGAAATAGCAGCACGGCTCACAAAGGCACCAAAGAGGGCAAGGGAGACGAGGGCTGCTGAACCAATGGCGAAACCCTGGAAAAAATGCAGGCATTCAAATGAATACCTATAGTAATGTAAAAATAAAAGAAAAAGTAAGGCTAGTGCTTAAGCGAAAACATATCAAACCTTTCCAATCGCAGCAGTGGTGTTTCCTGCAGCATCGAGAGCATCAGTTCTCTCTCGTATTCTGTGGCTCATGCCAGCCATCTCAGCAATGCCTCCAGCATTATCACTGATGGGACCATAGGCGTCAATAGCCAATCCAGTAGCTATGGTGCTCAGCATTCCAAGGGCAGCAACAGCAATGCCATACATAGCAGCAAAGCTGAAACTAACAAAAATGCTGACTGCGATAGCAAAAATAGGAATAATGCAAGACTTATAACCCAATGCAAGGCCAAAAATAACATTAGTCGCAGCTCCAGTCCTGCAGGAATCAGCAACGTCTTGTACAGGGCTGCAGGAGAAAGTACATCAAGTTATAAACTCAATAATAACAAAGGATAGTCCAGAAAAAAGTTAAATACCATCCAGACTAATTACCTGTATGCATTGCTAGTGTAGTACTCTGTTACAAAACCAATAATTAGGCCAGCCCAGAGTCCAACAGCGACACATAAGAATAGTTGCCTGCAGAAGAAATTCAATATTATACAATCATACGACTCTTGCTCTTGCGCAGTAAAAGAAGCAACGAGAACTTACCAGTTCTTCACGTCTTTCTGCTCTCCAAAATTGAAAATAGTAAAAGAAGATGGAAGAGCTATCCAACTAACAATTGCGATGCCAATAGTCATGAGAATAGTGGAGATGATAAGTTGCCTCTTCAATGATGGCTCAATTTCCTTAACAGCCGTGATCTCAAAGAAATCAGTTGCAAATAAGGTGGTGATTAAACAAACAATGATACCAACAGAACTAATGATGAGAGGATATAACATTGGAGTCAATTCATGATTGATCCCAAAAGAAGATATAGAAGCAACAACAAGTGCAGCACAAGAAGATTCAGCATACGACCCAAAAAGATCAGATCCCATTCCAGCTATATCACCAACATTATCCCCAACGTTGTCGGCAATCACCTGAAAAGATGGAAGCAACTCGATAAAATCACGACCCAGGAAGATGAAGCACAACTCAATTTCAGAGTTCCAAATGTCATAACATACTCATAGATAAAGTAACTTACAGCTGGGTTTCTAGGGTCATCCTCTGGAATGTTCCTTTCCACCTTGCCTACAAGATCAGCACCCACATCAGCAGCTTTGGTATAGATGCCTCCACCAACTCTGCCAAAGAGTGCCATGGATGAACCTCCAAGCCCATAACCAGTGATGGCCTCAAAAAGACCACCCCAGTCATCACCATAGTAGAGCTTGAATAAGTTGATGGCAATGTAAAGCACCAAAAGGCCGTTAGCAGCAAGAAGAAAGCCCATGACGGCACCAGATCTAAATGCAGTGATAAATGCCTTTCCAACACCTTTTCTAGCCTCCAGGGTGGTTCTAGCATTTGCATAGGTAGCAATTTTCATCCCAAGAAAGCCAGAAATAACTGAAGTGACAGCACCGAGCAAGAAAGAGATTGTGCTGAATATGGCAGTGGCAAGGGCAGGTTTGCACGTCTTAGATTGGTCATATGTGCAAGGCTGGCTCTCTGTGCTGAAACCCTCTACCGAGCCAAGGAAAAGGAAAATCAAGATTGCAAAAGCAACCATGAAAACGCCAACATACTGGTACTCGGTGAAAAGAAATGAGGTAGCTCCTGTAAACTCAAATCCAAAATCAGCTAACTAGGAAAGTCTTTTTTCCCAAAATTAACAAGAGAAAATGAAATAAACAGAGCAACTAATCATAAACCATTAATCCTTTGCAGACAAAACAATGTTCAGGAGAACATTGTCTAGAGAACAAGATAGAGTTTTCTTTTTACTGTCCTCACTTAATCTGATGGAAATTTTAACAGAAAAGTAGTTGTGTTTTGTAATGTAACATTTTTGTTGACAGCAAATTAGAAAGTATTGATCTAAATATACTTCTATAGGTTAGGTAATTCACAGTTTAAATCACTTAATTTAACATTAACTTTCTTGTAGGTAACAAACCTTTTTTTTTATCAAATTACATCATTAAACCTTTAATTAAGTCAATTATGTGATGCTAAGTTTCAATAACCTAGAATGTAAATTACCCTACTTCCATATTTAACAACAGTAACCTATAATATACAAGAAAAAAAACAGCATATTCCAAACCTTAGAAGCATAAAAATGATTCTAAAGCATCCCACTTTCCAAAAGTGAATAAATTTCTAAAGCATATAACATCATGAAATTCTGCAACATCTGCTCAAATCAGCTTCTACTATGACAATCATTCATGTATGATATGACTTAAATTTTACAGAAGCATTCAACATTTTAACAGGGGGATAAACTAAACAAATATTTTAGACAAAGTAACTCATGGTCACTGCAAACTAGAGTCAAGAGCAGCCCTACACGAAGAACTCCAGATCCAAAACCATGTATATATACACAATAACAATCCCATCGTTAGAGCACATATTATATGAATCAATACATGTGGGTCCAAACTACAGATTCACCCCCATTACCATACACTTCGAACTGAAGAAAACGTTCATTAAAGCACATATTTTTATTATTAAGACAGCTTGCAGAAGCCGTAGTTGTTCGAGACATTTTAATAAAACAAATATCCGACAATTCAGGAAAAAAGATGCACACTTTAACATAGGAAAACATGAAAGAAACGCAGCCCTCGTGCTCCCAAACTCATTTCTTCTTCTTCTTCTTCCCAGTAGAGATTCACAAATAAATATCAAAATTAAGCAAAGAAAGCAAAGACTCAACCAGACAATATAAAGCACACGCACAAGGAGAATACAAAGATCTAAACTTTCAGAACATAAAATCAAACATTTGAAAAGTAACATGAAAAGTCACGTTTTTTCTTCAGAAACCACTTCAGCTAAGCTAAAAATAACGGAAACCCAGTGTCAAAACATCAAAATAAGACCCATATAATCAAATTTTCAACAAAAAAACAAATCGCAAAAAGATGTAAAAAACGGAGTGTAAAGAGCAACAACCTTCAGAAATGGCGGTCTGAATTTCAGCACATTTAAGAACAACGTTATGGTCATTAAGACCTTCCTCTTCTTCAATGAGGTAGTCTCCATACCCGTTTTTGCCACCAGCA
This sequence comes from Abelmoschus esculentus, assembly GCA_035048815.1. Classification (NCBI taxonomy): domain Eukaryota; kingdom Viridiplantae; phylum Streptophyta; class Magnoliopsida; order Malvales; family Malvaceae; genus Abelmoschus; species Abelmoschus esculentus. Next base: position 14,715,984 of record JAUCBN010000035.1, on the reverse strand, counting down.
CCGTTGTTCCCTGGAGAAGCAGAGTCTCGACCGGGAGAAAGCTTCACCTTGGAAACGAGAACCCATTGTAAAAGAGAAAAGGCAATTCCAATGACGGCGCAGACCGGGATCAAGATCTCCGTTCCGAGATCTGGCAGAATTGAAGACCCCATACTGACCACCCTCAGAAAGAAATGAATTAGACGCAACGACCGACGAGGGAGAGAGAAGAAGATTAGAATACAATGAGAGGACAATGGGGGGTGAAATGGGAGTTATATACACGAAAATGGTGTGCCAAAAAACTTTAAAAATAAATAAATAAATAAAATGACAAAATTTATTTTATTTTTTAAATAATTACTATAAGAAGTTGCCTTAGTTGAAAGGGTAAACTACTAAATTATATGTATGGTTATATTTAGATTATTTAATTATTAAAAATTATATTTGAATCATTTATTAATGAGTAAGATTATATTTAGATTAATTAATTATAGGTAAATTTATAATTTTGTTACCTTTATATTTAAAATATATATATAAATTTGATCTTTTTTTCTAATTCACTTGTATTCCTGTTAACATTAGAGTACTTCATTTGTGGTCATTAGTTAATCTAATACCTGAATTGATAAATTTTATTAGATATGAATGTGATTTAAATATAACTTTACCTATAATTGAGTGATCTGAATATAACTTTACCAATAATTGAGTGATCTAAATATAACATTTATTAATTATGTGACATAAATATAACTTTTTTTAGATAAATCTGTAATATTTATTCCAAAGCAGAACCTCTGCTACAAATTACATTTTAGAGGACCCCCATACAACAAGAATCGCATTCTGTACAATTTCATAAATATAACTTTATTCATAATTGAATGACTTAAACGTTAGTTTTAATAATTGAATAAATTAAATATAATCTTACCCATAATTAAAAGGAAGTCTTATCACCTTACAACGGGTGAAAATATTTTTTGTTTTTCACCCTTAATTTGGGGTAAAAGGAAATTTTACCATTTAAAATAATTTAGGATAATCCTTTTTTAAGTATATCTCTATTTTATAATATATGTTCAAGATTTATGAATTTTTTTTTAATAATATTTGTTTAGATTTTGAATTTAAATTCTCTTCGTAGAATATAATATGTCTTGTCATTATACCCAATACTTATTAGTTAGGATCATCCTTTTTATTTAAGTAGACTTTAAAATATTTTTGAACTTATTTGAATAAAGGTCTAATATTTTGAAAAAATAAGTAATTTTATTTTAAACATATTAAAATATTATATTTTTATTCCATCAAACTAAAAAATATTAGGTATTTACTTAATTTTTTAAAAGATTGCACTCTTATTTGAACATATTTAAAAATATTATTACATTATTTTATATTTTGAAAAGTTAAATCTTTATATATGAACCTCAAAAGGTTAGGTGATTCATACTATTTATGTTTAAACTATTTTCTCATAATTAAGTACGAGTGAGATAAAATAATACAAGAAGATTTTAAAATAATGGATATTTTTGTAAGTCTTAAATTCGAGATTTAAAGAGAAAGGATGAGAATTGATGAGTAGTCTCGACCAATCGACCGTCAACGTTTGCTTAATTGTTAGTGATTATTTAATTTAAACTATTTCTATGATTATTTTTCAATAATTGTCTCGAAACTTATTAGTTTTTATAAATTCTCATTACAGTGATGATAATAATAATTATTTTCAAAAAATAATTTTAAAATTTAATTTAATTATTGATAAAAAAATTTATGATATTTGTCACCTGAACTTTAAACTATCAAAAAAATAAATTAAAACTACCATAAAAATAGATAAAATAATCGTCATAAACCATAAAAATAAATGTGATATAAACTTGATAAATATAAAAAATAAAGCTAAAATTTATAAAAATAAATAAATTTTATTTATATAGACAATCAATAAAATAATTAACGACCGTCGTTGGCTAAGAAATAATAATATAAAAATAAAACTTAATATTTTTATAAACGTCTTAAAGCAAATGAGAAAAATGAGACTTTATATATATATATATATATATATATATATTTAAAATTGCTGTGAGTGAAACAATTAACTATTTTATTCATTTTCACTTTCACATCAATATATTATAAAAAGGCCGGTCTAAATTGGCTACTAAAAATGAAAGTAGGTATTAGGAATTATGGATTTATCAACGTGCGTCAAATTTCGTTAAATTTCGTTAACTTTAAATATATTTAATATTATTAAATTAATTAATAAAAATAAAAAAATTTTAAATATTAATCATATAATTAATAATTATTTAAATAATTATTAATTGTATGATTATTTTTAATATTTTTAATTTTTATTAATCAATTTAATAATGTTTAGATGTGTTCGATTTTTGTTATAGAATTTTTTCCTTAGAAATATTGGGAAATTCTCCCAGAGGAGTTGGGTTAGTGATTGAATTTGGAATAAGCGAATGCAAACAAAATATGTATTTACCAAAAAATTATATTTTTACACATCGTCTATGAAATTAATTAATCAAATATATTTATTTTATTTATTTTTATCTTATTTTTATCAAATGAATTTTCAATAATATTTAAGCATAAAGATAATTTTAACTCTTAACGTTTATAATTTTTATCGTTTTAGTCTTATTCTTTTTTTAGGATAAACTTAGTCCTTAACCTATATCTTTTTGACAAATAGCTTATTTTTTAAGTATCATGATAACTTGACCGTTAAAAATTTAACGATGATGACATGTCATATGCATATGATGGTATATTTTAAATGACATGACATCTAACCTATCAAATACATATATATATATATATGAAATATGATTTTATTTTAATATAAAATATAAAATAATTAAAATTCAAATAAAATATTAAAAATTAATTGATTCTAAAATAAAAGGCTACTAAATATTCCCAAATGATAGAATCAAAGTCTTATCTTAAAAAATATGAACACAGTTCGAAATTAATTAATTTTTTGAGATATAATTTTGATTCTATCGTAGTTAGGGTTAAAAATGTTTAGTAGCATTTTATTTTAGAATCAAATAAGTTTTTAATATTTTATTAGAATTTTAATTGTTTTATATATTAGAATAAAATTATATTTCATATATATATATATATGTATTTGATAGGTTAGATGTCATGTTATTTAAAATATATTATCCTATGCATATGGCATGTCATCATTGTTAGATTTTTAACGGTCCACTTATCATGATAGTTAAAAAATAAGTTATTTGTCAAAAAGATATAGGTTAAAGGCTAAATTTATTCGAAAAAAGAATAAAACCAAAATGATAAAAATTATAAACGTTAAGGGTTAAAATTATCTTTATGCCTAATATTTATTATAAATTAAATTTAAAAACAACTTTTTATTCAATGAATCTTCACTTGATAAAATAGATAAAATACAAAAATAATAAAATAAATATATTTAATTAATTAATTTTATAAATAACAAAAATTACTCACGATATAACTTATCGTATTTATCATTGGAATTTAAGAAATTTCTGAGTTGGAACAATAAAAGATGAAAACGACATCGTGTACCAAAACATATGGCCAATCAACGCAACGCAACCTAGGTATCTCTAGGGTAGGGCTTTCCCTTTATTATTATTATTATGGAGTATTATTATTATTATTATTTGAATTCTGACGTGGCAATTAATTATTCGAACAAATCTTAGATGGGAGTATTTCACACGCAACGTGTGCCTGCCTTTCTTATCTTAAAAACTATAAACTCTTTAATTTTTAGAAAGTTAAATTTAAATAATAATATTATTAAGATCTAAAAATAAAATATATATATATATTATTTTATAATTATTTAAGTTTAAATTATTATTATTTTTAAAAAATAATATTTATTAGAATATGTTTATGATATAATTATTTATTTATTTTAATTGGATTATATTCAAAGAAAAAAATTATAAGGGTTTCGCACCACAAAATTAAAATTTTAATGTTTAAAAATAAAAGTAATAAAATTTTAAAGGGTTAAAAATATTAAAGTATAAATTCTATTATTTACAAAATATTATTAAATATTTTGATATAAAAATAATAAAATTATTATTTTGATCAGAGTGTTTCTAAGAAAAAATAAATTCTTTTATTATTTGATCTTGAAATATCGATAAAATTATAAAAAGTAAAAAAAGTTATAAATTAATAATCTTTGTTATCAATAATGCTCGATTGATATTTGTTATATAATATTAAATTATTAAAAAATAAATAATATTATTATAAAAATAGATTAAAACTATTGCCAAAGCAGATGAATATTATTTATTTATTTATTTTAAATTACGGTATAAATTACATGAAGCTGTCGATCTTGTAAGTAACGTAAGGGGGGTAGGCCCACAAAATAATCACTGTTGAGTGAGATGAGATCTGGACCCTTCACCCAATGTGGATGATAGCCTTGTAGCAAACAAATTTATGTTAAAATAGACAACTATTTTTCTTTTATCAAATCTGATGTTAGATGCGATTGTAAGGTTTTATATGAAGGTCACCTTCGGAGTTCGAGCCTAGACATATTCAGTTTGGTTTGGACTCAAAAGTTCGTCGAACATAAAATTTTATGCTTAAGTTCGAATAAGATAATTTGAATTCAATTTATTGTTTTTTCGATACTCATAGCGATTAGAATAAAATCGGTTATATCTGCAATCGCGATTAACATAATATAATCAAAAATACGATAAACTTTTAATTCGTCGTCCAAGATAACTAAATTCTTAAACTTAAAACCCAAAAATATAAACCCTAATATCAAGTTTAAACCTTAAAATATAAATCTTAAACTCTAAATCTAACAACATAAACCTCTAAACTCTAAACTAACACCATATATCTTAAAATCAACAAGCTGGAATTTACCTAACTTGTATATTAACATTTTTCTCCTGATAGAGCTTTAAATGAGACATGACAAAGAATGAGCTACTCGAGTCCAACACGATCAAAGATTGATCAATACTTAACTCAATCAGGCTCCAATCAAGTTCGAATTCAACTCAAATTCTTAATGAGTCGAATCAAATTCAACATTCTTAGGATCATTAAAAATTATTTAAATTCAAACTCGACTGAAAATTTAACAAATAGAATCAAATTCAACACTATTTAAATTTAACTCAACTCATTTACACTAAATTCAGTTCTAGAATATAATCTTCACTATGTTCATACCCGTGACATTTAAGAACAACAATTATTCTTTTAATCATTAGGTTGAAAGAGTGCAATTATTAAATTTTTTATTTTATATAAATAAATATAAAATATATATTAATCATAAATTTTAAAATTATTCTATTCATTAAATAAGAATTAAAATAAAAAATCCTTATCTTCTGGGTAGATGAAACTTCAAGAAAGTAAAATAAGTAATTATTATGGAACTGTCGCACCACCCCCACGTGGTAGCTAATGAGAACTGTTAGTGTACACTTCATTATATTTCTCAGAGCACTGAATCTCATGCAATCTAGGCAGAACATGGCACAAACTTATTGGGCAAATGTCACATTCACCTTAAATAAAAACTATATAATATATATATTCTGAAACAACGTACCAGATTTATGCCAGATTGATAATGTCAGATTCAAAATTAAAATATTTTAAAATTCAGATATGTTAAGTTGGCATTCTGTTTGGGATTCGATGAGGACACAACACTGTTTTGAAAGGGAAAAAAAAACATATGAGAGGATCAAAGATAGGATTTGATAACCATTTTAAAAATATTTTTACAATAGGATGAGATTCAATTATATAGTATATTTGAATTTGTTTCACTTTGATTTAAAAATTTCTAATAGAGGTGTATAAAAATTCGATAAACCGAAATCGATTTTGAAATTTGAAAAAATAATTAATTGAATCGAAAAAAATTTAATTTAAGTTTGGGTTTTTATTCTTTTTATACAAATTGGTTTGGTTAGGTTTATAATTTTAGAATAAACTGATTAATTGAACCGACCAATTATAATATATATTATTATATTATATGTTATTTTAATATTTTATATTAAAAATTATAATTTAATTTATTTTTATTCTACAAAAGTAAAGTTATAATTTCATTTTATTAAATTTAAGTATTTAGTTTAATATAAAAAAATTACTAATATCATCTTTCATTTTTAAATATATATATATTTTTCGATATATTATTAAAATTTATACCATTAATAAATTAAAAAAACGTTTCTCGAACCAAAATTTTTGATTAACCGGATGAACAGTTAACCGATTGAATGATTACGATTTAAGATTGAGAGTTGATAACCCAAACTTACTAATTAACTGAAATAATTAACTAATAGTTAATCAAACCCGATTTTACCTGCCCCTAATTCTTAAGACCTACTCGCCCTGAACTGATCCCTAAAATTAAAAGAAAAAAATCTAATCGAATTAGGGCACCTCGAATTAGGTCGGGTAATTTTGTCATTTTCAATAAAATTAAAAATTATTTAAAAAACCTAATAGATACTTATATAAAAAAAATAACTAATTAAATACATCACATTTATTTAATTACATTAAAATTTAGTTATCATGTATTTGACCATAACTTTACTTTTTTTATAGAAATTATAACATTAACCCTTTCTACCACCTAAGATATGATTCTAACCAATTAAAAGAAGACACATAATATATTTTTTCATATTATATTTACACATAAGCAGCATCAAAATCATTCACTTTAATGCATTTAATTTAAAAAAGAAAAAAATATTACCAAAGATTTTTTATGTTGTCTTTCTCTTTATTTTTCAATTTTTTAATTATTTTTTCTAATCCCTAGCCCTAAACCCTAACCCTAAAACTTAAACCCTAAACCCTAACTTAAACTCTAACCCTTAAACCCTAAAACTAAACCCTAACCATGAACCCTTGAACCCTAAACATAACCCCTAAACTGTAACCCTAACCCTAACCTAAACCCTAAACCATAACCCTTAAACCCTAAACCTAACCCCTAAACCGTAACCTTAACCTTAACCCTAATCCTAACCTAAACAATAATACATAACCCTAAATCCTAAATCTAACCCTAAACCTTAAACCTAAACCACATAAACCCTAAAACACATAAATCCTAAATCATTAATCCTTAACCCTAAATCCTAAGCCCTAAACTCTAAATCCTAAACCCCAAATCTATATAAAAAATTAATTAGGAAAATTTTAAAGAACAAAGAGAAAGATGACACAAGAAATCTTTGATAATATATATATATATATATTTTTTTTTTAAATTAAAGACATTAAATTAGATGATTTAGACAATGCTTATGTGTAAATTTGATATAGAAAAATATATTATGTATCTTAATTTAATTGGTTGGGATCATATCTTAAGTGGTGAAAAGAGTTCATGTAATAATTTTTTTTTTTAGTCAATCCTTACCTGCCTCTGATGTCACCCCGGCTGACTGTTTGGTTACTCTATCAACAATTCTGTAAGAAAAGAGATAAGGATTAAGGTTTAGATTAGGTCTAATCTCGTCAGCATGAAAACATAATATTCGTGTTAAAATCTTACATGTCTCATATTAATTTATTCCACGGAATAGGATCTTTTAAAGATAATTTTAATATATATGAAATAGAATAGATTAACACAATTTAAAAATATATTTTAATTATTGAATAAAATAGACGAGTGAGATTAATAATGATAAACGAAAAGATTTTTGTTGATAGCAAATAATTTTTATTTTTAGAAAAATTATAATATAGGCCTAACTTACAACATCAATTATGGTCATATCTAATCATAATCACCGACTTCACTATTAATTTTTAAGTCGTTTTTTCAACCAAAATCAATTTTTACTCATTTTTATATCATTTAAAAAATATATTTTTTAAAAGTTAAGATTAATCATATGGTTGATTAGTGGTAAAATTGGTAGTTTTCATTGATTAGGGATCACAAATGACGTGATGAATCTGGCCCGTGATATAATCTGGCCCGTGATATAATTTCTCCTGCATTTATATTTACCAATAGGATATATTTATACAGTGTTAGAGTTTTTAAGTTTTATAATTATATGGATTATTGAATAGATGGAATGGATGATTAAGATTAACAGTAGTACATATAAAAATTATCAACTGAAAAATAAAATTAATTTCAATCATCAATTTTATCAATCTAACGATCTGAAAAATATATAAAACTATAAATTTTACATTATATATACATAAGAACCCAAATTTTTAAAATTTAAAAATCATTTTAACTCGAAATATCGATTGTATTTGGATTGAAAATTTGGGCTTTTAGACACCCATGTGAGTCTTTCTGGACTTTTTTTTTGTTGGACTTGAGAAGATAAGGAAGTAACTTACCTTGTCTTTTGCTTAATCCCTATCTCTCTCATTTTATCTTTCACAAAAAATAAAAATTAAAGGTTCAATCTTTTTATTTTAAGGTGTGAATATTAGAATTTAAATTAAGGATATTGAAATTAATTAATAATAATCTATATTTTAAGGTAAGAATAATCAAATTTAGTGGAGTAGATGCTGAGTTCTGGTGGGATTGAGAATAAAGAAAGAAATTTTAACTCTATTTCTTATCGTAATATAATTTCTTGATAATCTAAACTCTTTACATAAAATTATATATCAAAATTTAATATATAAATTAATTAAAAAATATAATATATAAACTTTAATTTTTTAAAAAATTAATAAATAAATAAAAATAAAATTATAATTAGTGATCATCTATATAGTTTATCAATTTATATTAACAAGACAAAATTTAAACTCCATATAGAACAAAAGAAACTTTTGGAACTAAAAAGAATTCCAAGCCTAACACTAACACAAATCAAATCGAACAATTCGTGGAACATGATAGTACCGGTCGTACTCGATTAGGGTGACCAAATTTTATGGGGAAATTCTTAATCAAATATAGTTTTTAGTTTTTTTTTTCTCTCTAAAAACATGTTAAATTATTTTCTTAAAATATAACTTAAAAAGTTAATTTTTAGGGTAAATTACACGGATAACCATCATATTATGGGGTTGATATCAAAATGACTATAATATTTTAAAAAAATTAAATACACCTATAAACTATTAAAATTGTGTCGAAATAATCATCTACCGTTAAGATATTAACGGAACAGCAGATGCGACTGTTAACCATTGACGGAACATCTAACATGTCTTTCCACGTTTTAAAATAATAACACATTGTTTAATAAACCAAAAAAAATAGTTTTCACTTAATCCTTTTCTTTGTTCGAAAGAAAACTAAGGGGGTGACTTTCGATTTCTGCAACATGAGTGGTTATCTTCATGAAAAAAGAAGACTCAATCCTAAATACGATAAATAATATTGTTTTTGTGTAGTATTATTGATTTATTTTTTGATTAGTTTGAGATTTAGGGTTTAGTATTGGGGAAAATAATTTTTGTTTACGTTAATACTTGAGATTAAGATAAATCTTTGAATTAAGTTTAATGAATTATGTAATGGTAATATAAAGTTTAGAAAATAAATTTGTAGTGATGTCTGTGATACTTTTCCTGTTTACCTTTTTCAGTTTAATATATAAGTTAAATCATAAGTGATAGGGTCTGTGATGATTTTTCAATTCAATATATACATATTAGAATTTTGTTTATTTTGCAAATGAGAATAATATTTATTAAATTTTGTTTCAGTTTGCACGTGTATATAAATGCTTTCTAATTTTTATGGTTCAATTGATGGGTTTTTTTTATTAATTTTTGTTATGGGTTGATATTTTTGTGGTTTGTGTTAATAAAGTATGCATACTGTAGGTGTTGATAAACTAGTTTGTGTGATTATGTTAATATAATATTATGAATTTTTTAACTAAAACTGAACCAAATTAAAATGCTTTCTATCAACAGGGGTTGAATTCTGAAAATTCTAGACTTGTGGTACATCATGGTGGATTTATTATTTGAAGACCTAAGATCAAATTTACTAAAAAATTAGTACGTTATTTTGATAATTTAGATGTTGATACAATATTAATGTTTGAAGCTAGTGCAATGATTAAGCAATTAGGGATTAATTGTGATGTTAAAATCTTCTAACAACTAACTGCTAATCTATTATAATTAAAACAACTAAAAACTGATGTTGATGATTAGAGATGGTTAAAAATCTATCTATAAATCATTTGTAAATTAGTTAATACTTGAGGTTAGAGATAAATCAAATATTATTTTGGTAGAGTCTATCGAAACTAAATAAATTCAAAGAGTGACCAAAAAAGATCAAACTGACAATTGAATTAAACTGTTATGCCCTAAGATTTAAAAAGAAATTTAGAGCATGCAATCACACTGGCACTTAAGTATAACTACTTTTACCATTTATTTTATTGTTTTGTATAATTTTGATTATTATTTTATAATATATTTCTGATTATTATTGTTTTATACAATTAGACTGGACTATTTTATATAGTTATTGGTCTACTTATGTTGGTAGACACATGTATCAAGTTTTATGTGGTCCTTCAATTTAGCTTACAGTCAATATTCAAGCATGAACACATTTTTACAGAAAATGAGAATTAACAGATTTATTTTTTTTGTGAACTAACAGGTTTATATAATAGTTTCATGTTTTTTTTTTTTGTTTACACTGTTGTTTATATCATGGTTTTATGCAGACATTCCATATGTGCATGCTATTTTAATTATTTTACCCCTTTTAAATAGGTCAAAAAAATATGTGGATCCTTGTTATCATGTATCAACATAGAGGATTATCTATTCTCATCTAACCACATAAGAAGAGAAGAAGAGAGGTTGATAAAACAATAACTGATACTGGTAAAATATCAATGTGAGGCACCAAGACTTATTGTAAAAAATATAGAAGAAGTAAACACAATATTAAAACATGTAAGAAAAAAGCTCTAACAACCAATCAAGCTACAAGAACCACTTTATCTTTTACAAAAACTCCAAGAATTTCAAAACTATCAGTAATTTTTTAAAATACATACTTGTATATTATATTTTTTCTTATCAATTTCAGAATAAAAAATAACTCTAATATTGGATTTATTTTATAGATTAGAAGACCTGAAATTACAAGCCAAATTAGAAACACTCTTAGAATCACACCATCTCAACCTTCTTAAGTGCACACTGTTAAATGGATGCCCACACCCAGCTTCTTCAAGAGTTGATCCTTGAATTTATGCAAAGAAGTTTTTGTTCAGATCAAACGTTTGACCAATTTTTGTGTCTGTATTACCAGTTACAATTTCGGTTGGAATGATCCAAGTACAATTATTTTAGTGTATTTGTCAATCAAACTTTTTTGTATTGGCATAACAGAATATGTATTGACCAATCAAGCAGTGTTTTGGTGTTATTTTATGTATTTTGGTTTAAGATTATGATCAAACATTATGTGATGTATTGGTTTATAATTGTGTTTTAGTTTGAATATGTGTTATCATACCTTAAATATGTATTGGCATAATAGATCAAAATTGGAATGTTGTGTTTCGCAGATTGTGTTTGAATATGTGTTTTAGGGTCAATTTTATTCGATTAAATCTAGTGCATATATTGACCTAGATTTTTAATTCGATTAAACTAAAAATTTTTGTTCTAAACATAAACAATAAACCATCATATTTTTAATTGAAAACAAAGAAATTTCATTCAAAAGATAGATTTTTCATTACAAACAATCTGATATTTCATCATACAACCTAAAAAACCCAAAAAACTTCTGTATGCTATTACAAATAATCCAGAACAAACACAGATTCTATTACAAACTTATACAATCTAGAAAATCTAGAATTTAAGAAAATATTTTTTTAAATATTAAATTAAGAAAAAACCCAAAAATAAATCAAAACTCCAAAAACTCTTTCTTTTTTCTTTTCTTTCTCAAAAGAAATAACCCCTATACGAAGACCATCAATAATAGTTTTGGATCAACCATTCACTGATGGATCAAAACAACAAAAACATTTACAATCATGACTGAATTTACCATAGTTTTTACGGTCCCAAAATCTCTTACCTGAATTTTTATCAGTTCAACCAATTTTTGGCTTTGAACGAACTCTACAAAAGCATAAACGACTCATCTGATGATTCATTGTCGCCTAAAAAATAAAAAACATTTTTTCCTATTGAAATTAAAGAAAAGGAAGAAATGAACATGAATAAAATTAGAGGTTAGGATTTCTTTAAATAGGGAATTTAACATTTGTTTATATTATTTATTTAAGTGTTATTACATGGTATTATGTGGATATATAATTATATAGCCAAAATGAAAAATAAAAAATAAAATTAAGCCACATCATCTGTTCCGTTAATTTCTTAACGGTAAATGTCTATTTCGATAACATTTTAATAGTTTACCGGTGTATTTGACTATTTTAAAAGTATTATGATCATTTTGATATCAACCCTATAATATGATGGTTATTTGTGTAATTTATCTTTTTTTAATTAATCTTTAGTATTTTTAAAATTATTATTTAAAAAATATGACTTTTACGGTATTATAACAAATGATAAATTATTATATGATATCAATTTAATATGTTATTTATAATTTTATCTAATATAATTTATTTTTTTTATATTATTATTAAATAAAATATCGGTAATGTAACGAGATAAATTTATTTAATAATTTTTTATAATAAATACTATAAATTTATTTAATAATATTACAAGAGAGAACAAAACAAAAACACAAATTGGAGAATTGTATTATATATATCGCTGATTCGCTGTCTGTCTTATCTGTTTCTTCTTCCTCCCACAACCTCGTCTTTCCTCAGCCTCTAGTCTTCATTGTATTTACAGGGGAAAAAAAACCCCTTTTGTTTTCAATTCTATAAAAAAAATATATTTAAATTAAATTTAAAATGAATTAGGGCGGATGCCACCATCTCAGAGCTGCACCAACCCAATCGAATCCGATGCAAATTTGGTTGCTTTGAATCAAATGTTATCTGGGTTTTGTCTTTTAGTCGGATAGGGAGATTGATTTTAGGTATTGTTCATAGCTCAATTGGATTTTTAATTTAAGGTATCAACTATCAAGTTATTCATACTGCTTGTTTCTCTTCACATTTTCTTATGCCTCTGATTCAATGTTTATCCTTTAATTCATACCATAATTTGTGTTCCAATTTAATTTTTATTGTAATTTTCATATTATTACTGGCATATAATGGAAATTGTATTGGAATGAGGCTTAGGGTATAGGCAATAAGCTGAACCCTTTTTGGTGAAATTTCAGGAAGGATGAAAGGTATTAGAGACTGGGTTTTCACTCAAGTTTTGGCTTCTTCTAGACCACTGTCCGGAAGCAGTGGTTTCTTTCCTGAGTCTCCTTCGTCTCAAGAATTCGAATCGGAAGATCAAGGTACCAGCTTTATCCATGTAGTATGTATATTTGGTAGTACGAGATTGACCCGCTTAGTCGAAATTACTTATTTCATTCACCAAATTTGTTAAGTGAAAGTATATGTGAGTTTGTAGATAAAATTATGATTTAATATCCATGTGATGTTCTGAATTCATATTCGAAAGTACTTGAATGAAGAAGCATATTTGAATAGATTAAACCTTGAGAATAGAAAGCTTGCTTATATTCGCCAAAATTGGCTAACTGAAACAAACACAAATGTGACATTATATACCGCGGAGCTGCGTATATCACGGATTACTTGGCAGATTTATAGCTAGGAGTTTCTCTACTTAAAATCAAATCTTTATTGTACGTCTCGTCTATTTATAATGCCTGGGGTAATTTTTGATGTGGAAATTGACAATATCTCTATGACTACAGATGTACTCTGAGTCTCTCGTGAAGTTCATCTTTTAACTTGTTATTATATTAAAGAATTAAATTGATGTAGAATAAAAAATTATGTTCTTGGTACTTTGGTAGTTGGTATGTTAAGTAAATTTTGTAACCAACTGGGAAAATTGTCTTTTAATTCATTAGGTTCATCTGACGCCAGCAGTTTGGTAGCATTATCAGTGCCTCCTGATATATCATCCCATTCTAGTAACATTCATGATAATGACCCTTATACTTCACAGCAGCAAATCCTAGTTGAAGGTTCTAATCTATCACATAGTGGTCCTAATAGAAAAAAGATGGATCCGTTGGCTAAGATTGAGGATCTCCAAATTACATTCTTGCGTCTTCTCCAACGTTTGGGGCAACCTCAAGACAATCTTCTGGTGGCAAAAGTTTTATATAGGATGCACCTAGCAACTTTGATACGAGCAGGGGAATCAGATTTAAAAAGAGTGAACTTAAGAAATGAGAGAGCTAAAACAATAGCAAGGGAACAGGAGGCTTCTGGGCTCCCAGGATTAGATTTCTCTATTAAAATACTTGTCCTCGGCAAAACAGGAGTTGGCAAGAGTGCAACTATAAATTCTATGTTTGATCAACCTAAAACTAAGACTAGTGCGTTTCAGCCTGCCACTGATTGCATTCAAGAGGTCATAGGAACTATTCATGGGATTAAAGTAACATTCATTGATTCCCCTGGTTTTCTACCTTCATCTACTAGTACAATGGGAACAAATAGAAAGATTATGCTGTCCGTGAAGAAATTCATTAGAAGATCCCCTCCAGATGTTGTTTTATACTTTGAGCGGCTTGATCACCTCAACATGGGTTATAGTGATTTACCCCTTTTGAAGCTTATGACTGAAGTTTTTGGTAATGCAGTCTGGTTTAACACTATCCTTGTCATGACACATTCTTCTTCAGCACTTCCTGAAGGACCTAACGGGTATCCTGTCAATTATGAATCCTATGTGAACCATTGCACTGATTTGCTGCAGCAATATATACACCAGGCAGTATCTGACTCAAGGCTTGAAAACCCTTTACTTTTAGTGGAGAATGATCCTCGGTGCAAAAGAAATTTCATGGGGGAAAGCATACTTCCAAATGGACAGGTTTGGAAATCTCAGTTCTTGTTATTATGCATATGTACCAAGGTTCTCGGTGATGCCAACAAGCTCTTGGAGTTTAAAAACGGCATTGAATTAGGACAGTTGAGTCACAATCAGTTGCCTTCTCTGCCTCATCTTCTCTCATCTTTTCTACGCCGTCGGTCAGTGTCAAATCCAGCTGAACCAGAAAGTGAACTTGATGAGATTCTTCTCTCAGAGGAAGCAGAAGAGGAGTATGATCAATTGCCTTCAATTCGAATCCTGAAAAAGTCTCAATTTAAAAAGTTGACTAGATCACAGAAAAAAGCCTATCTTGATGAGCTGGAATACAGGGAAACTCTTTATTTGAAGAAACAGTTGAAGGAAGAATGCCTTAGACGGAAGGAGAGGAAGCTCTCCAAAGAGAAAAGCTTTGAAGGTAATGATGATGATGATACTGATAACAAGGTAGCTCCAGAGGCTGTTCCATTACCGGATATAGCAGTCCCTCCAAGTTTTGACTCAGATTGCCCTGTACACAGATACCGCAGTCTTGTCACAAATGACTCTTGGCTTATGAGACCTGTTCTCGATCCCCATGGATGGGATCACGATGTTGGGTTTGATGGAATAAACTTGGATACGGCTGTGGAAGTGAAAAGGAATGTTTTTGCTTCAATTGCGGGGCAGATGAACAAAGAGAAGCGTGATTTCAGTATTCATTCTGAATGTGCGGTAGCTTATGCAGATCCCGTGGGGCCTACTTATTCTTTAGGACTTGATCTTCAGTCTACTGGTAAAGATCTTATGTATATTGTCCACAGCAATGCAAAGCTGCAGAGCCTCAAGCACAATTTCACTGATTGTGGAATCTCCGTGACATCATTTCGAAACAAGTATTATGTTGGTGCTAAGCTTGAGGATACCATATTGGTGGGGAAGAGAATGAAATTTGTTATGAATACCGGGTTACTAGAGGGTTCTGGACAAGTGGCATATGGTGGGAATTTTGAAGCTTCTTTTAGAGGGAGGGACTACCCTGTGAGAAACGATCATCTTAGCCTCACTATGACAGCTCTCTCATTTAAAAAAGAGACAGTACTTGGTGGTGGTTTCCAGTCTGAGTTCAGGCCATTACGAGGTATGAGGCTTGCTATTAATGGCAACATAAACAGCCAGAAAATGGGGCAAGTTTGTGTGAAGATGAGCAGCTCTGATCATGTGGAGATTCCATTGGTTGCCGTCTTTTCAATTTTTAAGGCCCTTTTGCGTCGAAAGGCCTCTAAAAATGGAGACATTGAAGCCTTGGAGGGTGCTTAAGCACCAGAAACGTTTTGCTACAAGAGAGACTGATCATAAAAGTGCTCTATATCTCGAATACACTTTTCATCCAAACATATGATATGGTATGCAGGAATTTTCGAGGTCATTCTGGATATTGTCTCGGTTTATCAGGCGCATTAGTTCAGATATGTAGGCAAAAAGACAAGGTGTTGGATATTTGCCCTACTGCTATCTCCAGTATCCCGAGGAGGTCATGGTATTCAAGTACCCAATAGAGCTTCCAGCCATGTCTGCTGAGGTTAGTGTCAATCAAGGCAATAGTTGTACAGGAATCCATGAGAAATGAGTCTTTTTTTGGTGATTCATGGAATAAACAAACCTATATAGTTTATAGTTTTGAACATAATTTCGTATTTTTTTTTTAATTTTGATCTAATAAGTCGTTAAAAGCTACATTTTTGTTGAGTTGAATGGCAATTTCTTAGTGATATCTTTAGATATTGAACCTTTTTCATGATAAACCGATATTTATCATGTGGAGTCAGTGGCAGAGTGAATGAATACTTATCACTGTTGTGAATAATTCAAGAAACTATTTATATTTATATTTTGTTTTTGTTTTTTCTTTAATATAAGATAATATATGTTTATATATATTTTTAAGGCATAAAGATAATTTTAACACTTAACGTTTATTATTTTTATCATTTTGGCCTTTATTCTTTTTTTTTAGATAAGTTTAACCCTTAACCTATGTCTGTTTGACAAATAACTTATTTTTTAACTAACATAACAATTAGACCGTTAAAAATTTAACGATATTGACATGTTATATATGTTGTCGCGACCGTTTAAAAACCGAAACGTAGGAAAATAGCCTGGCGAGTGTATTTTAAACAATTCGAATTTTATCGCTTTTAATTAATGAAAAATTGTGTCATATTGAAAACATTTAATTTGAATTTTAAAAAAAATGGGTTGGAGTCGCCACCGGCCACTTTGGTAGGCTAGACACTATAAAACAAACCAGAGATTCATTTGAAAATATTTGGGTTCGGGAGTCGGTTACGTGTAAGGACGTCCCTTACAAACGCCCCTTACAAACGCCCCAAATTAGTACCTTATTAATTACACGTGGCATTTCGGTATTTTGAATATAGATATTAATTTAATTCTTCATTGTTAACCAATCATCGCTTGAATTGAGGATATCCTTTTGATTAAGAGAGTATATCTCTTTAAACTCGGGCTTGAATGAGACGTCCTCTAGATAGAAAACCTCACCCAAATTTAAAGAAATATAAATTCCGCCTCAAAAGGTTTAAATGCATGACCATTTATTATTTTGTTCATTTTAAGCTCTAACCTATAAAGGCTCCATTAATTAAATATTAAAACCCTATTTAAATTATTAATTTCGCTAAGTGTATGATAACATCTGAATGCTCGGACACTACCATTTTGTCATTTAACAAAAATCAATAATACTATTAATGTCACTAGTTATAGCCTAATCAATTTTATTTAATTCTAAACCTAAATCAATGAGTCAATTTTCTAGGTTTGAATAGCACATCAATTCGATACCAAGGTACACTTTTTAGGCCAACATCATGGTACGTCAAAACACCGGCCTTTTAGTGTATCCGAGGTACAAGATTTAAATGCTAACATTACTAAATTATCTCCCTATTCAATTAACTAATTAAAGCGACTAATCTTAGAAGGCTCTAAATTAATTAATTAAATGTGAATTAAATGTCACCCTAAATAACATACTACATGCTTTAAGAATACGAACATAATAATTAAATAAAACAATAAAATAAGCAAACGAAAAAAAAGGAACTCAATTACTTTTATTAGAATCATGGAGTTCGAATTACAACAAGTGGAAATAAATTGAGCACAAAGGGACTTACATGGTAAAAGATAAAAAATAAATTGACAAGAGTTCGATTTCTGGAGGTGAATTAGATTTAATTAAGTTCAATTAAATTTAAAGCTTAAAACCTTTAATTAAATTAATAATTTAATTAAGTTAATTCTAAGCTCAAAAAAAATTTAATCAATCCTAATTAAAGTCTAATTTGATAGAAATTAGGTTTTAAGGTTCACTTAGGGCTTAACTAGATCTAATAGGTTAAATTAATTTTAAATTTTATCTTTGAAATTAAATTAAATTCAATTAAGAACCTAATTAAAATATTTCTAAGCCTTAGAAATTAAAATTTTAAACCTAATTAATATATAAATTAATTAATTTTGAGTTTAGGGTTCAAACTAGGTTCAATTAGGGACTAAATTGGATGAATTCTAGAGTTTTAAGGGCTAATTAGAGGATTAGGTGACTAAAATGAACTATGGTTCAAAGTTTGGGGACCAGGGAAGTAATTTCCCACTATTAATTAAAAATAAGCGGATCCGGATTAAACCGGATCCGACCCGCACGACCCGTACCCCAAAACGATAGCGTTTTGGGGGAGATATACCCCCTTAAGACCGAGTGAACTCGGTCATTTGCAACAAATCCCAACTCGGCCGACTCACCCAACATCAAAATCCTCTGAACCTAACACCAATTTTTCAGAAACAAGTCCCCAAAAGGATCAAACATCAAGAACATCTCTTAAGCCCGTCACACCGCCCGCCCCTGAATCCACCTCACCACCGCCTCGGGTTGCTCTGGCGAGTTCGTCGATGACCGCGATTCACGCTGATCGTCACCCAGAAACTTCCGACCGCCTCAGTCCATCCTTTGATGGCCGTTTTCGGCGCCGGCGAACGCGATAAAAACCGCAAAATCCTCAAAAAAAACACCAGGAACTTCTATTTCTTTTAAGATCTAACCAAGAATTAAACTTAAACTTCCTAAAAAACCTCTGATTTCAATCTAAACATACCCTAAAACCTAAACCGTGAGAAACTTTAACCTTGCTCAACCCCATTGATCGACCAATATCAAAAACACTACAAGAACATACGAAGAAAGGTTTCGAAATACCTTTGGTGTGGCCGGTAACACACTGATTGCTCCTCTGATCTCCAATTTCCGGATTGCCTCACTTCGATTCAGAAAAAAAAACCTCTTTCGATTGAAGTCCTCATCCTTTTAAAGGACTCAAACATAGAATTTTGATTGAAGTGGGAAACTCCAACCACATCTAAATCCCTACAAACACTCAACCAAATCACAAGCCTAAAATCTCTCCTCAACAACCCACTAAATCCGAAACTCTCCCTCCCATATCTTCATTTTTCTGTTTTTTTTAATTTTTTATTATTTTTGTATTTTTTATTATTATTTTCAATTATTTATTGTTTTTATCCAAAAATTCGTGTTAACATATGTGATAATATATTTTAAATAACATGACATTTAGCCTCATTTTACATATATATATCTACGTATATATATAATATATCATTATCGTTAAAATTTTTACGACAGTGATAAATATATACTCCTTCTGTCCCATATATGGTGTCCATTATTGACTTTTTAAAAGTCAAATTTTTTCAACTTTGACCATAGTTATTTTAAATATTTTAATTTATTAAATTTTATAAAAAATATATTTTTAAACTACTTGATTAAAGGTTTTTAAAACATATTTTTTTATATTTTTATCAATAATATATTTAAAGTTATAATGAGTTAAAGTTGAAAAAGTTTGACTAAAAAAAGTCAATAATGGACAAAAATAATGAGACGGAGGGAGTATGTAAAATATAATTTTATTCTAACATAAAATATAAAACAATTAAAGTTTAAATAAAATATTAAAAATTAATTAAATCTAAAATAAAATGCTACTAAACATTCTTAAATTTTAAATATCACTCTCTCTATATATGACATATTATGATCGTTAATTTTTTTAACTATCCAATCAGTATGCTAGTTAAAAAATGAGATATTTGTTAAAAATATATAGGTTAAGGGTAAAATTTATCCTATAAAAAGATGAGGGTCCAAATGATAAAAATCATAAACATTAAGGATTAAAATTATCTTTATGACTATTTTTAATTCTATAACAATACATACATCTTCTAGACAAGCAAATTGGATGAGTTTTTTAAGATAAACATTATCTTCTTTTCTACTGAGATCATTTGTTAGGTTCATTTATATTGAGATATCAATTTAAACTGAAAAATACTTTAAATTTAGTTTGACATTGATTTTAAAAAGTGTGGGCGAGAAAGTGATTTTAAAAGTGCTATACAAAAAGTGATTTTAAAAAGTTAGATAGTGTTTGTCATTAATATCAAAAGGTGATTTTGAGGAGATAAAGTGTCTATTTTAGACATGATATTATAAGGTATAAGTAAACTTAGATGAAATTTAAATTAATAATTTTATTTAAAATAAATTATAAATAAATTTAAAATAAATTGTAAAATATATTATAAATAATAAATTTGTTTTCAATATATACGAACATAATAATTATAAATTAACAATAAATTATAAATAAATTTAAAATAAATTGTAAAATATATTATAAATAATAAATTTGTTTTCAATATATACGGACATAAAAGTTTTATGGAGGAACCATGGAATCGAAGAGGCTACGTGGGAGGCGGAGAAGGACATGAGAGCTCAGTATCCTCACCTCTTCCTGACAGGTAAATTTCGAGGACAAAATTTTCTTTAAGGAAGGGAGAGTTGTAACGACCCGGACTTCCCGTATCCGAGTGTCAGGTTAACCCATTGTGTTGGGCCTCGGGTTTAGGCTCGGGTTTCTATGGTTTGGGCCTTGTTGGGTCATAGGCTTGTTGGGCTTTGAGTGGTTTGGGCCTTAAGAGTTTTAAGATGGGGGCATTTCGATAAATGTCTAATTGGGATGAGAGTGAGGGGAAGGGGGTTTTATTGTTCTGCAGAGGATGATCTCACCCTTCTTTCTCTCCTACTTCTTTTACCATCTTCTTTGAGCTAGGAAAAAAGAATAGGAAAAAGGTGCAATCTTTGTTGGATTGCTGTGGTTTCTCGTTTTCTGCTAAAAGGATAAGTTGTAGAGGGGTTTGGGATCTTTAAAAAGAGATAAGAAAGTGTTGTTTTGGTGGAGATAAGGTTTTGATGGGGGTTTAAGGTTTAACCCGGGTTTTGAGTTTAGGGGTTGTTCTATGATCTTCCTTGATGTTTTTACGAGTTAAAAACATCCCTTGTAGAGTCTAAACGATGGTTTAACCTTCCCTTTGTAGAAACAAGTGGAAGACCCATCCTCAAGCTTAGGAGGGGGAAGAGCTTGAAGTGGGAGGAGCTTGCTTGGGTTGCTGTAGCTTGCTGAGGTTGGTACTCCCAACTCTTTCTTCATCATCCATTCATGGTAGAGTGCATAGCATATAGAAAAAATCATGTATGTGTGTGGTCTTGCTTGGTTTGCTTGAAAATGGGCCATTAATGGTGGAATCCGAGTTTATATGTTTAATGGTTGAAAATTGATGTTAAAACCTCCTAAACACACTTAGAAATGAGTAGGAAAACTTTGGGATCGTTTAGGTGAGGTTTGAGGGTGAAACTCTAGAATTTCTATGTGTAGACCCGCCCTTAGTGTAGGGGGTAGCGATACTCGGGCTACCGGTATCGATACCCATTAGAGCTTTTTGGCTTTTAGATCAGGGGTATTGAACCTTGTTTCGATACCTTGGATTCCAGAAACTTTTTGCATCGATACGTGTATCGAAACAGTCCTTCCTTCTTTTGTTGACTTTGAATTGGGTTTAATGGTATCGATAAAAGTATCGATACCTGTGTGTTTCGATACCCTCTTTGGGTGGGTATCGATACAGGATGTTCCGATACCCTACTTAAGGGTATCGATACCTCTGTGTATTTTGGCTAAGTTGAGTAGAATTTAAGGGCTCGGTGATCTTAATAAATGAATACTTTAATCTAAAAGCTATTAAATAAATTGTCGCACTAAGATTGATAATCATAACCCCGAAAGACTTAAGTAGGTTAAGGTTTAATATGTCTTATTGTGATGGATCCTAGGTGGATCATTTGTGAGGTTTGAGTCCTTTGAGTTGGAAATCCGGATATCCATAAGTGTTGCAACACGTCGAAGTCCATCCGATGTAACATTCCGGATGATGATTTGATGACTATCCCGAGTATAGGATCTCGATGCTGTGTGGACGCAAGCCTCATTCGAAGATACTCGATGTGACATTCCGAGTATGGGATTTGGAGGATCCCGATGCTGTGTGGCCGTGGGCCTCAATCCCGGATGTAGGGTCCTGATGCTGTGTGGATGCGAGCCTCATCCTTGAGTATGGGATCTTGATTCTGTATGGACGCGGGCCCTACTCGTAGTGTAGGATCCCGATACTGTGTGGACGCTGGCCTCACTACCTTGTGTGTTTTGATTGATTTGTATATGCTGTGTGCGATAATATACATCTCATTTATGCCATATGTTAGGCAAGCATGCTAGACCATCATACCATGCATGTGATTTATATGCCATGCTTTACTACTTTCGATATGCATGATGTTGGCCGAGTTTGGCATATCCACTGAGCTTGTGTGGCTCAACATTCGAAATCTGTTTTCGTGCGTAGGTTAGGTGAAGCGGGTTTCGTAGAGCACCATCAAGGTTTGGATCTTCAGCATCGACCGTATTCTCAGAGTACAGTTATTAGATGTAGTGGGCTTAGTACTATTTTGAACCCTATATGTATTGTAACTCTATTAATTTTTATTAGGTCGAATGTTTTAAATAGTCTGTAATATATTTTGGAGCTCCAATGTACTTTGAATTATTTTGGGTTTGTTTAATTTAAATGGACTATGAAATTGGTTTTGGACCTTACGTGATTTTTATTATTGGACTTTTAAGGGAAATTTTGAAATGCGGGTTTTGGGCCGGAGGCCTAATATGACATCCGGGTCGGGTGTTACATTTAATGATATCAGAGCCCAGGTTGAGTCGGTTTTAGGAGTCCCCGGGGGATTCTAGTGTGTTATATAGGTGTTAGACTAGTACTTACCCACGAGTCGTTATAGTACTTCTTTTAAAGCTGAAATTTTGATGGTGTAATCCCGTTTGTGGTTGTTGTGCAGCATGCCTAGACGTGTGAGAGATCAGGAGGAGAGTCGGGGTTCTCGAGGAGGAGACTCCGACTATGTGTATGAACCCGATGAAGAGGTGCCATCGGATGACGCAGTTGGTCAAGGGGCCAACTACTTTACTCAGTTGAACCGTACACTGTGCAGGATAGTGAGAGCTATACCAAGGTCGTCCTCTACGCCTCGTGAGGCATCGGGTGAGAGAGTGCGGAGATAGGGTGTTGTTGACTTCTTTGGCATGGGACAGGATAATCCCGTACAGACAGATCAGTGGTTGCACGGCACAAGTTGGATCATGAGACAAATGAGGCTGAGGTCAGAGGATAAACTATCGTGTGTGTTGTCTCTTCTCAAGGGCAACGCGAGAGAGTAGTGGGAGACTGTTGAGCAGGGTTGGTATCCTCATCGTCCTAAGTGGAAGGACTTTCTTGAGGGGTTTGAGAGCAAGTATGTGGGCGAGACTCACATCGACACCTTGAGGGAGCAGTTTACTCATCTGGTTCAGGGGAACCGTTCGGTCTTTGCTTATGAGCAGGAGTTTCTTCAGTTGAGCCGGTATTCTCCGGAGTTTGTTGCTACCGAGAAAATGAGATGCAAGAGGTTCTTGAGAGGTTTGAGGAAGGAGATCCAGACTTATCTTACTGCTAGACCACCTACAGTGTTTTTTGAGTTAGCTGTCAGTGCTAAATCGTTGGAGCAGGTTCAGGGTTTGACCTATGAGCCGTCTGTTGGCCAGGGAGTCTCCGGTGGAGCCAGTCAGAGTCTTACGGGTAACTCTCAGTCACACTCTGGTAGGAGTATGAACCGTTAGAACCAGAACAGAGGAGCATCTAACCAGAGTTCGAGGTCAGACCAGAGGTCAGAGTCAATGGGACGTAGGAGACAGTCTGTGTCTTCTTCTGCTGGTGGTCCCGAGAGTTTATAGAGGAGTATCAGTGTTCAGGTTTTTAATCAGTATGGCCGGAACCATCGAGGACCGTGTTGGGGAAATGCTAGAGTTTGCTTTCAGTGTGGGTCTTCGGAGCACTTTGTGAGGGATTGCCCCGAGGTTGTGACATCACCACCAGGTCAGGCTTAGAGGACTGCGTTTTAGGCTCAGAGGGGCCGTGGGTTTTCGCGTGGTGGAGCTAGCCATGCATCAGAAGGCACCTTTTAGTCCACTGCTAGAGCACCTGCGAGACAGTATGCTGTGAGGGCACAGGAGGACTGTGCTGCTACCGACGTGATCGCAGGTACTTTCAGTTTGTTTTCTGTACCTATAGTTGCTCTTTTGGACTCAGAGTCTACCCACTCATATATCCGTAGTGGGATATCTCAGCAGTGGGGGTTACCAGCGGAAGATCTTGAGATAGGGGTCCGTGTAACAAGCCCTTTGGGGTTGGATGTGTTGGTGGATAAGGTGTATTGGAGGTGTCTGATCGAGGTGCAAGGATCTATCTTCCCGGCCGATCTTATGGTCTTGCCATTTCAGGAGTTCGACGTAATCCTAGAGATGGATTGATTGTTTAAACACGATGCAAGTTTTGGGTGCAGATCTAAGAGTTTGAAGCTTAGAGTGGCAGATGGTTCTAAGCTTGTTGTGAGGGGTGAAAGAAACCCGTGTTTACCGAATGTGGTGTTAGTGTTGAAAACTCAGAGGTTGATCCATCAAGGTTGTGAGGCTTTCTTAGCTCACGTGGTGGATGTGAGTGTTGGTAGCCCAGCTTTAGAGAACTTGAGGACAGTCTGCGAGTATCTCGACGTTTTCTAGAAGAGTTACCTGGTTTGTCTCCCGATCGTGAGTTGGAGTTCCGTATAGAGGTGTTACCTAGTACGGCACCGGTGTCCATAACACTTTACCGTATGGCACCGACAGAGATGAGAGAGTTAAAACAGTAGATCCAAGAGTTGCTTGAGAGAGGTTTTATCAGACCGAGTGTGTCACCGTGGGGAGCACCGATTTTGTTTGTTAAGAAGAATGATGGATCGATGAGGATGTGCATCGATTACCGTCAACTCAATAAGGTCACGATCAAGAATCGTTATCCTTTGCCTAGGATCGATGATCTCTTTGATCAGTTGAGGGGTGCCCGTGTGTTTTCTAAGATAGACTTGAGGTCAGGGTACTATTAGTTAAAGGTGGTGGGTGAGGATATCCAAAAGACCGCTTTTAGGATGCGGTACAGACACTATGAGTTTCTCGTGATACCGTTTGGGTTCACGAATGCACCCTTAGCTTTTATAGACTTGGTGAATCGGATCTTTCAGCTGTATCTAGACCAGTTTGTAGTTGTGTTCATCGATGACATCTTGGTATATTCACGCTCAGAGGAGGAGCATGATTATCACCTAAGAGTGGTTCTTTAGGTGTTAAGAGATAGGCGTTTGTACGCCAAGTTCAGTAAGTACGAGTTTTGGTTGTCTGAGGTGGCGTTCCTTGGCCACATAGTTGCAACGAATGGTATCCGAGTAGATCCCCAGAAGATACAAGCTGTGGTGGATTGGAAACCACCGAGGAATATATCGGAAGTCCGTAGCTTTCTTGGACTTGTCGGATACTATAGGAGGTTCATTAAGGGTTTTTCGATCATAGCGGCGCCTTTGACCAAGTTGCTTCAAAAAGGAGTTCCGTTCGTGTGGAACGAGAGAAGGCAACAGAGTTTTGAGTGGTTGAAAGCTTATCTGACAAAGGCACCGGTCTTGACGTAACCAGAACCGAGAAAGGATTATATAGTGTTTAATGATGCTTCCTTGAATGAGTTGTGTTGTGTGCTCATGCAAGAAGGTAAGGTGGTTGCTTACGCCTCGAGACAGTTGAAACCCTATGAGAGGAACTATCCTACACATGATCTTGAGCTTGCAGTAGTTATCTTCGCTTTGAAGATATGAAGGCATTATCTATATGGGGAGAAATGCTACATCTACACTGACCACAAGAGTTTAAAGTATCTGCTTACACAGAGAGAGTTGAATCTGAGACAACGTCGATGGATAGAGTTATTAAAGGACTATGACTGTGTCATAGAGTATCATCCGGGCAAGGCGAATGTGGTCGCTGATACTTTGAGTAGAAAGTCCATGTCGGACTTGAGAGCCTTGTTTGCTCGGTTGAGGATGACCGATGACGGGGGCCTTTTGGCTGAGTTACGTGTGGAGCCCACACTTGTTCAGGAGATAAAGAGGGCACAAGTGTTAGGCGAGGAGTTGGTAGCTCAGTTAGAGGCTATTTAGAGGGGTAAGTCGTCAGACTTTGAAGTACGAGATGATGATTTCTTGTACTTTCAGAGTCGGTTGTGTGTTCCCGCCTTAGAGGATCTGAGGGATCGTATCTTGAGGGAAGCTCACCGTAGCCCGTTTTCTGTTTATCCGGGTAGTAACAAGATGTACCAGGATCTTCGTCCTTTCTTTTGGTGGCCGTGCATGAAGAGAGATGTGTCAGAGTTTGTGACAAGTTGTTTGACATGTCAGCAAGTGAAAGCGGAACATCAGGTTCCTTTAGGTTTGCTTCAGCCTATCCAGATTTCATAGTGGAAGTGGGATCGTGTAACCATGGACTTTGTCACCGGGTTACCGATGACGTTGAGGAAACATGATGCTATATGGGTCATAGTTGATCGGTTGACCAAGTCAGCTCACTTCTTACCCGTGAGGATGGACTTCAGTTTGGAAAGGTTGGCTCAGTTGTACATCAAGGAGATCGTGAGGTTACATGGTGTACCTTCATCGATCATATCAGATAGGGATCCGAGGTTCACAGCGAGGTTGTGGAGGTCTATCCACGAGGCTCTAGACACCAAGTTGTACTTCAGTACAGCTTTTCATCCTCAGACCGACGGACAGTCTGAGAGAGTTATCCAGATCTTGGAGGATATGCTTCGGTGTTGTACGGTAGACTTTGCTCGCAGTTGGGAGGAGCAATTACCATTGGTGAAGTTTGCTTACAACAACAGTTATCAGTCGAGTATCAGGATGACTCCTTTTGAGGCCTTGTACGGGCGTAGGTGTAGGACACCTTTGTGTTGGACAGAGCTCAATGAGAGAAAGATAGTGGGTTTGGAACTTGTTAAGGAAACTGAAGAGAAATTTTAGATCATCAAGGAGAGGTTACAAGCAGCGATTGACAGACAAAAGGCTTATGCGGATAAGAAGCGAAAACACATCGAGTACGAGCTTGGTGAGAAAATGTTTCTCAAGGTATCTCTATAGAAGGGTATCATCCAGTTTGGCCGGAAGGGAAAGTTAATCCCAAGGTATATCGGGCCGTATGAGGTACTTTAGAGGGTTAGACCGGTAGCTTATAGGTTAGCTCTACCTCCGGATTTGGCACGTATACACGATGTGTTCTACGTGTCTATGTTGAGACGTTATCGTTCCGACCTCTCACATGTGGTTCAGCTTGAGGAAATTGAAGTCAATACGGATTTGACTTACGAGGAAAGCCCATCGGAATCGTAGACAGAGGAGTTAAAGAGCTTAGGAATAAAAGTATACCTTTGGTAAAAGTTTTATGGAGGAACCATGGAATCGAGGAGGCTACGTGGGAGGCGGAGAAGGACATGAGAGCTCAGTATCCTCACTTCTTCCTGACAGGTAAATTTCGAGGACAAAATTTTCTTTAAGGAAGGGAGAGTTGTAACGACCCAGACTTCCCGTATCCGAGTGTCAGGTTAACCCATTGTGTTGGGCCTCGGGTTTAGGCTCGGGTTTCTATGGTTTGGGCCTTGTTGGGTCATAGGCTTGTTGGGCTTTGAGTGGTTTGGGCCTTAAGAGTTTTAAGATGGGGGCATTTCGGTAAATGTCTAATTGGGATGAGAGTGAGGGGAAGGGGGTTTTATTGTTCTGCAGAGGATGATCTCACCCTTCTTTCTCTCCTACTCCTTTTACCATCTTCTTTGAGCTAGGAAAAAAGAATAGGAAAAAGGTGCAATCTTTGTTGGATTGCTGTGGTTTCTCGTTTTTTGCTAAAAGGATAAGTTGTAGAGGGGTTTGGGATCTTTAAAATGAGGTAAGAAAGTGTTGTTTTGGTGGAGATAAGGTTTTGATGGGGGTTTAAGGTTTAACCCGGGTTTTGAGTTTGGGGGTTGTTCTATGATCTTCCTTGATATTTTTATGAGTTAAAAACATCCCTTGTAGAGTCTAAACGATGGTTTAACCTTCCCTTTGTAGAGAAACAAGTGGAAGACCCATCCTCAAGCTTAGAAGGTTGAAGAGCTTGAAGTGGGAGGAGCTTGCTTGGGTTATTGTAGCTTGCTGAGGTTGGTACTCCCAACTCTTTCTTCATCATCCATTCATGGTAGAGTGCATAGCATATAGAAAAAATCATGTATGTGTGTGGTCTTGCTTGGTTTGCTTGAAAATGGGTCATTAATGGTGAAATCCGAGTTTATATGTTTAATGGTTAAAAATTGATGTTAAAACCTCCTAAACACACTTAGAAATGAGTAGGAAAACTTTGGGATCGTTTAGGTGAGGTTTGGGGGTGAAACTCTAGAATTTCTATGTGTAGACTCGCCCTTAGTGTAGGGGGTAGCGATACTCGGGCTACCGGTATCGATACCTATTAGAGTTTTTTGGCTTTTAGATCAGGGTATCGAACCTTGTTTCGATACTGTGGATTCAAGAAACTTTTTGCATCGATACGTGTATCGAAACAATCCTTCCTTCTTTTGTTGACTTTGACTTGGGTCTAATGGTATCGATACTTGTATCGATACCTGCGTGTTTCGATACACTCTTTGGGTGGGTATCGATACAGGGTGTTCCGATACCCTACTTAAGGGTATCGATACCTCTGTGTATTTTGGCTAAGTTGAGTAGAATTTAAGGGCTAGGTGATCTTAATAAATGAATACTTTAATCTAAAAGCTATGAAATGAATTGTTGCACTAAGATTGATAATCATAACTCCGAAAGACTTAAGTAGGTTAAGGTTTAATATGTCTTATTGTGATGGATCCTAGGTGGATCATTTGTGAGGTTTGAGTTCTTTGAGTTGGAAATCTGGATATCCATAAGTGTTGCAACATGTCGAAGGCCATCCGATGTAACATTCCGAATGATGATTTGATGATTATCCCGAGTGTAAGATCCCGATGCTGTATGGATGCAGACCTCATTCGAAGATACTCGATGTGATATTCCGAGTATGGGATTTGGAGAATCCCGATGCTATGTGGACGCGAGCCTCAATCCTGGATGTAGGATCCCGATGCTGTGTGGACGCGGGCCTCATCCTTGAGTATGGGATCCCGATGTTGTATGGACGCGGGCCCTACTCGTAGTGTAGGATCTCGATGTTGTGTGGATGCGGGCCTCACTACCTTGTGTGTTTTGATTGATTTGTATATGCTGTGTGCGATAATATACATCTCATTTATGCCATGTGTTAGGCAAGCATGCTAGACCATCATACCATGCATGTGATTTATATGCCATGCTTTACTGCTTTCGATATGCATGATGTTGGCCGAGTTTGGCGTATCCACTGAGCTTGTGTGGCTCAGCGTTCGAAATCTTTTTTCGTGCGTAGGTTAGGTGAAGCGGGGTTCGTGGAGCACCATCAAGGTTTGGATCTTCAGCATCGACCGTGTTGTCAGAGTACAGTTATTAGATGTAGTGGGCTTAGTACTATGTTGAACCCTATATGTATTATAACTCTGTTAATTTTTATTGGGTCAAATGTTTTAAATGGTCTGTGATATATTTTGGAGATCCGATGTACTTTGAATTATTTTGGGTTTGTTTAATTTAAATGGACTATGAAATTGGTTTTGGACCTTACATGATTTTTATTATTGGACTTTTAAGAAAATTTTTAAAATACGGGTTTTGGGCCAAAGGCCCAATGTGACATCCGAGTCGGGTGTTACATACATAAATATTATTTTAACAATATATTATAAGAGTAAAAATAAATTTACTTTACAGATTAGTTTTTTAACCCCAAAAATCATAAATTTTAATTTTTAAAATCAGATGAAAAAGCTAATTTAAAAAGCAATAAAAAAAAAACAATACAAATCAGTAAAAGCAAAAAAGTTATCATAAGTAACAAAAACACACCTTTAAACAAATATTTAATTGAATATATAAATTATTAGTGTTTGTTTTCCCTCGCTTTGGAAAATATTTAAAATGGATAAATCTTTTTGAAAATATCACATTTTTTAAAATAATAAAACTGAAAGTATCCGCTAGTTAGTTAGGTAGATCATCATAAAATTAAAGATTTATTAACTAATGGTCTTAAAAGTTAGTTACGTGTAGAGAAGAATTAATATTCCATCACACTCTAAAATTAATACCAAAATCTATAACGATCTTAATCTATGAAAATTGTCGAAATTTAAATTGATTTTAATTATGTATTTTTAATTGAATATAAACTTTAATCTAGTAAACTTTTATTAATCGGTGGGCTTGAATTAATTAGTGACGATATATAAGGCTATAATTTAAATCGATATCAAATAAGTCTGATTGTCATGTTAATTTATGGTTCAAATTTTGTACATTATATTTATGCATGATACAAATATTTAAAAATGATGTTATGAATTTTAATTCAAACTAAAGTTTACCTTCGGACAATAAAAATTAATTTAAATATTTGGTTAATATACATTAAGTCAAGACTATTAAGACTCTAATAAACCAATAACAAATTTAAATTAATTCAAACTATACTTATAGGAGTGTTCAAAAATATCTGATTCGAATTACTCGACCCGTTGACCTACATATTCGATTAAAAATTACCGGGTATTTAAAATGAAATACCCGAATTTTTTGGGCCGTGTACCCGACTTGTATTTTTCGGGTAATTGGGTCGGGTTAGGGCCAAAAATTTTTAAGAATCGGGTACTCGATCCAACCCGGTAATTTTAATAAATATATATTTTAAATTTTAAATTATATTTTTATTATATATTTTTTATTATTTTTTTTTAAAATTAATTTTAAATATTTAACTTCTTTTTATACTTGTATTATATACTTTTAAGTTTTGAATTTTTCATAAATATTTATATTAATTTGTCAATATAAGATTTTAAAGAAAAAATATGATCAAGAATAATACATTCTTTTATCGATAAACTTTAATATATGCATATATATCCAAATATTTATCTTTTGAAACCTATCTCAAATCAATACTTTTATGTTTGAAATATATATCATGAAATTTTAAATATTTCTTATATATTTTTTAAAAATAAATTTTTAAAAAATATATAAAAAATAAATTGGGGGACCGATACCCAATTTTACAGATATCAAATTTTTATGGATCAAATCATAAATCAATATTTTAATACCCAAAATCCCAATATCTGTTTATAAACACCCCTACTTAGCTGGCTATTTTCCCTTTGAAAACAGACTTAAAACAAAGGACGACTAAATTGAAGTTTAAATCTTGATTGTAAAGGCTGTCTTTTCATTTTTTTAACCAAAATAATAATAATAATAATAAATTTGAGAATATCTTTCACGTGGATAGCTAAAGTAGTGGAGATAAACTTAATTTAAAAGTCAAACCATTATAAATCATGGTGCCATATTTTATTACTTAATTTTTTATCCACAGAAACAAAATAATGATTTCGACACGACCTAATAATTATAATGTAGGACCAATCACCCAACTACCCAATATCCTATCGGCACGTGTAAACCCCACCCAATGACAACCAATCCAAATATTGCTTAACAGTTCACACCACGCAAACCACGGTGAGTAACGTAACGTAACGAAACAAAACAGTCTGTACCTAACGTACGCCACCTCTCCGCACATCCTATCTCAACTAACGTACGCCTCCATCCTGGAGCTCGGGTTTCTGTTTTCTTAACCAAATACCAATTATTAAGCGAAGACAAGGCAAAGGTCCCCATCATTGAGTCTTCACCTGATTCTCCATAGGTACTTTCTTTCCTTAACTTCTACCATTACTTTGCCAATCAAATGTTGATGCTTTGAATTCCTTCTTTTTTACTTAAATCTTTGTTTTTCCTTTTTAATGGATGATCTTCTCGGATCTGGAATGGAGTCTTTTTCGTATCCCAATGATGTATAAATAACCCAGATTCAGTAATGATCTGTTCATGGTTTGCTTTTCTTTGTTTTTTGAGACGATGGGTTTTCGAAAGGGTGCGTGTCAGTTGTTTTTGCCGAATATTATTGGGTTATAAGTGGAATGAAGATTGGTTTTTGATGAAATCCAATCAAGGGTTACAAAAACAATTGGTATAAAAGCAGACCCTTTGATTTGTTTTACTCCATTAATTGCCTCCTATAATGCCTAATTAACTTGATGGTTTGTT
Source organism: Abelmoschus esculentus (assembly GCA_035048815.1). Classification (NCBI taxonomy): domain Eukaryota; kingdom Viridiplantae; phylum Streptophyta; class Magnoliopsida; order Malvales; family Malvaceae; genus Abelmoschus; species Abelmoschus esculentus. The sequence continues at coordinate 14,683,271 of JAUCBN010000035.1, read as the reverse complement.
AGAATAATTTCTTTTTTTGTGTGTGTGTTTTAGAAGTATGGGTTTGAGTAAAGCTGCTTGATTGGAACATGTTATTGAAGTTTTAATATGACTATGCTTTTGCTGTTTGTAGATTGTATTGTGTATTTAGATCTAAATTGATGTTTAATCTTGAATGCAGTAAATCACATGGTTGTTGGTTGATTTATCAAGAGTCATAAAGATGAAATCTTTGCTGTTTCAACTCATATTGACGTCCTTTAATATGACAATGCTTTTGCTGTTTGTAGATTGTATTGTGTATTTAGATCTAAATTGATGTTTAATCTTGAATGCAGTAAATCACATGGTTGTTGGTTGATTTATCAAGAGTCATAAAGATGAAATCTTTGCTGTTTCAACTCATATTGACGTCCTTTGTTCTCTTGAACTCCGACAACAATGTGAATGCCGGTGTCACTAGTGTATTCATTCGGGAGGAATATCCATCTAAAGACATCCCTCTTGATGATGAAGTATTTGTGGTTCCCACAGGACATAATTCACCACAACAAGTAAGACCTCTTTTATTAACTTCAAATATTTTCACCTAACTACGCAAAGTTTATTAACATATGTATTTGTGATCCTATTTCTGTTCTCAATGATCAATACCAGAGCTTGATAAGAACTATATTATACAACAATGAAGATAATTTCCTTTTAAATAAAGGCCAAGATGATTTCTTATTTCTTATTCATCACCTTTTTACTTACTGAATTAAATATGCCATAATGTGAATTGTTTAATTTGTTGTCTCTGTAATCTTTCTAGGTATTAAGTTGATCTCATATTTCCCTTCTCCCAAGAATACTAGGGAATTGATTTAGGAAAAAAATGGAGAAATTTCTGGAACATGCAAACACTAGATACTAATGTATGCATTACATATGTCAAATTTATGTTGTCCGTTGCAAATGACTTAAATTTTCCCAACTGAAGCATGCTTTCCAATTGCATGCATTTTGTCATCTATTCATTGTTGCTTCTATTCCAAACCTTTTCCGGCCTATATGTAACGTACATGTTATTTAAACTGCAGGTGCATATGACACAAGGAGACTATGATGGAAAAGCTGTAATCATATCATGGGTCACTGCTGATGAACCTGAGGCCAGCAAAGTACAATATGGGACATCGAAGGGGAAATATGAATTTACTGCGGAGGGGAAGATGACAAACTACACCTTTTATAAATACAAATCTGGGTATATTCATCATGTTCTTGTTGATGATCTTGAGGTAAGACTACTTATTTTGGGAAGTAGAACTTGCACAAATGGCTTAAGTCTTCAACATGGAGATAGTTTCCAGTTTCATTAGAAGCTTATTCTACATGCCCCTTGCTTGGATTTTTATATGAAGGAATTAAATCTTTTAGCTCTTACATTACTCAAACTTACATGGGACTTTTGAATTCAGTTTTGTTTGAAGTTGTAATTGGCATGTTATCTGAGCTATGATGGGAACAAATTGGTTGCTTAATCGTTTTATTTGCTATTCTCAGTATGATACCAAGTACTATTACAAGATTGGGAATGGTGATTCGGCACGAGAATTTTGGTTTCAAACACCACCAAATATTGGTCCAGATGTTCCTTACAAATTTGGAATCATTGGTGAGTGTTTTCCTCTGTAATCTAAAGCAATGCTGGAACGTTTTCAATCAAATTAACCAAAGCTGTTCTGATGGTAGGCAAGTTCCTGGTTTCAATTGAATGCCAGAGTTTATTCCTTTAGTTGTATTAGAATCATGAAGAGTAATAACGAAAAAGGCACTCAAATACATCTTAACTTTTATTACTTCTTGAATACCTGTAAGCCTTCTGCTTCTTTCTAGCCTATTGGCTGTCAAAATTGTTATTAATGTGATTGTGGGAACAAGGAAAGCATTCATAATTTATAGAAGATCACCGAAACTTGATCTTTCTTGTCGGAAAACAAGTAAAGATTACATTGTAGACAGAACAAATGGAAATCAGCTATACGAAGCCTAAAATTTCAACTAGTTGGATTTTGGTTATGCATTGCTGAAAGATTCAACTCAGTTAACACTTGACATTAACCAGATCAGACCCATTTCGTAGTTTCTTGATATGTCTTTTCATTAACTCATATTGATGTGTTTCCTTTACACTTTTTTTCCCCTCAAATTTATTTTTATTTAACTGAATATGTTGCAGGTGATTTGGGTCAGACATATAATTCACTGTCCACCCTTGAGCATTACATGCAGAGTGGAGCACAAACTCTCTTGTTTGTAGGTGATCTTTCTTATGCTGATAGATATCAGTATAATGATGTTGGCATAAGATGGGATTCATGGGGTCGTTTTGTGGAAAGAAGTACTGCATATCAGCCTTGGATCTGGTCTGCTGGGAATCATGATATAGAATACATGCCTTACATGGTACAAGCATTGACCGAGCATACCATTATTACATTATTGCTAAATGTCATGATACTTTCTGATACTATGAATTTTACCCAACCGTGTATGCTGCTTCTAATTATGTATATATAAATTATAATGATTTTTGCATCACCCTGAAGCATTTTTCTCTTTCTTAACTTTCATTGTTCTCAACTTATAAGCCTAAAACATATTCCTGAAGAAGGTTCTATCATTTATTCTTTCATTTCCCAAGGTTGATATTTGGTTTTATTGCTAGAACTTGCTGTGGTTTAAGGTCTCTTTGTCTCCTCCCAATTAATTTATGGCATAGCTGACATTATTTATTATTTGTTTTTATGCTTATTGAAGCTATGACACTGTATAAAATATAAACTCACTCATTTCGGCAAAACATTTAGAATTATCTTGTTTAGTGCTTAACATTCTCAGTTCTGGAAACATCTGCAGGATGAAGTTGTTCCTTTCAAGTCCTATCTCCAACGGTACCCGACTCCTCATTTGGCTTGTAAAAGCAGCAGTCCTATGTGGTACGCTGTTAGACGCGCATCTGCTCATATAATTGTGCTATCCAGCTACTCTCCATTTGGTACCTTTTCTTCTCAACCATTTATATTCATCTTAATTAGCTATTTCCTACTGAGCATTCTGTCCTTTCTGGTCTTCTCAAAACCAATTGTCCTAGCAATTAACTTGCTCAGTTTTGGCTCGCCTATTGTTTTTTGTCCAATATTTATCGGGTACACTCATCAGTTTCATTCAAGAGTTGGACCAGCCAATCAATAGTAAAAATCATACTTTTGATGGTGATTAAAGTTGTATTGGGAAGTAATGGACTGGACCTTACTCCAATCAGTGCTTATTGTTTTCTCCTATGAGAGGGCAGAGATCTTTTTCTTCTTGTCTATTATATATCTTATCCGAACTTGTTTTACCTTGAATAGTGAAATACACACCTCAATGGGAATGGCTTAGACAAGAATTGAAGAGGGTTGACCGGGAGAACACTCCTTGGCTCATTGTCCTGATGCATATTCCTATCTACAACAGTAATGATGTACATTTCATGGAGGGTGAAAGTATGCGAGCAGCCTTTGAAGAATGGTTCGTCCACCACAAAGTTGATGTAGTCTTTGCTGGCCATGTCCATGCATATGAAAGATCTGTATGGTTCTTTCCTTATCATTTTAGTTCCCTTTTCTTCCCCTTTTTGTTAGCATTAAACTTTGCATTATGTATGGGACTATTTCATTACAATCATGGGGGGTCTTGAAGGAATGCTCATCCTTCTTATAAATTTTTCAGTACCGAATCTCAAATATAAGGTACAATGTATCAAGCGGCGACCGTTACCCAGTACCAGACAAATCAGCTCCAGTTTACATCACTGTTGGAGATGGTGGAAATCAAGAAGGCCTAGCAGGAAGGTTAGTCTGAATGCATATTTAACAATAACTTCAATGATGATTCACCTACTCGTTTACAGTTAAATCTGTTGGAAATTACTTGTTGACTTGATCAAAATGTTTGTTTCGGTGGTTCTGCAGATTCAGAGATCCTCAACCAGACTATTCTGCATTCCGAGAAGCAAGTTATGGTCATTCAACACTGGAGATCCGAAATAGGACACATGCATTCTACCATTGGAATCGCAATGATGATGGGAAAAAAGTGCCCACTGACTCGTTTGTGTTACATAATCAGTACTGGTGAGTACACCTAACCATTTCTTGCTCTAGTTAGTGATTGGTGCAAGTTTTGCAGCGTTTCACCTGTCAGCCTCACATAGTTACATGGATTAACAAACATAAGTTACCATCTTCTCTGTTACACGGGACATAAAGATCACAATTATGGGTGTTCATGGTAGGTTAACCGTATCCATTTAGCTTAAACGGTTGGTTAACCGTTACTTAATGATTCGGTTACAGGTTAACCTATAACCTATTATAAAATTGTTTTCACATGTTCACTAATTCTTTTGAGAATAATGAAATTATCTCTTCGATAAATATTATATTAAATTTTTCAGAAAAAAAATAAAGAAAGAAATTCTAATCACAAAATTCATTTTATGTCTAAATAATTTTATAACGGTTCACCATTAACCATCATTTTTAGCAGTTGGTTAACCAAAACCTTTTAACTTCAACGTAGGTTAATTAACCGGTAAAACTTAATGATTATACTAATTAACGGTTATAGTTTGTTTTGCACACTCCTAATCACAATAACCACATTTTCTGAGATAAATGGTGTTTTGAATTTGTAATAGAGAGAATGTACAATAGCACCAAACTGTGACAAAAAACTACATATTGTAGGGTTTTGATCATACTTATTGGGCATTCCCATTATTATTATTATTTGCATTTTTAGAACAAAGTATGCAAATGTATTGTATATGTTGAAGGAGAATTGATTCACTTAAAAATGAGGTTGGGCTAACTGGTTTTCTTGCAGGTCAAGCAGTCTGCGACGAAGAAAACTGAAGAAGCATCATTTGAGTAGCATGATTGGGCGGATTGCTTGTCAGTGAGAAGATGAAATTTCAACCAAAGCACTGATTAAGCAACGATGCAAGTTCCTTATTGGAGATAGCATGTATCTTCCCGCCGTGGTAATCTTTTTCTTCGATTTCATGATTGAAAATGAACTGTTTAAATGGCTCTTAGCTTGGATGCTTGTATACGAAAACTTTAGAATCATCACTGTTCATGAATGAGGATGATTTACTTCGATTCTAAACGACTCTGGGGACTTTTCTTTCTTTTTCGAATCCATAAATCTAAAGTCTTGGTGTCAATCCCTTTTTTTCTGATTGATTAAGTATTCGAAACTCGAACTTTACATAAAGCATACAGCCGGTAAAATAAAATTCTACATACAGTTTTATACAAGGTCTTACAACTACATACCAGGGGTACTGGAGATCCTCTGAAAGCTATGATTCTCCCCGTGAAATTGTCAGCTTTGGCATACTTGAGTTGCAAACTCAAATTTGCAGGGCCTGGCTCCCTCCGGTTAGAACTCAGAACCCATTTCTGGATCACTTGGGAATCACGGAAAATCGGTTGTGGCATCCATTTAAGTTGCAGGTTCAATTTTCCAGACTTAGCACCCTCTAGCTGGAGGGGATCTTTGTATTCCTCTTCCAATATGACCCTAGTCAATGTCAAAATCTGTGTAACTGGTATTCACGGGGCAACAATGAAGATGGATTCTCACACCAGAAACCCTTCAAACCTGTGTAACTGACTGAAGGAAGTAGCTTATAACCCCGACTCCATAGGAAAACATAATTCGGTATATAATAAAAATTTCGGTTATACCAAAAAGTGTACTGAAATTTTTCCATTTTTTTTACAAAAATGGTACAACCGTTTTAACTGTTTTTTAAAGCTGTCATTTTTTAGAATTTCCTTTTTTATGTCCCAATTCTAGAAAGGTAAGATACATGGAATACAAGAGTCCAGGATGGTTTACTACAAACTACGAATCAGCTATAAAGTATATCTTGCATTATCCAGAAGTTTTCAAGTACAATTTCACCTCCTTCAATCCCCAACTTGACCATGAAATAAACTATTCTTTGTTACATTAAACTCTATAGTCCCCAACATATAATTATCCAGAGTTCTGATTTCCAAATAATATGTGTTTGTCAAGTTCGGAGCCTGGACAAGCTTCACCTCTAGAAGTCCAATCGGCTTTAACTCAAATCACTGAAAATATTTGGGGAATAAGTGTGTTTAAAAAATATTTGAGAATAGACTAAAAAAATAGGTTTTTTGGACCTCGACATTTATAAGTGGCGAGGTTTATGTCTTCGTTGGATTAAATTGAAAATATAATAATTTCTCACTATTTCAACGGTTACCACACACCTCGCTATGCAAGCGACAAACAAATTCTAAAAAACACTGTTTTTTTACTTATTCTCTTCAATTACGTTATTTATACATAAAGTATTTCATTGAATTAATATCGCGAATTAATCGAATATTAAACTAATTAAAATAATAATCATTTTATGAACTAATTTAAGAATATTAAAAGGATGTTTGTGTTTTTCATATTTATTATGTAACCTTTAAAATTAAACTAAAAGCCATCATTTACTATTCAAACCAGATTTCTTATCTTCTCTTCTATATTAAATTTTAAATCTAAATAAATTTATATATATTTATGAAATAAATTATTCGAACGTAAAACACGTTATTATTACCAGAATTCTCATATTTTTAAGATCTCGTCTTAACTAAGATGTCAGTATAAAATTAAATAATAAATTAACAAAGAGACCACCTAACCAACATTCTGGTCATAATTTCGTGGACTTACCTTTTCATATCTTACTGCAAGTTGATCCAAGAAAAATCATAAAATAATTTAGATTAGGTTATGTTTGTATTATTTTAAAGACACAAGCCAAAACTATCTATTTTGGAGTGGTTTATTTTTAATACAACTTAGTACTTTGGCTTATCGGGTCCTTTCTGGAGTACTAATCACATCTTAGAAAACACTAATTACAATGAAAAAGTAAATTATATTTATAAGCTTGGAAAGCTATCATTTGAGCTGGAATGGATAAGAATAATGAGTTTGCATACCATATATATTACACGTGGGTTAATTTAATAATGACTTTACTTTATATTAATTTTTTTTTAAACTGCAATAGAGATCACTTGATTATGGGTAGGTTATATTTGGGGTTATTTATTTATGGGTAAGGTTATATTTAGGTCACCTAATTATTAAAGGTTATATTTAAATCACTCAATTACAGGTAACGTTACATTTGGGTCACTCTTCATATTTAAAAAAAAATATTAATTCGTGTATTAGATTAATTAATGATTTTAAATAAAGTACTCTAATATTAACAAGGGTATACAAGTGATTTAGAAGAAAAAAACGACTAAATTGATATATTTTTTCAAATATGAAGAGTGACCTAAATGTAACCTTATAATTGAATGACCCAAATATAATCTTTAATAATGGGATGATCTCAATGTAATCTTACCCATTATTGAGTGACCCAAATATAACTTTTAATAATTAGGTGACCTAAATGTAACTATACCCATAATTATATGACCTTTGTTATAGTTTAAACTATATAGATAGTCACCATATGAGTTTGGTATCAAAATGATCATCATATTTTAAAAAGCGTCAATTCTACCAGTCAACTATTAAAATGGTATCAATATAATCATCGACCATTAAAAATTAACAAATTGATGACGTGATAATTAAAAATAAAAAAAATAATTATATATTTATTTTTTATTATTCATTTATTTTTTAATTTATTTTTAATTTTATTGTAATAAAATAATATAATTATTTAATTACTTATTAAAATTAATATTTATATATTTAATTTATTAAATTTATTTTTTTCTTCCAATCCAATCAGTACTAAAGGAAAGGAATAACATGGCATGATAATGCCTTTGTGAGGATTCAAACCTAAGTATTCAAAGAAAAGAATCAACGTGCAAACCAAATGATTTTGGTGATATAAAATATCAACATTAATATTTATTTATTATATTTTTTTTATATTTTACGTATAAGCATGCATTTATTTTTAATTTAATAAAAATATTAATTAAATTATTTTATATAATAAATTAAAATATTAAAACCCTAAATAATAAATCTCAAATAAATATAGATTAGGGTTTAAGGTTTAAGATTCATTAAAAGTTTAGGATATAAGGTTTGATGTTTAGAGTTTAGGGTTTATTATTTATTAAAAAGATTTAAAGATTATAATTTATAGTTTATAATTTAGGGTTTGGGTTTGATATTTAGGTTTTATAATTTAGGGTTTTTTTTAAGGATTGTGGTTAGGATTTATTAAATGATTTTTTAGTTAGGGTTTAGGGTTTAACATTTAGGGTTTGTAATTTAAGATTCACTAAATGTTTTAACATTTATGTTTTAGGTTTGAATTTTAGAGTTTAAGATTCTCTAATTAAATTATAAATTTTAAAATCATAATAAAAAATTTTATGTAAAAAGTGATTTTACGATAAATTGTGTAGAATGTTGTATTTTCTCAAGTTAAATTATTTTTCAGTTTGATTTGATTTTTTTTATCTTTTATATTATTTTTGAAAAGTATTTTTGGGAATAAAAACAATATAAAACATATAATATTTTAATCAAAAGTGTTTTCAGTTTAGCTTGAAAAATACTTTTTAAAACCTGTTATTTCTAGTTTTTAGTTTCTTTAAAAGTATTTTTAAATAAAATTATTCATTTATTCTTGTTTTTATTATTAATCACTTTAAATTTTATATAAAAAAATTAAAATATATTTTATCTATTTAAAAATATTTTTGATAATAATATCAGATACTTTTATTTTAAATCAAATAATTTAAAAATACTTTTTAAAATTATTTTTTTATTATACTTTTCAAAAATAATGTTAAACTGACCCTTAATAAAATTTAAAAATATTATTCGTATAAATTTATTTATACTTAAAAATTTTATGTTCCATTATTTATCATTTAAAAAAATTATAATTTTTTTAAATTATTAATGTCTAGTAGAAAAAAATGTCGTCTAATAAATATATAACGGATGGAAATATTTTTATAAGCTTTTATTTCTCCAAGAGAAAGCTATAAAAGCTTAATCTAACTTTTTTCCCCTTTTATTCCGTACGCTGGACCAGTAAACTAGGGATAGATCAAGAGGTATTAAATGAAGAATCGATTAATCGTATTTTTTTAAAACCTTCATATATGTATATAAGGTTTAAAATAAAAATGGATAAATTACACTAATAACCATCCAACTAATTGAAAATATTTATTTTGATCATCCAATTAAAAAACTCGTCAATTAAGTCACCCAATATTTAAATTAATATATTTTAAATTAATAAATAAAATTAACAATTCAATCCGGTGAAGACACGTATAATAAATATAAGAATAAAAATATTCATATGATAAATATTCAAATAAAAATAGTAGAATAAAAAATATACGAATAAAAATATTCATATGATAAATATTAGAATAAAAATATTCAAATAAAAATATAAGAATAAAAATATCCATTTAATAAATATTCGAATAATAAATATAAGAATAAAAATATTAATATAATAAATATTTGAATAAAAATATACAAATAAAAATATATGAATAAAAATATTTGTATAATAAATATTTGAATAAAAATATTCTAATAAAAAATATACAAATAAAAATTTTGATTTAATAAATATTCGAATAAAAATATACGAATAAGAATATTCGAATAAAAAATATACTAATAAAAATTTTCATATAATAAATATTAGAATAAAAATATTCTAATAAAAAATATACGAATAAAAATATTTATTTAATAAATATTTAAATAATAAATATTGGAATAAAAATATTCATATAATAAATATTTGAATAAAAAATATTAGAAAAAATATAAACGAATAAAAGTATTCGTATAATAAATATTCAAATAAAAAATATACGAATAAAAATATTTATTTAATAAATATTCAAATAATAAATATAGTAATAAAAATATTCATATAATAAATATTCGAATAAAAAATATATGAATAAAAATATTCTTATAATAAATATTCGAATAAAAAATGTATGAATAAAAATTCGAATATTTTTTATTTGAATATTTTTATTCGTATATTTTTTATTCAAATTTTTTTATTCGAATATTTATTGTACGAATATTTTTATTCATATATTTTTATTTGAATATTTTTATTCGAATATTTTTATTTAAATATTTATCATACGAATATTTTTATTCCTATAATTCTTATTCGAATATTTATTAAACAATTATTTTTATTCGTATATTTTTTATTCAAATATTTTTATTCTAATATTTATTATATGAAAAATAAAAAAATTCAAATAAAAGATATACGGATAATAATATTCGTATAATAAATATCCTAATAAAAATATTCAAATAATAAAAACTAGAACAAAAATATTAGTATAATAAATAATCGAATAAAAATATTTATATAATAAATATTCAAATAATAAATATAAGAATTAAAATATTCATATGATAAATATTTGAATATTTTTATTCGTATATTTTTTATTAGAATATTTTTATTAGAATATTTAATATATAAATATTTAATAAAAATATTCAAATAAAAATATTTGGATATTGTTATTAGGATATTTTTATTCATAAATTAGATATTTAATATATAAATATTTAATATATTAATATATGAATGTTAAATAATATTTAAAATATTTGAATTTTATTCAAATATTTAAAATATCAAATTTGATTTAAATCAAATTATTTGACATCAAATTTGTGTACATACCTTTTGACTTACATTTCCTGTAAGACATCGTGTATACTTTGTAAGAAACAGTGTATATACACAAATCTTTCCTATTTTTGTGTCATATTATGTATACTCGTAGCCAATTATGTATGCACACAAATCCTTACCCTTGAATGACCTCCTTTAGCTCATAGTTTCGAAGTCATAAGAATTTGTGTATATACTTTTTTCCTTACGGTTTTCGTAAGTCATTGTGTATACTTTGTAAGGAATTGTGTTCATACACAAATCCTTATCATTTTTGTACCATATTATGTATACGCATAGCCAATTGTGTACGTACACAAATCCTTACCCTTGGATGCCTCATTTAGCTCATGGTTTCAAAGTCGTAAGGGTTTGTATACATACCTTTTTCTTTACGGTTTTCATAAACCATTGTGCATACTTTGTAAGAAATTGTGTACATACACAATCCTTACCATTTTTGTACCATATTATGTATACGCGTAGCCAATTGAGTATGTACACAAATCCTTACCCTTGGATGACCTCCTTTAGCTTATGGTTTCGAAGTCGTAAGGATTTGTGTACATACCTTTTTCCTTATGATTTTCGTAAGCCATTGTGTATACTTTGTAAGAATTGTGTACATACTCAAATCCTTATCATTTTTATGTCTATTATGTATACGTGTAGCCATTTGTGTATGTACACAAATCCTTACGTTGTAAGGAGTTATGTACATACCGTTTTTCTTACAATATTTGTAAGGATTTGTGTATGTACACAAATATTTACGTTTGTAACAATTTATGTATATACCTTTTCGCTTACGATTTTGGTAAGAAATTGTGTACAAACTTCATAACCAATTATATACATAAATGATCGGGTAAACCGATCGATCTCTTTTTAGTCGACTTTTAACCGCCGCTTCTTAGAATCACCTCAATGTCATCCATCACAAATCAAGATAATTTTGCTAAAAAAAAATAAAAATAAAATATTTAATAGATTTTTGATATATTAAAATCAATACGGTCTTAGAAGGAAGCACCTGTAAATAATTTTTTTTGTCCGATTATCTCTTTCTATTCCTTACACTTAAAAATAGAGATTTATTGATTGGTTTAAGGGTCAATGATGCTCATATTGTCCCATTTTGTATGGGTTTAAATCCTGGTATAAGAAAAAATGTAATCTTTCTACTATGGGTAGGCAAAAAACCCAATTACCCGGTACCGATGGGATAGAGACTGGATCTTGATATTTTGAACTCGGTACCCGGTGGGTACCCAATAAGACTGGGATCGATACCAAATATCCGATACTGATTTTCTTTTGTTTATTTTTCTTATCAAACTTTCTCTTTATGTATGAATATTATGAGTATTACTTGTTTTAAAACATTAATTTTCAAGTTTGCAATATTCTAATTTTATTAATTAATATTATTATTGATGATTAACTTTTATTTCTCTCCAATTATTCAAAAAAGAATAAACTAATTGATCGGGATTGAGACTAATTCCAATTTCCAGGAACCGATAGTTATCGGGATCAGGACCGGGACTAATTCTATTCAAATTGATCGGGTAGCCGGTTTTACCCACCCCTACTTTTTATTTAATAAAAAAATATAAATTCTAAGTTTTAATCTAAATTTCTACCTCATAAACTCTAAATCTTAAAAATATAACCTAGCCATAATTTCCTGAGCTTTAACTATAATCCCTAACTTCAAATTATAAACCTTAAATCCACTATTTTAAAATAAAGACACCAAACGATATAATAAAAAAGTAAATAATTTAATCCAACATTTGTTTAGAGTCTTATTTTTTTTATCTCGACAATTTTAATAATTTCTTAAATGATAATTTTAAGTTAATGGTTGAACCTTATTACTTTGATATATATTTAAAATAATTTTTAATAAAACAATAAAACTAATATATTTAATAAAATCTAAGGCCGTAAACGAACCGAATGAACACGAACGAGGGTGTGTTCATGTTCGTTCGTTTAATTTTAACTGAACAAATGAACGAATACGAACATAAACGAACACAATTTTTTTTGTTCGTGTTCGTTCGTTAAGGATTGTAGCTTGTTCATGTTCGTTTATGCTTGTTCGTTTAAATGATAAAACAACGAATATAAACGAATGTAAACGAACAAACATAAATGAACGTAAACGAACGAACATAAATAAACGAACGCAAACGAATTAGTTCAGCTAATCAACTGATTTTAAACCGAATTAGTTGATAATTAAAAAAAAAACATAATAACATATATAATATGCTAAATATTTAATATTTAGGATTAATTCGATTAGTTCAGCTAATCAACTGATTTTAAACCGAATTAGTTGATAATTAAAAAAACTCTTAATTATTAGATAAAACCTAAAATTTAACTGATTAACTAGTTTTGTTTTGGTTCGATTCATTAACTTGGTTTAACAGAACAATAAATACCTCAGTCTATAACAAGAAAGTTTTTTAACGAGTCATAAAATAAGATTTATCAACTCGAGTAACTCAATTTTTTTTTAACTCGACTTACTTGATCTAATGCTCATTCTTAGATATATGTGAATAAATTTGAACGAACATAAATGAACATAAACTAACAGATTACCGAACATTCACGAACATAAATAAACAAATGAGCCCTTTGTTCATATTCGTTCGTTTAACTAAACGAACGAAAAATCTTGTTTATTTTCGTTCGTTTATTAAATAAACGAAAATAAACAAACATCCCGTCAAACGGTTCGTCCGGTTCATTTACAACCTAATAAAATTTATTCATATTTATATGATTTTCTATTATTTTCAATTAAATTGATTAAAACCTCTTGAAAACCGATTTTAGGACCAGTCTAATCGTGTGTTGATGGGTCGAGGAGAAAAAGTCTCAAGAATTGTATGGAAAGGCTGGAAGAGTGTGACAGGACATCTATTTATTTTATAATAATATTTGTATATCATTTAAGATTTTTTATTAAGTTTTAGATATATTGATTTATTTTACAAATAAAAATAAAATATGTAAAAAATTGGATTATATATAATATTTTTACGAAATAAAATCGAATGCATAATTATGGTAGACTATATATGATATTCTGTTTTTTTTAAATATGATATTCTGTAATTTTTTATTAATTATTGTATCGTAACAAAAGTTTAAGACTATTTTATAATATTTAAAAGTGTGTAAATCGCGTACCCTTCCTTATGCCCTCATTTATGCCTCCACTTCAAATTAGAGAGTTTAGGGTTTAGAGAATTAATGGTAAGATATATTTTTTTGGTATAGGGTTTAGGATATAGAAAATAAGGGTTAAGATTTAAAATTCAATTTTTTTGTAAATTTTTAAATAAGGCATAAAAGGAGGCACAGAAAAAAGACATAAGATTTTTGCTCATTTAAAAGTTAAATGCGTAAAATAAATCTTTAAAAATAATTAATGATATAGGGTAAATTATATTAAATGGTCTTCTGAGTATTTTTTTTTTGTTTTTTTACTATTAAAAATTATAAGTTGTTATAAATAAAGTAAAGAAGAACTAAAACAAGAATAAAGAACAAGAATGAAAGAACAAAGAGAAGATATAAAGAAATATATTTGTATTATTCACAATATTGACTTATGTACAATGCCTTCACAAACTCATCTATTTATAGGCATAAGCAGTACATAATGTATTAAACTCTAATTAATGAAGATAATATTTCTAATTGATAGAGTTTTTATTATGATAGACATCTACATAGATAAATATTATTTATAACACTCCCCCTTGGATGTCTATGAAAATAATGTGCCTCGTTAAAACCTTACTAAGATAAAAACCCTATGGGAAAAAAATTCTTAGTGAAGGAAAAAAAGTACACACATCTTTGATACGCATAACATGTTGCCTCATTAAAAAACTTATCAGGAAAACCCTTTGGGACAAAACCTCGGTTAAGGAAAAAAGAGTGCAACGCGTATTTACTCCCCCTCATAAAAATATCACATAAGATCTTTGAATCTTCATAATTCAATATTGAATACAATCTTCAAATATTGAAGTAGATCATGTACTAGTGGATAAATCTTCCAAATCATTGCTTGAAATGATTTATTGAATAATATTCATCTGAAAATCATGAGGGACGAAACTTGAAGAAATATTTTTCGTTTTATCATATTTGATATATCCACCTTGAGATATAAATTTTGTATTATCTCTTTACAAGATAGCTTGCATCTTATATTGTGAAAAACATTCACATATCTTCAGGATATGTTTAGCCAAACACATATTTCGGCTTTGCCTCATGCATAACAATTATTTAAAGGTAATGATCTCGTATCACTTAAATAATATTTCTGGACCAGATAAGATACGATGCTTCCAGATCAAATAATGTGTATATTATGCTTTAGACCAAGAATATCATTACCCTTTTCTTGAGGTAGAAAGAATCTTTGTTTACATTAAGAGACCTAGCAACCATAAGGTTGATCAATGAATATGCATTATTCATGCATTATTCATGTAAAGTTTATTTTATATTTTTCTGTATGTCGATTGATGCACAAGGATTTAAGGAGATCTCTTTACGAGTCTCAACGATATTCAAATCATCAACATACACAACAATAAAAATTCAGAGATAAACCTCTTAATAAAAATGCTCGGAGAAATAATTCATATAGCATTATGCTAATAAGTATTCAATGAGACGATCATACCAAATATGCCTAAATTGTTTCAAGCCATAAAAAGATATATTCAATATGATTAAATAATGTTCTCGAGAACTTGAATGAACTACTTATGACAATCTAATTCTTTTCGGAAATTTCATATAAATATTATTATCAAGAGGCTCATTCAAATATGATATAACAACATCCATTAGGCAGAAACCAAGTAATTTTATTTAGGGTAAACTATTGCGCTAGTCACTTTCGTTTACCCCCAGTACACTTTTAGTCACCGATTTTAAAAAACGGCCAGTAAGGTCACAATCGTTTTTAGGGTGTAAAGTTTTGGTCACTCCAACGTTAAGTGCCGTTAGATATTGACGAAGAGATTATATGACACAATAAAAATATGAGAAATTACTTAAATAGTCTTTAGATTATTATTAAACTTTTATTTTATCTTTAATTTAACTCTCAAAATTTTAAAACTTTATATTTTTACCATCTTCCCCAAAACATTGATTTCTTTAAAATATTAAAAAGTCTGAAAATGGATAACCACACCCATGTTTGTGCACACAAGCATGCTAATACATCATAAAATCTTCATAAACTATTTCTACAAACTCCAGATTATGAAAAGAAAACAACAGAAGAAAAATAATAATTTAAGGATCTCTTCCTCATAAAAGGATTAATAAAACCAAAGCGTTTGCATAAAACAGGTGAAGGTCGTTATTGAAACTCTTCTCATTTTGGGTACATTTTCTGTGTCACCAAATATTTAGCATGAACATTTTCTACTTGCTATTAAAATTATGAAATATAAAAAATCCAACATAAAAATTTTCAGTAATTAAAAAGTTATCACCTTAAATATGCTTCTAGTGCACCAAAAGTAAACTGCATATCACAGACTAAAATATCCAATGGTTGTGTTAAAATCATGCTTTCTCTCCCCTTTTTCGTTTCTGTATAATAATAGTTTTTCAATTCAGTATCATATCAAATATGCATGGTTGGAGATTGAAATGATTTTTTTTAGGAGTAGAGGATATAAAAACTAATTTCAGAGTAATTAAGTTGCAAGAATGAGCACTTAACAATCACAATAATGGAAAATACATATCACAAATGTCAATTTGTTTAATACATGAAATAAGCAACAGTAAAAAATTTAAACGCTATTATAAGAGCTTAAGATTAAGACTCTGTTTGAAATGAATAGTAAAAAAGCTTGGAGATGGAAAACCTGTCGGTCTTTGTTTAAGTTTAAAAGTATAAAAATGGTTATAAATATTAACCATTTAATTAATCATGTGTGTATGTGAGGGGGGGAGAGAAGCCTATTCTAATCTTATACATGATAAGTTTCAGTCTTCACCATTATCATAAACAACTGCCATGCGACGATGAGTAAGAGCTTCTCTAGGAGGTGAGTCCTCGCCTGAGTCAATTCCCTTGCGCTTATTGCCAACAAACTCTTTCGTTTTTTGCCTAGGTTCCTGCAAGAAAATCAAATTCATTATTGTGGAACCAACAGTTCACTCAAGTATACGTTATTTGAATTTTATCGGCCATTTATTTAAGGAATGATGAAATACAGATATTAGATATCACTTGTGTTGCATGTGCAGAAATGAAGAGCAGTATCTGAAATACTTTTCATTGAATTTTATGATCAAATATAAAAGCATGGATAACTCGTTCAACAGAAAAGGATAATAAATTATTACCTCAGCTTCTTCTACCTCCTTTGAACGCTCTGATAGTGTTAGCATCTGCTTCTTGATAATGTTCTTCGGAAATAAATATTTTTTTGAGAATATGGTAAAAATATAAAGTTTTAAAATTTTGAGAGTCAAATTAAAGATAAAATAAAAGTTTAATAATAATCTAAGGACTATTTAAATAATTTTTTAATTTTTTATTGTGCCAGATCAACTCTTCGTCAATATTTAACGACACTTAACGTTGGAGTGACCAAAACTTTAACCCCGAAAACGATAGTGACCTTACTGGTCGTTTTTCAAAATCGGTGACTAAAAGTGTACTGAGGGTAAACGAAAGTGACTAACGCAGTAGTTTACCCTTTTATTTATTGTAAAACTAATCAAAATCTAAAAGTAGTTGCATCAACCACCGAGAAATATATTTTCCTCATAATCAATTTTATGTTTTTATGAGAGTCTTTGTGCAACCAAATGATACGCTCCAACTCTCCAATGGTTGTTGTAGAGAGAAGCTTTGATTGTCCCGACCGTGATTACAAGCAAGCCTTGATCCTCGTATGCTTTCCTTATTGTTTTATGAAGAAAATATGGTGAAGTGGTGGAAGGTATGTGATGTTTTGGTTTGGAAAATAAATGGAAAAGATGATAGTGAAGGCTAGGGAAGACGATTTCAATGATAAAAGAAAGGGTTTGAAATAGTATTCAAAGGTAACAAAACTATAACTTATGATATGAAGCATAAACCCAACTTATAGTATGCTTTGAGGGTGGTATAGGACTTAGACCCTTAGGAAATAAGTTTCTAGAATATTAATTATGGATGGAAAAGATAGGAGACGTCACAAACCTTTATAATAGATTTGATAAGTCGATATAGTTCTAAAAAGAAAAAGATTAAGAGTAAACTCACAAAGTAATTTTGTATTGATCTTAAGTCCTATTTATAGTTTTCTAAAAGTTTTGGCCGAAATGACCTTTAACTATTTGGATAACCATTCATTTGAATGGTGTCTCCCTCCAAAACTATTCGAAAAGATGTAACTTCTCGGTCCAACCTGCACTGTCTTCAGTAATTTATCCATACCTCGAGCTCATGATATCGGATTGATGCGATTAAACATGCATTGTAAAGATAAGAGATAGGGGAACAACTTTCATGAAGACACCAAAACTCAGTTCTTCTTGTATCCTGCTCAAAAATGGAAAACAAGTGGACCATTATGAATCTGTCCAATGAAAAGTGTTATCTCTTTGTTTTGGTGCCCACTTCCTTTCCCTCCATGATCTTGACGCCCAATGTGGATAATGGACAGACATGATGCTTGGTGAATGGTAGGAGACCTTTGGGTGTTGAGCTGAGAATGATAGCTAGAGTTGAGGTGAGCTAATCGAGCTGGGAGTGAGCTGGATTAAACTGAGCTATCTAGCTGAAAGACTTAGCTAAAGTTTGAAGCTGAAATAAGCTAATCCGAGCTGCCTTTAACAAAGTGAGCTGGTCTATTAGCTTCCTTATAATCTCTTATAGTGCGAGGAGTTTTTTGGAGCTAATCTGAATCTCTTAAGGCCTCGTTTTAAATTATGCTTCTTTTGAGCTTGTATGAGACTTATGAGCTGACATGGAGCTATCCTTTAGTCCTTTAAGTACTGTAGGAGTGTTCCATACATTTCCAAGCTATTCTGAAGTTGGCTCCTTGTGTTTCTAGCATTGTCTTCTGTTTAGCTTCTTCTGAGCTGAATAAGATGACACCGAGCTACTATTTACTCCTTGAGCTGTAGGTAAGTCCTATGAAGAAGACATAATAATGGAAATAATTAGAATACTTAACATGAGTTTAGAACTAAGCTAAAATTTTAATCAATGTGGTTATATAATTATTCATTTTTATGGATTAAGTAATATAACTAGTAAATAAGCTTAATATAAAGTATATAAAAGTAATAAATACTAAGATCAATAAGATAACTCCCCTTTGATCTCATGCGTGAAATAAACCATGAAAGCATGAGATAAATGAGCAGAAACGTGCACGCATCACCAAATGAGCTTATATCTCATGATTTCCCCTTTTGATTTCTCTTTCTCAAAAAGGCTCGTTTATATCCACGAGCTTTACACATTTAAACGTATGAGCTATAAGCTTAAATACTTCTCTTTTCAAAAGAGATTTTAGTTTCGTGTCAATTGCCTCTTTCATGTTGGCCAATCATTCCTTTGTTTATATTGCCCAATTGACAATGATTCATGATCCACATCATCAAATAAAATCTCTAGTGATATATTGCATGCAAATATATTATCGATGTCGATTTAATTTCAGTTCTATTTATTACCAGACATGACATAATTTATTGAGATATCTTTATTATCAGGTACCTGAGTCATGTCAATGTCTCTGTTGGAGACCATTTAATCTCTTCTAGAGATTTTTATAATCATTGATTCTTAGATCAGACCATCATAAAATATAGCTCATTTTCTTTCTCGAGGATCTCTTATCTTTGGAACTTACTTGTCTACTATGCTTTAAGCGTAAGTTAGACTCACTGGCAACAAGAGTTTGTCCTTCCATGACATCAAATTTAATCGGAGCATTCATAGCTGGTATACGTGACTTAATCACTCTTTTAGGGTCAGCAAAATCATCTGGCAATTAATTTGCTAAATGAATTATCCATTGAACTTATAGTTCACACTGTGTAGTACGTGGATCAAAAAGAGAAAATGATAATTCATTCCAATTTATTTTTTTTCCAGCTATTTATTTTTTTCCTTAATGTTGAGTAAATTGACTCATTAAAATGATAGTCAATAAATCGGATTGTAAATAAATTCCCTATCAGAAGCTCAAGATATTTAAATCTGATACAGATTCCTAACAAAACTCATCTTTGTGTGTTGTGATGGAGCAATTAGAACATATATCACACACACACAAAAAATCTAGGGTGAGAAATAATTAATTCCTGACCAAAAACCATTTGTAATAAGGAAAACTTATGATCATTTGTTGCTTGATGCGAATTTATGATACTACATGTAAAATTACATGCCATCAACATTTTCAAGATTGATTATCTTTATAAAATAATTTGAAATATGTGCTCGTAATTTTATCAACTGGGCAAGAAGCCTCGCAAACACCAAGTTGCGGATTAATAATAAGGATACACATAACCATCTAGTCGATGCATCGGTAAAAATCATAAAATATCTAGATGGTCTTTAAGAAAGGTGTATGAGCCCATATATATCACCTTGTATTCGTTCCAGAAAATTAATAGCACTCTATCTTAGATGTTGATGATTGAATAATCAAATTGCTTTCATAGTAAGTATCACGTTAAATATTACCATGAAGAAAATCTTAGTTCTTCAATAAATGACCACATGAAAGTGTCAGCAAATTTTCGTATCATAATTGAACCGGAATGGTCTAACCGGTCATGCCAAATAAAATTATCAGTAAACATCTAGTTTACAATAATATGAGCTTTAATTTGTATTAATTCTTATGTAGTACAATATGAATGACAGTGCATGTAATTTTATCAAAATTTTATTATTGCTTTGAGTTATACTCGTAATATTGAGATAGTCAACATCCCCTTGACTAATATTCTCAATATATCTATGCAAATATTTTTAAAATTCAATAAGTCTCTTTGCGACTTTGACGAGCATAATGCAATGTAAATATGAGATAAAGTTTCATTTCACAATAACATATTTGCTCAACGAGCATAATGCACTGTAAATATGAGATAAAGTCTCATTTGGCAAATAACATATTTACTCAGTCGGAGATTTCTATGATATTAGTACTTCCGAATACAGTACTCATATTATTCCTGTTCATTTAAAATGGAAAAATATGCATAATTATGCACCTTTTAATACATGTTTTATTTCAATCACTTCGGGAAATGAAAAATATGTGCTCTGTACCATTCACTTCGGGGAATGGAAAAATATTTAAAAAATAGCATATCATATCAAATCGGATCAAAGATAAACTCTCAAGAGTTTTTCCGAAGCACTAATATTTTAGTATTTTGAGATATAGTACATATAATTTGCTTGTATTTAAAAGGGAAAATATTTCTTATGCTTAAATATTGTATGAGTACTTGCACTGTTTGCTAAGCATAAATCGCCATAAATTATTGCATATTTTATTCCAGAAGTAATCATATTACTTTAAAGGAAAAATTAACATAAAAGATAAATAAATAATATATAATGTAAGTTAGCATAAATAAATAACAAATAAAAGTAAATTTAATACTCATATTATTAAATAGTAATTGATCAACCAATATATATACAATAAATACAATGAATAAAAATTTAATCTTATGCGCGGTGTTGTTAAACCAGTCCACAAGATCCTTTAAAAAGGACCTCCTTTGAGACCAGTAGCCTCGTAAAACAAGATGTCCAACCAATATACTCGGATTAAACCAACATAATAAAGAACATATTAATTAAAAGTTTAATATTTATTCCAATATCATGTAATACTTAGAACATGATTAAAACATAATCTTTCATCATCATAATAAAATAAACAAATATTGGTTATAAATAAAGACAAAAGAATCTCAAATTAAATAAATAAAATATACCGAACTTTTCGCTAATTTGAATATGTGGAAAGTTTAATCACCAATATTTTGTTAAAATCTTTTTCGGGAATTGTCGACAAATACCACGGGAATTGAATCACTTTATCGCTACGCAAACACCAAACAACCAAAGATTTTTAATAAATTAAAAATCAAATTAAAGATCAAGAGAGAAAAATAATCGATAAATAAAATATAATTGAGAGAGAATAACTTATCTTTGATTTATGCCAATAACAAATTCTTTTCAATAACTCCTTCAAGATTCGAACGACAAACACCTCCGTTGGCTAGAGTCTCGTGCTGATAACGTGTTGTAAATAAAGTAAAGAAGAACTAAAACAAGAATAAAGAATAAAAATAAAAGAACAAAGAAAAATTATAAAGAGATATATTTGTATTATTCACAATATTGACTTATGTACAATGCCTTCACAAACTCATCTATTTATAGACATAAGCAGTACATAATGTATTAAACTCTAATTAATGAAGATAATATTTCTAATTGATAGAGTTCTTATTATGATAGACATCCACATAGATAAATATTATTCATAACATAAATTGGCTTATCAATTTAAAAATATAATAAATTAATCAGGTATCGTTAAGAATTTAAAGATTTTTGATATGATAATTAATATAAATTGGTATACTCATATAATTAATTCTCACGTTATACACTTATTTAAATTTGACTATAATTCTAAGAATTTAATCTTTATTATTTAATATTTTATTAATTTAATCTATTTTTCTATTTTTTTCTTCTTTAATTCTTCAATTTATTTCACCCAAAATTTAGAAGAATATACGAAAATAACGAGAACACGACTACAAAAAGCTGGGAACATGTTTGAAGATTATTGATGAATTAAATTGATAAAAATACTAAAATAATGTAAATTAAATTTTTAAAAGGCATAAAGATAATTTCAACCCTTAATGTTTATGATTTTTATCATTTTGGCTTTTATCTTTTTTTTATGATAAATTTAGCCCTTAACCTATATCTTTTTGAAAAATATTTTATTTTTTAACTAGCACAATAATTAAATAGTTAAAAAATTAACGATAATGATATGTCATATATATGTAAAATTATATTTAAGATTTGAGAATGCTTTGTAGTCTTTTATTTTAGCTATAATTAATTTTTAATATTTTATATGAATTTTAATTGTTTTATATTTTATGTTAGAATAAAATTATATTTTACATGTATATATTTATTATTATCATAAAAAATTTAACGATAAGTTATTTTAGATAGCATATTATTTAAAATATTTTTCACATATATATGACATGTCAATATCGTTAAATTTTTAACGGTCTAATCATTATGTTAGTTAAAAAATAAGTTATTTGTCAAAAAATATAAGTTAAAAGTTAAATTTACCATAAAAAAAAGAATGAGGATCAAAATGATATAAATTATAAACGTTAAAGGTTAAAATTATCTTTATGCTTCTTTAAAATTAAGATCAAATTAAAATAAATATAAAAATTAAGAGTTGATTATATAATTATACTAATATCAACTGTCAGATCATTAGTCAATATATTTTAACGATATTAAATTAATTTATTATTTTTATAAGTCAAAAAATCAATTTATAACTTTTTAATATTTGAAAAAAATTAAAATATAATTAGAGAATTATTTAATAATATATAAAAAAATAAAAATTCACTTTAAAAATAAAATAAAAAATCATTATTAAATAAAATTATAAATAATATAATAAATAATATATATCTAATAT
The DNA here is from genome assembly GCA_035048815.1 of Abelmoschus esculentus. Classification (NCBI taxonomy): domain Eukaryota; kingdom Viridiplantae; phylum Streptophyta; class Magnoliopsida; order Malvales; family Malvaceae; genus Abelmoschus; species Abelmoschus esculentus. The sequence continues at coordinate 14,659,658 of JAUCBN010000035.1, read as the reverse complement.
TTTTCTTACAACTCACAAACACGTGTTTTAATTGATCTCAACTTGCATCTTTCCATAGGCCATACCATGTCCATTCAACTTTTATCCAGTCAAGGAGATCAAACGATCGAAAATGATCATCTCATGCTCCATCCAACGGTCAAAATTTATTCTAATTTTTGTTACACTTACGTAAATTACTTGCCTGTTACTTAGACACTGTCACAGACTCTGATCTAATATATACCTTTATAGATTCTCGTGCAGTTGGTTTCGGAACGAAGAAAAATATCGTAACGGAAATTCTTTCTCTTCTTCTCTTCCACCTTTGACTCCTGTCTTTAGCCTCCGCACAACCTCCACCAAACACCACGAAACGCCGCGTGAGAACATGGAGGAGAATGCGACGCCGTACGAAACAGAAAGCCAAGATCAAGAGTCTCTCACAATTCCTTTAATCTCTCACCAACAACGATTTAATTCCACCTCTCAGGTCGCAATCGTCGGCGCTAACGTATGCCCTATCGAAAGCCTCGACTACGAGTAAGGAGCAAACTCTCTCTTTTTATCTATTTTTCTTTGTTTCTGCTGTTTTTTTAAAGATTTTTAAGTCGGTTTCAGTGTTGCTATTTTTTAAAGGATCGCGGAGAATGATTTCTTCAAACAGGACTGGAGGACACGTGGAAAATTACAGATTTTTCAGTATATTGTCATGAAATGGCTTCTCTGTTTCTTGATCGGCGGATTCGTCAGTCTTGTTGGCTTCTTCAATAATCTCGCCGTCGAGAATATCGCCGGCGCTAAGTTCGTCGTTACTTCTAACATGATGTTGTCACGAAGGTCTCTTTATTTTTTCCATTAGTTGCACAAAATATTCGAACAACTTTATCGGCAAGAAATTCTAATATACTTCACTATTGTATCGCTTTAGAAAAATAGTAATTTTGAGTATATTTTTATTTTTATTTATTTGTGCAGGTACGGGATGGCTTTTCTAGTGTTTTCTGTATCAAATCTGGTCCTAACTCTCTTTGCAGCCATCCTAACGGCGTTTATTTCTCCCGCCGCTACCGGTTCAGGTATACCGGAAGTGAAGGCTTACCTGAACGGTGTAGATGCTCCGGATATATTTTCACCGCGAACTTTAATTGTTAAGGTAGTTATTTGCTAAATCTTTTGTAAAATTTATTTACAAACAACGAATTGTGAGTGTATCGAATATCTTTGTGATGTTCAGCTTTGTGCAAAGTGAAGAGCTCTTTTTCCCAAAATTTTATAATCTATTTGTGTTTGTTGATTCTAGTTGTATTAAGTCGCTAATTAATTGATTTAATACCTAATTAGTTATCGAATTATAATATTTTGTACTTTCGATGTTCGACAATTATATTGGAATTATTTCTCTTTTCCACTTTTTGTGAATTGAGGAACAACCACAGTATTCTTTCTTTTCAATTTCTTCCATATTGGGGTGGACAACTAGAAATTAATAAATGTGTTAGATTTGCAGATTGTGGGAAGCATTTCTGCTGTGTCTTCATCTCTGCTGATTGGAAAAGCAGGGCCTATGGTGCATACGGGTTCATGCATTGCATCATTGTTCGGACAGGGTGGATCAAGAAGATATGGTTTAACATGGAAATGGCTTCGTTTCTTTAAGAATGATAGAGACCGACGAGATCTTGTAACATGTGGATCAGCAGCTGGAATTGCCGCTGCTTTCCGTGCTCCAGTCGGAGGTGTGCTGTTTGCTCTTGAAGAAATGGCATCTTGGTATGTAAATTGCTACATCATTTGGAGCACCATTTTGACATATAATAAACCATCGTTTCATCAGTGTACTGGATGTCGCTGCATATTGCTCTTAGTTGGTGTTTTAAGGTTTTACATTCTTCCCTTTTTCATTCTCTTTCATTCATCAAGCACATGGTGTTCATGGTATCTTTCTGAAAAGACCAAGTTGACAAAAGTTTACACCTTAAGATAATATCCTGGTTCTGTTCTGTAGGTGGAGAAGTGCCCTTCTTTGGAGAGCTTTCTTTACAACTGCTATGGTTGCAATCATACTTCGAGCCCTAATTGATTTTTGTTTAAGCGGAAAATGTGGGCTATTTGGTAAAGGGGGTTTGATAATGTTTGATGCCTATTCAGAAAATGTTTCGTATCACCTTGCTGATGTTCCTCCTGTTCTTGTTCTTGGAGTTATTGGTGGCATATTAGGAAGTTTATACAATTTTCTTCTGATTAAGGTTCTCCGAGTTTATAACTTCATTTATGAGTAAGTTCTATATTCAGATGTGTGCTGTTTGCACCAATTACCATTTTCAGAATCTGGTATAATATAATGTATGGGGTTATTCTCCTTGTTTATTTCCCCTCTTTTTCCCCTCTCAGGAAAGGCATTATTTATCAAATTTTGGTTGCTTGCACAATCTCGATTTTTACATCCTGTCTACTTTTTGGATTACCGTGGCTTGCATCTTGCCAACCATGCCCCTCGGATGCACTTGAAGCTTGTCCCACAATAGGTCGATCTGGTAACTACAAGAGATTTCAATGCCCTCCTGGTCATTACAATGATCTTGCAAGCCTCATTTTCAACACGAACGATGATGCTATCAAAAATCTTTTTAGCAAGAATACCAACGCTGAGTTTCAGCTCTCAACAATGCTCATATTTTTTATCACCTGCTTTATTCTAAGCATTTTTAGCTATGGGATTGTTGCTCCAGCAGGTCTATTTGTACCTGCAATAGTAACTGGAGCATCTTATGGGCGCTTCATTGCAATGTTGCTTGATTCAAGCACAAATCTCGGCCATGGTCTTTATGCTGTGCTTGGTGCTGCTTCATTTCTTGGTGGATCTATGAGGATGACAGTCTCCTTGTGTGTTATAATCCTGGAATTGACCAATAACCTTTTACTGTTGCCACTAATAATGATGGTTCTCCTTGTTTCCAAGACTGTAGCTGATGCTTTCAATGGCAACATTTATGACCTTATCATGAAAGTAAAAGGTTTTCCTTACCTAGAAACTCATGCTGAACCTTACATGAGACAGCTAACCGTTGCAGATGTTGTTTCTGGCCCACTTCAGCTCTGTCATGGAATTGAGAAGGTTGGTAATATAGTACACATCCTTAAAGCCACAAGGCATCATGGGTTTCCAGTTATTGACACGTCTCGGGATTCTGAATCCCCGGTTTTGTGTGGTTTGATACTCCGTGCTCATCTTATTGCACTGCTAAAGAACAAAGCATTCTTGTCCACCCCTATGCGTTTAGGTGTCGATGATGCTCTAAGACATTTCTCAGCTGATGATTTTGCAAAGAAGGGATTGGGCAACGTTGACAAGATAGAAGACGTAGAATTAACCGATGAGGAGATGGAGATGTTCCTGGATCTACACCCTTTTACAAACGCTTCACCGTATACAGTTGTAGAGTCGATGTCACTAGCTAAGGCTCTTACACTTTTCCGCGAAGTCGGTCTGCGACACCTACTCGTTATACCCAAGATCTCCGGCGTAAGAAACTTTTTTCATTCCCCATCTGATTCTTCATGTTTCTGCATTCTGATTTAAATGGTTGATGGTGTAACTGCAGAGAGCACCAGTGGTGGGCCTATTAACGAGGCACGATTTCATGCCGGAACACATCCTAGGGTTGCATCCATTGTTGGAAAGGAGCAGGTGGAAAAGATTGAGGCTTCAAATGCCCCTTTTATTGAAACTCTTCTAGGTGAGTCTTACCCTTGAAGACAACTATATAAACCAGTCTTGTCCTGTAGAAGTTGAGGCAAGTGAATATCTTATTAACCTCACAATTTCTGCTTTGGAAAAATCTGCATCTTGCACAAGCATTAAGATATAGACATTGCATGCTTTCTTGTATTGTTAAAGATGGAGGCAGGCTTTCATTTTCCACTTAGATGGGGTAACGATTTGGATCCGTCTCTTAAAATGAATATCATCTGGTTATCTAGTGGGACACTGGTTTGGATTAAAAAGAAAATTACAATAGGTTATGAAACATGTAAAACGTGTTTATCTAACAAAGATTTAATACTCGTGGGAGGGGATTCCAAAAAGAAGTAACTGGAATGATGAGTGTGAATTTTTGACTAACATCTATTTTTTTCACGTGAAACCCAAATTATTTCAGTTGTTTAACTCTTTTGTTGAAATTTAACAGCGAATGAGACGAATGAAACTTTCGCTAACCGCTGCATCAAGATAGTTTTAAAATAATTCTAGTATAATATTTATTCATATATTTTTAACTTTAATTTCTTAAGAGACATTTTTCCGTTTTTCTATTGAGATTGGGTTTACTATTTTATTTTTTTGCTCTCTAGACAATTTTAATTCGAATTAGTTACGTATACTACTTTTGAAGTAAGATAATATTTTTATATATAATTTGAATAATTATTTCCCCTTCAAATAGATTAATAAAAAATTAATATATATCTATTCATCAAATATGTTTCATACTTTTATATTAGAAATGATTTTATTAAATAAAAAACTAGTTTTCATAAAATCAATTTTTATTGTTTAATGCATATGAATAGATACCAAATATTAATTATCAACAAATTCTATAGATATATCACTTTTATACAATCAGCTACAGCTAATATAATTCGTGTTTTATATAATCCTTTATAACAAATATAATTAGCTATAATTATCCGTAGCCAAATCATTTGTTCCTCCAGTTGCAATCTCTTAAGGAACATTTTATCATCAACCAATGAAAATGAAAATGAAAAGCCAAAGCAATACTCTTTCATAATTCCTTTAGACATTGTCACAATGAGCCTGTCAAAAAGGCATCACAAAGAACAAAGGAAAAGCACATTAGCTTCTGGTTAAGACCAAATTTGGATGTGGCAGTCTGCTCAAAAAGAACAACAGGAAATAGTAGTGGAAAATGGAAAGGATTTTGAGCAAAGGGGAGAGGAGACTGCTGCAATCAGATTATGTAGAGTTACCCTCGTCTTGAAGTCTTAACGTAGTCGGCTCTGATCGACCATAACTGTTCTCCCACAGATTTCATCTCAGGACGGTCGTTTCTTACCGGTGCTGCGCATTGAAATGTCAATGCAAACATCTTCATTAGTATCTCTGCATCTACAACTTCTTCCATACGAGGATCCACCAATTCAAATACGCGTCCTTCGTTATACTTATGGAAGGCCTGTATGGACATTAAAAGTTAAAACCATGAATCACGAGGTGTGGAAAACTAGAAGAAAATACCAAGTTATTGCTCTCGAAGCACAGATATCTCGAGTAACATAAAACCCAAGCAACCAACTTGTATTGAAAGTCTGAGTATGTGAACAAAAAAAGATTCATTGATTTGATGCTGATTGCCAGATTGTCTACAGTTACTCCATGTGACTGTTCCCTAATAAACACCAACAGAAACTTAACAAGAGAATGAAGGACAAGCTTACCCATCTAGGAGTTACACGCTCTTCAACCGGTCTCCTTAGCTCCACGGGACGTCGGCCAGTCAGAATTTCCATAAGTAAGATACCAAAAGAGTATACATCACTCTTGGTTGTGAGCTGATAGGTTTTCATGTACTCGGGATCAAGGTAACCCACTGTTCCTTTCACTTTGGTTGAAATATGTGTTCGGTCTGTGTCCATAGGGCCAACTCTTGCAAATCCGAAATCAGCCACTTTAGCTCTCATGCTTTCTGTCAGAAGAATGTTGGATGACTTCACATCTCGATGGATGATTTGCTTTTCTGGTTCAAGATAAAAAGATATTATGAGAAGGCGTAGGCTGAAGTATTCGAGTGTGTGAGGCCATGATAAAAAGACAGTACACAAGTGTGTTATTCTAGTGACGTGGTTTGCGCCACAACCAAACTAAAATATTTGCTTACCTGCATAGAGATGGAGATACGTAAGGCCATGGGCAACATCAATGGCAATTTCAAGACGCTGATTGAAATCGAGGATCCTCCCACGCTGACCTGCCAAGAATAGCAGCATGAGTGCATAACATTAGTTTTTAAATCCATTAACACCATCGACCAAAAAGTTAGATACTTATCATGGGAAGAGAACTTACCATCCAAATGATCTCTTAGAGTACCATTTGGTACATATTCTGTAATGATAAGCCGTTCATTTCCTTTATCGACATAACCAAGTAGCTTCACAAGGTTCCTATGATCAATCTTCGCTAGAAGTTCAACTTCACTGCTGAACTCCGTTTGCAGATTCTCAAAATGTTCCTAGACAATGTACTTATGTCAGCCAACCAAACAGCATACGCGTAGAACAAGATGGCTTAAAGCCTTAAACTTTAATTCATGAAACAGGCACAAAAAATAACTTAAATATTTTAATAAGCCATTTCTATCTTCCAAGTCTATCACCAATAAAGCCAACATAAAGGCAATTGCCAAGAGATTTACCGAGATAAACCCAATAGTACACTATAAAAGCTTCCCCACCCTCGACGCCATATTTGATCAAACCACTCCACAAGTTTACAACCTAATAAGTGATCGAACTGGTAGTTCCTTTTACAACCTAAGTTGTATTCCTTAAGGCTCTATTTGATCTGGCGATGCAAAAGAGCGGCAACGGGGAATTTTTAGTCTAATGATTAAGCTACAAAGTATGAAAGTGGTTATGAATCTTAATAAATTGAATAACAAAATTTCCGACCATCCTTCATGCCAACCAAAGCCTAGTGTCAGTCTTACAAGGTTAGTACTTCCCTCGCAGGTGAACTGATTCACTGTTATCTTCCCTACAAATTATTAGATGATGAAATCCGAGATGCTTCTGTAATTCTGTCTAAATCTGATGTACTAAAGAATACATGAAAAAAGAGAGAAGTCACTGGACTCTGTCATTAAATATATTTTATTGTTACTTTTATCTAGGAACACATGCAATAGGAGAATCCTGTGTTATCTTTATATGCAGACAAAAGTATCTAGGTGAGCAGATTTTCTTTACCTTTTTTGCTCGTTTAATCGCAACCACCTGGCCAGAATCTAGCTGGGCCCTATAAACCGTTCCAGACCCTCCTTCACCTATCTTTAGTGTGGGTGAGAAATTACGGGTAGCTCTGATCACCTGTGTCATATTGAGATGCACTGACCCGATTCTACTGAGTTGCGGAGAGTTGGACATTGAGAATCTTGAAGGACTAGGTGGTACCCTAAGTGGGCTGGCAGGAACCTTCTCTGGAAGAGAATGAACACTGATTTCTGAAGGGGCAGCAAATTCATCTGCAAAAACGGAACCATCCATTCATGTGATAAAGATGTGATAACAAAGAGGAAATAAACATTGCTATGTTGTTTATAAACAGTAAAGACTAAACTTTAGACCCAAAATATTATTACCGACTGCTCAATTAAAATTTGCATCTAATGGTTGAATCTTATATACAGTACAACATCTTTAGAACTTCTCTAATCCCGTAAATGCCGATATACTGGATACAGCAAAGTAAGTTAAGACTCACTTGTATTTAGATCCTTGGAAAGAACAGTGTGGTCAGTAGGTCTCTTTTTCTTGTAAAGACAGGGGCAGATAAGAACACAACAAGTGAAAAGTACTCCAGCTGCTGCTGCTATCCCTACTTTGGTTGAGTCCGGATATTTTCGATTACCCTTCCCCTCCAGGTTATCATCAGGCATCTCATCTTTCTTGGAGTCGAGCAATAATTTCCGCCCTCTTCCGACTGATAAATCAGCTGCAAAAAGCAAAATGAATCGATAAAGGTTCTAATCAAGCTAATCCTATCATGTGATAAACTTCATAACATTTATTAGATAAATATTTCAAATCAGAAAGTTGAAATAACTTGTCACCTAATGAAACATCCAAACCGCAATCAGCGCCGGTAAAACCTTCGAACACACAGTTATCTTCATAGTGAAACTGCAGGACCTTACAGAACAAAACTTTATCTACTAGATTACCATTCAAATAAAACAATTCATGATTGTTGAAATTCGAGTACACTACATGATCGGCACCACAAATCTTCGAATATACTTCAATCCCAGAGGCAAAGAATCTTGATAATTGCACAAACAACAGTAGGCCAAACACAGAGACAGACATTCTCGACGTATTAACTCACTCAACTACCATAAAAAATCATTACAAACGAAGCATCATTTATTCAAAATCAACCCCTGGAACCTTAATTACTTCATTCAATCTCGTCCATACTCGATACAACAAATTAATGATGTATGGTAACCAAGGTAAACCCCAATAAACTTGAATCAAAGCTGTGAATTGCTCTCATCAAACAATTGTAACACTCAACAATCACAAAAGAAACAAACTCGGACCGAGTTTTTCTTTCGATTTTCGTCTCCAAAGTAACAAAGGAGACAACTCCAAAGAGATGTTCTAATTGTCCAAATCTCTTTCTTCACAGGCTACTGCAAAATTTGACCAAAGTCTTCACAGTTGAATTGACCAAATCAACATGATTCCTGAAAACTCTTAAAGATATCAAAGCCGACCCCTTTATTTAAAGCCTCCCCAAAGTGTTTTTAAACAGTTGAGTCCCATATCTAGCAAACCCTGCAAAATTCAATCTAAAGCTTTAACTTCCAGATGACAAAATCTGTATATATGAAGAAAACACAGAGAAAGCCATAGTTGGAACATCAGTAAGACAGAAATCCAAAACCCCAGAAAACCATAACCAAACAAATTAATTGTAATGACCCAATTCACCAGATCATGAATTGAAACAAACCCAGAAAGCAAAAAATCTAAGAACCTCAAAAAAGGTCGAAAAGGTAAGAACTTTACAAGAAACACCAAACCTGAAAAGTGACAGGATGAAGGCGGCTAGTTAATGGCGAAGAGAGAGAGAGGAAAACAGGGTCGCTGATTCTTGTTGTAGTTGGAGTTAATAGTTATTTAAGCGTGTGAAATATCAAGGAAAGACCAGACCGGCCCTTTTGTTTGAAAGAAGAAAGAAAAAATGGTGTGCTGTTTTGTGTTTTGACGTAATCCATGGGTGTCGCCAAGAACTTTACTTGAGATTTATTGTCTTTTTCTTCCAAAAATAAAGAAATTGGTAAGTAAATAAAACAAATAAATAACATCCCATCAAGGGGGAAAAAACACATAATAAGCTGGAAAAATAATATCAGAAATAGTTGAAGAATTGATTAAAATATTATTCTTAATTTTTTATATATGGTACAACTTAATTTATTTTTATAAATATTATATTTTTTATAATATAAATAAGAATGATATAATTTTTTTATCAGTTTTTAATAGTATATTTATTTAATTAGTTAAATAAATTAAAGATGAGTTGATTAGAAGAATAATGATACTGAATAGATCTATCGAACATATATTCTGTAACTCATTAAGGAGATAATAATATCGAATAAATCTGATAATCCGATATATATTTTATCTATATTTTTTAATATTTCTTGAAATGCTGCTACATATAATTGAGGATCGTCGTATTAATATTTTTATTTCGTGAGTTGTATAAAGACGTTATATTGAAAAATATCAAAAGATAAAAGGATGTTAATAGATGTTTATTATTATTATAAATGTGAGTTTGGAAAAATTATATCATGGATCAGTTTCATTACTTCATCTATGGGACTAACTACTAAAAATAACCCACATCATCATTTTTTTTCATGTCATATTTTTAAAGTGAATCTTCACTCATATTTACTGTTAATTCTTTTTTAAAATAATTTTTTAAGTGAAAATTCACTTGAAAAAAAATATAACATGTAAAAATTGGTGATGTGGGTAATTTTTAGTAGTTGATTCTTTGACCACATAGTGGAACTGACCCATGATATAATTTTTCGTGAGTTTGACAACGAATTTTTTTTTACAACGATTATTTGAAAACATATATAATTTTCTTTTATCGTAAGATAATTATTATAATTTTGAATTGAATATTTAAACTAAATTTACTTATTTTAAAATATTATTGAGATTTCTCTACAAATAGTGCTAGAAAAAAACTCACGCGAGACTAATACACAATAATATCGATACAATAATTTTGATCAAATATTTATTTATATTTCAGATACATAGATTTTATATTATATTGGATTTAAGTTTAGGGTTGATATATTATAATTTAATGTTTAAATTTTAGTTTTTAGGATTTAAATTTAAAATAATTACATAATTTTATTGAATTTGAGTTAAAAATTAAATGATTTTATCGAATATTTTAAAAATACAATAATCATTATCCTATTAAAAATATAAGTTATAATTAAAATTTAAACAATAATTTACCCCATTCTTTCTGGACTGAGTAGATTTGTTTTTTTTAATACAACTCTGACCAAAAACAGTTCATATTGTTGTTATAGATATGTTCGAAATCATATTTTTCTTATTAAAGTCAAACAATTTATTCAATTTTAAAACTTTGAGATTAAATTTATTTTCGATTATTATAAAAAATAAAAGTCAACGTCATATGGCAAGTTAGCCGTCTAAAGCATATTATTCTTGATGATTCCCCCAAGAACTTTAAAAAAAAGATTATTAATATTATGTTTTTATAGAAATTTAAATATATATTTTTAAAAATTCTTATTTTTTTTAGTTCAGTTACAATGATTATAATGATATATATTCTAGAGCATACTTTCAACAATTATTGTGCTGACAACACTGGTGTTCGAACTTGTAAACTCCAGAAATAACAATTGTTCCTTAAATTAATGAGATTATATGATTCGTGAAAAAAACAACTAAGCCCAAGGAAAAGATAATTAGTAGGCCTCAGGGCTTTAATTTTAGTTAACTTACTGGGCTAGTTTAGTTTTATTTTTAAAAAATACGATAAAATATGATTTTAAGATTTAATTTTAGATTATTTGATTTAAAAAATAATATTTAGTATTGTTGTTAAAAAATATTTTTAGATAGATAAAATATTTATTTTATTAATATATTTTTAAAATATTAAAAAATTATGATATAAAGGAGGACATATAAGTAATTTTATGTAAAAATAATTTTACGTAAATTATGATCTAAACTCTTAGTTTCGTGACACTTTAGTACCTATGACATATTTTGTAATAGTGTCATATATTTTATATATATACTTATAATTGTGGATTTTAACCCAATAGGTGAAGCCATGAATGAAGTTTTACATATGTCACATATTTATTTATCTTTTCTTATTACTCGTATTATTTATTTATCTTTTCTTATTATTCGTATTAGCTTTCATACTTATAGGATGAAATATAGTACGATAGATGTGCATGATTGATCTTTGTTAGTTCCGTACTCAAAATTATTATTTTTGTGTCTTAAATATTTTCGAAAAATACCTTATTAGACTAAATTTAGTTTAATTTTTTTCTGATAATATATTTTATCGTAAGACCCAAATATAACATCCAAATTTAACGTACTACAAATATTTAAATAATAAAATATTAAAATTTATGTACACCCTAACCCCTACTCTAACAACTGATATTATATGAATGAGATCTAATACATAAATGGTATATGCTGTTGCTGATCCACTTCAAAGATGTATTATTTAAGCTAAAAGAGTCTTCTAACAAACACTTTAAACTTGTCTTAAATGGTTAGTATCAACCTGGCAGCCTTTTATTACGATCACATCTAGATGTCGTAATTCAGTGAGAAATTATATCATATGCTCGGTCTATCACATCAGTCGTGGTCTCATCCAATAATAACCACTCATCTCACCATTAATTTTTAACTCATTTTTTTAACCAATGAATCTTCACTCATAATTTACATATCATTTTAAAAATATAATTTCTAAAAATTATATTAACTACATGGTTGATTAATGGCGGAATGTGTAATTTTTATTGGCTAAGGATCACGGTTAACGTGATAGGCCGGGCCTATAATATAATCTCTCCGATTCACTTTGAAAAAATACAAAATTTACTTACTCTAAGGTCCCCAACAACCCAAACCCCTTTTATTTAAAATATAAATATTTTTTATCTATATAAATATAAAACTAGATAAGAAAAAATTGAATAATTTTAATTTTAATTTAAAATTGTTAACAATCTATCTAATACTACTAATCAGGAAATAAATACATGACGAGGGATAACAATTTTATTCTATATAATTCGGTGTCATGAAATCTTCATTTGTTTGTGTCTGTACCAGTTCTATATTTCTTTAGTTATATATTTTTCAGATAATATAGCAATTAAATCTACCCTTAGTTTATCTCGAAGCTTTAATAATTTTTTTTCAAATAATTAACTATTTTTACCAAAAACTTATTACAAGGATCACCTTTTATTATAAGAGTTAATTCAACAACTTGAAAGAAAAAGCAATTCATTAAATTTAAAAAGTTTTATTAAATCTGAGTAATAATAAAATAAATTATTAATGCCACATAAATTCTGTACTAGTCATGATTAAACTTTGGGTAAATTACATTTTCGGTCACTCAATTTTCACTTTATTTTTATTTTACTCACTCAACTATTTTAAAGATTAAAATTATTACTATATCTAGTTCCATCTCTATTTCGTATAATATTTAACAGTCCATTGAGAGGTTTGTAATAACATTGTGACTCAATTATAATTTTTAAAAAATAAATAAATAAATTATAACCTTATTAATAATTAAGTGTCTTACGGGGCGAATGAGAGAAACGAAACAAAAGAAATCAACGGTCTTGCGGTAGGCCACCTGTCCCTTTAATTTTTTAATATACTTTTCCCTTTAATGATAAAGAAAACGGTTGCCTAATTTTGTAGCTAATCTATTTTTTTTAAATTAAATAAACACGTCTCAATATTAAAAAAAAATGAGAAAATACGACTGTCTCTTAAGTATATATTTATAATCAAATATAAACATTAAAAGATAAAGTAATATTTAAATTTTAATAAAAATTTGATAAAATAAAAATAAATATTATAAAATTAGTTTCTGTTAATCTAAATTTAAATGCTTAAGTGAACCTAGATTATATTAAAAATATAAAATTATAAAAGTTTATGAGTATAAAATTATATTATTAATAAAAAATAAATATATATATATAATATTAAAAACTTAAATTTTTAAAGAATATGATTACTCAATGTCCTTAGATCCTACCGTCGGATCAATTTTCAAATGAGATTAAGGTTTCATTGATTAATTGTACACTATTCTAATTTTATTTAAAAATATACTTAATTATATATTTAATTTTTATTTTTAATATTATTAAAAATAATAAAATATAACAGTATATAACATTAAAGATATTCATTTCAAAATTTTCTTATAAATAAAGTAACATTAAAATTGGATGTCAACATATATTTAAAAGTTAGTTATATCACAATATAAATAAATGATGTGTACATATTTAGTTATAACATGGCTTAATTTAGAAATATGTGCCTGAATTATATAATTAAATAGATGTTTAAATTTTAATTCAATTAGTGTTTTAAGGTAGGAGTGTTTAAAATCGATCCAATAAATCTAATATTAATATTATATTACTACTATGTTTCAACATCATTTTCATTTTTTAACTTGCATTATGAGTTTATTGGACCGATAGGTACCCATTGAGCCGATTTTGAATACCCCTATTTTAAGGTAACATTGTTAGTTATAACATGACTTAACTTAGAAATATATGCCTAGATTATATAATTTTTTTTAGATAAGTGTAATATTTTTTTTACTGAAATAGATGATTAAAGTTTTATTTCATTAATATTTTAAGGTAATATTGTTAAAAAATTGGCTTAACCGATAAATAGGTGTTCAAACTATATATATATTTTCTGAGATAGGTGCCTATTGTTTTATTTTACCTAGAATAGATGCATAAAATTTTATTCCATTAGTATTTTAAAGTAACACTGTTAAAAAATTCATTACACAATCGTATATGATCATATATATAGAGAAACAATATATATTTTTAAAAATAAAAGAAAAATAAATATAAACTTAAAGTTATTACAAATCATCTAAAAAATTATAAAACTAATATTTCAAATTGAACTAAACTTAGAATAATTATCTTAATATCATATTTATTTACTTATTTATTTCAAATTTAACCCTAGAAACCATAAAATGCTAAAATTAAAGTTATGCTATTTAAAACTCAATCTTAATTTTTAATCAAAATCCAATCAACTACTTAATTTTCCCAAAATTATCCTGGTCCCACATAACCCACAATATTTGTTGATCACCTACCAACAACTTTGTTTTCTCCCCCACTCTTTGGTTTTGAATTTTGCATGCAGAAATCATATTCAAATGTTGGAATTCTTACATTAACATTAAATTACAGCTAGTTTTGCTTTGCCCTTTTTCATGTTTTTCTACCATTTTAAATGTGGCAGTTGGTGCAGTTAGCTAGCTATCTCCCATCTCTACAAGCCAAATCCTACCCTACATTTAGTTTCTTCTTGGTATAAATTTTTTTTAGGGTTCTCTATTTTTCTTGAGGATCATCGAGCTCGGGAAGATGAATCCGACCCTCGAGTCCAAACTTGTTTCTGACGAAGATATTGGCATGAAAAAGGGAAAGAAATTAGATGACGACGACCGGCTACAGGTTAAAAATCGGTCGTCGTCCTGTGTTTTGGTATCGTACAAGGAGTTGCCGGAGTACATGAAGGATAATGAGTTCATACTGAATTATTACAGGGCTGATTGGTGTCTCAAGGAAGCTCTTTTCAGCATCTTTCGTTGGCATAATGAAACACTTAATGTTTGGACGTATGTTTGGATTTCTTGTTTCATTTCTTCTTACAAAGATGTTCTTTATTCTGTGTTTTTTTTTCTTAATTTAATTCTGGTTTTGTGTTGGACTGTTCAGGCATTTGCTTGGGTTTCTTCTATTTTTGGGATTAACCATGGTGAACTTGTTGGAACTGCCACAAGTATCGGATCTTATTACATTCTTAACCAGGTTAGTTCAAGGGTTTTGTCCTAATTTTAATGTTTTTTGCACTTTTTTCTCTTTAATTTAGTTAATATTTTATTTTATTTTTAATTCCAAAGCAACAAAACTGACATGATCACATGAAAAAGGGTTCTTCCTAATGCATTACAAGTTGGAAGACAGTTGAGAAATGCTGGACATGAAAAGTCTATGTAATATAAAGAAAATTTTGTTAATCTTATGGTAGTAGGTATTAAAAACATAACAAGAACATGTTTCGAACAAAGGGTATGGATCGAATGAATTCGGATTAAATTACGGGAATTCAAACCGAATGTCGTCTCTTAAAAGTGATTATATGAGTTTTATGTTATGCAAATTGGTGCAGGTCATTTTTCATTATTGGAGATACTAATGTTTCTCATGATTCTAAAGGTCTATTTCTGGTGAGTATGCCCCATGGCATTTACTGTAATGGCATGTTTTTTTATTTCTCTTCATTTTGGTTATGCCGTTGAGCTGATGGTCGGAGAATTGCAGGGAATAACGAATCGAATAGCGGCCCCGGAAATCGATATCGATGTCCCGGTGACGTTTGTTACACGTTGGCCGTTCTATGTATTCTTAGGTGGCTCCTTGTTCTGCCTCCTTTCGAGCAGCGTTTGCCACCTCTTTTCTTGCCATTCACACCATCTAAACCTCACATTGTTGCGACTCGACTATGCCGGTATCACCGCCATGATCATCACATCGTTCTTCCCTCCGATCTACTACATTTTCCAATGTGATCCACTATGGCACTTCGTCTATCTTGGTGGAATCACATCTCTAGGCTTGTTCACCATCGTAACGCTACTATCGCCGACCTTGTCGACCGGAAAATTCCGTTCGTTCCGAGCCCTACTCTTCACTTCCATGGGACTCTTCGGCATTATCCCCGGACTCCATGCTGCAATCGTCAACTGGTCGAATCCACGCCGCAATGTCACCCTAGCCTACGAGTCCGCCATGGCCACGTTCTATTTAACAGGGACCATGTTCTACGTCACTCGGATTCCCGAACGGTTGAAGCCCGGATGGTTCGACTTAGCGGGACATAGTCATCAAATCTTTCACATTCTTGTGGTGATGGGTGCATTGGCTCATTATGGTGCTTCTCTTGTATTCTTGGAATGGCGTGACCACAATGGCTGTTAAAAAAGCTGTTTTTCGTCTCGACAAAAATAGGGTTTATGTCTGTTTGAAGTAAGTCATTTAACCGTGAGGAATATTCATTGTTTTGTTATATATATAAGGGTTATTTGTGTTGGAACATAAATTTAAAATACGGTTACAACAAATTGTAATGATTGTATCGTAACTTTTTCGGACACTGCGCCGTATTATATACATAACACAATAAAAGATTTATATCACAATTTTTACGGTACGTAACCATTACATAATCCTGCAACGTGTCATATATTGTGCCGCAATACTAAATCATCATAATAAAATATCAAAAAATGATTAAAAATATATCATTTACAAGTTCATTATCGTATAGTCTAACTACAAATGATAATGAAATTAATGAATTATCTCATAGTTTTTATTCCTACCAACCAAATACATATTATCTTATACAAGGTTCTCAAGGTTGCTAAATGTACATATAAATAATATTTTTTTTAAATTTATGAATTTTCAAATAAATCACAACTACATAAAATATTATGTGTTATTTAATGTCTAGTAATTATAATTTGGTGACCAATCCAAAAAAATGAGTGATAGTTGGATGATCATTTGTGTAGTTATAGAAGATAATTTAATTAAAATTTTATTTTAAATATTTATTAATTATATATTGAGTGCTTGAAATTTTTGATATTTATTAATTAGTTTAATGATGTTCAGCAATGTTCATCGTTAATGATGTTCAGCAATATTCGACGCACGTTGTAGACTTATCCATGGTCCTAGGCGTTGTAATGAAACTTCTAGGCGAGAACGGTTGCCCTGTTCCTTTCTTACCAGTCAAAGACAAAGTCGTCCGCCCCACGATGACCAAAAGTTCAACATGTAATTTCCTCGTGCATCATGTGCTGCTTATCTTGATTTCTTTAGGAACCCAAAATATATTTTTAATTATTTGAATAATTTAAACTAAATATTATAAATAGGGGTAAGCATAATTCAATTCGATTCGATTCGAAAAAATCGAATAACTTGACTCGAGATAAAAATATTCGACTCGTTTTGACTCGACTCGAAATTTCAAAACTTGAATAATTCAAAAAATTTCAAATAAAGTTTGAATTGTAAAATAAAAATTCGAATAACTCATTTTTTTAATAATTAGAATATTTATTTTTAAATTTGAGACGAATCCTTCAAATTTTTATAATATATAAATATATTAATATATAAAAATATGAAAAAAATATTGCTACACATGAAGAAATATATATACATTGCTTATATAATTAGTGAAAGTTGTTTAAGTTACAATCAAATCGTACTATAAATAATTATAATTAAATCTTTATAAGAACTTGAAACTCAATTCGATTTAAAATTTTTTGAATGAAAGTTCGAATAATAAAATTAAACTCGTTAATTCGAATAACTCAAAATTTTGACTTGACTTGACTCGCCTCGTTTGAACACCGACACTTAATTACAAAGATTTATTACGAAAATAATTCTTAGTTTCGCTCGTGTTTTGTCTTCTTCTGTTGCAATTATCATCCCCTTTGAAGTACCAAAGCGACCTCACCATCTTCTCCACTTTCAGACCTAATTCTGACATCAAACACCACCAGTAACAGCTCCATGGAGGATTGGTGGGAACGATCTTACAAGGCTTGAAAAAGGGACAAAGCTTATGGGGTTTCCCTTTTTTTCCGAAAATTTAAATCTTAAATCTTTATCTTTAAATTTTAAATCATATGACATAAATCTTATACACTAAAAATTATATTATAAAACTAATACTCTAAACACTAATCTTAAATCTTAGTTTTAAATCTTAATACTAAACTTTAAATTTATATTTTAACAATCGAGTACAAGTAACATAAAAAAAAAAAAAATTTAATAAAATCAATGTTTTCAACCGAAATTAACCGATAAAGGGTGTGGAGGTTTTCTTTTAGAGTTTAAAATAATAATTTAACATATTCAATTTTAAAATAATTCGACCTCATAACCAAAGTCTACATATGTTATCTTAATATCTATACTAAAAAAATATTTCTTAATTCACTAATAATGATTTTTTTTTTACAGATTAAAGAAGTAATTTTTACGTTCTTATTTTTTTACGGGATAATATATAATCTTTTTAATTTTTATAAGAATCAATTAGAAAAAAGTTTTGACAACGTAAACTAATTATCTCTCTAAATAGGTGTTTACATATTTTGGCTCACTGGGATTAAACTAACTAACATGAGATTATAAAATAGACAAAGAAGAACTCTAATCTTTTGATCTTTAAGTTGATTGTTCATCCTCTTATTCTGAAAGTGTCTCAAGCCTTCTTTTAGAGTGTGGAATGAGCTATTAGTTGTTCATGATCATGGGATAGTTTAAGTAGTTGGAGTGTTTTTTCTTTTATAAAAGGGTAAATTACACGGATAGCCACAATACTATGGGCTTAGTATCGATCTAATCACAATATTTTAAAAGGAATTAAATATATCGATAAACTATTAATTTGGTATTAAAATAGCTATCTGCCGTTAAAGAAGTAACGGACTGATAACGTGACAGTTAAAAATAAAATGAAATAATTACACATTTAGTCCTATTATTCATACATTTTCATAATTTAGTCATAATTTTATTATAATAAAATAATATAATTATTTAATTAGATAATAACACGTGTCACCACCTGATCAAAAGAGAAAAGAAAAACCCAGAAATGATTCTAAAGGGTTTGAACCGAGGTATGAAAATATGGAATACAAATGGCTTAACAACTAAGCTAGGTATATTATATTGATATGAAACACTAAACCCAAAACCTTAAATCTTAAATCCTTAAAATTTAACCCCTAAAATATTCAAATAAAATATTTGGATTTTAAATATTCGAATAAAATTTTTTAGATATTCAAATAAAAATATTCGTAGAATAAATATTCGAATAAAATAATAAATATTTTAATATTTTGATTTAAAAATATTCGAATTTTTAAATATTCGAATAAAAATTATATTCAAATGATATTCGAATAATAAATATACGAATAAAAATATTCGTATAAAAATTATATTCAAATAATATTCGAATAATAAATATACGAATAAAAATCATAAATATTTGAATATTTGGGTTTATAAAAGATTTTATTCAAATATTTATTATATGAATATTTATATTTGTATATTTATTATTCGAGTATTTTTATTTGAATATCCAAAAAAAACTTATTCGGATATTTAAAAGCTAAATATTTCATTCGAATATTTTTATATTCAAATATTTATGATTTTTTTTCAAATTTAAGATTTAAAAATATATTTTTATGAATTAGGGTTTAGAGTTTAGGGTTTATGATTTAAAAATTAATTTTTAATGAATATAGGGTTTAGAGTTTATAAATAAAATTTTATAAATTTTAATCTTTTAATTTATTATAGTAATTTAATTATTATTTTTAATTAAATTAAAAATAATTAAATATGAAGAAACAAATATTAAAAACAATAAAAGTAATAGTGTTTTATGTCAATGTAATATGTCTAGCTTATTGGTTAAGCCATTTGAATTCCATACTATAATACTTGGGTTAAAACACCTTTAAAAGCGTGTCACCACCTGATTGGAGAAAAAAATTAAATTTAATAAATTATATATATAAATTATCTTCCAATAAGATGGTGACACATGTCACCACCTAAATAAATAATTATATTATTTTATTATAATAAAATTGTGACTAAATTATAAAAATGTATGAATATCAGGACTAAATGTATAATTATTTTATTTTATCTTTAACTGCCACTTTATCGGTCCGTTACTTCCTTAACGGCAGATGGCTATTTTAATACCAAATTAATAGTTTACCGTTGTATTTGATTCTTTTTAAAGTATTGTGTTCAGATCGATATCAACCCCATAGTATTGTGGCTATCGTGGAATTTATCCTTTATAAAAAGTAATTATGTCCGATTAGTATCGATACTTTTTTAAAATATAATCATTATAAGCTTAAATTTGAATTTTGATAGAGCAATATCAATACGTGAATACAGTGACGGATCCAAAAATTTATTTGAGGGTAGACAATATAAATTTTTAAAATATCAAGGTGGACAAATTTTAAATATTATAAAAATTTAAGAATTAATTCATAAAAATTAAAAATAAATATATAAATTTTAAAAAATTTAGGATGGACAGAGACCTACCTTAGCACATGCTTACATCCGCCACTGTGCCAATAATACATATCTGTATGTAAATAATGCGTCGTATCCACACATGAACAATGCGTACTTGTACGCTCTAGTCAAGAACAATGTCAAATAGTATTTTCCATGTATTAAAAACTTTAAAACCATCTTTAAATACTTTATAAATATTTTCATCAACTTAAAAATATTTTATAGTTATAAAATAATTAATAACAAATATTTTTAAGGTTTTGAAACTTTAAAACATATTTTTTAAGTTTATCGGGCTTTAAACTATTTTTAAAATATTACTTGAATTTAATATTATTTTTTATTTATATCAAAATCTTTATCTCAACGTATTTTTATTCCTGAAAAGATGTTATGTTAATTTTTTGATCATAAACCAGTTCTTGTTTTAATTTTTACAAGTTTTATTCTAACGAATGCATATCAAATTACATTTTTGCATGCCATTCATCACAGTTTTATTTTACTTATATTTTTGCCAGACAAAGAGCATGTTGGATAAAGTTTACTTATTTTTTTATGGAAATCATTTGTATTCTTTTCGTGCTTCTTTTTATGTATTCATTTTAAATTAGAGGTTTAGAGTTTAGGGTTCAAAGTTAAGAGTTAGGGTTAGGGTTAGAGTTTGGGTTTAGGAAATAGGGATAAGATATATTTTGTGGTATATGGTTTAGGGTTTAAGATATAGAAAATAACTATTAGGGTTGAAAAATTATTTTTTAAAAGTTTTTAAAAGGAGACATGGAATGATGCACCGTAAAGAGACATGATTTTTACCTATTTTTCCTAGGGTATAAATCGTTTACCTCTTTCTCATATCTCCATTCGTGCCTTCACTTCGAATTAGATGTTTTAGGGTATAGGGTTTAATGTTAAGGCCGTGGTTAAGGTTTATGGAATTAGAAGTAGGGTGTATTTTTTAAAGTGTAGAGATTAGAGTTTGAGATATAAAAAATAAAGGTTAGGGTTTAAAATTTAATTTTTTAAAATTTTTTAATAAAAAACATAGTTAGAGATAAAATAAAAAGACAAAGGATTTTTACCTTTTTCTTCCATTCATAACCCTCGAAATGGAAACTTTATTCTGTGGGTGTTAGGCAACCAAATTCATCTTTTTTTAAATGACTAATGAGATGAACTAAGCAGTTCATATGAATATTTATATTCCTTGTCGGCAGATGGATACTTCATTCATCCTTGGCTTAGGCTAGGGACTTGTCATTTAAGAGTGGAAACGTGTTTTATTATTTTTTTTTTTTAAATTAAAAGAATATAAATGAGGATGTATTCATGTTTATTTAATATTTTAATCAAACAAATAAATAAATATAATTTTTTGTTCGTGTTCGTTCATTAGATAATATAATTTGCTATTATTATCATTATTTATTTTTTCGTCAAATCAAAATTAAACGTGAGAAAGAAACTTTTCTTTAGTGCCGCTCTCCTCTTCTCTCCTACCGAAACTTTTTTTCTTTTATTTTCTTCACAAAGAAGCGGAGATATCAATTTTAATATTGGCCGCTGATCGTCGGATCTATTATTTCGTTTGTTTTATTTTAATTTTCAATAAGTTATTTTATTTTCGTGGTACAATTTTATTTTATTTTTTGGTATGTTTTTTTTTGTCTTTTGATATGTTTTTTTTTCTTTTTCTTTTATCTTTTTATTAAGATTTGATTCGACGATCGCACGACTTATCAATATAGTTCTTTCTCTTTTATTGTCGATCTCCCTATTTCAGACCCTCAAACAAGATTTAGATATGCGATTGCATCTACTGTTCCTTTACAATTGAATAGTGATAATATCTTTGTTGTCAGCGCACCTTCATTGTAATATGGATTTTTATGTTGTTTATTGATGATTTTATATATAATCGTGAATTTTGATGATGTTTGTATCCTTTTTTATTTTGAATTTTTGGATTAGGTTTTTACCTTTTCTTCGTCCGGTCTTCTTATGATTTCGTGTTGCTAGTTTTGTTTATTAGGTATATATCTGGATTTAGGTATTTTGTTTATTAAGATGTAAACTTTCATTGTATTTTCGGATATATAATTGTTTAATAAAATTAGTAGCTCTATGTTCAGAAAAAAAGAATGGAGTTTGTTCGTATTCGTTCATATTCATTCATTAAAATGATAAACGAACATATATAATGTGTTAAATATTTAATATTTCAGGTTAGTTCGATTAATTTAGTTAGTTAAATGATTTTAAACCAAATTAATCGATGATTAAAATTTGAAAAAAAAAATACTTAATCATTAGCCAAAACCTAAAATTATCCGATAGATTAACCAATTTTATTTTGGTTCGACCAACTAGTTCGATTTAACCCTTCTACACATATCTAAATAAATTTAAATGAACATTAACGAACGAATTACCGATCGTTCATGAATATAAATGAACGAACAAACTCTTTATTCGTGTTCGCTCATTTAATTAAACGAACAAAAAAGTTATTCATACTTATTTGTGTAATAAATAAACTAACATAAACGAACTTCTCGCCAAACTATTTAAAAATTATTCGTTAAATGTTTGATTCATTTATCGCCCGCTCTTTCTTATATTTATTTTTTTTTAATTCTATCACTAAAGTTTGTATTTATACATAAATTTAAAATTGTTAGATTTAAATTAACATTAGATTCTGAATTTCCATTAAACCTGAACTAGGGGTGTGCATTCGGTTAATTCGGATGGTGGCCGAACCGAATTAACCAAAATCGAATTAACCGAAATTTTTAAAATCATAACCGTTAACCGAACCGAATTTTCGTTAACCGAATTAACTGGACACAAATTATTTCAGCTAATTAGTCGAATTAACTAAAATTTATTATAAATTTTAGTCAAATTACATAATCGGTCCCTAAATTATATTAAAATAATTTTTTAGTCACTTAACTTTTATTTTATACTAATTTAATTAAAAAGCTAGTGACCATTTTATAATATAAAAAATTTAATGAACATTTTATAAGTTTTTCAAAGTTAAATAACTAAAATAAATATATAATATATAATATTTAATATATAATAATTTCGATTATTCGACTAATTAACCGATTTCGAACCGAATTAACTGTTAACCGAATTCACTAGAAATTAACCAACCAAGTTAACCAAAATAATTTTAATTCAATTTTTTAATTCGGTTAAAACCGAATAATACACACCTCTACCCTGAACAACTCCACCTTCATCATATGCATATATCGTAAGAATTTTAAATTTACCAAAAATAATATTAAATATTTTACATGTGAGATCTAAGCTCGTTAAGATATTGTAAATCTTTTGACTTAATCCATATGATCTCTAATAATATGATGTTATTATCTTTGGTATATTTATTTTTATATAATCATCTATATTTAATTTATTAATTAATAAATTTAAATCAAATACTATATAAATTTAATATAAAATAATCTTATAAATTTATTTTATCCCATTCATAATGTAATGATTATCAATCTTAAAATCTTATTAAATAATTTAAAAATACAAATAAATATTATTGTTGACACAAAAGAATAAACATCACCATCACTAATATAATGATAATATATGATAAATAATAGATTATAACTAATTTTTTCATAACCTAAGTACGTGATATCTAATGAGTAAGAACGAAGCTAAAAGGGGAGAAGGGGCAATCATCCCCTACCCTTAAAGAATTTTTTTTATTTTTTCTTATATAATTTCTTTTAAAATTTGTTTTTTTAATGAATTTGTCCCCTAGTTGTAAACATTTATGTTTTGCTTCATCAACCTCAAATCTTGATTCCGTCCCTACTGATGAGTGCATTTGTCAATGTGAGAGAACTAGTTTAAGGATCTAACACGTACTGTGAACAGTAAAAGATAAACGTCATTTACACTAACATGATAACAAAATATGATAATACGATGATAATTGACTTTATTACAACTCAAACATGAAATATATATTTAAGAGCACTTACTAATATAATAAAAACATTCTAAGAGTTTAAAGTAAAAGAATAATAAAAATAATCAAAAATAAAAAAGATAAAAAAGATAAAAAAAATATGTTTTTTTATCATTTTTAAATCCATGTACCGTTAACTATTTGTCATCTTTAGTTAATAAAAAGGTTATATTGGGTAAATCATCACTAAACTTTACTCTTAAACTATTTTGGTCATTAAAGTTTTAAAATATTTAATTTTTTAACTAAAATTTAGATATTAAATATTTTTTATTTATTAAAATTTTAAAAATTAAACGTTTTTATCACTCTTAAATCCTATACGGTTGTAGATAATGATAGTTCTATACTAAATTTTATCAGTCATTTCGTCTCAATCCTTTGTGTCTGAATTTGACCTCTATTGTTAGATCAAACTTGTTTCTCAGTATGTTATTTTCTCTCTGTTAAAGTTTTTCTACCTTTCGGATCTTATTTTTTTTTCTTTCATTTGTCGTTAAATGTACATTATCAAAAAATTAATGGATGAGTAACAAAAAATTCAATATCTAAACTTCGGTGAGTAAATTAAACGTTTTAAAACTTTAGTGACCAAAATAGATTTAGGAATAAAGTTCATCAGTAATTTTCGTAATTTATCTTAAAAAGAAATTTAGGATGAAAAATGGGTGAAAAGAGTTGTGAATAAAGTAAAGAATAAGAATAAAATAGAAGAACAAAGATGAGAGACAAAATAGAGAGATTTTTATTTTACTTTCAAAGTATGGTTGTGTACAATGCTTTCTCCAAAAGTCTATATTTATAGGCATAAGATGAAAACCCTAATTCTAATGGTATTAAACCCTAATAATAAAGCCCACTAAAGTTTAACTTAATATATGAATGTCCACCTTAAATAAAGATATTCTTAACACTCACCCTTAGATATCCATGAAAATAATGTACCTCGTTAAAACCTTAATAAGATAAAAACCCAGTGGGAAAAAATTCTTAGTGAAAGAAAAAAGAGTACACACATCTTTGATACGCATAACATGTTGCATCATTAAAAATCTTACCAGGAAAACTCATTGGGACAAAACCTCGGTTAAGAGAAAAAGAGTGCAATCGCTAAGATCTTTGAATCTTCATAATTCAATATTTAATACAATCTTTAAATATTGAGTAGATTATGCACTAGTTGGATAAATCTTCCAAATTATTACTTAAAATGATTCATTGAATACTATTTTTTTGAATATTATGAGGGACGAAACTTAAAAAAAATATGTTTCGTTTTATCACATTTGATATATCCACTTTGAGATATAAATTTTGCATATCTCTACACAAGATAACTTGCATCTTATCTTGTGGAATCAATTCACATATCTTCAGGATATGTTTAGCCAAACACATATTTCGGCTTTACCTCATGCATAACAATTATTTAAAGGTAATGATCTCGTAGCACTTAAATAATATTTTCGGACCAACTAAGATACGATGCTTCCAGATCAAATAATGTATATATTGTACTTTTAGATCAAGAATATCATTATCCTTTTCTTGAGGTGGAAAGAATCTTTGTTTATATTAAGAGACCTAGCAACCATAAGAATGATCAATGAATATGCGTTATGCATATAAAGTCTCTTTCAACATAATTCTGTATGCCGATTGATGCACAAGGATTTAAGGAGATCTTTTCACGAGTCTCAACGATATTCAAAATATTGACATAAACAACAATAAAAATTCAGAGATAAACAAAAATGCTCGGGGAAAGTAAATAATTCATATAACATTATGCTAATAAGTATTTAATGAGTCAATTATATCAAATACGCCTAAATTATTTCAAGTCATAAAAAGATATATTCAATATGATAATGTTCTTGAGAACTTGAAATAACTACTTATGACAATTTACATCTTTTTGAAAGTTTCAAGTAAATATTACTATCAAGAGGCTCATTCAAATAGGATGTAACAATATCCATTAGGTAGAAACTGAGTAATTTTATTTATTGCTAGACTGATCAAAATTTAAAAGTAGTTGCATCCACCACCGAGGAATATATTTTTCTCATAATCAATTTCATGTCTTTGTGAGAATCCTTTTGCAACCAAATGAGCTTATATCTCATGATTTCTCCTTTTAATTTCTCTTTCTCACAAAGG
Source organism: Abelmoschus esculentus (assembly GCA_035048815.1). Lineage (NCBI taxonomy): Eukaryota > Viridiplantae > Streptophyta > Magnoliopsida > Malvales > Malvaceae > Abelmoschus > Abelmoschus esculentus. The sequence goes on along the minus strand of JAUCBN010000035.1, from coordinate 14,633,147 downwards.
CTCATTTATATCCACGAGCTTTGCACATTTCAATGGACGGGCTATAGGCCCAAATACTTCTCTTTTTGAAAGAGATTTTAGTTTCGCTTCAATTGCCTCTTTCATGTTAGCCAATCATTTCTTTGTTTACATTGCACAATTGAAGATTCATGATCTACATCATCAAATAAAATCTCTAGTGCTATATTGCATGCAAATATATTATCGACGTCGATTTAATTTCAGTTCCACTTATTACAAGACATGACATAATCTATTAAGATCTCTTTATTATCAGGTACCTAAGTCATGTCAATATCTCTGTTGAAGACCTTATAATCTCTTCTTGAGATTTCATAATTCAATGATTCCTTGATCAGACCATCGTAAAATATAGCTCCTTTTTTTTATCGAGGATTTTTTATCTTTAGAACTTACTTGTCTACCACGCTAAAGGCATAAGTTAGACTCATTAGCGGCTAAAGTTGGTCATTTCAAGATCTTAAATTTAATTGGAGCATTCATAGTTGGTATACGTGACTTAGTCACACTTTTAGGGTCAGCAAAATCATCTAGCAATTGATTTTCCAAATGAATTATCCTTTGAACTTATAGTTCACATTATTGAATACGTGGATCAAACTAAGAAAATGATAATTCATTCCAACTTATTTCTTTTTCCAGCTATTTTATTTTCTCCCCCTAATATTGAGTAAACTGACTTATTAAAACGATGTCCAGTAAATAGAGTTGTAAATAAATTTCTTATCAGAAGCTCAAGATATTTAAATCTGATATATATTCCTAATAAAACTCATCTTTTTGCGTTGTGGTGGAGCAATTAGAATACATATCGCACACCAAAAAAATCTAAGATAAGAAATATTTGATTCCAAACCAAAAACCATTTGTAACGAGATGAACTTATGATTATTTGTTGGCTTGATTCGAATTAGTGATACTACATGTAAAATGACATATCATCAACATTATAAAGACCGATTTTCTTTATAAGATAATCTGGAAAATGTGCTCGTAATTTTATCAATTGAGCAAATGGCCTCGCAAACACCAAATTACGGGTTAATAACAAAGATACATATAACCATCTAGTCAATACGTCGATAAAAATCGTAAAATATCTAGATGATTATAAAAAAGGTGCATGGGCCCACATATATCACCTTTATCTGTTCTAGAAAATTAATAGATTTACACTCTATCTTAGTTGTTGATGATTGAATAATCAAATTGTTTTCATAGCAAGTATCACATGAAAAAATACCATGAAAAAATCTTAGTTCTTCAATAAATGACCACATGAAAGTGTTAGTAAATTTTCGCATCATAATTGAACTAGATGGTCTAACTGGTCATGCCAAATAAAATTATCAATAAACATCTGTTTACAATAACACGAGCTTCAATTTATGCTAATTCTTTTTTAGTATAATATAGATGACAGTGCATGTAATTTTGTCAAAAAAATTTTATTGTCTTGAGTTATACTCGTAATATTGAGATAGTCAGTATCATTTGACTAATAATCTCAATATATTTCTACAAACATCTTTAAAACTCAATATGTCTCTTCGAGAATTTGACGAGTATAATGCACTATAAATATGGAATAAAATTCCATTTGACAATAACATATTTGCTTAATCGGAGCCTTTTGTGATATTAGTATTTCCGGATATAGTACTCACATTATTCCCTTGTATTTAAAATGGGAAAATATGTATAATTATACACATTTTAATATGTGTTTTATTTTATTCACTTTGACAAATGAAAGATATGTACTTTGTATCATTTACTTCGAGGAAAGAAAAATATTAAATATAGCATATTATATTAAATCGATTATCTATCAAAGATAAACTCTCAAAAGCTCTTTCGAAGCATTGATATTTTAGTACTTTAAGATATAGTAGTCACATATTCTCTTGTATTTAAATGAGAAAATATTTCTTATGCTTAAGTATAGTATGAGTACTTGCACTTTATACTTGGCATAAATAGCCACAATTAATTGTAGATTTTATTCCGAAAATGATAATATTTTTCAAAGGATAAATTAGCATAAAACAAAAATAAATAATATATAAAATAAATTAACGATAAATTAACATAAAGCGTAAATAAATAACTTAACAATAAAATAAATAATAAATAAAAATAAATAAATAAATAAATTAACATAAAATAAAATAAATAAAAGATCAAATTATTCCTTTTAGAGGTTATAAAGAAAATAAAATAAATGGTGAATTATTATCTTCAAGGGTTAATAGAAAATTAACAATATCCAATTGAGTTAGATCAACAATGCCATAATTTTTTGCCATAAAGAAAATTTATTTATATTTTCTTTCATTTATCAGTCATGATTATGGATAAAATCCATAATACTTCGGCGTTTGACAAGTACGAGATCAATCGTTTGTACCATCGCTTTTATTCATTCCGCTATAAATATCACATTCACTTTAGGGAATGGAGCGGAGACTAATAGGTATTTAAAATCTTTTCATGATATTATGTCTGTAAGACAACATTAATATGTGAAAAGTGAAATATATTTTTCTAACATATTCTCATCAGTGATACTCTGACACATAATTAAGTTTTATTCATTAATCATATAATGAATTATCATGTTTGCATTTACTTCAAGAAATGAAACAAATTTAATAATCGCATGGAATAAACATCATGCTTGTATTCACTTTAGGGAATGACATTAATTTAATAATCGCATGGAATAAATATCTTGCTTGCATTCACTTCAAGGAATGACATAAATTCAATAATTGCATGGAATAATCATCATGCATGCATTCACTTCAGTGAATGACTCCCATAAAAATTCTTGGATCAAGACGGTTTTTAAAACTTGAAATTAGGAGAAGTCTATAATCGAGTTTTTCGACACAAAAATATTGCTTTCAAGCAAATAAAGATTTTATAATATTTATATTATTAAATAGTAATTGATCAACCAATATATATACAATACATACAAGGAACAAAAATTTAATCATCATACAATACATACAAGGAACAAAAATTTAATCATCATACACGGCGTTGTTAAATAAATCCACAAGGTCCTTTAAAAAGAACCTTCTTTGAGATCAGTAGCCTCGCAGAACGGGATCAACCAATATACTCGGATTAAACCAACATAACAAAGAATATGTTAATTAATTAAAGGTTTAATATTTGTTCTAATATTATGTAATACTTAGAACATGATTAAAAAATAAATTTTTATCATTATAATAAAATAAACAAATATTGGTTATATATAAAGACAAAAAAATCATAAATTTAAATAAGTAAAACATACTGGACTTTTCCACTAATTTGAATATATTGTAGGTTTAATCACCAATATTTTTCTTAAAATCTTTTTTTGGGAATTATCGACAAGCACCACGATAATTGAGCCACTTTAATGCTATACAAACACCAAACGATCAAAGATTTTTTAAAAAATAAAAATCAAGTCAAAATCAAGAAAGTAAGATAAATCGATAATTAGAATATAATTGAGGGAGAATAACTTATCTTTGATTCATGCTAGTAATAAATTCTTTTCAATAACTCCTTTAAGATTTGAACGACAAATACCTCCGTTGGTTAGAGTCTCGTGCTGATAACATGTTATGAATAAAGTAAAGAATAAGAATAAAATAGAAGAACAAAGATGAGAGACGAAAGAGACATTTTTATTATACTCTCAAAGTAGGGTTGTGTACAATGCTTTCTTAAAAAGTCTATATTTATAGACATAAGATGAAAACCCTAATTCCAATGGGTATTAAAACCTAATAATAAAACCCACTAAAGTTTAACTTAATATATAGATATCCACTGTAGATAAAGGTATTCATAACAAAACAGATTTTATTTTGTAAATTTATTTACTTTATTAAAAAATAATTATATTTTGATTCAAATATAAAAAATTTATACAACTCTTTATATTTAAATTATAAAATTTAAAATTTAAATTTTTAACCCTAACACCTAAACTCTAAATTCTAACATAAACCTTACATTTTATACTATATACACTAAAACTCTGAACTCTAATTTAAATCTTTAAAACCTTAGAATTAAAAAATTACTTAAATTTGTACATCAAGATATTTTTTATTAAAAAATGTTGGTATAATTTGGTAAAAACGAGTGAGAAAGATATTTTATTTTGTAAATTAATTTCCTTTATTAAACAAGTGTTGGTATAATTGCCAAGAGCACATGCTATTAAAACACACATATAATCATATTTACAAGATCCAGCTGATGACAGAGCTTCGAAAAAAACAAACGAAATCTTGTCCGTCCATAAATTTTAATCAACGGTTAGAAATTTAGATTCATTTTATTAAAAAAGAAGTAAGCTTTGTGGAGCCCGCCCAGGCAACCTGAGCAGCAGAAGAGGAAAAGTCCAACTCAAAAGAATTTATTTTTGGTCACTTCCTTTCATTTTCTGAATTTTAGTTTAAATATATATTTTAGTATAATTGTATACTTAATTTTTAGACCAATTAAATACATATTTTTTTAGACCATTAAATACATATTTTTTTCTAAACTAAACCTATATGTAGGTTTATTTATTTTTTATTAATAAAAAATATTATATTATTATATCAAATTAGATTTTATACAAAATTAACTGATATGAACATTATTAATTATTAAATTAATTAGTAGATCTCATAAATTCATTTATTTTAATATACGTCATTACTTATACTTTTAATTAATTCGAACTAATTGGAATAAAAAATAATTATTTGGCATAAAGATAATTTTAACCTTTAACGTCTATAATTTTATCATTTTGGCCATTATTCTTTTTTGGATAAATTTAACCCTTAACCTATATCTTTTTGACAAATAATTTATTTTTTTAACTAACATAATGATTAAACCGTTAAAAATTTAATGATATTGACATGTTATATATATATATATGATAATATATTTTAAATAACATGACATCTAGTCTCATTCTACATACATATATATACATGTAAAATATAATTTTATTCTAACATAAAATATAAAACAATTACTAAAATTCAAATAAAATATTAAAAATTAATTAATCTAAAATAAAAAGACTACTAAGTATTCTCAAATCTTAAATATCACTCTAAATATATAAGACATATCATTATCATTAATTTTTTTAACTATCTAATCATTATGCTAGTTAAAAAATGAGATATTTATAAAAAAAAGATATAGGTTAAGGGCTAAATTTATCCTAAAAAAATAAGGACCAAAATGATAAAAATTATAAACGTTAAGGATTAAAATTATCTTTATGCCTAATTATTTTATGCATAAGCGCTCAAAAAAGTTTTATTTATATAAATGTTTTAGTTTTAAGGTTTAAGACTTTCGTTCAAGGATCAGGGGTTAAAGATTTAAATATAGTAGTTATAAATATAGGTGTTACTGATAGAATTTTGGGTATATAGTTGAAATTTAAATTTTATCCGTTAAAACCTAAATCCTAACTATAATATTCTAAAATCTAAATTTTAAACTTTAAATTCTAACTATAAACCCTAAATTCTAAACTTATATACTAAAACTCCAAATTAAAATATAAAACTTTAAAAATAAAATATTTATAAAAATATATTTTTTAAATATAATGCTACTGTCTTTTCATTAGAGATGAGCATGGGTCGGTTCGGGTCAGATTTTCAGCCCACCCGCACCCGACTCAAAAAATATACCCTTCACCCGATTCGACCTGAGTTTAGGGTGAAAAATATGATTCGACCCGATTTTTAAGCTTTAAAATCTGACTCAATCCGATCCGACCCGATCATTAAAAAATCTAAATTTTAGGGGTTTAATGTAAAAAAAATTAAGGATCTAATTATAAATAAAATAAATTTTCAGTGACCTAATTGTAAAAAATTAATTTTAACAACTTAATTGTATAAAATATATATAAAGATGGATCATTATTGCAAATATCTCTAAAATATATATGAAAAAATTACACTATTAATCCCGGAACGGATCGAATTTTTTCACCCTAAACCTGATCTCAACCCTGAATTTTTTTTAAAAAATTCAACCCGTTCATATCGGATCGAATCAAAATCCATCGGGTTCGGTTTTCGTGCTCATCCCTACTTTTCACTCACATTTCTTGTTCAATAATTTCTCACGTGGTTTCCACGTGTCACCGACTTATAACGTGTCTGTTTGTACTCCGTAGGCTGTACAAAAACAAAAAGACATCTGCTATATATAGTATATATTATTTCTGTTTCCAGCTTAATTAATAATTAATATAAAAAATTGTTTAGGGTATAATTATTAAAATTAGTTCTACGTATCATGATATTTTTTAGATTTATCTTAAAAAACATATTTTTAATGGGAAAAATTAAATAATATTTTATTTGCCTTAACACTCTTTCTTCCAATAAATGTTGCTTTAACCATAAGTAAGATGAAACCGAAGCATGTCCTAATCAAAGTTTTATACAGAATAAGATTAATTAGGAGAGGTTAATTACTTTTTTTATAAAAAAAATAAAAACAGGGTATTATCTATTTTAATTAAAACAAATTGTTTTTTAAATAAAATTAAATATGAAAAATAAAATATTAAAAATGTCGGTGTTTTGTCTTTGAACCAGGCTTAGCTGGCAGCATTATATTCTCTTGTTTCTAAGCGACTTCTTGTTCTAAACAGACAACTATGGTTCACCAGACAACTGAAAAATCAGAATTTAAATTATATTTTTAATATTTATATTATTTTTTAATTAAAATAATTATTAAATTATTATTTTAAGTACGAACTATCTAGCCTCATCGGTTAAGGAATAATTGTTGTTTTTGAAACTCATTCGAGCACCAATAATAACAACATAATGATTGAGCGGTCAAAGTTAAATGATTTAGAGTATACTCTAGAATATATACTATTGTAAATATTATAACTGAAAAAAAAAATCTGACAATATTTTATAAAATAAAATAAAATTAAAATTAAAATCACAAATTTATATATATATATTTTAAAAAATATAATTTTGATAATAATAAAATTAATTAAAAATAATAATATTGTTGAAATTGAATAAAAAAACTGAATACAGTAGGAGCGAACGCAGAGTACCATTACCCCGCTTGTTGTTAACTCACCGATTCGTCAGTACAATTTCTTACAATGCCGTATTACCCGAAAGATCAAAATGGGAAAACGAAAAGTCTAAAATTTTTATGGAAAATTATATAGGTGGTCATTTAACTATTATTTTTTTTATTTTAGTCATTTAATTAATTTTTTTAAAATTATTTTTTATGTTGGATTTTTTTGGTTACTCTCGATTAAAAAACTAATGATAGTATTTTTATTATTTTTTCCTTCTCCTATTATTTTTTTAATTCAATTCTGCTGAAATTTTTAAATATTTAATTTATAATTTAGATTTTAATATTTTTATCGATTTTAAATTTTAAATAATCATAACTAGTAGTCGTTTGATCTTAAATTTTAATAATTATTTTGTATTGATCTATTGAGTTTAAATTTAACCTTTATTTAATCATAAAATACTCAAAAATTTATAGATCAACTAAATATCTTTTATATTCTCTCTCGACAAATTCTATTTTTCGTTATTTGATAAATTATGTTTCTCAGTATGTTAATTTTCTCATTTAGATTGAATATTTTATTATTCGAATCTTGAAAAAAAATTATTTGTAAGAGAATAAATATAATTAAAAAATTATTTTTTTTAATCTTTAATAAGTAAATTAAATATTTTAAAATTTTAATAATTAAAATAAAATTAAAAATAAAATTCAATGACTATTTATTGAATTTACCTTTTTTTTTTTTAAAACAATTGCAACTCAGATAATAATAATAAAAAAAAAAAGAAAAATAATAAAAAATACCGACGCCGACGACCCAACCAAACTCAGCTGAACTCAAAGCAGCTCATTATTTGTTCAACTTTTCTTTGCTGCCTGCCTCTAGAACACCAGAATTCAACCCACAAATTTCTCTTCTCTCTCCGATTTCAGCTTCTGGTAAAACTTTCTATTAAGCTCTTTGATCTCTTGTTTCCTCAATAGATTGTGTTGAAGATTAATATAACTCTACACTTGTTGCTCGATTCTCTCTCTTTTTGTTTCATTTCTCTTTGTTTAGATCTTTCTTTCCCCTTCGGGTGGTAAGTCAAAGTTGGGTACTTTTTGTTTGATTGAATTTTGAAGCTTTTGAGCTTCGTTTCTTGTTTCTAGGGACCTTTGTTCTTCTTTTGCTTGCTGGGTTTCATTTAGTTTTTTGATTTTTTTTATTACCAGACATGGTTATTGGATTTGTTTGTGATGGGAGTTTCTCAAATTGTACTAAAAGTTCGATAGTGTTTATTGGATTATGTCGGCAATTATGATTTTGGGTATAATTAGATCTTTATTCTTGGTGTGTAAATGTTAAGAGTTGAGAGCAAAGATTATGGTTTTGATGTTCTAAGACAAATTCTGTAGCATGTTTCTATGAAAGTTGATGTTTTATGAAGGGAAAATGTTTGTTTAAATGTTCATTTTTTTTTTTGTCAGAATTTTGTGATTGAGAGGGAGATAGAATGTCTAACGGTGGCACACAAAATAGCTTGAGGAAAGCACTAGGAGCCCTCAAAGATACCACCACGGTTTCATTGGCTAAAGTCAATAGTGATTATAAGGTAGATTTCAATAACAATAGCCATCAAGCTGGTTATTTCGATTGCGGATGTTGCTGATCTTTGGGGTTATGGATTTTGCATTTTGCAGGAATTGGATATTGCTATAGTTAAGGCCACGAACCATTATGAACGCCCAGCTAGGGAGAAAAATATCAGAGGTGGGTACTGGGTGGTGATGGTATCGTTTAGTTCGAGTTTTGATTTACTCTTTGAAAGATAAACTTTGTGGATGAGTTATATGTAACACTTGCTTTTTTCTGCTTTCCACAGCAATTTTCGCTGCCATTTCAGCTACTAGGCCTCGGGCTGATGTCGCCTACTGCATTCATGCTCTTGCAAAGCGGTTATCAAGGACACATAATTGGGCGGTATGTTAATGTTGCTAATGACATATTTTGATGTGATTTTCTAGGATTGTATGTGGCACTATGAGTTAGCATGAGTTAAAAAAATATAATTCAAGCTAAACCGTGAGTGAGAAATTGTTGATTAACTACTTATGTATCTGTTATATATATATATGTGTGTGTGTGTGTGTATACATATATATATATATATATATATATATATATATATTGCTTTGTCTCATCTTCTCTTCTATCATGTTACATTTCACATAAGATTTAAAGTTTCTGAATGTTTCTTATGCTGAAAACAATCAAAGGTTTTAATTCTCAAGAATCTGACATCCATTTTGGTGCTTGATGATGTAGGTTCTGCTGCATGTGTCCTATCATTTAGACAAAAGCCTAATTCTGATAAAATCTTTATTAATGTGAATTTAAATTTGAAAAGTTTGTAGTCTTTGATTCTTTTTACATGTTTTTCAAGCTCTATGCTTTCATTATTTTAAAGAAGAAAATTCTGACCAGAAAGATTTTGGTTGCATAGTATCGCCGGAAACTTACTAGAATTGCAAGTTCCACTAAATCTTTTATCGTGGGAGTTGTATTTCTTCAACTCTTGGGGGACTTAGTTTATCATTGTGAATATTGAAACCATCTGAAAGAGATCTATTTATGGATTTATTGGTTCTTAGTTAACTTGATGATGACCGGAATATGGAGAATAATTGTTGAGCTTCAATGCTTATTTCTCAGTTTGATTGGGAATCCATTCTCTGAAATCATTAACAATTATGTTTAGGTCATGGATGTTGGAATTTGGTTGATTGAATTTTGTTTGATATGTAGGTTGCTTTGAAAACTCTAATTGTCATTCATCGCGCTTTGAGGGAGGTGGACCCTACATTTCATGAGGAACTCATTAATTATGGCAGAAGTAGAAGTCGTATGCTTAACATGTCCCATTTCAAGGATGATTCCAGCCCAAACGGTACCTTATCTTCTTCCCTCGAGAATCTTTGCTAGTAATTGTGATAAACTTAAAGTTCCTTGTTTACGAAATCCTTTACTATCCGCTTAACAGCTTGGGATTATTCTGCATGGGTTCGCACTTATGCCTTATTCTTGGAGGAGAGGTTGGAATGTTTTCGTGTTTTGAAGTATGATATTGAGATGGACCGCCCAGTAAGAAGCTTATTAGATATATAGTCTTTAGTCTTAATTCTACATCTTTTCAATTTTCATGGTTCTAATGGCTTTCCTGCAACATCATAGGTGGTACTCACCTTGTAGGCTCTTTAATTTTTTTGAAACTGAACTTCCGGGAGAATTCATAGATTAATCTTCTTGCAGAGAACCAAAGATTTAGACACTGCTGAGTTGCTTAAGCAGCTGCCAGCTTTGCAACAACTTCTTTTTCGGGTTCTCGCTTGTCAGGTGAGCATTTAATGCCTCGTGTTGTGCCAACTTGGATATGTCTCAGAAGTCAGAACTGGTTGTGTTAGTTGCATATCCTTCTGTCCCTTCTATTTCTTGTTCACCGTATGTAGTGGGAGTATTAACAGAATTTCTGTGCAGCCACAAGGTGCGGCGGTTCAGAATTTTGTTATCCGGTTGGCACTTACAATGGTATGTTGCTTTTAAAACATACTACCAGTCTAAACTCCCCATATTTGTAGGGTAAATTTGGAGATGAATCCTCTTCTCTTTCTCATTTTGTCATTTCAAACAGATTGCTTCAGAAAGTGTCAAAATTTATCAAGCTATTAGTGATGGCACGGTCAATCTTATAGACAAGGTAAGCTGTAGTATTAATCTATATAAGCTTCTTTCTATTTAGTGAATCATGTATATATGATGCCCCAAACAATTACAGTTCTTCGAGATGCAACGTCCTGATGCTCTGAAGGCTTTGGACATATACAGGAGAGCTGGCCAACAGGTAAATTCCGTGCTATTATCGCCAATGTCATCTCCTTTTTGTGAATGAGGATGATTTCAAACTCTGGGGGAATTTAACACTTCCTGTTTGCAGGCGGAGAGGCTTTCAGAATTTTATGAAGTATGTAAAAGTCTGGATGTAGGGCATGGGGAAAGGTTTATTAAGATAGAGCAGGTTAGGATCCTCCACCTTCGGATTTGCCTTTCCTTGAATTCTCTCAAGGCGTCATTATAAAACTAATTTGCTTTTGGTGTTTTTGCTGAAGCCCCCTGCATCATTTCTACAAGCCATGGAAGAGTATGTTAGAGAAGCTCCACGGGCTTCAGCAGTTCGTAAAGATCAGGTCTTGACTTCCTCTGTGAAACTGGTTGTCATTTTAACCGGCTTAGCTTATGAATGTGTAAAATAGTTTTATTTGATTGGTTTGTGGAAAATAAAACAATCTGATTTTAAGTTTGTGTTGGAAAAGTCAGCCAAGAGAGTGATGTTTGCAATTATTAATGTCATACATTTTATTTTTGAACTATCAGATTGACAAACCCAAGGAAGTGTTGGCCATTGAGTACAAGAAAACCCCGGAGGTGGAGGAGAAACGTTCACCGTCACCTCCTCCCCCTGAACCAGAAAAGGTGGAGAAAGTGGAAGAGCCTGTTGTTGAACAACCTGATTTGTTGGTAATTTTAATTGGTTGTTTCTTTTCTTGTTACCGACTATATCGTTTTACGAGAACTTAGCCGTTCATTTGAATTATTTTTTAACCAAGAATTTTGTACTATACCTACTATATTGTTACATGAGAACATGGCAACTAAATCTGATATTTTTGTCCTAGTTTCATTTGCGAGCTCTTCGTTTTGATTTTTTGGCAGAATTTAAACGATCCCGTCCCACTTACTTCAGAGTTGGATGAGAAGAATGCCTTGGCCTTGGCTATTGTTCCTGTTGGTGAGTTTTGAATTCATTCCTTTTCGGTAATTCAATCATAGAGACAACATGAAACTTAAACAAGTCTCTTTTCTACCGGTTTTAGCCTCGTAAAAGGAATACACATAGTTTCGAATCTACCGCTCATCAATGATATATTTCTTATTGGGAAATTGTGTTCATGTTTAACTGGTGGCATTCGACAGAGCCAACAACTTCCGCTGCTCCTCCTGTTCAAACAAATGGTACTACAGGCTGGGAATTAGCACTTGTCACTGCTCCAAGCTCAAATGAAAGCGCTGCCGCCGCTAGCAAACTGGTACTTTTACTATTGTTATCTCATCTAAGAACCTTTAATGTTTCATACGAGCTTCTTGCACTGACATTTTTAATTGTATTAAACTTAAAGGCCGGAGGATTCGATAAGCTTACATTGGACAGCCTTTACGATGATGCAATCAGAAGAAGCAACCAGAATGTCAGCTATAATCCCTGGGAACAAGGTCCAATGTCCGGTGCTATGATGCAACAACCGGCGCACGATCCCTTTTATGCCTCCAACATGGTTCCCGCTCCATACTCGGTGCAGATGGCAACAATGGCCAATCAGCAGCAGGCCTTTATGTTTCAGCAGCAGCAGCAGATGATGATGGCGGCAGCACCACAACAGCAGCCTTCAAATCCATTCAACAATTACGGAGCCCCCATCCACCCTTACACCTCAGGTATGCCGGTTCAACCGCACAACCCATATGCAGGCCTGATGTAGATGCATCACACATAGAGCATGCTTTATATTTCGAAGCGAAACTCGTCGTCGGTCGTGAATTTTAAGCTTGGGAAAAATGCTTAAGGAATAGGAAACTGTGTACCATATGTTGTGAATGTGCCATAGATAGCTAGATTAAGATTCTTTATCAAATATTTAGCAAGAGAGAGAGAGAGAGCATTTTGTTATTGATTGTTTTCATTGTTCAAGGTTGGTAATAATGCTAATGCACTTGGTAACTTTCTTTAAAACATGTTTATGTGAGTGTCGGATACGGATATGTTCAAATTATTGTATTATTGTCCGAATATGTATCGAACACAGAATACTTTTATACCATTAGGAGAAAGGAACTATGAAGGGGACCATAAGGCAAGATCATGTAAATAAACGTGTATGAAAAAAGAGATGGATGTTTGATTGAAAGGAATGTGCCTTATTTTAATAATTATCATAATATTTTTCATAAATATATGTACTTTCTAACCAGGAATATATTTATATTTTATTTTTATGTATATTAGAAGATGATATTTTAATCTACTATTTGTATGTATAATGGACGCTTCTTATATAATTATTGTTAGGCTGCTAATCATTAATGAAATGAAATGGACATCCTATCAACGAAAACATCATTCATTTGTATGGATTAATTGTTTTATATATATATATATATATATATATATATATATATATATATATATATATATATATTGTATTCAAACGGGTGTTTTATTTATATTTTTATTTGATTTTATATTTAAACGTAGGGTGTTCAAAAGTTCGGTTAACTAAATTAACTGATCTAACCAAAGTTTTTTTTTATTAATTGGTCGGTTAATTTTAAATTAAATCGGCTAATAGTTAATGATCTTTTGAACTTCGGTTATCAGCTAATTCGGTTGAAAATAAGTTAATTAACCGAATTAATCAAAATTTTTATATATTATATATTATATATTTTTATATATTTATTTTTAGTCATTAAATTTTTAAAAACTATAAAATAATCATTAAACTTTATAAAATTAGTATGAAATGATAATTAAATTTATTAAAATTTTTAATATTTATCAATAATTTATAATGCACGATGAATCAATGTAATAATTCGATAAGTTTAATGTTTTTTTTAGAATTTTTGAAAGTTCAATAGCTATAAAATAATTTTAACATAGTTTAATGACCATTTATGTAAATTACCCAATTTGTTTTTAAAAAGTTCGGTTAATCAAATTAACCAGTCGTATTAAGCGAGCTTTTCGGTTCGGTTAAAATTTTTTTGAAAAATTTCAGTTTGATTAACGGTTAATACGAAAAAAAATCGGTCAATAAAAATTTAAAAGTTCAATTCAATCAGTTAACCGAACCAACCGTTTGAACACTCCTATTTAAATGAGTATTTTATTTTTAATTTATTTTATTTTATGTCTAAATAAACGATTTCATCACAATTGATTTTTTTCTCTAACGATCAATTAAGTAAGAATTTTGTATTTAGAATTTTTTTTCATACGATGGATAGTTAATGAACGAGACAAATAAATACGGAATGGTTGGATGCGAGTAAATACCATACGAGTAAAGTCTTAAATTTATCACTTGCCTACTGTCCGCGGAGAGTAAGATATTTTACATTTCATATCTACTCATTATCCATTAAATTCGTATCTATTTCTGCTTCAACTAAAAGAATAAAATTTATAAAATTATCTCTCTCTCATCCTAATCTCTTGTTTGGACCGGTTTGAAACATAAAATCTTCTTCATAAGAAATCTACTTGTATGCATTTGAAAACTTAACGAAAGAAGCCTACCATAATTTCATTGTCATGGTATTTGATAAATAACCAAAACGGCAAGGAACAGAGGCGTGCGGACCAAATGTTAAGTTTCAAAAGTAATAAAATCAAGTTTTGGGTCTTTGAATTTGATAATTTTTCAATCTAGTCCTTGTTTTTTTTGCCATTTTGATATATAAACTTGAATCTTTAATATTTCGATGACTTCACAGGGAAAAGTCTTAGGTGATAGGGCACACTTTGATGACATTACATATCATCAAAGAGACTAAAAAATAAACACGTTTAATTGATTGAATAATTAAAGATATTCGATATTATTTATTTACATGAATTTAATTTTAACATTTAACATTTTTGTTCTCTACTTAATTATAAAAATACTAAAAAATGAGAAGAATTATTAAATTTAAGATTCATACAGATCAAAACCGGCTATAAAGGGAGCACTATAAATGATAAAAAATAATTATATTTCTTAAATATATAAATAAATCTAATAATAAAAATAATGCATTTAAAATATTAAATAACTTGTTTAAGTGAGATGAATATAAATATATTTTTAATGTACTTTTTATATTTAACCTTAAAAAATTAAATTTTAAATCATAAATTTTAAACTCTACATTAATACATTAAATCTTAATCTTAAAATCGAATTATATATTTTTTACTGTTGATATATAAATAAGAACGCTAAAAAGGATAAAAAATTTATTCGTAATAAAATAATTTTTTGGTATAAGAGTTTATTTTTAATTTTTTACTGACTCGAAAATTTCTAAGACGGCCTGATGTAGATAATAAGAAATGTAGGGACTAAGATGAGAAAATTGAGAATTTAAGGATTAAAAGATGCTTTATCCCGATCAGAAATCCCAAAGAAGAAAGCAACGAAAGAAGTTAAATACAAAGGGGTATGTATGCAAAAGAAAGCAAAAACTTAGCAAACAAAGCAAATGAATGGATAAATCAAATCCCCTCCGCCACCTAACGCTTAAACACCGCCACCTCCACCGCCACCGCTTATCTCTCCTTCAACTCTTTTTCTTTTATCATTGAACTAAATTTTCGCTTTTGAAAAGAAAAGGGAAGAAAAACTGAATTTTATGCCCTTTTCTTCTCTCAAATTTCAGCTAACTGCCAAAAAAAAGAAAGGAAAAGAGATTGATTATAATAGTCTAATATTCAGTAATGTCTTGGCTGTTGAAGTCTCTCCAACCAGACGTTCCACGTTCGCCCACGTCTTCACCAGATCACAGTCCCACCATCCATGACGGTGGCGTCAAGGACGAGCTTTCGGTTATAGGTGAGACTATCGGCCGCCAACTACGTGGAGTCGCCGCCTTTTTAGCACCACCTCCTTCTTCGCCGCGTTCCGCCACCACCGCCGAGCGAGGAGCAGAACAAGAAGAAGAAGAAGAAGAATTGTGGTCTTCAGATAAGCTATTGGGGATCCGCAACGATTTGGCGGAGATCGGTGGCAGCTTCAAGAGCGGGCTTTCGTTGTTGTCAAGTAACAAAGCCGTGTCGGAGATCTCCAGATTCGCTTCGAGTTTGTTGCAGTTCCCGGATCAAGATGATCGTAGTGGTCATGATGAAGATGAAGACGACGACGACGACGGAGTGCCTGGGATTACCGATGAGGTGATCGAATTTGTTACAAAAATCTCCAATCGACCGGAGCTGTGGACTGATTTTCCTCTCTCACTAGATAACGGTATTCATTTATCTTATCTTTACTAATTCTCTACTACAAAGTTAAATTTTCTTTACAAGCATATTTTTACTGAATTGTTATCAACACCAAGTTAGGTTTTAAGCTTAAGGATTTAAATTACTTCTCCAAAGTATTAGAAATCAAATCTATAATTCCTTGCAGTAGCAAGGAAAATCAAGTTCTGAATATCTTACTTTGTTTGAGGCAGCTTCCTCCTTCATTGCAATACCTGACATTTCCTTCAAGTTTGGAACACTGGATTAGAGATTCCCATTGATAGATGGGATTTGTTTATGCACTGTTTGTGGTGTTGCTTAATAAACATGGTATTTAGGATTGGTAACTTATGCCATTAGAGTAACTGTGCACAGGCAAGCGATGATTTCTGCATCAAATGCATTATAACCAAGGGATTTTGTCAGTGTTGTTTGGTTGAATTGGCTTTGGTCGTCGGCATGGCTGGTGTTCTAATGGGAATTTCTGATTTATGCACTGTAATGATTTATAGGAGCCAGATTATATGAGGACATACTTGAGGAGAACTTGCCCTTTAGCTTCTTCTTTTTACTTTTCCAGTTCTCCATGAAAACTGATGTAAATTTTTGGCTAACAAGATATTGGTTACTGCAGATTTCAAAATGTCCGAGTGTCAAAGAGAACATGTTGAAAATATTGAACATCTAGTCCCAAGTTTTGAAGCTCTTAAGTTTAGTCTTCAACATAACTTGGGAGATGAAAGGTTTTGGATGATATATTTCATACTGTTGCTTCCAAGGCTGAATGAGCATGATTTTGAGCTTCTATCAACTCCGGAGGCAAGACATTTGATATCTTTATGTTGGTTTATTGAATTGTACTTGCTTGCATAATAGTGAATAGGAGTACTATGTACTGATCAAGAATGACCATATCATCCGTTGCTTACCACCTTAGTTCATCCGTAAATGCATTTGCTTGTCATGTATCTTCTTTTCTGCTTCAAAACACATGCTTTTGGTGTAGGAATTAATATGTCCAGATAAAAGAAGATGATGTAGGAGTAATGTTATAAACACATCACATGTTATATTCTTTTGTATTGTTAATTAGACAACATACTTTCTCTAACATGTATTTATTTGAGAAACGTGTTCTTGTAGCCAGAGGAGCTAATATTGTGATGTTGTTCGCTCAATTACATATTCCTGTATATGTAGTCAAATGCATAGACACCGGATTCCTTGTGACAAATTGTATTCTATCTGTATATATGTCAACGATGTCTGTTGTATGCATGTTCTTGCTGAATATTTTCTATGGGGGTGAGCATTGAAGTTAGAATTTTAAATTTAGTATGGATTTCCCTTGCATTTAATCTCCAATGCATATGCATGTGTTTTTCTTACTCACTCTAATGTAACTGATTCCTATGCATGTTATACGTCTGCTTCGTGGCCGGAAAATAGTGCTTTGTTCCATGGAATCAAAACGATTTTCTTGAAGGTTATTTACGTTGCAGGTTGTTGCAACCAGAGATGTACTTTTGCAGAAGCTGCAAAACAATAAGAATACACAAACTAGAAACAGTACCGATGCATCTCAGAAGAGTGGCAAGTTTGGCGAGACGATACAACAGAATGTCTCGTCTGAGGAGAGGGTGAGTGAAATTGTAAATGCAGCAGAAGGATTAGAGATTACCTCGGGTGAAGACAACGCCGAGCAGTGGGTGGAAGAAGTAGATATTTCGAGTGGAAGTTCTGTGAGAGTCGTGAATAACCTGGTACACGAAGAGGATGTTTCGTTCAGTGATCTGGAAGACGACGATAATCATCTTTCTAATAGAGTATCTGCCCCCAAGTCGGAACAGCACAAGAAAGCTCCTTCATCCAGTGGATCCAGTGACTGGGTTCAGCTGAACAACAGAGCAGAAACTCATGGCGAAATGCAGAAAGCAGGCCAATCGTATCCTCGAGATAAATACTCTGAAGGCGAGGAGTCAAACGACTGGCTCACCGACGATGATTTCGTCAACGTGGTAAGGACCGGCTAATTGATTATCGGATTCACTGTAAAGTTTCAAAAATCCCTTCTCTATTTCTTGAAATTATGTTCTTGTTGAAACCAAACTCGCATACTCTGCTTTAATAACTACAAAATCAACTTCAAACCTGGTACTGTTGAAATTTGTACATGAAACTGATACATTGGTTTGTAAATGGTAGCTGCCAACTTATTGCGTTGGTTCGTTTATTTATATGATACCGCTTGATAAGTCTCATTTTATATAAAATTGTCATTAAATTTATTTGATTATACGTTAATATTTGTTTAATTTTTTACTTTAATAAGGTATGCATGCTATTCACATATGATGTTTGAATTCGTTTTCATCAGCAGCATCTTTTATCACTAAGATTACTCTACGGTTTAATTTTTACCATATTATTAAGAATTATTTTAACTTTTAATGAGACACGTATATTGTTCACGTATGATGCTTGAACTCCGGTTTCACCCACATCCTTTTATTATTAAGATTACTCTACAATTTAATTTCTACCATATAACAATTGTTAATGAGACACATATTGTTCACATATGATGCTTGAACTCGAGTTTTATCTATATTATATTTTACTATTAAAATTACTCTACGGTTTAATTTCTACCATATTATTAATAATTATTTTAACTTTTATTAAATATTATGATTGAAACATATAATCATAAAATGTAGTTATAGTTTATACTTGCACCTTCTTCACAAAAGCTGGGCTGGTTGACACAACTTATCAACTTCCACGTTTTTCACTATCTATCATCATCATAAATTAGGTAAAATTGGATGGTGAGTTTTTGGTAGGTTGTTGTGAGGCACATATTATATTATTGCAATAATAATCACTCAACTTAAAATTCAATCAATTTTTAATAATTAATTATAAAATATAGTCACTTTATCAAATATTAAACTTGATTGAATGATTCAAAATAAAATATCTCATAATTAAGTGATTATAGAAGTAATTGATCTATTTTATGAATATTATATAAAGACAATGCTACATCAAAATTGTACCAATAGTAATTATTTGTTTAAAACACTTTTGAATGAAATTAACTATTTATCTGACACTAATGTCATTCATTATTTTATATTTTTTAAATAATATTTAAAATAAATATTTTATTTATATAGAAGTATTTTGTAACAATGTTATGAATTTACTGATACACAGCTAGAATGAAACGCCATCGTTTTTAGTTGTTTAGTCATTCTGTTATTTTGTTGCTTATTTGTTATTTCTGTTATGCTTAAACGTTATCGTTTTGTCATGTTGAACAGGGGCTCTCAATCTAGACAAGGGTAGGGGCGGAGCCAATTTTTTTTTAAGAGGTGTCATTTTTTTGAATATTATTTAAAAAAAATTAATTATTTATAAAGGGGTGTCAAATTATATATATATTTTTAATTTTTTATATACAAATTATATAAAAAAATATGATTTTCCAAAAATTTTGGGTGTTGATGGACACTCGAATGATGCATGTAACTCCCCCATGGACAAGGGCATGATCGACTTGGAGTCTTATTTTTTATTGTCTCTATCATTTTCTTCTAACAAATACCTCTCTTTCTTCTTCATTTCTGTTTTCATCCTTTAATTTGGTCATTCACAGTTTGATAACCATCCAAGGCATCAGGAGCCATTGAACATCACAAATAACACAGTATTGAACATCACAAAATGAGAACGTTTAAACATAACAGAAATAACAAATAAGCAAAAAAATAATGATTAATAAACGATATTTTAGTTGTGTATCATTACTCCCTTCTTCAACAAAATCCTTGTCGAAAATCCAACTGTAGTTTATGCAACCCTTGTAACTTATATACAACCTTTCCTATCCTCTTGATAACAAGATATGGTTCAAACCATTTAGGTGTTAGTTTCTGGAATAGACTTATCGTTGGCAATATGATTGTAACTTCAACTAAATCAAGTCACCAATTATAAATTCTCCTCTTATCAACTTGCTTTTTCATTCTACCCTAAATCTTATGTCAGTAGAATTTTAACATTCTGGTAGCAGCTTTTCTTACCTACAGACTGTTATCCACTGTGTCCATCAATCTTTTCATCCATTTATATTTGGACTGAGAAATGGGATCTTTCAGCAACTCACTGATCAACTTTTGAAGTTTAGGATCTTGTCCATTCCGTGGTGACTGAGCTAATAGAGAACAATTGCATTGAATAGAATTGAGGATTTCTCGACAAGTATCACACTTGTATTATGAACTCCACTCCTTTCATAATCGTATCCTATCATCTTAGCAACTCAAACTTGTTGTGCCGGCATGATAGCTTGGTTACCAGACAAGAACCTCAATCTTTAATTATCCGTCTTAATTTTAAAGTGCATGACCACTAAGAATGAGGACGGATAAAAAAAACTAACATCTCCTTATCATAAATTGACCTCGTCTCATGCTTAACCCCTAACTCCTTAGAAAAATAAGCCAATAGTTTTCCATTCTGCATAATAATTGCTCCAATTCCAAAAGCGAACGCATCAGTTTCAATCATAAACTCAGCTGAAAATTAAGGAGTGCAAGAACAAAAGTTGTAGTCATAGCAGTATTGAGTGTTTCCATTAGTGTTGCAGCTTACTGGTTTCAACCCGAATTTTTTTTATGCACTCTTGAAGTGGAAAACATCAACTTAAAGTGACAAGCAAATTGCAAATAAAGTTAATAAAGCATGGAAGAGGACAGTATTTGGAAACCAATGGTATCAAAATGAAGTTGTTTTTTCTTCATGTACCAGACTGAAAAAACCACTAAACTACTATAGAGCCTGAAGGAATATTTAACCTCCAAAAGATGGTTAGAAAAAGCTTATGCAAGCAAATTAAATAGTCAAGTAGACAAGACAGGCTTATAATATTGGAGAATCAAACCCTTAATAGCTGCTACTCTTCTGGTTTAAAAAAGATATAAAAAATAGCATAAGGGCCAATGTGTCACCTTAGGCAGTTTCCACCACAGATTTGGGCAGCTTTTGCTTCAGCTCAAGGGAGATGTAAGATAAACCTTGAAAGTATTTAAAAAATGGCATTATAGACTAAAATGCTGCAAACCTGACAAACTAAGTTGGAAAACTGTAGTTCTAGGAAGCCCCATTAAACCAAATTGTTTATTTGCAAATCCATATTTCGCCTTACCTTACACAGTCTTTGAAGTCATCATCCCTCCCCTTTTGGAGCAAGCTTTGTACAGTGCTTTAACTATCTTACATATATTGAACAGTTAGCTGGTTTCATTTCATCGGCCCTGGCCCTTCCACTGAGGAGGGTGGATGGGTGGCCTCAAAAGATGGCTGGAATTGGACCCCATCAAAGAACTTGGAGCCCTTTGAATGTATCTATCAGTTTGTCTTGGTTGGGGTGGTTTCACAGGGGCAGTTGCCGGAGACTGATTTGCATAACTTGATCTTTGTGTATTAAATGGCAACTGGCAAGCTAAAGAAGGGAAGGGGGGATTTGGATGACCTGGAGATGAACTTCTTAACTTAGGGTTTGATAAATTAGGATGGATAGAAGTTCTTACTACCATTGTTGATCCGAGAAACGTTTGCTTGGGGTGCTCTACATGTGATGGACACCATTCAGGGATGTCGTCGTTGTCATCATCATCAAAAACATTCTTTTGTGGTGCAACAATACTAGTGATAACAGGTGTGAAGACTGAGCTACTTTTAGCAGTATGTTTTGCTTCTAAAATTGGTAACACTGATACCTGATCAAGCATACAAACTTTCTTTCCTGGAGGCAAGTTCAGACTGCTGTTGAATGCAAACGCAGGAGGAATGAAACCTTCTGCCAGCCTTTTTTTATTCTGAGCAGGTAGGGACTGAATAGTGGCGGAATCCAATGGAAATGTTGAAACAACTTTCTTTAATCCTTCAACCACAACATTTTTTTCAAACACTGATGCATCCAGAACCTTACTTGGAGTTTTAGATATGCCACATCCAGCCCCAAAATCAAATTCTGGAAGATCGTCATCATCAATGGCAGGAATGTGCTCTTTTACAATAACTGATGGCAGAGATAATACAGGGTTTTCAAGTCCCAAAAATGATTTAATTTCCTCCGGTTTTGAGTTATCTATACGAGGCATTTCCTCTACAGAAGACTGCCCCCTGGGTCTGAAGAGTGAGCCAGAATCAGAACAGGAGGATGTTTGAAGTTCTAGTGAAATACTAGAGAAGTCGCTCAATGCTGAAGTCTTAAGCAAGAGACCAGCACTGACAGGAGAGGTATGCAGTGCAAGCTGGCTGTCACTACTCCCTGCATTGTCACCTTCATTTCTATTGATTACTGCACTCTCAATGCTTGTGCATGTCACTTGTTGGGATTCTTGAGCAGGCTGAGCACACGGAAAGTCATTTTCAGAAACCTTTAGCTCAGAGTGGGAATTTGAGGTCTGCTCTGTAGATGAAGAATGCTTTTTCTGAAGTTTCTTTGTGATTGAATCTGAAAGTCCATGATTTCTTCTCCAAACAACACAACCTATTAATGAGTTTTTCTTGTCTTCAATGGCAGCCATGCCCTTGAAAAATCCATGTTTTGCAAGTATGGTGATTATGGCATCACTGCGAGGACATATGTAAAGATCAATACCTGGCGAGAGTTGAGCAAACCCCACTCTTTCCCCTTTTTTGTACCCTTTAGAAATCTGTTAAGATTACAAGAAAGTATGAACTAATAAATAGAGCAGATATCTCAAGATGCATCACAGGCACTAAAAGATCATAATCACGTCCCTTTTCTACAAGCCTACCTGATTCATGCCTAGCAGTCCTGATTTAGAAGACCCTTCTTTCCAGCAAAGTGATACTACCTGAATATAATTGCATTGATCTATCAGAAATTTTAAGTGAAAAAGTGTATCTAATTATCCATGTGCAAATCCTAAGCTACATGCCTTATAAGTAGCATTTATATCATTACCGTTTTCATTTTTATGGAAGAATTGATAATGACTTGTGAATTTGTTTCCAAAATCACTATGGTTGTCTCATTCATTATAAGTCATATAAACTTGAAGTTATAGGCGTGCAAAGAATAAACCTCTAGGGCTACCTCTGGTCTTTAACATCTCTATTTCTTAAGGAACTCCGTATTCAACTGTTTATCAAATTCAAACCTTGGTTACGTAAGGCAAGGTAAATGATGCACTACATAATCTGAACTGAAAACGCTCATGAAAACTTTATCTTACCATCAACCCCCTATTGCGTGAACGAGCAAGCTCTTGAATATATTTCTCAAAAGCCTCTAGTCTAACTTTTCCTTTGACTTCTACAAGTTCAGACCACTTGATATCAGGCATCTTCTCACCACTACACAATAAAACCATCATAGATA
This sequence comes from Abelmoschus esculentus, assembly GCA_035048815.1. Taxonomy (NCBI): domain Eukaryota; kingdom Viridiplantae; phylum Streptophyta; class Magnoliopsida; order Malvales; family Malvaceae; genus Abelmoschus; species Abelmoschus esculentus. Next base: position 14,609,486 of record JAUCBN010000035.1, on the reverse strand, counting down.
AGGTTATCTATTGAAGATTTACCCCTAAAATCTTTGTCTACAACCTAATCAGATAATATCATATCAAAACGATGAATGATGCAGTAAGTGAAACAACCGTCTTACTATGCCAAGGGACTGTAAACCAGGTGTCCAACCAGGACCCCAAATTTAACTTGGAAGCAAATACTGTACCTGAAATAGTCCCCCCAAAAGGATTTCATATTTGAATTTACTAACTACAGGCATGAGGAGAAACTGTTGGAAACATGTCAATTCAACAAATATAAACTGTTAATTTTGAAAGACTGAATTGCAAATAAAATACATAAAGTTGTTTACATCGTGCAAAAGCAATATCATATCTGACAGAATCATGGAAAACAAGGATTCTAATATTAAGAAACTCAAAATTTCAATGCATTGCAGTAGCCAGAAGGAACAGGTGTATGCACAGTCAATCAGAATGGTTATGGGAAAGGCTCCCACGAGGACTAACAACAAACTCTCCTTTTACAGAAGTTAGTTGCAGAAGATGGGGAACCATTGACCAGTCTTATATTTCAAGGTTTAGATCACAATTCCTGTGTCACTTAATTTAGAGTATGTTGTTTAATTTGTTCATTCAAGTTCTCTATCCGCACTGAATAGAGTTGATTATCGTCATTTGCCTCTTTATACAAACGGCTATATTGGTTATTGGACCAATATCTATTTCAGTTTCATGCCATATCTGAGTGTGTAGTAACAATATGAATTCTACTGAAGTTGTTATATGATCTCATTTCCATGTTGATCCTAAATCAAACCAAGTTTAGCATTGCTTGCATCAACATATCTCTTCTCAATTTGATTAATTTTGTTTTCCATTTTCTACTTTAGTATTCATTCAGAAAGTCTTGGAACAAAGTTCACTTTGACTACAGTAGTCTATGCCATTTAAAATGAAGATAAATCTGCAGATAATAAACCAATTTGACTTCTTGCATCCTATAAATTTTATTTGCAGTTATAATGTTATGATAACTTCGCAGATACTAAAATACAACATTTTTCTTTCCGAAATGGTTCATAAAACAGAGCTTTGAACAGAAATTCAACTACTTTAAAAGCAATTGCATGCAAAGAAAAATCTATATATAATTCATATTCTTGGAATCAAAAATAAGAACAAGTGAACTGAAATCTCCCATACTAAACACAGAATTTGTTCTCAGAACTGAAAAAAAGGGAATTAGTTGAATAACCTTTTGAAGAAAGCAACGACCGACACAGTTACAGAAGAATTAAGCTTAAGGGAACCATCCCAGAGTTTCTCAGCAACTGTAGGACGAGCTGACTTCAAATCCCCAGAACCAGATCCTTCCTTTTCCCCCATTTTTACTAGTACGAAAATAACATCTACAGACCAAAATTCAAGTAACCTAACAGATTGATTTCAAACCGGGAACTTATGACTGCGATTGCACTTGATTTTCCATACTTCTTGAAGCCGATTGAGCCGATTCACACCCTAATTCATAAATTGGCGTGATTCCCAGAATTCCCAAAATCAAAGGGTCTCATCCTGGTAAATCAAAATTCAACTATCTGTGTTCAATGACAAGAAATTCGAACAGGATAAAGAAATGGAATTTACCTAAAAACTGAAAGATAATGATTATTTAAAAAAAAGAAAAAGAAAAATAATAAAGAGAACTCAAGAACAAGTGAAGTTGAACAGTGGGTTTAACTAGATTAGATCAATGAACTTTTATCCCTACGGATTAGGGATTGAAAAAGGGAATTTAGGGTTACCGCCAAGCTCACCAAATCCCTGAGCGATGTAACGTAATGCATACACGTAGTATATTAAATATTTATGGTAAACTACGGTGGATATCACTCAGCTTTTGGTATAGGTATATTTAGTTCATTTAATTATTAAAAATTATATTTTGATCACTTAATTATAGGTAAGAATTTATTTGGATTACTTTCGTATTTTAAAAATTAATTTGTGTATTAAATTAATTAATGAATGCAAATAAATTATTATAATATTAACGAGGATATACAAGTGATTTGAAAAAAATAACCAAATTGATATATTTTTTAAAATATGAAGATGATCTGATCGTAACTTACCAATAATTGAGTGATCCAGTCGCAACCTTTAATAATTGAGTAATCCAAATATAGTCTTATCCGTAAATAAATGATCTAAATATATTTTTTAATAATTAGATGACTCAAATATAAATGTAATCATAATTAAATAATTTTTGTTGTAGCTTACCAAATATTTATTTACCAAAACTAATCCAATTGTTACAGTTGTTCATCCTAACTATTCCGCTCAAAAGCACTCAACATGAAATCAAACAATCAAAGAATCAGTTTTACACGTTTTTTAAATATATTTGATAAGATGTAAGATATTACTGTTTATATACCTTAACGCTAACGCTTGGTTTAAGAAAAATCCCTACAGGGGATAATATCACATTCCAAGAATAGCTTATTTTCCACAAAATGGTAAAAATGTCATTCTCACCCTATTATTAAGTATTAGACAATTCTCATAATTATAGATTAAAATACCTTTAAAATAATATTTTATATTTAAATAAATTATAATTTTATATATCTTCAATTATATTTTTTTATATTTTAAAATAATTTTTTATAACCTTTGCATAATAAAAATGTATAAACCACACTTATCAATAAAAATAATATTAAAAATAATTTTCAATATAATTTTCTCCAAAAATAATATTTTTTTATTTTTATTATAAAATTTTATATTATTTAATTTTAAATCGCCTTATAAAATTTGTTTGAAATTTTAGATTTTAAAGAATTAATTTTAATTTTAAAGATAATGTAAATTGTGTAATAAGTATATAAAAATAATAATATTTAATAACGAATGTAATAATTATTATAAAAAAATATAAATTTATTTTTATGTATTTTTAAACATAAACATAAAAATATATTTTTTACGATTTTGTATGTAAATATTTTTATTTTAATATTAGAAGTTTGATTAGTTAAAAAGAAAATATATCATAATGATAATTTTATAAAATATGCATTTTTATAATCTTGTAATCCATCAATCATTGTAATTTTACATTCTTATCAAATAAAACAAACTAACTAATGTAACATTTTAGTAATAAAATCAAGTAATAAATCATTTTGAAATCCTATTTCGAAGGATAATGTTACATTCACGAGCTAAACACCCCTAAGATCTTTTTTATTTATTTTCTAATGTAAAATTAACGATCCTACTCTTTTTAAGCGTAATAATATATATAATTATTATTAGCTTCGATACTATAGATATTAAATGTTTTTGGATATTAGTCCTTGTTCGTAAATAATAATATAAAAAATAATAATGATATGAATAACAAATAATAATAAATAAAATAAAATAAACTGAGTCAGTAAATATTTATAAGTCCCAAATTTTGAACGCATCTTCTGAATTATTTCCCCAGCTTGCTGTTATTGTTCATAATTTAAACGTACTTTGGAGTAAGACTAATTAGGGTGTAAACGAGTCGAGTTGAGTTTGAGTAGAGTTAATTTTGATTCGGTTTGTTAAGATTTTGAGTTGGGTTTGAGTTTGAGTAATTTAAACGAACTTAAAAAATATATGCTCGGTTCGGCTCGTTAAGAACTGAAGTTGAGTTCGAGTTTTTTTCGTGCATAATTGAATCAAGTGTTGGACCGATTTTGGACCGTGTTAGACTCGAGTAACTCTTATATGTCACGTCTCATTTAAAGCATAATAGAGAAAAAAAAACTTTGACACGCAAGTTGTGTAAACTCAAGCTTGTTAATTTTAAGGTTTAGTTGTTAATTTAGGGTTTAAGACTTATGTTTAGGGTTTTAAGTTTAGAAATTTAGATTTTAAATTATAAAAATAAAAATAATATATTTATATTTATATTTTTGAATAACTCATGAGTTTTTCGATTCGGGTATTATATAGCTCGAGCTCTAGTCGAGGTCAATCGGGTCGAGTTTTGATCGAGTTTTGATCGAGTTGAGCTCAAGTAGCTCGTGATCTGTCTCGTCTCATTTACATCCCTAGGGTTGTTAATGAACTTGATCATCTTGCGAGCTATTTCAGCTCGGTTCGGTCAAAATTTGGTTAAAGCTCGTCAGATGAGTTAGATTCAGGTTCAAACTCGGTTCAAAATCTTTATAAGTTGAATTGAGCCAACTCAAACTCGACTCGAAAATCTCATGAACAGGTTCAGAATATATATATATATACACTAAAAATAATTTCTTTATTAAAAAAAACAATAAAACAAATTAGAGAAAATCCACTAAAAACAAATTATCTGAAATAAAGAGGATATTTTGGAAGGAATTATAAAAATATTGTGGTTTGAAACATTATTTCCAAAAAAAGGTTCATTATTCTTTATTTCCCACAATATTATGGTTCATTGTACCTTTCAGAAGGCTGGGGATTTACAACCAATCTTTGAACAATGATTTGGAGAAAAATATTTTTTTATTGAAGGCAACGAGTTTATAACCCGACTTTGAACAGTGTTCTGAAAAAAAATAAACACATGAAGGTTGCTTGCATGCAGCCCGTCTTTCAACAGTAGCATGGGTGAAGGCTACTTGCATGCAACCCGACTTTGCTGCAGGCTTTGCAGATTTGCAGGCATGAGGGAGCAACTTTGCAGGCATGAGGGAGTAGCGGGTTTGGAGAGATAGGAGTAGAGGGTCGGTTAGGTGGTGTGAATAATTGGTGTTAGGGTATAAATTTGATTGGATAAATAAAAGGTGAAATGTGTGATAGATATTGGGTGAAGATTAGATTAAATAGAGGTGTTGAATAGTTGAAAATTGGTTGGAAATTGAAATGAAAAAGTAGAAGAAGAGAAAGGGAAGTGTAGAAGAAGAAGAAAATTAGAGTTAAATTTGTAAGTAAAGTATTTTTTATTTTAGAAAAATTATTTTAATTATATTTTAGTATTTATAATATTCTGTTTTAATATTGTTAATTTTTTTATATATTTTTAGAGATCTAATTTAAATTATTAGAGTTAAAATTTTAGATTATATTAGTTAATTAGTGATTTAGTAGTTGATTTCAATCTTGTTTTTCAATTTTAGCAAATATTAATTTATGAAAAACTTAACTTAGTAACTACTTATGTTAATAGTTTGTAATAATTATTTTGAACTAATATGACTTGGTTTAGAAAAATAATTAAAAATAATAATTTAGAAAAAAAGTTATTACTATTTTTAGTTTAGCAAAATAATTAAAATATTAGTTTATCAAATAAGTTAGTATTATTTTTATAAATTATTTTGTATTTTAACAAAATAATTAGAAAATTAGTTTAGCAAAATAGTTAGTTTAGCAAAATAATTAGAATATTATTTTAGAAAATAAGTTTTTTTATTATTTTTATAAATTATTTTGTATTTTAACAAAGTAATTAGAATATTAGTTTAGTTAGCAAAATAGTTAGTTTAGCAAAATAATTAGAATATTAGTTTAACAAATAAGTTAATATTATTTTTATAAATTAGTTTTTGGTTTAGCCAAATAATTAGATTTTTTTTTTACAAATAAGTTAGTACTATTTTTATAAATCACTTTTTAGTTTAGCAAAATAATTAGGAAAAAGTTTTTAGGGTTAGTTACTACTAATTTTTATAAATTAGTTTCTAGTTTAGCAAAATAATTAGAAAATTATTTTTGCAAATAATTTTCTACTATTTTTACAAATAAGTTTAACCCCAAAAAGTACATTTTTATAAATTAGTTTTTAGTTTAGGAAAATAATTAATTTTATAAATATATGTAAAATATTTGTATAAATTTTTTTAATATATTTTTTGTCTTATAGGATGGATGAGCAAGTTCCTCTTTTGTGGTTACAGGATCGACATATTAGCAGTTTACCAATTCCTGAGATGGTACTAATTTGTTTGAATTTTATTTAATAAAAATTTAATTATGTTAAAACTAATATTTGTTATATATTTTAATGTGTTATAAGATTATGAGGATACATTTAGATATCATTTGGCCATGACTCATAATCATCTAGACGATCGAATCATTGATTGGTTAAAAGATGCTGGATTTTATCATGCGACATTTATTCGGGGGTATAAGTTGATACCCAGATTGATAGCCGCTCTGATTGAGCGTTGGAGGCCTGAAACCCATTCGTTCCATATGCCATGTGGGGAATGTACGATCACACTTGAAGATGTGGTCATGTCGATTGGGCTCCCAGTAAACGGAGCACCATTGATCGGTAGTCCATTGACTGGTGACCCGGACATCGATAATGTCAAAGCTACACCTGAAACCATCTGCGAATTTTACCTTGGAAAGTTTCCTGATAAATCTATTTGAAAGGAGGTCGGGTAAAAATGAGTTGGTTGCAAAATAATTTTTAACTTGGTGAATATAGCTCTGTTGGTGCAATTTATAATGCCAGTCGAGCTTACATTCTTCAACTAATTGGGGGCATATTAATGCTAGATAAATCTGGCAATGTTGTTCATACTATATATCTACGTTTTTTAAGGTATCCGTGGGAAGCTGCCACCTATAGTTGAGGTTCTGCTGTATTAGTATTCTTGTATCGTGAGTTGTGCAAGGGTGCTACTATAGTACATGGCCATAAGGTTCGTGGTATCGGCGGATGTTTGTTGTTGTTGCAAGCCTGGGCTTGGCAACAATTTCCTTTTTGGACACCAGTTACACGGACATCGCTTCAGTTTCCTCTCGTCTCTCGGTAATTTTATTCTTATTCTTTTAATTTTAAGTTTAGGGTTTTTTAATTTAATTATTTAATAAAATCTTTTATTTTGTTCATCTGGTACGACAAAAAAGCTCACACGGGGTTGATGCATAATAATGTAGAAGTTTTTTGAGCTCAAATCGATCTGTATGCTCAAGAGCAGGTATTATTTATATTTAATTTAAATTTAAAAATAAATGATTATTTATATTCTATGTCTGACTAAAATAATATTTTTTTGTAGTTTATTTGGATGTCGTACAACACTGATGATATAAATTTTATACCTGAAGAACTGTTGGTGGATTCTTTATTCTGGTGCTCTGTTACACCATTAATACACTTCGCCTTTATTGAGTTCGCTTTCTTCGATAGGGTGCTAAGGCAGTTTGGCTTCCACCAACCAATTCCGAATAGTCCATTTAAGCATGTCTTTCTGCATGAGTTGGATGGACGCGGTAGAGCTGACGTGCAATGAGAAATTATTCATGCAGACTACATATATATGTGAAATAACAAAACTCAAAATTTACCGCTACGAGTTGCTCTCTAGGAGGATGATTTTGATTTTGAGAGGTCTGAATATTTGATCTACTTTCTTAATAATGGAAAGCCTTACTTAACTTTTGTCAATGAGCGAGACCAATGTAGAACATATAAGAAGAAATATGGTGGTAAGGGTGAATCTTCTAAGATTTCAACAACATGCACATCTCAAAATACCGCATGGAGTCGTAATCCTGAAGGTTGGCCAACCACTTGGGAACATCCAGCAGTAGAGCCAGTTGTATGGGAAAAAGAACTAGATCTAACCCCTGTGCAACCAGAAACTTTCCCGACCTCCTCAGATACTCATGTGTTTGACGATCCGATTTTGTACTCACCTGAGTTCATTCTTTCACCGCCACCTCGTTACTCGAGCTTCGAACAATCTATGTCTTTTCAGGAATTCCAAAATATCCTGAATTCACCAGAGATAGTTGATAAGTATGCCGGTGATGTAGACAGATTCACAACACCGCCTCCAATGGCATCAACGATTGAGGAGGCTGAAGAATATGCAAGCGAAGATCCGGATACTTAAGAAAGGCAACAACGTAACCGGAAGAAAAAGCACATCTACTTTTCCACCATATCCGCTCATTGTCAGAAATCACGTAAGAGAATGCAAAAAAATAAATGATTTTTTTCTTACGTATTTTATTTTTATGTATTTTAATTTTCATTATGTATTTTGTCATTATGTATTTTATTTTTCATTATGTATTTTTCATTATGTATTTTGTCAATACATATTCAGTTAAACATCAAACATAATCGTACATATTAAGTCAATACATATTCAGTTAAACATCAAACATAAACCATAATCGTACATACTAAGTCCTAGCAATATATCTGGGTTCATTTAGACAATTGGATTTCGTATGTCCTTCACCCCTATAAATCGTACATCTCTTCCGCTGCCCATTCTCTTTCTGATGGAGATCCATACTTGTATAAATACGAGTCAATTTTGGTCGGCCATTTGGAGTTCTCTAGAGTGTAGGGTCTGGTAACCATTTTTCTTGATCCACAGTCGGCCAATATTGTGCATTTGCGATCGGTAGAAACTCAACTCTGTAGATATTGACCATCCATTGTAGATTAAAACATTGGTCCACATAGCTATACGAGTCAACCCCAACATACATACATGCTGCAACTGCATACGCACAAGGATATCTCCATGCTTGAAATTTGCCACAGTCACACCATGTATGTCTAAAATCGACTTGGAATACATTTGAGTGAGATGCTTCATTGTTACGTCTAGCAACAACAACATCGAAAGTTTGATTATTTTGATCGAATGCGTGAACGGTCAGTCAACCTTGTTGCCTCCTTAATATTATTCTGCATTTTGGTAACAATATCTGTGGCATAACGTTGCCCCCTATTTAATAAGGCCTCAATATTCTTCTCTTTAACAGACCATACCTTAGCTAAACTGTAGTATGTTGCTTTCACCAAACTTGTTACTAGCAAGTGGCGTGATCCTTTAAGAACTTCGTTTATACACTCTACAAGGTTGGTGGTCATTTGTCCATACCGTCTTCCACCTTCATCATAAGATTGTGCCCATTTTTCTCTTTTGATATTGTTGGCCCAACTCCAAACACGCTTACCGTATTTCTTCAAATTCTTCATCTTCCGCTTAAATTATGGTCGAATAAGTTGATACCCTAAGAAACAAATATATATTGTTAGCATCTGAAAAATAGTACATATGAAATTAAAAAATATATATCATGAAATATTACTTACCCATGCTAATTATCTCATTACGAAGATATAGATTTTTAAACCTCTCAAAGTTGTTCTTACTGATATGACGAACACAATATGTCAGGTATACATGCGGAGGTTTCTAACGACTTCCAACTCGATTAATTGCTGCAATGATATCGATCCCTCGATCAGATATGATACAAACACCATTTTGTTGGACAACATATTCGCGTAAATTGGTCAGAAAAAAATTCCAAGCTTCCCCTGACTCCCCTTCTACAATTGCGAATGCAATTGGAATAATCATTGCTCTCACCATCTTGCGCAACTGCAATCAACAGTACGTGAGAATACCTCTCATACAGCCATATACCATCGACTTGGATCATTTGTTTACAATATGGAAAACCTTCAATGCATGGCTTGAATGCCCAAAAGAGTCTATGAAAAAATTTGGTACCTTCAATCATTTTCCCTTGTCGGTTGTATGTATCCTTCGTTTGATACCTTACAATGGTATCTGGGATAAAACGAGTCATAGCTACCAAGAAACCTGGTATCTCATTGTATGATTTATCGTAATCACCGTACACCAAATACAATGTCTTCTCTCTAGCAAGCCACCCATTCTTGTATTGTATTTGATATTCAAATTGTTGCGCTACGGATGTCTGTATTGTAGAAACGGGAACCCTGGGATTCGCTTCAACCAACTTCATCACGTGGTGACTTATTACATTTGAGTCTAATTTATTGTGGTCTTGATCAATGGATGTTCGTAGACATGTGTGGTCACTGTTGTACTTTGTCACCTCCCAACGATCAATCTTCTTAACATATGACACTAAAATCTTTCAATTACACTCTTGTCCAAATTTCACGCACTTCGCAAAGAAAGTCCGTGGGGTAGATTCAGCAACCACATAATCTACATGTTGCATAATGTTATACTCTTTAATTGTCAATGTTTCTTTATTTTTTTCGTAAAATCGAAGTCCAACAAATAATTTACCCTACTGGCTAGAATTTAAATGAGGCATATCTGGAAAATTCAGCGCTCTCATCGCTTCGAAATCCACTGGGCTCATATGACTGGATGGTTCATAAAACGTAGTGTCATCCCCCGTTTAAACTAATTCTCCAACACCAAAATTAGGGGTTTCTCCAACGTTATCAGGAAACAAATCAGGATCATCAATATCTTCATCTTCACTTGAGTCTTCAAGTGATTCTCCCCATGGACCTCGTAGATTCTCCCCGGTTGACATCAGTGAAATGAAACTTCCTCCAACTAGATCAAATTCGTTACCAATACACATTTCACTACTTTCTCCAACAACGTTTTTTCTGGATGGGATAGAATAATCACGAATCTTAGCAAATAAATCAACATTTTGAATACTCATTGACTCATGCTCCGCGATTATTAATTCCAAATCTGTATTATCTTTGAGAGATATTGCAGAATATTTGACTGAACTATCACAAAGCCACTGATATCTCAAACCATGAATTTGACCTCCAATTTTCTCTAATATATTCTCCTTTAATATTCAAAGCGTGATGTCTTTTCTAAATCTCATCTTCGTAAGGCTATCACAGTCGAATTCAATACCGGCATCAGTTTTCACAAGTTTTCCATTGTAATGAACATACGAAGCTATTGTTGCTCATTTTGAGTGCAATTTTTGAGAAATAATATAAATAATAATACACAATATAAAAAATAAAATGAGACTAAATTTAAAAAATAATACTAAAATTTTTAGATCAAAAAAAATAATCCGCAAATATATTCAAAATAATTTTCTAAAACTATACAAATTTCCTAAATAAAATCATCGTTCGATTTAAAAAATAAATATACATGAACAATATTCATCTAAATTATCAATCTCTGATTTTTTACACAAACAAACAAACATTTTACAAAAAAAATAAATAAATTAATCTAAAAATACTTACAATTTTTTCTGCTCAAACTTCTCTTCTTTCTTCCTTCTTCCTCTTTACAAAAAATAATATCAAAAAAATTCTCACCATCCTCAACATACATATTTAAAATAAAGATTAATAAATTTTACTTAATTACACCTACACGAATTTTAAAAATCATTGATAACCATCAAATCAAAAAATATTTAATACCCCTATAAAATTTTAAATTATTATAATAATTAAAAAAATACTAACCTATAACTAAAACACTATAAAAATATTTTTACAGTATCCTAACACCCCTTATTTAACACTCTTACTCAGCCCTTTCCCATCAATACTTTAAAAAACACCGAACCCTCTGCTCCTATTCCCCAAAAACCCGCTGCTTCATCATGCCTGCAAAGCTGCAAAGCTTGCAGCAAAGTCGGGTGGTAAACCTCGTATCTTTCAATAAGACAAAGTTGGGTTGCATGTAAGCAGCCTTCACCCATGCTACTGTTGAAAGACGGGCTGTATACAAGCAGCCTTCATGTGTTTATTTTTTTCAGAACACTTTTCAAAGTCGGGTTATAAACCCGTTGCCTTCAATAAAAAATTATTTTTCTCCAAATCACTGTTCAAAGACTGGTTGTAAACCCCCAACCTTCTGAAAGCTACAGTGAACCACAATATTGTGGGAAATAAAGAAAAGGATGAACCCTTTTTTAAAAAATAATGTTTCAAACCACAATATTTTTATAATTCTTCCGGATATTTTGTGTTTGTATTGTAAGAATATTTTATGGTTATTTGGATTTATTTACTTTTTAGATATTTTTCTTTTCCCAACATTGAATTTTATTTCAATGTTGGAATTATACAAGAGTTTTTTTTAACAAAATACCGTCTTTTATAAAAAAGTTATATTAAAAAAATTTATTTCGAGCCGAGCTTGCTAAGCTTCGAGCTTGAGTCAGATCCTATAAAATTATTTTCGAACCGAACTCGAACATAAAATTTTGAAATCACTGAGCCTCAAGCCCAAGCCAAACCTAATATAACTATTTCCAAACTAGACGAAACCGAACTAAACTTAGACTCGACTCAACTCGTTATCACTCCTACTTTAAAGCAATAGAGTCTCCTATTTATAAGGCCTAATTCCATGATCTCACTATAAGCCATAGAAAGCCCATTCATAGATTAAACATGGACCATCAGGCCCATATCTCGGCATGCATCCCAAACACGTTAATTAAAATAATAATTTCTTTTGATAAAAACATACTAATTACTTTCTCGCTTTACCAATAGAATCAAAATGTTTTGTGCAGTGATAAAATATATTATTCTTTTAAAATATTATTGTGAGTTTAAATTTTAAAAATGATATTATATATATATTTATATATATATATATATATAAAGAAAACCTAATCATTTTATTGAATATTTTTTTGGTTAATTAAATTGTAGATTGAAGTTTATCCTTAGACAACTGTACGGATGTGAAAAAAATTTGATCCGATTGATCCGATCAGATTATCTGTTGATTCGATCCAAAATTTTGGATATGCGATTTGAATTTTATTTTTTGGATAATTCGGATCGGATATCCGAAAATTTCGATCGGATACGAATCAATGTTTTACATTCGAATCGGATATCTGATTATTCGATATCCGAAAAATTGTAATTTTTTATATATAAATATTGTTATATTCGATATTTTTACTTGTTATATATGAAACAATAAAATTTTCATGAATAAAAATATTGTTATATTCAATATTTATTGATTATTATATTCAAACCAAAATTTTCTAAATAAGATTTTCAAATTAAAAAAAAATACTTAAAATTAAATCATAAATTTGGATACTCGGATATCCAAAAATTTGATTCGAAATTTCGGATATTCAAAAAATCGGATATCTAATTTTTTAAATCGTATACGGATCGCTAAAATGTTGATCCGAAATTTTCTGATATCCAAAATTTCGGATCGGATCAGATCGGATAATCCGAAATGCACACCCTATTGTACTCTGTCCCTTTTAAAAAAATATTTTTAACAAATTTCTATAAATTATTTACAGATGTTTAAATAAGTAATTACAATAAATAATTTAGCATTTGTTTTATAATATTCATATTATTTTATCCTATCAATTAATCTATTTTGATTTTGCGTTTGAAATAATTATAATTTATCTTATTAATATATAATTTAATCTTTTAAGTCATTTGTTTTTCTTAAGTATTAGTAATAGCGTAGTTAGTTAATTATTTTAGGATTTATATTTAATACAATAATATTAAAAATAAAAGTTTTTATAATTGTTTTAGTTTAGGGTTTATGAATTCAATTTTAGGGATTTAGGTAGATGTGGTTAGAATTTAAGGATAGCGATTAGAATTAGAATTTAAGGTTTAGGGTAACATGGTCATAATTTAAGTTTTAAGTTATAAACCTTGAATTTTAAACTTAAACCCAAAAATATAATCACTATCCTTAAATTTTAAACCCTTACAAATAAAATATTAAATTTTATATCTTAAATTATATTCATAAACTCTAAAATTAAGTCACTCGTATAAAATTTTTAGCTTTAATCCGATGTATGTATAGAGTAAGGACTCATTATTTTTATAGTGATTTTTACTACTACCTGTCTCATTTAATTTGTCCAGTATTAATTTTTTTAGTTATTTTTTTTAATTCTGACTCGTTATAATTTAAAATCTATTATCGATAAAATATTAAAAATATGTTTTAAAAACTTTTAATCAAGTTGTTTAAAAGTATATTTTACAAATTTTAATAAATTAAAATATTTAAAATAAATATGATCAAAATTTTTAAATTTTAACTTTAAAAAGGTTAATATTGAAAATTTTAAATATGACAGAGAAAATATAGAATAAAAAATAAAACTTGTTAATCGTTGAAGTGTTTGACCGGTCAAAATTTTCATTTTTAAAATTTAAAAAATAAATTAAAAACTGTCTTCCATCACTTCGAGAAATGTTAAAGAAATGAAAACCCTTCCTCTCCCATTCCTTTGTGTTAATAATTTTTTATATTTGTCAACTTGATATATTTTATGTAGATAACAATTTAAAACTTTGGATATATTAAATGTATTTTTTTTTAGACAAAAAGTATTTGTGTGATGGAATATTTAATTTTTAAACAAGATATCTTTTTAAATAAAAATAAAGTTTAAAATTAATTAAATTTATTAAAAATATTTATATCGTAAAATAGATACCTTAACTATGAATAGTCTAGAGAATTAATAATTTAAGATGATTGTTATTTCTTATTATAAATAAAAATTGACTTATTATTATAACTTTGTTATTGTTGTTACTACATAAAACTTAAATTTTGATGCATATACTGTGTAAAATTAATTTTACACAAATATACGTATTTAAAATTATAAAAATTTTAATTTTAGTCTTAAAAAATTAAACTCTTAACCTTAAATCCTGTAATAAGTGAAAAAAGTTTTTCACCTTTTTTTTTTAAATTTTTATCTCTTAATTTAATTTTTTAAAAATAATTTTTTATAGATTTATCGCAATTTTAACATATTTATATTTTGTCACCGACCTTTAAATTCTGATTTCACTGCTTATACATTAAATTTTAAACACTAATATTGAATACTAAACTAAAATTTTATTCCTAAAACCGAAAACACGTATGATAAAATTTACACGATAAATATATCTAAATTTTTTACTTATATAAATGAAATTAAAAAATTGTACAAACACGTAACTTGGAACTAGGAATCACGTGATGCCATTAAGACAAAACCCTCCGACCAAGTGACTTAATTAATTTCAAAAACATGTAGAGAGACATAACTAAAATACTAGTAGTAACAATAATTTCATAAGTAAAACTGTTTTTTTCTAAAGATTTTATTTTTATTTTTTGTATGCTAACATAGAGGAGATCTATGGGGAATGCCTTTCCTTCTACTCATGTTCGAAGCAATATCCTCGTCCGAAACCTTATTCCTCGATGATCTCCACAGATATAGTCCACTCCTCTTTTTCCTTACAATCTGATCAGAAATGTTCGCCATGCTCATGCTCTCGGACCCCGACGACCCGGACGACCAGCTCATCGGCTCATCGTTGTCTACTATCGTCGAATGCAACGTCATTTCGTCGTCTCCGTTGTCTTGGGGTATCATGAAATCAGGGCTGAGTGTTAACGTGTTGCATTTCCTTAAGAATAGGGACAAGTCTTTGTAATGTTTCAGCAAAAATTCCACCTGAGAATTCAATAGTTTTATCAAACTTGTAAACCCTAATCGGTGTCCTATCTAGCCCTAGGCAGGAGGGGAAAGTAAATTTTTTTAATAAAAAGATCTTAGGGCCACCGAAATCTCAGAAACGGGTCTGACCCTAATCGGCTACTCCTTAATTGAACAAGCCATAATTCAAGTGAATATAAATTATATACCTTGCACCCTAGAGAGCAATGGATGAACGGTTCCTGGAGACTTCTGTCACATGAAGTACAGTAGTTTACAGCCCCTTTGAATTGCCGGTTCTGAGGTCTCTTTTTTATGAACACCACCTTTGCACTGTTTATAGTATAGGCCTAACCCAATCAAGATCATGGTTATGAACTGAGTTTCATAAAATTAAAAAAAAAAATCGATCTTTCGAGTGGAGTAAAGAACTTACCTGCACATTAGAGCAATCTATGAGCTTTTGAAGATCTTCCAATCTAACAACATCATGGTACACGTAGCGACGAACCTAAAGAAGCACACGATTAGAATTATGAAGGTTTTTAACGAAACATACAATTCAGGTTTGCCGAGAAAAAAAAACCGACGAACCTGAAGAAGCCTGTGGAACCTATGAGAGGGTATGCAATGAGGGCAAATGCTAATACAACAATCCAAGCAGTACACATTCTTTTCATTCTTCTTTGCAGTTTCATGGAAACAGCACCCAGCGAAGAATTTCTGTGTGTAGAGAGCTTCCAACCATGCAGGCTTCTGAATTCCCTAAGCACCATACCATCAAATTAAGACATGAAAAAGAACAAACCCTAAAACCAGACTAGAATTCTGATAGACAAAACAGAAAGAAAGAGACAAACCATGGTGAATTGGTGATCATAAACACTTAAACACAGGCTTTCAGTGGAGTTCTGAGAAGAGTATTTATGGAGGTTCACAGGAAAGGGAAGGGTATATAAGTATATATTTATTCCTTGGGGAGCTACAAAACGTTTTGTCTATAGGTGGGCTGATTATATAAAGGAAAGTAGGTTTAAGTAAGATATGAGGAGAACGTGGGTGCTGTTTCCATGTCTGCCATTGTAGACCAGTGCTTTAAACTATTTGTTTTTCGTCTATCGCCTTGGCTAACGAGCTCTACTTATTGCTAAACAGCCTAAACTAGACTATGGCTGCGTTTTTGTTGTTGTTGCAGTGAAAAACGCCCTTGACCAGTAATAGCAGTTTTAAAATTTAAGAATGGATTTTAGGTTAGGGTATCCGGTGTGGTCGCATCTCTAAAATTTAAGAAAGAATTTTTTTATTAATAATCTAATTCTGCATTCCTAAACTCTTATAATTTTATACTGTTATATTTTTAATATAACTTCTTGATAATTTGTATTCTTTTATATAAAATTCTGATTTCGTTTTTACTCCAAACAATTCACGTTTAACTCTAAACACCTATTTATCCACCGATTTTCTCTCCGAACAGTCGTTTTAAAACAATAAAAAAATTTAACTTCTACAAACCTCCATTTATCTCTAAACCTAGGTTTGAGACTTCAATAGAATACAAAGCCTAAGCTCTTCTTGAACAAGCTGCATTTAGGATTTTTTTCCTGGCCTCCTTTAGTCCTTTGAATTTCATGATCATTGCTTGGTTGGTGCTATCCTCCTTTCTGGTAATTTTGAATTAAACAAAAGTCACAGTGTTAACATATCATGTTAAGCTGGGTTTATATCTAGGACCGTAAACGAACCGAACGTTCGATGAACTGTTTGTGAATTATTTGTCGGGAAGTTTGTTTATGTTCGTTTATTTATTAAACGAACGAATATGAACAAGATTTTTCGTTCGTTTAATTAAACGGACGAACACAAACAAAGGGCTCGTTGTCAATTTATGTTCGTGAACGTTCAGTAATCTGTTCGTTTATGTTCGTTCATTTATGTTCGTTCGTTTATGTTCATTTAAATTTATTCACATATATCTAAGGGTGAACATTAGATCAAGTAAGTCAAGTCAAAAGATTTTGAGTTACTCGAGTTAAGAAAT
This sequence comes from Abelmoschus esculentus, assembly GCA_035048815.1. Taxonomy (NCBI): domain Eukaryota; kingdom Viridiplantae; phylum Streptophyta; class Magnoliopsida; order Malvales; family Malvaceae; genus Abelmoschus; species Abelmoschus esculentus. The sequence goes on along the minus strand of JAUCBN010000035.1, from coordinate 14,592,198 downwards.
CTTATTTTATGACTCGTTAAAAACTTCTTTGTTATAGGCTAAGGGTGTTCATTGTTTTGTTAAACCAAGTTAACGGATCTAACCAAAACAAAATTGGTTAATTTGTTAAATTTTAGGTTTGTCTAATAATTAAATTTTTTTTTAATTTTAATTATCGACTAATTCAGTTTAAAATCAGTTAATTAGCTGAATTAATCGAATTAATCCAAAATATTAAATATTTAACACATTATATATGTTATTTACTTTCGTTTGTTTATTTATATTCGTTCGCCTACGTTCGTTTACATTCATTTATATTCGTTCGTTTATCATTTAAACGAACGAACATAAACGAATATGAACAACCTATAATCCTTAACAAACGAACACGAACAAAAAAATTTATGTTCGTTTATGTTCGTATTTATACATTTGTTCGGTTAAAATTAAACGAACGAACATAAATATACCTCATTCGTGTTTGTTCGGTTGTTTACCTCCCTATTTATGCCTCAGCGGAACTTGTTTTCAATATCTTATTGTAGTTATAGATATTAGTGAAATCAAAATTAAGTTTTTTTTATAGTTTATTTAAGAATATAAAAATTATTATTCAATATACTACTAAATTAAGGTAATTTACATTTAGATTACTAAATTTAACATATACTTTTATTTACGTACAAATCATTAATTTAATCAAATTAATTATTCATCTTTTATTATTTACGAATTAAGTCACGTATATTAATATCATCGAATAATTTCAATGAGAAAAACTAAAATTCGTGTTTATATTTAAAATATTTTTATTATATTATCGATAAATTAATATTTTGTTGATAATTTAAATGTTTTTATTATTATTATAAGGAATTTAGTTATTTTCATAGTTTCAACAAATTCTTAAAAAAATTATTAAAAATACCAATTAAACATTAAAAATACCATCGAACAATGTTAACGAGGCCTATGATAATATATTCTCCATCTTTATTAAAAAAATTAAATAATATAATTTAACTAAAATAAAGATTGACGATGTAAATGATAGTGAGCGTTAAGTTTAGTGATTTAAATCATAAATTACTCATTGAATTGATATTATAATTTCAAAATATGTTCTTAATTAATATTTAAATAAACTAGAGTCACAATTTAGATTATAATCCTACCAATCATCGAAGATAATGAATATATATACGATTAAGTTACATAAGATAAATTTTTTTTAAGTTTTACGTACTTTTTAGATTATGTTGGATGATTAAAACAGATAACTCAGATTAACTCTTTACTTTTAAGTAATAATTTTCATATAACCAACTGTTAATCTGAGTTATCTATTTTAATCATTCAACAAACCTAAAAAAACGTATAAAACTTAAAAAAAAATTATATTATATAACTCAATTATATATATATATATATATATATATATATAAGGAACCTGGTTTTGGGGATTAAAACATGGCAACATTCAACCTAACTAATCCACTTATAAGGATGAGCTAATGTGTCTTAATTTCTAAAAAAAAAACATTTAATGTCCAAACAACAACTCATCAAAACACTACTTTGTCAAGACTCATTGTCTTAATTGGTTTGTTGTTTTAATTTTCCTAATTTTGTGGTAACCTAGACCTAGTTTGTTGTGCCTTTGAGCTCCATCCTCAACCTAATCTTGGGGCTTGCAAAATTATGTTTCCCAATGCCTATTATGACCTTAAATTGTACTAATTATAGTTCAAATTGCATAGGGTCAATTATATAAATAATATTTTAATTTGAATCCCTATAATTATTTTAGATTTTGATTTTTTTTAAATAATGAGGTTTTAATTGTCTAGAATTATTGTAGCTCATGTCCAAAGCTAAAGCATGTAGGAAGCAGGAGTGTTCAATGTTGGTTTGGTTAATTGATCGTACCGAATTTTTAAAATTTTATTAATCGTTTTTTATATTAACCGTTAACTGAAGCAAAATTTTTTAAAAATTTTTAACCAATCCGAAAAAATTTTGGTTAATCCGATCAGTTAATTCGGTTTACCAAACTTTAAAAAAATGGATAAATTACACGAATGATTACTAAACTATGTTAAAATATTTTTTTAGGCACTGTACTTTCAAAAATTATAAAAATCCATTAGACTTATCGAATTATTACATTGATTCATCGTACGTTATAAATTATTGATAAATATTAAAAATTTTAATGATTATTTTTTAATTTAATAAATTTAATTATTATTTTATACTAATTTTTAAAAATTTAATGACTAAAAATAAATATATAATATATAATATATAAAAAGTTTGGTTAATTCAGTTAATTACTTGATTTCGAACCGAATTAACCGATTACCGAAGTTTAAAAAAATCATTAACTGTTAACCGATTTAATCTGAAATTAACCGATCGATTAACCATTTTTTTAATTCAGTCAGTTAATTCGATTAACCGAAATTTTGAACACCCGTAATAGAAGGGTCTTTGTCCCTCCCTCAAGTTCTAGGGTTTTATTACATTTTATGTCCGAATTAATTTTAAAACTAGTTAAACTTTTCAAATTATTTAGATTTAAGTATATTTAAGGTACTATAACTTTTAAAGTTAGTCTAATTAAACTTTGGTCCCTTTATTTTTGTTTAAATACTGATTTCATCCTTATTAAAATTGAAACTAGACAAATTAATGTCTGGTCCATATATATATATATATATGAATATTTTTGAGTGGTCATAATGATAAAATATGACGATGTTTCTCATAGATAACATAGGTTTGAGTAGTGTAATTTGTATAATAACATATACTTTTTCAAAAGATTTAAGTATAAAAAGCATATACTATAACGTAATCACGTCAAAATATTAAAAATAAAAACAATCATGTTTAATTAAGTCATCAAATATTATTTTGTAAAAAATTAAACGTATATATCATAATTACTCAATATATATCATATCTAATTATATAATTTTTCTCTATTATTACATTTCATAATACTTAATACAAATTAATTCTTTAAAAATGATATATATAAGTGCGGTTCAAAGATTTTAGGAGTCATGCGCAATTTATTAAACTGTGGTCCTTAGAAGTAATTATTCATAATTCTCACTAGTTTTAAAAATGTGGCCCTTATAAGCAATCGTCCTTTTTAGAGGCTCCTATGTGATCATTTCTATTACAATTGTCTAAAACCTCACTGGTCTATAGAAACAATAGTAATACGAATAATCAATAAGATTATATAATTAATTATCACATTTAAGAAACAATTATAACGTTTTAACAATTATGACTCATATTTCTTAAAAATATTTTAAAAACTTTTATAGTAAATTTTAAGATTAATATCATCTAATGAATATAATTTATCAAATTTTTTAAGACCTTATTTTTTAAAAGACTCTGTGCGATCGTTCTTATTACACCTGTCCAGAACCCTATTTAACTGTAGTTTGACTTTGACTTTCCTTGGGACAAGAGAAAAACAAAACTGTGGAACCAGTAAACTTTCGGTCGGAAAGTACTCAAGAGCGGTGTGTAATCATCAGAACAGACCAATGCAAAGTTTGAAAGAACTCACGGGAACTCCTTACTTAACAAATCAACATATTTTTAAGGATTTTAATTTGGTTACGAATAATATTTTAGTTCGATTTTAAATTTAAATAAATTTTTATACGTTTGTGAACTACGTTGGTCTAATCCGAATGAATAAAAAAATAATAATATGGTTTATCATTAGTATTACTCTAATAATTCTTAACTTCAACATTTTTCAATGGGTATGATTTTAAAACATTAATTTTATGAGAGAATTTAATTAAATGATACAATATTAAATTTAAAGGAAAAATCTATAATGGGGGTTGATGTTGAATAGCATTAATGTTAACATTATTTATTTAATTAATAAAAATTAAAAATCGCAAAGACTCGATATATAATTAATAAAAAAGTAATAAATTCAACATATAATTATTAATTATAGCTTGAGTTCTTGAAATTTTTAATTTTTATTAATCAATTTAATAATATTCAACGGTGTTTGACGCTTAAAATATGATGTAACATTTTTAAATGGTGTGATATATTCATCTCAACATTGTAATTTAAAATTTTATATTTAATAAATGAAAAAACAATAAAGTTGTATTGGGTTAAGGTTTTATTTGGTATTATTTTTGAAAAGTGTTTTTAGGACTAAAAGTAACGTAGAACATACAATTTTTAGGTCAAAACTCAAAAGTGTTATTTTAGCTTGGTTTGAAAAGTGCTTTTCAAAAGTTGATTTTTTTTAAAGCACTTTTAGACAAAATTATTCATTTATCATAGCTTATATTAACAATCCTTTTATATTTTTAAAAACAATATCAAAAATAGATATTTTATCTACTAAAAGTGCTTTTGACTACAACACCAAACACTCTTATTTAAACCAAACAATTTAAAAATATTTTTTAAATAACTTTTGAAAATTACTTCCTCAATACACTTTTTAAAAATAATGCTAAACTGATTTTAAACGTTATGAGTTTTTTGTAATATAATACAAAAATATATTATTAAAAAGATAAAATTTTGATACACATGTCACGTAAAATTAATTTTATACAAACTTTTGTATTTATACTATAAAAGCCCAACTCTTAAGTTTCTAACCCTAACTCTAAAAAACTAAATCTTAGATTCTAAACACTAACCTTAAATTCTAAACCCTACAAAATAAAACCTTAAAATTTAAACTCTAAACTAAATCTCTAAACCCTAAATATAAAAAAAATACAAGTAAGCTAAAGTTTACGCGAACTATGTATCAATTTTTTTTCTTAATAAAATGCCAACATATGAACAAAGTGCATGATATTAATTTTAAATGATATTAAATTTTAGATTCAATTTCGAATAATCTCTCTTTTTTTTCTTATAAAGAGAACTTTTATCAATATGATCGTATAACGGGAAGAAGAAAAATCATATATGAATAGTAGCATGAATTAGTCATTACCTAAGACTAGAAAGTTTTAGAGTTCCTCACGGGGTCGTGACCAGTGAGCATGGAAAGGTAGAAATTAGAAGCTCACGTGAAGGGGATCCAAAGGAGCCCCTGATGTAAAAGTTAGGGGTCGGTTAAAAGATTTTCGGGGTTATGTTTAATTTATTAAAATAAAATTTTATTTCATTAAAAATATTATTACCTTTAATGATTTTAAGGTCTTGTGTAATTTATTTAAAGTTATATAATTTTTTTAAAAATTATTTTAATAAAAAATATTATTAAATTATTTTCTTAAACAACAAAAAAAATTAAATATTAAACATCTAAAAATTAAATAATTTTAATTTTTTTATCTAAAAAGTGATATCTTTTTATGTTTTAAGTTCTAGATTATTATTATATATACACATAATTATATATATATAAATATTTAATTTAATTTATTTATTTTAGAAACCTTTTTTCAAGAGTTTTATACGATCACTTTTATTGTATCCGTCTAAAACCCGATCGGTAAAAACCGAAGGTTGTGTTACATGTCTTCAACTGCCAAAGTATTCATGTTTTCTTCCGCTTTATGAATTTTCTGTTTTGTTGTTAACAGAATAAAAAAAGGTGTCAAAGAAAATAAAATTCATATGTTTTTTTTTTTTCAATCTTTTATATGTCCAACAGAGAAACTTGACAAATGAATTTGTGGGGATTAATTTAATTTTTTTTAAATGATATATTTAAATTAAAATTTTCAAAAAAAATCAAAGAGTTGTATTTATGTTTTTCCAAAACAAAATCATTTTAGCTAAAATTTTTGAAAATTTTAAAGAGATATCGAGAACTTTTAAAAATATCAGGAGAAATTTTATTAAAAATTAATATGATTTTTAAAAATTTTGTGGGAGTCAAATTATTTTTTTAACTTTAAAGATTGATATTTTTTTTTTAATTTTGAGGGAATATAACCTCACAAATTTTCACCATGTTTATCTCTTTTATATATATATATATTGAATATGCTGGTATTATTAGGTAATATCTATTTAATTTTTCTTTAGTCTTTTTAATAATGCATACACACTGTGTTCTTATGGTATCACCTATATCAAAAATATAATTAAAGATGAAATCATATGTGGTACTTTTAGTTCCTTTTAGTTTAAATATTAATTAAATGAGTTTTTTATCCCTCTCAATTTTTATATTTAAAGGTTTAATAGGCTCTTACAACTTCACGGGTTCTTACGTCATATATATTAATTATTGATGAAATATGTAAATAAATAAAAAAATATAAACTGAAAAAATTGTATTGGGACAAATACCGAAGGTTATAACGGTATCTGTAACACCCTGATCCCGATCTGGATCCGAAGTATCACATTCAGGTCACAAAAAATCGATCCATCAAAATTTCCTTTTAAAAACGTGTTCCAAAATTTCCAAAATGTCATATTTCACAAATCCATGTAGATCAAAATAAAATAAAAGTGTTTACAAAATAGGAGCTTCATTTAAAATATATCAACCGACTCAAAATAAAATCTAAAATAAAGATATATACTTGATTTATGGTAAGGTCATATGATAACAATAAGTTCAAACTAAAAATATCAAGTACTATACTCTTTAAAGCACCGATGCTAGAAAGTCCTCTTCGATGTGCTCCTCCAAATCTATTTATCTTCTACGCATGGAAAACACCATAATTTCGCACGTTGAGTTAACAAAGTTCAGTGGTACATTTCTACTCTATCATAATTCATGAATATCATAAAACAAACATGTATAATAAGATAATTAAGAGTGCACAAAAAGTATTCTAAACTAAAGTTCATCACCTAGCCTACCTTAGCTAGAGTTCTCACTTTATTTATCTTAAGACATCAGCTTATAAGATCAAATGTCATATCAAGCTTACCTATTCGGTATCACACAACCCATCGAATTATTCAAGATCGCACAAACCTCGAGTTACAAGTACCTTACCCCACTCACACAACTTAGGGTATAAAGGTCATCAACCTTTAGTACGTACGTACATACATACATACATAATCGTTGGGTTTCGTCGTGATTACATAGCAATCAAATTGGACCATATCTGGATCAACATAGTCACAAATACGTATGGGACATACTTGGATCAAATAGTCACAAACAATCCATCTCTAATGTCACATATCCCATTAGGTTACTTGAGTTCATATAGAGTCGTGATGCTCACACAACCCATCAAGTTCTTAATGCTCACACAGACCATCAAGTTGTATTCCTTTATCCGGATCATCAGAGCTACATATAGGTTTGAACCACATCAAGCTCACATAGCTCGTGGATATGTTGAACGTACTCGCTCAGATAACCCAAAATAATTGTCCCCTTGATTAAGTTCTTATGCACTAACTCTAAAATATCTAGATTCCTTTATTAAGATAAACAGGTAACACACGCTCCCGAATATTCACACAACTTACCAAGAGATAACAAGCACCAAGCCAAACCATTACTAATGTCCAAGTATGTCACTAATAATACAAGTTTAGTATTTCAAGACTATTAGCTAATTCATATGATTCTTTTTAGATTTACTCACTAACCAAGACTTCATATTTATTTTAATATCCCATCAACATACGACAAGCACCCAAGCTACTACATGATACTACTTGATCCATCAAAGATTTTTAAAGAAGCATAATACAATAATTCATACATCAATTATTAAGCCATTGTCATAATTTTATGTATTGTGTTTTAAACTTGATTTCATGGTTTTACATTCATTTTATGCCATTAGAGATTATTGGGGCCCTTTATCTCGAATTATAGAACTTCCGAATGTTAACTAAAATTTATCATATAGATTGTTTTGCGCGTATTGATACGCACCATAAGGGCATTGGTATGTCCTTTAGTATTGGTACATCCCCTTATTGTACCAATACACCAACTCGGTTTGAACAACTTAAAATGTTTACCTGTACCGATATGTTAAACCCCCGTATTGGTACCCTATTCCGATACGCAAAAACCCCTTATTGATACTCTACCTGTACCAATACGCAAAACCCCCTAATTATGTACCGATACACGAAGTTATCTTTAACCTAATATAACAGTAGTACCGATAAGCTTTCCCGTATCGTTACACGAAAACGATTCTGGAATTCACAACTTGCTATGGGAATCAGTATGCTCCCACGTGTATCGATACGTCCCTCACAAACAGTCTTTTTAAAATATCCTAGCGTACTGATACTTCTTCCGTATTGGTATACGTACCCAGAAATGAAGGCCTGAATTCGATTTTCGCCTAAAAATCCCACTTAACCTATATGGTTAAGTCCTAAAATATTTTTACAAGTTATTTGAAGTGTAATAAGTAGGTTTCTATCAATTTTACATTATTTCATCCCTTAATATAAATTTTATCATTTTTAGGGTTCTAAGTTACCAAAGCACCAAACCAACAATCCATAACTATTCCATCAAACAAGACAATCATTTTATGAGGTTCACGAAGTGTAGAAGTCAGAAATATACTGACATTAAGCTAACAAACCTAGATTAAGGCTCCCTGAAGCTTCTTTCACTCTTTCTCTTTGCTTCAAGCTTCAAAGCACACTCCCATCAATTCTAAAGATACCTTGGAAGATAGATCTTTGAACAATGATTAAATTTTTTTTAGGAGTAAAACAAGATTGTCATACCAAAATGGTAAGTTTTCAACTTTTTTTCCTTATTGGAGATGAAGCTTTGAAAGAGAATGGAAAGGTGATTAAAAAGGGGTTAGAGACATAGGTGATATCATCCCTTTATTTTCTGTAAAAAATATTAAGGTTGACAACCCCTCTCTTTACACATAGAAAAAGTACAACTTTGCCCTTCAACCTTCATTCTTTGTTCATTCACAAGCCCAACATCCAAGCCCACTAACAAAGAAGCCCAACAAGATAAAACTCAAAGTCTAACACGATTCAACAAGCTTGAACACTTGACCTAACTTGACGATCCATGACTCGCGTCAACGCTCAACATTGATAGGGAAAAACCGTGTCGTCACAGTATACGTGTTGGATCCATACAAATCATAATGTGATAGTATATAGGGGTGAGCGAAATTCGACTAAAAAAATCGAGTAACTCAACTCGAGGCGAAAATACTCAACTCATCTTGTCTTGTCTCAAAATTTCATAAATTCGATCGAGTTGTAGAATGGGAACCCGAATAACTCGAATAACTCAAAATTTTAGTAATTGAAGAATTTATTTTTAAACTCAAGACAAGTCTCTCAATTTTTTTATGATATATATACATTGATATAAAAAAAAATATGAAAAATATTATCACATGTAAAAAATATAAAGAAATATATATATATATCTTATATAGTTAGATAAAATCATTTAAATTAAAATCTAATCCTATTTTAACATTATAAATAGTTATAATTAAATTTTTATAAAAACTTGAAAACTCGATTCAACTTGATTCGATTCGATTTTTTTAAACTTGACTCGACTCAAATTTTTTTAAATAAAGTTGAGTTATAAAATATAACTTATCAACTTGAATAAATTAATTTTTTTACTCGACTTAACTCGATCGGATACTCACCTCGTATGTGAGTCGCAGGAGGGGATCTATCTGAGACAACATGTGTTGAGTGAGTCATAACCTTGTTGTGTGAGTCAGAACTCACAACATTATGGGGCTTATTTATTGGAGTTGAGCATCTCAGACTTGTTTTTTTAATGCATTATGGCTACTGTCTTTGTCAACAAAAACCGAACTCACGTGCAATGAATTTTCTACGCACTGCATCTCATGGTCTGTATTTATTTTTTCTTTCTATTCAGTATATAAAATATGCTGTAAATCAAAGAAATAGAGAAATGAGACACAGATTTGATGTAAGAAATTCACTGTAACTGAAACTTGGTGTTTGGGCTTTGTCACTGTTGGTCTTGCAATGGCAACACACTCATCTGGATAGAATATTATATGATAATTTGTATACTGGTAGGTATAATTAAACTTGGTAATCTATGTACGAGTTTAATATGTTTTTAACATTTTATTATATTTATATGATCTTTTTATTGAACATGTTTCGATTGAAATCTGAATCGGTGACTGAATTTTTATTAAAATTATAGAAAATATACCATTACAATATATATAAGAAAAATAATAATGAGATATCTATAAAAAATTATAATTCCAAAATAAAGAAAATTGAATACATTTATAGATACTATCAAAATTCAGAAATGTTCTTCAAATTTTTTATCTTTATTCAATTGAGTCGCATAACGGATAGAAAAAAATGATGAACAACCTAATTATCAGACAAAAAGTTATGTTACCCAACATTAATTACATCGACAACCAACCATCAAACGAGTAGGGATTCATCTTTACAAGACCACCGATAGAACTATAATAAGATATTAGAATCGTGAAGATCTTCGTACAAGTACCAATTGATCGTCAAGATATACTAAAATTATATTACAAGGACATATAAAATAAATTTAAAAATATCATAAGAATAAAAAAACGTGTGTCATAAAGATAGATTATCGATCTTCCACGAATAAAAAACCAAAAAATAGGGTTAAGGGAAAAAGTAGGGTTACAAACGTACTCCGAAAAGTAGATTTAAGGGAAAAGTAGGGTTAAAAGATCATCTGTTTAACTAGCTAGAATCTATATATTTCTTCCATTAAATACATTATTATTGTAGGACTAATTATGATTCTTTAAGAAGCATAGTCCTAGACTATTTTTTTTTTTTACTTTTCCAAATCAGATGGTGCTTTTAACAGGCATTTTGATGTTCACTTCTCTTTAGTAGCTAATTTGTTCAAAAACGACCAAAAAAATTGTAATCTATGTTCGGACAATGCGATGTCTGAAGCTCTGATCAATTGGGTCGTATTGGTGACACCGGAGACCTTGCGGGATCACTCACGACAATCATAAAAGGATAAGGTCAAGAGGGTGGACTCACATACAAGAGCTAATGGTTGGTGAAAGTCAGAACACGCGACATGGAAACGAGATACTATATCATGAGTAACGTTCGTCACGTCATCTATGATCTTTAATCAATTAAAATCATTCATTTTACCACTAATCATTTATATCATTAATTTGACTTTTAAAAAATATATTTTTAAATGATATAAAAAAATAAACGAAGATTCATCGGTTAAAAACTTGATTTGGAAGATAGTGGTGAAGTAGGTGATTATGATTGGATGAGACCATGGTTGATGTGATAAGTTAAGCCCATAATAGAATTAAAAAAATATTGAGATAGATAAATCTAATTAGTTGAAACCATGGACAATGTGATTAATGTAATATTTTTACAGTGGACTGGCCGACCCACATGAAAACTAAAGACTGAACTGCCATGTCGAGCGTAAGGAAACACAAGGGATGAGTTCCAGCATTCTGAGTCACCGTCTTCCTATATCTTTCTTCTCTTCACGCGTGGAACCTGCCCCCATCTTGTCTGTAACAAATGCAGAGATATGGCAATAGCAGATTCATTTACTTCGGTCACGCCACAATTGTGAATAAATCTAAGCAGAATTAGATAGATAGTCATGGTCGGACCCCTAGCAGACAAAGTAGTAAAGACTTTCATAATTGTAATATATATAATAACATAAATATTTCGATATATAGATCGTGTAAAATGTATAGGTTCGTCAAGTTTAAGGGTCAAGGGTTTAGTTTAATTTACAAATATATTAGTATAACTTTTGTCAAAAAGATGAAAAAGGAAGACAATCACTCCATAAAAGTAGAAACGAACCCAGAATTTTATGTAAGAGGGAATAAACTATCAAAAAGTTATATTAGAAATATAAAGATACAAAATTATAAAAGTTTAGGAGATATAAAATTTTATTATTAATAAAAAATATTAAAAAAAAACTTAAAAAAAATTAAGGGGTGCGACTGTCCCACATTCCTAGGTCAGTTCCGAATGAAAGTGAAGATCAAAAGCTTAAAAGATGATATTGTACAATCAAATCCTACTGAGATTTCTTTCTATTCCATTGCATTATTTTTAAAACAAGAGTCAAACATGCTTTCAGAAAACACTCAATCTATCTCCTCCAAGGAATGCAACAACCCAAAGTAGTGTTGTTTTCATTCTTTTTAAGGTTATTTTGAGACATTTTCCGTTTATCTCGGGTTCCATTTTGACACTTTAAAATCTCAACATAGTGGAGAGCATCCTCCACTATGTCCCCCCATAGGCCTATACAGTCCATAGCTATAAAACAAGACCAACTCACAGTCCATTGTGCTGCCCAATGATTAGTCATTTTCTTTCACAAATTATAGCTTCATTACTTTATAATAACAAAGAGAGAAAATCTAGGAAACTTGATGTGGGTCCCTAATAACCAAGTAGAATATATGGAGGGGAAGAAGTAGAAGTTCTTCCCCTCCATATATCGGTTGATAATTTCCCTGCTCTTCACAATCTGCAAATGAAGCCTTTTCACTTGGCATTCTCTCTTCTGGTGTTGTTCATTTTCCTGTCTAGTGTTCAAGGTATGTCATGTTTCTGCATTTCCATTACATGATGACAATCACTTAATTCAGACATATCTAATGCTTCTTTCCTTTTGTAGGAATTCGGGTGGCGAAAAGTTTCGAATCAACGGGATCACATCCCATGGAGGAACTAGGAGATGGTGTCATTATCTGCAAACAAGGGTATTGTACAGGTACAAAGAAGAGAAAATTTTCCCCAGTGTTGAAAAAATCACACCATTGGGTACCAAGCATTCATGAAGATTACTATGGACCTAGGAAGCACAGACCAAGGCACCATTAAAAAAATTTCCCTTCCATTAGGTTTAGTTTCCTTCGACATGTTGACTACCAGGGCTAGCTAGCTAGTAGCCTAGTATTATCATTCTTTAAAAACCCTAAAGATTAATGTCCCTCGTCTCTCTCAGGCGTGACATTCTATTCTCGTGGCCATATCACGCCATGGGACATTTGATTTTTGTAAGAATTCATAGTTTTATGATCAATCAAAACAGTTGAAAACTCCATTGTCTCTTGTATTGCACTAAATCCAAAATGTAACATCTCAGTCTAAAGCAGGTTTCTTCTGACATTCATTTTTGCAGGAAAGAGTAGGAAAATTTTCTCTGCAACTCCTCCTCCTACATATTCCATCACTTCAAAGGTTGGTTTATGGTTCAACATTTTAATATATCTATATTTCCATAGCTAGGGTTTATATCTTCCCTTACAAGATACATGCATACAGACAGAAGAGAAAGGAGAAAACAAAGCTAATAACCCTACTTCAAAACTTAAATCAGCTGCCAAGGAAGGGAATGCTGGGAAACAAGAGAAACTCCATGACCATTATGTCGACGTTACCGACATTGTCGAAATGGACTATTCTCCTGCTAGGAGAAAACCTCCAGTTCACAACTAAGAGTAGGAGGATAAAGAAAGACTACATAAAAAGAAGCACAAGTTTTGCAGGAAATTGGGGACAGTCTTCCAGGAATGCTGCAGTTTTTTTAGGGTTATGAATGTTCTTGATTTGCACATATTGGTACTATTTTTTTTCCATCATAGTGATTGTTAAACCATCACTTTTGATGATGGAGTAATGATGCATTCCTCTTTAGGTTTCTGTAATCTTACTTACTGTAGAATCAAAATTTTATGGATTTTTTTAATTTCTGATTTGAGAAACTAATTAAAGATTCAATCTCTTAACACAAGCATTGGTTGAAATTGAAGAATTGAAGTAGGTACGGAGCCTTTAGCCTTATAAGACATTGATTATTGAACCTAGTATAGATTTTGCTCTATACTGAGCGGGATGAAAATCGTCTGCTATTTATCATGTTCTTTATATATCTCATCTAAAAAAGTATTTAAGGTTTTATAATTAAAGTTTAGGGAACTGGTATAGAGTGTATTTTTAGAGTTTATGATCAAAATTTAAATTTTAATTTTTTAATGTTAGTATAAAAGTGGACACTAAAAAGTTATACAAGATTTTTCTTCCATTCAGCTTGGTTCATTTATTGATTTATAGGGTTTGAATGATCGATGGTCAAAATGTTGTATATAGGGATAGCGTTTGATTAAGTTGAGTCAAAATTTTTTTGAGTTATTCGAGTATATTTTACGATTTAAACTTTATATTTTTTTATTCAATTCGAATTTAAGAAATTCGAGTTGAGTCGGGTTTTCGAGTTCCTATAAAAATTTAATTAAAATTATTTATCATGTTATAGTATGATTTGATTATAATTTAAATGACTTTCTCTAATCGTATAAGATATGTATATATATACATCTTTATATTTTTTCATATATGACAATTTTTTCATATTTTTATATATCAGTATATATATACATAAAAATTTGATGAACTCGTCTTTAAACTGAAAAATATATCCTTTAATTACTAAAAATTTTGAGTTATTCGAGTTATTCAAATTTTCATTTTATAACTTAAAGTTTATTTGAAATTTTTTCGAATCGAGTCAAGTTTATGAAATTTTGAGTCGAGTCAAGACAAGTCAAATATTTTCACCTTGAGTAGTAGAATTACGGAATTATTTTTGAGTCAAGTTTTACTCAACCCTAATTATATGAAATAAAATTAGAGAGGCTGAAAATATAAAAAAAATAGTAAAGGTTTAAAGTGAGAGTTTTACTATAATATAGAGACTAAAATAGATATTAAATCTTTAATTTTCATTAATAATAATCTAGGTCAATTATATTAACTTTGTGAGGAGAAATTATATCATGGATCAGTTCCACCACGTCATTCATGGGACCAACCGCTAAAAACTACTCACCTCAGCAATTTTTAATTTTTCAAGTCAAGATTTGAAAAAAATATGATATGGCAAAATTACTGAAGTGGATAGTTTTTAGTGGTTGGTCCCATGGACATGTGGTGGGACTGACCCATGATATAATTTTTTCTTTGTGAGGTAGTTTTAACAATTTAATGATGTAATTTAATACAACTAAAAACATATACCCTAAAATGAAATTTAATATAAATCCACTGATTCAAAATATAAATTATTTGAAAAGCATCATATGAAACACAACCAGGTATAGAAACATCGTAGAAGAGAAACATGAAATTGATGCCATGTAGTATTGTGTGAAGAAGTTGTAAAAGAAACCATGTAATAACATCAGAAAAGTAAGCAAATAAACCAGATGTGCCACTTTTGAAGTCAGCTAATCAACTTAATTGTATTTTATTTTTAGTGATTTAATTATTAACAAAATCATATAAGAAGTAGAAGGATCAGAGTACTGAAAACATTTGGGATAAGAACAGACTTAAGTATTAGGTAATTGCACTCTTTAAAAGTTTTGAGTTTTATAATATTATATATATTTTTTTATTATTTATTGATAATTTTGTACAAATATTTTAGTTTTAGAGTTTACGGATTTAATTTATGATTTAAAATTTAACGGCTTATAGATTAAGATTTAAAATTTATACGTTAAAACTTAAAATTTTAACTATATTATCTTAAAGTCTAACATCTAAGTTAACCTTAATTCTAACTCTAAGCTTTAAAGTTTAAACTTCTGAACTTAAGATACTTACGAAATTTTTTATTTTTATTGTTTATACATAAAATATCTTTTTACTAGATAAATGTTATAATCAGGTGGTTAGACATGTCACGATTAATAGAAGACTTTAGTTTAAAAATATTAGTGTTTGAATATTTTATTAAAATATTTAAAATTTAACTCTTAATTTTAAGTATGATCCAATTAACCTTTTATCCTTTACTTTTTCATGTATGTTAAAATTCAAATTTTTAGTGTTTAATGTTCCATTCTCTTGTAATTTTACTGAACTTGCCATGACAATGAGCTTAGATTTTCTTTATTTTATTTGATTTGTAAAGAAAAAGCAAATCCATTTGAAAAATACAGCAGTTTCCTTACCACTCATAATTACTGTACGGCCGATTGTTCCTTCTTTAAGTACACAAGTAATCATTAATAATGGATATTTTTTTACAGTGGATATAAGGATAAATTTGAGAATATACCCGTATAAATAGACATGAATTTAAAAATTATACCCACTATAAAACTATGAATAATGGATAGATTACAGATATAAAGATTTAGGTCCGGAGGAATATCCGCACCCATCTCACCCATTTACCATCCGGAGTTGCAAGGTATACGGGAATACTGAGATCAAACAACGTTTAAGAACAGTATAGGCAAACTTCTATACTTAACTTGATCAGAGCTATTCCTCGGGAAGAAATCATAACATAATGTGGAATATCTTCAGAATTCCAGGAGGTTGTAATTTGACAATCCGAACATTAAAAAAAAATGAACTAAAAAAAAGAACAAAACACGTAATAATCGAAGTTTCTTCAAGTATAGTGGTAGTTCATGAATTTTAATGTCTTCTGCTTACGTTCCTACAACCTAAGACTACCACAGAAAAGACTTACACCTTACATTCCGGTGAAAGCTTTCTTTCCACCACCAGAAGATCCAGCAGGAATCACTTTCAAAACATTGAACCTAACAGTCTTCGACAACGGCCTGAAATACGAAAGTTGCAAATAAATTACAAAACTACCAACAAACGAACGGTAAAAATGCTTAGATTCACACACAATAGACATAAAAAACATTATGTTTAGGAGTTTAACCTGCATTGCCCGATAATGACATGATCTCCTTCCTTGACACGGAAGCATGGCGAAATATGTGCAGGTATGTTTGAATGTCTCTTCTCATACCTGGAAATAAAAAACAAAACATTTCTTCAAAAAGAAAGTAGTAACTCTTTAAGGAAAAAAGCAGAGAAAAAAGAATCTGGATCATGCCTTTGGTATTTCTTGATGAAATGAAGGTAATTCTGTCGAACAATGATAGTCCTTATCATCTTGGCACTATGGCAAGTACCAGCTAAGATGCGACCCCTAACGGAAACGGTACCGGTGAATGGGCATTTCTTGTCGATGTAGGTTCCTGCAGAAAAAAGAAATAAGCACGACATTGTTTAACTAAAATCTATTTAACATCAGGGATTCAAAAAAGTCAACAACTGCTACAACGGTCATTATTTAATGGTAAAAAACGATAACATCACTGGCCGAAATCGTTAATAACATAAATAACGATGAAATTTTGAATCACACTAATAACGGTCGATAATGGTCAATAACATTATGACTGCAATTTCATAATTTCACAACCGCAATACTCGTAAGGACCACAATAACAATAAATAAACAATTGTTATGTCTACAATCGCAATAAACACAACATGACCGGAAACACTACCACAAATGCTTTTTAAATCCTTAATTAGCATAGAGATACACATTCTTCACATTCCTTCCAAACATCAAGCTCTAGGTGTTAACCAAGTAAAGTAAATCACCAATTATTTCTTATAAAGAACATATGAACATACACATGATACTAGATTTCCTTGTAGCTTAAAGAAATATTTATTCAGCTTAAGATGCTAAATGCAAGAAACCAATTAACACTCAACAATTATATAGATTTTGCATAATCTGATCACCCTAACACATAATTAACTAGACATAAACAAAGAAGAAGAAAAAACCTTCAATGGCTTCACGTGGAGTCTTGAAGCCCAAACCGATGCTCTTCCAGTAGCGGTTCCCTCCCTTACCTGGTCTCTTCCCTTTCCCAGATTTCTTCGAGCTGAAAAAAAGAAACAAAATCATTAAAATTCACCTAAAATTAAAAAAAAAAAATCTGATAAAAGTAAAAAGGACGGATTTTCCATGGTTTAGTATTAAGATTACCTTAAAAAGACTTTAGGTTGCTTCAGGAACGCCTTCTCCGTCTGCAATCAAAAGAGAGAAAACTGAGAAGTAAAGAAGATAAAAGAGATGCAAAGGAGGAGAGATAGTAGATCGGCTGGCGCACCTGCTCGGCCATGGTTGATGAGCACTGCTGCTACTGCTAGTGGCGGCGGTGACGGGAAAAGAGAGAGGTTTCCTTCTGCTACGAGAAAACCCTAACCTATCTAAAAGATCCGCTTTCATAATGGGTGAGTTTGGGCCAGCTAATCGAATTGGGCCTTTGGAAAGAGAAGAACAAGACAAAATCGTAATCAAATTTAAAATGGTACGGAGTTGAGTGATAAAAGATATTTAGGTTATCATAGTTTATATTATAATTTTTGTATTTATATATATTTATTTAATTAAAAAGTCAAGTGGGATAGTCAATTGAATTTTAATCTTTTAGTAATTTATAACTTTTCATATTTTTTATGATTCAATTTAAAAATAAAAAATAAGAGTTAAAAAATAAATTAAGAATTAAAATATTAAAAAAATCAATTGTCAAAAATGTCAAACTCTCAGATTCCATCTCTTTGATAAAATTATATATATTTTAATCAACTACAATAATTACAATAGTATCAATTATAAAATATTCTTAATTATTATATTGATATTATCGATACTTAAACCCATAACTTAAAAAAATGATTATCATTTTTTTAATCATTGAGGCTCATAATATATATGTAAAGATATTAAAAGATTCTTGGTGCAAATATATACCATGTTGAAGCATATTATCTCCTCATAAATGTTTTAAGTGTAGCAAATTCAGAAATGGGATTTTTTTTGCCTCGAATTATACTCTTGATTAGTATTATAATCAATCAAAACATATATTTGTAAATTGTACGAATCATCTTTCTTCGGTGGTAAAAGAAATAGTTATTTTCGAGCACCAATAATGCAACAGAATGACCAGATGGAGCTACATTGGTGAATAGGGTGCCTATTGACACCTCAAAATTTTTAAAAAGTCATATTTTTTCTATATAATTTGTATATAAAAAATTAAAAAATATATAATTAATACCCTTTTATAAATAATTTGACACCCCTTCATATATAATTATTTTTTTTAAAATATCGTTAAAAAAAATGACACCCCTTAAATAACTTTCTGGCTCCGTCCCTAAGAATGACTGAGCGATAAATATCCAATGTTCAAAAGTATACTCTAAAACAGATATTATT
Organism: Abelmoschus esculentus; assembly: GCA_035048815.1. Classification (NCBI taxonomy): domain Eukaryota; kingdom Viridiplantae; phylum Streptophyta; class Magnoliopsida; order Malvales; family Malvaceae; genus Abelmoschus; species Abelmoschus esculentus. The sequence goes on along the minus strand of JAUCBN010000035.1, from coordinate 14,573,090 downwards.
ATAATCACCGGAGTTGATTCAAAAAGAAAATATGTATATGCAAATTTAGCTTGTGTATAATCTTATATAATTTTGAATGTTTTCGGTACGCAGACCACATAATACAATGCAAGCAAAAGTTTTTAGATTCATAGAGATACAAAACAATATATACAAGCATACGTTTCATGTTTGTTTGAGTAATAGCAATGAGATTAAGCTAAGAATAATTAAGATTTTTAGAAGAAGATGTCATTCATTTAATGAGAAATAAAAAAGAATATTGAACATTTGAATGGCTGAAGCCGAAGTAGCTACTTTCGAAGTAACATAAAAAACGACCGAGCGGGAGAGTCGGAGTCGAAAAGAGGATGTTGCTGCCTTACTGAATAGGGATGTCGGTATAATCAACAATCAGAAATGCATGAAGATCTGCAATTAGATACATAAACACTACAGATTACTAAGAAGAACAGATTTCTTCTTCAACAGTTCATGCACTGGTACATCTTTAAACTTCAGAAATGGTGGCAAATGTCTAATAGCAAAACATGATAACACAAATAAATGATATGGCAGGCACTTGCTCGGTTGTTTTCTCACCCTAATCCAGCAAAGAAGAGCCATGCCTCTGGTTCCAAAAGGGGTTCTGGTCTTGGCAGAAAGTTGGTCCAGGATAATTTTTGATGCCAAGGGCAGTGCCACCGCCAGTGTTTTTATCAAAGAGATTCGGGTGACAGTTCTCAGTATCATCTTCAAAACTTGTCCATCGCATTGAGTTGTTCTTATGCTTCTGCCTGGTAACATTTCTCATGTTCTCCATCTCTCCTACATGCTCCTTGAATTCTTTCTTCACCACATCCAGTACTACTTCTCCATATCTGTCACACCATGACCTTGAAATTTGAAGAAAAAGAACAGGGAAACAGTAAGAAATAGAGAAGTTAATGGCTAACAGATATGGAAATGGAGATTTTTCAGCATTTTACTTGGGGAAGAACTTTTTCAGGTCAGTCTTGTCCACAGGAAGGGTTGTGGAAATTGCTTCAATTTGATCATTCCTAGTGGAATTACAAGCAAAAACAACAGAAACTTAAGCAAATCTGCAAAATGTAAGAGTTGTCAAATTATTTTAAATGAAGTGTTTTAGATGGAAAGAATTTGCTTACGAAAATTTAAGATTCGGGTTGGTAGTGGAGAGCTCGGCTTGAATTCGAGACAGTTCCTTCTTTATTTTGTCTCCTAAGACCTTATCAATGAAGAAATCTGATGGAGTTCCATCTGCAAGCAGCTTCTTCTTAATCTGTTTCGTGTTCGGGCCCTCTCCGATCGGAGTTGCAACGAGTTGGCATGACTCCATGGAAGCTTCACTATCTGATCTTTCATACAATGGCAATGGAGCAGTCTCATTCTCTGAATCATTTCTCCTCCATTTCTTGAAACCATCAAAACCCCATTGTTTCTTTGCTGATTTTGATGGTTTCTCCTCTGAACCAGGGACATTATCACCACCTTCACCACCATGTCCCTCTCTTTGCTCTCTGTGAAACACAGTTTTAAAAGGTTTTCTCTTTGCCTTATCAGTTCCACTGCCATTTCCCTTCATAGGTTCTATAGGGAATGTTTCTTCTTGCATTAGAATAGATTTGGTTTCACTTTCCTTCCCTTTCAAATGACTATCCCAGAAAGGATTTTCCTTAGAACTCACCATAAAGGAAGATGGTTTCGAACCGGACAAATCGAATATGCTCTTTTCTGGTCTGTTTTTACAAGGCTTATGAGACGATCCAAACCCGAAAACCGATGCTGCTCCTTTGATCTTCGATTTAGTCTTCGAATTCAATACATTGTCTCTGTTACCACTTAAATTTTCATCCTTCAAATCAATAACAGACCATTCTTCTTCCTGATTCTCTCTCGAATCTTTCGGATTCGCAACGACTACATCCCTGGCCTCAATTTCAGCTCCTTGGACCGCCAACCGCTGCAACAAGGGCCGTTTCGAAGAATGATACTCCTCCTCCGATATACACTTCGCGTAAAGCAGTTCCTACACAACAAAGGGGATCAAAAATTCAAAGAATCATCATCTAATCTTAACAAATAAAAAGACAAAATCAATCATCTATTCGATTATACCTGCAAGAAGATCAACTTATCTCTCAAAACAACAGGCTGTTCAACTTCAGGTGGAGAAGCAATAAGGGTTTCAACCAAATGAGTTCTAAAAGCAGTCACCTCATCTTCCCCCAAGATCCCTTCTTTATGCAAACCCATCAAGTTCAATATCTGGTGAAATGAATCTTGCTGCCATTTGAGATTATCAGATTGAAGCTTGGACAGCTTGAGTTCAGCAGCTGGTAATCTCTTCTTCTTGAATGAGAAAGGGAGGATTTGCTTGCAAAGAGAAGTGATGGAATCATGGAGAGTGGAGTAGTATGTTGGGGTGTAACTGTACACCATTTTTGACCTTTTGGCTTGCTGGACAGAACTAGAAAAATGGGTTGAATCTGGAATTTTGATTGGTGATTTTAGTTGCCAGGGATTTGATTTTTGAATGCTAAATTCGATGGAGGTGGTGCTGTTATTGTTGTTTGTGGGATTTTTGAATCTTGGGGGAGAACTTAAAAACAACGGTAACTTGAAACTAGCCGTTGAAAATTGAAAGAGAAGAAAATGCAACGCCAATTATTTGTTGTCAAACGCTGTCGTTTTCTACCTTTATCATTTTGATTTTTGAACTTACAATTTTTCTGTATAATGTCTATACTACTCGATCTTTTATCTATTTACAAATTAGAGGACAGTAAGCATTTAAATATATTTGATTTTAAAGTTTCATCCTTTGATCAATTTTTTTATTTTAATAAAAAAATTATGTTTTTATTTTTATTTTTGTGACACTCTTTTTTTTTGTTCTTGTGATGTATTTTTATTTTTATTTTTATTCGGGTTTAGTTTGTCTGTCTTTATGACGTGTTACAACATACCTTAGCGGATGATTATTGTTCGCACAAAAATTCAACTGTTTTTATCGATAGTCACTTTGGAAAGATTTATCCTCATTTGGTTAATGGTTGTTTGCCGATAAAATCAGTCCTGGGTAGCAATACTTTTTGCATGACAGTATGGATCACCTATAGCTCATTCCTTCATTATGCGTCTCGTTTGGACATAAACAAAGACATTCAGGAAGCTTCTGGATTTTATTGATATGTTTATCTCCATAAAAAAATTATGTAAGAAATTTTAGATTATTTAATCCAATTATTTTGCTTCTTAATTATGATATAATTATAATTTTTTATAAATTTAATAAAAATTCAGTAGTATTTAAAAATATATATTTGATTTTAATATATTTTGGTTACATAAAAATTGGCATGATCTAATATCCCTTTTAATTTTTAAAATACATAAAATTAAAAATAAAATTGACATTAAGGGTAAATTGTATTAATGGTCCCTTACTATGACCTAAATCTTTATTAAGTTTCTCAATTAATTGTACTAACAACTCGATTTAATTTCGTTAAAAAAAAATGATTGATGATGTGAAAGTTGATAATTTTTTTATAATAATCAATTTAACCTTTAATATTTATATTTATATTTTATTTAAATTTATTATCATAAAAATATAAATAATTAAATTTATTAAATTATCAAATTAAAATTAAATTATTATATTATATAAATTTTAAAAACTAAAATTATTATTATATAGAAACACATTTTATATATATAAAGTAACATATTTATACATACTTAAGTGACATTGATATACTCTTATCATAATTTCCCAAATTACCCCTCTCTCTCTTCTCCAACCTCAGTTCGATGGCCTCACATATCTTCACCAAGAAATACCCCATGATTATTCTTGTGCCTGTATAAAATTAAACCAAGAAACAAAAGAAAATTAATTACTGCCAAAAATATCAAAAATGAACCCCACACAATTCAATTCTTACAAATTTAGTCTTATTTTTATTATGATTTATGACCATGGTCCCCCACAAATTAGGAAATTAGGATGTGATCTCATAATTTAAAAAATATTAATTTGAATCCTCATTTTTCTATATAAAAAACATATTGGATATGAGATTTTGAATATATTCATTTCCATAATTTTTAAAAAAATATAATCAAACCTCTCAAAATCTTTAAATAATCAATTAAAACCTACTTTTTAAAATATATAAATTAAAGCTTTAAAAGTTTTCATTTTTTAATCAAAGTCATTATTTTCATAAAAAATAAATTAATCCTCAAACTCTTTCCCCAACTCTCGTCATTAATTTTAAAATAATAAATCTTAAAAAAAATTAAAGGAGATTATAAAGGAAATTATATATTTTTTATTTAATTACTGATATTTATCATATTAGTTATTAATTCAAATAAAATTTTATAAAATATTTAATTTTACAAGTACCCGAATTTTACGATTATTTAATTTATGGATACCTAATTTTTATATGTCAGACTACTTTTTAAAGATATCATGACAACACCTACAAATAACATTTTCACCCCACTATAATAAAAATTTATCTTCTTGTTTTTTAAATTAGGGATGACAATGAATTAGATTTTTTAAAATTCAAGTGTAATCCAATTAATAATCGGAACTTTTAAAAAAATTCAAGTTCAAATCCAATAAAATATCTAAAATTCAAATTCAAATCCAATTATTAATTATATATAAATTTAATTAATATTTTTAAATCTAAAAATTTTAAATATTTTTATTCAGATTTATATTTATATATGGATCAACTCATATCAGATATAGATCCGGATTGAACTAGGATCATGACAATATCCAAATCCAATACATCTCCTATTAGGACTCAAACTTTTTTTAATCGAATTTGGATCGAATCATTTTCTTCCGAATTGAATTCGAACTATATTATAGTCCTACTTTAAATTTAATCTCTAAACATTTTATATATCCAACGATTCCGATTTTAGTACCTCTTAGGTGGTGATTTTCTCTGTGATCTCAACCTCTCATCTAATCTTTTCTTAGCTTTCCTTGCCGTCCCTCCCAGCTTCTCATCTCCACAGGCATCAACTATGCTCCTTTGCTTCTGTATTTTTAATTTCTTTTAAATTACAATCAAATTAAGAATTTAAATTGCAGTCATCATGCAAATATTATTGCAAATCTGTAACTAGATCTCGCAATCGATATTGAAATTCTTGAAATAGATCGAAATATTAAAGAAAAAAAAAAGAAATTACCTGCAAATCAAAGTGAGATTCATTTGCGGTTGCGTACAAACAAAGAGCGGATTCCCTTGTGGAGCGGACTGCGGCGGAGGTTGACGAACCGGATAAGCTTCCGTTAGGGTGGATCCGTCTTCTTCGTCCACAATTAACACCAGGAAGCATACCGGCCATCGAAACAGATGCTGTGTGGCCGATTGAAGGTAGCCGGGAAGCGGACGACAGCCGGAAAAGAAATTGATGTTAAAAATGAGAGAGCAGGGGATTTTGATTGAAATGTAAATTGAACGTATAAATAAAAGAAAACAAAGAGATCGAAGCAGTTGGGACCTAAAAGAGATGATCGATTGTTGGAGAGAAAATCGGGTTTATGCCATTGATTCTTCAAGATTTTTTTTACTAAATATATTTATTATTTTAATTTTCCTAAATATATCTTCTACAATTTTTTATTTATATATATTTTTAAGTACAAGGATATTACAAGATAATTACTTATTTTATTTGTTATATAAATTACTTACCTTATTGTCACGTTTAAAAAGAATTAAAAAATATTAATCCTACATTAAAAAAAAATCTAATGATGTTATACATTATATCAAACATATCTTTTAAGAAAAATATATTGATCACGTGACAATATGATTAATATTGTTTAAATTTAAAATTTTAAAATAAACATTGATATTTTTTTATTAAGACTACTCGTTAAAGTTTTTATTTGTATTAACTACAACGTGTTTGATTAAATTGTTGCGACTATTTAAGGTAATATCAGTTCAATATAAAAAAGACTAAATATTTTAAAAGAAATTATAATATGATCATTTTGTTTATATCTTTTATCTAGTCAAATATATTAATTTAATTAATTTTTATCTTATTTTTTTATTAAGTGAATTTTTATTTAATAAAAAATAATTTAAAACTTAATTTACAATAAATATTAGTGAAAATTCACTTGATAAAAAGGATGAAAACAATTTAAAATATATATTTGATTGGTTGATATTATAAATAAGATGATGAGAATAAAATAATAATTAAATTAATATATTTAATAATGAAGCTGGCATCCACACTGTCAAGAATGAAGCTGTACTGTTCGATTCTCAGCGCTAACCGTACTCAGCCCTCTTACAATTAAAATAATTGATTCGACCACAGTGGGAGTCGAACCCACGACCTTTTGATCCGAAGTCAAACGCGCTAATCCACTGCGCCATGCGGTCTACATATTTAAAGTTTGCTATGCATATTATAAGGTTTAAACTTTTCCAAAGCCGCTTGACATTGTTTTTTCAATTACTTCTAAGAATTGAGTTTGAAATCTTAGTATTTTATATTGCTATAAAAAAATGTGTTTTAGAAAAAAATAAAATATTCATTTTAAATATAATAATATAAATTAAAATATATTAATTCAGATTTAGTGATATTACAACATACGAAATAATCAACTCATTTTCTTTGAACAAGAAATATGACAACTATTTTTAAAAAATAAATAGTATATGATATATGGGTGAACAAAACTCAATTCGACTCGATACGAAAATATTCGATTCGTTTTGACTCGATTCGAAATTTTTTTAAATAAAGTTCGAGTTGTAAAATGTAAATTCGAATAACACAAAATTTTTACTAATTAAAAGATTAATTTTTATGTTTGAGATGAATCTCTCAATTTTTTATGATATATACATTGATATATAAAAATATAAAAAAATTTGTTATATATGAATATATATATATATATATGCATATCTTATATGATTAGATAAAGTCATTTATATTGAAATCGAATCATACTATAACATGATAAATAATTAAATATTTATAGAAATTCAAAAACTCGACTTGATTTGACTCGAATTTCTTAAACTCGACTCGAACCGAAAAAAATTCAAATAAAGTTTGAGTTATAAAATATGACTCGTTAACTCGAATAACTCAAAATTTTTTGTCTCGACTCGACCGAATACTCACCCCTAATATGATATATGAAATAACTATAAAAATATGACAACTATTTTGATAAAATTCGTTGAATTAAGACAATTTGGTTTAAATCAGATTCAGAGGATTTGATCTTTTAAGAAGTTAGGTTATCGCTTGCCACACAACTTTTAGACAAAAAAAAAATATGCAAGTTAACCTAATTCTTGGGGACCATAACCATTTTATATAGACTAAATTTTATTAATATTTACAACTCTACCCCTCATTAAGTTATAAATATAACATATGATATCTACACTCTTAATTTTATGATAATTTAATACCTATAATACGTGTAACATAATTGATCACTTAATTACGTGTTAAACTTTATAATAACGACATACATTATACATATGTACCTATTATTATTGAATTTTAATCCAACAATCTCTCACTTGGGCAACATATGTTTTCTGATAAATATATATACTTATTAGCTCAAAAATTTGTTATCATATAATAGGTATTCGATAACAATCTCATCCATCAATAATATTCATATAGGATCAAAGCAGTTTTCGTCATATCAATCATGATTGAACTCATCAATAATCACGTATATAAATATAATCAAATGACATAGATCAATCATAGACGTGTAGCATGCAAATTACATTTAAATGTGAATCAAACATACCTATTTTTAATTAGTCCTCTTTAAACTTAAGCGAGGTCTTTATCCAAGGTAAAAAAAAAAAGAGTGAATAAACCAAATACTTTATTTCTAATAAAAAATAACCAAATACATAAATGTTTGAAAATAAACATAAACATAAAACGAACAAATAATAAACTCCCATTCAAACAATAATATCTTCAAATGATGTAACACCCATACGAGCAGTTTGTTCATGAAAAACCTTGGATGATAAATCTTTTGTGAGCGGATCCTTTATTATAGAGTTTGTTTCAATATGTTTTATAGATATCTGTCCACTTTACACTTTTTATTTTACAATTAAAATTTTTTATGTTAATGTGCTTTGACTTAGAAAAATTCCTATTGTTGATGAAATACAACACTATTGATTTATTGTCATAATAATTTATGTGATCATTTTATATTCTAAAAAATACACAACTCATTGATAAAATTTTACAATCATATTTTATGATTTGATATCTCATAACATGCTATAAACTCTGTTGTCATAGTGAAAGAAGTTACAAGTATCTGTTTGATAATTTTTTTAAGATATAACATTCTTAGCTAACAAATAGATATAACCTGATATAGATTTTTTGTTAATTTGAAATTTAATAAAATTAAGATCTATATACTTTATGATCTCCAAATGATCTGATTTTTTGTATGTGAATATGTAAGCTTTTGTTCTCTAAAGATATCTCATAACTCTCTTGGATGTTTTTCAATGATCCATACCAAATTTACTTAAATATCTGTTTAGTATCCTAATAATGTACGTAATATCTGAATGTGTACATACTTGAGCATATATTAAACTCTTAGTTGATGTATAAATTTTTTATGTATTTTCTAAATTTTAAGTTTATTTTTAGGACATTGGGCAAGACAAAACTTATCTCCTTTAATAATAGGAGTGTCTATAGATTTATTATTTTATATGTCAAACATTTTAAGTACGTTATTGATATAGTATTTTGAGATAATCCAAAAATACTTTAAGATCGATCTCGATGTATCTTCAAGCTCTTTCATTTTAAAATGTTTAGACAAAAGTCTTTTGGTTTCGTACAATAACTCTATATCATTTGTAGAAAGCAAAATGTCATTGATATATAAAATTTAAAATATATGCTTATTCCCACTGAACTTGTGATGAACACAATCATCAACAATATTCGTCTCAATATTGAACGATACAATTACTTGATGAAATTTATGGTATCATTGATAAGAAGCTTGCTTGAGTCTATATGTGAATTTTATTAGTTTAAAAATTGTATTCTTTAGGGTTCTGACTCAAAGTTTTTTTGGTTACATCATATAAATTATTTTTAATATTTTAATTTAGAAACATTGTCTTAACATTCATCTTCTATAACTTAAGATTAAAATGAGTTATAATTGTCATGATTATCTTAAGAGAGTCTTTTGATAAAATCAAAGAAAAAATCTCTGAAAAGTTAATGTCTACCTTTTAAGTATACCCTTAAGTTACAAGAAGCGTTTTATATATTTTTAAATTACCATTTGTATCCCTCTTGGTTTTAAAAATTTATTTACAACTAATTAGTTTTACATCTTTAGGTAATGGGATAAGTTTCCAAACTTTGTCGTCTTGCATGAATTTATAATTTTTTTTATATGGTATCAATCCTTTTTGAGAGTTAATACTTTTTATGGCCTGATGAAAGTTGATTGGGTCATCTTCCATCATTTGTTTTTTCGGAATAATTATTTCTTTCTGAACAGTTGAAAGCTATTCGATATTGTCTTGTTAAGGATCTAGATTCACTTCTTAATTGACGATAAGTATAAAAATCTAGACATCATCAAAAGTGATAGTAGGAACTGAGTCAGACAACAAGTTAATCTTTGGACTAACGTATTGCATATATAAATTACTTTATAATATCACACATTTATTTTCACATGTGTTGTTTGAAATTCATTCAATTACTTATTTTTTTTTTCTTTGAGCTAATTAATTTTGATATTTTTATATAAATTAATCTACGGATAAGATGTTACTTTAACCACATTATATTCTAATTAACCCACAAAAATATTAGAGATAGTCGAAATATGAATTTATTTATTTTCAAAGGTTTAATATAATATCTAATGATTAAAACTAAAATTTTGATTCAATCAAATTAAACATATATTTTAAATAAAATATATATTCTATATATTAATAATAATATATAGTCTCAAATAACCAACGATAATAATTGTTAAAATTCAAAATTAATGAAAAAAACTCTGGAAAAACGAATTGAAAATTCATAATAAAAATAAATTGAATCTATTGAAATTTGAAATCAATGGATGGAAATCCATTAGTATAAATCCAATCCTAGGAAAACGAAAAATCAAATGGACTTAAAAAATTGTTGTTAGATCTTAATGATTCGAGAAAATTTAACACTGATGTCACTTGTTAGAACCAAAATATATAGTTTATATTAATATAAATATAAACTCAAAATTCATATATGTCAAAACTTTAAGAAAATTAAATTAGATTTGCGGAAACGTACTTGAATCCATTGATGAAATTTTTTTATAGGGTTTGATCTTTTAAGAAGTTAGATTATCTCTTGCCATACAACTCTCAGACGAAAAAAAATATGTAAGTTAACCCAATTCTTGGACCATAACCCTCTATATAGACTAGATTTTATTAAGATTTACAATTTTGTCCCTCATTGAGTTATAAATATAACTTATGATATCTATGTAACACTCCGAATCCGGGTGCTACATTTGGGCCATAAGCCCAACCCTCCATAAAATTTCTCAAAATCGAGATCATATGTACCAACAAATCCGACATAAAAATTGAAACGACATTAAAATTAAAGTAGTTAACAATCCAAAATATCCATAGAGCTCTAAAATATAAATTTAATAAAAAAAATTGACCATGATAATTTAAAATAAAATAGAGTTACAATTACGAGAATAGTCCTACGAATACATAACCCTATAATCTAGCAACTATACTCTACCAACTGGTCAATATTGATATCCTACAATGATGGTGCTCTATCATGTCCACACGATCGCTGCCTACCTACCTACACATGGAAATAAATTATAAAACGCTAAGCTACGAAAACTGAATGGGTACACAACCTATCGACTATGCTTTCAAGTGAATCATAACTAAATGAGATAATATGATAATATGATGATGTGATATGTCAAATGCAACCAAAGCGTAAAGTAAATAAATTAGAAGTGAAGTCCACTGCCAATCCGACACTGGAAAACTCACCCGGCCCGGAATCTTACATTGAGCTGCTCGAAATCTCACATCGAGCTAGTATATTCGGAATCTTACATCGAGTAGGACTCAGGATCTCACATCGAACAAATTCATCACCTAGAACTAACCACTGGTGGGCGATTTCTGAGTCTGATATTTGCATGCCATATGGTTCCCCTGGATAGTTGGATGATTCAATGGTGTGCTCTGGTCACTACCGGGTGTTGTTCTCGTCGAAACTCAATGAGGATCTACAACTACTTGTACCGATGATGTTTTGATGTTCTTAATCTTGTTGTCTTGTGTTGTTTTTGTTGGCGTGTTGGTTTTAGTGTAGGTATATCATGTCGGTAGTTATTCGGACAGTATCTTGGCGTGTTTAGTTTTGGTCATTTGGCCGTTGTATCTGATCACCAACAAGTCGTTGGCAGCTCTTACCGTTGGACAATCGTTTCAACGACTTGGCCTGTTTGAATCCATTGCCGGAATCCAAGCCAACAACCCATTGATCATTGATGTTTCCCCCATCAAAGCTTATCAGGTATGACAGATTTTTCAAGTAAAATATAGTATTGAATGAACATGTCCCAAACTATGACAGATTTTTCAAGTAAAACATGTCCCAAACTTTACGGCATTAAATAAAAATATTGGTATTTATATTTCAGACAGTGGTGTCAAGCTTAGGGGAAAACAATCTGATGGTCATACTCGACAATCACATAAGCAAACCTGGTTGGTGCTGCAGTAGTCTCGATGGAAATGGTTTCTTCGATGACTAGTACTTCAACTTGGATCTATGGATCACCGGGCTGACACGAATGGCCACCTTATTCAACGGTGTCACCAACGTTGTCGGCATGAGCTTGAGGAACGAGCCTAGAGGCCCGTGTAATAACCCATTTCCCCTTATCCAATAAACAATCACATATCAAATAAAATCAAATGGCCCATAAACTGAGCCCAAATATTACAACCCAACCAAAAAAACAAACTCTAAATTATTATAACCCTAGCCTCCTAAGCTGCTCCCGCCGCCGCCGCTACTCTGTCTCATTCCGATCACCGGCGTGTGACGATCACGTGCAACGCTTTAAATCGTGCGTGGTGGTTACCCGCTCTATCATTGGTTTTTGAAACGGCCACCGCCCCACCGCCCTTCACCTGCAAGGATATTAAACACAAAACAAATCAGGTCTGAAAAAATAAGAAAATTAGATATGAAAAAATATTTTTATATATGTAATGTTATGGGTATTTAAACCCGAAAATCAGAATGTAACCGGAAGACGATTGGAATGTAAAAGAAGAGGATTCAAAAAAAATTAAAAAAAAGAGAAACTTCAAACCAAAAACACCACCAATATTCGAAGTAAGGAAAAAGGGAGAGAAGATCAGCATTCATCGGAATAAAAAAATAAAGGTAAAAAAGGAGGTCGACTTATCTTAGCTCTTAAATCTACGTTGATACACACCTCAGTTCGAAAATCTGAGCCCGGATCTGTGTTCGCCTCGTCAAAAGGCTTCAAAAAGTGGTCACATTTGTCATTTCCGACCACCACGTACGGTAGTCGCTGCCGGTGAGCGGTGTGGTCCGCCGAGAGAGACGACCGGAGCTCCAGATCTCCAGAGAGCATCTATCAGCTCTCCTTTTGCTTCTTTGTGGAGAGGAGAAACAAATAAAAAAAAAAACATTAAAGGGCTTATTTAACCGACACTCAAAACGCTACCGTTTTGGTGCCGGTTCATCGGGACCAAAATGGTGTCGTTTAGCCCCTGGATAACTGAGACCGACCCTAAATTTGTGCCCGACCCGCGTTTAACCCGTAATAAAGGGAAAATTGATGCCGTAGTCCCTGCATCTTCAGTCTCATCGCATTTCAGCCGTACAGTTTGCATTTTCTTCTAATTTAGTCACTGTTTTTTCAATTTAATCCTATATTTCATATTTTATTTAATTTTACCCCCTGATTTCACTATTTTACTCTATACTAACCTTTTAATTTTGTATTTTACAGATTTGGTCTATACTACTTATACTATTATTATGATGATGATGATGATTATGATGATGATGATATGTTTTATTATTATTGTTGTTGTTATATGTTTTTTTTTTATTATTATTATTTTATTTAATCTGGTTATTTTCGTTATTTAATTTATTTTATTTATTTTGCAGATTAAAAATTATGGGACCATAAAATTAACATCGAATTTATATTTTTCGATCATATAAAATATTTTGTAACCGATAGGTGCTAATTTTGGGCGCTGTAGGGGTGCTCATCCTTCCCTACGCGTAACAGACTCCCGGACTCAACTCTGGTTTCGCAGACACAAATTTAGTGTTTCAATCGCACCCGAAAAATGATTGGTGACGACTCCCCGGACCAAAACCGGTAATTACAGCCCGAATTAAAACATAAACGATTGGTACAAGTTCATGCAAAAAGGAGCCGAAGCAGTCTACTCTGTAACCGAACAAGTAAACCTCACGTTTAGTAACAAACTAGTATTTGAGGCCCATTGGTATGGATTCTCCGAGGGACAGACAACATGGGTGGACGACAACCCGAACGAAGTTTGTGGCAGAGTGACAACATATATGATGAGGACATCAGGGTATTTGGTTGATCAAGGATACCCTTTATTCATTGGTGAGTTCGGAATCGACCAAAGCGGAGCCAATGGCAACGGCAATAGGTACATTATAGCTGCTTCTTGGGTGTGGCAGTTGAGCTTGACCTGGATTGGGCATTGTGGACACTGGCTGGGAGCTATTATCTGAGAGACGGTGTCGTCGGGTTAAACGAGTATTAGGGAGTCATGGATTATAACTGGTGTGTAGTCAGGAATTCGAGCTTCATGCAAAGAATTTCATCTCTTCAAGCTCCTTTCCGGGTAAGCTAACATATACTGCTTTATTTTCTAACATTGATGTCAACTGGATACTTGATGTTATTCTGCAATGTCACATGCAGGTCCAGGTCTATCAGAAGCCGAACCCGGACCGCACAAAGTAATCTACCATCCATTAACAGGGCTTTGTATCACACGGAAATCACTGGTCCATCCATTGCGGTTTGGTTCCTGTATCGATTCCTACGCTTGTAGTTACACACTGCAGAAGACTATAATAGTACAATGTACTCATCTCTGCTTACAAGCCGACACTTCCGGGACATCCGGCACAGATTCGAATTCGAAATGGAAAATGATATATGATTCCAAGATGTATCTCTCGACTAAGCTCGGAGATGCAAAATCTGTTTGCCTTGACGTAGCATCGGACAACACAATTGTCGCAAAAGGTTGCAAACCATTAGTAAAGACAACACATGTGACCCTTCGAGCCAATGGTTTAAACTGGTGGACAGCACAAGGAGCATCACAAGAGTGGAATGATCTTTGTTTTAATACTTTGCCTGAAAAGGTTTAGTCCCAAACCGTTTGTCGGTTGCGCAAATAGGCAAAGATATATGCCACTGAACCTACGGTTCGAGGTATTTGTTACATTGCCTGTTGGTCAATGGGAAGACAACTCCACCATTTTTATCCAGCACTTGGTTTTAGATTTATTTGTTTTGAAATGTATAGGAATTAAAACAAATTAGGTTTGTGGTGGTTTGTCGCCACCATAAATTCTTTACCTCAACCTTTATAAATGTCTTCTTTTAAAATTTTTTAAAAAGTTAAATTTTAAACCATAATTATTATTTTCTATATCCTAAACCCTAAAAAATACATCATATGCTTAATTTTTTAAACCCTAACTACAACCCGTAACCTAGAACCCTAATCCCTGTCGTGACCATTTTTAAACCAAGTTTGTGAAAATATAGCCTGGCGATTTAATTTTTAAAATCGAATTTTATTGCTTTTAATTATAAAAACTAAAATTTTATTGAAAAAACACATACTATTTGAAATTTTTTTTAAAAAAAACTTAGAGTCGTCACCGGCCATTTTGGTAGACCAGACACCATAAAATAAACCAGAGATTCTTTTTAAAATATTTTGGGTTTGGGAGTCGGTTACACATAAGGATGACTTTTACGAGCACCCGAGATCGGTACCTTATTAATTATACATGGTATTTGGGTATTTCGAATAATAATATTAATTTAGTTCATCGTTGTCAAATGAATATCGTTCGAATAAGGATATCTTTTTGAATAAGAAAGTATATTTCTTTTAAGTACGAGCTTGAAGTAGACGTCCTATAATAGGAAACCTTAACTCATATTTAAATAAATATAAATCTGCCCCAAAAGGTTTTAAATGCATGATCAGTTATTATCTTATCGATTTTAAGTTCTAATATTAAGGCTCCATTGATTAAATATTTAAAACTTTATTAAATTATTAATTTACCAAGTGTATAATTTAATAGAGTTTTAGATATTTAATCAATGGAGCTTTATAGGTTAGAACTTAAAATCGACAAGATAATAACTGGTCATGCATTTAAAATCTTTTGGGGCAGAGTTTATATTTATTTAAATACGTGTTAAGGTTTTCTATTATAGGACGTCTATTTCAAGCTCGTATTTAAAAGAAATATACTTTTTTTATCCAAAATGATATCCTCATTCGAATGATATTCATTTGACAATGAAGAATCAAATTAGTATTATTATTCAAAATGTCAAAATGTTACGTGTAATTAATAAGGAACCGATCTCGGGCGCTCGTAAGGGTCGTCTTTACGCGTAACCGACTCCTAAACCCAAAAATATTTTAAAAAGAATCTTTGGTTTATTTTATGGTGTTTGGTCTACCAAAGTGGCCGGTGACAACTCCAAGTTATTTTAAAATTTCAAATAATACGTGTTTTTTTAATAAAATTTCGGTTTTTATAATTAAAAGCAATAAAATTTGATTTTTCAAAATTAAATTGCCATGCTATATTTTCACACACTCGGTTTAAAAATGTTTGCGAAAAACACTAAACCCTCTAATTTAAAACGAAGGCACGGACGGAGACATGAAAAAGAGGTAGACGATTTACGCCCGTTTATCGCATCCAAAGTTTTTTTTTTATACTTTTTAATCTATTAATTTTTAAGTTTAATTTTAATATATATTCTTTAAAAAATCGTCTACCTATTAATAACCCAATAAATTTAACGTTACATACCCTTGCTTTAAATTAGACTTAATAATCCAAAAGTTGCCCAATGTATATTTTTTTAATGCAGCATCTAATATTTTTATGGTCTCCTTTAGTTTTTATTTTTTAATGTTATATTTTATAATTCAGTTTGAGTTTTATTGTCACAGACATTAAATTTTTATCATTATTCAATGAAAAATGACATGTAATATGGTTTTTATTTCTCAAAAATAAAAAATAAATTAATTTTAACTTTTAACACATTATTAAAATCAACCTAACTCTATTTCACTATCTTCCCACTCGTTCTCCACCTTTTTCTGAAATAAAAAATCCCTAATCGTTTCTCATTGAACTAGAGTTTATAGAGAAGAAAATCAGATCTATTATTCCGAGTAACATAGTTTTAAATATTTCTAAGAATTTAATATAAAGTTTTCGATTAAATAAAAAATAACCTCTAAATAATATAATTTATACAAAAATTAATAATATGTTATTATAAATTATTTTTGTAACACCTTCGACCCGGTATCACATTGGGCCTTAGGCCCACAACCTGTATTTCAAAAATTTTGTTTAAAAAGCCCAAAAAACGAATCCAAATTCAACCCATAAAAACTCCATTTAAATTCAAATCCAAATCGAAACATAAATCCAAGAAATTCAAAATAATTGGAGCTCCTTTAATACAAACCATAAAATATTCGACTCGATTAAGTTTAAATAAAAGTTACAAAAAACAAAATAGGGTTCGATAAGTACTAGCTCATTACATCAATTAATTTGTACTTTGACACTAAATCGATGCTGAAATCCCAACCTTGATGGTACTCCTCTGGTCTTCGACTTTACCTAACCTACACACAAAAATACATTTCGAAACACTGAGCTACAAAAGCACAATGGGTACACCATCACTCGATCAACATCGCACATATCATGAATAAAGCAAGACAATACATGTAATATCATGCATGATATGATGATGCTATTATAATCGCCTAAACACATTGCATCATAAATGTATAATATCTATTGCATATAGCATATACATGTCAAACCAAACCAAAACACAAGGTAGTGAGGCCCACGTCCACACAGCATCGGGATCCTACACTCCGAGTGAGGCCCGTGTCCATACAACATCGGGATTCTATGCTCAGGGATTGAGGCTCGTATCCACACAACATCGAGATCCTTCAATCCCATGCTTGGAATACCCCATTAAGCATCTTCGAATAAGGCCCACGTCCACACATCATCGGGATTTTCCATTTGAAAAGGTTTTTCATACATCACCCAAAATCTCACATCAGATAACCTTCATTATGTTGCAACACTTTTCTTGAGTATCTGAATTCCATCACACAAAATTTTATCCTAAGTTAAGCAACCTATTAGCACACAACAAGGTTCTAGCTATCACAAAGCATCAAAACTATCAAGGATCTGTATGGTTTCTATCATTCCATTTAATCAACCAAGCTTATCAATTCTTTAGTCCAATTATTCACATCCGAAGTTTAATTTATCGGTTTCTCGATTATATTAATTGTTTTACATCATATGAGACATTAGAACCCATTATCACGAAATATAGAGCCTCAAACTCAACACTAATTATTTGGACAAATTGCCTAGGGATATCAATACGCCTATATGGGGTATCGAAATGCCCCTAGAGGGTATCGATACTCCTAAGAATCGATGCTTCCTTTGCTATTGATACGCCTAAGTATCGACGCTTCAAAAAACCAAGGAAAACCTACTCGTATTGATACACCTATATGGGGTATCGATACTCCCTAAGTTTCTATACTCCCCCGAGGAGGTATTGAAGCGATTTTCTACTAGAACTTTTGTTTTTGAAACACGGGCAGGGTGTTTCGAAACACCTACTATCTAAATCCGGTATCGATACACCTGCACGAAAAGATAGATCTTAACCCAAAAATGCCTAAAAACATTACCTAAATCACTTTCATTGATTCCCAAACTATTCCTACATATTATTGGAAGAGTTTAAAGTTTGTTTCTATCAGTTTTAAGCCAAGAGACTGTAACACCCTCAATAGGGGATGGCACCATGGAACCATTGACTAAATGATAATTAAATTAATCAATTGAAGAGAAATTAGAAGTTGTAACATAAAATGAGAGGAACGAATTAGTTAATTGAGAAGTAAAAGTTATATGATAGACCAATTAATCAAATTAAAACTCAATTGAAACAAAGGAGAAATATTAAGCTAATTTAAGGATGTAATTGCAACAAGAACAAAGCCAGAGAGTTTGCATATAATAAGAAAGTATATTTTGTAAAATGGGATAATTAGACCAAGAATGTGGACACTTGTCATTTTAGATGATAAGTGGGGATTATTTTAATCTACCAAATAATAACAAGAAAAGAAGAAAGTCTTCTTCTTCCCCCATCACCAAAAAAGTAGAAAAAAATTAAAGGAAAGAGAAATATCCATCCTTGTTGAATATTTCATCCTTAATTTACCCATTAAATTAGTGATTTTATAAGTGATTTTGGGCTGCCATGAAAGGTTAAGGAGCAAGGGAACTTTGGAAAGTGGGCATCTTGTGTTATTGAGCATTTGAGAAAGCAAGGTAAAGTTTGTTACTTTCCTTGTCAAATTAGGTGTTGATTTTGTTAGTTAGAGGTTTGTTTTAAGTTAGTTGTTACTTGGTTTTGATGTTAGAAGCATCATAAGGTAGATTTGAAAGCTTGGGTTAGAATTTAAACCTTTGAAGCATGAGATAGTCAAATTTGCAATGGTATGTAATTCCAAGTAGTGATTTTGGAAAAATTCATTAGGACGAATTTTATGGAATTAGAGGCTAAAATTTTGTAGTATAATAGCCTCATGAATCTAGTTTAAGCGAAAAATTACAGAACTTCGTTTGAAGTTGTATAGAGAAAGTTATAATCCATTTAGTGAAGGTGGTTCGGGTTGTTCTAGAAACAAGCAGATCTAATTTTAAATGAAATCTGGTGATAATTGGTTAAAAATTAAAATGTGAGGTTAATATATTTATGTATAGGATCTCCTTATCATTTTTCTAAAGGGTAGTAAAATTGTCTAGTGTAGGACAACTTTGAGTTTTACATTTGTTAAGCGCATAACACTTGAATTAAGTGATTCTAATATGTTATAATGAATGTTTATATGTATGATTTGTTATAGAATCCTAGAGAATTACATAACGAAGAGGAGGAAAGGCTAGAGCTAGCAAAGAGGAAAGGCAAGGGATCACCCTATATAATCCCAAAATTACTTGGAATATTTGTGAGTGTGATAAACTTTAGGGTTAGGACCTCCTAACCACTCTTTTGTTATTTGATTTGTCATGTAAATGGACTAATTTTATATTTGGTAAAAAGGGAGGAGGCTAATTGTTAAATAACTTGTGTGATATCATGATTGAATGCTAGATTGTTAAGGCTAGCTTAGTACATATGCATAACTCGGAAATACCGAGGTAAGTTATGGCACGCAGCTATGGGATGCCAGATATGTGAATCACGCATGAAACATGTATATGATGATATGAACATTTGTTTGATAACATGATATGCATGTTTTTTTGTTAACATGATATAACTGTTTTGTTGATAGCATGAGATAAATGTTTTGGTTGATAGCATGTTATGGACATTTGCTTTTGTGATAAGAAACTTAGTTAATACGAATTGAAAGATGATTAAACAAATAATGGAACTTTTATTGAGCCTTGGTCGATAGTTAGTCATAGGTAATACGGCATGCCTAGGGTCTGAGCTCGTCTGTTAGTACTTTGTTACTTTTGCCCATTACTTCGGTACTTCTATTTAGTACTTTGTTACTTCGGGTACCTTTGATTGGTGGTTATTCACCAATTTTTAGATATCTTGGGTATCTTTTGTTAGTGCTTTTGTGGTACTTTTTTTGACTCGCTTACCTGGTCTAACTAACACCAAGGCATCTTGTGAAACTAATTTGAAAGTTTAAAGCTTAAGATGTGAAAACCATGTGTATATATATTTACTTGTGAAGTATTTGAACTTGGATATGAACTTGCTAATAGAGCATTTGAATTTAGGCTAGATAAGAGCCTTTTGGCATGAATATCGAATGGCATGAATATTAGCTTGGGTAATAAGTTGGTTAAATAAAATAGAATTGGTATGTCTGATATTTGTTATCTAAATATGCTAGAACTATCTCTTAAGGTTTAAGGATGAATTAAGGCTAGATAAGAGCCTTTTGGTTAAGGTCTAAGTGAATGCAGAAGCTTAAAACCTGCAAACTCGAGCAGGGGTATTGATACCATTTCCATGTGTATCGATACCCCCTTGAAAATCTTAAGTATGAATGATAGGTGTTTCGGAACGCCTAGCCTCTGTTTCGGTTCCCAAACTTTATGTAACAAATTGTATCGAAACACTCATGGGGGTGTTTTGATAACTAATCCTTCAGTAAGCTTCCCGATTCGATACCTCTTTGGGGGTGTATCAAATCAGGTTATCCTAGTCTTAATCCAACGAGTCAACGTATCAAAACACTAATGGAGTGTTTTGATACCATCAGTTTCGATACTACCCTATAGGGTATTGATACCTCTAGTCCTTTTTGGTTTGAATCTTTGAGGTTGAAGTTTGAAAGTTCCTCACTTTATTTTAGAGGTTCCTTAAGTTAGATTAAAGTTCAGAAAGGGCCTAGAATTCAGATTAAGTCTAAGAATGAACAATAAGTAATATGTAATTTGAAAAAGTTTTAATTTGACCACGATTTTGATTAGTATTACATAAGTTGACTTGAAATGTTAAACAAATAAATGAAATGTCTTAAAAATAATACACAGATCGATTTAGTTATAAGTTTGTTAGTCTAGTGACGCTTCCTTCTCCTTACCCGGGGTGGGGGGTGTCATAAAGACACCCAAATCCGAAATCTACCATTAAAGTTTTATAAGCTATCAAACCAGGCAAACATGCATATCACAAGCAATGCAGTCTATTTTCATGAGATGTATGATGCAATGAGAGTTAGAGGGGTACCAACCTTTAGCTAAAGCAACCCAAAACGTCCCTCCTACTCAGCTTGTACTTTGTCCTTCCCAAGACCTTTAGAAGGTCCTCCCACTTCTTTCTCTACAAAGAAGATATAAACCAACCATTAGACTTTTTCATGGATGATTTAAAAGTTAAAAACATCAATTAACAATTGAAAATCCAACAACAAACTCTCTTTTTCGTTCTTGTTTCTTCAAGCTCATTCAAAATCTTTCATCATCAAATTTCTACCTTTTTACCTTGGTAGATAGATCACACGCAGCTCAACAACTTTCCCTTAAGCTATAAAACAAGATTTTAACTCAAAAAAACCAAGCTCGAAGCTTTAACCTATTCTCTTCTTAGATGAGGGAGGAAGAAGATGAGATGGATGCAAGAAAAGGAGGGTTAATAACTTTACCAAAAATACCCCTACAAAAACATTACTCTTCCCTCTTTTTCTTTGTAAACATTTTATGAAATTAACAGAACGTCCCTTGTTAATCATTTTGGGCTAAAAATATCCAAAACTAATCTAACACTCAAACTCGAAGCTCAAACGAGATCCAAACTTTGAAGCGCAACGCTTCCGGTTAATTGACACTCAGATCCAAAATCTGAATTATTACAATTTTTTATTTTTAAATTTATATATTTTATATATCATAATACTAATAATTTAAATTAATATATTTTCAATTTTACATTACTATGTCTCAGATGAGCATTTTATCACCATTTATCATTGATTATTTTATTTCCTTTATAATCTTTAATTACTTTATTTATTATTTACTTCTTTACCATAATCTGTCACCATAAATACTTTTTTTTTTATCATAGTGCAGGGAGTTAAGAACCCAATTATTTTAGTCCAGTCATGTGAATGATACTATGTATTCACCATTTTATTATTTGTGATGTATCTTAGATGAGTATGTTATTTGTTTTGCAAGGGTGTAATCTGTTCGGATCAAATTAGATTGATATGATATAAGGTTAAATATGTAATTTTTTATATATTTTTAAAACTATTTATAATAATTATCTTATATCTATATATTTTTATAGATAGATCTTAAAATTAATTTTTTTATTTATAATTTAGTACTTAAAATTATAATTTTTTATAATTAAATAATTTAAAATTATTTTTTATAATTTAATCCGTAAAATTATTTTTTATAGGTCAGGTCAGGTCGGATTCAGGTTTAAGATATTTATTTTTGGGTAGTTCAATTTTTTTAAAGAATTTATTTGGGTCAAATCTGAGTCGAGTTTAGGGTGTTTGTGTTCGAGTCGGTTCGGGTGGGCCAAAAATCTGATCCAACCTGACACGTACCCATCTCTGAACGTATCTACGTAGCACTGAAAACACGCTATAGATTTATACCCAACTTAAAACTTATTTAATCCAAAAATTTAGAGATCGACTCGACCCAAATAATCTTATACTAATCCGACTTAAAAATAACAAACTTGATATCGATATGATCCGAACACAATCAATTTAATATTGATCCAAATTATTTAATCCAATACTCGATTCAATTCAATCCGACTTATAAAATTAAACTAAAAATCTAAAGCCAGATTTAATTTAAAATTATTTAAATTAAAATCAAATTAAATGACTCTATTATCAGATCTGCTTTCGAAGATTAAAAAAATAGATTTTTTTTTTCTTTTAACACATGGAAAAATGTATTTGGACCAAGTTCCAACGTGTGCTCTATTTTCTGATCCCATGTTCCCATGTTTCATGCAGACCAAACTTTTGAAACAAATGGATTGTTTCCCTTGTTGTTTAATGTCGTATTGAACTCTACTAGCTCATGTGCTCGACGACCACCCTCCACTTGTACCTTTCTATAAAATATATAACAAAGATTAGCATCTTGTGTAAATTAATTAATATTTAAAGATATAAACACCTTTTACATGTTCTATTGTGTCTATTTTTCATATTATTTAATTTATAATAAAATATATACTTTTAAAGAGAAAATCTGATTCTAAGCCTTGAAATTGATGCTATTAAGAGAAATAGTGGTAAATTTTGAATATGATATCTTATTTTGTTGTTTTCTCGGTTTTTTAGAGTTTTGTTTTGATTAATTTAAATCAATTCATGTTATATATTTGATTTTGGTAGACGAATCTTTTGATGAAGAGTTTTTTATATAGAAGTCGCAACAATTAGTTTTTATCTGTCCTGACTTGATCCAAAATTAAAACATTCGTCATGACCCGCATTTAAATCGATTCATGTTATTCTGATTTTAGTAGGCGAGTCTTTTGGCGAAGAGTTTTTTATATAGGGATCGCAACAATTGGTTTTTGTCTACCCCGATCCGCCTTTAATATATTTTCTTTCGATCTGATATAATAAAAGCTATAACCCGATTTTAATATTTTAATAAAAAAAACTCGACTTAATTCGATCTGACTCAAAAAAATAATAAAAATAATATATTATATATATAAATATAATAATATATAAATATATCAAGCTGGGTCAAGAAGTTTTCAACTTAAACCTAGTTCGACTTAATTTTTTCAATAAATTGATCTGACCCTATCAGAAACCTAATTTTTTACTAATAAAAACTTAGTCTTATTGGGTTCGATTGGGTCAAAACCTATCGATTTCAAGTCGAATTGTCATCCCTATTTCTATGAGAAATTATATCATGAACCATATTCACACGTCATCCGTGGTTCAAGTAATGAAGTTCATTCATCTTTAAGTAACGACTTAATAATTACACACTCACTAATTATATATAAGAAAAAGGTGATGGTTCACCTTAAAAGATGAGATGAATGAATCTAGTTGGTTAAGATTACGGATAACGTGATGAACATAGTTTATGATATAATTTTTTTTTTTATATATAAAACCTTAAAATTTGAAAAGTACTTAAATAATATAAATTTCTTGTTTGTATCGTTTCTTTGCAATTGGTGAATAACTTGCCTTAGTCATAAGGGTAAAAAAACATGTTTTTAGAAAGCACCCACATGGAAACAAGATTCACGTTTCTTGGTGGTAGGTATTCAGAATTAAAAATAAAAATACTAATTTTCACATTTTTAGTCTATTCAAGCAATATTTATGGAGAAATTCAGCAAATTTAACAATAATTATGATTTAGTCCCTCATTTTTATTTTCTTTTCCTTTTCACCCAAAGGGATTTACAAGGCTATCAAGATGAGAAACTGCATAAAGTTAAAAACTTTGCCACAAAACCAATCAAAAGGATCTGCTTTAACTCACCCTATATGATCAGTTTATTTATTTTAAAACTTTGCCACCCAATTAATCATCTTCCTCTTCTTTTATATACGATCCCGATCGCCGCTTCCCGATGCCGGTCGAAGCCGGCGAAGAAGGAGAAGAATGAACCGAACCCGCCGCCGCTGCCATCGCCAAACTCCCTTCACTCCACGATCTCCTTATCGGATACGACACCTTCTTACTCTTGTGGAAAACATGGGAACAATTCCCCGGCAACGACTTGTCGTGGAGAGCACAACGGCAATTCCGGTGATACGGCCTCCGCTCGACGCTGATGTCGCAGCCGGAGATGCACCCTTCATAGATCAGTGACCGGAGAAATCCATCAGCAGCTGCATTGGCCATCTTTCTTTGAGTTTTGCACCACCTTGAGACTTGTTTAGGCAATGTGCCTTTTTATTTATAGGCAGTAGTTATGGTCGTTATAAAGACAAAGTGAGTCAACAGTACACACTGTTTTTGTGGTTCGGTGACTGCGGCCATGGCATGGGGCATTAGCCTCGTGGGAGTCGCTTCTTGAGAGTCGGTCCATGGACTTGGAATTAGCGTACTAAAACATTGTCCAATTCTTTGGGCTTATTTAACTTTCTGTCTTGAGCAAAGAAATTAGGAGTGAAAATTGATTACTTATAACTTAAAAGTTAATTTATTTTAATTGGTTATTATTGATTTTTTTTTAATTTACTTTAATATTTTTAATTTTTAATTTTTTTAATTAAGTTTTTACAAGTTAATATTGACTTTTTAAAATTTTAAAATTTAATCCTTAACTTTATAGTTTAATATTTATTCGTTTTTTTACGTATTTATACAAAATCAAAATTAATAAATTAAATTATTATGAATATAAAATTAAAATTAATTCGACCTGAAACAAAACCGACTTGAAATGAACCCGACCTGAAATGCAACCAAACTGAAATGGACCCGACCTGAAATCTACCCGACCTAAAATGAAAACTGTCAATTATCTAATTTGGACCCGGACCGTTTGAACTCGACTTAAAATGGATCCGACCTGAAACTGACCAGACCTAAAATGAACCCGACCTAAAATGGACCTGCACCATAACCGAATCGAGTCAAAACATCAAATCAACCTGAAATGACCTGTATCCGATTTTATCAGACCTGACATTACCTGACCTGAAATCCATCCGAGTAACTTTTTTTACATCCCTAATCTTATCTAGGTTGTCCTAAACAAAATATTTGGATTGTGTTCGGTAGGGGAGAGTATTCGATCAAGTCGAGTCAAGTCAAAAAATTTCGAGTTATTCGAACTTTCGAATCATATTTTATAACTTAAACTTTATTTAAAATATTTTTGATTTGAATCGAGTTTAAAAAATTCGATCGGAAATGAGTCGAGTTTAAAAAATTAATATCTCATTTTTCTATAAAATATTACTCTTGCACTTAAAAAATCAATCTGATGTTAATCATTATAGAACTATTATTTTTTATATATTTATAAAATATACAATCTTATTATTTTTATAATCTATAAATTAATATCTTGATTTTTTAAAGATGTGACGATTACATACACTTTTGAATTTTATAAGTTTACATTTTAATCGCTTAATTATAAGGAAAATACATTCTCATTTAATTAATTAAATTATTGGCATTATCCCATATGCTTGGTCCTTGGGTAAGGAAAGAAAAAGATCAAGGCACCCAATGAGCATATTCGGATCACCCACACGACTCTAACGACTTACACGTGTACGGCGGCGTAAGTGAATAACAAATCCCAGACTCCATCGTGTCCGTCCATGGAAAACCTAATCAGATGGACCTGAAATAAGTGAACCCCATCAACGGTCCAGATTGATCCTGGAACACTAAACAGAAAAGAATAAAACCGAAGGGAAAGTCTTCTTTCTTCGAATACAAAGCTTTGATTCGGTTGATCGTCTCAGCGCCACAGCCATGGCAGGAGGAGGTGGAAACAAGAGAAGATCGAGTAACTACAAGAACAGCGGCAGCAATAGTACAAGCCAGAGCAAAACGAAGAGTGGCCGTGGAAGATCTAGAACCAGTTCCAAATCCTCGTCCAATCGAATCACGGGATCTCCTTTTGTGGAGGGAGGTCTTTTATCCGATTGGCAGTTGCATTCTGGAGGTCCACTTCTCATACCTTTCTTGAAAATCTTTCCCTTTTATTCTTTTCTTGTTTGATTGCTGAGAAATGAACAGAAAAAAGAGAAAAAATCGAACCATCTTTCTTCTTTCTGCATTAGGAATACTTGAGAAATTAAATGGGCAGTTATATTTTTCATTTTTTTTAAGTTCTTTGGGGATTAGTTTGGTATTGTAGGAGTGACAGGGCTTTCTTTTGGGTTTTTGAGGAAATAATTGAGTTTTCAAATGGTTCGTGTTTTAATAAGATAATTTGGTGTTGAATTGCAGGGAGGAATAGAAACGGGGATCGAAATTCTGGGCTGAATTCTGATAGGGGAAAGGCTTCTACTTCAAAAAATGGATCATCAATGAAGACAAAGTATGGTGGCGGTGCTATAGGGTATCAATACCCTTCTCTCGATTTGCAAGTAAGTTCCTTTGAACACCAAAAGATGGTTGCTTTTATATGATTTGAGTTTTCTTCCAATCTGTACTCAGCAGAAGGGGAGTTAGAGTTAGATAAGACTTGAGAGAACTAGAGTGTGCAATTTGATTGCATTTAAAACTGATTTTGGTCTTGGTTGTTTTTTTGGTACTGCATTGGTTTTGAGTCAATGTTTTTTTATTGTATTTTTAGTAGGAAATAATTCTAAAAGCATCTCTGAATGAGCCCTACTTACCAATAATGTTCTTGGCTTCTTTTTTTCAATGGAGATGTAGGAGAATAGTCTGTTGTTTTGTTCTTGTTTGTTATTATTATACTTGAGAGTTGAGAGGGACGATTATTTTTCTTTGCTGCCCTTGGTATAATGAAGTCTCTTACTTCGCCTAGTTAGTTTGCTCCTTAAAACTTCTATATCCTTATGTGAATAACCTGCATCAGCACATTACTTTAGAAAATAAGCTAAAAGGTAATGATGAAGCCATCTATATGGAGGAGATTGTAATGATAGATTTTATGTGGCTTTTTTGCAGGATACAGAATCAGGTGTTTTGTCCCAAAAGGGAGATAATAAAAAGGATGTGTTGAATCCTATTGTTTTGCTTTCTAAGGAGAGTGAAATTGTTGCCTACATGGACCAAACCACACCTTTAAAGCCAAGTAATGTAAATTATACTTATGGATATGGTTCAGATTTTGTATTAGGTGGTATGTCTCACAGAGGATTAGGTTTTGATGACGAATCCGAGGCAACCCCTAGTGGAATCGGGTCATGTGCAAAGGAAATGGAAGAACAAGAAGGAGCATGTTCTAATTTATCAACCTCTGATAAGGAAATTGATGCCGATCATGATAACAATAGGAAGCTAGATGATGTGGTGGCTGAAGAACTGATTTCTGATGAATTATCCCCCAAGAAAAATGAAGGTTTTTTGTCAATTGGAGGTCTAAAGTTTTATACTCAAGATGTGTCTGATGAAGAAACTGATGTGGACTATGATGGAGACTCACTAGTTGATGAAAGCTTTGGAACTACTGACCAAGAGAAGCAAGATGGAGTATGTGAGACTGACTCCTCTGGAGTTTCTTCGGATGATGATTCAGATATTGATGAAGAAGTTGCAGAAGATTACTTAGAAGGAATTGGTGGTGAGGATAGTATTTTGGACACGAAGTGGTTGGTAGATCAGACATTGGATGAATATGATGATGTTAGTTCTTCAAATACTTCTTTTGATGAGACATTGGAGAAGTTGGGTGGGATTGCTCTCCAAGATGCATCTAGGGAATTTGGCATGCAGAAGTATAAGTCGAGAAATAAATATTCGGGCGGTGCTAAAGATGCTCGGTCGCCAGCATTGGATGATCTTAATCTAGTAAAGGATCCAAGAACTCTATCTGGTAAAAAGAAGCATGTTACCAAATTGCCACGGTCTTGGCCTTTACAGGATCAAAAGAGCAAGAATTCCCGAAAATTTCCTGGTAATGAATGTTTATTATGGTTATCTCAATCAATATGCACTTACTCTTCAGCTTGAATGTAGGATAATTTTCTAGTTGATTCTTTTTGAATGTTCCTAGACTCAGACGTGTTTAGAATTTTGTAAAACTTCTATGAAAAGAAAAATAAATAAAATAAGGAAATTAACTACAGAAAAATATAAAGATGTTTCCCCCTTTTTTTACTGCTTGTGCTAAATTTTATGGCTATGGTCTGCAAAAGAGAGAGCCTTGGACCATTTTCATATTTATTATTTATTTGCTTTCTCATTTCGTGTAAGTCTTTACAAACCATCAATATTTTAATGATCTAAAAGAAGCTTTAGTTTTTATAAAATTTAAGTTTTACATGAAATGAGATAACAAATAAGCTGGTTCAACTATGTCAATTGACTATCTCACATCTAGTCACAAATAGTTCAAGCACATCATCACACTTTCCTTTGTCAGACTTACTTGGTTTAGATTAGTATCTCTATATGCTTCATGTATTCCTTGATGAACCAACTGTTGGAAATTCCCAATATGAGGGCATTTAATATAGTATATGTTGATGGCTATTATTTTTCTTATTTTCATTTTGCACAAGGTAATTAAAATGTCAATATGTTGGTAGGAAACCTATTTAAAAACAGCCTTTTTTGTAATTATAGTTTTGGTGGTACATTAGTAAACCTGAACGCAGATCCTATTATATGTTCTTATAACATGCTCACTCTTCAGGTGAGAAGAAGAAATATCGCAAGGAAATGATTGCTGTGAAGCGCCGTGAAAGAATGCTTCGCCGGGGTGTAGATCTTCAGCAAATTAATTCGGTAAAATGAAACATTTCAAGAGATTTAACAACCTCTTGTTTCCTTTCCTTTATTGTATTTATGATGATTATTGATGCCATTTGTTTTCTCATAATACCTTACTTATCATGCTTAATATGCAGCAAACTCTCATGGCCTACCTATTATGTTTTATTTTCAGCACTTCCTGAAGTTTTAGGATTTTTTGGCCATAGTGTTACTGTTCATCCGTTTCTTCGTCCACAATTGAGATTTTCTGTTTAAAAAGTTTAGTTGGGACAAGTGAACATCATTTTCCCAACTAATTCTCCCTTTCATTGATTTTGATTAAAGTCGTAAAATATTTGAGTGTATTCAGAAAGAGTCATACATGTGAAGAATAATCCCAGATAAGTGTTATTTGATTGATCGTTTTTCTTCAAACAAGACAGAAAAATACAAGTTGTTTTAAGCAGCTAGAAGTAATAGTGAACTGGCTCAACTTGGTCCTATTCCATTCAAGTTAGCAACCGTAATTATTATTTTTCTTTTAATTGTTCAAATGAATGTGTGTACGTGTTTTGATAGACACTTTGAGGAAACCATTTGTAATTAATAAATGAATATTAAGTAGTTATTAAATGCATTTTATGCATGAATGATTGAAGACATTAACTGCTCCATGTTTTGATGAATTGTAGAAATTAGAGCAGATCGTTTTGGATCAGGATGAAAAATATTCTTTTCAGCCAATGCATCCTCGGGACTGTCCGCAGGTATGGTACTATGGGTAACCTTTGATTTTTCATAACTGATCTTCCCCCACCCACCCACCACCACCATCTCTGCTGTGGTTTTTAATCCTATCTTATGGACATGGATCATTTTCTGCCACGAGACAATGAGGTGCAAGTTGGAATACTTTCTACAATTCCTTATTTCAACATAGCCCGAAATAAGATAAATCTGAGGTTTGGACAGTTAGTTTGTTCAATCAAAAGTAAGGCCAAGCATATGAAATATCAGCAGTGTTAAAGAGGATAACTTGTGAGATGAAAAGTTTCAGTTAGCCGTTGAACTGATGCATTTAAAAGGAAACAAAACTGATCATATTGGAATGCAAGTAGGAAAGAATCCTGCTTTGAAACACAATGGGGAGCTCTGACATGAATAAGCATCAAAGAAAGGCTTTTATCTTCTTTTTAACTAGCTTCTGACCAGTTTGCTGCTATTGGAGTATATTTGATGTACTTAGTTCACTGTAGGTAAGAAGATTAGCTGCAATATACCGTTTGTCTAGCGGATGTCAGGGTTCTGGAAAGAAAAGGTAATTAGTGTTTTCCTACTGCATGTATGGAGTCCGATGTTTAAACCTGATCTCATTTCCATTTACAGTTTTGTGACAGTAACACGCACACAATACACTTCCATGCCATCTTCTAGCGACAAACTTCGTCTGGAGAAGGTACCAAACTGCTTTTAACTACACTCTTTAAGGTTCTGCACAAGTTCTATTTTATTTTTATTATATCTACAAGTAGTTATATATTTTTTGCAATGTTAACCCTCTAGAGTTTTGGGTGGTCTATTAGTGAAAAATAGCAGACTTATAACCTTTTTCTTTCTGGACTGTAGCTAATTGGAGCCGATGATGAGGATGCAGACTTTGCTGTTAATGAAGGGTTTGACACGAAGGCTTTCGGTGCAGGCAGAACAAGAGCAAAGAAGACTGCTAAAGGGAGTGTCTCAAAGAAAGTCGGTTCTAGTAACATCGGTGAAAGTGAGACAAAACGGAGTGGGAAAAAGGTTTCATATGCTAGTCAACCTGTCTCCTTTGTATCAAGTGGCATCATGGTATCAGAAACTGATGAGGTCAGAACTACGGATCCTGAGGGTTTATCAGAAAGTTATGAACATAATAAGGATATTGTCCGATCAGCACAATTTGGCGCCTTTGAGGTACATACAAAGGGTTTCGGATCCAAAATGATGGCTAAAATGGGATTTGTTGAAGGCGGAGGATTAGGCAAAGATGGTCAAGGTATGTCACAGCCCATTGAAGTCGTACAGAGGCCTAAATCCCTTGGTTTGGGTGTGAATTTCACCAGCACAAGCAGTGACTCGGAGAGGGTACATCATACTAAATCAGGTGTAGCCTCTGGAAATCTCATCAAAGGTTGTAGCAGTCAGCACACTAAATCTTTCGGCTCTTTTGAAAAGCATACCAAAGGTTTCGGATCCAAGATGATGGCAAAGATGGGTTTTGTGGAAGGTATGGGTTTGGGCAAGGATTCCCAAGGCATCATAAATCCTTTGGTCGCTACTAGGCTCCCCAAATCCCGAGGATTGGGTGCTAATCACTAGAAGTGTTTCTGAGGTTAGTTCCATGCATGTGTAATTCTCTTTTTATTACCACCTATACTGCCATTAACCGTCCGAAGGTTTCTGTGTTTTAGTGAAACACTAATTATATAGAAGAGAGAGTGATGAAGTTGCAGAAACATTCCATGCATTTGATCTTGATTGCTTCTTCCATTCCCATATTTTCCTTTTCTTGTTCTGAATTGGTATACTTTTCATTCATTCTTTATGCATTTAATCAGAATATTATTAGTTTCTAGATGACAGATGTCAACTGCAAGTCCATTTGATTGAATGAAATCGCAGCAGAGAAGGATATTTTATTTATAAATTTTTAAGAGTATTCGTAAAATAAGTGTTCAAATTGTTGCATTTTTATCAAGGCATAAAGATAACTTCACAATAAGAAGAATTACACAGATAATGTGTAGCAAAAAAAACAAAAAACAAAAAGATAGATTGTCAAATATGGTAAGAACCAAAACTTTACTCCCGCTTAGTGGAGCCATTTACAATTTAAATCATTTAATTTACCTTTAATTTTTTTATAGACCACAAATCTTTAATTTAGTCATATTAAATCATTAAACTTTTATTATTAACAAATTAAATCATTCACACTAGCATTGTTATATATTTTAATGGAAAAGCTAACTCAATAATCCTACTAAACATATTTTTCTATGTCAGTGAGTTAATATTAATTAAAATTAAAGAAAAATATTATATTTTTATATTAAATTATTAAAGAAATTTAGTAAATTTATATCGATTGAATTATAATTTTTTAATAATTTAATATAAAAAAGATTTTAAATATTTTTTCTTTAATTTTAATTAATATTAACTTACTGACATGAAAAAATATGTCTAGTAGGATTATTGAGTCAACTTTCCTGTTAAAATAATTAACAATGTTAGTATGAATGATATAATTTGTTAATAATAAAAGTTTAATGATTTGATCTGATTAAATTAAAGGTTTGTGACATATATGAAAGTAAATGATAAATTCAATGACTTAAATTTTAAATGACTTTGCTTAGTGTTTTGGAGTCACTTCTGAAATTTCTATTTCACAAGAAAACATGTTAAAAGAGTTAAAAGTTCACATGTTCGGTTCTCGTCTGTGTTAGTTGTATTAAAAAACAAAAATCTATAATAATAGAGAGATACGAATAACAAACATCTTATATTACTCAAATTTAAAAAATAACTTCTTTCTCTTCAACTATAACAAATTTATGCATATATGCTCATTTTTGTGCATGTTATAAATCACTTGTTTGTAGACATTAACAAGATAAAATTTTTCAATCAACTAATTGACAAACTACAAATCAAGTGGCTCATTCAACTTTAATTCAGAAATATTACAACAACATTAGCAATAAGATCATATCTGATTTATAATATTAATAATGAGAATGTATCTGACATGATAAACAAGCAACAAATTTATGAGCTAATATTCAACAAATTGCTATTCAGTAAAGAGCTAATGGTTAGTTGACTTCAGAGAAATGCTACCGAGGCTTAGGTTTATGAAAAGTTCAAACATTTTAATTAAAATCAACTGCACTAGAAATCTTTTAGCTAAAGATTTTTTTGCACCTTTCCGATGTGGTTATCGTCCTTAAAACTTTATCGTGCATTGTTCAATAAGAAAAGAATAAACGAAATACAAGCACTAACAACACCAATGATTTAAACAATTTTTAATAGAGGAAATTTAATTCTAACGACTCAAAAAATATGTTAGGATAAAATTATTGAAGAAATTAAGATAAAAGAATGATCATAAAAGAACCTAAAATTTTACCTCAACGAAGAACTCTCAATCGCAAAAGAGAGACCGACCAAGAAATTTCCTCAAGAATTTTTCTCAAATATCGAATTTTCATACTGAATTGAACTTAGGCCGTCGATTTTCTCTGATTATAGAGAAAGAAATTCTAAGCTTTTTGTTCCTTTTTCTTTATCCTTTTTAGAGAATCGGAATAACATCGATGAGGAAGGAAGACCAATAACGACGATACTTATTGGACGAAAGCAGCGCGGGTTTCTCATATTTCGTTGATTTTCTATTCTTTAGATGAGTAAGGCGAAAGAAATAGGAAAACAACTTACCAATTTCTAGGGCGTAAGTTGTTTTACATAGAAAAGGAGTTTCCTTTACTTTAACTTGCAATTTATTTTACATTGACTTCCTCTTTTTTCCTCAACCAAACATTATAAAATTAGGAAAACATTTTTCGTAAAATATTTTCCTTCAAACAAACACACCCTTAGAATGGTTTAAAAAAATTAAGCATAAAGATAATTTTAACCCGTAACGTTTATAATTTTTATCATTTTGGCCTTTATTTTTTTAGGATAAATTTAACCCTTAACATATATCTTTTTGACAAATATATATTTTTTAACTAGCATAATGATTAGATAGTTAAAAAATTAACGTTAATGATATGTTATATATATGTAGAATGATATTTAAGTTTTGAGAATGCTTAGTAGTCTTTTATTTTAGATTTAATTAATTTTTAATATTTTATTTGAATTTTAATTGTTTTATATTTTATGTTAGAATAAAATTATATTTTATATGTATAAATTTATCATTATCATAAAAAATTTAACGATAATAACATGTTATATATATAGAATGAGGCTAAATGTTAAAAAATTTAAAATATATTATCACATATATGACATATCATTATATTTTTAACGGTTTAATTATTATATTAGTTAAAAAATAAATTATTTATCAAAAACACATAAGTTTAAGGGTTAAATTTATCCAAAAAAGAATAAAACCAAAATGATAAAAACTATAAACGTTAAGGATTAAAATTATCTTATGCCAAAAATTTAAGTGCCTAGTCTCTTTTGCCATCTTGCAAGTGTTCAAACTATTATTTTGTTTATTAAAATAGATGTTTCAACTAACGCGGGTAAAAAATAATAATTTGAATATTTAAAAATAAGTAACACCTAAAAATAAGTAAAATAAAATTTAAATACTTGAAAAAGTAATTTAAACATTTATCTTAACATTAAATTTAATAATTTTAGTCAAAAAACTGATATACTCTATGTTAGGTTTGAAGGTGCTCGATGAACAACCGATTTACTTGCCAATTTGATGGAAAATTGGTAATTTGAGTGTTGGTTGTGGAAGCAAAAAGATAAGAATTGGACACAAGAATTTTAGAGTGTTCGACCTTCGAACAAGCACCTACATCCACTACCTTAGCTTTCATTTTACTAAGGATTTTCCAAATTCACTAAGAGTCTATTCCTTTTGAGAATAAAGAGCTAACCTTACAAACTTTGATCCAATCCGAATTAAGTATCCAAAGTTCACAACCCGAACTTTGGGAATTCTCTCAATAAAGAGATAAACAAAGCAAACTTTGATAATCCTTCTAATAAGGCTAATATTTGCAACTAAGCTCTCACCTAATCCTAAGACACTTGAGCATACATTGAAAATTTAACTCATAATTGTTTTGTCTACCCAAAGATTGAAATTTAGCTCTAAGACAATTTTCTCATCATAATGTTGTTGCAATTGAAGCATTGGTTTTATCTTGATGCTTGAGGCTTCTTTTTTATCATCTTAATTGAGTTTCTAGTTGTTGGTGACCATTGGGATTGATTTATTGCTTATTTCAAGGCTTATTTCTACTTTTGATCGGTATCAAAACACGTTGAAACTGTTTTGATATAGCTGCTTTGGGAAATAGCCGTTGAACCTGCATTTAAGAATCGGTACCGAAACACCTACAAGGTGTATCGAAACCCTTAGCTCATGGTATCGAAACAAGCCTTAGCTGTTTCAATATTGCTCCTAGCCATTGGGTCTTTTATAAAATCGTTAATAACCATTGTGGGTATATCAAAACACTTAAAATAGATTTTGGTATTGACGTATCAAAACAAATATTTGTTGTATCGAAAACAAAACTCACAGTGACAAAAAGTATCAAAATGGTCCAAGACCGTATCAAAACGAGTGTCTAAAATTTGCCTTTGGAAAACAAAACGGTATCGAAACACCTAAAAGGTGTATTGAAACGCTTGGGTTAAAAATACTTCTTTGGTTTCATTAATCATTTAAAAAACCTTTAAAATCTCTCAAAACCCTCTTAAATATATTTTCAAGTTGTTTGGACATAAGAATCTTTTTTGAAATCTTTTCAAATTAGTCTAAAACTATTTTTCAATTATTATATCAAAATATTAGTTCTACAATCTCCTCTTTTTGATATAATAAAACCAACTTAAAAAATTGTTTTTGAGATTGTTTTCCCTTTGTAAAATAAAGTTGGAATAAGAGAATTAAAGATATCAAAACATTAAAGCTCTCTCTTAATCAATAAATCATTTGATAAACCATTTTTTCACAATATTCTTCCCCTTTTTGTTATATCAAAAATGGTTCAAAACAAGTTTGGAAATTTGTAAAGCTCATAAGGAGAGTTTTGAAATACCAATTGTTTTAAAAGCAAATATTAAAAGTTAGTTTATGAAAACAAAAGGCTCCCCTTACTTAAAGCATCACTAAGTGTTAGTCCAACATATATGATAATCTAGTTGAAATAAAAAAAAGAAAATGAACACAAATTCAACTAAAAATTTTACAGCACTTGAACTTAAGGGAGGATGTGAAGCCTTTATTTTTCAAGTGTTCTTCTTGTGTGTATGGAGCACCCCCTTAATCTTGTACTTTGATGTTTATACCTCCATCACACCTATAATAAGACAATCTTTTGGTATCCAAATTGCTTTGGATCCTTTAGCATTAGAAGCACAAATTGTAGTCCCCTTAGGAATTTATTTTTCAATTTCATCATTTTTAGTTGAAGTGATTAGTCTTTTTGGAACCCGAACACTTCTAAAACATTTTTCATCAATAAATCTAGGGGTACTAAAGTGTCTCAAGTAAAAATTTGACTTTCCTAAATTATTTATCTTTTCAAGCTCTTTGAAAATCAAATCTTTTTTTCTTAAGATTACCTAAACCCATTTGATGATTTTTTTCATCTTTTGAAGCAAGTTTTGAAAATTAAAAACTTTAAGTTCAAATTCTTTTAATCTTACTTCAATTTCAAAATTGGTTTTCAAAAGCAAATCATTTTCTATTTTAAGCTTTGAAATTATCTTTTTGTTCTTAGAAAATGAAATCAGGGACATCAAGTATAGGTTGACTTCTTCATTTTCGATGGAGTCCCCGTCATTCCAAATAGCCACATATACTTGCTTCTTTGAATATGATCCCTTCATGATATACTTGTGGGTGTCCTTCATCTTCTTCTTTGATTCGTACTTTGAGTATTTTTTACTTTTATTCCTCATGAATCGGTCGAAGTCCATGAAGAGTTGGGCAAGCTCTTTATCTTCTTCACTATCCTCCTCACTTGATTCTTCAAAATAAATACACTTGGAGGTCTTGATAGCAATAATGTTGATATTTACACAAAACTCTTAAATTTTCTTTTTCCCCATCAATCTAATCATTTCCTTCTTCTTCTCCTCTTCTCTTCCTTTCATCATGATATGATGTGTGAGGAGTGACCATATGAGTTCATCAAGCTTGAGATTTTTGAGATTTCTTGCTTCAATGATGGCAGTCCTTTTTGAGTCCTATGAATCGGGAAGAGAATAGATGAGCTTATGAACAAACTTCTCATTTGAATGATCTCTCCATATCCTCTAAGTCTATTGGTGATGGTGGAGAATTGATCAAACATATTTGCAATGTCATCTTCCAGATTCATCTTGAAGTTCTCGTACTCTTGGTTGAGAAGTCCAATCTTTGTCTCCTTTACTTCATTAGCACCTTCGTATGTAACTTCGAGCTTGTCCTAAACTTCCTTGGCACTCTCACAAGAAGACATATTCTCATAGATGGTTGGATGAAATACACAAACGAGAATGTGCAAAGATTTGCTATTAAGAATCATCTTCTTGCGATCTTTCCGCTCCATTCCACCTTAGTTCCTTTTGACACTCTTTCACTATATCCTAAAGTTTTTAGTCACTTGATTTGATGAAATACTTCATACTTATCTTTCACTGGGAGTAGTTGGATCCATCAAACAATGGTGGATTGTCAATAGATTGAGCCATGGATTGTTGGTTGATCGTAAATTGGTCGAGCTTGTCGGATTTTCTCAATAGGATGTTAATCTCTCTCGATTGAGCCTCACTCTGATACAAATTGTTATGTTTGAAGGTTCTCAATGGAAAATCGATTTACATGCCAATCTGATGGAGAATTGGTAATTTGGGTGTTAGTTGTGAAAGCAAAAAGATAAGAATTGAACACAAGGATTTTAGAGTGGTTCGGTCTTCGAACAAGCACCTACATCTAGGGATGTAAAAATAGTTACTTCGGATGTTTTTTAGGTAGGTTAAAATCAAATACAGGTCATTTCAAGTTGATTTGATGTTTTGACTCAATTCGGGTCGAGTGCAGGTCTACTTCAGGTCAGATCCATTTCAAGTCGGATCTATTTCAGATTGGGTCCATTTCAGTTCGGGTCTGTTTCAAGTCAAGTCCATTTTAGGTCGGGTCCAAATCGAATAATTGATAGTTTCATCTCAAGTCGGGTAGATTTTAGATCGGGGCTATTTCAGGTCGGTTGAATTTCAGGTTGGGTTCATTTCAAGTCAGTTTTGTTTCAGGTCAAATTAATTTTGGTTTTAAATTCATAATAATTAAAATTATTAAGTTTGATTTTGTAAAATTAAGTAAATAAACGATAGACTTTTGGTTGAATGGTTGATCATTTATTTTAAATTAATTATTTAATATCTAACGTCTTTTACTAGCATAAATCTCATTAAAATAAATACTACGTAGTATACTTAACAAAAATATCATATAACGAATCATGATTAATATCTTAAAAAATAAAAATTATTCTAAATTACAAAAATTAAAAATTAATAAGGAATAAATATTGGACTACAAAGTCAAAGAATAAAATTTTAAATTAGAAAAAGGATAAACATTAATAAAATAAATATCATCTTATTAATACATTTTAAAAATGAAAATATAAAATTTAAATTATATATAGAATTTATATTATAGATGAAATAATATTATATAAAAATTTATATCATATAAGAAATTTATACTATATATAAAAAATATACTATATATAGAATGAAATTATATATGGACTAATATTATTTTTTGAAATAGAATAATACTATATATGAATTATACTATATGTGAAATAATATTATTTTTAGAAATAGAATAATACTATATATGAATTATACTATATATGAAATAATACTTATAACACCCTAAAACGACTTAGAAGGATGTTACATTAAGTCAAAGACTAGTTGAATTATGTATAATTAAGAATTAAAATATCACATGATATATTAATTAATCAATTTAGAACTTAATTGAACTAAAGAAGAAATATAGAACTAGAATAAAGATGTAATTGAAATAAAAATAAAGTATGAAGGTTTGCATGTAATAGGAAAGTATGAATTACGAAGTTGAGCAATTAAACCAAGAGTTGAGCAATTAAAGTATGAAGGTTTGCATGTAATAAGATCCATTTTAATTGGATTCTTATCCTATTAATTAAATAAAAAAAAGGGAATAAGGGAATGAGAGAAGAAAAAAATCAGCCATTCTCATCTTCTTCCCTCCCCCCTTGTATCAAAAATATAGAGAAAGAGAATAAGGAGACAAATCCATGGAAGCTTAAAGGAATAAGCTTGGGTTCTTGCAAAATTTGGTGAATATCGAACCTTCTAGCTAAGAAGAATTATGTAAGTCTTCTAAATTCTCCTTAGAATGTTGATTGGCATAAGATTGAATGTTTATAGTTGCTGGAAATTATGAACTATGGACTGAAAATTCGGTTTAAATGATGCTTACAATGTTAGAAGAAAGTATGGAAGGTACTATGTCAGAAACTTGTTGGGACTAAGTTATGAAGTGTAAAATTGTTGGATTAGGCTGTTAGAAGCTTTGATTAAGTTAGTTATTACTTTAGTTTGATGTTAGAAGCATGAACCAACAAATTAGGGTGCTTGAGTTAGGATTTAAACCTATACAATTTGAGATAGACAAATCTGTCATGACTTGTAATTATGAGTAGTAATTTTGAAAAAATTCCCTAGGAAGAATTTGAGAGAATTAGAGGCTGAAATTTTTTATACTAGTAGACTCATAAATCTATTTTAAGTAAAAATTTACAGAACCTCATTCGTATTTGTGTAGAGAAAGTTATAAGCCAATTAGTAAAGGGTGTCTCAAGTTGTCCAGAACATTCTGTTTTAGAACAGTGACTTCAAACCGCCACCATGAATAGAACAGTTGGAATTTTAAGCTGAAAATTTTTAGGAGTAATATTCCATATGTCTAGAAGGCTTTGGAAAAAACGAATCTCGATTTGGATTTACATAGAAAAAACTGGAAAAAAGTTAAAACGAGATATCAAGGTTGTCCAAAAATGAAGATAGGTTTGTCTTTAGGTAGAAAAATGTATTAAATGTCTTAGTAATAAAATGAAACATTATTATATTTAAGTAGATAATTTCTTTAGCTTTCTAAATATATAAAGTAAGCGAAAATCTAATGTACTAATTTAAAGATATGCAATTTTTAGTAAAGGGTCGATAAATTGTCTAGTGTAGGACAAATTTGAATATTGTATTTATTATGCATATGAACACTTGAATTAAGTGGTTTTAATTCATTCTAATGAATGGTTATGTATGTATGGTTATTAGAGGAATCGAACGAAGGAGATCGTGAGGAGGAGAAGGAATTAGACCTTGCAAGGAGGAAGGTCAAAGGGATCTCCATCCTCAATCCTTGATAGCTTGGAGTCTTAGTGAGTGTGGTTAACTTAGAGTTAGGAACTAGGTCCCAACCACCCCTTTTATATTTTTATTTCCATGAAACCGAACTAATTAATCACTTGGCTAAATCATGGGAGGTAGGAGTAAATTGTGTGTTAAACTTGCTTATTGCCATGTCAATTTGGATGCTAGAAAAGGCCATGAATATTGTTATACTTGTTTGCATGAATTGAATTAATGCATGATTATTGGTATATCTTTGAAAGATTAAAGTATGGTGTAGCATGCTATTTGCAATGTACATATGATAAGTTGTTCCTGCATTCATATTGCTTCATGAATTGTCATGTTGATACTTGAAATAAGAAAGAACTAACAGTAAAAAGAACTATAAATCCTTGGTTGCTAGTTGCTCTTAGGTAGTAAGGCATGCCTAGGGTATTGAGCTCTTTAACGGTGGTAAGTCACCTACTTGTCTTGGATGGTAAGTCATCCCTCTTGCTAGATACTTGTGTATCAACTTGGTAGTACTTTATGTACTTTTACCTCGTGTACATATTGTAGTGTCATAGACACATTCTTGGATGCTATATGCATCAAATTTCTAGGTACTTTGTGTACCCACTTGTAACCCAATTACCTTCGTTTTAACTAAAAAACAAGGAATCATTATAAGTAAAAATACTATATAACTTGAATATGTATTTGGTGCCTCTTGTTTTGTTACTTGACTAGTTAAAAATTAGCATGGGCTAATATATATGATATTGCATTGATACCAATATTGTAGAGTGTTGCAATCGATCGAAAAATGCTAAGAGGGGGGGTGAGTTGGATTTTTAAAATTTGGTGGACACTAATTGCAAAGGAAGAAAATTGCAAGGTGATTTAGAGTGGTTCAACTTCCTCAACAAAGTCTACATCCACTACCTTAGTGACCATACTAAGGATTTTTCACAAATTCACTAATTTGTCTTTCCTTTAAGGATAAGGAGTAGCCTTACACAATTCAATAGACTTATACCCCAAAGTCTATTGAATCAATCCCCAAATTCAAGTACAAAGAAGCAAACAAGGAAATCCTACAAGGTAAGTGTTTGCACAAATTAAGCTCTCTCACACACCCAATTAAACACTAGTAAAAGATTACAAATGAAGAACACAATAGTGTTTTTGCAAGAAAGGTTGGAAATGAAGCACAACTTGAATCTATGAATGCTTGAATCTTTTGATAGACTTTCTTGTTATTCTAATATGTTTTTCAGACCTCTTTTGTATGCTCTTAATTGATTCTAACCGTTTGTAGCCGTTGAAAGTACTTTGGAGCTGTTGGTTGTCATTAAGATTAAGCATTTAATGCTCACCTGCACAGAAGTTTCGAAACCTTTACTAGAGGTTTCGAAACCTTTAAGAATTTTAAATAAAGTAGCCATTACAGGTTGAAAGTTTCGAAACCTTTAAACAAGGTTTCAAAACCTTACTAGGGTTTCAAAAAGCAAGTCATTTTATCCTAAAAGTTTCGAAACCTTTCAACAAGGTTTCGAGACTTTTAGCTTTGAAAAACACTTTTGACCATTTTATTGACTTTTAAAAGTATATTCAATATAGATAAAAAGTCAATAATATTATAAACTATTTTGACAACTTTAATTCGAGTTTTTGAAAATTTTATATCGAGAAAAATATTTTACAAATTTTTACAAATTAGTCCTTTAAAAATTTACTTTAAGTTATATCAAAATAAGTCTAACAAATATGCTACTTGCTCTTGAAGTGTATGCTTATATGAATTGAAAGCATGATAAATCTTGTTTGCTTTAAATTAAAAGCATGTCTATGCTATATGTCTTGATTAAAAGCATGATATGTTTAATTTGAAACCATGATAGTCCTTGTAAACTCTGAATTAAAAGCATGTCTATATTTATTAGTCTTGAATGAGAGCATGCTAATATTGTTTTCTTAAATTGAGAGCATGATTTGTTTTATATCTTTGTTACTTGGTTAATACATGTTTAACCGGTTAGTTCTAGGTACTACCTCACTAAGTACCTAATAAGTACTTATCATTATTTTGTTTCCTTCCTCTCAAAACATCAGGTTCTCAATCGAAAGAATTAAGATAAGG
The DNA here is from genome assembly GCA_035048815.1 of Abelmoschus esculentus. Classification (NCBI taxonomy): domain Eukaryota; kingdom Viridiplantae; phylum Streptophyta; class Magnoliopsida; order Malvales; family Malvaceae; genus Abelmoschus; species Abelmoschus esculentus. The sequence goes on along the minus strand of JAUCBN010000035.1, from coordinate 14,530,288 downwards.
TTGATCAAGAAAGCAAGCACAAGCAACAAGCTAGGAGTATGGTATTTTGTACATTTTGTTAACTCCTAGAAAGATGGCATAGTGAACTTGTTTAGGCTAGTATTTTGCATTTTGAGATTATGCCTGTAAATTGTATGTAATGGCCTTTATTTTGTTTATTTGTGTTGATTTGATCGATCTATAGAATTGGCCAAGAGGGGGTGAATTGACTATTTAAAAAATTTGGTGAAAGATTTTCGGTAAAAAATAGAAAGTGAAGAACAAATGATTTATAGTTGTTCAAGCTTCGGAACAAGCTCTACATCCACTACCTTAGCTCCCACTAAGAATTTTGAAATCAATTCACTAAGAATTCAACCTTTTTCTAAGTTCAAGGGATAACCTTTACAAACAAGTCAATTTTTTACCGCAAATTGACATGATCCTCACAAAGGATTACAAACGATAAGAGTGGGCTAAAATGAATTCTCTCACAAGATATATGCGCCCCAATCACAAAATAACTCTCGCTAAACTCAATTACAATGAATTAAAATGAAAAATAGGAGTTGGGAGTCAAGATATGCAATGAGGTGCTTTGGAGTTGGATTTGTATTCTTGAATGTTGCTTAAGGATCAATAGTTGTTAATGTTACTTCAAATGCTTCAATTTATACCTTCTCATTGATTTCTAACCGTTGAGGTTGTTGGGAATTGAAATAAATACGTTGGGGATTTATCTTCCCACAATAAATTCATTTCTGCAGGCTTCAATATCGATACTCGGGGTACCTGTTTTGAAATAGGACACAAACAAAAAGAGTCATTGTGTATTTAATAGGGGTTTGTCGAACCATATTTTGATACCAATTATAAACTGTGAAGACTGATACCGATACATGTTTTAAAACATGTTAACCACCATTTAAAGCTTTAACTACCTCTAACGGTCCACTCATTTAATGTTAAAATAGCTGTGGGATTTTTGGGTTAGAATTTAAAATGTTAAAAAAATTAAGTATTGGTTCGTGATACGTGTAATAATAGCGCAACTGTGCAGTATACACGTCGCACGTAATAAAGTGATAAGTATATCGTGTATCGTCTCCACAAGGATTGATATACTTAATATGTCTTCCCTTGTTCCCTTGCTCCTGAAAAATAAAGTAAAGACAAAGATAAGTGGATTTGTTTAACTAACTAAATAATTAAATAACAAAACATAAAATAAAAGATTGATAACAATATAGAGAAACTCAGTAGGATCCAGGTGCGTCAATTAGTGGATTCGATTGATCTTCTTCTTGTCCAATGCAATTACACAATACTGCTTTGGCAGTACTACAGATATAACCTCGACAGCGTTAGTGTTTTCTGCCGCGGCAATCTCTTGCTCTTGGGCAGATGCATCAAAGTTCAACAAAGTGTCCGTAGTTGACTCCGCTTATCTCTAAGTCAGAGCGCTGTTGATGACTAGTCCTTGACGATACCTCTCGGCGTGAATCAACGATAATCACCAACCAATCCAACACTTCTTTTAGCTTCTAAAACTCTTAACCTATCTCTAGGCCGAGTTAGTGTCATCAATACCGTACTTATCCCTTTCGTGAATCTACACCTCTCGGTGCTAGATAAATATATTACTTATAAACTTCTCTCTCGAGCTTGAATGCAAAAACAAAGAATGGCAATAGGATAAGCAAACTTTGATATTATTATTGCATTAGAACAAAGAAACAAGAAACAATCTCCTCTCACTAATATCCACAACCTTCACCTATCCTTAAGATATTTAGAACATAATGTCGATAGGTATAAATCTTAGGGGAAGGGTTTCTCTAAAATGGCTCCCTTAACAATTTGGTCGGCTAGGCTATATATAGTCTTAACCTAGAGCAAACCTTTCCTAAATAAACTCTAACTTAGAGTAGGGAACAAGTCTTCTTTATGAGATCTGATATTTCAAAGTTTGCCGCCTTCTAGAAGAATTTTCCCGTTTGGTCTTTGACTTGGGCTTTTAGTGCGTTAGCTTGGTCCAATTGGTGCGCTGCATCTTCCAGAATGTTCTCTATATTTTTGTCTTTCATTCGCCTACAATATTGATGTTGCAACTCTGGATACTGTCGCGGCCTTGTCCCTGCCTCGGTCTTGACATTGCTTCACCGCTGCTTCGGCCTTGGATATTCCTGTATGTACAAAATATATAATAATATATACATTCTCTATAAATTTCGACTTTGTAATTAGTGATAACGGAATATCTAATATTATGCAAAGAGTCCATATTTCAGTTCAAGTTGGTGTATAATAGATGCATAAAGTACCATGAGAAGGATAATAAATAACTGCCTTTTAGGTACTCATCAAATACCCCCAAACTCAAACTATTGCTTGTCCTCAAGCAATGCAAGACATCAAATTGCCGAACCTTACTCCCCTTTGGTCTTACTTTTCCATCTATTCTCCCACAATGGTCATGTCTATCTCTTCGTTTTAGCCACCAGTCTACCCAAGGACTTTTACTAAGAAACAAGCTATAAGGCTAGGTGAGTGTGTGCGTTTTATGGACAAGGTTGATTCAAGGCTTTCTTAGATAAACTCAAAGTTCAAGACAAGTAGAATTTGGATTAAAGCTATCTTCTTAAAACAACAAGTCTTGAGCCAGTTTTGGGCACTTCAAGATATGCGTTTTCTATTTTCTTTTTTTTCTTCTTTTTTTTTCTTTTTAACCACCTATTTAGCATACTAGAGCCAATTTCGGGCACCTGTAGCATGAAGGAGAGCAAGACTAGAGCCAGTGATAGGCACCTCTAGTTATTTTTCCAAAAGCTTCTAAGTCTTTATCACTTAAGTTTATTAAAAGAACTCTTAAATCAAGCAGGTCCAAAAAGTGTTTCTTTGTTTTCTAACCCTAAAGCAAGCTTCTAAGTTTTATTCCATGAGTATCCTATGGTTATCCCTTCAAAACAGAACTTGGTCATGGTAAGGAGAAAGATTTCTATAGCCTTAAAGGAGTAAACTGAAGCAAAGCTGATGTAGAGCAGTGCAAGATTAAAAACAGTAATTTAAGAAAAAGAATATTGCCAAAAAAATTTCAAAAAAATACTCCTTTTTTGGTAATGCCGTGGCAGTGGGTTGCCTCGACAATGCTTCTGCATCTACAATACCCCCAAACTCAAACTGAGCATTATCCCCAATGCTCAACTCACACAACAGATAAAATTGATAAAACAAGTAAAGATAGTAAAAAAAGAGTTTCTTGGAAAGATTCTGAGAAAAATAAGAGAGTTTTGAGATTGTAACGAATATAAAAAGAGAGAGATTGATTAAATAATTCTAAAGAAACAAGAATGCAAGAGTGAATAATTCAAGAGAAAGAAGGTGCTTATAATAGGCCTTGGCTATGTAGCCGTTTGAAATACTAGTCATTTGGTCTTTACTGCCGTTTGCATTTACTACCTCGGTAAGAATCTCAGCAGACTAGCTGTTACCCTATTCTGCCTGTTGGGACTGCTGAGGCTCTGAAACTATGCACTGCCACGACAACAGACTTCCTGCTGTGAACTACTTCTCTGTTATTCTTGCTTTATTGTCCTAACCTAAAAAGATAAACATCAAGAAACATTCAAATAATGAGAAGATAATTATTCCTAAATATCATAATTAAGAGAATTCATAAAAATACCAAATAAAATAAAAGAGAAAATTAATATAAAATAAGAATATAAAGAAAACTTATAGAGAGTCATTTCCAATATTTCTTATAGTCCATCTGCACCTTCATCGAGTTACAATTCTGCCTAAAATGGTTTGGACCATAATGAATACGGATAGTCCTCTTTGTATTATCTTGGTGGAGCTGTCTTTCTTTCGTGTTCTCTTATAATCCATGCATGTCCTCCATCTTGATATTGTTTCTAAAGGCAAAAATAAATTGTTAGAAAAATTTTATCAACATCCAACCACTTAATTACCTCATTGCCATTAACTTCCATCATAGTTGGATATAGCCTTCATTGTCGTAGCCATTGTTGTGATAGCCAATTGTCGTGACAATCTTTTGCCAAAATTTGGTGTAAGTCAAGTGAAGAATCATCTTTCTTGAAGTCTTCAAGAATCAACCCATATTGTTTTTTATGCTTCTCAGTAATCTCCATAAATAGAGATTCTGTCTTGAAAATAACATTAGATGAAATTACCAAAGAAATATCATCTTTTGAACAATCATATCCTATTTGTGATGGCTTCAAATCTTGTAACGTTGACTCTTCGAAATATACCTACAATGGAAAATATGAGTTTTTAAAGAATTCAAAAGGTTCATTCATTACCATCTCATATTCTATTATCACGGCATTGCCATCTTGTTGATCGAGCATGTCGTCGTGTAACTGCCTCGACAGCTGCGAGTGTGAGTAATCCTCAGATTCCATTTTCTGCATCATTGCTGCCGTAACATCTTGGGAATCAGATTCCTCAAAATTTTCTAGAACATTACTCTCATTGGCCTCGTTGAGTGGTATCGTGACATTGCCATGTTCATGCTTCTCTACTGTCGCGACAATTGCATCAATAGTGCACTCATCCACTGTTTGACAATCTTTCTCATAAACATGTTCTAGACTTAGAGGTTCCAGAATTTTCTCTTTGTCCTCTAGTGTTGGGATTTCAGTATCCCTAAGGATTGATTGTTGGGTCATGTTATCCAGGGCATATTCAGATCTCTACAATTGATTTTCTGAATCCCTCAAGGGTGCTTCCAATCTAACTATATGTGCATCCAAGAACCTTGATTGCTCTGTCATGAATTCATCAATTCTAGCCATTGATGTTTTCAATGTTTCCTCCAATGAATTTGGATACTCTTGAAAAAAATTATATTGTCATGGCATATCTATAACACCAACAAAATTGTCATGATACAAAAAATTTTGAGCGTTTTGATCATACCATGAAGGATTTTGTTGTTGGTTCCATCTATGGTCTTCTCTGTGGCCATATGTTTTAGTAGTGTATGGGAAATTGTTAACCAAATGATCATCTCCACAATTAAAACAAAAATTTTCCCAGGCATAAACTTGTTGGGTTGCTCTTGGTTGGCATAGATAATCATCATTTAATCTAGGAAATTCTTGATTGGCTCGACTCATATCTTCCAACATCAACTCTCGAATATATTTCTTTCTTTCTTTCTTCTTGCATCTAGAGCCTTCAACTTGAAACACACCTAAAATTTTTATTTTTATTTTTTTAAGAAAAATAAAATATGTTAGTAAAAATAATAAAACAAAAACAAGAAAATTAAAGAAGACAAAATTTAGTTGCAAATCCCAGGCAACAGCGTCAAAAACTTGATGCGTGTAATAATAGCGCAATTGTGTAGTGTACATGTCGCAAGTAATAAAGTGATAAGTATATCGTGTATTGTCTCCACAGGGTTTGATATACTTAATATGTCTCTCCTTGTTCCCTTGTTCCTGAAAAATAAAGTAAAGACACAGATAAGTGGATTTGTTTAACTAACTAAATAATTAAATAACAAAACATAAAATAAAGGATTGATCTTCTTCTTGTCCAATGCAATTACACAGCACTGCTTTGGCAATACTGCAGATACAACCTCGGCAACGTTAGTATTTTCTGCCGCAGAAATCTCTTGCTCTTGGGCAGATGCATCAAAGTACAGCAAAGTGTCCGTAGTTAACTCCATTTATCTCTAAGTCAGAGCGCTGTTGATGACTGGTCCTTGACGATACCTCTCGGAGTGAATCAATGATAATCACCAACCAATCCAACACTTCTTTTAGCTTCTAAAACTCTTAACCTATCTCTAGGCCGAGTTAGTGTCGTCGATACCGTACTTATCCCTTTCGTGAATCTACATCTCTCGATGCTAGATAAATATATTACTTACAAACTTCTCTCTCGAGCTTGAATGCAAGAACAAGGAATGACAATAGGTTAAGCAAACTTTGATATTATTATTCCATTAGAACAAAGAAACAAGAAACAATATTCTCTCACTAATATCCACAACCTTCATCTATCCCTAAGATATTTAGAACATAATATCGATAGGAACAAATCTTAGGGGAAGAGTTTCTCTAAAATCGGCTCCCTTAACAATGTGGTTGGCTAGGCTATATATAGTCTTAACCTAGGGCAAACCTTTTCTAAATAGAATCTAACTTGGAGTAGGGAACAAGTCTTCTTCATGAGATCTGATATTTTCAAGTTTGCCACCTTCTAGAAGAATTTTCTCATTTGGTCTTTGACTTGGGCTTTTAGTGCGCTAGCCTTGTCCAATTGGTGCGCTACATCTTCCAGAATGTTCTCTATATTTTTGTATTTCATTCTTCTATAATGTTGATGTTGCCACTCTGGATGCTGTCGCGGCCATGTCCCTACCTCAGCCTCGACACTGCTTCACTGCTGCTTCGGCCTTGGATATTCCTACATGTACAGAATATGTAATAATATTTGCAGTCTCTATAAATTTTGACTTTGTAATTAGTGATAACGGAATACCCGATATTATGTAAATAGTCTATATTTCAGTTCAAGTTGGTGTATAATAGATGCATAAAGTACCATGAGAAGGGTATTAAATAACTGCCTTTTAGGCACTCATCAGTTCGATACTTGGGTTGAAACAATAGTAACGTTTTGATGCAAAAAGTTATCGATGCTGGTATCAATACTTGTTCTTTAACTCAAAAACATTTTCTGAAAAATAAGAGGCGGTATCGATACATGTTCTAGGGGTATCGATACTCTCATTTAAAACACACTTAGAAAATTATTTTAAAGCTCTTAGTTTGACTTGAAAACAAAAATTTGACTTAAGAACTTAAAAAATTATTACAAAATTGTCCATTATCATAGTTGTTATATCAAAATCAATTTTGAATTTACAGTTTGGCATGCAAACTATTGAACCAAATATGTTAGCTTGTAAGCCTAGGTTGGCATTAGTTATTATAGTGAAATTGAAGTAAATAGAATGAATGTTAGAGAATGATGATTTTGGCTTTAAATATCATGTATGCTTCTTTGATTCTTGTCTTGTTTTAGCATGCCATGCATTTTTATTTATAAGTTGTAAATGTTGGTTCTTGTAATGGTATGTAAATCTTTTGTTAAATTTATTGGCATGTAAAATTATGACAAGGTCATTCTTGGAACTAAATTAATATGATTGATATTATGTATGTTATCCTTGATCTTGTTTGGATAGTTAAACTGGTTGGTATGTGTGTTTAAATAAATTGGTGGCCTAGGAATTTTCTTGTTGCTTAATGCGAATTATAATGGATATTTGTTAGTTCGAATGATAGATCTTATTAGCTTCGAATTGCTTGAAATGGTAAATGATAGGTCTTACATTTAGATAATAGTTTGTATAGAAAAAAAATGAGGTCGTCTTGATTGATCAGCAAATTGTTTACTTGTGCTTAAAGAATTACTAAATGGTTACCTTGTCTTCCAAAAAGGACCAAGTTGGTCACTTGTTAAGAAACTTGTCTTTTTAGGAAAACATGAGTAGCACTCCTATCTCCTAAACCAGGATAGGGGTGTTATATTTTGTGATATCAGAGCTTAGGCTTTGATTCTTGGACTAATTATACATTCATGTATCATATAAGATTAAAATATGCCACATAGGAGTTGTATACCATACTTGCTTTTGTTCTTGCTTATCTGAATTTTTTTCCTTGTCTATGTACTTACAGAATGATTGATACAAGACTAATTCGGGATGATGGAAGTCCTGAAGGCTCTTTAAATGAATGAGGCAATGTGTTAATGGAACCAAATCCTCCACAAGAGCAAAATCCACCTCCAGTGGAACCTGTCCCCCAACAGGAAGCCCTTGTTATCGAAAATGTTCAAAGGGAATGTATCTTGAGCATTAAGGAGATGTTCGATCAGTTAGCATCTAACCTTAGACAAGACCAACCTATTGTTCCTGCTCTTGTTGCTGCTACACCAAGCAGGGTCCCTATTGAGAAACTTGCTCAGCATCGAGCCTATATGTTTGTTGGTACCAACGTGGAAAATCCTAAAAAACCTGAGCAATGGTTAGATCGTACCACTCAGATACTCACTAAACAGTTTCAATGTACAAATGAGCACAAGCTAGAGTGTGCTATCTCACTTCTAACTGACTAGGCCTTGAATTGGTGGGAAACTACGATCTTGATTGTTCTTATCGACTCGGTCACATGGGATTTCTTTATGAAAGAGGTTAAGAAGAAGTATGTTAGCGAGTAGTATATAAATGAACGTCGAGATAAATTCTTGCATTTGAAGCAAGCTAACAAGCCCATAGAGCTATACGTGGCTGAATTTTGTAAGTATTACAAATATGGTGCATAATACATTAAGACTGAGAAGCAGAAGTGTCAAAAGTTCATTGAGGGCCTAAGTGATGAGTTAAGCCCTATGTTCGTAGCCTTGAGAATCACTGATTTTCAAATTCTTGTTAATCGGGTTATTACAACTGAAGCCAGGATGAAAGCAGAAGAAAAGAGGAAAGGTGGGAACAAAAATGACAAGAAGCATAAACGTGAAGATAAATTTGATTAGAAGTCTAAGAAAGCCAAGCATCAGAATGAAGGCTCCTCGACCTACCATTTTGAATCGAAAGGCCGTTATATACCAAGACATTAGTCAGGAAATAGGAAATCGATCCTGGTTAACTTTATTCATAGCACGGGGAATTCTGAAAAGGCTTCAACTTGTAAATTCTGTCAGAAGCCCTATTATGGCCAATGTCGTACTCAAATGAAATTGTGTTATGGATATGGGGAGTAGATCACTTCATCAGGGATTGCACCCAGAACCCTAACAAAGATACAACTCATTCTTATGTCAATCGGAGTCCTATATCTCAAAAGAGAAATAAGGGTCCGAAACAAGCACAGGCTGGGAATCAAGGCAGGGGGAAAGGCCACTAGTCGTCTGCCACTTATCAGAAATCCCGAACCCAAGCCAGAATGTATAATATCCGGGGTAGAAATGAGGAGGAGTCTTCAAATGTGATTGCAGGTACTGTTGAATTAAACTCTTGTCTTGCTTATGCATTGTTTGATTCGGGGTCTACCCATTCATTTGTATTCTCATCTTTGGTTGATAAACTAGGGTTGAAACCTATACATGAGAAATCTGGTCTAGTTTTTTCGAATCCCATAAGTGGGAAATTGCCAATTAAATTTATTTGTAAATCTTATTTAGTAACTGTTCGAAATGTACCCTTTTCCCATTGATTTGTATGTATCACCCTCTTGTGAATTCGATCTAATACTGGGATTAGATTGGATGAGAAAACACCAAATCTAGATAGATTGACAGAATAAGAGGTTATATCTTCGGGGGTTAGGAAAAGAGTCTATTTTGCTTATAGATAGAAAACCTACCTCGACCTTTGCTGCTAGGGTTTTGCAAGATGAATATGATTTGGGGTTGCTAAAAATCCCTGTGGTATATGAACTTGTTGATGTTTTTCTCGAGGAACTACCTGGTATTCCTCCAACCAGAGAAGTGGATTTCAGAATCGAAGTTTAGTCTGGAATGAACCCGGTGTCTATTACTCCTATAGGATGGTACCAACTGAGTTGAAAGAACTCAAGAAGAAACTCCAAGAGCTACAAGATAAAGGATTCATCCGTCCTAGCTCATCTCCTTGGGATGCTCCTGTCTTGTTTATAAAGAAGAAAGATGGTACAATGAGCCTCTATATTGACTATCGCCAACTGAATAAAGCTACCATCAAGAACAAGTACCCTCTATCAAGAATCGAATATCTATTTGATCAACTCAAGGATGCTACAGTATTCTCCCGGATTGATTTTAGATCGTCGTACTACCGAATGAGAGTAAGGGAAGAAGATGTCTCTAAAACTACTTTTCGAACTCGTTATGGCCATTTTGAATTCTTGGTGATACCATTCGAGTTGACAAATGTCCCAACTGCATTCATGGATCTTATGAACAGAATATTTAAGCCTCATCTCGATAAGTTTTTGGTCGTCTTTATTGATGACATTCTAGTGTATTCTTGCAATAAGGAGGAACACTCTAAACACCTTCGAATAGTCCTACAGACCATTCGAGAACGCCAACTGTTTGCCAAATTCTCTAAATATGAATTTGGTTATCGTAGGTGTCACTCCTTGGCCATATCATCTCAGCCGAAGGAATCCAAGTGGATGCCAAAAAAATTCAAACTATTCTTGATTGGATACCTCAAAGGAACATTAGTGAAATCTGAAATTTTCTCGATTTAGATGGGTACTAAAGACGCTTCATCAAGGGGTTCTTATCTATTGTTGCACCCTTAACTAAACTACTTTGAAAATATGAACCTTATGAATGGTCAGAGAAGCAACAAAGGAGATTTGATCAACTTAAGTAAGCTCTTACTCATGCCCCGGTTCTTATCCAACCAGAGTCGGGAAAGGAGTTCACTGTGTACAGTGATGCATCTTACCTAGGACTTGGGTGTGTCCTAATGCAAGAAGGGAAGGTGGTGGCTTATGCCTCATGTCATTTGAAGCCTCATGAGTTCAACTACCCTACTTATGACCTTGAACTTGCTGCAATTGTATTTGCACTCAAAATCTAGAGACATTACTTGTATGACGAGAAATACTACTTGTTTACTGATCACAAAAGTCTCAAATATCTCTTGACTCAAAAGGCTCTCAACTTGAGACAAAGGAGATGGATGGAGTTGTTAAAAGATTATGATTTAGTTATCGACTATCACCCTGGAAAGGCCAATGTGATTGTAGACGCTCTCAGTCGCAAACCAACTTTGGCTCCTAATGCTATGAATGCTCACTTTCGGGTGTACACAAGCAAGGATTCTTGTCAGAGCTTCATTTTCATTCCACCTTGATCATTAGAATTAAAGATCTCCAGCAAACTGATTCTGATTTACAAGCTATCACTCAAAAGCTTGATTCAAAATCTAACCTTGGTTTTGTTATCCATTCAAATGGGATGTTGTAGTTTGAAGATAGAGTTTGTTATCCATTCAAATGGTAAATGATAGGTCTTGCATTTAGATAATAGTTTGTATAAAAAAAATTGAGGTTGTCTTGATTGCTCTCCAAATTGTTTACTTGTGCTTAAAGAATTACTAAATGGTTACATTGTCTTCCAAAAAAGATCAAGTTGGTCACTTGTTAAGAATCTTGTCTTGTTAGGAAAACATGAGTAGCACTCTTATCTTCTAAACCGGGATAGAGGTGTTACAATACTATTTTTGAAATAGAATAATACTATATATGGATAATAAGTTTATATTAAGTATGAAAATATATAATATATAAATATAATATATATATAATACATTAATAATTTAATATATGTATATAATATATATTGATAATTAGATGTATCATGTATGCATTAATATATCATATATGTATAATATATACATAGTACATTCATATATGCTGTACTGATTAGATGTATACATATTAGACTAATAGTAGTACATTCATATATACTATATTGATCAGATGTATACATAGTAGACTAATAGTAGTACATTAATATATACATAATAATTAGATGTATCGTGCATGTATGTATAACTATATATATATATATTATGTATTTGTATATAATATACATTAATAATTTAGTATTATATATTATAGTAATATATTAATAATTTAATATATGTATATGTATTATATTTATATATGTATATGAAATTATGTATATTATATATGTATATATACTTATAATATATATAATATTATATTATATGTATATATGATTAACCCCTAAACAAAAAAAAGTTAAAACCTTTTTCTCCATTGTTTCATTTTGTTGCTAGTTTCCCTCCTCAAATCAAGAAAACAAAAGTTTTCCTCCTAAACTAAAAAGTTTTTTTCCATTAATTTAATAATTATAATTATTTTTTAATAAATATATTTTTTTAATTTAATGATTATAATATAGTTTAATATATATAATATATACTTAGATGTAATAATAAATATAATACTTTATGTATTGATATATTATATTACATATAATAAATTTTAATATATAATATATATACTAATATATATTTAATTTGTTTATGAATTAATGTATGTATATGTATTTAATTAATGTATGTATATTATTAATTCTTTAAGCGTAACACTAATCTCTTAAGCCTAAATTACTAAACTAGTTCTCTAAGACCAATTCTCTAATCACTAAACTAATTCCTATGATCAAATCAAAACAATTTTAAAATATATAATCTAATTTTAATTAAATAAGGACCGAATCGAACAAAAAGATAAAATTTAAAACTTAATTTTTGAGTGATAATAACCAAATTGAAATAATTGTAAAATAAGGTGTACAGTGGAGCGAGATTAGATTTTTTAGGCGTGACCTATATAAAAATATACAAAAAATTTTACTCGATCTAAAGTAGTATTAAATTAAATCTAATATTTTTTATATTTTTAATTAATTATATTTAATCAAAGTTTATTATTTTATTATATATATAATAATAATAATAATAATAATCCAAAAAAATTTACTATATATATTAATTCCCTCTAAAATTTTATTTTTCCCTCTATTTTATATAATAATCAAAATTATTTTTATTTCCCTCCAAATTTTAAGTAACTTATATCCCTCCAAAATTTTTACACTAAAAGTAAATTAATCTCAAACTTTAAAAATAAGTGATTTATTTCTCTCCAAAGTTTTGACTTTTCACTTTTTTTATTAATTGTGTTTTTTATCAATTGTTTTGGTTTAATTTATTGAGTCATAATTTAAATTAATTTAATAAAAGTCTACATTCAATTTTTAAGTTTTTTTTAATTATGTATATAATTTATGTTTTTATATTTTAATTTAGCTTAATTAATCCTAAGTTCAATAAGTTAATTTAAATTAATTAAATATTAATTTAAAATTATAATTAAAATTAAATACATTAAAACTAAATAAAATAATAAATTAATTAATTTAATTAAATATATAATATTAAATTTTAATTTTAATCCTTAAATTAATTCTCATGTCTAATTCTATTTTTTAAGTCTAATTTTATTTATCAATATTTTAAATTTATTAACTTATAGATATACTTAATTATATGTTATGTAAATATTAAGTCTTGTTAATATTAGTTCAAGTCAATAACAGATCGGATTTAAAACAAGTCGGGTCATTTATCAGGTTAGGTTCAAAACAAGTCGGATGTAAAATAGGTTGGGTAAAATCAGGTCTCGAGTCGATTCAGTCGGGTAATATTGGTTATCTGCCAGGTTAGACTCGGGTTTGGGTTCGTTTCAATCGGGTGCAGGTTGGGTTTTGGGTCCATAGTAATAGGTTAAAATCGTGTTCAGGTCATTCTCGGTCGAATACAATTCGGGTTTGGTTACTACAGTAACAGGTTCAACTCGGGTTTGGGTCAACAACAGTCTGATACAGATCGGGTTTGGGTTATTATATCCCCAGGTCAAACCAGGTTCTGACTCGAATAGGTTTCAGTCGGGTTTTCAGATCGAATAAGCTTTTTACATCCCTACTTACATCCACTACCTTAGCTTCCCACTAATGATTTCTCAAATTCACTAAGAATCTCTTCCTTTTGAGGCCAAAGGGCTAGCCTTACAAACCTTGATTCCAACCCGAATCAAGCATCTAAAGTTCACAACCCGAACTTTGGGAATCCTCTCAACAAAGAGATAAACTAAGTAAACTTTGATAATCCTTCTAATAAGGCTAATGTTTGCTACTAAGCTCTCACTCAATCCTAAGACACTTGAGCATACATTGACAATTTATCTCACAAGTGTTTTGTCTACCAAATATTGAAATTTAACTCTTCTCATCATAATGTTGTTTCAATGGCTAGAAACTCAATTTAGCTCACAAGTGTTTTCTCTTGATGCTTGAGGCTTCCTTTTATTATCTCAATTGAGTTTCTAGCCGTTGGTGACCGTTGGGATTGATTTGGAGCTTATTTCAAGGCTTATTTCTACTTCGGGTATGATTGGTACTGAAATACGTGAAAGTTGTTTCGATACAACTGCTTTGGGAAATAACCGTTGAACCTGCATTTAATAACTGGTATCGAAACACCTACAAGGTGTATCGAAACCCTTAGCTCATGGTATCGAAACAGACTGCTCTTAGCAGTTGTGGGTTTTATAAATCGTTAATGACCGTTGGGGTGTATTGAAACACTTAAAATAGGTTTCGATATTGGCTTATCGAAACGGGTGTTTATTATATCAAAACCAAAACTCACAGTGGCAAAAGGTATCGAAACGGTTCAAGACCGTATCAAAACGACTATGTAGAATTTGTCTTTGAAAAACAAAACGGTTCAATAAATGAGTGTTTATTGTATCGAAACACTTAGAAGGTGTATCGAAACGCCTGGGTTAAAAATACTTCTTTGGTTCCATTAAATCATTTAAAACACCTTTAAAATCTCTTAAAAATATATTTTCAAGTTGTTTGGGCATAAGAACCATTTTTGAAATCTTTTAAAATTAGTCCAAACTTATTTTTTAATTATTATATTAAAACATTATTTCTACTCACTATTGACTTTAAAAAATACAACAAATTAAGTATTATTCCTTTATTGACTTTAAAAAGTAAAACAAATTAAGTATTATTCCTCAAAAAGAAAAGGTTTAAATGAAAAATAAATAAATAAATTATATTATTTTTGAATTTAAAGAAATTTTTATATCCGTTTATAATTTTAAGTGTTTAAAGTTTTAGTTGTTATAATTTATTGTGTTAAACTATCATTAAATATTTTTTTATTTTTTTAGTTCTTTCGTTATTTAAACAATTTTCAACGATCACTAAATTTTTAAAATTCAAAAAATAATTTTAAATTTAAAATCCTTAATGTACCAAAACTCAAATTTTAAATTGTGATTTAAGTTGATTTTGTTACCGATGATTATATCGTCACTTACCATATTCGTCATTGAATCACTACGATCGTTTATTAAATTATTTTATCTTTAAAAATTAAATAAAATCGTGCAAAACTTCAAATGAATAAAAATATTTAAAATTTATTCGAATAATTTATTAAAAATAATGACTAAACGGCGACGAATGATCTGTGTGGTTTGATCGAGGAGAGAATGCTTTATTCTATCCAACAATACGACCAACGACGACGGGATTGGATGAATTGGGAGAGGGATTTAGGATTTTATAAATTTAGTTTTGTTTTTCAATATTTGAAATTTAACGTTTTCTTTGAAACCTTTATTTTTTAAATTAAAAAAATTAAAATTAAAATCTATCGCCTGTCGTATTATAATTAGTTAACAAAATTCTAACAATAAATAATATTAAAATAATTAAAATTATATAGTTTAAAACTTTAAATATATATATATTAAAAAAATATATAATCTAGTCTTACTTTTTATTTAACCCAAAAAAATGATAAATTACACAGACAACCATTATACTATGGGATTAGTATCGAAATGATCATAATACTTTAAAAAATGTCAAATACACACTTAAACTATTAAAATGATATTGAAATAATCATCGACAGTTAAAAATGAACGGACTTATGACGTGACAGTTAAAAATAAAGTAGAATAATTATATATTTATTCCTAATATTCATACATTTTTATAATTTAATTTTACTATAATAAAATAATATAATTATTTAATTTATTGAAAGGTTATATTTATATATAATATAATTTATTTTTTCGCTCAAATTAGTGTCACCACCTAGTTAAAAAAGATAACAAAATTTTTCTTTTCTACAAGCGTTGAACCCATGACCTTCAACAAGGATAGACTAGTTCAAGGTTAAGCTGGTGTTAGTAATATAAAGCCCTACAACATATATATATATAATGTAATACAGTTTTCTATACGTACACATAATCTTATATTTATTTTTAAATTTAATTAAAATATTAATTAAATTATTTTATATATAATAAATTAAAATATTTAAATAATAATAAAATTTTATTTAATAAACCCTAAATTCTAAACTCAAATTCTAAATCCTAAACTCAAATCCTAAATCTTAAACCACAACCCTAAATCTAAAACCCTAAACCTTAAACCCAAATCCTAAATCTAAAATCTAAAACCCTAAACCTTAAACCCAAATCCTAAATCTAAAATCTAAAACCCTAAACCTTAAATATAAAACCCTAAATCAAAGTCTTAAATCTACAACATTAAACCTTAAAGCCTAAATCTAAAAATATTGAACTTTAGAATTAAGTTTTAAGGTTTAAGATTTAATGTTTAATATTTTTAAATATAATTTAAAATTTAAACGAGTTTATGATTTACTATTTATATTTAAGGTTTAGAGCTTGGATTTAATACTTGTTAGATAAATTTTTAGGCATAAAGATAATTTTAACCCTTAACGTTTATAGTTTTTATCGTTTTGACCCTTATTCTTTTTTTGGGATAAATTTAACCCTTAACTTATATCTTTTTGACAAATAGCTTATTTTTTAACTAGCTTGATGACTTGACCGTTAAAAATTTAACGATGATAAATATATATGGAATATAATTTTAAATAAAATAGAATGTAACCTATCAAATACATATATATATGGAATATAATTTTATTCTAATATAAAAATATAAAACAATTAAAATTTAAATAAAATATTAAAAATTAATTAATTCTAAAATAAAATATTATTACACATTCTTAATCCTAATTACGATAAAATCAAAATCTTATTCGAATGATGTTTATATTTTTATTTTAGAATTTGTAATCATAGTGTATTGTAATTATTTTTTATTTGAGATGTATGAACAAATAAAAAATAATGAGAATAATATTATATAAATAAAATATCATAAACTAATATAATATTTCATTTTTTATTATATAACAAATATTTTAAATGTCAAATTCTAGACAATAATTTAAATAATACAAAATCCATCACATTTAATCTTAAATATTACATACAATAAACCAAATTCACGGGAAAAAGGTTTTCATGAGACAATTGTGTCACAATAATTATGTAGAAATTTTAAAAAATATGTTATTTATTTTTTAATATTAAAATATAATAAAAAATATAAACACAATTCGAATAAGATTTTGATTTTATCGTAGTTAGGGTTAAGATGTTTTATAATTTTTATTTTATAATTAATTAATTTTTAATATTTTATTTGAATTTTAATTGTTTTATATTTTATATTAGAATAAAATTATATTCCATATATATATGTATTTGATAGGTTACATTCCATGTCATTTAAAATTATATTCCATATATATATTATCGTTAAATTTTTAACGGTCCAGTCATCAAGCTAGTTAAAAAATAAGTTATTTGTCAAAAAGATATAGGTTAAGGGCTAAATTTATCCCAAAAAAAATAAGGACCAAAACGACAAAAACTATAAACGTTAAGAGTTAAAATTATCTTTATGCCAAATTTTTATTATAATTTAAATATTTTAATTTATTATATATAAAATAATTCAATTAATATTTTAATTAAATTTATAGATAAATATAAGATCTTGCGTACATGTAGAAAACTATATTACATTATTTATGTTGTAGGTTTTATATCAATAGCAGTAACTTGGTTTAGTGGTTTGAGTGCGTCTTTGTCTTGCTAAACGTCGGCCACGGGTTTATCACCTTCAGAAAGTTTAATTATTTTATTTTATTTTTAATTATTATATTATCAATCCATTAATTTTTAATTATAGTTATTGATATATTTTTAATTTTTAACTGTCGTTATCAATATATTTAATCGATTTTTAAATATTATAATCATTTCAATACCAAACTATAGTATATTAATTTTCCGTGTAATTTACTCAAAGAAATGAAACTGTAATTATGGTGTCGGTGATCGTTTTTCCAGAGCGCCACTGATATAAGATCCGCCGTTTTACCTCCCATTACAACTTCAGTTCCATTTGAAACCATAAAAAAGGAACAATCTGAGGCTCTCTCTATGTTTGGATTGCGTTTGTTCATAGAGGCTTCATTTCCCTTTCTCATCAGGTAACTCTAATTCTACATCCAAAGCTCCTCTACATTCTTACATTCACTGCTAGATCTTTGATATTCACGTTGTTTAAACAAAACCCACAACGAAAGTTCACCTAAATCCTTGCTAATAAGATCATTTCTGATTCTGGGTTTTCCCAGATATGATAAGATTCGAATCAATGGGAAATTGTGGGATCTTGGTATTAACAATTTGCTTGATATTTCAATCTGGATATGGGTTTTATTTGCCTGGTAGTTACCCTCTCAAACATGTAGTTGGGAATTCTTTATCTGTTAAAGTGAATTCCCTAACTTCCATTGACACTGAAATGCCGTTTAGCTATTACAGTTTGCTCTTTTGTAAGCCTTTAGAGGGTGTTAAGGATAGTGCTGAGAATCTAGGTGAGCTTCTCATGGGAGATCGAATCGAGAATTCGCCCTATAAGTTTAAGATGTACGATAACGAATCTGATATCCTCTTGTGTCAAACTGGTAAGCTGTCGTCTGGTGATTTTAAGTTGTTGACAAAGAGAATTGATGAGATGTATCAAGTTAACTTGATTCTTGATAATTTGCCTGCGATAAGGTATACTATGAAACAGGGTTTTATGTTGAGGTGGACCGGGTATCCGATTGGTGTTAAGATTCAGGATGAGTATTATTTGTTTAATCATTTGAAATTTAAGGTGCTTGTTCATAAGTATGAGGAACCGGATGTGGCTCGTGTTATGGGGACTGGTAATGGTGCGGAGTCTATCCCCACTGTCGGCAATAAGGGATCGGATGTTCCTGGTTATATGGTTGTTGGGTTTGAGGTGGTTCCTTGCAGTGTCAAGCATGATGGTAACTTGGTTAAGAACTTGAAAATGTATGAAAAATACCCATCTCCGATTAAATGCGATCCTACTACTGTGTCAATGCCTATCAAGGAAGGTGAGCCGATTGTTTTCACCTATGAAGTTACTTTTGAGAAGAGTGATATCAAGTGGCCATCTCGTTGGGATGCATATTTGAAAATGGAGGGAGCCAAAGTCCATTGGTTCTCGATCTTGAATTCTCTTATTGTGATCACTTTCCTTGCTGGTATAGTCCTTGTGATCTTCTTAAGGACTGTAAGGCGGGATCTGACCCGGTACGAGGAGCTTGATAAGGAGTCCCAAGCAATGGTGAACGAGGAGTTATCTGGGTGGAAGCTAGTCGTTGGAGATGTTTTCCGTGCCCCATCCAATCCTTCCCTTTTGTGTATTATGGTTGGGGATGGAGTTCAAATCCTTGGGATGGCAATTGTGACAATATTGTTTGCTGCACTTGGATTTATGTCACCAGCATCCCGTGGAACTCTTATTACGGGTATGCTATTTTTCTACATGATTCTCGGTATTGCAGCAGGCTATGTTGCCATTCGTCTTTGGAGAACGATTGGTTTCGGTGATCACAAAGGATGGATTTCTGTTGCATGGAAGGCTGCTTGTTTTTTCCCTGGTATTGCCTTTTCGATTCTCACTATTTTGAATTTCCTGTTGTGGGGAAGTCACAGCACTGGAGCGATTCCGTTTTCTCTATTTGTTATTCTACTTTTACTTTGGTTCTGTATCTCGGTTCCTCTCACCCTAATTGGTGGATACTTTGGGGCTAAGGCACCACATATCGAATACCCTGTTCGAACCAACCAGATTCCCCGGGAAATTCCAGCTCAAAAGTACCCATCCTGGCTGTTAGTTCTCGGTGCCGGAACTCTACCTTTCGGAACCCTTTTCATCGAGCTGTTCTTCATCATGTCTAGCATCTGGATGGGACGAGTTTACTATGTCTTTGGGTTTCTGTTCATTGTCCTGATCTTACTCGTGGTAGTCTGCGCCGAAGTATCTTTGGTGTTAACTTACATGCATCTCTGCGTTGAGGACTGGAAATGGTGGTGGAAATCGTTCTTTGCTTCCGGTTCAGTCGCCATATACATCTTCTTATACTCGGTAAACTATCTTGTATTCGATCTTAAGAGCTTGAGTGGACCTGTCTCTGCTACTCTGTACTTGGGTTATTCTCTGTTCATGGTTCTTGCAATCATGTTCGCAACCGGTACCGTCGGATTCGTATCTTCTTTCTGGTTTGTTCATTATTTATTCTCTTCAGTAAAGCTGGATTGAAGAAGCTTCCTCCAACCACAGAAGAAATGGAATGCTAAGAAAAGAACTCAACCCTTACATTAGTCAGTCATCTGTTACCTTGAGTTTTACTTTTTTCTGGAAACTTAAAAGTAGAATGTATTGAATTATGATTTCCCAGTTTTGCTTTATTCTTTATTATGTTTGCATTCTGATTGTATTGATAATGAGGCCGATGAGGCATTTGCTTCTGTCTGTAACCTTTGTTCTGACAATTTCACTATTTTATCAACGTTGGCTTCGTCCATAATATAATGAAAAAACTCGTTATTCAAGTGATAAACAATTTATATATATAATATTTTTAAAAATGTTTTATCTATTAAAGTCAAGTATACAATATGGGTACGGTCGGTTTAGACAAATGCAATCTTGAAAATTTGAAAACATTAAAATTAAAAAAAAAATGTATCAATATTCAAATTAAAAAGTATTTTTATTTTTTTCAATTAATTTTTTCATTTTTATTTTTAATTACTAAAATTTACAAAGTATATACTTAAAAGTATAAATCATTGATGTTTTGAAACTTTTAATGTTTATTAATGACATTTTCAGATGAAAGGAATAAAATTTAGAAATATTTTGATACATAAGTTTATATAAATTTTAACATAATATTTTTTTAATTTTAGAATTTAAATATTTAAGTTATGGTTTAAGTTCAATAGTTTAGATTGTAGGTGTAAAATTTAAGGTTTATAGTTAGAATTTAGAATTTAAAGTTTAGGATGTAAGGGATAAAGAATTATATTTTAGATTTTATAGCTTAAAATGCGAAGAGTTATGCAATTTCTTTTATACAACTCGTATATCAAAATATAACCCTTTATAATATAAGTAAGGATGAGTCTAAGATGAGGGACATACGTCATTAGACACCACCAACATAATATACTGTTCGACACTACTAACACAATATACCGTTAGTCGCTAGACACTATTAAATTTTAATAACTTTTAAATAATTATGAAAAATCTCAAAACATTGACATACAATTGATCGTATTTTAAAATAAAATTAAAATGAATTAGTTTATGAATTATTCTCACATTCTTATCTATGATCCTACCCAACTAAATAAACTCAGTTCATGAATCATTCTCACATTTATAATCCTACCCAACTAAATAAACTCAGTTTATGAATATTTTCGCATTCTTATTTATAAACCTACCCAATTAAATAAACTCACATCTTTATTTTCACATAATATTTTCTTATAAATTAAAATTTATAAACCATTGCCTCCTTCCCTAGCTTTGCGAAATATTAAGCATAATTAGATAATACAGATTTGCAAATCAATTGGAGTATCCTTTGCGTATGAAAAATTATATAGTAAATCCTTTTTACAGCGTTATTTGTGATTATTCACTAAAATTTAATAATTTATTTTTTATATAATTTTTTCATAAAAATCAATCTTTATTTTTTATGTCAGGTAATTAGTGAATAATTTACAAAGAAGTGAATTATAGATAAATTAATAACATAAAAATAAATAATAACTGAATTTTAATGAATATAAACTATAAATAACGCAATAGAAAGTGTACACGAAATAATTTCTTCCTTTATATGCATGATTAAATGGTTCTCTTTTTCAATGTTTTCTTTATTTTACACCGGCAGGAGGTTGGTGAAGAAGATGATAGGTTCATCATAGTGGCGCCTCAAAATGCTGTTGGGAATTGCATTATAGATGTAAGAATCTATTTTACTATGCTGTTGCGGGGTTTTCTGTGTCGGGATGGATTTAAGAGGTGTTGGAGGCAGTCGTACTTCTAGAAATTATATATATTTTATATTTTTATTAATAATTTAATTTTGTATCTCTAAATTTTTGTAATTTTTTATCGTTTATATTTTTAATACAATTTCTTGAAAGTTTACATCCGTACATAAAATTTTAAGCCCGTACTTGTTGAGTGGTATATCTTGAGTGAAGTTGGAAGTTGTTGAACCAGACAGCAAGTGCAGACCTCACAGGCCAATTTGTATATTAACAAGTACAATATTAATAGCAAAGAAAACTATACATGTATATATATATAATCGTTTTCCATTGATTCGAGATAGAGTGTCAGATACAAGTATATGTTGGTCTTAAACTATCTTGTTGATCACAACTATTGCATTGACTTAATACAATATGGTGAAATATTTATGAGGGGAAAGAATTCAAATGGGATGACTTGCTGCAGCATTGATATTGTGTTTAAAAATACTATAATTAGTAGGATTATCCAACTTGTCTGAAACTGCATTGTTGCAGAGTCAAAGGAGAAATAAGAATGGGTAGCTGATGATGATGGTTGTCTGCATGTGTGGTTAGTTTATTCGAGTAGATATGGAATTAGGATTTGAAATTAGGAGTAAAATATAAATGTTTGAAAATGAAGAAATAAATTTATAAATAAATTAAATTTTTAAAAGTTTAAATAAAGGGATAGATTTAAAAATATCTTTAGGGATGAAAAGGGTAATTTAATTTCGTCACTACGAAGTCTGCATGAGTTGAGATAAAGTTAAGATTTAGAGTTAAAAATAACAAAATATAAATATTTAAAAGTGAAGAGTAAATTTATAGATAATAAAGACAAAATATATGTAATAACAAAGAAAAAAAATTGGTGGAAGACAACTGGTTCGGGTGCAAATCGTTTACTTCTTTCTCATGCATTCTTCTGTGCCTTCATTTTAAATTAGAGGGTGTAGGGTTTAAGATTTAAGGTTGAGGTTTGTGGTTAGGGTTTAGGAAATTAAGGGTAGGGTGTATTTTTAGAGTATAGGGTTTAAGATATAAAAATTAAGAGTTATAGTTTAAAATTTAATTTTTAAAAAATTTTAACATGAGACAACATGATAAAAAAAATAGATGATTTTTACTTATGGTCTTCTCCATCTCATGTAATTCGTCATGGATAGAGATGATTATAAGTGATTTTGAAGAAAATCGTAAGAAAATTATTTAATGATTTAAAATTGTCAGTAGGATGAATTTTGTAAGAATCTATTTTACGTCGTATTTAATCGAGTAAAAATGATTATAAATTGTATGGATTGTGAGGTGGGATAAAAAAATAAATTTACCGTGAGTAGTGAAGAAAGCATGAGTACGATTTTGTCCTCATTTCATCCATACCCGCCTTATATCGCTCCCAACTAGGGATGGGCACGGGTCGGATCGGATTTTTGGCCCACCCGTATTTGATCCGAAAAATTATATCCTCCATCCGTCATCTGACTTGATTCAATTTCTAAGTTTTAAAATCCGATCCGATCCGACCCGACCCGAATTATAAAAAATAAAATTTTAGGGACTAAACTGTAAAAAAATAAAATTTAGAGATCTAATTATAAAAATATTTAATTTTAGTGACCTAATTGTAAAAAAATAATTTTAGTGATCTAATTATATAAAAAATATATAAAGAGGGGTCATTATTGTAAATATCCCTAAAATATATATGAAAAAATTACATTATTAGTCCTGGATCGGATCGGGTCGGATTTTTTCCATCCTAACCCGAACCTGACCCGATCCGAAACCACCCTTGAAAACCCCCCGACCCGCCCCGATCTGAATCTGATTTTTTCATCAAAAAATTTGACCCAATCGGACCGGATCAAATCGAAACCCGTTGGGTTTGGGTTACGTGCTCATCCCTACTCCCAACCATCTTACATCAACCCAACCCGACCCAACATACTTTTAATAAATGTTATTAAAAGTATAATATGAATTTAAATTATAATTAAATTTGAGGTAATTCATATCGACTTGTCAAAGTTTTATGTATATAGTTAAGTTCGAGATTGATTAAATAAGTATATAAGTATTTTTTAAAATATGAGTTTATATGAGAGTTAAATTTAAGATAATTTATATTAATTTATCTAAAATATTTATAAATATATAATATTTATGTGTATTAGTTTCTTCTTCACTATTGTATGTCGTAAAACTTTTTTAAGGTTTATTTTATTCTTCTCAATCCTCACTATAAGTATGTTATTCTTTTTTTTTTCAAATATTGTTTTTCATTTTCATTTTTAATTATTTTATATTATTGTTTGTTGCTGCAATTGAAATAATGTTTTACACATTATTTTTATTATTTTTTCTTTTATAATAAATTTTAGTGTCTTTTTAGCCCAAATTTTTATGTTATTCAAAATTTAATTTTGTATATTATTATTTTTTAACGCAATAATAATTAGAATAATATCATATGTATGGTAGAAGTTCAAATGACATGTATTTCATATTTTTTCATAATAAATTAATTTATACTTATTTAGCTAATATTTATAAATATATTATATAAATAATTAATAAGACTGCTAAATAGGTGATTAGGTGAGACTCAAGACTCATGTGAGTGATAAAATCAGGGACAAAACTACATGGGTGGGGAGCGACAATCGCTTCCTTACCTCGAAGATTTTTTTATTTTTGTTTTCATATTTAAATTTTTTAAAAATTATTTTTTATTAATTTGCCCGCTACTTTTAAACAATTATGTTTTGCCCCCTCAACCCTAAATCCCGACTCTATCCCTAGATAAAACGATGATGATTTTTATCTTGCAAATTGTTGGAAAGAGATAGTTTTATATTTTACATTTGGAGCAGTTTGTAAGGTGAAGATATAGATAACTTTTCTAACGAGGATAAATGTGGGAAGAATACTCTTCACACATTTTATCTCGATTGTCATTTCTAGTGTAGTTTTAAGCTACATAATTCTTTTCGTTTTAAAGATTTAAAATTTAATTAGAATAAGATTTATGTATTACTAATAAAAAACACAACGTTCTAAACTTAATGAACGATAAACAATAAAGCAGAAGCAATTAATTAAATTCAGTTTACCTCCAGCCATTATTGACGGGTTCAGAAAAAACGATCAGAAAAAACAAACAGGATGTTCAAAATAATCACTCGCACTATAGATGTTATATATTTCTAAATGTGGATTGGTATTTTGAGACTCTATTATATATATTTATAGTTGATTGATTCAATCCATCATTGAATTAAAATCAGTATTTATGACCAAAATTCTTGAATTTCAATGGAATCAAAATTGATAATCAAAGTCATGATTTTGACAATCATATATATGGCCACTGACCATTTTCTAAATTAAAGGAAAATAAATCATATATAGACCATCACATAATGCACCATATCCAATAATTTCAGATTTATTCATCAAAGTGAAATCAAAGTCTGAAAAATTGAAAGAAAAACCAAATGGCACAAGTCTCGAAACTAAAATTAAATTCTTAGAAAATCAAAAACATAAAAGGTTCTTTCCAAGTGCAAAATAAAATCACTGCTCAAAGTTAAACTGCAAGCCTCAATGGCTTTCACATGTGAACTTGTCTTTGCTCCAGAGCAAATAAAGCGTTACTGCCCACTGATTTTCTTAGGTTTGTCATATCCTGTAAGCTATTTGAAATGTGAATTGTAGATCTAGAACCAACCCACCAAGTGTTATAATTAATTTCAACCATATTAGATTCATAACATATAAATGAAAAGTTATCTTTCTTCTCCATCCAGGACCTGAATTTCACGCAGTCTTTCTTAATGTGTCCCTTCTTCTTACAGAAAAAACATCTAGACTCTTTCTTAATGTCCTCTTTCGAAGGTATCATTTTGGTCTTTCCTTTATTCTTGTCTTTGTCTTTCTTGTCCTTTCTATCCTTTTCAGGTGTAGTCAAGTGTACTTTTCTACTTCTTCTTCTGTCAAACGTTCCTCTTCCTGAATACACATGGTCAGTAAATCATTAATGGATCATTTTTTCTTATGTGTGTTGTAGGATATCTTGAATGGACTGTATTGCAGAGGCAATGTGTTGGTTAAATAGACTGCAAAATAGGGAATTAGTACTGACAGGAAAAATAAAATAAACGAACTGAAAGATAATTAGACCGTGTCGTGGTATGGAGGTCACTGCCTTAGAAACAAATCGCCCCGATGTGTGTACTCACTACTTTAGGCGGTTGTCCCCCGAAGGTTAGCACGATCCTCCAAACAGTGTACACCCAAAGTTTGGAGTGGACTATAGAGGAAATAATCGTCGGAACCGGAGTCGAACAAAATGATGCTCTCTAATTCTCTCTCAAGTAAGACAGATGAACTCTGAATGGGATGATTAAAAATGAGAGAAAAACATCTTATTTATAGGTTGAAAGCAGGGGCAAATCTGTCCAAGAATCAAATAAAATCTGATTTAATTTTAAATTTTAAATTTAATATCAAATAATATCTATCCAAAAATAGTAGATTTGCTAACCGAAAATATCCATTTAAATCTCGGATAAAATCTATTCAAAATTAGATTTATTAACAGATAAAATCTAATTAAATCTCAGATAATCTGTTAATATCTATCTAAAAATAGTAAATTTTATAACCGAAAATATCCATTTAAATCTCGGATATTTTGTTATTAAATCTATTCGGTTAAGTATTTAAAATTCAAAGAGAATTTTAAATCAACCGAACTGCTCTCATACAACCTATAAAAACAGAGTGTGAGATTCAAGCATTACATATTTCCAACATAATGTGCACAAGATATAGTGGACTAGAAAGTACTCAGACATATCACTTCCAAATTCTTGAGCTAAGTTGATATATCCAACATTCGCATAATATGTTCACAAGCTCCTTTTACCCCAGTGAGTCGCATAATGAAAAATTGCATGATCAAGGTGTTGGCCAATGATTTATCTGAAGTCGCGAATTGTGCGTCAATGGCCTTCAACAGTTCCTGAATATTGTCGATCTTGTCGATAGAGCCACGAATACCAGTGGAAATTCGAGTCTTAATGAACATCACCGAAAGGCAATTAGACCTTTCCCACTTCTCATACAACTCAACAACATAAGGAGAACTAATCTCTATAATGGCTGGAAGCTCGGGCTTTCTTATGACGTAATCGATATCCATCCAACCTAAATGGAGTATGATCCTTTCTTTTCACACCTTATAGTTGTCACCTCTTAAGTCAGGAATATCGTACTTGAAATCAGAAGTATTAATAAGTATAACAGCTGTAAACAAAAGAAAATTCATAACTATAATTTTGAGACAAAATAAAGTAATATTTTACCAATAAAAAATATTATACCATGAATCTAGTAACATAAAACCTGTATATCGGGCTAAAGTCTTACTCAATTAAATCCACACTTAATGATAAAACTATCAAATTATGTTTTTTTTTTACTTCATGTGGGTAAATTATGAAATATATTTGATACCTCATAATAATTAATCAAGACGATCAAGTAAAATTCTGTGGGTAAATTTCACTATATCAGTTATGATTAATTACAATTAGACAATTTTATGTAATTATTAACCTTATGTAATAACATTAATTAATTAGAGATGTGGCTATTCTTTAACTAGTCAAAATTATACTAATTACACTATGCCATTTTCGTGCTTATTTAGGAAATAAATTTACCATATAATCTTATTTGAGCAACAAAACTATTTAGAGTAATTTCTAAATATTGTACACTATCTTAAAACATTAATTTATATGTACTAAATTAGAAATTAATCAAATAATAATAATCTTATAAATTAAAATTATTATTTTATATAATTTCTGAAATCTTTACTCTAATTAAATGATAATTTGATTAATCACTCACAATTAGAAAATAACTTAATCTGAAAACAATAAATTATATATATATATAAGCAATTATATATATAATCTTTAAAGATCATATAAAATTTCTTACGGTAAAACATAACATTTTGATGAATGAATTTTAAATCCAAATCAAATGAATTCTCAATTTTATAGTGTTAATCCAAAACAATTTTGATCACCCGATATATATCTTTAAAGAAAATACAAAACTCAACTAAAAAACCACAAACCCAAAAATAGTGAGAATAAAATATTTTCTTTATGAATAGACCGTCTTCAACCTCATGATGGATAAAACCCGCTCGAATCAAAAATAAAATCCGACCATAAAATTAAAAATATAAAACAAGACAAAGGAGAACTTGCTCTAATAACTTGCTCTAAACATAATAAACGATAAGGAATATAAAACTTAATAAACGTTCTAAACACAGTAGGTTCTGGTGATGACAACTTTGGAAAGTTACTTTCATCCCTTTTGATTTTTGAAGATCATACCGGGAAGTTGTTTCCCCTTCTGTCAACCACGTCAAAAACAAGCTTTAAATTCTTCAACAAGAGAAGGGCAAAGCTTTTACATTTAAACCATGGCTGCCGAAGGCTTTACTCCGACCGGGGTGACCAAGGAGAGACTCGAGCTGTATCAAGGAAGGGTCACTTTGTATGTGATTATTGCTTGCATTGTTGCTGCTGTTGGAGAATCAATTTTTGGATGACATTGGAATTTCAGGTACTGTGTGTCCAAATAGATATGAAATCTGTTTAGATTGTTGTTTTGAATCAAGAATTTACTCTTTTTTGACTGGAAATAGAATCAGAATTGTTCTGTTGTACTCTGTTTGAGTCAATAAGAGATCAAATTTAGTTACTTTAGGTGTTAAACTAAGATTGAACATGGAAAAAATATATCAGAAAGGGTATTTTGTATTAGAATCTGCATTGCCTGAGATGTTGTGGCTATTCTCTAACTAGTCAACATTATACTAATTACACTATGTTAATTTTGTGCTTAGTTAAGAAATAAATTTAACATATAATCTTATTTATGCAACAAAACTATTAAGAGTAATTTTTAAATATTGTACACTATCTTAAAACATTAATTTCTATGCATTAAATTAGAGATTAATCAAATAATAATAATAATCTTATAAATTAAAATTATTATTTTATATAATTTTTAAAATCTTTACACTAATTAAATGATAATTTGAATAATCACTCACAATTAGAAAACAATTTAATCAGAAAATAATAAATTATATTATATACGCAATTATATATATAATTTTTAAAGACCATATAAAATTTCTTGCGACAATACATAACATTTTGATGAATGAATTTTAAATCCAAATCAAATGAATTCTCAGTTTTACAGTGATGATCCAAAACAGTTTTGATCACACGATATATATCGTTAAAGAAAATACAAAACTTAACTAAAAAAACACTAGCCCCAAAACAGTGAGTATAAAATATTTCTTTTATGAATAGATCGTATTCAATCTTACGATAGATAGGAACCCACTCGAATCAAAAACAAAATCCGACCAGAAAATTAAAAATATAAAACGAGGCAGAGGAAAATTTGTTCTGATACCAAATAATAAAAAACACAACGTTTTAAACTTAATGAACGATAAACAATAAAGCAGAAGTGATTAATTAAATTCGGTTTACCTTCAGTCATTGTTGACGGGTTCAGAAAAACGATCAGGAAAAACAAATAGGATCTTCAAAATATTCACTCACATTATAGATGATCTATATTTCTGAATGTGGATTGGTATTTTAGGACCTTATTGTGTATATATTTATAGTTGATTGATTCAATCATCATTGAATTAAAAATCAGTATTTATGACCAAAATTCTTGAATTTTAATAGAATCAAAATTGGCAATCAAAGCCATGATTGTGACAATCATATATATGGTAATTGACCATTTTCTAAATTAAAGAAAAATAAATCCTAACATTTATTTTATAAAATAAGAATAAAATTTACGACTTAAATTTTAAAATAATAAAATTAAAAATTTAATTTTTACAGAATATATATATATATATTTTTGTAAATATTAACCACAAAAATACAAATTTACTTTTGAGTTTCCGTGAAGCCATAACTAAATACAATTTTAAACCTCTTCCCCACTGCATTAAAGTTTTATTAGATGACTTAAACATCATAATTAATAATTGAACTAAAATGGGTGTACATTTTTGTGGATGAAACTCAAAAACGTGTAACTAAATGCAGTCCATATTTAAAAGTGACACAAATTTGGCATTATAGAACAAAATTCAAATAAAGGGCCACTAAATTTATATTAATATTTTTAAATAATTATTCGAATTTAATTTTTTAATTAATTAATTAGAAAATATATTAAATAGGTCTATTTCGTGTATACTATTTATAGTCTCATCCAATAATAATAATTTTTTAAAGAGAATCTTTATCTATTTTATCATTAAACGGATTAATCTCACGCCAATGTCGTTTAGGCTCGAATCAGCATATTGTGTGATACTTGAAAAAGAATACATCCTAAACACGTCAGCCTCCAATACATTCTTTATCCAAGGATTTATTTCAAAAACATCGTTTCATTATCCATCAGGCAACATGCCCATCGAATATTGTATCTCGTATGACCCAACGAATGCTAGTTATTAATCCCTAAATTTTAGTACGAGCGCTATATGAGAGCATCTGGCCCCAAATCGTCCATAAAATCTCATCCTATAAAGATATTGTGTCATATGTTCGGTCTTAATATTCGCACACTTAAGCTCACATAAGCCTAGGATAAAGTTACTTACACCATGATATCTCAGCTGTTAACTAATGGCGAAAGGGATAATAGAACATAGATAACGTGATGAGTCAAAATTATATTTTTTTATATATATAAAAATATAATTATTTAATTAAAGAAGTGCCTTTGCTTTTATAGTTGGTTTAATTTTTATTTTATCTCTAATCAATATATGTGCATTATCAAGTTAATTTTTTATATTTATTTATTTATTTCTATATTATTTATAATACAAATAATCAAAATGATACATGGGTGATGGAATTAATTTAATTGATAAATTTATTAAAAAAATTCAAAAAAATATGATAAAATATAAGGTGAAAATCATCTTTAAGATCATGCAATTGATTATTAATTATTTTAATGAAAACAAAACGTCTTGCAAATTAACTATACATATAAAAATTAATTAATAATACAATTATATATTTTATTTTTTTAAATTCCTATCAAGCATTATGATTTATGTAGAAAAATATAATTATATATTAAATGCATATTGTAATAATTTGACTTTTATGTGTTTATTTTTAATGTATATTTGAAAATGGAGTATGACAATGAAATGATAGAGAGGGATAACAAAAAGTATGGTACAAGTTAAGTTACCTGTAATACTATGTTTCCTACACAACTAAGACATTGCCTTTTTGATTAAAAATGTTGATATCATATATACATGTAGTGTAATATATTTTGCATAAGTATATTTAATTTAGATTAAAATTAATAATTAAATTTAATTTTAAATTTTAAACTTTAAACACTTTAAATTTTATATCATATAATTTAAATCGTTAACGCCTAAACTTAAGTTATCTTGCTTATAGAAACTAAAGTTTTTATTCTTTGTGTTTGAGATAATAATTTTATATAATATATATAATATATTTTGATACACAAGTTTATGAAAATTTTAATTTATATAATATTTTTAATTTAGAGTTCAGAGATTTAGGTTATTGTTTAGGGTAAGGATGAAAGACATGTATAGTTTGGTGGATTTTGCACCGCACTCGTCCCATTTAGGGTGGAGATGAGTATGAGTTTGGTACATAGTGTAAAACTAAATTTGATTTTGATATAACAAATAAGAATAAGGACTAATTTGAAATAAATTTTTAAGTCTCTAACTCAAACTTTTGATTTTAAGTCAAAACAAGAACTTTAAAATAAAATTATAAGTGTTTTTCATACGAGGGTATCAATACCCTAAGGACAGGTATTGATACACCTGAGATTTTTAAAGCCTTGTTCTTAAGATCAAGAACAAATATCGAAACATGGTTCGATACCATTTTACACTACCAACACATATTTCGAACCAGGTATCGAAAGTCTTTGTATATTTTTAATTAATTTTTTAAAATTTAAAATTATGACTCTAGGTATCGATACTGGTATCGATACACCCCTTAATCCCCAACGGCTATTTTAGCATTAAATGAGTCGACCGTTGATGGCATTTAGTTTTTGATTGATGGTTATCTTGTATCGAAACATGGTTCGATACTCAACATCACAGCTTCAAATGGTATCGAAGCATGTATCGATACCCCCTCTATTAAATGCACAACGACTCTTTCTATTCTTAGTCTGTTTCAAAATAGGTAGCCCGTGTTTCAATACCATATGCTGCAGAGTGCATTTATGAATGGTAGATGAAGTCTCAACGCATTATTTACATTCTCAACAACTACAACGCTTAGAAATCAATGAGAAGGTATAAAATGAAGCTTTTTCAACTGCATTAAAGACTATTGAACCTCAAGCAACATCCACGCATACAAATCCAACTTAAAGCACTTCATTGCATATTCTTGCTCCCAACTCTTGTAATTTCACTTTGATCTTTTGTAATCTGAGTTTGGGGAGAGTTTGTTTGTAATTGGGGCAATATATTTCTTGTGAGAGATTTTTATTTGTCTATTTTCCCTTGTATTACTTTGTGAGGATTGAATCAATTCTTGGGTAGAAGAATTGATTCGTATTATAACGGTTAACCTTTGAACCGAGAAAAGGGTTGAATTCTTTAGTGAATTGGTTTCAAAATCCTTAGTGAGAGCTAAGTTAGTGGATATAGAGCTTGTTCGAAGCTTGAACCACTATAAATCTCTTGTCCTTCAATTTTAGCTTTTTTACCAAAAATTTCCCAATTAATTTTTTAATCTCTAATTCACCCCCTCTTGGCCATATGATGCGTGTAATAAAAGCGCAATTGAGTGCAAGTGTACACGTCGCCAAGTAATAAAATGATAAGTATATCGTGTATCATCTCCACAGGGATTGGTATACTTAATATGTCTCCCCTTATTCCCTTGCTCCTGAAAATAAAGTAAAAACACAGATAAATTGATTTGTTTAACTAACTAAATAATTAAATAACAAAACATAAAATAAAAGGTTGATGACGATATAGAGAAAGTAGGTAGGATACAGTTGCGACAATTAGTGGATTCAATTGATCTTCTTCTTGTCCAATGCAATCACATAACTTTGATTGGTTTAGATCTATTCTGCCTGTTCCACTGCTTCGACAGTACTGTAGATACGGCCTCGGCAGTATTAGTGTTCTCTACCGCGGTAATCTCTTGCTCTTGGGCAGAGGTATCAAAGTTCAGCAAAGTGTCCGTAAGTGACTCCGCTTATCTCTAAGTCAGAGCGTTGTTGATGATTGGTCCTTGATGATATCTCTCGTCGTAAATCAACGATAATCACCAACCAATCCAACACTTCTTTTAGCTGCTGAAACTCTTAACTTATCTCTAGGCCGAGTTAGTGTCTATAACACCGTACTTATCCCTTTCATAAATCTACACCTCTCGATGCTAGATAAATAAATTACTTATAAACTTCTCTCTCGAGCTTGAATGCAAGAACAAAGAATGAAAATAGGATAAGCAAAATTTGATATTATTATTACATAAGAACAAAGAAACAAGAATCAATCTCCTCTCACTAATATCTACAACCTTCACCTATCCCTAAGAAATTTAGAGCATATTATCGTTTAGGTACAATTCTTAGGGAGAAGGGTTTCTCTAAAAATCGGCTCTCCTAAATAATGCGACCGGCTAGGGTATATATAGTCTTAACCTAGGGCAAACATTTCCTAAATAGACTTCAACTTGGAGTAAGGAACAAGTCTTGTTCAAGGGATATGATATTTCCATGTTTGCCGCCTTCTAGAAGGTTTTTCCCGCTTGGTCTTTGACTTGGCCTTTTAGCACGCTAGCCTGATCCAATTTGTGTGATACATCTTCCAGAATGTTCTCTATATTTTTATCTTTCATTGCGCCTCCATTGTTGGTGCTGTCACACTGGATTCTGCCGTGGCCTTATCTTCTGCCTCGGCCTCAACATTGCTTTACTACCGCTTCTGCCCTGGATATTCCTGCATGTACAGAATATGTAATAATATCTGTATTCTCTATAAATATTGACTTTATAAGTAATGATAAAGGAATATCCAATATTTGTGCAAAGAGTCCATATTTCAGTTTAGTTGGTGTAAAATAGATGCATAAAGTACCATGAGAAGGATAGTAAATAACTGCCTTTTAGGCACTCATCAAATACCCCCAAACTCGAACTATTGTTTGTCCTCAAGCAATGCAAAACATCAAATTGCCAAACCTTACTCCCCTTTGGTCTTACTTTTCCATCTATTCTCCCCATTATGGTCATGTCTATCTTTCTATTTTAGCCACTAGTTTACCCAAGGACTTTTACTAAGAAACAAGCTATAAGGCTAGGTGAGTGTGTGTTTTATGGACAGGGCTGATTCAAGGCTTTCTTAGATAAACTCTAAGTTCAAGACAAGTAGAATCTTGGACTAAATCTATCTCCTTAAAACAACAAGTCTTGAGTCAATTTCGGACACCTCAAGATATGCATTTTCTATTTTCTTCTTTTTCTTAGTTTTTTCTTATTAACCACTTATTTAGCATACTAGAGTCAGTTTTTGGCACCTCTAGCACGAAGGAGAGCAAAACTAGAGCCAGTGATAGGCATCTCTAGTTATTTTTCTAAAAGGTTCTAAGTCTTTACCACCTAAGTTTATTAAAAGAACTCTTAAATTAAATAAGTCCAAAAAGTATTTATTTTCTTTCTAACCCTAAAACAAGCTTCTAAGTTTTATTCCATGAGTATCCTATGGTTATCCCTTCGAAACAGAACTTGGCCATGGTAAGGAGAAAGATTTATATAGCCTTAAAGGAGTAAACTAAAGCAAAGCTGATGTAGGGTAGTGCAAGATTACAAATAGAAATTCAAGAAAAGAGAATATGGTAAAAAAAATTCAAAAAAAAAATTACTCCCTTTTCATGGTAATGTCGCGGTATTGGGTAGCCTCGTCAGTACTTCTGCACCTACAATCACCCCCAAACTCAAACCGAGCATTATCCTCAATGCTCAAAATATAAGGCAAACAACAATTAAAATATGGAAATAGACAAAAGCAGTGAAGGAAATATTTATAATGACTCCGAAGAGCTGCTTTTACGGAGCATTCTCCTAGGCCTTGCTGTTGGCGCCTTTCGCCTGGATCTTTGTGTTGGTGATTGTTGTTGTTTGGCCTGTCGATGCGGCTGAATTCTACTGGATGGTGTGCGGTACGTCGGTGCCGTAACCTCATCCCCTTCTTCCACCTCGTCCATATTGTTTGTATCTATGATTTCTATTCCACCCCCTGCCGTGGCAGTGGGTATTGCTGATTCATGGGATGAACCGTGGTATTATCCGGTGGAGGTTGTAGGCAGAAAGTCTCTCAATCCTGATGTCGAATCTTGTTGAACAAGTATGATTCAATGCCGAAGTATATTTCATTGTTCTGTTGAAATCCCTGCTCTTCCTATAATTGTCGAGCAACGAACGAGCGGTTGAATCTGTCAGCAATAGTGACCGAGGCGAATCTTGTGTAAGAAGCCATTGATTGTTCATGGAAAATGATTTGAAAAATTCTGGAGTAATAGAGAGAAGTCTGAAAATTTCAAGAGATTGGAAATATAGTGAGAGCAAGATTGTTTAAGGAAACAAAAGTAGCAAGAATGCAAGAGTAAATAATGCACAGAAATGAATCTGTTTATATAGGCTATAAAAATATGACTGTTAAAAATAATAGCCGTTAGGCATTTACTGCCTTGTTGTACAGTTACTGTCGTGGCGGATTTCTCGATAGAGAGATGTTACACTATTTTTGCCCGTTAGGAGTTCTGCGGTTCTGACACAGTGCAATGCCGCGGCAGCAGACTTTCTGCTGTGACATAATTTTTCTACATTCGTTGCTTTATTTATTCTAAAAATAAAAACACTGAAAATAAAATATAAACTACTGAAAATAAGGTATAACAATAAAAAATACTGAAAATAATAATATGTAAACTAATCCTAATATAATAACTAAAATTGAAGGGACGAGATTATGTTACTTGTGGAGTGCATGTGAATGCATCTCCTACTTTCATTATTTCTTTCTGGCTCGTATATTTCTTCATGAGTTGGCCAGTCCCTTTAGTGCATTCGGCTTCTACTATGGGTTTTATTCGTTTACCGAATAGTCTGCCGAGCGTGCTGCCCAGGCAGGATGTTTTACTACCCTGATTTGGTGTATGGAGAGCCTTACATTCTGTTGGAGCGTCTGAATTTGGAAGATTATGGAAGGCGTTCAACTTGACTTGTTGATCATTTATCCGCATTGTGAGCTCACCATTTTCCACATCAATGATGGTGCATCCAGTAGCAAGGAAAGGTCGAACCAATATGATCGGTGCATTATCGTCAGCCTCACAATCAAGGACAAGAAAGTCGACAGGAAATATAAACTTGTCGACCTTCACCAGAATGTCCTCAATTTTGCCTTCAGGATGCACATAGGACCAATCCGCAAGTTAGAGCAGTACTGTTGTTGGTTTTTCCCATCCTATTTTGAGTTTTTGAAAAACTGATTTGGGTATAAGGTTGATGCTTGCTCCCATGTCGCATAGGGCTTCCTTTATAACCATCCCCAATCGCATAGAGGATTGTGAAGCATCCAGGATCCTTTAGCTTGGGCAACATGCGATTATGCAACATGGCCATGCAACCTTCAGTGGCTGCCACCGTTTTAAATTCCCCTAGCCTTCGCCGTTTGGATACTATGTCCTTTAAAAACTTGGTATAGTTGGACATTTGTTCAATAGCCTCAACTAGTGGCAAGTTGATATGGACATGCTTCAAGATGTCTAGGAATTTCTGAAATTGGTGGTCCTGTTTGTGCTTCTTTAGCCTCTGTGGGAAAGGTGGTGGTGGTCTGATATCATTCAGGTTTCCTTGGATATTGAGTTTAATACCTGGGGTGAATTTATCTGCAGTTGCCTCAGTAGGTGGTTCTGATACTGCTGGTTCTGCTGCCGGGGCAGTGCTGTCGATAGGGTCCTGCTCAGCTTCTGAGTCCTCATGATGTTTCTTTTCTAGTTGGACTCTATCGGCTAAGGTCTCTTCTTTATCTTTTAATTGTAGGCCACTTCGTGTTGTAATTACCTTGCATTGCTCGTGACCTAACACCTTAGCAACTTCAGTATTGCTAGGTAAACCCCCTGGTGGTCGAGTGTTTTGTCGTTGGGCAAATTGACCAACTTAGGTTTCTAGAGATTTTATCGCAGCCTCCTGGTTCTGCAGTCTCATCTCAGTTCGGTTCATGAAGTCATCAGTACGCTTTATGAAGCGACTATTCTCGATCATGTAAGCATCAGACTTTGACATAAAAACGGTAAGAGAATCTATCAATGCATTCAGAGACTGTTGTTGTTGTACCTGCTGCTGTGGCATGGGCTGCTGATTGTGTTGTTGTGGTAGGTTCTGGTTTTGATGCTAGAATCAGGGGCTTGATTAATTGGATTTAAGGCATTGTTAGGGTTACTCCATGAAAAGTTTGGATGCCTTTTCTAGGATGAGTTGTAGTTGTTGGACATCGTTGGATGGTTTCTGTTATAGTTTCCAACATATAGGCTGGTCTCCTCATCTTGCATGTAATCCGATGAGTTAACTGCCTTAACCTCATGTATGTTTCTCTAGGCTTGCATATTTTGAACCATCTTGGTCAGAGAAGCCAATTGTGCTGTAACCAAACTGGATGTATCTAATTCATGGGCTGTGGCATGATGTCTCATTCCTCCTCGCCTTGATATGGGAAATTGGAAATCGTTCCTTGCGAGTTTGTTCAGAATCTCAATGGCCTCCGCGGGTGCTCTGTCCAAAAGTGTCCCATTTGCGGAAGCGTTTAGCATCATTCTTGTGGAAGCATTGGTAGCATTATAAAACATGGAGACTTGCATCCATAAGCGAAAACCATGTAGTGGGCATTTGTTTAGCAATTCTCTGTAGCGCTCCCATACCTCATACATCGGTTCATCTTCATCTTGTCGAAATGATATGATTTTATTATGGATGCGATCATAGAGATTTGTCGGGTTAAACCTCGTAATGAATTCTCGATAGAGTTCCTCCCAAGATCCTATAGATCCTTTTGAGATACCATTTAACCAGGTTTTTACCCTATCCCTCAGTGAATAGATGAACAATTTTAATCGTAAAATATCTTCATGGACTCATTGAATCTTGAAAGAGTTGCACACTTCCATGAAAGATTTAAGATGATGTCTTGCATCTTTAGTAGCAGACTCACTAAACTGTCCAATTGTGTTCAACATGTTGAACATCACTGGTTTGATCTCAAAGTGAGTTGCTTCGATTTTTGGGGTAACTACGCCAGGTTTGATTCCGTTTAGATCTTCCACCAGATAGTCTCTAACAGTGGGTTGCCTTGGTAATGGTTGCGGCAGTGGCTGCTGCGGTATTGCTAGTGGCAGTACATTATGATCAACAGGTGAAATTTGTCCTCTTGGTGGATTATCCATGACTTGGAACAGATTGCGTCTCAGATGATGTCTTGTGCGTTCGATCTCAGGATCTAATTCGTACAATGGTCCACTCGGTTTTGCCCTAGTCATAAACTAAATAAATCAAAGTTAATAAAAAATAAAATAAATAAATAATTAGAATTAAAGTTAGACAAAGAATAGGTAAAGAGCAAGAAAATAAAGAAAAATAAAATTTAGTTGCCAATCCCCGGCAACGGCGCCAAAAACTTGATGCGTGTAATAAAAACGTAATTGAGTGTAAGTGTATACGTCGCCACGTAATAAAATGATAAGTATATCGTGTATCGTCTCCACAGGGATTGATATACTTAATATGTCTCCCCTTGTTCCCTTGCTCCTAAAAATAAAGTAAAAACACATATGAGTTGATTTGTTTAACTAACTAATTAATTAAATAACAAAACATAAAATAAAATGTTGAGGACGATATGGAGAAAGTAAGTAGGATCCAGTTGAGTCAATTAGTGGATTCAATTGATCTTCTTCTTGTCCAATGCAATCACACAACACTACTTCGACATTACTGTAGATACGACCTCGACAGTATTAGTGTTCTCTGTTGCGTCAATCTCTTGCTCTTGGGAAGAGGTATTAAAGTTCAGCAAAGTGTCCGTAAGTGACTCCGCTTATCTCTAAGTCAGAGCACTGTTGATGATTGGTCCTTGACGATACCTCTCATCGTAAATCAACGATAACCACCAACCAATCCAACACTTCTTTTAGCTGCTGAAACTCTTAACCTATCTCTAGGCCGAGTTAGTGTCTACAACATCGTACTTTCCTTTTCGTGAATCTACACCTCTCGATGCTAGATAAATAGATTACTTACAAACTTCTCTCTCGAGCTTGAATGCAAGAACAAAGAATGACAATAGGATAAGCAAACTTCGATATTATTATTGCATAAAAAACAAAGAAACAAGAATCAATCTTATCTCACTAATATCTACAACCTTCATCTATCCCTAAGAAATTTAGAACATATTATCGTTTAGGTACAATTCTTAGGGAGAAGAGTTTCTCTAAAAATCGGCTCTCCTAAACAATGTGGTTGGCTAGGGTTTATATAGTCTTAACCTAGGGCAAACATTTCCTAAATAGATTTCAACTTGGAGTAAGGAACAAGTCTTCTTCACGGATTTGATATTTCCAAGTTTGTCGCCTTCTAGAAGGGTTTTCCCGCTTGGTCTTTGACTTGTCCTTTTAGCGCACTAGCCTAGTCCAATTTGTGCGCTGCATCTTCCAGAATGTTCTCTATATTTTTATATTTCATTAAGCCTCCATTGTTGGTGCTGCCACACTGGATTCTGCCGCAACCTTGTCTTCTGCCTCGGCCTCAATATTGCTTCACTGCCGCTTCTGCCCTGGATATTCCTGCATGTACAAAATATGTAATAATATCTGCATTCTCTATAAATATTGACTTTGTAAGTAATGATAACGGAATATCCAATATTTGTACAAAGAGTCCATATTTCAGTTCAAGTTGGTGTATAATAGATAAATAAAGTACCATGAGAAGGGTAGTAAATAACTGCCTTTTAGGCACTCATCACCATACTTCAAGATCGATCAACTCAATAATTGGTATCAGAGCCTAATCTTTAAAGAGATTCACATCTACAACTCATTCGCAATGTCCTCCACCTCCGTTTTATGGAACGAATCTCACTCCATCACCAAGCTATCCTTCTTCAATGGGGATAACTACCCCTCTTGGAAGAATAGGATGAAGCTATTCATCAACTCAAATGATTATGTCCTTTGGGATATAATCGAAGATGGACCCTCAATTCCTATGAAGCTAAAAGGATACCGACAAATGCCAAAAAAGAAGAACGAGATGACCGATGAAGAAAGAAGGAGGATGTCCACAAATGATAAAGCTCTCCACATCCTATTTTGTGCGTTAGGGCCCGACATCTACTCCAAGATGTCTTCATGCACAAGTCCCAAAGAAGGTTAGGACTCCTTGGAGACTACATATGAGGGCACCAATGACATGAAGGAAACAAAGATTGGTTTTCTCAATCTAAGTTATGAGAACTTCAAGATGGAGCCGGATTAAGGCATCACCAAGATGTTCGATAGATTCTCGGTGATCATTAATGGTATCAAGGGTTTCTGTGAGATTATTCCAGAAGATAAGCTCATCCGAAAGCTCATCTATTCTCTTTCCGAGTCTTGGGATAACAAGAGGACGAACATTATTGAATCTAAGGACCTCAAGACTCTTAAACTTGATGCTCTTGTGGGATCTCTTCTCACCCATGAGATCATGAAGAAAGGAAGAGAGGAGGAGAAAAAGAAGGAAGAGGTGAAGATTGAAAAGAGAGAGATTGAGAAGAAGAAGAAGAAGAAGCAAGGGATTACTCTTAAAGCCTCAATGTCACAAGAAGAGATAGACACTAGTGAAGAAGATAAGCTTGTAGAGTTGGCTATGGTAGCCAAAAGATTCACTAGGCTCATGAGGGAAAATAGGAATATGAGGTTCTAACGAAAAAAGGACTTCAAATCAAAGAGCAAAGAAGAATAAAAAGATCAAATCATTTGCTATGAATGTAAGAAGCCCAGTCACATTAGGACCGATTGCCCTCTATACAAAAGGAAGGGTTTTGAAAAGAAAAAGAAGAAAAAGGCTCATGTTGCCACTTGGAGTGATGAGGAGTCATCATCCGATGAAGACAACGAGGTTGCCAACTTGTGTCTCATGGCTCTTGATGAGCCTAAGGTAACCCTTGAAACTTCTTGCAATGATCTTTCCTATGATGAATTATACGATGCATATGATGAGTTACAAGATATTTATGGTGAGTTGGTTTTAAAATTCAAAGAATTCATTTTAAAAAGCAAAAAAAACATCTCCGATTTAGAAATGAGAAACGATTCTTTGACAAAAAATATTTTGGATTTTGAGAAAAAGGTTTTTGACTTAAATGATGAATTAAATTTTTTTCAAAAAGAAAATGTTGATTTAAACAACCTTATTTCTAGTTTGAGTGAAAATCACCACACGGTGGCGAATGAGCTTAAAGAACAAATCGAGGTAGTTGGGAGTTCAATTTTTGAAAAAAGAAGCTCTTCAAAACCCAACCATGTGAAAAACAATTTTTATAACTACAAACAAAGAAATTCACAAGGACATTTTAGACATAAAAAGATTAGAAGTGTTTGGGTTCCTAAGGAACTTATTGTTTCTAATAATTTGAATGTCATTGCTTATGGATTCCTAAGGGAACCAAGCTTTTAGGGACTAACTCTCATGGATCCAAAATGATTTGGGTACCAAAAGTAAAAAACTAAATCTTTGTTTGTAGGTTGAGCATTGCTTCAAGGCCAAAGCTTCAAGTTAAAACATGTGGTACCTTGATAGTGGATGCTCAAGGCATATGACCGGAGACAAGGGACGATTTAAGGAGTTAGAGCTCAAAAAGGATAGAGTAGTGACTTTTGGTGACAACTCCAAAGGAAAAATTGAGGGAATTGGCTCTATTGATAATCACCCGTCTATTTTAATTGAAAATGTCTTACATGTTAATGGTCTTAAGCATAATTTATTGAGCACTAGTCAATTATATGATAAAGGTTTCTATGTTTCTTTTGATAAAAGTGGTTGCAAAATAATAGACATAAAATCCAATAGAACAATGCTCATAGGTTATCGCATAGGAAATATTTATATGGTGCATCTAGATGACATTAATTTTTCTCATGTATGCTTAGTTGCTAGTGATGAAAATTATGCATGGTTATCGCATAGAAAACTAGGTCATGCTAGCATAAGTGTTTTAGAGAAATTAGCCTCCTAAAATCTAGTTAGAGGTTTACCCAAGCTTAAGTTTTCTTTAGATAAAATTTGTGATGCATGTGCTAAGGGTAAACAAAAGAGAATTTCTTTTAAGTCCATTAATGATGTCTCAACTAGTAGAGTATTACAATTGATCCACATGGATCTCTTTGGACCTATTAGGACTACTAGCTTGGGTGGAAAATCATATGCTTTTGTTATTGTTGATGATTACTCTAGATACATTTGGATTCTATTTTTAAGTACCAAAGATGAAGCCTTAGAAAAATTCATCATTTTTTCAAACATTTCTCAAAATGACCTTGATCAAAGAATTTCTCATATTAGAAGTGATCATGGAACCAAATTTCAAAATTTAGGTTTTGAAAATTTTTATAATGAAAATGGGATTAGCCACAATTTTTTGACTCCTCGCACTCCTCAACAAAATGGGGTAGTTGAGAGGAAAAATAAAACATTGGAGGAAATGGCTAGAATCATGCTTTGTGAAAACAATTTACCTAAGTATTTTTGGGCGGAAACCACAAACACTTCATGTTATATTATAAATAGAGTAATGATTAGGCATATTCTAAAGAAAACTCCTTATGAGATTTTAAAATCTAAAAAGCCTAGCATTAGCTATTTTTATCCTTTTGGATGCAAGTGTTTTATTTTAAACAATGAAAAAGACAGTTTAGGTAAATTTGATACAAAAAGAGATGAAGCTATTTTTCTTTTATATTCTTTAAATTCAAAGGCTTATAGATTTTTCAACAAAAGAACCTTAGTTGTAGAAGAGTCTATACATGTGGTTTTCGATGATAACCTCCTTCCTAGGAAGGATTCTTGTGATGATGATGATGTAGGAATCATTGAAACCATTAATGATGGACAAGCATCAAAGGTGGATGGGGTTCCAATCAATGAAGAAACACAAGAACCTCAAACTAAAACTTTAGGAAATGTAAAGCTTGAAGAAAAGAAAGTAAGCTACCTAAGGGAGTTCAACTATGTCAAAAGCGGTGAAATATTGGGTGATCCATCCAAGGGGGTAACTACGTGTTCTTCTCTTAGATTAATAAACCATAGTGCTTTTATCTCATGCATAGAGCCTAAGAATATCAATGAAGCTTTAAATGATGATTTTTGGATATTGGCTATGCAAGAATAGTTAAACCAATTTGAGAGAAGTAATGTATGGACTTTAGTTGATATACCTAGTAATAAATCTTCTATAGGAACTAAATGGGTTTTTAGAAACAAACTAGATGAGAGTGGTAACATTGTGAGAAATAAAGCTAGATTATTTGCTCAAGGTTACACTCAAGAAGAGGAAATAGATTTTGATGAAACCTATGCACCCGTAACTAGAATGG
This sequence comes from Abelmoschus esculentus, assembly GCA_035048815.1. Taxonomy (NCBI): domain Eukaryota; kingdom Viridiplantae; phylum Streptophyta; class Magnoliopsida; order Malvales; family Malvaceae; genus Abelmoschus; species Abelmoschus esculentus. The sequence goes on along the minus strand of JAUCBN010000035.1, from coordinate 14,486,481 downwards.
AAGCCATTAGGATGCTACTTGCATTTGCATGTTACCATGATTTCAAGCTTTTTCAAATGGATGTCAAAAGTATTTTCTTAAATGGCTTTATAAATGAAGAAGTGTATGTTGAACAACCACCGGGTTTCGAAGATCCAAAATTTCCTAACCATGTCTTTAAATTTACAAAAGCTTTATGTGGTTTGAAACAAACTCCTAGAGCTTGGTATGAAAGACTTAAATTTTTTAATTGAAAAGGGGAAGGTGGATACTACACTTTTCATAAAAAGGTTTAAAAATGGCATCTTAGTAGTTCAAATTTATGTTGATGATATAATTTTTGGATCTACTAATGAATGTCATTTTCAAGAATTTTCTAAGCTAATGCAAGGTGAATTCGAGATGAGCATGATGGGGGAGCTTTCATTCTTTTTGGGGCTCCAAATTAATCAAAGGAAGGATGGCACCTTTATCAATCAAGCAAAATACATCAAGGATATGCTCAAGAAGTTTGGCTTGGAAAATGTGAAGCCTCAAGCCACTCTTATGAGCTCATCTACTAAGCTTGACAAAGATGAAGGAGGTAAGTGTGTTGATTCTAAATTGTATAGATCTATGATAGGTTCTTTACTTTATCTTACCGCAAGTAGATCGGATATCATATTTAGTGTTTGCTTGTATGCTAGGTTTCAAGCTAGTCCTAGAGAATCACACTTAGTAACCATTAAGAGAATTTTTAGGTACCTTAGAGACACACCTTGTTTAGTCCTTTGTTACCCTAAAGTCTCATCCTTTGATTTACATGCTTATTCAGATGCGGATTATGGAGGTTGTAAGATAGATAGGAAAAGTACTTATATCTTGGTTCTCTAAGAAACAAAATAGTGTAACTCTTTCTACCACTGAAGTGGAGTACATATTCTTAGGGAGTTGTTGTACTCAAGTGTTATGGATGAAACAATAACTCTTAGATTATGGCATTAAGGTAGAAACCATACCACTTAAGTGTGATAATACTAGTGACACATGTCTTACTAAGAACCCCATTAAACACTCTAGAACCAAACATATAGAGATTAAACACCACTTTATTAGAGATCATGTGTCCAAAATTAATGTTGTTTTAGAATTTGTTGACACCTTAAACCAATTAGCGGATATTTTTACCAAACCTTTAGATAAAGAGCGCTTTTGGACCCTTAGGAGAGAGTTAGGCCTAACTAGCCTATCTTGACCTCTTGAGTGTTATTTTTTTCAAAATTACTTGAATCTTGAATGAAATCATGTTTATGTTGTTCTTGTATCTTGATGCTTCTATGCATGTTCCTAGGGGGAGTATGAACTTTTTCATGCATATTAATCATATCATTACATCATATGAATGCTTCAAGGGGATTTAGAGACTCATTTCTGGTACTTTTAGAAGCCTCAAATGCAAAGCAAAGTCAAGGGTATCGATACAGCTAATACCTGTTTCGATACCTGTTCATCAGTCCATCTGGGAATTTTTCTGGGAAGAATAGGTATCGATCCTAGTTTCGATACCTATGGTTCGATACTTGCATCAAAACAGGGTGTTTCAATACTGGTATCGATACACGAGGACGCAGATAGCTTTAAAACACTTCAAACCTAATTTGTAATCCCATTAAAATACTTTCCAAATTTAAAAACCAAAACCCTAGCCAAACCTCCTTTAAATCTCTCTCAAATTCGTCGTTTTTAAAACGAAATCAAGAGATCTTTCTTGGGGTTTTTGCATCCAAACATCAAAGTTTTCACTATATCATCAAACAGTGCTTCACAAACCATAATTTCTTCCTAATTAATAATCAAGGTAATTTTCGAAAAACCTTATTTTTGTTTGATTCTATGTTGTTAAAATTAAGTTTTTGAACATATTTTGAATGCTTATTGTATGGGTTTTCATAATCCTACAAAAAAAATTTCAAAATCAAAAATTTTTCTCGTTCAAATATAAATCGATTTTATCGTATTGGTTTTTCACTGATTTTCTAAAAATATGTTTTAAATGCTCAAATACCTTGAATTATTGATAAATAGGATTGAAATAGGTTGTTAGAGCACACATGTTTTTATGAAACTAAACCAAAATTTGTTTTAATTCCTAGATAATGGCACCAAAGAAACAATCTCGTATCGAAGCCGGTTCTTCATCATCATCTCATGTTTCACGAGTTGATATTCAAGAAGTCTTCGCAAAGAGTTTGGACACAAATCATAGGATTGACAACTTCAATCTCTACCGCAACTACCCTCTTAAAAAGGAACGATGCGTAGATATTCAATTCCTAACCTCACACAAGTTCTCTTTCAAATATTCTGACAGAATCATCGAATAGAAATTCTTGAGGTTTTTCACCCATTCCGGCAAGTACTTTCCAACTCTTGTCCTTATATTTTATTCAAATGCCAAATTATTCTATCTTCGGACAAGAGCAAAGTAGTGGCAATTGAGTTTTTCCTCATCGGCAAATCCTTTACTATTAATGCCTATATTTTTTCGATGTTTTTGGTCTTGAGGACAAGGGTGTTGAGGATGAAGACTCTCTTGGTTTTTTTACCGGTTCGGTCACCTCACTTGACGTGCACGACCGTTTTCTCCATCTTATCATTTCTAGGTGGACTCATCCATCAAATGGTAGGTATTTTCGAACCCGTCAAGTTGATAGCTTTTGGATCAAGTGCTTTCGTGAGGGTATTCAACCCAATCTTGCTTAGATCGTCTTCTCGGGAATCGTTTGGCATGTCCAAAACTGTGCTACCCCACTTGTCCAATCCTTTCCATATGCATGCATTCTCAGCTTTATATTCTTGCATTTGGAAATCGATTGTTCTTTTGACAAAGTAGGATCCCTAAAAGAACTCATAGGTGAGATATCTCTTAATCGTGCCCATTTCCAATATGTCTCAAATGGTGAGTTGATTCGTGGTGCTCATTCTCCTCCTCGTGCTCCCGTTGATCCAGAACTTCTTTGCCAAGTTGCTCCACATGTTGATATGATGGCGCTTCTCACTACAAGGTTTGACTCTTTGGATGCTCAGTTTGATACTTTGAATGCTCGTTTGGATTCCATGGATGGAAGACTTGACACTATGTCAACTCAACTTCAATCGGGTTTCGATGCTATCAACACAAGGTTGACGGGGTTAGAGACTCAAGGACACTCCTTGCGAGTCTCCCTTGAAGCTCTTCGTCATAGACAAATACTTAACAATGCCTGTAACACCCTAAATTTGGGCCTAGAAGTTAGAGGCCGTTTAAAGTTTTAGTGGACCGATTTTGTCGGTTTAGCCTAATTCGGGATTAAATACTTAAAAATTGATTTTAAATCAAAATAAATTATGGAAAAATATTATAAAATCCTGAATTAATATATATTAGACTTAGGTCAAATTAATTTTGAAAATAGACCCTTGAAACCCTAAGATTTTGATATTAGTGACCGTTTTGTAAAAATTAAAAATTTAGGAATAATTTTATGAAACAAGTCAAAACTTTGAATCTTTAAGGGATTTGATCCAATTATAGTCCTAGCTGGTTTAGGCATTCCAAATATTAATTAATTAAGTCCAAAATCTATTTTAAATTAAATAACTTAATTAAACTCAATTTTAAACTTTTAAAATACTTTTTAATTAACCTAAACATAACCTATTTTTCTAATTTTTGTTTTTCCTCATTGGAGGCAGATTTTCATCAAATTTTCAAGGTAAAAACTCATTCTTTTTCAATAAAAATTGTTTACAATAATTATCTTAACTTTTCTCCTTCAAATTTTCTTATTTTCTCATTGTTTTCTCGTTTTAAACCCCGGAAAGCAATTGGATCAGTTTTTGAGATGATATTTTGTCAATCCTCTAGAACAATAAAGTTCTTTACTTAAATTTCCAAGTTCTTGGATTGGAGAAATTGTTTTAATCCTTTAATTTCATAAAAATTGGGTTTTCGGCTAAAAATCTCAATTTTCGTTCAAGGGTTTTTACCCACTATTTTTAGATCTTAAATGGATTATTTTTAATGTTTTAGTATGTTTATAAAGTGTTTTTAATGTCTCTAATCCCAAACTATAGGCTTAAGTGAAGCTTGGTGTATTTTGACAAGTTTTCGGTTTAAGATTTGATAGGTTTTAAGGGCTAATGTGTAGGGATCTAACTTTTTGGTTTCTTTTGTGAGTTTAGAAGCATTAAAACTCTTGGTTTTGATGCTTGAAACAAGAAAAGATTTAGGTGATCGTGTTTGAAGGCGTTCCGATTTGTTTCGGTGGTTTGGCAAGCAAGTATCGGTTATCGGTGAGTGGATTATGAGGGTTGTCAATTTTTCATAGTTTTAAATGTTTTTCAAAGGTTTGGGGGTGTAGGGAAGGTGCGAAAATCCTCCTTATACTCTGAAGTAAGTTTAAAGTATTGCTTTCTTAAAGGTTCCCATATTACGTCGTGTTTTTATTATGTTATTTGCCATGCTCTTATTGTGTTGTGCATACATGATTATGCATGTATATAAATGCTCATGAGACTTTTTTTAAAGAGATTTTATATGCATTCAATGTTCCTATGGTTTTTATTTTGAAAAATAAGATAAAAGTGATTTTATCGGTTTTTGCAAGTGATGCATAAAAAATGGGATACATATGATTTGAATTTTGTTTTGAATTAAATGTTGAGCATTGGTTTTTGATAATATAGGCTAGTTAAGCGATGACCTTATGGGATAAGTTGATCGATCAATAGGGTCTATAGTGCACTATAAACATTCAAAAGTCATACGTGTATGTCACGGGGGAGAATGTCACGGGCCACCAGTTCGAGCCCGTGCCACATACGCATATTACTGCCCAAGAGGTTCTTAGAGAGATTTTGGGCTTAAAGGTACCACCAGACTTAGCCCGTTCCATGGAGGATTCTAGAAGATAGCCATTTTGGCCTTGTAAACTTTCCTTGTATTCTAGGATTTGTTTCCTTAGTTAACATGGAATATTCTCAGGATTGTGCCATTATGGTTGGTAGGAAATGATCCTAGCCATCGATGTAAATCAGTGGGAACAGTTGGATGTAAGGGGAATCAACTATAAATAGAGACCTCCCCAGTCTCATTTGTATCATCTCATCTTTGAGTAATCAAGTGGCATTCACTCTAAACTCTCTCTCATTTGTTCTTTGTGTTCTTCGCGTTCTTCTTTTCGTTCTTGAGTAGCCATACTCATAGTTTGCTTTCCGCTAGAACGATTCAGCGTTCTTAGTGCCTTAGGAAGTTTGATCTTCCAAAGCGAGTTTTCAGGCTGACTTAGTCGTTTGTCTAAGAACATCGACTAAGGCCACGCGGTTCAGCTAGGTCAAGACGCTAGCCCCGTGACAGGTGGTATCAGAGTATGGTTCGAGCAAGGCACTAGTGATTATGGCACGTGGAGAAGAAGACGTTGCGGCAAAGGGTGTGAAGACCGTTGCTGGGTAAAGCCAAAGAGCAAGTTCGAGGGATGCTGTAGCTACGCTGGAGGAGCGAGTTGAAAAACTCAGTCAGGTGGCCAACGGTGCGGAAGAGAGATGCGATGTGCTTGAGGCCGAGTTGCAGGCTGTGAAGATGGAGATGGAGGAGATGAAGGCAGACTTGTATATTTACAAAGTTGCCTTGATGAATGGAAAGATGACCACTGCATCCAAGTCAAAGAAGGACATCCCAAAGCCAAAGGTGTTCAAGGGGAACCGATCGGCCCAAGATGTTGAGAACTTCTTGTGGGGCATGGAGCAGTACTTTCGAGCCATGGGCATCAAGGATGATGCGGAGAAAGTAAGCGTTGCTTCGATATATTTAACTGATGTCACTCTTTTGTGGTGGCGACGCAGATGCTCGGAGGAGTCGAGTGGAGATATTCCTTTTGAGACATGGAAAGAGTTCCAAGTTGAGTTCAAAGAGCAGTTCTATCCGACGAATGCTCAACGAGAGGCTCGTAAGAAGTTGCGGCAACTGAAACATGAGGGTTCCATCACTGACTATGTTAGGAAGTTCATTGAAATCAAGCTCCAAATCCAGGACTTGAGTGAAGTGGAGGGATTTTCCTACTTCATGGATGAACTCCAAAGATGGGCTCAAATGGAGCTAGAGCGGAGAGGAGTCGAGGAACTTTCCAAAGCCTTTACCGTAGCCGAGTCCATAGCTCAGTTCGAAGTTGACATGTCCAAGTTTTCCAAGCCCCGAGGCAAGAGCTTTGGTGGGGGAGACGAGGAGGATAATCATTCCTGCAATGATGATGAGAGGGTCAACAAGGTTGTCAAACCATCGGAGAAAAAGGATCGAGGGCCTTCGAAGTGCTACCATTGCCATGGTTCACACTTGGTGAAAGAGTGTCCCAAGAAGAAGAGCCCCGATACAATCAATGATGCGGATAACGAGCAAGAGGACGAGGAATGTATACTTGGTACGATTGCTAGTGTCAGAGTAATCAAGCCAAGGGTGGGGAAGCAATGTTACGAGAGCAAGGGACCTCACGTAGTTCGTGAGTGCTCGGATCGAGCCAAGCAGTCCAAAAGGGACAAGCCCGAGTCGAATGAGGCTTGTAAGCTTGGGGCAATGATACTGAATTCTGCAAAGGCGAAGAAGAGACCGAAGCAGAATGGGTTGATGTTTGTCAACATCAACATGGCGGGACGATCGAGGAGTGCTCTAGTGGACACCGGAGCATCCGATCTCTTTATGTCAAAGATGGTTGCTGAGAAGCTTGGTCTCGAAGTTGAGAGTTCAACCAAGAAGATCAAGATTGTTAATGCCAAGGAAGTTCCAGTTGTTGGAACAGTGCGAAAGGTAGAGCTTCAGATTCGTGAATGAAAGGCCAAGGAAGATTTCAAGGTAATTCACTTAGATGACTTTAATTTCGTTTTGGGGCTTAACTTCCTTGACCGTGTTCAAGCTCTTATCATCCCTTGTGCCAATTTTGTCTGCATTTTGGATCCGAAACAACGTTGTGTTGTGCCCGTGTATCGAGACAAGGGATGGAGGATCTAGAAGCTGACTTCCATTCAGCTTACCGAGGATGCTCCAAGGGAAAGAGGCTCGCTTTGGAGGCTATTGGAGTGGACACCTTGGTGGGGCAAGAGTTGCCTGAGCCATATGATAGTGAACCCGTGGGAGATCCATCCATTGAGGAGATGGACGAGGCATCGAGCTTCAATGAAGACGGAGCATCGGTGGGAGCATCAAACTTCACGAGTGAAGAAGGATTGATGCGAGTTAGAGTGAATGCGGAAAATTTGATTGAGGTACATCCCGAACACAATGATTGTGTTTTATAGTTTGATTTGCCTTGTTTGTCGGGTGTAGGACAGCAAAAACCTAACCCTTCAAATGGAGTTGTCGATACTTGGCGAGAGCACAAGCCACCTTTTAGAGTTCTTAGGCGCAAACGAGGGTTGCCGACGATTTTGAGAGCCCGCTCAGTGTTCAATGTTGTGGCGTCCAAGTCATTGTACAAGGACCATGTGTGTCCAAATGAGGGCAAATCACAACTGGTAGGAGTTAACTCCTACGATCGATATGCGCTTGGAGGGACGGTGACTAATGTCAGATGGCGACAAGTACCAAAGCAAGCTGTCCATTTGGGTGGACAACTGAGCCAGAGTCGAGTGCTCTTTATGGGAAGAGCATCCAGCCCGATTCAGAGTTTGAGGCAAGCCGAGGTGACAAGGAATTCCCAGGATCGGTTTTATCTTCGTTCTGAGGTGGCGACGAGGGCGTCGCCATGTTTGGTGGGGGAAAATGTCACGGGCCACCAGTTCGAGCCCGTGCCACATGCGCATATTGCTGCCCAAGAGGTTCTTAGAGAGATTTTGGGCTTAAAGGTACCACCAGACTTAGCCCGTTCCATGGAGGATTCTAGAAGATAGCCATTTTGGCCTTGTAAACTTTCCTTGTATTCTAGGATTTGTTTCCTTAGTTAACATGGAATATTCTTAAGATTGTGCCATTGTGGTTGGTAGGAAATGATCCTAGCCATCGATGTAAATCAATGGGAACCGTCGGATGTAAGGGGAATCAACTATAAATAGAGACCTCCCCAATCTCATTTGTATCATCTCATCTTTGAGTAATCAAGTGGCATTCACTCTAAACTCTCTCTCATTTGTTCTTTGTGTTCTTCGCGTTCTTCTTTTCGTTCTTGAGTAGCCATACCCATAGTTTGCTTTCTGCTAGAACGATTCAGCGTTCTTAGTGACTTAGGAAGTTTGATCTTCTAGAGCGAGTTTTCAGGCTGACTTAGTCGTTTGTCTAAGAACATCGACTAAGGCCGCGCGGTTCAGCTAGGTCAAGACGCTAGCCCCGTCACATTATGCTTACCCTCTTATTTACCTTGCAATGCAGAGTATTTGATGTGGAGGCAGCAAAGAGAAGCAAGGATCCAGGTAACCGTCAAGTGAAAGCTCAAGTGTGTCTTTATAACATTATTAGTAGTGAGAGAGCAATGAGGATGGATTATCATATTGTGAATAATGTCTATGCTTTTGAGACTTAAAATGGTTATATGCTTATACTTATTTGATAAATATCAAAGTTAATGTTAGCTTGTGACTTTGACTTGAATTTCGCATTGATATTCCTTTAGTTATAATATAGTTATTTTGAAGTTTGATTCTTGATATCCCTATGTGTGAATTTGAGTATTTTTGATAATGAAGCAGGACTACTTATGAGTTGAATCTATGATGTTGTTATTTAGGTTGGAATACATCTAGAAATCATATTGAGAATATTGAGGTAGTTCTTCCGTGTGTTTATAAGATTGTTGATGTTGAAACATACTCTTTGGAGTTGAATATATTATTGCTAAATAGGTTGAATTGCATCTAGCTAATATGCCATGATATGTGCTTACAGTGTTTTTAGGTGAATTTGCATATAGAGAATGTCATGAAACCTTTGGAAGCTGGAAATAGTCTCTAAACTTTGAGCATGCAATTAAATAACTTATAGATATTATTTAAGTCTTAAATTTACGTTCAAGCATGAAATATACTTAATTAAATATTGATAACCTTAATTTCATAATCAGGGTATAAAAATCTAGAAATTATAATTAGGTCCCTAAATCTTGTTCGATTAAATTAGGACTCGTTTCACTTTAGTCTCCGTTGCAATTGAACTTGATCCTTGTATGAACATGTAGGATCTAATCAAAGCATTTAGAAAAGATAAAAGATAATTTTTTAGGGGTTTTTTATCAGGGTGAGTCTTCGGATTAGCCTCGGTATTCCCCATGTAACTCGTTCGAGTCGGGTGGCGCCTAGACAGGGTCGAGAGGGTTACTATGTCGATGGTTTTGATTATGAGGAAGAAGAAGAAGAAGAAGAGGATGATGATGATGATGATGATGATGATGGACTTGATGGCGATGACATGGCCGATGATTGATCTTCGATCTATCTTATGCTTTGCTATTGGCTTTTAGGACTAGTTTTGTTTCTTTAAGCATTATGTTGCATTAATATTAGAACCTATGCACTTTGTTGTTCTCTTAATTTTTTGAACTTAAATTTTATGTTGGATTTGAATTTTAAGTATTTTTATGCTATGGATATTTTATGTTATGAATTATATTCTCCTTAATGTTATGATTGTTTTGATTATTGCCTTATCTTTCATTGATTTTGATCTAACAAAAAGGGGGAGAAATTTTTTGTTTTTAAGTTTAGGAAACCACCAACTTTTCAATATTTAAAGTCATGCACATATTAAGGGGGAGTCTTCAAAATTTTCAAAGTTCTTGATCATGTTTTAAACTTAAAAAAATTTTCAATGGTTTTGTTATATCAAAAAGGGGAAGATTGTAAAACTAAATTTGATTTTGATATAACAAATAAGTATAAGGACTAATTTGAAATAAATTTTCAAGTCCCTAACACAAACTTTTGATTTTAAGTCAAACCAAAAACTTTAAAATAAAATTATAAGTGTTTTTCATACAAGGATATCGATACCCTAAGGACAAGTATCGATACACCTGGGATTTTTAAAGCCTTGTTCTTAAGATCAAGAACAAGTATCGAAACATGGTTCGATACCATTTTACACTGTCAACACATGTTTTGAACCAGGTATTGAAACGTCTTTGTATATTTTTAATTAATTTTTTAATATTTAAAATTATGACTCCAGGTATCGATACACCCCTTAATCCCCAACGGCTATTTTAGCATTAAATGAGTCAACCGTTGGTGGCAGTTAGTTTTTTATTAATGGTTATCTTGTATCGAAACATGGTTCAATACTCAACATCACAGCTTCAAATGGTATCGAAACATGTATCGATACCCCCTCTATTAAATGCACATGGCTCTTTCTATTCTTGGTCTGTTTCAAAATAGGTAGTCCATGTTTCAATACCACCTGCTGCAGAGTGCATTTATGAATGATAGATGAAGTCTCAACGGCATTATTTACATTCTCAACAACTACAACGGTTAGAAATCAATAAGAAGATATAAAATAAAGCTTTTTCAACTGCATTAAAGACTGTTGAACCTCAAGCACCATCCAAGCACACAATTCCAACTCAAAGCACTTCATTGCATATTCTTGCTCTCAACTCTTGTAATTTCACTTTGATCTTTTGTAATCTGAGTTTAGGGAGAGTTTGTTTGTAATTGGGGCAACACATTTCTTGTGAGAGATTTTTATTTGCCTATTTTCCCTTATATTACTTTGTGAGGATTGAATCAATTTTTAGGTAGAAGAATTGATTCGTATTGTAATGGTTATCCCTTAAATCGAGAAAAAGGTTGAATTCTTTAGTGAATTAGTTTCAAAATCCTTAGTGCGAGCTAAGTTAGTGGATGTAGAGCTTGTTTGAAGCTTGAACCACTATAAATCTCTTGTCCTTCAATTTTAGCTTTTTTACCGAAAATTTCCCAATCAAATTTTTAACCGCCAATTCACCCCCCTCTTGGTCATACTTCAAGATCGATCAACTCAAAAGATAGTGAGTGGGTGTGAATGTAAAAAGTCATATTCATCGTGAGTAGGTGATGGGTTTATGTAGAACTATTGTTTTGATATAATAATTGAAAAATAGTTTTAGACTAACTTGAAAAGATATCAAAAATATTTCTTATGTCCAAACAACTTGAAAATATATTTAAGAGGTTTTTGAGAGATCTTAAAAGTGTTTTAAATGATTTAAAGAAACCAAAGAAGTGTTTTTAACCCAGGCATTTCGATACACCTCACAGGTGTTTCGATACAACTATACTTTTCAAAGGAAAAATTACACAGGTGTTTCGATACGGTCTTGAACCGTTTCGATATCGTTTTGCCACTGTGAGTCTTGGTTTCGATACATGTTTTGATACACCCCTAACGGTCATTTGTAAACCTCCAATGACTAGGAGCAGTATCAAAACGACTAAGGGTTTCGATACATTTTTTAGGTGTTTTGATGTCAGTTCTTAAATGCAAGTTCAACGGCTATTTCTCAAAGAAACTGTATCGATACCACTTTTAGGTGTTTCGATACACTTGTACTAGAAGTAGAAATAAGCCTTGAAATCAGCTCCAAACAGCTTCAAATCAACCCCAACAGTCACCAACAGCTAGAAGCTCATTTGGGATGATAAAAGAAAGCCTCAAGCATTAAGAGAAGACTAATATTTCAATTGTAACTACAATATGATGAAAGATTTATCTTAGAGCTTTAGTTCTCATCTTTTGGGTAGACAACACTTGTGAGCTTAATGTATATGTATTCTCAAGTGTCTTAGGATTGGGTGAGAGCTTAGTTGCAAACAATTAGCCTTGTTAGAATGATTATCAAAGTTTGCTTAAGTTTATCTCTTGTTTGAGAGGATTCCCAAAGTTCGGATTATGAACTTTGGATGCTTTACTCGGGTTTGAATCAAGGTTTGTAAGGTTAGTCCTTTGTCCTCAAAAGGAATAGATTCTTAGTGAATTTGGGAAATCCTTAGTGGGAAGCTAAGGTAGTGGATGTAGGTACTTGTTCGAAGGCCTGACCACTCTAAAATCCTTGTGTTCAATTCCTATTTTTTTGTGCTTCCACTGTAAACATCGAAATTAAGTGTTCTTCATCACTTGGAAAGGTTTAATTGGTTATCCATCGAGCACCTTCAAGCCCACAGTTTAAGACTTTACATGCACTATATTCACCCACCCTATATTTATCAGTTTCGTATTTGTTTATCATATGAATTTTAGACTGTTTATGTTTGTAGACTTTGATTATATCTTTTATTATAGTGTTTTATGTACAAAGATATTAGTTTGTTTTAAAATTCACGTTAGTCCTTAAGTTAATAGATTTTAAACTTGTAGTGACCCTATTTTTTTGAAAATATATTTAAAAAACAATTTAATGGTTCAAAAGTTAGGTAGGATTTAAAAATTCGGTATCCTGAGAGACGACACCTGAAGAATAGGATAACACTCTCATTGGAATATTTAAATTTAAAAATCCGCAGAAAATTCGATACTCCGGGAGATGACACCTAAAGAACAAGATGTCACTCCTATTTGGAATACCGTTTTAATTCAAAAATCGATTAATCGGTTGGAGTCGACATCTATCGTTTAAAAAGGTGGTTCGAACACCAAGAAAAAAATAGAGATGAGTTCGAGAGTTGATTACGTTTGGGGAAGGGTTAGCACCCCCATAACGCCCAAAATTGGTACCTAAAGGTTCGCATCGTAATTTTTAAGAAAATATAATACCCGAATTAAATTAATTTTTAATTTAAAATACGTATCATAATATCCACGACGATTCAAAAGAGATAACACCCGAAGAACGGGATGTTACTCCCAATAGAATACATCAGGATAATAATTTCTAATAAAATGAATCAAAACAGAGGTAATGTACAAAAATAATGTGCGCATATAAAGAAAATAAATACAACATTAATTTTAATAAACAACATAGCAATAATAAAGCAAAAATAAAGATAATAATAACATAGAATAATTTACATAAATATATAGTTACTATACATGTAACAATAATTACATAATATATATTTATATGGAAACATATATTAAAAGTCAAAGTTATAACGTATATTAACCAAAACAAATATGGTAAAAATTAAATATCAACATATGATAATATGTTATATTAATTATAATTATAATAATGAAAGTTTCTAATAATAATAATAAAAACTTATGGTAATAAATTATAATATACTAATATAATATAATACGAAAACAGTAATAAATCATAATTATAAAAACTTACTATAATAGATTATAATTATGAAGTAATAATAATAATAATAATAATAATAATAATAATAATAATAATAATAGCCTAACAATAATAATTTACTGACTTCTTAACAAACAAAAAACAAAAAGAATATCAATAATAAACCATAAGCACAACGAAAATATTGTTATAAATAATGACATGATATTAATAACAATATAACATAATAATAAAAATAAAATATAAAACATCTATGAACATGTGATAAAGAAACGGGCATCATCATAATAATATTAATAAATAAATAAATAAAATAAAATAAAAATTTTAAAAAAAACAGTGTCAAAATTGTAAAGATATAAAAGTTTAAAAGGTAAATATAACAAAAATAAGGACTGAAATGTAAATAAATTAAAACTGCAAGGAAAAATTGCAAGGATACAAAGAAACAGAGGGTTACGCGTATAATTATCCCCTTTTCCGGGTTAAGCACGGATTCGGGTTAGGTAAACGGATCGACTGTGGATATCCAATAGACAAAACGACGTAGTTTTGAGTCAAGCTTATATACCCCATTTTTAATCTAATAACATCATCACTTCATTGTTTTCATAAAAAAAAAAAACTGAGTCATCTTCTTTTCTCTCAATCCTTCGGGTTTTAATCGTCGGTGGGGAAGTACGCGGTGGTCCGCCGCTCGCCGGCGACGGCCACCGTCGTTGGAGGTCGCCGGAGTTGAAAGTTTACACCTTTCTGAGAGCTCTCAACATGAGGATTCTAAATCTAGCCTTGGAATTTCGAGAAAAAAAAACATACAAGCGTAGATCTGAAAAAGAAGATAAGTGACTCTTCGTTTCTTTTTACCTTTTTTCGAATATAACTTGATTTCTTTCCTTCTCGGTTGGATTCAGTTTAACTCTCTTTGAATTTTTGGACTTCGGATGCTAATTGTTTTTGTTTATTATTTTTTTGTGTTTGAAAGTCTCCTTTTTTTTTATTTCCATTCAAAAACCGAAGCCAAAGATTACAATGATTTTATCTCGGGTTTTATACCCATTCTGATTACAAGCATAATAAATAAAATACTCTATTATAATCTTACTTTTCATCCCAGATTTGATGTTGTTTTTAGATCTAATCTTCTTTTCCTTGATATTTCACAGACTTTAATCAAATCATGGGCGATGGATCTGACAATGGGCGGTGGCAGCAACGTGAAAGAACGGTGGGAGGCCAACGCATCACTTATGTGGCTTGCATGTGAATCACGGTGGCTGGAAAGCTCAAGGGTCGACGGCGACGGCTAGAAAGGTTGATAGGTTTAGTGTTAGTTTACCATTAGGGTTTGTTGTATTTTGGGCTTTGTTTGATATTTGGATTGGGCTCTGTAATATGGTTTAATTATTTGGTTTAATAAAATATGTTTATTTTTGTTGGGCTCATGGAAAATGGGTTATTACAAAACTCAATTAATTTAATTTTAAAAAATAATGATTTATGATAGGTTGTAAATTTATGTGTGATAAGTAGAATTTATAAAAGTGTAAATAGACTTTAGCTCAATTAGCTACATATAATCAGGTTGTAATTTTAAATTTTTTAAAATTTGTTTTTTATGAATTTCTGCACTTACTTTTAAACATTTATGTTTTGTCCCCTCGACCCCAAATCTTGACTCCGTCTCTGCATATAATTAGTCAGTTGTAGTTAAGTAGAATTTATATCAATGAAAAATGCTTTAGTTAAGTTAGTTATAGTTAGTTAGTATATATATATTATAGACACTTGATCATTCTATAAATTATGTAAGGTTTTACTCTTCTACACAAAAGCTTATTATTTATTTTTATATAATTTAATATTAGTGATTATTTGTAAACGAGTACAAACAAATACATACGAGTACAAGTACAAGCATGATTTGGGTGGTGGATGTCTTGTTTGATAGTTGATGAGAGGGTGGATTTGAAAATATATCCGTGTGGACGAGTGTGTGTTTTAAAATTATACCGTCGTAAGTGATAGGATAACTAATGAATATAAAAAATTTAAATGAATATAAATATAAGAGAGGAAATATCCGCACTCATCCTCCTGCTTAAAATATAATCTCTTTGATTATAAAATTTCTCTTAATTACCTCAAAAGAAATTTTAGGAGCGGCACTTTGAGATTGGTAAAATAAAATCTATTTTATTATATTAAACCTGATCGGAGAAATTATATCATGGGTCTGACTTACTACATCAGCCATGATCTCATCCAATTATAATCACTCACTTCACTATTATCTTCCAAGTTATTTTTTTTCAACCAATAAATCTTCACTCAGTTTTTTCATGTCATTTAAAAATATATAATTTCTGAAAATTATATTAATGTTTTGAATGATTAGTGGTGGAATGAGTAATTTCATTAATTAGAAACCACAACTAACGTGGCGAGCCGAACCTATGATATAATCTCTCACATGATGGACAAGATCTGAAGAGAAACAAATAGATTATCCAATTATTGTAATTTGAAGAATGATATTAACAAAGAAAATAATATATCTTATATCACTCTATTGATAGTTTAGACAATGAAATACGAGTCAAATTAAAGAAAAATTTAATTCGATAAGTGATTCAAGTAAAAAAATGATATTTAATTCAAGTTTAAGTATGTAAATTGTGTTTGTTTTATTAAAGAGTTAAGAATATTTATAAATAAATATTATATTTTAATCACCTTTAGATCATTCAAAAAAAATTCATAGAGGTCGCCAATTTTTTTTGTTTAGAGTCAAATAGAGGTTAATTAGATCGAAGACTCAATTCAAAAATCCTAGTCGTTTTTTTTTCTCTCTCAAAATGTTTTTTCTAGCAGCTCTTCACTTTGATCAATCCTTTTGACGGCTGGTCGGCAATCAATTTTAGTATTGATCGTCGACCACTGAATCTATTATTTTCTTTGTTTTTGTTTTTGGTTTTAATAATAATCTATGCTTTTCTAGCACGTTGTTTCTGTCATTATGACACGTTTTTTTTTGTCTTTATGACATGTTTTTGTTTTTGTTTTGTGATTTGATTCATCTGTCTTTGTGGCATGTTACAGCATACCCTAGTGATCGATTGTTGTTCACACAGAGATTCAATTGATGCTAGTTTTCTGATTTATGTTTTTGTCGGTTGTCACTTGAAAAGATTCATCTCCACTCGATTGATGATCGTTTGCCGATGAAATCAATCCTGGGTAGCGGTACTTTTTGCATGATAGTTTGGATCGTCTACAACTCCTTTCTTCGTTATGTGTCTCGTTTGGACAGAGATAAAGGAGATTCAAGAAGCTTCTGAATTTTATTGGTATGCTTATTTCCATAGAAATTTTTATTTTTCTTTTTTTTGGTTGTAAAAGTCTTTGGATTGTTTAATCC
This sequence comes from Abelmoschus esculentus, assembly GCA_035048815.1. Lineage (NCBI taxonomy): Eukaryota > Viridiplantae > Streptophyta > Magnoliopsida > Malvales > Malvaceae > Abelmoschus > Abelmoschus esculentus. The sequence goes on along the minus strand of JAUCBN010000035.1, from coordinate 14,469,861 downwards.
AATTATTTTACTTCTTGATTGTGATGTAATTATAATTTTTTTATAGATTTAATAAAAATTCAGTAATATTTGTCAAAAAATTCATAGATAACTTATGTTGTAATTAGCAAGGTATTCAAAACTTCGTTAATTGAATTAATCATTCGAACTGAAGTTTTTTTCTCAATTAACCAATCGGTTAATTTTAGGTTAGATTGGTCAACGATTAATGATTTTTTACAACTTCAATTATCGGTTAATTTAATTCAAAATCGATTAATTAACTGAAATTTTTATATATTATATATTTTTATTTTTTTTACTAAACTTTCAAAAATTATAAAATAATTATTAAACTTTATAAAATTAGTACAAAATGATCACTAATTTTATCAAATTATTAGAAAATAATTATTAAATTTTTAGTATTTATCTATAATTCATAACACATACAATGAATCAATAATCATTTTATAATAATTTGATAAATTAAATGATTGTTTATAATTTTTGAAAGTTTAGCGGTTAAAAAATTATTTGATAAGTTAAATGATTTTGTTCGATTAAACTAGTTAAGGTATCGAGTCGAGTTCGAGTTGAGTCAATCTAAATAAAATATTTATCGAGTTTTAACCGTGTCGAGTTTGAGCAGCTCGCGAGTTGCTCAACTCGTTAAGCACCCCTAATCACCGGTTCGGGGATGACATATTTCACTACTAATCATTCATGTCATTAATCTAACTTTCAAAATATATATTTTCTAAATGACAAGAATAAAATGAATGAAGATTCATTGGTTGGAAAATATGACTTAAAAGATAATGATAAAGTAAGTAATTATGATTAGATAAAATCATGATTTATATGATAAATCAGACTCATAATTTAATTTTTCTACAAAATAGATAATTATAATTAAATAAGATTATATAATAAATTATACTTATGATATAATTTCTCGTTTAGATTGAGCTCTTTATTTTCCTATCCAACTATGGTAAAAGAAAATTGTGAAGGGATTTGCTTTTTGCCTTCAATTGCCGTCACATGGTACACATTAAATACATGGATATTATATTTTCCTTAACAGGTGCTGGTGATGACTACTATGGAAAGCTATTTTTTTCCTTTCTGATTTTTGAAGATCATGCCGGGAAGTTGTTTTCCCTTCTGTCAACCATGTTAAAACCAGGCTTTAAATTCTTCAACAAGAGAAGGGAAGCTTGAAAAGTTTTGCCCTTTGTGAATCCATTGGTTTTTATTGTTTCCAAGAGGGGGAAAAAGCAAAAAAGCGAAAGCTTTTACATTTTAACCATGGCTGCCGGAGGCTTTACTCCGACCGGGGTGACCAAGGAGAGAGCCGAGCTGTATCAAGGAAGGGTCACTTTGTATGTGATTATTGCTTGCATTGTTGCTGCTGTTGGAGGATCAATTTTTGGATATGACATTGGAATTTCAGGTACTGTATGTCTTTTTCTGCAAATAGATATGGAATCTGTTTAGATTGTTGTTTTCAATCAAGAATTTGCTCTTTTTTTACTGGAAATGGAACCAGAATTGTTTTGTTCCACTCTGTTTGAGTCAATAAAGGATCAAATTTAGTTACTTTAGGTGTTAAACTAAGATTGAACATGGAAAAAATATACCAGAGTATTTTATATCAGAATCTGCATTGCCTGAAATGTTCATTGACAATGAAAAAAGGGTTATGGAATTTGGTGTTACTGATGTACTTTTCGACCTTATAACGATGATTCGCAGGCGGAGTGACATCGATGGATGGATTTCTTAAGGAATTCTTCCATTCTGTGTACATAAACAAGCAGCATGTACATGAAAGCAACTACTGCAAGTATGACAACCCAGGGCTCGCCGCGTTTACTTCTTCGTTGTACTTTGCCGGTCTAGTTGCATCCTTGGTGGCATCTCCTGTGACTAGGAAGTATGGCCGTCGTGCGAGTATAATTTGTGGGGGACTCAGTTTTCTTGTTGGAGCAAGTGTCAATGCTTGAGCTCAAAATATGGCAATGCTCCTCGTCGGTCGAATCATGCTCGGTGTTGGGATAGGATTCGGAAACCAGGTAATAGCCTTCTGTCATCTTCCTGTAACAAACTTATTTGGATTTCAATAATGAGAAAAATTTACCTTTTCTCTATTGCTTTGAAGCATAGGAGCATTTCATTTAACCATATGACATAATTTGGTAGATATTTCTGAGTCTTTCCTTTTCCATTCTTATTACGAAGGCTGTTCCGGTATATCTGTCAGAAATGGCTCCAACTCATCTTCGAGGAGCCCTCAACATGATGTTTCAAGTAGCAACCACACTCGGACTCTTTACAGCGAACATGGTAAATTACGGAACACAAAAGCTTGAACCATGGGGTTGGAGGCTGTCTCTAGGACTAGCAGCAATACCTTCCCTTTTAATGACAGTGGGAGGGTTCCTTCTTCCCGAGACACCAAACAGCTTAATCGAACGGGGATCGAAAGTGCGAGGCCGAAAAGTCCTGGAGAGGATTAGAGGCACCGATAAAGTCGATGCAGAGTTCGAAGACATGGTAGACGCCAGTGAGTTAGCAAATTCAATCAAGCATCCCTTCAGAAACATCCTTAAGAAAAGGAACAGGCCTCAACTAGTTATGGCAATCTGCATGCCAGCGTTTCAGATCCTAACAGGCATAAACTCGATCCTGTTCTACGCTCCAGTGTTGTTCCAAAGCATGGGATTCGGAGGAGACGCTGCACTCTACTCTTCAGCTCTCACGGGAGCAGTTCTTGCTGGATCTACATTCATTTCAATAGCCTTAGTCGATCGATTGGGACGCCGAGCATTGCTCATCAGCGGGGGAATACAAATGATTGTATGTCAGGTCATAGTTGCCATAATCTTGGGTCTGAAATTCGGGAACAACCAAGAACTATCAAAGGGTTACTCAATATTGGTAGTGACTATAGTATGTCTATTTGTTTTAGCATTTGGATGGTCATGGGGGCCATTAGGGTGGACCATACCAAGTGAGATATTCCCACTGGAAACAAGGTTTGCAGGGCAAGGCATTACGGTTGCTGTTAATCTTCTCTTTACTTTCATCATAGCTCAGTGTTTCCTTGCCATGCTTTGCCATTTCAAGTTCGGGATCTTCTTGTTCTTCGCCGGATGGATCACCGTAATGACCATCCTCGTGTACTTTTTCTTGCCGGAAACCAAGGGAGTTCCCATCGAAGAAATGATATTTCTGTGGAGGAAACATTGGTTCTGGAAAAGGATTATCCCAGAGTACCCCGAAGAGGAAGAAAACCAGACTGTTTAGAAACACAAAGAAGAGACTCCTACGAGTATTATTTGCAATAATTTATTGTATCCGTAACTAGACTTGTTGAAGAACCAGATTGAGCTAATTAAAATAAGGGAAAATCATACACTAGTTTTCATTTCTTAATTTTGGGATTTAAAAATCTAATTTATGATACATCAGTCAGAAGTTTAAATGTATTTATTTAGAATTTAAGGTTTAGAGGCTAAGATATATATTTAAGATAATATAGTTAGAGATTTAGATTTTAAGTTATAAGCCTTAAATTTTAATCGTAAAACACAAATTCTATCCGTACCTCATAAATTTAAGACTTATACAAGCACTAGATCATAAACAAAATCTTTAGACTATTTGATGTAAAGTATAAATTTTAATTTATTAAGGGAAGGGTTAGGGTTTAAATTAGAGAAATTCTAGAGAAAAGGACATTTCTTTTAAAAAGATGTGATTTAAAATTTTGAAGATTAAATTAAAGATAAAACAAAAGTGAAATAATATTTATGAACTATTTAAATAATTTTATATTTTTTTATTATGTCTTATCAGAGTCTTCAGTGATCGAAAGTTCACAAATTAAAAACATAAATAATTTCATCAATTATTTTTTAAAATTGATAATCAAATTTATACCGGAAAATAGTTAACCCTTCAAATAATTTCTGAACAGAGCTCGGGTTAAAGGCTTCAAACCTATGGTTACTAAGCTAGGAAAAAGGCATGTATGTAATAAATGGAGAGGAGACGGGGATTGCTTGGAAATTATACCATGTATCAGAAAGCAACGTAGGGACAGACATTTTCCCTATAATCTTCACATTGTAAGAGTCACTGATGATGGTTAAGACCTTCAAAGAGTGTTTCAAGGTGAGAAATATGATCAACTACCAGTTCAGAGGAGGTGAGTTTGACTCGGTCCCTTGACCAGAGTTGGGAGTGCCTATGTTGCCTTACAAGTTGCAAGCATTGACGTAAAGCCATTACTTCATATCCTTTGATCTGGCATCCTGGTGCACAGCTGAAGTTTTGTTCCCCATCACCGTTGGCAACGTCCAAATTCACCGATACCTTGCCAGGTTCTCTAGAAAGGTCACTTCTCGAGACGAGTCGAAGCAATAATGGCATTGCAGGGAAGTTTCCTTGTGTTCTTCATTTGACAAGCTTTAAGGATACCCAAAGCTCTCTAAGATAAAGATGTTGATCCCATATTCCATAAACCATTAACAGATGTGCTTTCGAAGAACTTCCTGATAACCCAGGAAACTCACCAGCATCACTTGTTGCTCTAGCCAACAATAAGTTCCAAGGATGTACAACTGTGAGCTGAAGTAATATGTCAAATACTCTAAATGAAGTGATTATGATGATCAATAATAAGTTGCTTTCATGCTTGTCAATCATAATTCAGTATCACCTTAATTTCAAGTGATTCTGTTCTATTTCAACTACATGATCTTGCCCAGTCGGGTGAAGAATCAACTTTAATGGGACAAAATTGTGGACTCTGATCCTACGTTGTTTAGGGAATATGATGGTAGAAACCTTGAAATACTGTTAATTTCATAAAATCAATATAAAATATCCGGACCTCGGGTTTCAATGAATGACATACCTGACCCTTCTGTTTCACATCATAAGAAATACTCCAATCCGTCGCTTTAAATGCTTTTCATATCAAATCAGTGGAGTAAAAGAGTTATTTGAGATTTAAAGATGAAACTCCTCTTACTGTGTTGTTGACTATCTACACTTTACCATCAGGAAACAGATTTCTTCCTTGAAAATATTTGCTTACAACAGCAAATTTTTCATATTACTTGAGAAGGCTGCTCTACAACACCTGCAAGATTTTCATATGCTTTTCTGCTCAAAACCATGATAATCCAGACCCAAAGTTTGTAGTATTTGTTTAGGGAACTTTGGTTAGAAAAATAAATCTAGTCATTACAGTGAAAAAGTACCAATAAATTTCTAAAATAAACAGATTTCTCCTATGATCCTTCATTTTGTGTTCATTTCAGTGTGAGTAGAGAAAGAAAGTTTGTGCATATTGAGCAGAGAAGTTGGAAAGAAAAAAAAAAGGAAAATACCTGCTATTTGGGAGCAATATCAGCCTTCGCAGCTGAACAGCTAAAAGCTGTCCCGATGAACGAATGCTTAATGAGCTAAACAGTGGAAGTCGGTTCCCTTTCTTCCACCTCTCACACTTTCCTTGAGGACAAACAAGACCAGTATCAGCAATATCAAGCGTGAGCAAATATGATCCACCTCACGTCGGCGGAGTTTGGATGTCATGGATATAAAATTTATATTTTCTTTTCAAAACATGTTATACACATTTTGGCTCAATCAGAAGCTAGATTGTCAGAAGACTGCATACAATTTTGCAGCCTCGTTGAAAGTGTTGGTTTCAGTAAATTGATCTTTATCTGGTATAATCAATGAGGACGTGCCAAAAGGTGACTACTATCTGCAATTTGAGAGTTAATTTCAGGAGGTCATTGCTGAAGTAGACCACTGTTAGATAAGTCTTCCCAGCCTTTGATATCCTGTTGCAAGCGCGTTGCACACAAGATAGTATGGTCAAGTACTACTGGATCATCTGGAGGATTGTGCAGAAGACTAAGCAAGGTCTGTCTATAAATTTGAGCAGCTAATAGCCGCCATGCAACCTGCCTATTTTTACATACCATTGCCACTTTGATGACTTGCTTACAGAGATTTCCCAGGCTTGACCAGTGGCAAAGAGAGAAAATTCTGAACCAGGATTCCAAATTGTATAAGCCAGGTTACGGTCTGTTTGGGAGATGACCTTTGCAAACTGGAGATTCTGCTCATCCAATATGACATCAACATGTAGTATGTGCAAGGCATGATACCAAGCATTTGTCGAGAAAGATTCATCTCTGAGATTGGAAAGACATTCAGATTCTTTGAGCCAAAGGTAGAATGAGAAGCTATAGAACCATTATGTCCATAGCGAAGCATCTGTTGCAGCTGCCAATCTGTCTGTATCCCCAAAATAAAGGGCTCTAAAGCAGAAGCATCTTGGAAGTAGAAAACATACTTTTGATGCCTTTGTACCCAGATCTTTACATTGCATGCATCATCAATGTGAAGTTCATGTGATGTATTACGAATAACTCTCTCCATGTTACAAACATCATTTCGTGTAAGAAAATCATCTCGATTGTGTGGGCCCCCATGCCCTTGGATGACCTCCACGTGATGCTGAATTATGGTGTCCATAGATATTCCAACATAAAGCATAGACATCACTTTCTGGCGTAATTACTCTGAGATTCGTGGAGCATACATAGCCCTTGTCCCCACAGCATCCTGATCAAGTATCCCGTTACAAGGGGTCCCTGTTTTATCTATATGCTTTCTTTGATTATAAATTATAAGGGCAAGGAGCGGACGTGTGTACAAGCGTTTTACAGTGAAGTGGCAAAGACAATCTCTCATCATGTGGCGTCTCCCTGGCCTTCTTCCTTTTCCCGTTGAGGGTTTGAAGTTTGTTCCATCTCCAAGACCAGATTCACAATCGCGATAATCTTCAGGGCCATAAGAACACCAGTATCTGCAAAATCAACAGACTAGCTTTGATGTTACTTAATGCACATAAAGAAGAGTCGTTAGCATAGAAACAAGCATTACTGCAAGAAAATGTGGTAGAATGCACTTGAATAGACACACTGCAAAATGATTAAGATGGTTAGCCTTCAATGAAAATATCACATTTCGCGTAAAGAACATGTTCTCATCTGCTACCTTTTATGATGAAAATTGAAGACTACTTCGAAGAACTACTATCATACTAACTAATCTAGAGGTATCAAATATAAACCGGTTTTCGTTAGAAATAGTTCTAAAAAGAAAAAAAGAACATAGTAAATAGTTAATGTGGCACAAAATTTGACCAGCTAAGCTGTAAATTACTTAAACAACATACAATATACAATGAAAACCTCCTGAAACAGAGAATCTCTTTAAGTAGTTGTTGATTGCTATCAGGTTTTCATACCTTTTTTTCTCTTACGTGTATTATCAGTAAGTTATTTCGAAGGAACATAAAATCAAGCGTCCTGTTTACTAAATGGTGTTCAATTTGCACCTTACAGCGTATACTCAAGATATCCATCAACCCTTGGTTTGGTAATACTTCCTTCAGATCTCTTCCTCCTCGACTCAATGCGGAAGCTAGCAGGACATTCTTCATTAGATGACTCTCCTTTAACAAAATCCTCTACTCTAGAAAAAGGGATTAGAGCAATATCATCACCGCCTTGGCGACCACCTTCTACTTTTACCCATGTGTGAGCAGCAGAGAACTTTGCAAAAGGAGGATCTTGCATCGGAAGGTTAAGAATATCCTCCATTCTTGCCATCTAAATAGATAATACATGTAAACAAATAAAGAGTTAATTCAATGAAAAGCATAATCTTAAGACTATCAAAGATAGCATGCCCTACTCATGAAAAGCAGTATACCGATATATAATAACCCTAATCTTCTTCCACTCGTCCACTTAGCAAACTGCCATATTACTTAAGTTCTGGCTCAACCAACAAAACATAATCATGAATGCTTCTACTGTAACACCTTATTAAGGTCAAAAGTAGTGTTCATGATACCTTAAATCACCCTTCCCTTCTAGGATAACATTGTTATGGAAGGAGCTAGTAGGGTAACCAAAAGAAAGGATTAAGAAGCAGATGAAGAAGATTTGGATAAAGGAGCTGAAATTTTCATTGAAATTCTATAAAAGCATAGGGTTTACAATCATCATCTTTCACTATATAAGGATACACCAATTTTATTTGTTTACAGGTGTCTAACAACTATTGGTCCACATAATAACAACATAACTAACTTCATTCCCATAGCTAGCTGGTAACTTTTAAATTTGTCTATTCTTTGGCCGGTTCTTCCATACCCGATTTCTCTTTAGCATCCAACTCGGTTCGGTCTGCTTCCTTCAAAACGGTGTCGTGCTACTTAATAACTTTAATTTTCCTTTTTTCTCTAATTCCTCCCCGATTAAGCCCTAATCGTTCTTGATTCCCAATCCTTTTCACTTTCCCTTCTCCCATTTCTTCTCCTCGAACCATAACAATTCCCCCTTCTTCAGAGGATCCTTGACCCCAAGGATCAAAGTCCGAAAATTGGGCCTTCAAGACGGAGTAATCCTCCCAAGTTGCATCTGTCGGTCCGAAATTAGACCACTGGACTAGGAGCTGTGTCACAGCTTGGTTATGGCGCTTGACGATTCTTTTGTCGAGGACGATGGCGGGGTAGACCTTTAAACTCCCATCTGCTGCCATTTCAGGAGGGTCTCGAGAGGTAACAGCATGCTCACCTATTTTCTTTTTCAATAAACTGACATGGAAGACAGGATGGATGTGTGATGTTGCTGGTAATTGCAACTTGTAGGCCACGTTACCCATTTTGGCAAGAACTTGATAAGGGCCAAAATATCTCGCTGAAAGCTTCAAGTTGCGTCGCACTGCGATGGATGTTTGACGATAAGGCTGTAAACGAAGGTACACCCAATCTCCCACAGAAAAGGCTCGTTCACTTCTATTTTTATTTGCATATTGCTTCATTCGGTGCTGAGCTGTAGTCAAATTCGTCTTGAGTAACTGATTTAGTGCATGTCTGTCTGTAAGTAGTTGTTGGACTGCTTGTACTTGTGAGTCGCCCTTGCAGTGCATTTCTTGTGGTGGAAAGCCATATAATGCCTGGAAGGGGGTCATTCCCAACGTTGTATGATAAGTGGTATTGTACCACCATTCAGCTTGGGGTAAAATTTTGGCCCAGGTGTGTGGCTTCAAAAAACAAACACTACGTAAATATTGTTCGAGGCACCGGTTAAGTCGCTCGGTCTGTCCATCAGACTCGGGATGATATGTTGTGCTAAAATGAGTTTCAGTGCCCAGTTGCTTGAATAATTCCCTCTAGAAAATACTCGTGAATGTTCTGTCTCGATCATAGATAGCCACTTTAGGAGTTCCATGAAGCCTGTAAATTTGATCTAGATAGACCTTAGCTATCTCAGTTACAGAATATGAATGAGTAAGGGCAATAAAATGTGCAAACTTAGTAAATTTGTCGATTACCACCAAAATGCAGTTGTGTTTAGAAGAAATAAGCAAACCTTCGATAAAATCCATAGAGATTACCTCCCATGCTTTTTCAGGAATAGGTATAGGCTGTAAAAGACCAGATTTAGCTATATGTTCCGACTTAGTTCGTTGGCAAATATCACATTGACGAACGTAGTCTTCAACAAAGGATTTCATGCCAGGCCAATAAAAAGTTAACTTTAAGCTGTGGTAAGTGGCCTGTTGACCTGAATGTCCACCTTGGGTGAGTCATGAAGTGTCACTAGAAGTTGATGTCGCAAATCACCAGAACAACCAATATAGACTCGATCTTTATGTCGCAACACACCCTTTTTCAAAGTCCAGTCTCGGATAGAATCAGGAAGTATTGACAGTGTTGTAAGTTTATCCTTAGCAAAAGTATCATCTTTATAGGTAGCCTCAACCTCCAAGACCCATGTAGGAGTGATAGATATGGCATGCAATTCACAAAATTCAGATTGAATCTCATCCTTTCTGGATAAGGCATCTGCCACCAAATTCGTCTTGCCTTTTGGAAACTTAATTACAAAATCCAGACCAAGGAGTTTGGTCAACCCTCGTCTTTGAATTGTAGTTGTCAAGCGTTGCTCAAGGATATGTTTAAGGGGCTCGTGATCGGTTTTTATGACAAAAGGGCCCGATTCGAGATAGTGTCTCCATTTTTCCACGACCATTAAAATGGCTAAGTATTCCCTCTCATAAATCGGTAGAGCCGCATTCTTAGAACATAATGGTTTGCTTAAATAAGCTATAGGTCTGCCTTCTTGAGATAAAACAACACCTATGCCCCTAGAGCTCACATCGGTTTCCAAACAAAATGGTAAATTAAAATTAGGCAAAGCAAGAACAGGTGTGCTGCACATGGCCACTTTTAATTCTTCAAATGTTGCTTTAGCTTCAGGAGTCCACTGAAAAATTTCCTTCTTTAGCATACTAGTGAGTGGCCGACTAATCTCCCCATAATTTCGAACAAATTTTCTATAATAGCCCGTAAGTCCCAAGAATCCCCTCAAGGATTTCAATGTTTTTGGCAGTGACCAATTCCTCATTGCTTCCACTTTCGAAGGATCTGTAACTACCCCTTTATCAGAAATAATGTGGCCTAAGTATTCCATCGAAGATTGCCCAAAGAAACATTTTGACTTTCGAGCAAACAATTGGTGATTGTGTAGGAGTTGGAAAACCGATTCCAAATGTTGTAAATGAGTGTCCCACGAATGACTATAAATTTCATCAAAAAACACAAGGACAAATTTCCTTAAGAACTAGGCAAATAGTTCATTCATAAGTGACTGAAAAGTGGCCGGAGCGTTTGTCAAACTAAATGGCATCACCTTGAATTCGTAATGACCATGGTGTGTACGAAAGGCAGTCTTGTGAGCATCCTCTGGTCGAATCCGAATCTGCCAATACCCTGATCGAAGATCTATTTTCAAAAAAATTTTTGCTTCCTATTGCTCATCCAATAAGTCTTCCACAATAGGAATTGGAAACTTAATCTTTATTGTTAAGGCATTTAATTGGCGATAATCAACACACAAGCGTCAAGAACCATCTTTTTTCTTTACAAGTAAGCATAGAGAGGCAAAGGGGCTCTTACTTGTTTGAATTATAGAAGAGGCCAACATTTCAGAAATTTGCTTTTCCACCTCTGTTTTCTGACAGTGGGGAAATCTATAAGGGAGTAAGTTCACCGGGTGAGAATTAGGATGAAGGACAATTGCATGATCATGAGATCGAACTAGTGGAAGGCCTTGTGATTCCTCAAAAACAGATTCGTATTTGAGTAACGGGGCCTCTAATCCTTGTGGGACTATAGGATCTTCTTCTTCACAAGTAAGGAGATAAATTTCACCTAATAGATCAGAATCTTTGGCAATCAGCTTTTTTAGTTTATCCCCAGAAATAACTTTAAGTGCAGTAGAATGCTTGCCTCCATAAAGCTTCACCTCTTTGCCATCTTTCAAAAAGCTGATAGTCATAGTATTAAAGTCCATAGAAATAGGGCTATAAATTCGCATCCAATCGACCCCCAATATCATATCGCTACCACCCATGTTCAATACTCGAAAATCATGTTGAAATTCATGGCCCTGCATCTTCCAAGACAATTGGTTACTAGTAGCTAAGCTATACAATTTCTCACCGTTAGCTACTGTGATTGCCAGAGGTGTTGTGGATTGCATCTCCAAACCATCTTTAGCCCAAAATGGTGTGATGAAACTATGGGTGCTACCACTGTCCACTAGAATAGTTAATGGTTTGCCCTTTATAGTGCCCTGGATTCGCAGAGTATGGTGCCCCACATTTCCAGTCAATGTATGAATGGAAATCTCCAAATCCTCCTCTGTAGTTTGTAAAATAGCAATGTCATTTGTGACTTGCAGTTGGTCGTCCTGGCAGTTCTGAGTGAGGTCCTCTTCCATTAGGTTGAATTGTTTCACTTTGCACTGATGACCCGGGATAAATTTTTCACCACAACAAAAACAAAGATTGTTTGCTCGTCGAAAATCCAGCAATGATTGTTTTGTGGCTGATTGTGCTATTGGAGGCTTAGTAGTGGTAGACTGAGGTGTGGTTTTCATAGGAACTGGTGGAGTCTGATAAGTAATTGGCTTAGTGTAGCGATGCTTTCGAGCCTCTAAGTCAGCAGCCAATTCATAAAGCCTTGCTTGTCGACTAGCCTCAAAGACAGATTGTGGTTGAAGAACCTTGACCCGTAGGTGTAACTCTTCCTTTAGGCCACTAATAAAGCTTGAAACAAAGTAGTTTTCATCCAGAGAGGGATTATGTTGTGTGAGATTATATATATAGTATTGGTAGGAATTTGAGTTAGGATCTAATCCTATTCAAAGTCTTAAGTTAATAGGATTAAAAGCCTAAAGTAATTAGGACTTCTAATCCTATTCAAAGTCTTATTCTAAAGCCTATAAAAAGGCATTAGCTTGTGTAAACAAAATCATTCATTCAACAACAGAAAATCAATTATGTTTCTTCTTCCGGTTCACAAAAAGCTTAAATTTTTTTTTCTTTTTTTAATATTATTTTATTTTTTCACAAAGTTGGAAGTTGATTTTCTACATGGTATCAGTCTAATATCGATCCTAGTCCGAATTCTTAATGGAATTCCTTTTGACAACCTCTGAGATGTTACCCACAACAAAACAAACGGTTGGATTGGAGTTTTTTCAAGCAATTTCAGGTTCGACAGTAACCTGTGAAACAAATTTAGTTCTCGTGAAAGATAAAGACATACAAAATATTTGTTCTCCTATTGCACTTTTTTCTTCTAAAGGTACATCAACATGGATCATCGACTCTGGAGCATCTGATCACATGACTGGTAACAGAGAATTATTCCTTAATTTTCTAGATTCATCTTCTAGAAGTTCTATCAAAACAGCCGATGGCTCTTTTTCTCCTATCAAAGGAAGTGGCTCGGTCCTCATTAATGATAACTTGTTGCTTGAAGATGTTCTGTTTGTGCCTAATCTTGCCTGCAATCTTATCTCTGTTAGTAAACTCTCCAAGAATTTGAAGTGTTCATTACAGTTTACTGAATCTGGTTGTTTTTTACAGGCAATGAACTCGAGGAAAATGCTTGGCAATGCTAGCTTACAAAATGGTCTTTATGTCCTTCTCGGTAATCAACCAACTGTCATACCAAATACTTCTTGTTCCTTTACTTCTTTAGGACAAATTGATAATATAATGTTATGGTATTTTAGGTTAGGGCATCCTAATTTTCATTATCTTGCTAAATTATTCCCTAAATTGTTTGTTAATAAAAATCCAAGTTCTTTTAAATGTCATATATGTCCTCTTGCTAAACAGACAAAAGCATCTTATTTACCATCTTTCTACAAACCATCTCACCCTTTTTCATTGATTCATAGTGATGTTTGGGGTCCTTCTCGAGTGAAGAATGTAACTGGTAGTAGGTGGTTTGTCACTTTCATTGATGACCATAGTAGAATAACTTGGACATATTTGTTAAGGGATAAACCTGAAGTAGCCTCTGTTTTTGAGAAATTTTATCATATGGTAGAAACCCAATTTGGATGTAAAATTCAGATATTCGAATCTTATAATGGGAGTGAATATTTTACCAAGTCATTGGGAGAATTTTTTAACAAAAAAGGGATTTTACAAATAAGCACTTGTGTGGATACACCACAACAAAATGGGGTTGCAGAAAGAAAAAATAGACATTTGTTAGAGGTTACTAGGTCTTTGATGTTCACCAGTAACACTCCTAAGTATTTGTGGGGCGAGGATTTATTAACTACGACCTATCTCATTAATCGAATGCTTAGTAAGGTTTTGCAACATAGAACACCTAGAGCTGTTTTTTTAGAGTGTTACCCAAATTTTAAACCATTGTCATCTATTCTTCCTTTTAAAGTTTTTGGTTGCACTGTGTTTGTAAAAGATTCCGCTCCCTCTATGTCAAAACTAGACCCTAGATCTTTGAAGTGTGTCTTGGTAGGGTATTCTTCACTTAAGAAGGGCTACAAATGTTACCATCCTCCTTCTCAATTTTTTTTTATTTCATTGGATCTCACCTTTTTTGAACATGAACCTTATTTCCACTCGACTGAAAATCAGGGGGAGAATAGTGATATTTTACAGCCTCTCAGAAATCAGGTTTATTCTTCAGATTTATTTATTAATAATCATTTGTCATTTGAACCTGATGACTCTTCCACTTCTACACCTACAACTTTTCATCCTTCACCTATTATTACTACTCCTCAATTCTCACCTAAACTTCCCTCACAAACTCCTCAACCCTCTAAGCAATTGAAAGTTTACACCAGAAAAAAGAAAACTATTCTAGAGACTGTTTTGCAATCTGACACTTGTCAAGAATTGGACTTGAGTTCAATTGCCAATGAGAATGATGAAGGTAATGTTCTAACTAAGATTTCTTCCTCATTACCTGAGGTTGATGATTTACCAATTACTAAAAAGAAAGGGATAAGAGAATGTACAAAGCATCCCATTTAGAGGCATGTTGCTTATGGTAACCTAATGCCATCTTTCAAGGCTTTTACAGCTTGCTTAGATAAAGAACAAATACCTGACACTATTGAGGAGGCTCTAAATGATTCTAAGTGGAGAAGAACTGTTGAAGAGGAGATTGAAGCACTTGAAAAGAATGATACTTGGACCCTTACAGATCTTTCGCAGGGCAAGAAACCAGTTGGATGCAAGTGGGTGTTCTCTATAAAATACAACTCTGATGGTAGTATACAAAGGTATAAAGCAAGGTTGGTAGCCAAAGGTTTTACTCAAACCTATGGAATTGATTATAATGAGACTTTTGCTCCTGTAGTTAAGCTAAATACAATTAGAGTTCTCTTAAGTTTGCCAGTAAACAAAGACTGGATGTTGCATCAACTTGACATTAAGAATACTTTTCTTAATGGAAAATTGGAAGAAAAAGTGTACATGAGAGTACCTTCGGGTTTGAAATCGATAAAAGGTGATCAGAAAGTTTATAGACTTAATAAATCCATCTATGGTTTGAAACAGTCGCCTAGAGCCTGGTTTGATAGATTCATCAAGGTGATTCTGAAAGCTGGATACAAACAATCCTTAACAGATCACACACTCTTCATTAAGATAACCTCTAACAATAAAAGGGTTATTTTAATAATGTATGTGGACGACATAATTCTGACAGGTGATGATGAGGAAGAGATAAGTCACTTGAAAAAGTTATTAAATACAGAGTTTGAAACAAAAGACCTAGGAAAACTCAGATACTTTCTTGGCATGGAGGTTGCTAGGTCGAGAAAAGGTTTATTAATAAATCAAAGAAAGTATGTTCTTGATTTACTTAATGAAACTGGGATGCTAGGATGCAAACCAGTTGATACTCCCATGGAAGCAGGATTAAAATTTAGTAAAGATGACTCAAGCCATAAAGTTGATAAGGGTAAATTTCAAAGGTTAGTGGGAAAGTTAATTTATTTATCATTAACCAGACCAGATATTGTCTTTCCAGTTAATGTTATCAGTCAACACATGACTGATCCAAGGGAGGATCACATGGAAGCTGCAATTAGAATTTTGAGATACTTGAAAGGGACACCAGGGTATGGACTGCTATTTAAAAAGACTCAAGAACGTTCTATTCAGATTTTTTCAGATTCAAGCTGGGCAGGTGAACTGACAGAAAGAAGATCAACTAGTGGTTATTGTTCCTTTGTTTGGGGAAATCTAGTGACTTGGAGAAGTAAGAAACAAACAGTTGTATCTAGAAGCAGCGCTGAAGCAGAATATAGGGCTTTAGTATTGGGAATGTGTGAAGGAATTTGGTTATTAAAGTTACTGAAAGAGCTAAATGTGAATCAAGAGGAAAAGTTCGAGATTTTTTGTGATAATCAATCTGCCATACAAATTGCTAGAAATCCAGTTCATCATGATAGAACGAAACATGTAGAGATTGATAGACATTTTATCTCAGAAAAGATTACTAATGGGACAGCTTCTTTATCCTATGTTCCTACAGAAGAACAAGTGGCAGACGTGTTTACAAAAACATTACCAAAAACTTCATTCGACAAGTTTCTATTCAAGTTGGGAATATACAATATATATTCTCCAACTTGAGGGGGAGTGTGAGATTATATATAGTATTGGTAGGAATTTGAGTTAGGATCTATTACTTAGAGATAATTTTAGGATTAAAAGCCTAAAGTAATTAGGACTTCTAATCTTATTCAAAGTCTTATTCTAAAGCCTATAAAAAGGCATTAGCTTGTGTAAACAAAATCATTCATTCAACAACAGAAAATCAATTATATTTCTTCTTCCGTTTCACAAAAAGCTTAAATTTTCTTTTTTCTTTTTTCAACATTATTTTATTTTTTCACAAAGTTGGAAGTTGATTTTCTACATGCTGAAGCATATAAGGCTTTAACTCATCAAATTTCTCATAATAATCCTCGATTGTATGCTTCTGTACGAGCTTATTAAATTCCTCAATGGTATCATCAATAGTCCTATCGCAAAAACGATGGTATAAATCACCCACAAATTCTTGCCAAGTAGGTTTGTTCTTCTGCATAATATACCTCATCAAACCAGGTCTCTGCCTTCCCTGCAAGGTACATTGTAGAGACCTCCACTTGATGGTCATGTGGAACGTCGAAAAAAGCAAAATATTTGTTACGTTTTCGAACCCAAGCTCAGGGATTTTCCCCATCAAACATCGGCACATCAATCTTAGGTTTCAGCTTAAATGTATTTCAACTAGGGGTGTTTGTGCTAGTTTCAACACGAGGTAATTCCTGAAGAAGGGAAGTATCGCCTTTGTCTGACCATTGGCCAGGCAGCTTGTTTTTCCCTTTAACATGAGTCGCACATGTTGGTTTAGAAGCCAAGATACCAGGGTCGTCTAACTTCATAGTATACCATTCATTTTCGTCAATCACTGTAAGGTGAATCGAAGTCTGGCCTTCTTTTTGTGGTGGAACTTGTGCAGGTGATGGTCAAGACTTTTGTGGGGAGTCAGAATCTGCTCGTTCAGCAACCTTTTCGACTAAATCAAGGAGAGTACGCAGGTCAGATTGGGTTGCCTCCATTGTGGATTCAATGTTTCCCAAACGATTTTCCAGTTGACCATGATTGACCTTCATTTCCTCCAACTGTCGTTGAAGAGTTGCTAGTTCTATTGCATCCCCCATTTGTTGTGTCTTCTTTGCTTTTTCCAGCGTGGTGGTGGATCGAGAGACTGAATCTGATACCAAATGTTATAGAAGGAGCTAGTAGGGTAACCAAAAGAAAGGATTAAGAAGCAAATGAAGAAGATGAGGATAAAGGAGCTAAATTTTTCATTGAAATTCTATAAAGCATAGGGTTCACAATCATCATCTTTCACTATATAAGGATACACCAATTTTATTTGTTTACAGGTGTCTAACAACTATTGGTCCACATAATAACAACATAACTAACTTCATTCCCATAGCTAGCTGGTAACTTTCAAATTTGTCTATTCTTTGGCCGGTTCTTCCATACCTGATTTCTCTTTAGCATCCAACTCGGTTCGGTCTGCTTCCTTCAAAACAGTGTCGTGCTGTTTAATAACTTTAATTTTCCCTTTTTCTTTAATTCCTCCCTGATTAAGCCCTAATCGTTCTTGATTCCCAATCCTTTTCACTTTCCCTTCTCTCATTTCTTCTCCTCGAACCATAACAAACATCTCCCTTCAATTTCAATTTCGATAATATGGGCAGAGATGTGTTTCAGTTCCATACATCAACTAAACTAGGTATTAAAGATAAAATCAAGACAAAAACCGAATTACAAACTGAAAAGGAGTTCAGAACAATGCCAATAAACAATGACAACATATGAGCAATTTTTGAGTAAGAAATTCACCACCATCTTAGTTTCATGGCCTTTCATGCTTCCTCCACTCCTGTAAACAAGTTTCAATTGCTTTACTTTCTTCCACTAAATTCAACAAAATAAATAAATAAATTAGAAACCATAGCTCGAGTATTTGAGACATTAACTTGATCCATGATCAAGCAACTTTCTTTTCACAAAGAAAAAT
The DNA here is from genome assembly GCA_035048815.1 of Abelmoschus esculentus. Classification (NCBI taxonomy): domain Eukaryota; kingdom Viridiplantae; phylum Streptophyta; class Magnoliopsida; order Malvales; family Malvaceae; genus Abelmoschus; species Abelmoschus esculentus. The sequence goes on along the minus strand of JAUCBN010000035.1, from coordinate 14,451,842 downwards.
CATTCAGAAAGGAAAGATTCAAAGAACCCACAAGACAAAACCCAATATAATGAGTAAAAAAAGAAAACTTGAAAGAAAAAACAAACTATGAAACAGAATCATGAAAAACTAACAACTACAACAATAACGTGAATATGAGAAGCTGATTTTGGAAGTCAATAAATCTACCTTCGGATGGCGATCGTGGGGGGAATGAATCAGTGTAAGCTGTCCTGTCTATTTTCTCTCCGGAGGTGGTGGCTCTTTTATACTTGGTTAGTAAAACTCGTTCTAACTCGAAAAAATAACAAGAATCGAATTTTTTAATAATTAAAGTATTTATTTTTAAGCTGATAAATTTATTATTTTTTTATGATAAATATATATTAATATATAATAATATAAAGAAATATTATTATATATAAAAAATTTGAAGAAATATTTATATCTTATAAATTATAATCAAATCGTATTATAATATGATAAATAATAACAATTAAATATTTATAGTAACTGGAAGATTCGACTCGATTCGAATTTCTTAAACTTGACTCGAATCGGAAAAAAATTAAATAAAGTTTGAGTTGTAAAATATAACTCGTCAACTATAATAACTTAAATTTTTTTAACTCGACTTGATCGAATACTCACCCCTACGTGGTCTGTTGGGAACAGAGACTATTAGGTCAAATTATAAAATTAATCCATGTACTTCAATCAGTTTATAGACTTTAGCCTATATGTTTGTAATTTGGTGAATTGGTCCTTATATTTTTAGTTTTGGTGAACTAGTCCTTATATTTTTAATTTTTTATGCGTATATCTTATTGGTTTGTAAATCTTAATCCAATATTAACTCACATTGTGTTACAATTGATAATATGGTAATAGAAAAACAATAGTAAAGTGATATTTATGTGAAATGTTACGTTAAAGGCACGTTATTAGTATCGTTTGAGTTTTAATGTGATTAGTATTATTGTTATTTAACATTTTGAAGGTTGTAAATACATATATATTTTATGTATTGTTTTAATGCGATTAATTTATAATTTATGTATTGTTTTAAAAAATAGATCAGCAATGTCTTACCGTAGCAAAAACGTTTTTATGTTAGGATGTGAATTTTTATACTTAATAAAACTACAAAAATATAAAAAAGCACACATATCGATCCACGTAACAAAATAAACACCTCCTGAAAAATTATATCATGGGTCAGTCCCATCAGTACCACGTTATCTATGGGACCAACTACTAAAAACTTTCTACTTCAGTAATTTTCAATTTTTCAAGTGAAGGTTCACTTGGGAAAAATATGATATGGCAAAATTACTGAAGTGGGTAATTTTTATTGGTTGATCCCATGGACACGTGGTGAGACTGATCCATAATATAATTTTTCTCCGGAAATAGGTTTAAAAATAAGAAAATTTAAATCCTCAATTTTTGTTAATTTTGCTATACAATCAACAACATTGTTACCTTCTCGTTGAATATACTAAAACCTGATATATATTAATTCTTTATTTTGATACTATAACTTTTTTTTTATAAATATCACCGAATTTTTATTAAATTCATAGAAAAATATCATTATATCGTATCCGTAAAATAAAATAATTGGATTTAACAACCAAAAAATTCTTACAATTCAAAAACAATGTAAAAAAAAGATTTCTATGGAGATAAGCATACCAACAAAATTCAGAGGTTTCTTGAATCTGTTAGAATTAAAATATATTCAATACGAATATAAACCCAAGATCTATATGTCAAATCATCAAGAACAATAAAATAAATAAACTGAATGCGGAAACGTACCTGAATTAATCGATAGAGTTTTTCCAGAGGGTTTGATCTTCCAAGAAGTTAGGTTTTCTCTTGCGATACAACTCTCAGACGGGGAAAAGAGATATGCAAGTTGACCTAATTCTTGGGGATCATAACCCTTTATATAGTTGATTTAATAACCAACTAGTAGTTGATTTAATAACCAACTCTGAAGTATTTATAATTCTGTCCCTCATCAAATTATAAATACACCTTATGGTATCTACACTTTTAATTCCATGATAATTTAATACCTGTAACACGTGTAACATAATTGGTCACTTAATTACGTGTTAAATTTTATAATAGCAATATACATTATACATATGTGCACACTATTATTGAATTTTAGTCCAACAATCTCCCACTTGGGCAACATATGTTTCTTGACAAATGTATAACCTTATGAGCTCAAAAATTTGCTATCATATAATAGGTATTCTAAAACAATCTCGTCCATCAATTATATTCATATAGGACCAAAGCGGTCTTCATCATATCAATCATGACTGGACCCATCAATGGTCACGTATAAAAACATAATCAAATGACATAGATCAATCATGGATGTGTAGCATGGAAATTACATGTAAATGTGAACCGAACATGCCTATTTCCAACTGGTCCTCCTAAACTTTAGTGAGATCAAACTTTACTGAATTCAGGGTGTGCATAAGCCAAAATAACTTTATTTCTGCAGAAATTAATCTTAAACTAAAGTAATCGAAATTGTGTCTAAAACGAATGAGCATTTATCAAAATTACAAACTCCCACTAAAACTGAATATACTTAAATAATATTACACCCATATGATTAGTGTGCTTATGAAAGACCTAGGGTGATAGTTTCTCAATAAGTGCACAATTATGGAGTTTGTACCAACATGCTCTATAGACACACAAACCCTCTGAATTTTCTTTAACAACTAGGAACTAAAATTTTAAAGTGTTCCTATTATTTATAGAATAAATGATGCATATTTATTGTCACAAAATAACTGAAATGGTCTTTCTATTCAATCTATAATTAGCAGCTCATGTGACAGAGTCTTTTACATCAATATTCTAGTAGAATCGAAGCCTATAAACTTGATGATCTCTAACTTACCAGAACTTCGATATGTGAACATATAAATTTTGTTCTCTAAAGTCATTTCATAACTCTATTTGCTGCTATCCAACAATTCATATTATATTTACTTAAATATCTGTCTAACATTCTAATAATGTACGCAATATCCAAATGCATAAATACTTAAGCATAAATTAGATTCTCAATAAATTATAGAATCTTTTGTATTTTTTATAAATTTCAAGGTTACTTGTAGGGCACTGAAAAAATATCTTCTTTAGTAATATGAGTGTCACTTGATTTACTCCCACTGAACTTGTAATATATACAATTTTCAACCAAATTTATCTCAAAATCGAATGAGATAATCAATATAAAATTTATAATTTTATTAGAGTTAAACTTAAGCTAATATATGGATATATTTAATTTACATATCATTAATTTTGTATCATTAGACCAAATCAATGATTATACCATATAATTAATTTATTCAACGTTGTCATTGAAAAACACAAGCTTAACATTCATCTTATGTAACTCAAGATTAAAAGCAATAAGTGTCAAATTATTTTGAAAGAGTCTTTCAGTATAACTTGAGAGAGAGTCTTCACAAAATCAATGTATTCTTTTAGAGTATATCCTTTAGATACAAGACATGCCTTATACTTGTCCACATTATCATTTACATCCCTCTTGATTTTAAATATAAATTTACAACCAATTGGTTTGTACCTTAAGGTAATGCCACAAGTTCTTAAACTTTATTGTCTTATATAAAATTATACTCTTTTGAATAATATCAATCCACTTTTGAGAGTTAAAACATTTATGGTTTGATAAAAGAAACTGATCAGGTTGTCTTTTATCATTCCATTATTATCTTTATTTTCTTGATGAAATACTAAATAATAATTCTCAATAGTATTTCTCTTTCCTCTCATGGATATCTTTAAAGACACATTTTTTTAGGTTGTTTTTAGGTTGTTGAGTTTATTCTTTTAAAAAAATAATTACCTTATCTTGAACGAGAGTTGTTCAACATTGTTTTGCTGATGTACTTGATTCACTTTTTATTAATGATAGGTGTGAAAACCTAAACATCGTGAAAAGTGATAGTAAGAATTAAATTAATATCCAATTCCTCCTTAACAACAATGTATCTAACCTTATTCTCCCTTCAAACTCAACATCCTAAAAATGTTATAAATCTCTCATTAAAATAATCTTAATTGTGGGTACAGCCCATGGATCACTCAAAATAACCTAAGTAATTGCTTACTTTTGAAGTTTTAATTTCTTTACATGTATCCTAGCTTATACAAAAGAATCAACACTTTATACCTTATTGTTATTCCTTTGGAGCAGGACCCATAGCAACTTTATTCTAATATATATTTTTATTGCCCTTATTCTTACAAACACTAACCAAAGAGCACTAACTGATTGAGTATTTTTATAATTATAATGCTTTAACTTTTCTTCCTCTTTAACACAATGAGAAATAATCTCATTTAAAGTTTATTTCTCCTTTAATAATTGTAACTAATTTTGAATTAGTTAAACTATATAGGAAGTTATACTAAAATTATAAGAACAAACAATTGTTATAAAGTTTGATCTTATGTGCCTTAAGTTTTAAAGCAATATAATATACTCCCTTACATTTCCTTGATCCTTATACTTAATAGACATCAAGTAAATCAAAAGTGATGTCATGTTAATCTTAAAAAAAATAATATTATTTTTTTATCAAGGAAACCCTTAGTATATTTTTTTTTAGATTTGTGCTCCTAAAAATTTATAAAATATTTATACATTATGATCATTAGACTTGAACGAACTCGTCTCTCAAAATCCTATTTATGGATGCTTACCATCGTGAGAGGTGCAAGTTATTCTTCACTTAGTGAAAGTTCTATGTTCATACAACCAAATACTATATATAAGTGTCTTTTCTATTCCTTGAAATTAATTTCACTAAACATAAGTATAGAATGTATTCAACAGATATTATGATAGTAAAAATAAATCATCTAAAGATAGAACAAAAATAAGTAAATAAACAAGCTCACATAAATATCTATAAGTAAACAATAAATTCAAAATAATGGTTAGTTCCCCTCAAGATACCAAGCACAACATTAATATCAAGTCTTTGGACAATAATATTAACTGTAAGTGGTACTCTTGTTGTAGCAATCAAACATTGACAATAAATTATGTCAAACAATAGATTAATCTTTGGACTAACGTATTGTTCACATAAAATACCATATAATTGTCACACATTTATCGCCACAATTGTCATTGTAATTTGGCCAAATATCAATTTTCCTTTGGGCCAATTAATAAACGCATGAATTACAAAGACCTATAATTATCTTAATATTTTAAATAAACTAATCTACACAAAAGCGGTCACTTTGGTGACATTATGTTTCAATTAATCTATTAAAATATTAGATATCCGAAGCCAAAATATGAATTTAATTGTTTAAAAATATTTTTCTTAATTTTATCTTCTACTCAAGATAAAAGATAATCAAAATAATAATAAATTTGAATAAAGGTAACATCATCACAAGATATCGAACACTCCAATAATATTTTTTAAAAAATATTAATTTGTAAGTGATATCTTGATGTAGTAATCAAACATTGATAATAAGAATATATTAAACAAAAATCTTCCTTTGGGTCGATTTATTGTTCACATATAAAACTGAATAATTATCACATGTTTATTACCACAGATGCACATGTAACATTACTAATTATTAATCTTCCTTTGGACCGATTAATATTAGCATAAACTGAATTACATGCACAAAACCTTCTATATTATAAAATAAAATAATTTCCACAATAAAGATCACTTTGGTGAATTAATGCTTCAATTAATTTATCTTAAAAAATATAACATAAATATACCAATATTCAAACTTAATATTTATAATAGTCAAAGTTGAAATTTTTGATAACACTTGAGCTTTCAAAATACACCAAATTAAGGTTGTCTTGATGGGGCTATCAGAATCCAAATAACCGAAATCTTTGACTGTTCTTCAAAAATTCCTTAAATATGTTTTTACCAAAACTAAATTCGATTAAAACATTTAATCTTTAACTAAAAACAAAATACAAAAATATCATACAAGTGAGTATTTCGTATAATAATTACTTGAAACTTTAATATAATCATAATAATATAATAATCAAAAATAAATTTTTGATCAAACCGAATTGAATATATCAATACCAAATATATATTCTATAATCCAAAATAACATATGATCAAAACTAAATACTGAATATGTTAATCAAGTAAATTACATAAAGTAACAATATACTTTAAAAGTAACATATCAAAAGATCATTCAATCATAACTTAATAGACATAAACCGAATATAAAGCTTTAATAGCTAACCTGAATATATATTTTTTTTGAATCATGATAAATTTATCATGACAAAGCCGAAATTAATTATATTTTTTTTATTATTAACGACCAAAACTAAAATTTTGATCTAACCGAATTTAACTTAATATCAATGATCAAAACTAAAATTTTGATCTGACCGAATTTAACTTAATACCAATGATCAAAACTAAAATTTTGATTTAACCGAATTTAGCTTAATACCAATGATCAAAACTAATAATTTTGATCTAACCGAATTAAACACATAACTTAAATAAAATATATTTAAAAATATATATTTTATAAAAATAAAGTAAATATGTTACTATCGAAGTAATTGGAATCTAAACTTAAAATTTAATTTCCAATTAATAGCAACCCAAAAAAATTAAATAAATTTTCATGCAGACAAAACCTAATCTTCATATAAATCTAGATTGATTTCTTAATTAATCGATTCAAACCCATAAACGTAAAACCAAACTGAATCTATGAAAATATATATTTATCGTAAAACAATGAATATTAATCCATTGAAAAAAGGAAAAACAACCGGATTGGCGAAAACCCAAAATAAAATCATAGAAAACAAATCAAATTGATTTGTTCTTAAAATACGACAGATATATAATTTAATTTCATACGATTAATTATAAAACCATATCGAAGTAAATAATCCATAAAATTATATATAATTTTAGATCATAACAATAAATTAAAACCAAAAATTTATGATCTTAATGATTCGACATAATTCTGGCACTGATACCACTTGTTAGAATTAAAATATATTCAATACGAATATAAACCCAAGATCTATATGTCAAATCATCAAGAACAATAAAATAAATAAACTGAATGCGGAAACGTACCTGAATTAATCGATAGAGTTTTTCCAGGGGGTTTGATCTTCCAAGAAGTTAAGTTTTCTCTTGCGGCACAACTCTCAGACGGGGAAAAGAGATATGCAAGTTGACCTAATTCTTGGGGACCATAACCCTTTATATAGTTGATTTAATAACCAACTAGTAGTTGATTTAATAACCAACTCTGAAGTATTTATAACTCTGCCCCTCATCAAATTATAAATACACCTTATGGTATCTACACTTTTAATTCCATGATAATTTAATACCTATAATACGTGTAACATAATTGGTCACTTAATTACGTGTTAAATTTTATAATAGCAATATACATTATACATATGTGCCCACTATTATTGAATTTTAATCCAACAGAATCTACTTTTCTTTGTCCAAACGAGACACATAAGAAAGGAAGAATGAGTTGTACGCGATCCAAATTATCTTGCAAAAAGTATCGCTACCCAAAATTGATTTCATCGGAAAACAAACCATCAGCAGAGTGGGGATATAATTTTTCAAGTGACCACCGACAAAAACATAAATCAGAAATTAGTGTCAATTGAATCTTGCGAACAACAATCGGTCGCTAGGGGTATGCTGAGAATATGGAACAAAAAAAGATGAATCAAAACGTAAAAAAAATAAAAAATATGTCATAAAGACAGAAGAAAAAACGTGTCATAAAGACAGAAAAAACATGCTATAAAAACAGAGATTTATTAAAAATTAAGAATAAAAATAAAAAACAATAAATTCGATGATCGATAATCAATATTAAGATTAATTGTCGATCACCGATCAAAGGGCTTTAACAAGATGAATAACGATTAGAGAAAAAAATTTGAGAGAGTGAAAAACGGCTATAATTTTTAAAAAATTGAATCTAACAAAAAGGTGCTTGATACTATAATTTTTATTTAAAATAGTTAAAATATATTAATCATTTGGAAAATTCTATGACGGGTGTCGAACATTGTTGAACAAAATGAAATTAAAAGTATGAATAAAAGGAAATAACAAAATTACAAGTACGAAATAAAATTAAAAGTCTGAATAAAAGGAAATAACAAAATTACAAGTACGAAATAAAATTAAAAGTATAAATAAAAGAAAATAACAAAATTACAAGTACGAAATGAAATTAAAAGTCTGAATATATAAGTCTGAAATTAAAAGTACATCACTTCTTATGCAACTTTTGACCATGACGAGGTGTGGTAGAAAGATAACATCGTGGTGGACGTCTCGCTCGTTGTGGCCTATGTGATGTATCATCTTCAGCCCCTTCATCAACATTCTCTTCAGCATCTTCATCAGCATCCTCTTCAGCATCATCTTCAATCACAGAGGGATACGTAGGTGGTGTCATGAAAATAGAACTAATGTTCCCTCCCGCCAAATCTGGTGAATTCAGGATATTTTGCATTTCCTGAAATTGACTATTATCGTCATAAACAAAAGTGGGAGACTGATGCTGACTAAACTCAGGTCTATATAAAATTGCATCATCAAACACAGGATCGTGATATTCACCACTGGAACCCGCAGTTGGAGGGATATATGTAGGAGTCGGTTCTAGTTCCCATACCGCATATGGTGTTACATTACTCATATCTGGCTCTCATGTTGTTGGCCAACCCTCCGTGTTTTGACTCGAAAGATTTAAACATCGAGATGTTCCAACTGAAGCTTTCCCTTTTCCACCATATTTTTGCCTATACCATTCGCATTCTTCTCGTCCTTCAACAGTGGTTAAAAATGGTTTTCCATGATGACGATACCATTGAATATACTCCGAACTCTCAAAATCAAAATCAACTCCTTCGATTGGGTATCGTACTGGTAAGGCTAGAGCTCTATTAGCCCACAAACTAATATACTCAATATGTACGGCTTCCCAATCTGTCTCAGCTTTACCACGCCCATCATAAGCATGAAGAAAGTAATGGTCGCGTGGAATACCCAGAATAGGCTGGTGAAATCCAAATTGTCTCAAGACTCTATCTGGAAAGTGGAACTCGACCGTAGAGAAATGGATCAAAGGTGCCACACTACACCATAATTGTGAATCGAACATCAGATAATCCGGTACAAAAATGCGGTCGTCATCATACGCCTTTCAAATAAACTGCGAAAATATGAAAAAAAATTATAATCACTTACAAATAAAAAATATGATTGAAAAAAATTAACTTAAAAAAAATAACATCATTTACCTGGTCTTGACAATATAAATCAATAAGAGATCTGCATACTCTTACATTATTATGTGCTAATCCAGTATCATGATTTTCATCGCACCACCTACATGAAAAATTATAATTATTTATAAAAATATAAAATTCAAAAATAAACTAAAAAAATTAAATTACCTCGCACAGAGCGGAAATTGTATAGTAGTTCGACTAACTGGAGTGAAGAATGGCAGTCGTTGCCAAGCCCAAGCCTGTAATAACAAAAGACAACCGCTAATACCACCGACTCTCTTCTTTTTTTTCTAGTAAAGCGCCTTTGCATAACTCACGATACAAACACGCTAAAATGGCGGATCCCCAGCTATATTCACCTTCAGACCAAGGTGTACTAAAAAATTTGAGGTATCGAACACTAACTAAATTTCCAGATTTATCAGAAATTAGTATACCACCAATCAATTGCAGAATATACGCTCGACTAACCTGATAAATTTCTTCTATCGGGCTATAATCATTCAATTCAAACTCACTCTCTAACCAACTTAATTTAACCCGAGAACCTTTGACGTTATTTCCATATGGGACTTTTCCAAGGTACCTCTCACAAATGGAAGCAGTGGACCCTTCACTACGCTCAATCACAGGTCTCCCATTGACCGGGACTCCTATAAGATAAACTACATCTTCTAAAGTGATTGAGCATTCTCCACAAGGCATGTGGAAAGTATGAGTCTCAGGTCTCCACCGCTCGATTAAAGCAGTTACTAAGCCTGATACCAACTTATACCCACGAAGAAACGTAGCATAATAAAAACCAATGCTATGTAAGAAATTCAATATCCTATTATAGAGTGGAGTTTTGACAATACAACGATGATGTCTAAATGTTTCAGTTATATTCTACAATAAAAAAATATAACATGATTAACAAATTACAAATTTAAAACATAACTTATATAAAAAAAATATATCGGTTCAACAACCGTAAGGCTAGAAATGTGTCGATCATCTAAATACAATAGAGGAGTTTGCTCAGCCATCCTGTAAAAAATTTAAAAAAATATATTATTTTATTTTATAAACTAATAAAAAATTATCATAAAAATAAATAAAAACTATCATAAAAATAATTAAAAACTATAAACTTACAATATCATAAAATAATTCAACTAAACTAAACTATCAAAATAAACTAAAAAAATATCAACTTACAATATCATAAAATAATACAAACTAAACTAAACCAAACTAAACTAAAATAAAATAAAATAAAATAAATAAACTATCATAAAATAATTAAAAAAATTAAATTTACAAAATATAAAAAATATACTTAAAATTTATCAAACTAAACTAAACGGACAAAATAAAAAAAATCAACTTACAATATAATAAAATAATTCAACTAAAACCAAACTAAAATAAAATAAAATAAAATAAACTATCATAAAATAATTAAAAAATTATCAACTTACAATATCATAAAATAATTCAACTAAACTATCATCAAATAATTAAAATATATATATATTTACAGAATATAAAAAAAATACTTAAAAAATTTGAGGAATAAACTAAAATATCACTATATAATCTAACAAATTTAACTATCAAAATAAAATAAAAATATATCAAATTACAATATCATAAAATAATTTAACTAAAACCAAACTAAAATAAACTAAACTATCATAAAATAATTTAAAAAACTATCAACTTACATTATCACTAAATAATTCAATATTTTAACCATCATAAAATAATTCAAAAAATATAAACAAAAAATATAAAATTACAGAATATAAAAAAATTAAACTAAACTAAATTTTTCTATCAACTTAAAATAAAAACAATAACATTAAATAATAAAAATAAATAAAATACTTACAAATTTCAAACTTCTTCTAACACTTTCAACTCTATAAGTCTCAAAACCATCTAACATTCTCATCTATTTATAACCAAATTTTTTTTCTTCCCACCAATTTTTTTATTCCAAAAATACCCTAAATTAATTTTTCCCACTACCCTATAAAATTTTCAAAAAAAAGCTTACACCCGCCTGCCACCCCCCACCCACCCCGCATGCATGCTGCACTCCCTGCCACCTACACCGTCTGCACCGAAGGGAATAAGGGCTCAGCTGAACCCGACTTCCAACAATGATCGACACTGTTCAAGGTCGGTCTCTCCTGAGCCACACTTTGCTTATTTTATTTTTATTTTTAATTTCAGGATAAACACTGTTCATTGTAGTTTCATCCATACTTCTAGAAATAATTAAGAGGGATCAATATATATGAAAATATTTTTCTTTTCTTCAATATTTTTGAGATTTTGCCAATTATATATATATATATATATATATATTCAAATATGTTATAATACTCGGACATCGATCAAAGTTATTCACGCGCCTCCTCTTGTACAAGAGAGATTATTAGGGAGGGGTGAGAAAAAATCTGATTATCCGGTCTTGGTTTCGGACTTGATAAAATACAATAGATTTTTATCTGGTATTAGTTCTGATAAAACTGAAAATGGATCTAAAATTTAAGTTCTAGTCATAATCGGGATCAGGATAAGATCTTGATTTTTTATATTCGGTATTCGGTGGGTACCCAATAGGACCAGGATCAATATTAAATATCCGATATTGATTTTCTTTTGTTTATTTTTAGCAAACTTTTTCTTTATGTATGAATATTATGAGTATGACTAGTTTTAAAACTTTAATTTTCAAGTCTACAATATTCTAATTTTATCATTGATGGTTGATTTTTTCCTTCAATTACTCAAATTTTTTTAAGAATAAACTAATTGACTAAGTACCTGATATTGGAATCGATTCCACCTTAACATGATCGGTTCTTAAAATTTAGAACCCAATGTGACTGGGACTCGTTCCAATTTTCAGGAACCACTGGTCACCGGAACCAGTTCTATTCAAATTGGTCGAGTACCTGGTCTTGTCCGCCCTTATTATTAGGTGAATCTTGTTCATTATATCTATGGTCCAAGCAATCATGACCGTTTATCTTTAAATAACTACCTAATAACTGCTCATTCATTAATTACATGTAAAAAAGAGGTAATGATTCACTTAAAAATATTAAAATAAGTAATTTTGATTAATTAAAATTATAGATGAAATAATAAATAAGGGTGTCCTAATAATTTTTCTTTGTACACGCAAACCAACAAAACAAGCCTTAGCTTGTGTGGGGAATTATCGTTATCGTCGTCGCTACTACGGCTTTCTAGCTGAACCTAAAACAATCACACCCTTGAGCATTGTTTTTCACACAACATATAGTAATATTTTTTTTTCATATTTAATAATATAAAAAATAAAATCTATTTTATTTAAATGAAAAAAATATTATTTTTAATACAAGAGATGAAATATTCTTGAAATAACGTAAGAATTTGTGAAAATTTAGGAAAAAAATGTATTTGGTGTGGAAGTCTTTCTATAAAAAAAATTATGTACACAGTATCTTAAATTTAAAATTTATAAATAAAATAAAATAAAATTATTTATTATTTAGACTAATTTTTATTAGTAATAAAAATTTAAAATTTTAATATTATAAATAATATTTATTTTAATAAATGATTAATAATTCAAATTAAAATCGTAAATGAAACGAGAAAGATCGCGAGCTACTCAATTTGATTGAATTTGATTCGAGCTTGAATTCAACTCGAGTTCTTAACGAATCGAGCCAAGCTACTTGATATTCTACTCGAAAAGCTCGTGAGTTATTCGAAAATATAATATACTGCTTTTTATAATTTAAAATCTAAATTCCTTAACTTAAAACCTTAAAGTATAAAGCCTAAACATAAGTATAAATCCGAAATTCTAAACCTAATGATCTAAACCTCTAAACTAACACCCTATACCTTAAAATTAATAAACTTAAGTTTATATAATTTGTGTATCGATGTTTTTTCTCTGACAGAGCTTTAAATAAGACGTTATAATTGATAAGTTACTTGAGTTCAACACGATCAAAGATCGCTCACTATTTGACTCATTGAGTTCGAATCAAGCTCGAACTTGATTCGAGTTCTTGACAAATCAAGTCGAGCTTAGATTTCTCAGGCTCGTTAAAAATTATTCAAACTTAAACTCAACTCAAAATTTTAACAAATCAAATCAAATTCAATATTACTCGAACTCGACTCAATTTATTTACGAAACTAACTGAAATACAGATCATTATAAAAAAATACAATATGTATTTTAATTATTATTATTTATTGATTTTTCATATTTACATATAAATCTTAAAAGATAATATGGTAAATTACGAACACACAAAACCCTTAGCTTCCACTCCACCTTATCTTTCTCCTCTTCCTTAAATGTTTGGCATTTCGCAAATTCCAGTAACCCAATCCGAATTTTACCATATCTTATCCTAAAACCCTAATTATCAATCTCCCATGGACGTCGAGCTGTCTGCCCCGGAAATCGTCTCTTCCTCTCCAGGTTTTTCTTTGTCTTTAGCTTCGAACGATGATTCTAGGTTGATAACTAGTTCAGTTAGCGAACATGCTTTGAAAGATGATGAAAATGGTAAAACTAACGGTAGCGAGAATGGCGAGGCGTTGTTTGTGGCCGACCCTTTTGTTAGCGATATTAGCGATGCCCCTTTTGTTGGTTCTGATGGTTCTAATGTGATTTTGAAAGATGGCTATCTTGGGGGTGGTGATAATGGTGTAGATGAATTTAGAGGCGAGGGGTCGATGGAAAAAACTGATTTTGGAAGCGTTGGTAATGGGGATAAGGAGGATAAGGTGGAAATGAGCTCCGTTGTTGAAGCTGACCAATCTGTTTCATCAATGGAAAAGCCTGATTTTGGAAGTGTTGGTAATGGGGATAAGGAGGACAAGGTGGAAATGAGCTCCGTTGTTGAAGCCGACCAATCTGTTTCATCAAAGGAAAACGTAGAGGGAGGTGGAATTGGGGTGGTTGAGAACAATTCGGTCATAGGTGATGGTCCGAAGCTTGTCAATCCTATGATTGCGGAAGGAGGAGATTATAAGGTGCTTGAAGCTGATGTTCCGAAATTTTCCAGTGGAGAGGACTTGGCTGGTGATGCAACGGCTTTAACTGGAGATGCTCTGGGAATTCAGACATCTGAGATTAAGGAGGCAGAGGGGGCAAGCTTGGACAGTGGTTTTAATCAGCTTACTCATGAGGCGACTGATGGAATTGAAACTACTGAGGTCTTGGCTCCAGAACAGACTTCAGAAATTGATCCCGAGAGGAAAGCTAATGCTGATAGTGGGAGTCTGCCTGGTAAAGATGATCCTGGAACCGAGATGAATAACCTCACAGAGGAGGCGGGTATAGATATGCTGGAACAAGCATCTACTGATAATATAGATGGAGGGAGTGGAGATGGAATTCGGACAATGGATCATTCTTCTCAACCTACTGAAACGATGGCAGCTCATGAAATGGAGAATTCTGATAGTGATTTTCATAGCAAAAGATCGATCACCACGGCAGTTGAAGAATCTCATTCACCTAAGTCTGTGAAACAAACTACAGTTTCTGAAGGTGAAATGGAAGAGACACACCATCAAAACCAAGGCATTGTAATCGAAGGCTCAGATACCGATGGAGAGACCGAAGGGATGTTCTTTGAAACCGCTGAAAGTGCTGAGCAATTCTTGGAGGAGCTAGAGAGAGGATCTGCCATTGCTTCTCACTCGGGCGCTGATATGTCTCAGGATCATTCTCAGACAATTGATGGTCAGATTGTCAGCGATTCAGATGAAGAAGGGAATACTGATGAGGAAGGGGAGGGGAAGGAGTTATTTGATTCTGCTGCTTTGGTTGCCCTCCTGAAAGCAGCCACTGGTGGTGGCTCTGATGGCAGTGACATTACTATAACCTCTCAAGATGGATCCAGGCTTTTCTCTGTTGAACGGCCTGCAGGTTTAGGATCCTCACTGCAAAATGCAAGATCTGCATCTCGACCAAATAGGCCCAACATATTTAGTCCTTCTGCTGTAACAAGTCAGAGAGACTCCAACAACTTGAGTGAAGAAGATAAAATAAAATTGGAAAAGTTGCATCTTATAAGAGTCAAATTCTTGAGACTCGTTCAGAGGCTCAGACTTACAACAGAAGATTCTATAGCAGCCCAAGTTCTTTATAGACTGACACTTGTTGCGGGGAGACAAACCAGTGAACTGTTTAGCATTGATTCTGCAAAGAGGAAAGCTCTGGAGCTTGAAACAGAGGGTAAAGATGATTTAAATTTCTCCTTAAGTGTACTTGTGCTAGGGAAGATTGGCGTGGGCAAGAGCGCCACAATAAATTCTATCTTCGGTGAGGTGAAGACCTCAATGGATGCATTTGAACCTGCCACTGTTGTTGTGAAAGAGATTACGGGAATAATAGATGGTGTGAAATTGAGGATCATTGATACCCCAGGTTTGAAATCTTCAGCCATGGAGCAAGGGGCCAATCGCAAGGTCCTAGCTTCTATACAACAATTCATAAAGAAGTGTCCCCCTGATGTTGTTGTCTATGTCGATCGGTTGGACACCCAGACCCGGGATCTTAATGATCTGCCATTGTTAAGGTCAATCACTAATTCTCTTGGCTCCTCTATCTGGAAAAATGCCTTAATTGCTTTGACTCATGCTGCTTCTGCGCCCCCTGAAGGACCATCTGGCTCACCTTTGAGTTATGAGGTGTTTGTTGCCCAACGTTCCCATGTTGTTCAGCAGTCTGTTGCTCAGGCCGTCGGTGATCTACGCATGATGAATCCAAGTTTGATGAATCCTGTTTGTCTTGTTGAAAATCATCCGTCATGCCGAAAGAATCGAGATGGACAGAAGGTTCTTCCTAATGGTCAAACTTGGAGACCTCAACTATTGTTGTTATGCTACTCTATCAAAGTCTTATCTGAAGCAAATTCTCTCTCCAAACCTCAAGATCCATTTGACCATCGGAAGCTCTTCGGCTTTCGTGTTCGATCTCCTCCTCTTCCGTACTTGTTATCTTGGTTGTTGCAGTCTCGTAGCCATCCTAAACTCTCCACTGATCAGGGTGGCGAAAATGGTGACTCAGATATTGATATAGGTGATTTATCTGATTCGGATCAAGAAGACGAGGATGAGTATGATCAACTCCCACCATTCAAACCTCTAAGGAAAGTGCAGCTTGGTAAGCTTACCAAGGAGCAAAGGAAGGCATATTTTGAGGAGTATGATTACCGTGTGAAGCTCCTCCAGAAAAAGCAGTGGAGGGAGGAGTTGAGAAGAATGAGAGAGATGAAGAAAGGAAAGCCTGTAGTTGATGAATATGGTAACCAGGGGGAAGATGTTGATCAGGAAAATGGCGGTCCGGCTGCTGTGCCAGTTCCATTACCTGATATGGTCCTGCCACCTTCCTTCGATGCTAATAATCCAGCGTACAGGTACCGTTTCTTGGAACCAACTAATCAGTTCATGGCGAGGCCGGTTTTGGACACTCATGGTTGGGACCATGATTGTGGCTATGATGGTGTTAATGTTGAACATAGTCTAGCAATTGCCAGCCAGTTTCCTGCTGCAGTGTCTGTGCAACTCACTAAGGATAAGAAAGAGTTTACCATCCATTTGGATTCTTCAGTTTCTGCCAAGCATGGTGAAAATGGATCATCCATGGCTGGCTTTGACATCCAAAATGTTGGAAAGCAGTTGGCTTATGTTTTCAGAGGGGAGACCAAATTCAAAAATCTCAAAAAGAACAAAACAGCTGCTGGCTTTTCTGTCACTTTTCTAGGTGAGAATGTTGCAACTGGACTCAAACTTGAGGATCATATCGTTGTTGGAAAGCGGCTTACGTTAGTTGGTAGCACTGGGACTGTTAGATCTAAAGGTGATGCAGCATATGGAGCTAACCTAGAAATGCAGCTCCGAGACTCAGATTTCCCAATCTGCCAGGACCAATCCTCCTTGGGGTTGTCTCTAGTCAAATGGAGAGGGGACTTGGCATTGGGTGCCAATTTCCAGTCTCAGATTTCCGTTGGACGGAGTTCAAAAATAGCCGTTCGTGCGGGACTGAACAACAAGATGAGCGGACAGATAACTGTTCGAACAAGCAGCTCGGATCAACTTCAGATCGCAGTCGCTGGTATTCTTCCTATCGCCTTGGCAATTTATAAACGTATGAGGCCTGGTGTTGGTGACAACTATTCGATGTATTAGCTTCTTAGATCAGATTATATTTGAGGCATTGCTTGGATTTCTTGAATAATATGCTTTAGATTACTTTTGAGCAATAACTACTGCTTTGATGAGATATTCATTTTTGTTGCTTAATAAATGTTGTTTAAGCATGGTGAGTTATTGCTTTTTTGAATATGAATTCAGCAGAGGCATCTCCATGTCCAGATCTTTGTGGCCTACTGGCCTTGCAAATGTAACCACTAACCACATGTTTGGTGTTTTGTGCTGTTACTGTTGTAAATTACGTTAGGTTACGGTCAAAATTATTTAAGAATATTTTTCTCCTCTAAATAGGTTACCAAGAAAGAAAATAAATTTATATAAATAAATATGTTGATCGAATCTGAAAATTTAGATATTCGATCTAATTTTTATTTTTGTATTGGATTTTGATCTGATTTTAAATTTTTTAAATCGAATACGAATCATAGTATTTTAAATTTCAGATTATCTAACAATTAAAAATATATATTTTTTAATTTTAATAATTTGATGTTTTTATATCCAAAAATTAAAATAATTAAAATTTTTATAGATGTGAATCTTGTCATATTTAATTATTCATTGTTTGCTATATTCAAAAGTTTAAAAATTTTATAAATATAATCTTTAAATTTAAAAAAAAATAAAATATATTTTTTGATAATCAGATATTTAAAAATTTGATCTGATTATCTAAAAAATTGGACATCTAAAAAATAAATCAGGCACAGATCACTATACTATCGAAAACTCGGATATAAAAAAAATCAAATCTAATCTTATATCGAACAATAAACATCTGTACTAATAAAATATTAACACATATTATCACTTAATTAAATTATTAATTTATTTTATTAATTTAAAATCAATATTAAACGAAAAAAATATAAATAATAAAAATCAAACATATAATTATATCTTATTTTAAATATTATATAATAGTCAAATCAAAATTAAATTTATAATATAAAAATAACTATTTAATTGGTTTACCCTTATATTTATTGTTCGGATCACATCAAATTAACTTTTTTCAGATTTTCGAGGTCCATTCAATTCCGAAGATGCTTCACGCCACAACTAGTGGCACATAGTTTTGATGCCAAAAGGACGGTCAAAAATCTCCCATCTACAACCTACTTCATACCTATATAACCATCACATTTCATCATCACTGCTATAATCCGAGAGCCATGGATTCTGAAAATCCTCAAACCTTAGAATCCCAACCCGAGACAACTCCTCCACAAACCAGCATAGTTCATAAAGTGAAAAGAAACTTGTCTTTTGAATCCAAATGGGCAGAATTGAATGGAGCCATGGGAGACTTAGGCACATATATTCCTATTGTTGTGGCCTTGACACTAGCCAAGGACCTTAACTTAGGCACCACATTGATATTCACTGGTGTTTACAACATTGTCACAGGTGCCATATATGGTGTTCCAATGCCTGTCCAACCAATGAAATCGATTGCTGCGGTGGCTATATCCAGTGGCTCCGGTTTTGACATCCCGGAAATTATGGCGGCTGGTATTTGTACAGGTGCAATCTTGTTGGTTTTGGGTGTCTCAGGGTTGATGCAGATGGTGTACAGATTGATACCTTTGTCTGTTGTTAGGGGAATTCAATTGTCCCAAGGCTTGTCATTTGCTATGAGTGCTGTGAAGTACATTAGAAAGGTTCAAGATTTTTCGAAGTCGAAATCCATGGGGAATAGGCAGTGGTTGGGATTGGATGGATTGGTTTTGACCCTTTTTTGTGCTTGTTTCATAACTGTTGTCAATGGTGCAGGTCAAGAAAGAAATGGAAATGGAAGTGAGTTTAATGCTGATGAAGAAAGGAATGTTAGAAGAAAGAGACTGAGGAAAATCATGGCGACCATCCCTTCAGCTTTCATCGTTTTCGTGTTAGGTGTAGTGTTGGCATTCATAAGAAGGCCTAAAGTGGTGAATGACATCAAGTTTGGACCTTCAGTTATGGAGGTTGTGAAAATACCTAGTCATTCATGGAAGGAAGGGTTTATCAAGGGTACGATTCCGCAACTGCCTTTATCGATCCTGAACTCTGTAATTGCAGTCTGCAAGTTGTCATCAGATCTTTTTCCGGGGAGGGAGTTCTCAGCCTCTTCGGTTTCAGTAACCGTGGGGCTAATGAACTTGGTGGGGTGCTGGTTTGGTGCTATGCCATGCTGCCATGGTGCAGGTGGTCTAGTAGGGCAGTACAAGTTTGGGGGCAGGAGTGGTGGATGTGTAGCCATTCTAGGTGCAGCCAAGATGGTATTGGGTTTGGTATTAGGTACTTCTCTGGTGACGATTTTGCACCAGTTTCCGGTCGGCATCTTGGGCGTTTTACTCCTGTTTGCAGGGATTGAACTAGCAATGACTTGCAGGGACATGAACTCAAAGGAAGAATCATTTGTGATGTTAATATGTGCTGCAGTTTCACTTGTAGGGTCAAGTGCAGCACTCGGATTTGTCTGTGGAATGCTTGGGCATGTGCTCCTTAAGCTAAGGACCCTATGTGTGCTTTGAACTAAATAACTGTATGATATGGCATTGAATTTCCTTACCTGATGCTAGCAATATGCTTCATTGAATTTCATGAAATACAGTCCTGAAGGTTTTTCTTCACTTTCCGTCCGGCATTTGCGATTATTCGATCTCCTGATGCTAACAAATGCAGAATTTCGTTTCTGGATTGCAGAAATCTTAGTATTTATGTATACAGAATGGTGATTACAGTACACCAGATAAAAAATTTGCATAGCTATATCTTCAGCTGAAGAGAAGGACAAAGGAGGGGAATCAAAACAAGTAGAAAGGAAGAGGTCAATTTCATACTTCGTTTACATTATCTTCGAATCTGTAAATAACACGGTTTTTTGTTTCGATTTTCAACTAGAGAGCCTGAGTTATTCCCGTGTCAAAATCGATTTGTTGTGCGAAAGGAGTTAAAGAATTTGAAGTCCAAGAGCACAAGATACCATTGCATTAGGATAATACTGCAAGCAAATCCCATTCCATGTGGTAAAGCATTTTGCCGATCTGGAAATGCTGCAGGGGCTGATCCATAGGACCATAGCTTGCCATAAAGAGATCTTGCAAAGAAAGCGGCATACCGTCAAGGGGGTTGTTGAATATCCATGACAACTGAAGGCAAAAGCATCCACTGTGGAAGTTCCTTTCTTTTGTTCCGTTTCTGCTGGCGGCTGGTGGCTGCACTCCAAGTTTGTACGATGTTTGTGTAGCAGATGTTGAGGTGACTTGAGATGACTGCAGTCGATATATCGGTCAATTGTCGAGCATTATGCATCAAGAATGATTCACCATGCTTATACTAACACAAAAGCAACAGGTTTAGTAAGTGAAACATGGTACATTCTTCATGTTTATTTAGTTTCCAACAACATTGATGACTGCAGTCGATATATCGATCTATTGTCGAGCATTATGCATCAAGAATGAAGCACCATGCTAATATTAACACAATGCAACATGTTTAGCAGTTGAAACAGGGTACATTCTTCATGTTTATTTAGTTTCCAACAATTTTCGATCTGACTCTAAGTCTAAGATGCTAACTCCGCTATTCAATGCTTCAACTGTTTTAGTACTTGGATGTGCAGAAAAGTTATTATCATTTGTTCCATGCAGGTAACAGAGACAGCTGATGCTGTTACATGCAGGGAAAGCCATACTCATACATAAGCTTTGACCTTGTAGTCACCATTAACATCATTTGTTGCATGAAGAAGAAGGGGGTTGTGGGACATTGACAACCTGTGGAACGGTTGAAGAACCAAACGTACTTGGCACTGCAAAAAATTGTGGTGCAGATGTTGCCGTAGAAAAAACAACCGCTGAAATGTTCTGTCCGGACGCAGTTGACAGCTGTGTTGCACCGGGACAAGAAATGACAATATATAAAGTTATGATATTAAATAATTATTACATTTTCGATTTTGATAAATATTTTAGTTGGTTAGGGGAGACCAGCTCGCGAGTTATTCGAGTTTGGTTCGGTTAAAATTTGGTTCGAATGAGTTTGATTCGAGTTCGGATTTGACTCAAGACCATAATGAGACGAGTCGATTTTAATCATATTATAAACAAGCTCATGAACAAGTAATCTCGGAATAATTAACTAAAATAATTATATTATATATATATGCTACATATACATTAAAAGTAATCTCTTTATCAAAAGAAAAGTAATAAAATAAAATAGGAGAAATCTACTAAAAATAAATTAACTAAAATAAATTGAGTATTTTTTCTCTTTCTTAGTTATGAAAAGAGATTTTAACGAGATACTATAATATTATTTTCGAACCGAGTTTGGGCCTAAAATTCCGAGTTCACCGAGTCTCGAATCAGAGCCTAATAACACCGATTCCGAACAAAATCTAGCTAGGTTTAAACTCGAGTCGACTCGTAAATGACGCAATATGATTGTTACCGGAAAACAACGAAAGTATAAATTAAAAATAAGTTTATTTTCACGTTTAAAATAAAAACATATGAGACTGGAAATTTTTCCAACTTTCAAACTCAAAATAAAATAAACAATTCAAGGTGAAAAATTCTTTGAGAGAATTTTGAAATGAGTTCTTTATGAAAAAGGAAGATACAATCCAAAATACGGTAAGTAATTTTTTTTTGGCATAAAGATAATTTTAATTTATAATTTTTATTATTTTGGCTTTTATTTTTTTTTTGGATAAATTTAGCCTTTAATCTATATTTTATTTTTTTAATTACCATGATAACTGAACCGTTAAAATCTAACAATGACATGTCATATGCATATGATAATATATTTTAAATAACATGACATCTAACCTATTAAATACATATATAAAATATAATTTTATTTTAATATAAAATAATTAAAATTAAAATAAAATATTAAAAAATTAATTAATTCTAAAATAAAATATTACTAAACATTCTCGACCCTAACTACGATAGAATCAAAATCATATCTTAAAAATTAATTAATTTTGAATTGTGTTTATATTTTTTTAAGATAGGACTTTGATTCTATTTTAGTTAGGGTTGAGAATGTTTAATAACATTTTATTTTAGAATTAATTATTTTTTTAATATTCTATTTGAATTTTAATTGTTTTATATATTTTATATTGTAATAAAATTATATTTCATATATATATTTGATAGGTTAGATATCATGCCATTTAAAATATATTATTATATGCATATGACATATCATCATCGTTAAATTTTAACGGTCCAATTATCATAATAGTTAAAAAAAATAAGTTATTTGTCAAAAAAAATATAGATTAAGAGTCAAATTTATTCCAAAAACGAATAAGGGCCAAAATAATAAAAATTATAAACGTTAATGGTTAAAATTATTTTTATGTTTTTTTTTTCTCTCTTTGGTTTATTTGTTTTGAGATTAAAGTTAATATTTTGGGATTAATATTTTAGTTTAACGTTAATACCAAAATTAGGGTTAATATCGAAGGATAGTAGTAAAAAGGGTTATTTATTAGAATAATCACTTTCGTTTTCCTTAGTATAATTTTAGTCATTAATTTTGAAAAATGACCATTAAAGTCACTTATGTTTTTTGATATAAATTTTTTGTCACTCTAAAGTTTATTATCATTAAATATTAACAGGAAAATAATCTGATGTAATAAAAAAATTATTTAAATAATTTTTAAACTATTATTTTACTTTTATTTATTTTTAATCGTTGGGTATAAAGTTTGTATCTTTGATGAAGTCGGATCTAGTGATTCGTAATTCATTGTCGAGTAAATGAAAGGTCTTTTATGTGAACGAGAATTGTGTTGATGCTGTGGAAGATGAGTTGTTTATGTAATTTTTTCATTGATATTTTCCTTTATGATTGGAAATATTATCGCTACTGCATTTTTTTTTAATTTTACATTTTAAAAGATGTTTTTTTTTGGCAAAGATAATAAAAGGATAAGTTTTTAAAATTTTGAGGATAATAAATAAAATAAATAATAGCTTAGAAAGTATTTAGGTAATTTATTCTTGTTTATTATACCAGATTATCTTTCCGTCAATGTTTAATGATAATTAACACCGGAGTGATAAAAAAATGTATACCCAAAAACGAAAGTGATCTTACTGGTGATTTTTAAAATTGGTAATTGAAATTGTATTAAAAAAATGATTATTTCAGTAGTTAATCCTAATTAAAATTAACATTAATAATTGAGATAGATTAAAGTTAATAATTGTAATTAGGGTTAATAAACTATTATAATGGTAATATCTAAATTTAGGGTTAATATTTTAATTTTTGGTTAATATATGTAAATGCTTAAGAGTTAAAATATGTTTATTTTGTTAATTAAATTTATTCATAAAGTAAGATTTTATTTTGTTCTGAAAATGAAAATAAAAATAAAAATATGGTTTATGGTCCTCATTAGGATTTAGGGTAAACCACACAGATAGTCACTAAATTATGGGATTAGTATCGATCTGACCATAATACTTTAAAAAGAATCAAATACACCCGTAAACTATTAATCTAGTATTAAAATAGTCACCGACCGTTAAAACCAATCAGACTGATGACGTGACCGTTAAAATTTAAATGAAATAATTACACATTTACTCCCTGTTATTTATACATTTTTTGTGTCACCATCAGATTAAAGGAAGAAAAGAAAATCCCACAAAATACTTTTAATGGGTGTTAAACTCATGACCCTAGGTATGAATAGGTAACACCTAAACCAATATACCAAGGTAATTATTGTTATTCAAGTTTTCATAACCTATATATATATTGAATACAGTTTTTTATATGTATTATATTAATTCCACATATAATATTATATGTATTATACTAATTCCACATATAATATTATATGTATTATATTAATTTCATATATAATATTATATTTATTTTTTAATTTAATTAAAATATTAATTAAAAATATTTTTTATATATTTAGATTTAAAAATATTTGAATAAAATATTTAAATTTTAAATATTCGAATAAAAAACCCGTATATTCAAATAATAAATATATGAATAAAATATCCGTATAATAAATATTTGAATAAAATTATAAAAATTCGAATATTTGGATTTAAAAATATTCGAATAAATATTTGAATTTTAAATATTCAAATAAAAAAATTCGTATATTCAAATAAAAATATTCAAATAAAAATATTATAAAACTTATGATTTTTATTCAAATTTTTAAATAAAAATTATTCGAATAAAAATCATAAGTATAAGAATATTTTTATTCAAATATTTATTATATGAATATTTTTATTTGTTTATTTATTATTTGAATATTTTTATTTAAATATATAATTTTTATTCGAATATTTTTAAATCCAAATATTTAAATATTTATGATTTTTATTTGAATATTTATTATACGAATATTTTTATTCGTATATTTATTATTTGAATATTTTATTTGAATGTACCATTTTTATTCAAATATTTAAAATTCAAATATTTTATTTGAATATTTTAAATCCAAATATATAGAAAATATTATTCTATATATATTTGTTATAGGGCTTTGTATAACATAATTTATATCTTAAAGGTAAACGAACCATAAATATATACACGTACTAGTGCTTTATATCTTAAAGTTACTCTTGGTCTAGTGGTTGACTTATGAGGTTTCCATCCTAAATACCTAGGTTAAACTCTCCTTGGATGTAAAAGTCTAAATTTTACATTTTCTTCTTTAATCGGGCGGTGACACGTGTCACCACCTAATTAAATAATTATTTTATTTTATTATAATAAAATTATGATTAAATTATAAAAATATATGAATAATAGGGAGTAAATGTGTAATTATTCCAATTATTTTTAACGGCCACGTCAGTTGCTCTGTTAATTTCTAACGGTTGATGGTTATTTTAAAACCAAATTAATAGTTTATCGGTATATTTGATTCTTTTTAAAGTATTGTGGTCAGATCGATACTAACCGCATAGTGTGGTAACTATCCGTATAGTTTACCCTAGGATTTATTGGTTTACGTGTGCTTTGACTATTATAGGATTTTTTTAGGGTAAACTACTCCGGTGACCATCCAATTATTTTGGGATACCTATTTTGGCCAACTAACTAAAGAACTCGTCAATCAGACCATTCAACTTTGAAACTCTACTTAATTGAGTCACTGCCGTTAAAATTTTAACAAAAAAATTAACAGTGATGACATGACAGTTAATGATTGTGATGTGGACGTTAATTAAAATTTGTAAAATCACACATTTAATCTCTCTAATTTATTTATTAATTTATTTTTATTTATTATTTAATATATTTTTCTCACCAACCAGGTGGTGACACGTGTCACCACCTGATTGTAGAGAAAGAAGAGAGGAAATAAAACAAAAACTTTGAGTTTAAAGGGATTAGATCCCAAACCTAAGGCATGAATAACAAATAAGCTAACTGTTGGGCCAAACCTTCAATCAATTAATATTGTTATAGCATGAAGTATTTAATATATATATTTTGAAAAAATAGAATAGAGTAAATATAGTTTAAGAGGTTCGAATATAATTTTAATAAAAAATACTTAATATCAAATATACAAATAAAAATATTTAAATAAAAAATATATGAATAAAAATATTTGTATAATAAATATTAGAATAAAAATATTCTTATAATAAATATTCAGATAAAAAAATTAAACAAAAAATATACGAATAAAAATATTCAAATAAAAATATTTCTATAATAAATATTAAAATAAAAAATATTCATATAATAAATATTCGTATAATAAATATTTTGATAAAAATATTCATACAATAATTATTCAAATAAAATATTTGAATAAAAAATATACGAATAAAAGTATTCATATAATAAATATTCAAATAAAAATATTTGTATAATAAATATTCGAATAAAAATATTCGAATACTTATGAGTATTTATTATTCGTATTATTATTCAAATATATTTTTTATTCGAATGTTTTATTAGAATA
The DNA here is from genome assembly GCA_035048815.1 of Abelmoschus esculentus. Lineage (NCBI taxonomy): Eukaryota > Viridiplantae > Streptophyta > Magnoliopsida > Malvales > Malvaceae > Abelmoschus > Abelmoschus esculentus. Next base: position 14,425,233 of record JAUCBN010000035.1, on the reverse strand, counting down.
ATTATTATATAAATATTTTTATCCAAATATTTATTATACAAATATTTTTATTTGTATATTTTTATTCAAATAATATTATTTTTATTTTTTATTAAAATTATATTCTAACCTCTTAAACTATATTTACTCTATTTTATTTTCTCAAAATATATACATTAAATACTTCATGCTACAACAATAATGCATGATTGAATGCTTGGCCTAATGGTTAGTTTGTTCATTATCCATGTTTTAAACTCGGGTTCAAATCCCTCCAAGCTTAAATTCTTTGTTTTATTTCCTCTCTTCTTTCTCTCCAATTCGGTGGCAACATGTATCACCATCTGATTGGTGAGAAAAATATATTAAATAATAAATAAAATTAAAAATAATAAATAAATTATAGGGATTAAATATCTAATTTTATAGATTCTAATTAATAGTCACGTCATCATCGCTAACTTATTCTATTAAATTTTAACGGCAATGGCTCAAATAGTTAGGTTTCAAAGTTGGTGATATGATTGACGAGTTCTTTAGTTGGGTGGCCAAAATAGGTATCCCCAATTAGTTGGGTGGCCAAAATAGATATCCCCAATTAGTTGGGTGGTCACTAGGGTAGTTTACCTTTTTTTTTTCATTGTCAAATAAAATTGAAAATAAATGATAGGGTCCTTTATGGTTATTATAGGGATTTTTCGAACATAATTATCTATGGTTAGAGGTGTTTAAATTAAGGTATCCGACTATTTGAGTATCCGGAACTTCGTGTAGTTAAAAAAAGGGCTTGTGTCTTGATCTGGACTTTTTGGATATCAGATACTTTGGGTACCTGAAAATTTGAGTAATCGGGTACCCACATTTTATTTTATTTTTTTATAAATTTTAAATTTAATCTTAAAAAATATACACAAATTTAAAAATTTGAGTTACATAATTTATCCAAATATATAATTTTAAAACCTTACATAATTTAAATAAAAAATTTAAGACATAAATTGCATAATCTAATTCGAAATAAAACATAAGGCGTAAGGGGAGTTTTTTTATAAATATTTTTAATTAATTTAATTTATTCTAATATAAAAAATTAATAATTTAAATAATTTTAATTAATAATTCTAATATAAATTGTAGGGATTAAATGTGTAATTTTATAGATTCTAATTAACAGTCACGTCATCATTATTAACAGCCACGTCATCACCGTTAACTTATTCTGTTAAATTTTAATGGCGATAGCTCAAATAGGTAGGGTTTCAAAGTTGGGTGATCTGATTGACGAGTTCTTTAGTTGAGTGGCCAAAATAGGTATCCCCAATTAGTTGGGTGGTCACTAGGGTAGTTTACCTTTTTTTATTCATTGTCAAATAAAATTGAAAATAAATGATAGGGTCCTTTATGGTTATTATAGGGATTTTTCGAACATAATTATCTATGGTTAGAGGTGTTTAAATTAGGGTATCCGACTATTTGAGTATCCAGAACTTCGAGTAGTTAAAAAAGGGCTTGTGTTTTGATCTGGACTTTTTGGATATCAGATACTTTGGGTACCTGAAAATTCGAGTAATTGGGTACGCACATTTTATTTTATTTCTTTTATAAATTTTAAATTTAATCTTAAAAAATATACACAAATTTAAAAATTTGAATTACATAATCTATCCAAATATATAATTTTAAAACCTTACATAATTTAAACAAAAAAATTAAGACATAAATTGCATAATCTAATTCGGAACAAAACATAAAACGTAAAGGGAGTTTTCTAATAAATATTTTTAATTAATTTAATTTATTCTAATATAAAAATAATAATTTAAATAATAAATAATATTTAATTGATTTTATTTTGGTTAATGCAAAAAATAGTGTATATATAAACGAGTAAAGTTCGGATTTTTCCAATTCGAAAAAATAAATTTATTATTTTACAATGAACCATATTTTTTTTAATAATAAATCCCTATTTTTAAAAAAAAAATAAAGTTTGAGGGATTAGAATTTAAGAATTAAGTTGTTTGATTTAAGAATATAACGAATATAAAGATATTTTATTTAAATAACAATTATATTTAAAATAAAAATAATAAAAAAAAGAAATCGAATACCCAAAAGTAACAAGGTACTCAAAAAATTTTAATTTTGTGACCCGAGCTCGACCTAGAAATTGACCGGCCGAGTACCCGATTCAAACTAAAAAATCGAGTAAATACTCGATTATTTGTATTTAGGTAATCGAGTAGTCAAATTTGATCAACCGGATCAAATATTTTTAAACACTTCTATCGATTTTTTTTTTATTTGTCTTCTTGCTATTTAGTGTTTATTGTCTACTAATTTGTTCTTATATCTTATTTGGTATATAAATTTTTGTTTTTTTTCCTGTATATTGTATTTAATTTTTGTAACTTAATGATTTACTTCTAGTGTTTATTGTATGCTATAAACTAATTATTTAGAATTTTGTTATTTGGGATAAACTCCGTATACTAGTAAAATAGATAATTAAATTTACTTTTCATACATGTTTAGATTTTTTTAACAAAATCTAAATAAAATTTTAATAGTTTCTATTAACATAGTTTAATTTTAACAGTTCAATAGAATAATTGTACGCCATAATAGCTTTATTGTCGGAGCTCTAGGGTAAAATTTAGAGAAAATTAATGTAACGACCTAGATCTCCCGTAACTGAGTGTCAGGTTAACCCATGGTGTTGGGCTTCGATTTTGGGCCCGAGTTTGTATGACTTTGGGCCTTTGTTTTGGGTTGCCTTGAGCCCAAGGTTTGGTTTAGGGGCTTTTTGATCCTTTATTGTGTGGAAAACAAAAGGGGTTGGGGGTTTAAATTTTCTCTACAGAAAATCAGAGTGAAGTCACCAAGTTTTTTTCTTTTGTTCTTCCTTCTTTTCTTCACCCAAATCATCAAGAAAAAGGAGTTAACTTTCAGAGTTTGATCAAGAATCAAGTTTTGAGGCTGAAGGATAAGTTGCAGTGTTGTTTTTGATCTACAAAATAAGGTAAGTGTCGTTTGGTTTGGTGAAGAAGAAGGGTGGGTTCCGTGAATGAGAGTTTTATGTGTTGTTTTTGTGATTCTTGATGCTTTCTTAAAGTTAAAAGCTTCACCAACCAATGTCTAATTGCTTGTTTAACCTCTTTCTTGTAGAGAAAAAAGTGGAAGTTCCATCTCAAAGGCTAGGTAAAGAGAAGGTTTAAAGAGGAAGAAGAGCTTGTGGTTTTAGTTGTGTTGCTTAAGGTTGATACTCCCAATTTTTTCCTTCATCATTCATCTCATGGCAGATAACATTCATGTAGATTTTGTGCATGTGTACTTGGTTTGTAGCTTACTAAGCTTTAATGGTGGAAATTGTGTAAGTGTGTTTAATGGCTGAAAATTGATGTTAAAACACTCCAAATAAACGTAATATCAAGTAGGAATGCCTTAAAATCGATTAGAGTAAGTTTGGGAAATGATCCTTAGAAATTCTTAAGTGTAGACCTGCAGATCGTGTAGAAGGTATCGATACCGGTGGCCCGTGTATCGATACCTCTGAGAGAGAAATAGGCTAATAGGGCAGGTGTATCGAAATGGGTTTCGATACCGAACCCTCCAGTTGCATCTCCAATTTGGTACCAGTATCGAATCAGATAATCCCCCTTTCATTGACCTTGAAGTTGGTCAAAGGGTATCGGTACCAGTACCGATACCAGTGTTTCGATACCCTCTATGGGTAGGTATCGATACAGGGTGTTTCGATACCCCACTTAGGAGTATCGATACCCCTACGTAATTTTGCCAAGATAAGTAGAGATTGAGGTTCGGTAATGGTAATTAATAGTCCTAATGAATCTTAAACAATGAAAGAAATTGTTAAACCATTATTGATGGTTTTAACCCCGTAAGACTAAGTTATGATGAGTTGTGATAAGTCTTGTTGTAAAGGTCCTAGGTGGATCATTGTTTGTGATGAGGTTCGGTAATGGTAATTAATAGTCCTAATGAATCTTAAATAATGAAAGGAATTGTTAAACCACTATTGATGGTTTTAACCCCGTCAGACTAAGTTATGATGAGTTGTGATAAGTCTTGTTGTAAAGGTCCTAGGTGGATCATTGTTTGTGATGAGTCCTTGTTTGATGGAATCCAGACATCCAAAAGTGTTGCAACATGTCGAAGGCCATCCGATGTAACATTCTGGGTGATAATTTGATGACTATCCCGAATGTAGGATCCCGATGCTGTGTGGACGCGAGACTCAAATCCCGGATGTAAGATCCCGATGTTGTATGGACGCGAGCCTCATCTTTAAGTAAGGGATCCTGATGTTGTGTGGACGCGGGCCCTACTCGTAGTGTAAGATCCCAATATTGTATGGACGCGGGCCTCACTACCGTGAGTTGGTTGTTTGACATGTATATCTTGTGTGCGTTAGTATACATTCATCTATGCCATGAGATAGACAAGTATGCTAGACCATCATGTCATGCACGATATTTATATGCTTCGCTTTACTGCTTATGATATGCATGATGTTGGCCGAGTTCGAAATGTGTTTTCGTGCGTAGGTTACGTGAAGTCGGTATCTGTGGAGCACCATCGGGGTTCGGATTTCAGCATCGACCGTGTTGTCAAAGTACGATATTTAGATGTAGTGGGCTAGTATTTTGTCAAACCCTATATGTATTTTGTAACTCTGTTTATTTTAATTTGGGTCGAATACTTTAAATAATTTATAATATTTTGGAGCTCCGGTTACTTTATATTATTTTGGGCTTATGTTTTAACTTAAACGGGTTTTATGAATCACATTTGGACTTGAGTTGGATTTTATTGTTGGACTGTCAAAGAAAATTTTAAAATATAGGTTTTGGACCGGAGACCCAATGTGACACCGGGTTGAGGGTGCTACATTTAGTGAATTATTTTTGATAACTTAAATATTGATAGAATGTCAATATTCGAAGTTACTACTATAGTTGAGAAATTTGGAATTACTTATGGTGTTAAGGTTTTTTTTATAATTGACAGATAATTTACTAAAACTAAAATAATAAAAATCTGATGATAATATCTTAAAGATGATTAGTAATTTACTACAAATTATTATGATCACATTTACATAAAAATTAGGGTATGATGAACTTGAAATAATTTATTTTTATTAATATTAATTTCAAATATAAGGTCAAGATAGAGTATGAGTGTAACTCAAAAGATGAAAGGTGTGTTATTTAATTTGCGTCAACCAAAGATGTGTATGATATTTTTAATAGTTAAAATAAATTTGTTAGTTTAGAAGATTAATGTTGGATTGGACAGTAAATATTTTGACTCACTATACAATATAGATAAGTTAAATTTAAATGATCCACAAAATAAATCTAGATTTTTTGAGTTTTATAGTAATAGGGTTGATATTTGTAAGACAATATTAAAAAAAAGTAATTGAGATGTATAATATTAAAAATAGTTACAATCTGAAGTTGAAAAGAAATGATAATAAAAGAATTCAAGTTACGTGTAAGAAAGAATATCTATTGATTTTATAAACAACTCTAGTGACTCATCTTCTTCACTATACATGTTGGATCGTTTTATTGTCATTTTTTTTAAGTTGTACCTATTTTTAATATTATATATCTTAATTATCTTTTTTAATATTATCTTACTTACAAATATCAAACCTTTAATGACCCAGATTCGAATCCGAGTATTGGGTTAACCCGAGAGGTTGAGCTTTGATTTTGGGCCCTGAGTTTGTGTAGTTTGGGCTTTGTTGGGCCTCGATATTTTTGGGCTTAATGTTGGGCTTTGGTGGCAGAAGGGCATTTTAGTAAATGTACTGTTAGATAACAAAGAAGGAGGGGTTTTGGAGTGTTGTTTTTCTACAGAAAGGAGGGGAGTGAGGTCATAGTTTTCATCTTCCTCTTTCCCTTTTCTCCATGGGAAAATCTTGCTAAAGGTGAGAGTTTTGAAGTTTTGTTAAGGATTCCCGTTTTTTAGGTGAAGAGTAAGTTTTTGAGTGGTTAAAGATCTATCCAAAGAGGTAAAAATGTGTTGGTCTTGTGAGCAAGAAGGTTTTTGAGTGAGAGTTTGTTTTAGGAACGAGAATGAGGCTTTAAGGGTTTGAATCTCAGTTTTTGGGGTCCTTGATGTTCTGAGAAACTTCACAAGTGTTGTCTAATGCTTGGTTTAACATCTCTTTATAGAGAGAGGTTGAAGAGCCTTCTACAAGCTTGGAAAAAGGACAAACTTGAAGAGGTTGAGAGCTTGGTTTTGGTTGCTGTGCTACTTGAGGTTGTCTAATGTTTGTGTTTGAATGTTAGGTTGTAAGCTTGGAATGCATTAATGTTGAATTTCATATTAATGTGATCAAGGGCTGAAAAATGATGTTAAAAAACCTTAAACTTCCTTAAGACTGAATAGAAATACTTTAGAATCATTTTAGATAAGTTTGAGGTTGAATCCTTTAAATTTCTAAGTGCAAACCTGTAGTTCGTGCAGGGGGTATCGATACCGGTAGCCCGTGTATCGATACCCTTGAGAGAAAAATAGGCTTCTTGGCTAGGGGTATCGAACCATGGTTCGATACCAAACTTTCCAGTGGCATTTCCGATTCGATGCTGGTTTCGAATCGGATAATCCCTCCTTTGTTGACCCTTGAGGTTTTAAGGGTATCGATTCTGACATCGATACCCGTGGTTCGATGCCCTCCTTGAGTGGGCATTGATGCAGCCTGTTTCGATACCCCATTTAAGGGTATCGATACCCCTATATAATCTGGCCAAGTTTGAGTAGCAAATTGAGGTTCGGTGATTTTAATAAATATGCCCATTAATCTTAAAAACAATAAAACGGATTGTTAAACCAAAATCGATAATTGTAACCCCGAAAGACTATATTGAGATAATCTTAATATATCTTGTTGTGCTAAGATCCTCGATAGATCATTTGTGTGGTTTGAGTCCTTATATTTTGGAAATCCGAATATCCATAAGTGTTGCAACACGTCGAAGGACATCCGATGTAATGTGTCGAGTGATGTACTGAAGACTTTTATTCTGAGTGTTGGGCGACCTCACTCAAAGATGTTCGATGTAACATTCCGAGCATGGGGTTGGTTGGGCGACCTCAACCCCCTTTCTAAACGTTGGGCGGCCTCGTTCGAAGATGTCCGATGTAACATTCTGAGCATAGGACTTGAGGGCGGCCTCAATCCTCAGTGTAAGATCCCGATACTGTGTGGACGCGGGCCTCACTCTTGTGTGTTGACTTGATATGATTTATATATGTTGTGTGCGATAATATACATTCATTTATGCCATGTGGTAGGCAAACATGTTAGACCATCATATTATACACGAGTTTTATATGTCATGCCTTACTGCTTATGATATGCATGATGTTGGCCGAGTTCGACGTACCCACTGAGCTTTTGTAGCTCAGCGTTCGAAATGTATTTTCGTGCGTAGGTTAGGTGAAGCCGGTTCCGAAGAGCACTATCGAGGTTTAGATTTCAGCATCGACCATGTTGTCAGAGTACATTTATTAGATAGTGGCTACGTCAAACCCTATATGTATTTCGTAACACTGTTATTTTAATTTTGGTCGAATGTTTTAAATGGGTTTGTAATATTTGGAGCTCCGTTTACTTTAAATTATTCTGAGCTTTTGTTTTAATTTAAATGGGTTTTATGGACCGCATTTGGACCCGAGTTTGATTTTATTATTGGACTTTCAAAGAAAATTTTTGAAATACAAATTTTGGGCCAAAGGCTCAATGTGACATCTGGATCGAAGTGTTACAAAACCTATTTTCATTATACATATTTATTTTTCTATTAAACTCAAAAATGTTAGATTTATATTATGGACCATCTAAACTTGATTCATCTAAACTGTGCAACGAGTTAAAATGTTTATTGTCACTTTTAATTTCTACTTTATTACTTTCTAACTTAACATTAGCATTATATATTTCATCGTTTGAATTAATAATATATTTTACTATGAAAAAAATGAACACATTATTGATTGATTCAGATTGAATAACTTATTTTTCATTTTTTGAGTTACACTCAAGTTTTATCTTAACCTTAAATTCAAAATTGATATTAACGGTAAAACTTATTTTAAGTTCGTCATATCCCACAACTTATTTATATAAACGTGATCATAATAATTTGTAAGTAAATTATTAATTGTTATTAATTTTTAGTTATTTTAGTTTTAATGGATATCTATCGATAGTCAAAAGACCTTAATATTATAAGTATTTTCTAGTTTTTAATCATAACAGTAACTTCAAACATTGATATTGTATCAAAATTTAAGTTATCAAAATAATTTATTATTTTTTCATTAAATTTTAATTATCTATTTCATCAATATACAAGGTTTACACTAAATAATTAATGTCTAAATAACAAATTTATAGTATACTTCAAAAATAAATCATCAAATTGTAGAAATTAAATACAATATACATGAAGATATAAGAAATAGTTAATCAAATTTATATAGAAAATAAAATATAAAAACAAATTAATAGACAATACACATTAAATAGTAAGAGGATAAATAAAAAAATCACATATAATTGTGTCCATAAAATCCTTACAATAACTAATAAAAGTAGGGGTGTTTAAAAATATCCGATCCGATCGATTCAATTCGATTATCTATTGATCTGATCTAAAAATTTAAATATCTAATCCGGTTTTTATTTTTGGTTTAAATATCCGATCCGATTTTAAGTTCTTCCGATCGGATACGAATCTCAATATTTCAAGTTTTGAATTATCCAAAAATCTAAAAATTTAAATTTTTATAATATTAATCTTGTTCTATTTAATAATTTAATGCTCGTTATATTTAAAAATTTTAAAAATTAAAACTTTTATAATTGTGAATCTTATTGTATTTAGTAATTTGTTGTTCATTATATTCTGTTGTGAATAAAGTAAGAACAAGAATAAAATAGAAGAAAAAAGATGAGAGATAAAAAAAGAGAGACTTGTATTATATTTTCATAGGGAATACAATGTTTTCTCCAAAAGTCTATATTTATAGGCATAATATAAAAGTCTTAATTCCAATGAGAATTAAATTCTAATAATAAAGCATATTAAAATATTATTTAAATATATAGATATCTACCATAAATATCATAACACTCCCTATTGGATATCCTTAAAGATAATATGCCCTGTTAAAACCTTACTGAGACAAAAAAAATTATGGGAAAAATTATTAGTGAAGAAAAAAAAATACACAAATCTTTAATACGCATAACATGTTGCCTCATTAAAAACCTTACCAGAAAAACTCATTGGGACAAAACCTCAGTTAAGGAAAAAAGAGTGCAACGCATATTTACTCCCCTCATGAAGATCTTGGAATCTTCATAATTCAATATTGAATACAATCTTCAAATGTTGAAATAGAGTGTGCATTAATGGATAAATCTTCTAAAGATCATGAGGGTCGAAATTTTAAAGAAATATGTTTCGTTTTATTCCAATTAATGTATTCACCTTGAGATATAAATTTTGCATTATCTCTACACAAGAAAGCTTGCATCTTATCATGTAAAAGCACTTCACATATCTTCTAGATATGTTTAGCCAAACACATATTCCAGATTTGTTTCATGCGTAACAATTATTTAAAGATAATGATCTCATAGTACTTAAATAATATTTCTAGATCAGCTAAGATACGATACTTCCAGATCAAATAATGTATATATGATGCTTTTAAACCAAAATATCATTACCCTTTTTTTAGGGTGAAATAGATTGTTTACATTAAGAGACCTAGCAACCTAATAGTGATTAACGAATATGCATTATATATGTAAAGACTCTTTAAACATTTTTTTGTATGTTGATTGATGCACAAGGATTTGAGAAGATCTCTTCACGAGTCTCAACGATATTCAAATTATCAACATACTCAATAATAACAAATTTAGAGCTAAACCTCTTAATAAAAATATTAGGGAAAATTAAATAATTCATATAGAAATATGCTAATAAGTAATCAATGAGGTGATTATACCAAATAAACCTAAATTGTTTTAAGCCACAAAAGATATATTCAATATGATTGAATAATGTTCTCGAGAACTTGAATTAACTGCTTATGACAATCTAAATCTTTCCAGAAATTTCATGTAAATATTACTATCAAGAGGCTCATACAAATAGGATGTAACAACATCCATTAGGCGAAAATTGATTAATTTTATTTATTGTCAGACTGATCAAAATCTAAAATTAATTACATCCACCACCGAGAAATATATTTTCCTCATAATCATTTTCATGCCTTTGTGAGAATTCTTGTGCAACTAAATAAGCTTATATATCATAATTTCTCCATTTAATTTCTCTTTCTCACAAGGCTCATTTATATCCACGAGCTTTACACATTTTAATGTACGGGCTATAAGCCCAAATACTTCTCATTTCGAAAGAGATTTTAGTTTCGCCTCAATTCTCTCTTTCATGTTGACCAATGATTTCTTTGTTTACATTGCCCAATTAACAATGGTTCATGATCCACATCATCAAATAAAATCTCTAGTGCTATTGTATGCAAATATATTATTGATGTCAATTTAATTTCAGTTCCACTTATTACCAGACATGACATAATTTATTGAGATCTCTTTATTATCAAGTACCTGATTCATGTCAATGTCTCCACTGTAGACCTTTTAATCTCTTTTTGAGATTTCCATAATTCATCTATTCCTTGATCAGACCATCATAAAATATAACTCCTTTTCTTTTTCAAGGATTTATTTATCTTTGGAACTTACTTGTCTACTACACTTCAAGCGTAAATTAGACTCATTAGCAACTATGGTTTAGCCTTCCAAGACATCAAATTTAATTGGAGCATTCATTGCTAGTATACGTGACTTAGTGACTTAATTTTGAATTGAGTGACTTAATTTCAGTGACTTAATTTCATAGAAGATTTACAACTGAGTCACTTTATAATTTTGAATTGAGTGACTTAATTGTAACTTAGTGTTGGGGAAACTGGGTTATTTCCCACACGAACGTAGCTTCAAATCTGTGTTGAAATGTTAAGATTGAAACCACTTAGTGTTGGGGAAACCGGGTTATTTCCCACACGAACGTAGCTTCAAATCTGTGTTGAAATGTCAAGATTGAAACCATCAAAGTTTGCACAGAGGACAAACCCGTCAAACTATTGAATATTGTAATGGAAAACCCAAATAAACAACCAAAAAAATAATGGAGAGAACACAAAGAATTTACGAGGTTCGACAAATGTCTACTCCTCGGACACCACCACCGAATGAAACTTCACTATTACCAAAATGGTACAAACAAATAAAATTTCTAAGAATTCCCGAATACAACAAATGAGAGAAGAAAGAACCAATCGAGAGAGATGGTTAGGATTTTTTGGGATGATATGAAGTGAAAAGTTCATCCCTATTTATAGTTAAGCTCTAGGGACCAAACCACAATTTCCCCATATACCATTTAATACCAAATTAAATGGGTATGTTTAATTCAATTTAATGGCCATGAAACCTATAAACGTTTCAAGACATTTATAACAAATCTCCATCTTGGCTTGAAATTCACCAAGTTTCTCAAGTCTTCTTCAAGTCTCCAAAATAAAGTTATCTTCTGCAGTGCCTCCAAATGCGCTCACGAGCGCCATACACCCGAAGGTGCTCAAATTCGTAGGATATTAATCAAGTTCAAACAATGATTGAACTTGATTGTTGTTACCACCTTGGTCAACATATCTGCAGGATTTTCTGTTGTTACAATCTTCTGAAGTAGAATCTTTCCTTCTTTAAAGATCTCTCGCACAAAGTGATACCTCACGTCAATGTGCTTAATCCTTGAATGGTAGACTTGATTTTTTGCTAAATGGATAGTACTCTGACTGTCACAATAGAGACTAATATGACTTTGAACAACTCCCAAGTCTTCCAACAATCCTTTAAGCCAAATCACTTCTTTAACGGCCTCTGAAACTGCCATATACTCTGCCTCTATAGTAGACAAAGCCACCGTAGACTGTAAAGTAGACCTCCAACTCACTGGTGCTTTTGCCAGAGTCAACAAATATCCAGTAGTTGATCGACGCTTATCCAAATCACCAGCGTAGTCGAAATCAACATATCCAATCACTATCTGACAAAGTTCTTCATCCTGCTCAAACACTAAACCAACATCTACGGTTTGTTGGAGATACCGTAGAATCCATTTCACAGCTTGTCAATGTATTTTTCCAAGATCATGCATATACCTGCTCACAACTCCAACTGTTTGTGAAATGTCAGGCCGTGTACACACCATCGCATACATCAAGCTCCCTACTGCATTAGCATATGAAACTTTTGTCATATATTCTCGCTCTTCATTAGTTTTACGAGATAACTGAGAACTAAATTTCAAATGAGTCCAGTGTTGTTAGGGGTGTACGGTGCACTTTGGAAACTAGAACCCTTATATTGCATTAGACACGAGACAGAAAAAAAGGATCTCCCTTAGTGAGGTAAGGAACATTATTATTTATTGATTTATTTATGTGTGTGTACCTATAAAAAGCTTAAGATGTGTGATATGATAATAAACTCCACATAGTGGTCCATTTATCTGCAAAATGTGCAAATTTTTTGTTGTTCAATGTGCATGCTCTCTTTGTTTGTTGAATACTAAAATACTGAGTAGAGAATTTGACAGTAACCCCTTTCATACTAATTCTAATTTGGATATGCAATGGTAGTGTGCATCTTTTCTGTCTGTGGTTTGATAGAATTTGAACTAACAGTAACAAATGTGGGGAATGGTCCCTGTTGAGGTTGTCATGTTTTAGATTGTACTATTGTAGCTTATCATGAAATTCAATGCGCACAATTTGTCAATTACTGGTATAGGAAAAGACAAACTGATTAGATACTAATAGGAGTTCCATTATCGCTGTATTTTGGTTGCTTGGACCTTGGTTTAGATTCCATTACTGTTATAGCTCAACTTGATGACTTCTGTTGTGTGCAATTTGTCAATGACTGGTGTAGGAACAGACAAACAGACTTGATATTTGTAGTTGTTCATCATTGAAGTTGTTATTGTAGTTACTATGGTCCCATATTTTTTTAGAGTGTGATGTAAAAATAAAATAATCTATATTTTGCTTACCTTGCAGTGGCGAAGAGGACTTCAGTTTTTGATGACCCTACAAAGGAAATCCAAGAGCTCACTGCAGTTATCAAGCAGGATATCACTGTCCTTAATTCTGCTGTGGTAAACCTTCAGCTTTTCTGCAATTCTAAAAATGAAGGCGGTGCCTCCAGTGACACATCTAGTCATTCAACCACAGTTGTAGATGACTTGAAGAATCGCTTGATGAGCACCACAAAAGAGTTCAAAGATGTCCTCACAATGCGAACAGAGGTGAGGCCAAGTTTTTCAGTCTGATTTCTCAATTTACCTGGATGTTTTTTGCTGGTGTTTCTTGTAGTTATGTCATTGGTAATTCGTTCCCTTGACAATTGATGTTAATGGAATTGGCTTGTACAGAATTTAAAGGTTCATGAGAATTGAAGACAATTAGTTTCTTCAACTGCTTCAAAGGATTCTCCAAATCCCTTCGCACGGCAGCGTCCCCTGGCTATTAAATCAGCTGCTGGAGCTTCAAACAAGCTTCAAACCTCGCTCTTCGACATTTGTAGAAGTTTGTAACAATTGCATTCTGTCATCCCTCCAGAAAAAAACTGTACAACAGTGAAACTTCTTTTCTGTGTGTGTTTGAGAAAGTCATTTCTGGTTCTTAACTATGCAGAAAGCAGATGGATGGGGAGAGTCAGCCATTGCTCCAGTCCCCGCAGCAACAGCAAATGATTCCATTGCAAGACACTTACGTGCAGAGCCGAGCTGAAGCTCTTCAAAATGTAGAATCCACTATTCATGAGCTTGGCACCATCTTCAACCAGCTAGCTACTCTGGTTTCTCAGCAAGGAGAGATAGCTATCAGGTATTTTTGTTCCCCCCTTCTGGAGCCATTCTCCTTGGCAATGGTAATTCAATAATCAATGATATATTCTAATTCCCTTTCTGTGTTCTTTTAACCTATTTGTGAACAATCAGACCGTGGAGGGGGCGCAGGGGCTTTGCTCAAGTACCTAAACAACATATCATCTAACAGGTGGCTAATGATCAAAATATTTTTTCCTTATGGTTTTCCTATTCTTTGTGGTATAGTCTATGAAAAAGCAAGATGGTCTGGTTGAAAAGATGGTGAAAAAGGTAATGTTAGTGCCTTTTCTTACACTACTCCATTCTCTTCATAATTCATATACACTATCCATTTTTTGGCTTTAAAGCCTCTATACTTCAGAGCTGTAATTCAACCCTTCTTTGTTCACCATGATGTGAATGCATGTATGTATCATGTATGGGCATTGGGTACATGTAAATTGCATATGGTATTTGGGAACAATGAAAAATGGCTGAAATAACATTGTGGGTGTTATTGAACAGAATGTCTCCCCATGTGCCACTCTTACCAATAAGGCTTAAATATATATTGGGTATATGAATTATATTGGTACTTAAAAGTTTTTTCTCCCAAGTTGGTATTGAAGAATTTTTTCTCTCAAGTTGGTACCTGAATTAGGTATATTGTACCAAGTTGATTTGAAATTTATATATTCTATCAATTTAGTCACAACTCAAAAAAAATTCAATAAATTTATTAATTCGTATTGAAAATTTCATAAATTTAATCAATTTTTAGATATTATCAACCAAGTGAATTCATCGTATCAAAACAGATGGATAAATATATTTTATCACAAAAGTTAACAAATTAGTGTTAAAATGTTATTATATTAAAAAATAATATGATAATTTTTGGGAAAGAATGAGCAAATTTAAGAGAAAAAAAAAATATAGAGAAATGATGAAATTTTATATATGAGAAAGTTAAATTTATTGAATTAGTTCAAATTAAAAATAAATAGACAATATATAAATTTTGAAACCAAATTAAAAGAATATACCTAATTCAAATACCAACTTCAGTAATTTGAGATCGAAAATTTTTTAGATACTAAATTGAGAGAATGTGTCTAGTTCATATATCAATTTTAAAAAAATTCTTTAAATATAATACGGAAAAATAATCTAAATATTAAATGTATATTTAAATCTATCAATAATATCAATTTTAAGATTTTGACTTCATAAAAATATATTAAATTATTTCTTAACATAAGAAAATATTGTTGTTATTATCTTAAAATTAAATATTTGAAAAAATAAAGTCTGAATATTGAATTAAACTTTACATTACCTTATATTTAGTGAGGAAGCCATATGGGGTGGGACAATCGTCCCTACCTCCAAATTTTTTTTATACTTTTATTTTTTATTTAAATTTTTTAAAATTTTAATTTTTTTTTATAAATTTATTCTCATATATTTAAGTATTTATATTTTACTCAAAACTCTAAATTTTGACTCCGTTCCGGCTTATATTTAAATTATTCAAAACTACGAATCGTTTTGTTTATTATATGTTTAAATTATCTTTTATATATTTAATGTATTGACATGCAATACACGTGTTGGAACAAATTATTAATAATAAATACACCGACCCAGTGTTACTTAAAAGAGGTCGATTATTTATATCAACCAATAAAAATATAAAATTTAATAAATTACAAGTTAAAATTGAAATATTATGGTTATTTATGTATTTTTAGTATTTTACAAAATTATACATTCCATATACCAGCTCTTTTGTAATATTTATTTATTTATTTATATATAAGATCAAGATTTATTTATATAATATTAAAAATATTAAATTATTTAATAATTGAAATTTCAAAATTTAAATTAATGATAATTTTAAAAGGTGAAAAATTAAACGGATTAAAAAAATTAATCTGTAAAATAAGATGTTAAATAATACATTTGATCTTATTTTTTTTATAATTACGACCTTATTAGAAAATCTAATTTTAATTTATTTTTAACGAATTTGTATAAAGTGATTTTTATACAACGGTGAATTAGTTTGATTTTATTTCGTAATTCTATTTTTAACGTAAATTATAAGTATATTTTAATTAAGAAAAATAATAAAATATAAAATGAAGGAAAAAAATATAATTATTAAATTTAAAAATTCTAAATTTTCAAAAATACTCACTAATTTGCTTTAAAAAATAATTTATTGACAAAAATATTTTATTTAAATATTTTTATCTTAATAAAGATTTAAATATTATAAAACATATATGTATTTAATAACTAAATATATCATACTCTTATTTATTATTTTATTCGTATCGTATATCAATTAAATTTTATAAATATTTTTATTTAAATAAATAATTAAATTAATTATTCAAATCAATTAATAAAATTAATTGATCTAACTAACCTCATCTTTTCACCCAAGCTCTAGGGTAAGTATTCGATTGAATCGACTCAAAAAATTTTGAGTTATTCGAGTTGATGAGTCATGTTTTACAACTTAAACTTTGTTGAAAATTTTTCGGTTCGAGTCGAGTTTAAGAAATTTGAGTTGTGTCGAACCGAGTCGAGTTTTCAAGTTCATATAAATATTTAATTATAATTATTTATCATGTCATAGTATGATTTGATGTTATTTCTTTATATTTTTATATATTAATGTACATATATTATAAAAAATTAATAGATTAATCTTAAACTTAAAAATTAATCTTTTAATTACTAAAAATTTTGAGTTATTTAAATTTTTATTTTATAACTCAAACTTTATTTAAAATTTTATAAAACAAATCAAAATAAATCAAATATCTTTTTAAAAAAATTAAATTATTTATTTTTTGAGTCAAATTTGTTAACCCTATCGCTACTACTGTTACTTATCTCCTCCTCCGGTTCTATTATAAAAAAACCTAATCCCTATCCTTCTTCTCTGCAACAAACACGTTTCATCTCAAACCCTAATTTTCTTCCCCGAGAAACAAACACTTCTGTCTCATCCTCACATCCGATTACTTCCGATTTTATCAATTCCTAAACAATCAATTTCTCTTTTTTCTTTCACACAGTTTCTAATCAAATCCGTTTTTTTTGTTGTTGAAAATTTCAAACTTTATTTGTCGATTCTACATATTTTTTTGTTATTTAATTCGCGGTAACTAGATAGAAATGGTGGGAGGAGGAAGCAGGAGAGACGAAGGATCCTTGGTGATCAACAGTACCAACGTGTTTGCTGCTCTCGAAACTCTCCGGAAGAAGAAGAAATCTGATAAGGACCGAGGTTCTTCTAAGAAATCTTATTCCAAATCTCAGCTGCCGCAGAAAGAAACCGACCCGCAGGTGTTTTGGGCTCCAGCACCGCTCAATGTCAAATCGTGGGCTGATGTTGACGACGATGATGATTATTATGCTACGACCGCTCCTCCTCAGTCTGTTTGGGGACCCTCCGAGTCGTCTCAGAGTCACGAAGACAAAAACGTTAATTTAGAGGTGAATTAACTTGTTTAAACAATCAATTTTCTTTCTAATTGATTTCTATGGAATGCATTAATTTAATGTTGAGAAAGTTCTGGTGGGTGTTGTGGAATATGTTGATGATTGGAAAATAAAGTATTAGAAGCCAATAATTTAAAAAAAATACTTTGGAGACTGAAACTGGTAGCTACTTGTCCATGGATTTTGGCTTGAGGTGGAGATTTGGGTTCTCATATATTCTAGATTGAGATTTTTGTTTCACTTTTTGTTAATTTAATTTCAAAGCTGGAGCTCTTTCGGTTGTTAAATCTTTAGGTATTTTGGTGATAACATTGATACATTAAAGGCTTCAATGGACATGGCATTCATGCTGCTAGAGTTCTTTTATAGAAATTATTATGAAAAGGTTCTTGTGAAGGTTGGGAAATCATAATATTCTGCTGAATGTAGTTATGAGATTCCAAAACTCTTCCAAGGAACTGGTAGAGTAGGGCTAACCATTAAAATAACCAGCAGGGTTTTCCTTTAAGTAACTTTAGTAATAGATGTTACTCATGATTCTTTCTATACCAGACCCACTATGTTGAAAAGTATATGATTTCATGGTGAAGGGAGGATGTGTATTTCTGAAGGAAGGTGCTATGGATTACTTTCTTCATCCAGGAACATTGCTTTGAAAATGAAGCAAGAGAAAAAGATGAACTTAATTTGATACATGGAACTAATATCTGCTGGAGATAAAGTTAAATATATAGTTCATATACATTTGATCTTTCACTTTGGATGGCATATTTTTGTTCTTTTTATTTTTTATATTTTATTGTGCCATTATAGAACTTTGGGGGTGCTATTGATGTATCTTGATGTGATTGTTTTTCGTTATCTCACTGTAACTTTAATTTTAAGAACCATTATGATGCTCCCAGCACTTGGAAATCACTTTGTTACAAACTCTTCAAAATCAAGGTATTTTTCCTATGATATTGACTTTTTTCTGCCCTCCCTCAAAACATGATCTACTTTCACACCCTTTGCTTATCATTTTAAGCAGATTCCATTCCACGCCCTTTTTGTTTTCTTTGTGTATAGGATAGATGGAAAAATTAATTTGCTTATCCTCCTTAATTTAAGATGGAAAAAGTTGGTGTGATGTTAGTTGGATATAATTGATACTGAATGAATGATGAAAATAAGTTTGCCTTTATGAGTTTATTTTAAATGATCTGTGATTACAGGAGAGTGAGAGCGAAGAAGACATTTTAGACGAAGGTGATGATGTGGAGGAAGATCTTGACCATGACTCAGAGGTTCAAGTACATCCAGAGCCTGTGAAAAAGAAGGCTCCTGAAGTTCCTGCATCACCAAAGGAAGCAGAAAGACAACTTTCGAAGAAAGAGAGGAAGAAAAAGGAACTTGCAGAGCTGGAGGCTCTTCTTGCTGATTTTGGAGTTACACCAAACGAAAGAAATGGCCAGGATGAATCACCCGGTAATTTTAACCAACTTAGTGTACTTTGTAATTGTTTGTTTGCAACATTGTTCCTTCCTTTTTTACTATTCTGAATTTAGTTAAACTTTTAGGTAAAGTGTTGTCGAGATGTGAGCCTAGGCCTCCATGTATTTTGGGCCTTAGCCTAGACAACAAAAGAGCCTCAAACCCATTCGGGTGAGGCTTGCACCTTATTTGCCCAGGTGTGCTTTCTTGTTAAGCGAAGGTTCTATACCTAAAGTGTGCCTTGCACCCTCGACAACATTTGTATTCTTTATGGAATTGTGGTCAATTAACTCAAGCAGCGCATCTGTTGTGGTATAAATGTGTTGTTTGATTAGCTGCAAAGAAGCATTGTACCCGTGTAAAGATGGCATTTTTCTAGTCCATTAAGCTTGCATACTTATGCCTTGGTCCCTTGTATTCGCAGATGTTGCACAAGAAAAGAACGAAGATGGAGAAAAGAAGGAAAATCCTCCGGGAGAGTCTAAAAGTGCCAAGAAGAAGAAAAAGAAGGATAAATTGAAGGAGGGAAAAGAATCACAGGAACAGCCTACCAGTACAAACATTATCAATGGGCAAGATGAAGCTGCTGGGGTCGAGCAGACCGAGGATGATACATCTACTGTTGATGTGAAAGAGCGGCTAAAGAAGATGGCATCTATGAAGAAGAAGAAATCTAGTAAAGAGATGGATGCTGCTGCAAAAGCTGCTGCACAAGAGGCCGCTGCCAGGAATGCAAAGCTTGCTGCTGCAAAGAAGAAAGAAAAGAACCATTACAACCAGCAGCCAGCACGGTAGAAGCCACGATTTGCTTGACATATATGGACATGTACTTGTCGTTCATATTACGGTCTGAAATCAACACTCTACTACAATGGGCTTTGTTGATTTGAAAAATGACGATTTACTTGTATTTGAATGAACTAAACGCAAAGTTGATCTTTGTTAGCTTTTTGGATCTTATTGTTTTGCAGTTATCATAAGAACACATTCTTAAGACAGTTATGCTTTTAGTCTTTCTGCGTATATCAAAATCTTGCTGCTGAAGATTTTTACAGATGGAATGACGAAATGTTGGGTATAATGAATATGTGTCATCCCGAGTTTGAATAGTGACAAGCTCGAGCTTGAAGTCTGAATGTTTCAAGTTTTATGCTTGGTTCGAGCTTTTAGCTCGAAATATAATCGATCCACTCGAGCTCGATTAAGTTTGAAGTTGCATAATAGTTCTTAAGATAGTTCTTTTCTTAAGAACTATGCCTCACTTCATCCTAACCAAGTTCTTCAAAATGAAAAATAGACAGGAAATAGTTCCATACGTCATTAGAATTCTTTATGGTTGCTTTTTCTTAACATTACGGCTCAGTCTATCAAATTCTTGCTGCTGAAGTTTTTGTGAATCATGATCTCAAGCACAAGGCTGCTATGGCCTATGGGGGACCTTCTATTTCTTTCCTTTTTTGTACCTGAACTTCATATAAGAGATCTTAAATGTCTTATTCAATTTGCATATTTTGGAAGAAAGGATTGTCACTTGTCATTTGCAGTAACGTTTTGGAACTTGTTTATGTGCAGTATATTTCCTCTGATCTTACCAGTTCTTGCATATTATTGAATCATCTGCCATTGAAGCTGTTCATTCTTTTCCACAATTGCTGGCCCCAAATAAGTGTATATTCTACGCAGGAAACCTCAGAGGAAGTCTTTCAAAACCAGTGTGTGATGTACAGGTAAGGCTCTTGGATGGTACCATTGTGGGCATCGATCTTGGGCGAGCTGAAGTTGTTGCTTCCCTGACCTCAAGCACTCGTTTTCTGTTCAATGCCAAATTTGAACAGAACCACCAAAATGGCCATGTATACAGACAGGGAAGTGTTCATGTTACATTTGTCCAATATAGCGTGTCTGATGAAGAAATAGGAACAGAAACAGAAAAAAAAAGGGGACATCTTTTGTTGGTTAGCATGAAAGTTTCCTATCTCTCGGATTCTATACCAATTCCAACAGAATCTGATCTTATGTATCTTACCTGGCTGAGTGAAAATATCATGATTGATCAATTTTGTTCGAATATATATAATCATTTTTTTACTAGAGCCGCTAGGATTTTTTATCCAAAATAGTTTTATTTTATTATTCTTAAAATTTGAACATCTAAATTTTAAACTTCAAACTAAATTTTGAAACAATAATTATACTATACACTAATAGTGAAATATCTTGATCAAAGTACTTAATTGATTCAATTTTTTAGTTCAATGACTCAATTGAAAGTAAAAAATTGATTGACATAATTATTTTTACACCTTTAAGTTAAATTTTTTAAAAAATAGTGACCAAAATGACTATAATTTATAGTTTAGTAGCTACTAGTGTAATTTACCCAAGAAAAAATAAACATAAAAAATAAGAGGACCCTAAATAAAGGTTTAGCGCCGTTTTACTCTTCAGCCGCTCCTTCCTCTTCGTTTCATTTCCATAAACACTGGTTCTCTTCTTTTCTTTGTTCCCAGGAAGGCAGGAGCCTTTTAATATCCCCAGTTCCTCATTCATTCAAATTCTCAAAACCCCATAAACTCTTTACCTTTAAATCCTTCGTAAATGCAATTGTTTCTCCAAAGTTCAAACCTTTACTTCAAACTTCCATGCCTTTTAGTTTATCTCAAACAATTACTTATTCTTGTATGCTTTGCAGAAATCTTCGTTTCCTAGCTAGTTTCTCCAGTTCATGTGCTCTAAAGACAGTGGATTACTTCAAAGAATCTGATACCCATATTTCTGATTATTCAGAATTGCAGCGTAGGATGCAGAGTTATGCTTTCTCAGGTGACTTCAACAGCGCCCTCTATACTTTAAATTTGATGAAAAACTTTGATGGGAAACCCACTGTGTATGATTGCAATGCTCTTTTGTACTTTTACTCGAAGTCTAAGAATGCAGTTTGGCAAGAGTTAGTTGAAATGTATATTGGGATGAAGAGATTTGGACCTCAACCTAATGCATCCACTTTTAATACCCTTCTTAATAGGATAGTTCTTGGTAATTTGGAGCTTGCTGTTTTTATTGTTGAAGAGATGTGTAGGAGTGGTTTTGTTCCTTCGTTTGCTTCTTTATCGAAAATGTTGAAAATGGCGATCAAGGTAGGGAATTTAGTAGATGGTCTTACTGTTTTCGAGTATATGTTAAGGTATGATTATTGCCCGACGGAACCGGCTTTAAGTAAATTTATTTCGATGCTCTGTGATGTGGGGATGGTTTCTGAGGCTTGGTTTGTGTTGTCTGTTATTTTGAGAAAGGGTTATGTTTATGGTGTGTTTTGTTACAATCCGATTCTGTGGGCTCTATGCAAGTCCGGTCGAAGTTATGTTGCTTTGCAATTGTTTTGTTTGATGAAGAAGAAAGGGTTTGTTCATAATGTGTGTTCCTATACTGCTTTGATTTATGGATTTTGTCGAGAGGGTCTGCAGGATGATGCTTTCCAATGGCTTGATTTGATGCAAAGTGATGGGTGTAAGCCTAATGTGATTACATACACGATAATCGTCAAGTTTCTTTTCGATAATGGGAAATTTGAGGAGGCTATGGACTTTCTGGGTAAGATGGAAAGGGATAGATGTCAACCTGATCTGCTTACTTATAATGTAATTCTTCGTGAACTTTGCCGTAGAGGTAGATTAGATGACATATCTAAGTTCATTCAGGTGATGGGTCAAAAAGGTCTTTATCCAGATTCATACACATATGCTGCATTGTGTGGAGGCCTACTAAAAACAGGAAAAACAGGGATTGCTCATGAACTTTTACTTGATGTATTTTCCAGTGGATTTACTGTAGATGCTGCTGTTTATAATATTTACTTGCGATGTTTATGTCGAGAGAATAAATCAAGAGAAGCATTATCTCTGTTGAGGAGCATGATGGAAGCTGGCTTTAAGCCAAACAATGTGTCCTATAATACAATCTTGAGTGGATTTTGTAAAGAAAATAATATTAACGAGGCTTCCGAACTCTTGTACCGTTTTGAGTGGGATGCAAATGGACCCGATGCTGTTTCATTCAATGTAGTTTTGTCTACTGCATGCAGGCTTGGAAACTCTGCAATAATCCAAAGGATTTTATATCATATGAGGTATGAAGACGTTAAGCTTAATGTTTTCAGTTTAAATTGTTTGGTTCGATATGTCAGCAGAAGTGGAAACTTTTCGGAGTGTATGAAGTTAGTGGATTCCATGATGCATTGTAGTCCTACTCCAACTGTAGTCACCTTCAATTTGCTGCTTCATAATCTTTGCAAGAATCGGTTACTTGGAACTGCATATCGGATTTTCCGGAGCGTTCTCCTTCCTGATGTGACTTCATACAACATTCTTTTACATGCTTTCCTAAGAGAGCACAATCACCTTTTGGTTGGTCAATTGTTAGGGGAAATGAAAAGACAGAAACTGAAACCCGATGTTTTACCTACAGTTCATTAATTAGTTCTCCGTGTAAAGAAGTGAAAATACCATCTGCTCTCCAAATTCGGAACCTGCGATTTTCAATACCTGCAATGTTTCAGAGGCAAGTTTTGAGACATGCTTTTGTTACTTTAGTTATGTCTCGCTTGGTACTTTCTTATACGATTATACAAGCATGAATCAGGTATGAAAGGTTCATAAGCAATGGCCAAAACAAGAAGATAATTTGTGTTGTATCTATGTTTCAAAATTGAGAATCAAGCTCACATGTTTAGTTTTGTTCTCATATGCAGTGGAAGGGAGAAATCCTTGCTATCAGAGACCTCAACTTTCTTGCATCTAGAGCATCTCCTGTCGAACATCTTGAATGCGGGGTAGGTAATGTGCTTATTCTTCTATCTCTCTAGTTCTTGTCCTTTGGCCACACCCTTTACTGTAATATTTACCCCAGGATCTCTGAACTTTATTCCTATTGGTAAACGGTAACAAAACAGTGGCCTATTCTTGTCCATCATTGTGCAACTTAAGGAATCGGAATCGGGGCATGAAACTGCAGAAACATGGTTATGATGATGAACGGGTATAGGATCGGAATCGGGGCACGAAACTGCAGAAACATGATTACTGATTCAAATCCAGGGTCAGACCAGGGATTGGATCAGACTGGCTTAGAGTTGAAACGTTATGCACCGGTCGGGATGTAACTTGTCTTTGCGCATAACTGACATATCCACCCGAGTTATGCTTGTGGTTGCTATGTAAGGAATGCAAATTGCAAAGGAGCCTGGTAATAAGGGCGGTCTTAGGATCAGCTTTGATGTGAATTTCCCTACAAAGTTGACACCATAGCAACGATCCGGACTCAAATGTGAGAGTCACAGGGTCCGACGCCGGTGGGGAACTCGATGTTATGTTCTTAAGCATAAAGGACCTTAATGGCAAGTGAGTACCATTGAGCCAACACATTTTATAGTTGAGGGATTTTTTTTGACACTGAAATAAGCAGTTGATTAGAATCTCAACAATTGGTATTGTATTCTTAGAGTGTGATTTTAGTCTTGAAATTGTCTCAATTTTTCTCAAAATTGATAAAATTCAGATGAAAACCTTAATCTTAGTTTAATTTGCAATTTTTACCATATGATTATTGTGGACCATCCTTAGTATTCCGAATTCGGATATTATTTGACCGGTTCGAGTCCAAATTTACACCATATACTGATCTTTATTGGAAGGGCAAGAAGAGAATACATTGTTTCTATTCAAGAGAAGCCGAAACCGGAACAAAGTACATGGACACGAACAACCACAACAGCATAAACCAGGCGATTGTTGCAGATTAAGATAAATAAAGGAAAAACAAAACTAATGTGTGTTTTATCAGAGCTGTTTAACTAGCATGTTCTGTTAGCAATTGTACGATTTCCACAGTTTAACGAACCTGTCATGACTGGCGGAAGAAACCAGCCCCGTCACGGGTGAGACTGCCAATGCAGCTATTAGTCCTTGATGAGCCGATAATGTCTTAGTCTTATCCTCCGTCATATTCCATAGCTCCAAAGACTGCAACGGATGAACGATATATGATTGCTAAGTAATCAAACCCGACATGACTCCAAATGTTTAAACAAGGATTCAAAAACAATGGTCCTGAAACTAGTAAAACTATCTTGTGTACTACTGAGGGTTTTCGAGAAGCTTACAAGAGGCTTTCATGTGGTTGATATTCATGCAGGTTTTGTGCATGCATGATCAACTATTCATGCAGATATGATTCTCGGTATGAAGTCTATGATTCTCGGTATGAAGTCTTTCGAGAAGAAATATAACATGGTCATAATAAAGACTAGCGTCGTAAACGCAAACAAGTTACTTGCCTCGTAACAGCCAATGACCAGCAATGATGGAATTGTAGGATGAAAAACACAAGAGTGGAACTTGTTGCCACTACGGCTCAATTCATGAACACATTCCCCTTCGCTTCCTGATCCAAAGCTCCAAACTTTTACAGAGTCCTCACTAACAGATGCTAGAAACTCACCCGAAGAGTCCCAGCATACAGAATGGATCAGTTTCGTATGTCCCTGTCATTATAAAATGCACAAAAAGTCACAATCCATATATCTATGTACATATAAAACTTCAAAGGGGATAAAAGGTCAGTGATCCACCTGTAATGAGTGTCGACAAGCTTGAGTTTCTGCATCCAATATTGATACAAGATTCTCTGCAGCTAAAGCAAGATATTTTCCATGTCGAGGTTGAAACCTCAACTGGGCCGTACCAGGAGCTGTACCACCCTAATCCACACAAACGAGACGAACTTAACAGTGCACATCCACACCAAAGAGAGGCCTGAATTCAATTTTGGTCACACCTTAAGGAAATCGGTAGCAACATCATACCTTGAAAACTCTTGCACAACTCCCGTTGTTGATACTCCAGTATCTGATTTCACCATCAAAATCACAAGAGCAGATAAGGTCATCCTTAGTTGGGTGGAAGTCGAGTGACATAACATTACCAGAATGTCCCATAAAAGTGCGAAGTGAATAACCGGGCTGCAGAAGTAGAGAAAAGTAAATAAATAAATAAAAGGCTTCAACGGCATATCAACCCCTAAAAAAATAGAGATTCTCATCAAAAGAATGGAGTAATGTCTAAATAGTATTTTGATCAATTTCTTAGCCAAACATGGTCGGTCACTACAGGCACATGATTTGCTTCATTTTACTATTATAACACCATCTTTTACTCAGTCGGAATAGACATTTTAAGATATTAAAAATACAATATATTTCCAGTGTCACAAAAACTGCAAATCAAATAACATCGGGATCAAAGGTCAATCCAAACCAGAATTCAAACAATGGCATTCAACCCTTCAGGTTTTTACATTCAGGAGGAAGGAGCTGCAACATTAAATTATAAAATATTAACTTTTTTTCCAGTTTTCTCTTGAAAAGTGAATACAGTACTTGACCACTATAGAAACGCTTGTATGGGTTTTACTAGATTTTGAAATATTGTCCATAGATTCAAGATAGAGGTGAATTTTATTTCATTCTAGAAAAATTTAACTGTCGGTTTACCAGAAACCCACATCTAGACATGCATTAAACTATAAATTGTGAGAAATAACTGGTTGCACCATGCTAATATAGGAACTGAGACAAAATCTGCAAATAAGTCAACTGTAAGTTATCTCAATGGCTATCCATAAGAAAGAAACTTAGAATGGCAATAGCATGAACCTGTACAGGATGTTTTAGATGAAAACTTTAATGGGTATAATTAAGCAAGCATCATGCATGATTAGAAGAACACATTAGCCCAAAAGTCCAAACAGTTTCGAGAAAAATAAAAGGGAAAATGTCTACTAACACTGTCAGCATCCCAAACTCTGACAGTTTTGTCAAATGAAGATGTTGCAAGGCGTGACATGCTTGGACTGAAACGGACATCAGTAATTAAACCTGAATGCTCTTCAAGTGTAGACTTTGGCTTCAAAGTATCTGTGTGCCATAATACAGCCTGTGTTGGGAAAAAGACGCAAAGGATTTCAATTCTTAGCATGATTTGAAAATGAAAACCTTAGTAAACTAAACAGTTCAGAAGTAGCAAAATTCCGTCTCTCCAGGCTAAACAAATTCAAGAATTAAAAATTTTTGTCTCTCCTACTCACCTTTTTATCATGGCCACCACTAGCTAGCAACTTCCCATCTGATGAGAAATGGCAGCAAGTGACTTTGGTACTGCTTGCTCGAACAGAATTTAGTTCCATAAAGGTGAACCCTGAAGAAAAATTAAAATTTAATATACTGTTAAAGCACGAAACTGATCCACTTATGATCAGATGAATGTGCATCCCTCAAGATTGCAAATTATAAGCGCCCATACAATAGGTTCAATTTCTTTTGGTCAGATTTTAGCATTTTAATATATAAACCAATGTGGCAAAACACACATGTGATTAGTTGCTGAACTCTTAGTTCCAGTGATCAAGATTCAATCCCTTGTAACCTCAAATGCCAAAAATTTCCAATGTGGCAAGATCATGAAATTAGTGGCAATAACCAACAATTAAAAGGTCAATTCAGAAAGAATAACACCAAAAAGTACAAGACGAGTTCCAATGAGGATGCATCAATAGCGATAGTCATTTCAATTCACAAACAATTTACCACTGGACAAAAAAATCCAAGAGAAAGTGGCTATATAAGATTCCCAACAACAGCAGAGTGTAGTAAATCATAATCATAAAAGTTATTTTATAGACCTTTAGTGACATCCACACAACGGCCAACAGCATCTCTAGGATCTGTATCATCATGCGATAGAAAAGATTCAACATTATCGTCAAGTGATCCATCATCCACAAATCTATCCATATCAGCCTGCAATTCAAGATCTTTATCATCCCACTGCGAAAATGGAATTCCAATGAGAATTCATGCAAGAAATTTCTAATTCCTTCAACATGCAAAAATAATATACCCACCAACTGGTTTGATGGTGGTGTAAGTGTGCCGGTGCCATCAGCACCAAACATCAACATAGGCTTGGAAGAACTGCCACTATGAGGCATAGCAGGCATTGAAATCACATCTCCAGGGGTGTGCGTTGACGGGGTGGAAGGTGCTGAACTTGGGGAAGGACCAGTTGTGTTTGCTGTCCCTGTGCTAGTGGCAGGGCCTGAAGAAGACACTGGCTGTTTCCTCTTTCTTCCATTCTGGGTTTTCGGAACCTTAAATTAATTAAGGAAACTATGTTAGGAATCTGCTCAGATATTTACTTAAACCCAGAGTACAGCAATAGAACTTATAAATGCAATCCAAACTCACTTTAACAGGAAAAAGAAATCAGCTTTAAAGCTTAAAACCATACACTACAGGAAAAAGACAGTAACAGTATGGTTATTGAAACTAACTGATTACAATATTAGGGAAGAGCAACGCAGAATAAAGCATTCATGGTTCTATAAAAAGGGTAATAAAAATGGTTTCAGTATTCTAAGAGCAGGGAATGGAGTAGAAGTTATAATGGGAATTTCAAAACCAGAGTGTGCCTATTAGTTAGAAATACCATCAATAGAGTCATTAAAATCTCTACTATTCCCTGACCATGCACCACAAGGAACACCCAAAGGGTGCCACATAGAAGCAAGATAAAACCCTCAGGAATCCTTTGGGCCAGATTAATTAAAGGTAACCAGAAAAGGGCAGACCTGATCATTCCCTCGAAATGAGTTTGACATGCTACCATCTACAGTGACACTTCCACCACCAACTTTATCTTGCTGAAGCAAACTTGGATTAGAACTTTGTGGCTGCTGATTCAAGAGTGCATGTTGTTGAAGCTGCTGCTGTGAGTTACTGTTCTGTTGCTGCTGCTGCTGCAATTGCTGCTGTTGCAACTGGGCCAATTTTAACTGCAAGGCAAATTAAATATCTAAGAAATTGGAAGATCATAAAACTTATGCCATAACAAAACACCTAGCAAATAAAAGGGGAAATTTGAAATTTCCTTTCAAGAGAAAGAGTAGGAAAAGCACACTTCATAGAGGCAATAATACCTTCATCAACATATCTGCATCTCCCCGATGCATAAGTGGACTGCCTGCCTGCAAAGTCGATACATTTGGAACATCACCAACAGAATTTGAAAGGCCCATGGTCCGATTATTATTCAACAGCATTCTCAATCTTCTGTTTTCATCGCTGCCAGCTGGTGATGTCAGATTCTGCTGAGCAAGCATGAGCTGCTGCTGGTGCTGTGGTGTCAGCATCTGAAGTTGGTGGAAGGGCTGAGGAGACTGTATAAAAGGCTTTTGCTGTTGTAGTAACCCAGACCGCAGTTGGTCCAGTCCCTAGAAACATATAAATGATGACCATTCAAAAGAGATACATGAGAAGAAAAATTTACAATTCATAAAAACATGTGAAGAGAAAAAGATGTATATTTCAAATAGACAGCTATGATACTAAGAGTTATCACTCTAAGGGTAAAATAAATCATGATAAAACTTACTGTTAAAGGCCATCCTTTCAAAGTCAAATTATTACTACCTTGATTCGAGCCTGAAAAGAATGACATCACATAATTTATTTTCTAAATTTATAAGTAAAACAGATCCCAGCATATCACAAAAACAAGTAAACAGTAGTTGACTTACTACTATCATTTTGTTCTATCAAAGTAAAAGATGCAATTCAAACAGAATCCGAGAAAGTGAAACAAACCTACCTGGAATTCCTATTAAAGATACATCTGGACCAGAAGCCCTAGGATTCAATACTGGATTTATCTCACTCTTTATGTCCTGCTTCCAGATATATTTTAGAACATGACTAGGAGAAACAATAAATGAAGGTCAATATAATGCAAGCCTACCGGTGTTGTTCCTGGCAATTGCTGACTCCGCGCTTGAACTTGTGGAGACATACCACCAGCAGTACCACCATGCAACAGTTGCCTGGAATTTGCATGATGTCAAATACGTTTATGGGTATAAACAACTAAGCATCATAGGCATGAACAAACCCTAAATTTGTTAACGGATATTTAAGATAAAAAGAGGAAACAATTCCAAATTGTTTGGGGTTGTTCTGTGGCTCAAATTCAGTGGACTACCCACAAGATTGAAGGGAGTTACCCTAAATCTAAAACCTTACAAAGCATTTTTGCAAACTGTCTTAGTCCATACGACTTTGTTCAGGTTGCAATACAAATCATCCACAGTCAAAGGATCTTCAGAGTAATAAAAATTATATGAAAAATACTCACCCTGAAGGTTGGCTGGTTGTTGCTGCAGGCTTCAAGATTGAGGCATTATTTGGATCCAAGAGCTGGCCAACGTTTTCACCATACCTTTGCTGTCGGGAGTTCCTTGATGGTTAACAACTAAAAGAATAACATGTTCCTAAGAAAACAAGATGATCCACCTACCTTTACGGCTGCATCATCCAAAGAATCCCTTTGAAGTGGCAACTTTAGTCTTTCCTCATACATCTTTGTTGCCATGGCATTAGCAGTTGCAGCAGGTTGATGACGCGTGAGAGTGTCATTTCCAACAAGTCCATTTGTACTGCCATTCAGGAAATGAGACCCATCCCCTCTTTGTTGAGGCTGTTGCGACTGCTGGGGCTGGGGCTGCTGTTGTTGTTGCTGCTGCTGCTGCTGTTGCTGCTGCTGTTGTTGGTGCTGTTGCTGAGCATGCCTCTGCAATAAAAGCTGTTGCATCTGCAGTTGTTGTTGTTGCTGCTGCTGCTGCTGATGTTGAGGCTGCTGAGTTTGCTGTTGTTCTCGTGCTTTAATTAACTGTGTCTGCAATACCACAATGCACCATAAGCATAATCATATTTTAAGTACTAAAAATTTGGAATGCTTAAGGATTCGGTACAGTATACATGTAAATAATTAATATTTTAGCAAAATACACCAGCAACACTTGTCCAGTCAGTCACTTGACTCACTTCCTAAATTTCAACGATCAAAGACCTTTAGTTAGCCAATTATGCAACGAAGCAAAACATAAGGGCTCTCATATTAAGCTACAAGTTCATGATGCAATATTGCAAATCCAATTTGAGTGTAAAAAAAACAATCTGCAATATCCAACTGACTGGTGTCTCTTTCATTTATCAACAAACCAATTAATTAATAAATACTCAGTACCGTAAAGCAAGAAATACAATAAAAAACTAGAGGGATGAACATTCCAGATAACACTGATATAAAGTCAATCTTCAACATCGCTTCTTTAAGAAAAATGTTAAAAATTACTTATACAAGAAATAGAGTCATTAGACAAGCAAGTCTGCTCAGTTTTTTTCTTGTTTCCTTCTCTCAATTTGAATATACACTCGTTTAAGAAAGAAAATTCACTTTATCACAATTCCGAGCAGTTTAACAATTAATGTTTTAAGGTAAAAATTTGTTCAACAAAAAGAAAGAGTTAACTTACTCAGAAACAGGAAGCACTACCATACATTCTAAAGTTTTAATGTAAGGTATAAAATAGCAAGAAACAAACACCATAACAGAAGTGCAAGATGCCAAATGGGCATTAACACCAAAGATCAAACGCAACCCTTTCTCTTTTGCCCTCTCTACCCACAAAAGATGCAAAAATGAAATTTTGATGCTAGGCCATCAAAATAAATTGACAGTTCAAAACTGAGAAAGTGAACCAAAATCAAAACTGACCTCAATGTAAGATGCAGCAACCTCCGAGTGCTTCTCATTAGTCCTGGCAATAAATATGTCCCAGAAAACAGACCACCATTCAAAGAGAAAACCTCCAGGCGCATCAATAGCTGAACATCCAGGTTCAAATATCAACATTATAATCAACGAAAACATCAAATTTTCTGAAGCAAATTCGGTGCTAAGGGTGAGAAGAGGAGAACCTAAAAATCTAAGTATAAATCTTCTTCGGCTTTAACATAATACCCGAACCCCACTTAGTTACTTACCTACAGGATCTGATGAAACTTTCCCTTCAGCTTGAAATGCCTGAGCTGAAGCCTTTAAATCCCTCTTCACTAAATAATCATGGATATACACATCTAACCTGTTATTGAGATAATAAATGACAAACAATCACTTATTACATCAGCAAATCAAATTTCACAAGCAAATTCATTTATTCAAGTACTTACATTTTATCAGCTTCCCAGTTGGTCTGAGACATCCTGTTCAGCCTAACAACTGCTCAAAAACACTTGAGAACAGCTCCAGATTCCTAGGTACTAGTCTGAAACATCTTCTCTTCAAATTTTAATGGCTACCCAGATCATAAAAATGAAATATTAAACTAATTAATACACTATTAACCCAAAAAAACTACTAATTACAGTAGTGGAAAGAAATAGAAGAATCTAGGCTGAGTAATAATACATGGAAAGAGGCAAATTTTCTCTACTTTTAGCAACATGAAAACTATACATAAATTTATAGACTTTAAAAGAGAAATTAAAGAAACGGAATGAATTGATAAGAGATATACCTGCAATCCATAAACACGTTTATTAGGGTTTTTTTCTCAGAAATTCCTTTTAAGTGAATTTATTTTTCTGCAGCTTTTTGTTCGATTTGGCTTGCTTCTGCAGATATCATAATGGCTATGTTAGTTGAATTTACAAAGAAAGTCCTTTCAGTTTAGATAATTTGCAAAACCGGACCGATTTCCAGGACAATTTTAAATTCAAATGACTATTATAACCTTAATATTTGCTTCAAATAACGCCGTGTTTTAGGCAGAAAGGTATGAGTTAGGTGAGGTTATTGGGGAGTGTTTAGTAAATTGATTATAAAATGAAATTTTAATCCTTTTCCCGTTGTGGGACTTGTGATCTTTGATATTTATGAATAAAGTTCACAAGTTTTACCTTTTTATGGTTTTGACCTTTATTTTATTTCTATTTTCAGTTGTACCCTTTTTTAACCCAAATCTATGTTTTTGGCGGGTAGCCTAACTTGGATTGAACAAATGGTTGAGATTGATTCATCCCTTTATTTTCCATTTTAAAAAATAATCAGTTTCTTCTGTAGATAAATATTTTTTTAAATATAAATTAATTTTTTTCTTATTTAGAGGAACTAAGGGAGTAAATTTTGAATTTTAGATCGAATTTATTCAAAATTTTAAATATTTAATTTTGTATATTATATTGGATATTTAAATATCAAATATTTGTAAATTTAAGTTTATTATTTGATTTAACTATTTTTATTTAGTGATTTTATCCATAAAATTTTTAAATATAATAAATAATAAATTATCAAATATAATAAGATTTGTATCAATAAAAATTTCAATATTTATATATATTAAGTAAAAATATTAAATATAATAATATTTGTGTTCATAAAATTTTTAAATTTTCAAATATTTAATTTAAATGTCAGCTAAATTTCCGTATTTGATTTTAATTTTTTTAATATCCGATCTAAATTATTCGAGTCCTCTTTTTATATGGTATAAAGGTTCTTGTTCCGTCTGACTGGCTCGTGCCGTCTATAAATTATCCTGCCGAATGGTTCCATTCTTTTGATTAGGGATGGGCACGGGTTGGGTCAAATTTTCGGTCCACTCGTACCCGACCCGAAAAATCATACCTTCCACCCGCCATCCGACCCGATCCAGATTTAGGATAAAAAAACCTAACCCGACCCGACCCAATTTTTAAGCTTTAAAATCCGACCCGACCTAAATCATTAAAAAAAATAAAATTTTAGGGACTAAATTGTAAAAAAATAAATTTAGGGATCTAATTATAAAAATATTTAATTTTAGTTAAGCAGATCCGAATCTGAGTGTTGGGTTAACCCGAGAGTTTGGGTTTTGACTTTGAGCCCCGTGTAGAGTGGTTTTGGGCCTCGAGTTTGTGTTGGGCCTTGTGGTGTTAGGCTTGTGTATTGTAAGCCAAGGGCATTTTTGTAAATGCCAAAGTGGATGAAGAGGAGTTTGGGGGGTGGTTTTTCTGCAGAAAACCAGAGAGTGGAGTCACTCTTGTCTCCCTTTTCTTCTTCATCTTCTTCCCACCCAAATCTTTAGGAAAAGGTTGAATCTTGTTGGTTTTATGGTTGAATCACGTTTTTATGCTGAAAGGTAAGTTGTAAGGTTGTTAAAGGTCTATAAGTTAAGGTAAAAGTGGCTTGGTTTGGTGAAGAAGAGAGGTGTGTGAGAAAATACAGAAATAGAGCTTGAGGGTTGTTTCTATGATCTTCCTTGATGTTTTTATGAGTTTAAAATATCCCTTGTAGTGTCTAAAAGTTGGTTTAATCTCCTCTTGTAGAGAAGGAAGTTGGAGAACCTTCAACAAGTCTTGGGAAGAAGAAAGCTTGAGGAGAGGGAGAGTGGATGTTTTGAGCTGTTGCTTGTGCTAAGGTTGGTACTCCCAACACTTCAAATCTTCATGCATTTCATGGTAGTTAGCATACATGTAAATTTTGTGCATGATTGCTTGGTTTTAAGCTTTGGGTGCTTTAATGGTGAAATACGTATTAATGTGACTAATGACTGGAAATTAATGTTAAAACATCCTAATCACTATTAAAAACGAGTAGGAAGACTTTGGAATCGATTAGATTAAGTTTGAGGCTGACTCTAGAATTTCTAATTGTAGACCTACATTTTGTGCAGGGGGTATCGATATATAGGCTACTGGTATCGATACCCATGAGGGTATTTTAGCTTGTCGTACAGGGGTACCGAGTCCTTTAATGATTTTTGCATCGATACTTGTATCGAAACGGCTTTTCCCCTTTTGTTGACTTTTAAATTAGTCAAAGGATATCGATACTGACATCGATACCCTTGTTTCGATTATCCTCTTTGGGGGGCATCGATGTTGGGTGTTTCGATACCCCATATAAGGATATTGATACCTCTGTGTATTTTGGCCAAGTTTAAGTAGTGTTTTGGGGCTCGGTGATGTTAATAAAGGGTTCCTCTAATCTAAAAGTTGTGAAACTAATTATCGAACTAAGATTGATAATTATAATCCCAAAAGGCTTAAGAATGATAAGACTTAATATATTGTGTGGTTGTAAGATCCTAGGTGGATCGCTTGTGTGGTTCGAGTCCTTATGTGTTGAAAATCCAGATATTCATAAGTGTTGCAACACGTTGAAGGCCATCCGATGTAACATTTTGGGTGATGATTTGATGACCATCCCGAATGTAGGATCCCGATGCTGTATGGACGTGGGCCTCATTCGAAGATACTCGATGTGATATTCCGAGTATGGGATTGTAGGATCTCAATGTTGTGTAGATGCGGGCCTCAATCCTGGATGTAGGATCCCGATGTTGTATGGACACGGGTCTCATCCTTGAGTATGAGATCACAATGTTGTGTGGACGCGGGCCTCACTATCATGTGTGATTTGTTGATTTGTATATGCTGTGTGGGATAATATACATCTCATTTATGCTATGTGTTAGACAAGCATACTAGACCTTCATACCATGCACGAGATTTATATACCATGCTTTACTGTTTTTGATATGCATGATGTGGGCCGAGTTTGGCGTATCCACTGAGCTTGTGTGACTCAGCGTTTGAAATGTGTTTTCGTGCGTAGATTATGTGAAGCCAGTTCCGTGGAGCACCATCAGGTTCGAATATCAACATCGACCGTGTTGTCAGAGTACACTTATTAGATGTAGTGAACATAGTACTATGTTGAACTTTATATGTATTTATAACTCTATTTATTTTAATTTGGGTCGAATGTTCAAATAGTTTTACAATTTTTGGAGCTCTGAATTACTTTAAACTATTTTGGGTTTATTTTAATTTAAGTGGATTTTATGGATCGATTTTGGACTCCCTTTGATTTTATTATTGGTCTTGAAGCCGAAATTTTGAAATACAAGTTTTAGGTAGGACGCCCAATGTGACATCCAGGTCGAGGTGTTACATTTAGTGGTATCAGAGCCTAGGTTTAGTCGGTTTTAGGAAATCTTTGGGGAGTCTAGTGTGTTATATAGGAGTTAGGCTAGTACTTGCCCACGAGTCGATATAGTACTTCTTTTAAAGTTGAAATTTCGATGGTGTTATCGTGTTTGTTGTTGTTGTTATGCAAAAGCAATTAAGCATACCTAGACGTGTGAGAGATCAGGAGAAGAGTCGGGGTTCTCGAGGAGGAGACTTCGACTACGAGTATGAGCCCGATGAAGAGGTGTCAGCGGATGATGTAGTTGGTCAGGGGGCCGACTACTTTGTGCAACTGAATCGGACCTTGCGTAGGATAGTGAGAGCTATACCAAGACTGTCTTCTATGCCTCATGACGTACCAGTTGAGAGGGTGCACAGGCAGGGTGTTGTTGACTTCTCTGGTACGGGACAGGATAATCTTGTACAAGCGGATCAGTGACTGCAGGATACAAGGTGGATCATGAGGCAGATGAGGCTAAGGTTAGAGGATAAGTTATCGTGTGTGTTGTCGCTTCTCAAGGGCAACACGAGAGAATGGTGAGAGACTGTTAAGCAGGGTTGGTATCCCCATCATCTTAAGTGGGAGGACTTTCTTAAGGAGTTTAAGAGCAAGTATGTAGGTGAGACTCACATCAACACCTTGAGGGAGCGGTTTATCCATCTGGTTTAGGGGAACCGTTCGGTTTTTTCTTATGAGCAGGAGTTCCTTCAATTGAGCTGGTATGCCCCGGAGCTTGTTGCTACCGAGAAGTTGAGGTGTAAGATGTTCTTGAGAGGTCTGACGAAGGAGATCCAAACTTATCTTACTGCTAGACCACCTACGATGTTTTTAGAGTTAGCTGTCAGTGTTAAGTCGTTGGAGCATGTTCAGGGTTTGACCTATGGGTCGTCTATTGGCTAAGGAGTTTCTAGTGGAGCCAGTTAGAGCCATGCGGGTAACCCTTAGTCTTACTCTGGTAGGAGTAGGAACCGTTGGATCCAGAATAGAGGAGCATCACATCAGAGTTCAAGGTCAAACCAGAGGTCAAAGTTGGTAGGACGTAAGAGGTAGTCTGTGTCTTCTTCAATTGGAGGTCCTGAGAGTTTACAGAGGAGCATTAGTGTTTAGGTTTGCAATTAGTGTGGCCGAAATCATCGAAGACTATATTGGGGCAATGTCAGAGTTTGCTTTCAGTATGGGTCTTCAGAGCATTTTGTGAGGGATTGCCCTGAGGTTATGATGTCATCACCGGGTCAGGCTTAGAGGACCATGTTTCAGACTCGGAAGGGTTGTGGGTTCTCGCGTGGCGGAGCTAGTCATGCATCAGAAGGCATCTTTCAGTCCACTACTGGAGCACCGGCGAGATAGTATGCTGTGAGGTCATAGGAGGACTGTGTTGATACCGATGTGATCTCAGGTACGTTCAGTTTGTTTTTTGTACCTATAGTTGCTCTTGTGGACTCGGGGTCTACCCACTCGTATATCCATAGTGGGATATCTTAACCGTAGGGGCTACCAGCGGAGGATCTTGTGGTAGGGGTTCGTGTAACAAGCCCGTTGGGATTGGTTGTGTTGGTGGATAAGGTATATCGAAGGTGTCCGATCGAGGTGTAAGGATCGTTCTTCCCGGATGATCTTATGGTTTTACCGTTTCAGGAGTTCGATACAATCCTAGGGATGGATTGGTTGTTCGAACATGATTCGAGTTTGGGGTGTAAATCTAAGAGTTTGAAGTTGCGAGTGGCTGATAGTTCTAAGCTTGTGATGAGAGGTGAGAGAAACCCGTGCTTACCAATTGTGGTGTCAGCGTTGACAGTTTAGAGGTTGATCCAGTAGGGTTGTGAGGCTTTCTTAGCTCATGTGGTGGATGTGAGCGTTGAGAGCCCGATGTTGGAGAGTTTGAGGACAGTTTGTGAATATCCCGATGTGTTTCCGGAGGACTTTCCTAGTTTACCTCCCGACCGAGAGTTAGAGTTTCGGATTGAGGTGTTGTAAGGAACAACATCGATATCTATAGCACCGTATCATATGACACCGGCGGAGATGAGGGAACTGAAACAACAGATCCAGGAGTTGCTTGAGAAAGGTTTCATCAGACCGAGTGTGTCATCGTGGGGAGCACAGATTTTGTTTGTTAAGAAGAAGGATGGATTGATGAGGATGTGCATCGATTACTGTCAGCTTAATAAGGTTACGATCAAGAATCGTTATCCTTTACCTAGGATCGATGATCTATTTGATCAATTGAGGGGTTCACGTGTGTTTTTTAAGATAGATCTGAGGTCAGGATACTATCAGTTGAAGGTGATGGATGAGGATGTCCAGAAAACCGCTTTTAGGATGCGGTACGGACACTATGAGTTTCTAGTGTTGCCGTTTGGGCTCACAAATACACCTGCAACTTTTATGGACTTGATGAACCGGATCCTTCAACCGTATCTAAATCAGGTTATGGTTGTGTTCATCGATGACATCTCAGTGTATTCACGCTCAGAGGAGGAGCATGACTACCACCTAAGAGTTGTTCTTCAGGTTCTGAGGGATAGGCGTCTGTACGCCAAGTTCAGTAAGTGCGAATTTTGGTTATCAGAGGTGGCGTTTCTTGGCCACATAGTTGCAGCGGATAGAATCCGAGTAAATCCTCAAAAGATCTAAGCTATGGTGGAATGGAAACCACCGAGGAATGTATCGGAAGTCTATAGCTTTCTTGGACTTGTTGGATACTATAGGAGGTTTGTTAAGGGTTTTTTGATCTTAGTGGCACCTTTGACCAAGTTGCTTCAGAAAGGTGTTCCTTTTGTATG
Organism: Abelmoschus esculentus; assembly: GCA_035048815.1. NCBI lineage: Eukaryota > Viridiplantae > Streptophyta > Magnoliopsida > Malvales > Malvaceae > Abelmoschus > Abelmoschus esculentus. The sequence continues at coordinate 14,386,548 of JAUCBN010000035.1, read as the reverse complement.
GAACGAGAGAAGACAATAGAGTTTTGAGCAGTTGAAAGCCTATCTGACAGAGGCATTGGTCTTGACGCAACCGGAGTCGAGAAGAGATTATATGGTGTTTAGTGATGCTTCTTTGAATGGGCTAGGTTGTGTACTCATGCAAGAGGGTAAGGTGGTTGCTTACGTCTCAAGGCAGTTGAAAACCCATGAGAGGAACTATCCTACACATGATCTTGAGCTTGCAGCAGTGATCTTCGCTTTAAAGATATGAAGGCATTATCTTTATGAGGAGAAATGCTACATCTACACCGACCATAAGAGTTTGAAATATCTGCTTACCCAAAAGGAGTTGAATTTGAGACATCGTCAGTGGATAAAGTTGTTAAAGGACTATGATTGTGTCATAGAGTATCACCCCGATAAGGCAAATAAGGTCGTCGATACCCTGAGCAGGAAGTCTATGTCGGACTTGAAAGCTTTATTTGCTCGGTTGAAGATGACCGATGATGGTGGTTTGTAGGCTGAGTTGCGTGTGGCGCTCACGCTTTTTTAGGAGATAAAGAGAGCACAAGTGTTAGATGAGGAGTTGATAGCTCAATTAGAGGTTGTTCAGAGAGGTGAGTCATAAGACTTTGAAGTACGAGATAGTGGTTTCTTATACTTTCAAGGTCAGTTGTATGTTTCCGCCTTGGAGGATCTAAAAGATCGTATCTTGAGGGAAACTCACCGTAGTTCATTTTCTGTGCATCCGGGTAGTAACAAGATGTACCAGAATCTTCACCCTTTCTTTTGGTGGCCGTGCATAAAAAGAGATGTGTCTGAGTTTGTGACAAGATGTCTAACATGTCAGTAAGTGAAAACAGAACATCAGGTTCCATCAGGGTTGTTTCAGCCTATCCAGATTCCATAGTGAAAGTGGGATCGAGTGACCATGGATTTTGTCACCGAGTTACCGATGATGTTGAGGAAGCATGATGTTATATGGGTTATAGTTGACCAGTTGACCAAGTCGGCTCACTTCTTATCGGTGATGATGAACTTCAGCTTAGAAAAGTTGGCTCAGTTGCACTTCAAGGAGATCGTGAGGTTGCATGGTGTACCTTCATTGATCATATCGGATAGGGACCCGAGGTTCACAGCGAGGTTGTGGAGGTCTATCCATGAAGCTCTAGACACCAAGTTACACTTCAGTACAACTTTTCATCCTCAGACCGACGGACAGTCTGAGAGAGTTATCCAGATCTTAGAAGATATGCTCCAGTGTTGTGCGGTAGACTTTGCTCATAGTTGGGAGAAGCAATTGCCATTAGTAGAGTTTGCTTACAACAATAGTTATCAGTCAAGCATCAAGATGGCTCCTTTTAAGGCCTTGTAAGGGCGTAGGTGTAGGACACCTTTGTGTTGGACAAAGCTCAATGAGAGAAAGATTATTGGTTCAGAGTTGGTTAAAGAAACCAAATAAAAAGTTCAGACCATCAAGGAGAGGTTACAAGCGGCTTTTGACAGATAGAAGGCTTATGCGGATAAGAAGCGCAAGCACATCGAGTATGAGCATGGTGAGAATGTGTTTCTCAAAGTATCTCCATGGAAAGGTATTATCCGATTTGGTCGCAAGAGAAAGTTGAGTCCAAGGTATATCGGACTGTATGCGGTTCTTTAGAGGGTTGGACCGATAGCTTATCGGCTAGCTTTGCCTCCGGAGTTGGCACGTATACACGATGTGTTCCACGTATCTATGTTTAGACGTTACCGTTTCGATCCTTCTCATGTGGTTCAGCTTGAGGAAATCGAAGTCAATATGGACTTGACTTACGAGAAAAGACCCATCGAAATCGTGGATAGAGGAGTTAAGGAACTTCAGAATAAGTGCATACCTTTGGTAAAGGTTTTATACAGGAATCATGGAATCGAAGAAGCAACATGGAAAATAGAAAAGGATATGAGAGCTCAGTATCCTCATCTCTTCTTGATAGGTAAATTTCGAGGATGAAATTTTCTTTAAGGAGGGAGAGCTGTAACGACCCGGATCTGGATCTAAGTGTCAAGTTAACCCGAGAGTTTGGGTTTCGGTTTTGAGCCCCGAGTAGAGTGGTTTTGGGCCTCGAGTTTGTGTTGGGCTTGTGTATGGTAAGTCAAAGGCATTTTTGTAAATGCCAAAGTGGATGAAGAGGGGTTTTAGGGGTGAGTTTTCTGCAGAAAACCAGAGAGTGGAGTCACTCTTGTCTCCCTTTTCTTCTTCATCTTCTCCCTACCAAATCTTTAGGAAAAGGTTGAATCTTTTTGGTTTTGTGGTTGAATTACGTTTTTATGCTGAAAGGTAAGTTGCAAGGTTGTTAAAGATCTATAAGCTAAGGTAAAAGTGGCTTGATTTAGTGAAAAAGAGAGGTGTGTGGGAAAATCCGGAAATAGAGCTTGGGGGTTGTTTCTATGATCTTCCGTGATGTTTTTATGAGTTAAAAACATCTCTTGTAGTGTCCAAACATTGGTTTAATCTCCTCTTGTAGAGAAGGAAGTTGGAGAACCTTCAACAAGTCTTGGGAAGAAGAAAGCTTAAGGAGAGTGGACGTTTTGAGTTGTTGCTTGTGCTAAGGTTGGTACTCTCATCTCTTCTAATCTTCATGCATTTCATGATAGTTAGCATACATGTAAATTTTGTGCATGATTGCTTGGTTTTAAGCTTTGGGTGCTTTAATGATAAAATCCGTATTAATGTAATTAATGACTGAAAATTGATGTTAAAATATCTTAATCACTATTAAAAATGAGTAGGAAGACTTTGGAATCGATTAGATTAAGTTTGGGGCTAAAACTCTAGAATTTCTAAGTACAGACTTACATTTCGTGCAGGGGGTATCGATACACGGGCTACCGGTATCGATACCCATGAGGGTGTTTTGGCTTGTCGTACAGGGGTACCGAGTCCTCTAGTGTTTTTTTGCATGGATACCTGTATCAAAACGGCTCTTCCTCTTTCGTTGACTTTTGAATTGGTCAAAGGGTATCGATACTGACATCGATACCCTTGTTTCGATAGCCTTGTTTCGATACCCTCTTTGGGAGGGCATCGATGTTGGGTGTTTCGATACCCCATATAAGGGTATCGATACCCCTGTGTATTTTGGTCAAGTTTGAGTAGAGTTTTTGGGTTCAGTGATGTTAATAAAGGGTTCCTCTAATCTAAAAGTTATGAAACTAATTATCGAACTAAGATTGATAATTATAACCCCGAAAGGCTTAAGAATGATAAGACAGAATATATCGTGTGTTGGTAAGATCCTAGGTGGATCGTTTGTGTGGTTCGAGTCTTTGTGTGTTGGAAATTCGGATATCCATAAATATTGCAACACGTCGAAGGCCATCCGATGTAACATTCAGGGTGATGATTTAACGACCATCCCGAATGTAGGATTCTGATACTGTGTGGATGCGAGTCTCATTCGAAGATACTCGATGTGATATTCCGAGTATGGAATTAGAGGATCCCGATGCTGTATGGACGCGAGCCTCAATTTCGGATGTAGGATCCCGATGTTGTATGGACGCGGGCCTCTTCCTTGAGTATGGGATCCCGATACTGTATGGACGCGGGCCTCATCCTTGAGTATGGGATCCCGATGCTGTGTGAATGCGGGCCTTACTCGTAGTGTAGGATCCCGATATTGTGTGAACGCGGACCTCACTACCATGTATGATTTGTTGATTTGTATATGTTGTGTGCGATAATATACATCTCATTTATGCCATGTGTTAGGCAAGCATGCTAGACCATCATACCATGCAAGAGATTTATATGTCATGCTTTACTATTTTTGATATGCATGATGTGGGCCGAGTTCGACGCATCCACTGAGCTTGTGTGGCTCAGCGTTCGAAATGTGTTTTCGTGCGTAGGTTAGGTGAAGTCAATTCCGTGGAGCACCATCGAGGTTCGGATCTCAACATCGATCGTGTTGTCAGAGTACACTTATTAGATGTAGTGGGCATAGTACTATGTTGAACCCTATATGTATTTGTAACTCTGTTTATTTTAATTTGGGTCGAATGTTCAAATTGTTTTGTAATATTTGGAGCTCCAAATTACTTTAAACTATTTTTTTTTTGTTTTAATTTAAGTGGATTTTATGGATCAGTTTTGGACTCGTTTTGATTTTATTACTGGGCTTGAAGCCGAAATTTTGAAATACAGGTTTTGGAACGGAGGCCCAATGTGACATTTGGGTTGGGGTGTTACATTAGTGGCCTTAAAAAAATAATTTTAGTGATATAATTGTATAAAATATATATAAAGATGGGTTATTATTATAAATATCCCTAAAATATATGGGAAAATTACACTATTAGTCTCGGGTCGGGTCGGGTCAAATTTTTTCCACCTTAAATCCGAACCCGACCCGAGTTTATCCTTAAAAAAATTCGATCCGACCCGATCCAAACTTGCATTTTTCATAAAAAATCCGACCCGATCGGATCGAGTCGGATCAGAACTCATCAGATTCGAGTTACGTGACCATCCCTGCATACACGGGCAAGACCAAGAAATTGATTATGGCTCGACCAAAGACAAGATCCCAATCTTCTCAAACTCCAACATCAACTAGACTCTGTTCTCGAACAAGAAGAACTTCTATGGAAGAAAAAATCTTCTGACAACTGGATTAACTTTGGTAACCATAACACTAAGTATTTTCATGTCATGGACATGCCAAGCGAAGCTGTTCTTTGAGTAATACGTTTAAGACAAGTTTAGATTGGTACAGGTCGAGAATCGGTGCGGGTTAAGTTATATTGGTATGTATTATTCTAATATTTTTTCAGTTGTACCAGTACGTGTACATACTGAGAGTATAAATCTTTTACTTCTTTATTGTGTCTCCTTTCGTGTCTTTTATTTAAAAATCTTGAAAAATTGAATTTTAAATGCTAACCCTTATTTTCTAAATTCTCAATCTATACCCTACACCTTAAAAATACACCTTACCTCTAATTTCTTAAACCCTAACCACAACCTTAACCTTAAACCCTAAATAATTTTTTTTTGGATAAGCTTTGCATTCAAATTAATCCAAAAGAAACAAACCAATTACAAAGAATTCATGGGATCTTAAGGGAACCCCATGCTTCCAAAATGCTCGAACTAATGCACTGGAATCTAACATTCTTGTGTTGCAATCTAATCCCTACGACTCTCTTAATACAATCAAAAACCTCCAAAACAGTCCTTTGAATCCCTCTAAAAGCTTTTCTATTCCTTTCCTCCCATATCATATACAAAAAAACTTGCCATGCAAGCCTATGTACAAGAACGCCAGGCGACTTTTCCTTCAACCGAGCAATCGCCCATTCAACCTCACCAGTCCAGTCGAGTGCCTCCCTCGAAACCCCATTGCAGCCCAATATACGTGTCTACAATTGTTTGGGAAACTCACACCCAAAGAACACATGATCCCTAGTTAACTCTAAATAGAATTTTCCTATTTAAAATCAAACACAAACATCTTTTTTTTTTAAATTCTAGCCAAAAACTTCTTCAAATACCCTTTGAGTTTGATTTTAGGAGCGAGTTTATAAAATTTTAAAGAATAAAAATAATATTTAATAAAATATACAAAAATTAAAAAAATTATATGTAAATTTTAAAATTTCACAGCTCTCACTAGGCTTCTCGATGCATCACTGATGTAGTCCATCCTCAATGTCCTAAAAGTGGGCGGGGAAGCTAACTCTACGGCCGACTGCTTCCGTCTCTCCCGACCCGTCACCCTGCCAACACATCACAGCCAACGCCATTGCTATATATCAGCCTAGTTATTTTGGTTTCTGGCTTTAAAGGGTTTGGATCATTTTTCACTAAAGATCCAGCCCAGTTGTTTTGATTTCCAAGGGCTTATTTGATGAGTTTGCTGTAATAGTGAATATTTCATCGAGTTTAGTTAATTTTTTTAATAAATTAAATTAATTAATTATATTTTATAATTTATATTTTATTTAATTTTTTTTAACTTCGAGTTGAATTATTTAAATCTCTTTAAATTTATGAGTCAATTCAAATTTATAAAATTATAATTTAAATATAATTTTAATATATTGAATAAATCAAATTTATCTAATAATTTTTTTTTTTTAAATCATCAGCTTTCTTTGATAAGTACCTTTGCATGTCATGTCATTCCATGTCAACCCATACATTGCATAGGTGAACCCCTGCATTGGCCACCCTCTTCCACCACCCTAGCGGGTTCTTACCACGCGCAGCTCTTTTAATTGAAACTCGCTTACATCTTAAAAAGTTGAAAACCATCTCCAACAGCACCGGGGTCCGAAAATGAAGGCCGTAAGCAAGCAATAAAGCGGTGGAACATGGTGGCGCGTGTGATAAAAACATTAGGCGGGAGCATGCATGGAAATGAATCTATCAAACAAAACGACCCAAGAGAGATAGAGTTGTTACTTTATTGGATCATTAAACCATGCAAAATCTGCCTGCCACCTGACTGCAAAAATGTCAGTGAGAAGAAGAATGACGTTAGTGTCTGAGTACCGTAATGCATGCATCGGAAGCGTGTGATAGGGATTTCCGAATTCAAATCAATGCTCCAAAAGCTTTCAACTCTCCCCTTGGAATTATTTTCATTTACATATAGAATTCTTTTTAACTTATCTTCCTCTCGGTTGTGTCATGGCGGCAGCAGAGAAGAGTCTGCAATTGCATCAGCGCTGAGCCATGAACGAAAGGTGAAGAAACAGAGGAAAGAGACAGAGTTGTCATTCCGTTCAGGAAAGAAGAGAGAGGAGACGTCAGATCAGATTACCCCATCATTGTCTCAATTATGAAAAACTTTACATAAATATTGTATTTTTTTATTTTTCCAAAATAATACATCAGTTATTTTTTTAAAAAAAATATTATACTTTGAACTACAATTTTAAAAATGATTGTAAAAGAATTTGATTTTAGATAATAAAATGAATTAAATTGAATAAAAATTAAAGTCGGTATTTTTTGGTATCGATTTTAAATAGTGTTGTGATAATTTTTAAAGTGTTTTATGCAAAATTATTGTTTAAAGTCGATACCTCTTAGTATCTATTTTAAATTTTTGTTTGATTTAATTCATTTTATTGTTCAAAGTCGATTCTTTTGTAGTTATCTTTAAAATTACTATTTAAATTACAATATTTTAAAAATAAAATAATTTATACAATATTTTAAAAAATACTTTTTAAAATTATCATATTTTTAGAATTTTACCCTTAATTATGTTCAGGGAAGGGTTAAAAACCCATGTATAGATTTTTTTAACGTGAAAAATCTTAAAATAGGATTAAAATAAGAAATTAAAATTATTATAAAATTTATAAAAAAATTGATATATCGAAAAATTGATATTAAAATATTAATAATTTTTATAATAATTTTAATTTCTTTTCTTTTAATTTTATTTTAATCCGCCTCACCTTAAAAATTCGTCGTATATCTACGATTCTCGTAGACACATTCTCACACTTTAATTTCATGCTTTAAAAAGATACATGAAGTTCGGTGGATATAAATTTTTGGGATAATGTCATATTCCTTTTACTTAGAGGAAAATATTATTCTAATTTCTTATAAATATTAATTCACACTAAAAAAGATCAATTATTTTTTATTTAATTATTCTAGAGATAGTAAATAAATAATGTCATATTCTATACATTTATTTTAATAAAATGTTTAATGTAAGCTCTCTAAATAAAGTTTCTCTTAAAAAAATATTTAATATAATCAGAGACAAAATTAAAATTAAAAAAAATAAAATATAAAGTTTAAAAGCTGACACAAATTTATAATTAATTTATAAAAATAAAGGTAAAAAGTCTATAATTTTTTAAAGTATATTGTTAAAAGCTTTCGATTGATATTTTCACATTTCTTATAAGTTACAGGTTCAATATTAATTAAGAATAAAAGGTTCATTTCTATAATTTTTTGAAAAAATTTAAGAAAAAAATCGGTGGTTGGGTCAGAGGATCTAAATAAAAATTCAGAGTTTTATTGTGTCTTTTTTTATGTCGCATCTTAAAAAATATTTAAAATTTAAATTCTAAATCATAATCTTAATTTTTATATCATAAACCCTAAATTTTATGACCAACTTTTAATTTTCTAAATCATAACTATAACTCTTAACCTAAACCCTAAACTCACTGTTTTAAAGTAAAGAGCGAAAACACCAAAAAAATCACAAATATCTTCCTACTTAATAAAAAATAACAAACCACCATTAATTTAAAACTCAATCATTCAAAAAGCTATGCATGCTCTTGCAATCTTTTGACCAATTAAGTTAATTAGAACAAGGAATATGAATAAAGGGGAGAATTTAAAAATATTTTTGAGGTAAATATATATAAAATTTATAATAATATTTAAAATTAAATGTATAAAGTTTAAAGTATTTAGGACGGATATCTATAACTGTATATAAATTCGAGCAACCAAGTTCAATAACTAACCTCTAATAATGAAAAGCATCATGTATAAGACTAATGTTTCGAGCTATGTAGCATGAAAGTTGGTCCATCTTGTTTTAATGGTTAAAGGAACGATTATTGTTCTTAGAAATTATGATTCGAGTATCAATAATATTAACACAGTGCTTGAGCGAGTAATATCTAATGGTTGAGAGTATAATCTAAAACAAATATCAGTGTGAATACCGTAGCTTACTTAAAAATTAACTCTAAACCAATATATTTATATACTAATATACTACTGAGTAATAGCTGTAATGACAAGTATTCATGTCCTTTACTTTCTTCGCATGCTTTGGGACAAGCAGTCTTGTAATAATAAAACACCAAATCTAGGGAAATCAATTAGGTTTAATCCAAGGCAGTTATTAAATATCTCTCTCTCCTCTGATTTTTAAACTTTATTTTCTTTGTTACTCCTATATTTTTTGGTATAATTACATTTAAAATCTTTCTTAATTTAAATAATAATAAAATAAGATTTTTGTCCCTCCTAAATTTTAGATTTAAAAGCTTAATAGATCTTTGCCCCTCCCAATGTTCGATCCTGCCTCCGTCCCTTCTTACAAGACACTCTACCCCAAATTTCTTAAACTCCAATTCTAAGCTCTAATATTATCTCTAAACGTTAAATTTAAAATTTTAATATAAAAATATAATAAAAACACTAAAATAATAAAAATTCTCATTAATAACTTTGAAGAAAATTGAACTAAAATTAAAATTTATATATGTACAAAATCAAATTTTGTATATTATATCTCATATTAAATAGAAGTTTATATAAAGTTTAATTTTATGTCATATAATCATGAAACAAAATATTTGTCAAGATCTAGGGGATGTTTAATATTATTGATATGATTTTGAAGTCAATTATAAATTTGATATAATTTGAGTAAGCTTAGATTTTGTCGGTCCATGCCATTAGATACACAATTGAAAATGGAACATACATATTTAAGTGTCTTAGAGATCTCCTACATGATTTGGGAGATGATTAATTCATAAGAATAAAAAAATTTAATATTAGTTCACGCCATAGCATTAAACTAAATTAATAAAAAAAATTATTTGATAGTTCAAAATTTAGATTATATAATATAATTTATTTTATATAGGGTTTAGATTAAAATGAAAAAAATTATATATTTTTTTATTGTTCTCTCTGTTTTCGATAATTTAATCCTGATAAATTTAAATTAATTTATATCTCATACTTAATTTTAATGGGTGAATTCTTAATATGAATTTTCTTTTTGACAAAATTATATAATTTAAATGTATAACACCATCTATTAAATATTTTTAAACTAATAAAATCAATTATTGAATTTTTAAATAGGATTAATAAAAGATAAAAACTAGTTAATTATATTTTATGTATATTAAATTGTTATAAAAATTATTAATTAGTATATAAATATTAATGTATATTATATAATAATATAATATGACATAAATGATAATAAATGATAATTTGAAGATGAAAATTAAAATTTTCGTTATTTTTTTTATCCAATCTAAGTAAACACACTCAAACTTTTGTTATATATTTTTTATATCGACTACAATGATTACAGTAGTATCTATTTTAGAGTATACATTCAACTATTAGATATTGATCACTCACTCACTCATTGTGCTAACATTACTAGTACTCAAACTCGTGACCTCCAGGAATAACAACCGTTGCCTTAACTATTGAGATAAGATGGGTCGTAATTTTTTATATTATCTAATCATATCATTACGGGTGCTATTAAAACGGTTCTAAACATATACAATATAAACGAACACTATGGAATACTCCTTTGTAACAAAATTGGTACTTTTACAATCTTAAAAAAAAAAAAAACTCAAACTGATTGTATTGTTTTTTTTTTCTTTTTGCTATTCCCCCTCCTTTTTTCTTCATTGTTGGAATCCTTATTCTTTGATCTGGATAACATGAGAATTACAGCTGTTATTGCTAATTGCCCTCCATTGTTGAGCAATGTCTTCAGCAACTTTAACGGCGTCACAAGCAGCTCCTAGGAGACCTCGACCTGTGAAACCAACTGTGTACAAGCCATCTTCTGATTTCCATCCGTTAGGAAACGGCGTTTTGGGCATACCTTCTTGGTTGAAAGATCCACATCCCTGGATTTTTTTCAATAAGACCAAGAAAAAAATTCGATAAAAAAATCGTTCACGATCCGACCCGAGACTAATATCAAATGAATTTAGTACAAAATATGTGAATAACCCACCAATAAAGAAGAAATTTAAGTCATAAGTAATATTTTATGTTAGAGGGTGTGAACTTTTACGCTTATTAAATTTTTTAAAAATTATACGAAAATTTAAAAATTTCAGAAGTACGACTATCATTTAGTATTTTCGGTCCATCCTTGTGTCCTAGACAAAAAAATGAAGTGTGATTCACATCAAGAGAATTAAAAACTAAACAAAATATAACACCTCTTGTCCGGAGAAATTATTAGATGAACCATGTTTATTATGTCATCCGTGATTCAAGCAATCAGGTTCGTTTATTTGTAAAAATATAAGATGAATAAATCTGATTGGTTAAGACCACGAATAACGAAATTAACATGTTTATCTGATAATATTTCCATTGTTTGATTACCTTGAGCCAAGTAGGCACGTTGCTTTTGTACCCGGTTGCTAAGATTATTGAATCAAACTCTCTTTCTTGTCCGTCCACAAACTTGGCTCCATTCCTTGTTATCTCTTTCACACCTTCCATTACCTGAAATACCTAACAACATCAACTAACTATATATATTAAAAAAATACGATGGGTTGAATACCGATGGTTTATTTACCTTAATTTTCCCGGATTTTATCAATGACAATGCACCGACATCGAGCACCGGTGTCTTCCCGGTGACGTTCTTGAGCTCAATTGGACCGGTTTTTGGTCGTCGGAGACCGATCCTGTCGGTGTTGCCTAAAATAAAACTAGCTATCAGCAACAAGAACTTGTCTACTAGCTTTAACGGGAACCATTTGAGAAGTGTCATTGCTATTCCGAATGTTGAGAAACCAAACATTTCCCTTGGTAACACATGCACCTGCAAGAACCCGAAAATAACATGTTACATGAACATGGTTTAAACACGCGTGTTTTTGAACATAATCGAACGGATTACTCACCGTGTTCCGAACAACCATATGAGGGATTACATTGTATCGACAAAGATCGAAGCTGACTTCCATGCCGGAGTTACCACATCCGACAACCAAAACCCTCTGGTTTCTAAACTGGAAACCAGACTTGTACAAGCTTGTATGAACGACAGAACCATCGAACATGTTCATCCCGGGAATGTCTGGTATCACAGGCTCGGCATTTTCTCCTGTGGCAACGACCAGCCACCTCGAAACATATTCGGAGTCTTGCGTTCGAACCCTCCAAAGCCCCAAACCACGATCGTACTCGGCCATTACCACTGCCTGGTTGAACCTCGGCTGAATCGAGAAGTGTGAAGCGTAGGACTCCAAGTACGAGACAAACTGGTTCTTTGTCGGATACTTCGGGAAATCTCGACGGAAATCGAGGATCGGCAGCTCGCAGAACTGCTTGGGGAGATGGAGTTTGAGCCGGTCGTATGTTCGGTTCTTCCATAGAGAAGCTAAGCAATCGGTTTTCTCAAGGATGAGTGAAGGGACGCCTTGTTGAGTTAAGCAAGCCGATGTTGCTAGACCCGAAGGTCCTGCGCCTACGATGATTGGCCCATGAATCCAAACACAGTTCGTGTCGTTGTGATTATGTTGTGGAGAAGAACCCATGTTTTTTTGGGACAATTCCGAGAAAATGAAAGGAAAACGAGGAAAAGAATAGTGAAAGAAATCTTAAAATGGAAAGAAAGGAAAATCCTGTTCTTTTCACTCTGTAAAGCTCTGTTTTCTTCTTCTCACTTGTTTTTCTTACTCAGGAAAATGTTACGAAGGTGAGGTGGGATTTATAGAGGGAGAATCCATGGGAAGAGAGAAAAGTAAGAATACTTTAGACGGAATCAGATCGAATGTCAAATAAATTTAAATTATTAAAAAATAATTTATTTAATATTTAATTTTATAGGACTTATAATATCATTAAATATTTTTTTGAAGAAATATATTAAAATTTTATATAATTTAATTAAAATATTTAAAAATTATATTATTTAATAAAACAATTAAAATTAAGAGGGGACTGTATGAATTTTTCAAAAATTAGTTTTTTTAATTTACTCGTAAAATATATTTTTACATTTATTCAAGGAGTAAAATATTGATATACATGTAATATAAAGCTAATTTTACATATTTGTATCATAAAAACTCAGCTCCTAAATTTTTAATTCTGATACTAAATAATTAAACCATAAACTTTAAATTTATAAACTTTAAATATTAAATTATACTCTTAATCCCTATAATTAAATGCTCATATAAATTAAAATTTATCCGACCAGTATATCAAAGTTTTTCTCTTATGTTACATGTATTATTTTTTAAATAAATGTCATTTGAAATCAAAGTAGTGAAGGGAATTAGGGATGGTTGTTTGTTGGGATAAAATAAATTTGAGATCAGAGATAAAATATAAATATTAAAAATAAAAAAATATATATTTAGAATTTATTTAAGAATAATAAAGGTAAAATTTATTTTGATATAAAAATTAAAAATATTTTATTTATTTATTTATTTGATCATTTTTTCGGTTTTCAAGGTCTCGACCTGATTAATCCGGATCGACACGCATCGTACACCTAATTTTAGTAGATGAATTTTTTCATAATTTTTTTTTACTTACATAATATCTCGAATATAAGACCGTAACATAAAAAATAAAAATTCTCTGAGTGATATTAAATTTTCCTTAGGTGAACAGCTTAGGTACGCGGATTGGTCCGAACCGGAACAAATAAAGGTAGTATGAAAGCATTCCAGATATTTAGTAATTGGGTGATTTTTTGATAAATAAAAAAAAAGCCGGAAAAAATTTAAATCTCTGCATTTGCAATGAAAATTTAAATATTTTTATTATATCGAAATTTATTTTTAATACAATATTATAAATATTTATTATTCGGTGAAATTATGATTTTCATTAAAATATTATAAGGATTTAGGATAGATTAGAACTATATTTTTTTGAAGAATGAGGTTGGATCGAATCGAATTTAAATTTAAGATAAAAATTATTTTATTTAATTTTGACATTTGAAAAATAATACTTTGACTTTTTAATTTTTATGTATATTTGTTATAATATTTATCGCTTTTGCATATATATATACTTTTACTATCTTCTTATTTTATCTAATAAAAATAGAATAATTCTAATATTTTATATATAGGTAAAATTAACTTTCTCTTTTTGAGTAAAAATGAAAAAAAAAGTTTTTTTTTTATCTGGGAGTTGAATTTGGATCGGATAAAATATCATAAAATATTAAATTATATCAAGTTCAAAAGAAATTATAATACATGTCATTCTCGCCAAGTCAATCATGGGACAAACACATCTATTTAATTATTTTTTCACATTATCAGTTTTATCAAGTGAATCTTCACTTCGTAAAGATTGATTTTAAACTTAATTTACAGTAAATATTAGTGAATATTTATTTGGTAAAAAATGAGATAAAATAAAATAATTAAATAAATATTTTTAATTGATTGGTCCATGAATAACAATAGAAAAATATTCATATATAATTTCTCCTGATTTACTCTTTTTTTTTTTTTCGTTGTACCCTCCAAATTTTATAAATTAGATCAAAATTACACTTATTTTAGAATAACTTAAAAAAATTAGTATGGTTTAAATGATAATTTAGTAATGACAAAAAAATATAGCGATAAAATAGGTCAAAAATAATTTAGAAGATAAATTGAAGAATATATAATTAAGAAAAAGGTGTATTAAAACTTTTACTTTTTAATGTAAAATTAATCGAAATTACAATCTAGTTTTAACCTAAAATTTGAAAATGTATAGTTTAGGGGAAAGTAGTATTTGTCATAGATATTCTTTACCCTTTGATAATGCATATATATCATATAAATAAATCGATTAAAACCTACGTCTCTCAGTATAACATCATCTGTTTTTTCAATGTGACATGTTATATTTTTCGATTCTTAAATTTTTTATTTTTATAAATTAAACCAATGAGAACGAATATGAAATTTAATATGTAATTTAATATGTACACTTTCATTAGTATAATTACTAGGGATGGGCACGGGTCGGATCGAGTCGGATTTTTGGTCTACCCGCATCTGACCCGAAAAATCATACCCGTCACCTGACCTGACTTGGTTTTAGGGTGAAAAAAAATTTGACCCGACTTAACCCGATTTTTAAGCTTTAAAATCCAACCTAACCCGGCCTGACCCGAATCATTAAAAAATTTAATTTTTAGGGATTTAATTGTAAAAAAATAAAATTTAGAGATCTAATTATAAAAAATAATATTTTAGTGACCTAATTGTAAAAAAATAATTTTAGTGACCTAATTGTATAAAATATATATAAAGAGGGATCATTGTTGCAAATATCCCTAAAATATATATCAAAAAATTACACTATCAATCCCGGGTCGAGTTGGATTTTTTCCACCCTAATCATGAACCCGACCCGAGATCACCCTTAAAAAATCCGACCCGATCCAAACCCAAATTTCTTACTAAAAAATCTGACCCGATCGGATCGAGTCGGGTTGAAACCCGTCGGGTTCGGGTTACGTGCCCATCCCTAATAATTATATACATGAAATTTTAATTAGGATTCAAATGTATATATAAATTTATGTTAAAAATGTAATTATAAATTTTACTTTTTACCAATAAAGCAGTCTTAATAAAAAATTAATATTTTTATTAAAAATTTAATTTAAAATATTTTTATTTATAAGATGTACGTGAAACGCTTAAAGGTAAAACATAGAAGATTTATTATCATAAGATTATATTAATAATGCTAACGGATTTAATAAAAAATATTTTGATGTTATTTTAAGAACTTTAGATTATAATATTTAACGGTATAAATTGTATATACGTAGTAAAAAATTAAAATAATATAAACATATGTTATTATATAATTAGATATTGTATTTAAAAAATAAATTATCTAAATAATCACTCAATTATTAAATTTATCCTATTTTAATCATTTAATTAAAAAATAAAAAATCTAATCACTGAACTAATTAATTGATTTAATCAAACTATATTTTTTAAAATTTAAAATAACGTGATGATTAATAAAAAATTATATAATTATGGATTTAATTTCTGTCAGTTGCGTTGTTTAGGGGTATTAAAAAATATTTGATCCGATCTGATTTGATCGATACGATCTAAAAATTTAGATATCGGATCTGATCTTTATTTTTGGATCGAATATCTGATCAGATTTTAAGTTTTTTGGATCGAATACGGATCATAATATTTCAAGTTTCTAATTACCAAAAATTGAAATTTTTATTAATATTAATCTGTTGTATTTAACAATTTAGTGCTTGTTATATTTAAAAATTAAAACTTTTATAATTGAGAATTTTATTGTATTTAGTAATTTATTGTCTATTAGATTCGAAATTCTAAATTTTTTATAAATACAAACTTCAAATTCGAAAAATTAATATAATCAATTATATTTTTGGATAATTTGATATTCTTCTATCCGATCTGACTATCCAATATTTGAATATGTGAATATCTATTTTTTTATATTAGATACGAATCATTATATCATTGATCCGAAAACTAAAAAAAATCGGATCGGATCCGATATCCAAGCGTTGATCATTGATTTTCTACCATTTTTTCTGCGCGACATTTTCTCCTTAAAATCAAAAGCCCATACGTCTTATTTTATGGAAAATCACACGGGGGGGGGGGGGGTCCCTAATCTGACTGTCTTTTTTTATTTAGTTTATCAAATTAATTATTTTATTAAAAATGTCTTTAATGCTATGTTTTCTTCTATTTTAATCCGTGATCATTAAAAAATTAACAAATTTAATAAATTTTTTTTAAAAAAATCACATTATCATCTCTTTTATTATCAGTAAATAGTGTAATATTTTTTATTAATCAATCAAAAAATAACACACACCATTTCATGATTTAAATAAATTAAAAAAATATTTCGAGCACCGATGCGTAACTGCACCAAAATACTAAATTTGATGAAATATGAACCCCTAATAATTATCCATGTATGATGATTCATCCAATCCAATTAAATAGATAAAGACTCGATAAAATATGGATTTGATCCATTTGAAGTGGATGGTGAATGGAGCGAGTGATAGATTTGAGTGATTTTTTTTTAATTCATCATCCGATCAATCACTTGCTCATTTATTCATCCATTAATATAATATTAATTTTAAAAATTATTAATTGTCTTAAAGATTTGTTAAGGCTAAATCTTAAGATATTTACTCATTTTCTCATTTTAGCGTTATTTTTTTTAATTTTACTCATTTTATCTTACAATTTTAACTAAAAATTAAATAAAAAAAGGTATGTATTTATATATATATATATACATACATATATATATATATAATTTGGTTTAGGTTTTAATATTTTTTTATTATCTTATAATTTCTTATGCAGTGTTTGATTTTTGTTTACAACTTTCAGATCTCAATCGTTGTGACTTCTTTTTAATTTTCTCTTTATTTATCTTATTTCAACCTAAAATATCACCAAGATATATAAAATATTTTATTTTTATTTTGTATTAAATACTTTTAGTAAGTTGTTATATGTAATTTTAATTCAAAATTTTTAATAATATATCTCGATCCATCCTCTCCATTTGTAATTGATGGGTGAGACGGATTTGGATCAATGATCAAGCGAGCGGTAGATGGATTGCATAATATTTTTGAATGCAGATGATAGAGTGAATGAAACTCTAATTCATCCAAATCCAACCCGTTACCGGCTCTACGATTGCATAATCCTTATTTTGATTCCATCTACCATCATGTGAGTATTATACCCTTTAATTTGTTCAAAATTATGAGATGATATATGTTACTTTCTGATTGATCAAATAAAATATTTTATACATTCTTCTGATAAGGAGAAATATGATGATATAAGAAATAAAAATAAAAAACTAATGAAAAATCAATGTTACATTAATTTTTTAAGGCGATAGACTAAAACATAAAAGAAATATAACATTAAAGGCACTTTTGAAAAAAAAAATTTAATGACAAAAAAAAAAACAAGCATAATGTGACCACCAATGTAGGTTTTCACTCTTTTTATCTATTTACAAATAATTTTACGTTAGTGACTATTTTATAATATGAAAAATGTAATGAAAATTTTATAATTTTTTAAAAATTAAATAATTAAAAATAAATATATATAATATTTAATATATATAAGTTCGGTTAATTCGGTTAATTAATCGATTTTGAACTATATTATAAAAAAAAATCGTTAACTGAATTTACTAAAAATTAACCGATCGAATTAACCGAAATAATTTTGATTCGATCGGTTAATTCAGTTAAACCGAATAATGCACACCCCTAAAAAATATGTAAGATGAGTGCTTATAATATATATATATATATATATATATATTCGGTCCTTATCTCATCCTATTATAAGGGGCGCAAATCATCTTCCTGCGACCTATTAGTTTTTTTATTTTAAATTAGCGGATTTATGATTTAAGGTTAAACATTATGGTTAGGGTTTAGAGAATTAGGGATAGGATATTTTAAGAGTTTAGGATTTAGGATATAAATAGTTAAGATCAAAATTTAAAATTTAACTTTTAAGATTTTATAACAGGAAACATGGAAGAGTTAGAAGAATTTTACTCTAAGAGCATTATCACCAAAATATTACCATTTAATAAATTAATTATCATTTTGACATCCAAACAAAATTATTTCTCTGTACGAGACTATAACACCCTTACAAATTCACTATATCAATATATAAGTATTAAAAGAAATATATTTTAATAGAATAAAATATAAATTTAAAGATTGTCACTCGAAAAAAATAAAAAAAAATAAGTTTAACTATTTATTATCATTATCCAAATGTCTAAAATTAGTGTAAAACTGAATGAGTTTTACGCAATGTAAGTTAATCCTAACCCTAAATATATATAAGATTAGAATCAACTTACACTATATAATATTCATTTAGTTTTATAATAATTTTAAATCGTTAGATGATGATAATAAATAATTAAAATTATTTTTTTATTAATTTTTTTAAATGATAATCTTTATATTTTTTACCGTTAATCTCCTCTCATATATATATATATATATACTAGATTTCAACACGTGTTAACTGAAAAAATAACCATCCGTGCTGTACTTACCTGTCTGTAACTCTGTTTGAACCTTATTTCTGTTTCTTGAACCTTTTGATCTGTTCAACCTGTTTGTTTCCTGGCAGTAGCAATAGATAAAACGTCGTTATTTCAATTTCAACCAACATGCATGCACTTGGCCTTAGTACGTTACACAGGCAATAAAAGGAACGAGGTCCACAAAAACTCACATTAATTAAGAGTTACAAGGAAAAAAGAAATACTCTTTAATGAACAACCGTATTTCTTAAGCTGCAAATTCTCGATCTTTTTCTCATGTTTTTATTTGTGTTTCCGCTTCAAATTAGAGGTTTAAGATTTAGAGTTTAAAGTTAGAGTTCTGGTTAGGGTTTATGATTCAAGATTAGGGTTTAGGGAATTAGGAGTAGAATGTATTTTTTAGGGTTTAGGATATAGAAAATAAAAGATAGGATTTAAAATTTAATTTTTAGAAATTTTCAGTAAGAGGCATGGATGAAAGCATGATAAAGAAGTATGAGAATTTTACCCTATATCTTACATGCTTCTTCTGGGTGAAAATCGTCTTTCTCTTTCTCATGCCACCTTCCATAAAGAGTTTAGGGTTCAAGATAGGGGTTGTGGTTAAGGTTTAAGGAATTAAAAGTAGGGAGTGTTTTTTAGAGTTTAAGATTTATGATATAGAAAATAAGGGTTAGGGTTGAAAATTTAATATTTTAGAAATTATTCAAAGGAGGCATGAAAGGATGCACCATAAAGAGGCATATGATTTTTATCTGTTTCTTCTACACAAGGGTTTACATTAATTAATATATTATTATTATTTGAATGTCCTCTCGAATTTTCTAAGTTTTACTTTGATGAATCCGGATTGATACATGTCGCACACTTAATTTTGGTGGGTGAGTTTATCTGTAGATTTTGTTTGCATACACAAAATCTCAAACTTAGGGATGACAACAAAGAGATGCCTCGACCCAAGTTTAATATATTTTATTCTTAACCTAACCCAACATAATAAAAATTATAACCCGACCTAACCTTGATATTTTAATAAAAAAAACAACTAAACCCAATCATGAAAATAATGATAAAAATATATAAATATATCAGGTGAGAATGAGAATTTTTATCTTAAATCCTACCTCGACCCAATTTGACATTATTTTTCCAATAACCTGATATGACCTGAACCCGATTTTTTAAAGTAAAACTCGTCCCTACCAGGTCGGGTCAGAGCCTATCAGTTTCAGATCAAATTGTCATCCCTACTCAACAGATACCAATTTATTTACCACTTAAACCAACCCATTAGAGTTAAAACGCAGAACATAACTTTTTAAGTACATAAATAGTGTTAATATTTCAATTATTTGATATTTCAGAAAATAAAAATTAAATAAATAAAACGTTTAATATTCAATTAGTTGATTAAAATTATTCATGTTGTTTCATCTTATATATATTCAAATCCCGATATAAAAACATAATACTTTTGTATTTAATAAAAAAAAATCTATTTTCACTTGTGAAGATTAAAACTTCCATTATCTATATAATAAATCATTATTGAAATTAGTTATTGTTTTCACACCCTGTAAGTAGTTCACTACCAGTTTGGTGGTCGGCATAGAAGTAGTCCAATCCGTTGAATTCCTTGTAAGAAAGTACAGATCATGGGGGTGTCCAAATCTAACAAGACACCGCAGGGACACTGGAGAATGGGTCAGGCAAATTCAAGATGTGAAAACAGTCGTCATGGTTGGAATTTTGGACACCATACCTGGCATTTGACTCATAATTAGAAATAATTAACCCAGCATTTCATTAATTGCAAGTCACTAATACTACGTAAGAGTCTTGTTCCCATGATGTTTTAAGTATAAATCCTTATTATATGAAGTGTTAGCTATGTCTAAAGTCATCTAAACGTTATAAACATGTCTATTAATCCATGTTGTTACAAAACATGTCAATCAGTTAATGTATTATTACAAACAAGTCATATTTCACTTACGAATATGTTGTTTTTTTGGGATAATAACATTTTCAGTCTTTAAAACTTCTCATAGGAACAAATCAACAGTTCGATAAGTTTTGTCGTGAAACAACATTTCTGGAATAAGAACAATCAATTTAAGAGAAAAATAAAGATTAAAATGATGAAATTTTTAAATATTAAAAGTTAAATTTATTGAATTCTTTTAAATTATGATTAAATTAATAGATTGTATCAATTTTAGGGATTACAAAAAAAGTGACATGATTGTAACAATTTTAAATTGAGTGACTTATTTGTAATAATATTTTTAATTGAGTGATGTTTGTAAATTTTAGAAGAAAAATGACTTATTTATTTATTAAACCCAAAGTTAAGTGACCTTGGATGTAGTTTACCCTTATATGGATTGGAATATGTAAAGAAGATAGTCATAATTCTAGGATACAATTCTTATTAAATTAATAGATTATACATTGTTAAAATAATACAAGTGAACAATTATATGCGAGAGTGAATTTTCGATTGAGTCAAGTTGAATCGAGTTAAAATATTTTGGGTTATTCGAGTTAAAATATTATATTTTACGATTTAAATTTTATTTAATTTTTTATTCGATTCAAGTCAATTTTTCAAGTTCTTATATAAATATAATTAAAATTCTCTATCATTTTATAATATAATTTAATTTTAATTTAAATCATTCTTTATTCATATAAGACATGTAAATAATTTATCATATTTTTTCACATATAACATATATTTTTATTTTTTTATATTGGTATTTATATCAAAAAAATTAAAAAACTCGACTCAAACTTAAAATTAATTTACTAATTACTAACAATTTTAAATTATTCAAGTTATTCGAATTTTTATTTTATGACTCGAACTATATTTTAATTTTTTTAGTCGAGTTTACGTAATTTCATGAAAATTTTTCCAAACCATAATATATTAGTATTGATCATGACTGTACCGATACAAACCACTTCGTATCGGTATCAAGAATATGATATCGAGTCTATTTTAACTTTAAAATTTTTCAAAAAATATTTATTCAAATAAAAAACTTTTAAAAAAATATTTTAAACAACATTTTTAGAATTATTTAAACTTTAATAAATTTTATGACATTTAAATTGAATCTAAAAATAATTTTAATTTATTATATCTCGAAAATAATTATATTCCCAAGATCCCTTTGGTTGGGGTGCCTGAGTCGGCATTCGTACTTTCCTTGCCACATAGATTCCAGCTTAAAACGTGTATTCAGTATTAAACGTTGACCAATGAAATAGTCCATGCTTTAAAACACATGCAGGAAAGAAAAAACTTCAAAAAAAACCCTTCATTTAGGCCGGCTGGTTCGAGTGGACAAGATCGAGTACCCAATTAATTTAGTTAGAAATGATTTCGATCACAGTAGTTACGGATTTTTAAATACTAGAACTAGTCTCGGTCGACATGCCGATTCCTAAATTTTAAAAACTAATCCCATTATTAGTAAAAATCGTTATCAATATCGAGTACCCGTTCAATTGGTTTATTATTAAGAAAATTTGTATAGTAGAAAAAAAATTTCAACCACCAATAATAATATTAAATAATAAAATTAAAATATTATAAGCTTAAAAATTAAAGTTTTAAAACGAATCACAGTCGTAGTATTCGTATATAAAGAGAAAGTTTGATAATTAAAAATAAAAATAAACAAAATGATATTATCTATTACAAGTAAGAAAACTAGTACCATATTTCAAGAAAAAGAAAAAAAACAGTACCGGATGTTTGGTATTGATCCCGGTCTTATTGGGTACCCATCAAGTAACAGATCTATAAAATCTAGATTCAGTCTCAATCTCAGTTATAATTGGGACCTAAATTTTGAAATTGATATTGATATCATTAAGAACCAATTTTAAATAAATATCTACTAAATCTGACCGAATTTGAAACTGGACTAAATAATCAGATTTTTTCTCACCCCTAATTGGTTCCATTAATTATTCTTTTTAATATTATCTTGTGTATTTTTCTCTTCAATTAAAATATATTATTTCACCAAAAATGTATACTATGTATACATTTGTACTTATTTATGTATATTTAATATTTAATATGTTGTTGTTCTTAGAGGTTATGGGTTCGAGCACCAGCGATGTCAATAGAGTAATTGAGCGATCAATGTCAAATAATGAAGATTATATTCTAAAATATATACTACTGTAATCACTATTAGCTTGTTCAAAAAAATATTTAATATGTTGTGATACGAGTCCTTTATCCCAAATAGTTAAAGGAACAATTGTTGTTTTTAAAGGTCACGAGTTCGAGCACCAATGATACCAACAAAGTAATTGAGCGATCAATATCAAATGGTAGAGATTATATTCTAAAACAGATATTACTGTAACACTATTAGCTAATTCAAAAAATATATATTTAATATGTTGTGGATATAATTTATGTAAAAATGCATTATGTGGCATTTGTTAAAAATTAAATATTAGTATTTTTATTGTCCATAAATGTTTTAATATTAATTAGTGTACTAATTAACATTTTTGCACTCAATTGAATTTTTATATTTTAAAATTTAATTAATTTATCTTTTTAATTAATGTTAATCGTTAAATTTAGAAAAAATTTACAACGGGTGTCGAATACCGCTGAACATCGTTGAACATTATTAAATTAATTAATAAAAATTAAAAATCTTAAAGACTTAACATGTAATTAATAAAAGAATAATAGACTTAACGTATAATTATTAATTGCATGTCGTGTGTTTGAGATTTTTTATCTTTATTAATTAATTTAATAATATTCAATGATGTTCAACATTAATGATGTTCAGCGGTATTCAACACACACGATAGACTCATCCTTAAATTTAGTATTTTTTTAGATCAATTGATTTTACATGCTGTATCACAATATTATTTTTTTGCACTCAATTTATTAGATTTAATAAATTTTTAGAATATTATTTTTTATAAATATATAGTTCAATATAATTGATTATAAATTTAATTATTATTTACATTTTCATAAAAAAATCAAATAACATCCCTCAAATATCTTGAAATTGAATAATTTGAATAACAAACTCAACAAGTGATCTCAATAAAAAAAATATGAACATCATCTTAGGAGATTCAGGTTTAAGTCGTTTTATCTGCAATATGTGTATGTATTATAAAATTATTAAAAATATTTATAAATAGATATTATCTTATAATCATCTTAAGACTATTTAAAAAATCATTCTAATGATTATCTTATTCATTCTAATATATTCAATATCTGTGAGATTATCTGCAGGGTCCCCCTTGAAACAGAAGTGAATCCCTCAGCAGTTGATGATGTTGATCAGTCATCAAATGCAGAAGGAATTTTTTCAGTGGTTTTGCTTCCCACTCTGCAGCTCTTACAAGCCCAGTTGCAGACATCTAAACATAGACAGACACCCATACTTAGAAGAAAAAAAAACATATACAGACACCCTGACCCAGACTATAATATTATATAATATTTTTTTATTTAAAGACTAAAAAATAATAAGATTTTTTTATGTTTTTATTTTCTGAAAAATAATATTAAATTTTTATTAAATCCGTAAAATAATTATAATTATATCTAAATTTAAGAAATAAAATAATTGGATTAAATAATTTAAAAATTTTAAAAATTTTTATGGAGATAAACATACCAATAAATTCAGAAGCTTCTTGAATCTCTTCGTCTCTGTCTAAATGAGATGCATAATGAAAGAATAAGGAGTTGTAGGCGATTCAAACTGTCATGCAAAAGTTATCGCTACCTAGGACTGATTCTATCGGCAAACAACCATCAACCGAGTAAAGATAATCTTTCTAAGTGACAACCGACAAAAACATAATCAGAAACTAACATCGATTGAATTTCTGTGCAAACAACAATAGATCGTTAGGGTATATTACAACATGTCAATCAAGCCCTAAAACAAAAATAAAAACATTTCACAAGGACAGAAAAAAAAAAGATTTTTATTAAAATAAAATAAAAAAAAATAATAGACTCAATGGTCGACAATCAATACTAAGATTGATTGTTGACCACCAATAAAAGAAAAAAATCAAAATAAAAGGGCTCAAGGATGAAATTTTGGTAGAGAGTAGCGGCTAAGGTTCAAAAGGATACAAATTCTTTAAGGTTCTATATTATATAACTTGATCTTATCTCATATTATATATAATATATAATTTATATTTGATATATCAATAGCAAATAATTTTATATACTAAGATAATGAATCATATAATTGTTGTTTTTAGAGGTCACGGGTTCGAGCACCAACGATGCCAGCAGAGTGATTGAGCGATAAATGTCAAATGTGAGAGATTATATTCTAGAACAGATACTATTCTAATTATTATTAGCTTGTTCAAAAAAAATTAAGGTTAAAGTTTAAGATTAAGATTTAAAGTTAAAATTCAAAATTAAAACTCAAAATTTTAAAACAAAATATATTAAAATTTAAAACTATAACTTATAATTTAATTTTTAATATTAAAATTTCTAAAAAAATAAAAAATATCCCTCGATTAAATGCCTAACTGTTGAAATTATGTAACTGAATGGTTTAGGGGTACGACTTACGAGCCCTCTGTCATCTCAAAATCTTCCATCCCAACGGCATCCATCCGTAACAATTCGTAGCCATGTTTTTGGTTCGGTTGAATTTTTAGGTTATTTAGAGTTTATTTATAAAAATAATATATTTAAAATTTATTTTAAAATATAGGTTAAAAGCTATAATATAGGCGTCACATGCATATAACGACTGTATTGAGACCATTTTAATAATTAAATGATATATTTATTATTTTTTAAAGAACGATAATTATTTTACACCAATCCCATAATTAGGTGGGTTTTCATATAATTTACCCTATTTCTTAAATAGTTATGTGGTTTAATTATCACTATTAAATAAAAATATGATGATCAAATCGAGACCTACCATAATCGGCGTTGATGGCTCATTCGAAAGGTGTTAGAAATAAAATATATAGATTTGTAGAAGTACTTTATATACAAATTGAGTAACCAAGCTGTGTTGTATGATTTCTTTTACTGTCAAACTTTACATGCAAGTTCTACATAAACTTAAGGTACTTTAATGGAAAATCAACTTTTAAGAAGAAAAATTATATGATACAGAGACAAAGTTCACAAAACAACTCACTGATCATATGCATCTTTCTTCTTCCCTTAGAAACTGAGCAAGACTTAAGGTTGAGAATATATGTTAATGGTGGTTTCATCTCTTCTGGAAGTTAAATGCTTTGATTGAGAATGCGAAGATGAACCCGAAGAGTACACATATACTGACCACCACGATCGCCACGACTCCTACTAATTCCTCTTTGAAATCGAAATAGGTTCTTACGAAATGTTGCACCGTTTCGCCGGAGTCGAATGTGTCCTTTATGTCACCATACTGGGAAGCAATGAGTCCATACAAGCTCCAAGAAACGGGGGACAACCAATAATACCATCTCCACCACACAGGAATCCTCTGTCATGGAACAAATTAATTCATTAGGATGTGGCTTCACTGTTTTTGAATTAAATGTGCAGATCAAGGGATGCTAGACGTACCGTTCGGGGGACGATGAAGCCGGAGAAGAGATTCCAAAGTGCGAAGAAGGCGGATGAAATAATGGCAGCAATATTGTGGTCCGGAGTGACGGCTACAGTCATCATCCCATAGAAGGTGAAGTATAAGAAGGAAAAATACATAAAGAAGATATACCAGAAGAACTTGAGGGTGGTCCATTCAAATCCGATCATGGCATACACTATAACCCCATATATGACGGTTTGAACCAAAGCGTATGGCAGCTCAATCACAGCCTGGAAAAATAAGTTGTAACCATCAGCTTGTTTTCAAATCCTAGACTGGATAACTAGCCCGGTAGGAAGTTCATGTTCCAGAATTTTGATAAACAACTGCAATATTACCTGGCCAAATGCATATGGTAGTGCTGAATACATTCCGGCTGCTCTTTCTCGATAAAAGACCGTTCTTTCGACTGCCACAACCGGCTGAACCGATGCAGCATTTTGAAATCCTATAAAGAGAACGGCAGCATACATGGAACCCATCGAATTCAAAACGTCCTGTGGCCTTGTTCTGCAATTACCAAGTATTTCGAATGATTCAGAGATTAAAAAACTAAATCACATTACTTGCACCACTGCATTGTTTGCATTAAATAGTTATACCTACCTTTTGGAACCTAGATCCCAGAATATTGTCCCAAACAACAGGGCAATAAAAGTTGTGAAGAAAAATCTCACGGCGCTGTACGGTGGGTTTCGCCAATAAGACCAATACTGCTTCCATAAGCAAGCAATACATTGAGTGAGCTTAGATTGTGAGTATCTACTCTGGAAGTACAAATCCTTGGAGCCAGGTGCAGGATTGCTTAGTTCCTTGACCAATGCTTTGTTCCTCCTGCACAATTATTTTAAGTTGTCAATGAATTTCTTTCTTTTAACATTTTATATGATAAAATGAACGATAAGTTCTATCAATTAATGCATATTCATTTTAAGGTAACATGCAAACTATAAACCAAGGAATGTCAATGCCCTAAGACGGTAGCTTGGCCGCCCTTTTTTGTTTTTATGCACATTTGGATCCTACCTATACAGCTCAGAGTTCTTGTATATGCTGGTAAAGTTGACACCAAGTTGTTCTTCTTGTGCTTCTGAAGTAACCTCCAACATCCATGTTGCTGGATTGTAACCATCTTTTATCTTTGGGACTCCATTTATTTCCTTCAAGCAAAATCCAAGGAATTTAGCAATGTTTGTGTGTGTGTGTGATCCACTAATATTATCATGCATTCATGAGACTAACCTCAAAAAACTTTATCAAATGGCAACAATGGCGGCCTAATGGACCAACATATATTTCTTCACCTCCTCTTTTCAATAGAAGTAGCTGTTTTTAGTCCAATTAAGTACTTGTGTTAGCTTTACGAAGCTGAAAAGGATAAATGGCAACAAAACCCAGTACAATTCTCACCTCGTCGAAAGCATCAAATATATCTATGCTTGGTTGGTGGATTGTGCACACCACAGTTCGTCCTGTATCAACTGTGTTCCTCACTGTTCGCATTACTATAGCTGCTGCCCGCGCATCTAGACCAGATGTAGGCTCATCCATGAATATTATGGATGGGTTGGCAACAAGCTCAACTGCAATTGTTAACCTCTTGCGTTGCTCAGTTGATAGACCGTTCACCCCAGGTAATCCTACAAGTGCTTCCCTTAATGGAGTTAGCTCCACAAGCTCCATTACTTCCTCAACAAACATCTGTAACACAACAATTTGATTTAAAACAAATATTGCTTACATGCCTTAAGCAACGATGCTAGAAGTAATTAATTACATACCTTCTTGGTCTCTGAATTGACCTCTGGGGGTAGTCTAAGCCATGCAGAGAAAACCAAGGACTCATACACTGTAACATTAGGGGAATGGATGTCTGTTTGCTCACAGTACCCGGATATGCGAGCAAATGTTTCCTGCTTCTTCGGATACCCTGAAAGTTTGATAGTTCCCTCAACATAACCACCGGTTTTCCTTCCCGCCAACACATCCATTAGAGTGGTCTTGCCAGCACCACTAACACCCATTAGAGCTGTTAGGACCCCAGGCCTGAAAGCACCACTCACTCCCCTCAAGAGTTCCAGCCGTTCCTCTGAAATACCTTGAGCTTTCATTTCCTATAAGCATTGAAAATAATTCAATTTGTTGCACAATATTGTATGTTCATGCATGGATATTCAATAAAAGAAAAATCTACACGTTTATCTTTTCTAGATTCTTGTTTTAAAACTGTTAAAGGTTAAGATACCTGCGGCATATCTACAGCATATTTGATTTCATCAAAGCTCATTGAAAGGGGTTCAAAAGGAAGAACCATGCCCCTCTTACTCTTGTGATTAGCTTCATTGACACTTCCCACTTTTGCAGTCAATGATCTCGATGATGCATTTGTTCGGCTACTGTTAGCGCTCTCTGCATTATTTTGCATTGATCATGTTGAGCATGAGCAACATCAATGCAGCATCTGAATATAACACAGTGTTGATTAATTTAACAAATGACTCACCAGAAGAACCTCTTCCCCTTGAAGATAGCTCAATATTCTGTCCAGTCTTGCTAGCAATTTTTTCAGCTAAGGTTTCTTTCGATATTACTGCTTGAGGCTTCCCAAATGCTGAATAAAATCAAACTATCAGAAAGTAAGGTTCATGTCCAAACCGACAAAGCTAATGAGAGAAACTTACGGTCAAGATACTTTAATGCCAATGTGAAAAGGAAATTGAATAGGAAACAGTATCCAATCAAAGCTCCAACTCCAATCCAATACCAATGCGGTTCCGGGAAAATTCCTCGAGCCTTCAAGACTAAAACTCCCAATGATTCAGTAGAGTTGGGAGGAACCTACAATACAAATATTTCAGATTCAGTAATCTCTCATGGTTTAGTTTCACATATGCAGAAAATGTTGCTTACATGTTGCCAACTTTTCCCCAGGAATTCATTCACAGTTATGGCATTTTGTGCATACATCAATGGTGAGATCCAGTAACCCCATTTCCACCATTTCTTGACATCATCTGATGAAGCAGAATGTGATGATCAAAGCTAAAACTCAAGATTGCATCATTACTAAAATAATGGTAACTATAGTAATTAATGTATTGAATTTGTATGTTTTTTCACCTCGGGTTAAGATGAATCCTCCCATGACAAGAACTGCAAGTAAAGCAAATGAACCACAAGTGTTAGCTACAATTATATTTCTTCCTAATCCTCCAATTAACCGGAATAGTCCTGATGCCGTCTCGCTAAGACATAGGAGTACCAGGTAATATTTGAAAAAGCTGCCAATGAGACCTTTAATTAGATTGCGGCACACAAAATATAGACCATAACAGATATCTATTGACTTGTGTCTCACCTCCCTACACTAGGGTCGAAGCCAATGACATAATAACTCATAAGAACCCAGATTGTAACATCTAACAAGCTGACTGGGGTCTTAAGGATCCATGCAGGTAGAGAATATGCCCATGAAGGATAGAAGAGAAGGTCCCTTTGCTTGTAGAAGACCGGAAGTTTCAAGATGGTCAAAGCGAGCTCGGCGAATCCGTTGAACATTATCATAAGGAGAATAAAGAACAAAGCTCCAATGAAAATTCCACCATCTATTACCGTATCTCGGTGCATCTCCGTCCTTAAAAAAATTGTCATGGTAATGGTTCCAATGAAAATGAGCTGAAATTTTCACCAACAACATAGCATCTGTTAGGTTTCAAATGTTCCAGTCATAGTTTTAAAACAAGCATATAGTCTCTTTAGACATTCCATTACTCACTTGAAAGGTTTTGAAAACATAGATGAATAAGTTCCTCTTCATTAGAAGATATTCCCTGGATACACAAGCTTTTAACAGTTCCTTCTTTGAAATACCATATTTCTCTTTTGTTAAAGCTGCTGGATGGCTTTTGGACTTGTCAAATGGAACTGCAAGATCATCACCTAGCTTTTGACCAATGTGGAAAGACTGAAATGCTTCAGCTAATTCCTTGACAGAGATGAAGCTGTAAGGCTCATCTTTACGTGCCCAATATTGCTCTTGATCTTTCCTTGATGTCACCTATTGCACCCATGAACCAAAAAGGAAAAAACAAAAAAAGTTAGATATATTCAAACAATATATGTATGTTTAAAAGTAAAAATTAAACCATTACTTCTTGTAAAAAGTCAGCAACTCCTTTTCTTTCTGGACATTTAAACCCCATGTATTCGAAGAACTCGAGCACATTTTCCCGGGGACCTTGGTACACAATCTGACCATCTGAAAGCAGAATTATATCATCAAACAGATCGTATGTCTCCGGAGCCGGTTGAAGGAGAGAGATTAGAGCTGTTCCATTGAGTATATGAATGGACTGTCTCAGTGAATTCACTATTTGAAACGTTGTCGAACTATCCAAGCCAGTAGATATCTCATCCATGAAAAGTGCCCTTGCTGGTCCAACTAGCATCTCTCCTGTAAAATTTTAGTGAGGTGAAATTGATTAAAACCATTATACCATTTGTCCAAAATTCTGGGATTTAACAAACATTTTTGTAAAGTAGTTGTCAGAAAATCATTGAATCAGATTTACCAGTAGTGACTCGCTTTTTTTGTCCACCAGAGATACCTCGTCTCATTTCATCTCCCACCATGATATCTGCACAAACTTCAAGCCCCAGTATCTGCAAATTTTCAATATTAGATTCTTAACAAATATTGAAAATTTCTTTGTCTGTTTTTTCTTTTGCTCTGTCTCCATTAGTCCATAGCTAGATTGTACCTTGAGAATATAATCTGTAACTACATTTGCCTCTTGTCCCTCTAGTGATGCAGCCTGCAAATTTAACAGTACTTCTCCCAATTAAAATGAACTATACCAAAAGTAAACTGGAATCTGACATTTAAATTGCAGTTGACGTACCCATTTTCATTCGTGTTATGTTTATTGCAATTGCAGATATAACGGATGCAACAAATATCGAAACCGTAAAAAAATCTCATCATAGTCTTCTTACCTTCATATAAATATCGATATCAGGATCAGGCTTGATATTTGCTTCTTTCTCTCTACGAGACAATTCTTTCAACATCTCTGCCAATTCCCAAAAATGAACATTTAGATATAGAACACCAAACTTTTCAGATCGATTTACAAAATCAAAGTTCAGAAAAAGTTTCAGTTTTTACCATAACGAGGTCCAACACCTTGACATCTTGCTGAAAAGGCTAATGTTTCTCTTACTGTCATTTCTCCTATATGAACATCATGTTGACTTATATAAGCTGATGTCCTCTCGGGCACGAATTCTTTCATTCCATGTCCGTTATAAGTTACTCTGCCTGAAAACTGATATTTTTGTTCATGTTTACCAATGTCAGATCACAATGCCAAACAACTCATCTCCGGAAAACGAAAAAAATGGGAATACAATGAAATAGAATCCCATACTTTCAAATCTTTACCAAGCTTTCCAGCCAATGCCAATAGTAATGTGGTCTTGCCTGAGCTTGGAGGCCCTAATAGCAATGTCATTCTGAAGAAGTATAATCGAAACGAGTGTCGTTAGCGTTTCAAGAAATCATGAACATTTTTTAGTCCAATGCAGACAATATAGTGCAGTTGTCTTAGTTCTTACCTTCTAGGTCGAATTATTCCACTGATATCATTAAGAATTGGTAATGGCTTCTTCCTACTAGGAAGAATGTGAAGGTAACTCAACAATCCCTTCAAATAACACAAGAAGGTAAGAACATTTCTTGAACCAAAAGATTCAAATTTGTTTCTTCAAACAAGAAGTGTACCTCTAGAACATTTGCAGAGAAGTTGAATATGGTAGGCAATGCTCTACTTCCCACATAAGCTTCCGCTTCGACATTCAAATGCTCGAACCGGACTTCAATCGTCGGCATATCCAGTCCCACTCTGTAATTATGTCCACAATCCATTGAATCATATCAACTTGAATACATTAAACAATCATAAAATCTCAAAATAAAGCAAAAACATGTACCTATCAATCCGTTCCTTAAGCTTCAACAAGAACCTTTCATTATCCTCCTGTGCAATTCTCACCAACCGTTCGATCAAATTCCTTCTCTCAATAAAACCCAGATTTTCAATATCAACTTCCCTCGATTGACCTTCTTCTTCAGTAAGTATCCCTCTCCTTACACGCAGATAAGTGGGAAGTTTCTCAATGGCAGCCCATTTGAGGTCTTCTTCGTCATCGTCTTCACGAGCAGACATGGAGAAAGCTTCCATGGGCATGGCATTGTTGCTCCTCCAAAAGCTTGAGCTGCCGATACGAGCACTGCTGCTGAGACCAACTGCATCACCGTTCTCCATTTTTGTGTGTTTTTGGACGATGCAACCCAATGCAATGGTGGGTTTTCAATAAATAATCCTGAAGTAAGGCTCTCAACGAAGAAGTTTCTGTGTTGCTTTCGTATGAAGAGAATTAATTGAAGCATTTTAGAGCTGGATATCAGCTCTGTTAAGATATATATGCATCTTTCTCGATTTGGGGTGGCGACCTCTCTTTCCATATCTATTTATTTATATATACATGGGAGTCAATGGAGAGAGAAAGGATAAATAAAAATATTAGAATTCTGACATTATATTAAAATATTTAAATTTTAAAGATATAAAATAAGTTGTGATAGTCGAGAATCTACGATAAAAAATATTATAATTTAAAGATGTCACGATAACGTTTTTTATTTTTTATTAATAAAATATAAATTTTAATTAAGACGTTACTTACAGATGGCGTCTTGAGCTAAATTATGAGATTTGAGTCCCAAACCAATAGTTGAACTATATGCATATTTTATTTTGTATAGTAATTTAAGGGCTTAAATTTCGTAATATGACTAAAGACGTCACTTGTAGGTGACATCTTCACTGAAATTTAAATTTTATTAATAAAAAATTTAAAAATATTACAAACAAGTGATGTCTTTAAATTACTGTAATTTTTATCGCAGATTCTCAATTATAGAATAATGTGTCTTATATCCTAAAATTTAAACTAATTTATAATATTTACCTAAAATTTCAAAAAATTATTTCACAACAAGACTTTGTAATAATAGAATAAAATTATTTATTTATATCTAGATAAAACTTTGATTACTTTATTTAAATCTCTCATATTCACTTTATTATGTTTAAATAAAACTTTGATCAGAAGATAAATTACGTATTTAAGAAATTGTTTAATATTTTTTTTACATTCTTTTTGTTATATATCTAAAAAAATCTTCAAATTTTTTTTTCACATACTAAGATTTTTTTATAAATGTGTGTGCTGTATTTATTGTATTTTTCTTATTTTTTAATAAAAATAATATTTTGCTCTGGTTAAAAATAGAACTTTGATCATTTAATTTAATAGTAAAAAAAACGTTATATAAATTTTAATATTTCAACTTTAAAAAATTAATTTAAATGAGTAAATTATATAAATGATCATTGAATTCTTAGGGTAGGTTTATTTTGATCAACTTTAAAAAATTAATTTAAATGAGTAAATTATATAAATGATCATTAAATTATATAAATGATGATTTAATTTTTCATCAATAAAAAATAATAAAAATATTAATAATTAGTTGTTTTAGTTGAATAAAACGTTAAATTCATTAAACAATATCAATAATTTAAATATTAACATTATGAATAAAGATAAATAAGACGAAAGGATCATCTTGGCATAAAACTTATGTAAAAGTTTATTATAATTAATATCCGATCAATAAATTAAAATATTATATATATATATATAATGTTACAAATTCAGTCTATCCCTGCTGTCAGTTGTCACTCTTGCTTGAATTTGTACCAATCACAAGTGTTGTAGTGTCCATCCAGCAAACCCACCACCATGATCTCTGAGATTCTGCAGCCAACCCTAAACGAAATAAATAATGTGCATCAGCCAGCCATTTCCCTCTCTCTCTCTCTGGTATTTCCTAGAAATGAGGCTCATCTAATGCAGAAATCCCTAGGATTTTGCCAGGGTTAGCTGGTTTGGATTGGCTATGTCTGCATGTCTGAAACTCAGATCATCATAATCTTTTATTTTATGAAGTCAATACCTCACTTATCAGGGATTCAGGTTGAACCAACAACTCCACATGCATCTTCCACCGTCGATTTAAATTTAGATTATTTATATATTATTATACTTTCGAATGTAGGACTGATCTGTATCGTACATCTAATTTTAATGAGTGAATTTTGTAATGATTTTTTTTGTATACACAAGTCCTTGAACTAAAGGACGTATAGCTATGTTGAATATGGGAGGGGTTATTGCCCCTCCCATTTTTTTTTATAATTAAATTTAAAATTCTTAGTTTAAATAGTAATAAAATAAGATTTTTGTCACTTTCAAATTTTAGATTTAAAGATTCAATAGACAATTGCTCCCCCTGATCACTACAGCAAAATACTTTTTTAGCGATATTTTTTAGTTCTATAGTGACGTTTTTAAGCGTTGCTAACCATTTATAGCGCTTTTTTAAGTGTCACAAGAAACGCCATTAAAATCAACTCGCAATAGTTGATGCGTTTTTTTAAAAAAGTCACATGTCCAGATTTTTAGTGACGTTTGTAAAAACAAACGCCGCTAAAGAATAGTTTTCTTGCGACGTTTGTCTAAAGAAAGGTTTTCTTGTAGCATTTATCCTTACAAATGCCGCAAATAACTCATATTTAAAAAAAGTTAAAATTAAAATCAAAATATAAATAATACTATATTATTTTAATAATCAAATAATGCATAAACAAAAATGCAACTTTCTCTTCTATGATTAGAAAGAAAAGTAAGTAATAAAAGTTCAAACAAATTAGAATTATTAATTGTTCTTTGACATACAACAAAACAACAAATTAGATCAATCATCCCTACTTGAACTTAAGACATACTTAAGTGATATCAAGATATTTACCACTTAGATCAATCATCGTTGATCGAATATATATTTTTAATCATAAAATAATGATTGGATGTTAGTTGACACCCATTTTTTTAAATTATAGTTTTTATATAATTTATATATAAAAAATAAAATATATAATTGACAATTCTTATATAAATTCTTAGTTTCACCCATGTCTCTCTAATCCCAATCCATCCATCCTTGATCATAATATTGTATTATTATAGTTAATTGAATCTTTAACCTTCACCATTTTTTTCTAGCATTAGGCAAGAATGATGAAATGATAAAATATCAGAGATTTTGACATAAGAAAGACAAATATCATTTAACATAAGTAGGTGGAAATGTTCATAATCTTGTATTTGTATTTTAGATCTTCCAAATTTTGAATATCTAATATTTTAGGTAAATAAAAAAATTGATTCGTATATTAATCCGTGAAAATAAAATACTCGAGTCTTTGATTTAGTTTTTTCTTTTACCCTAATAATTTCAGGGTAAGAAAAATTTTTAGACATGGTATCTATTTGGCATCAGTGGCGGAGTCATATATGTATTTGAATAGATACAGACTCATTTTAAATTTTTTAAAATTTATATATTAAATTTTAATTATAATAATTTTTATAAATTAGTCTTTTGATTTTATAATTTGTTCTCACCCTGAAATTTAAAGATTTTTATAATTTATACCCACTTAAAAATATTTTAACTTATATTTAGGGGAAGTTAGAGTTATAATAATGTTTAGGGTTATATTTAGGGAAATAGGTAAATTTAGGGTAATTTTGGAAAAATATACTAAAATCTACGGTGTCGTTTGGACCTCGTCATCTATAGATGGCGAGATATATGTACACCGTTGAAATTAATATATCTTGAGTTCAATCTGACGGTCTACAAGCACCTTACTACCTGCAGGTGAGAAAGTCCAAACAATTCTGTTGGTCTTAATATATTTTCCCAAAATTACTTTAAACCCACTTATTTTTCTAAATATAATCCTTAACATCATTGTTTTTCAAAATTCTTAATATATTTATCCTTAAAAATCATCATGAATCCGCTATTGTTTTTAGGTATCATATGTCCATGTGATCGAAATCCCCACAGATACGGGGGGAAATCTGGTCGGTCCATCCAACAATAAATTAATATAATTTTTTTTTACATAAAACTGTTTCAACCGATTTCATATTGCTTCAAGATTCATGTATGCATGCAAGTGGGCTGCATGAATATGATTATATTAATTAATTAAGTATAATTAATTGTTCCAAGAGTACCTTCCTATAATACGTTCATCTGCCATCCATATCCTAAAAGGCTATACTACATATGTTATTTACAAGTTATTGGAAATGTTTCATAAATGAAATCAATTAAATAAAATATAGTTATTTAAAGAACATTGTTTGATATCTTACCATAAAATATTTTCGTTTAAGGTTAATAAATCGTTGAATTTAGCGAGTGATTTAAGTAAAAATATGATGATGTTTATTTGAAAAGATCATTGAATTATATATATATATATGATTACATAAAGTTATTTAAATCAGATTAATCAATACATAATATTATATACACCGGCGGATCCATATTATACACCACTAAAATTTTTAAAATTCATTCATTTGGCTTTGGTTTTTTAAATTTTTTAAATTTTTATGATTGTGCCCACCCTGAATTTTTTAAATTTTATGACTTGTGCCCACCCTAAAGTATATTTTAATTTATGCCCACCCTCATATATATTTCTAGATCCGCCACTGATTATATATATTTATAATTAAATTTGAATAGAAACTCGAATTTTAAACTTCGAACAACTCAACTAAAAATCAAATAAAATTAAAATGATAAAGTATGACTCATCAATTCAATTATATAATGATCGAATTCTACCGAATCGAAAGGTCGGGTCTAAACTGGGGCACGGGCCTTGTATTTGGGCCTTAGAAGCCTATTTGGGCTTGAGTTGTGATTGGATTTGGACTAAAAGTTCTTATGAGGGGCAAATGAGTCTTTTAGGAAAATTGGGGACCAATGAAAAGTGGGGGAAAGGGGTGAAAATCTCTGTAGAATTCTCTCTTTTCTACGTGTTTGAAAACCACCCACTTCCCTTCATCATCTTTCTTTGTTTCTTTCTTCGGGTTTGAAGATAAAGGTGAGAACTTTGGGTTCTAGTTAGAGAATCGCGTTTTAGTGAAAGAGAAAAGAATCTCCAACTTGAACAGATCTTCATGGTAAGGTAAAAATGAGTTTGATTGGTGGAAGAAGGGTTTTTAGCAAAGGTTGAAGAGGACGAGCAAAAATTTGGGTTGAGGTACTCAAAGCTCAGTGTTTAATCTATTTTTAAAACCCTCATTCTTCTTCCAATTTTATAGAAACATCTTACAACCTTTGTTTGTAGGAAGGGAGTTTGGAGAACCATCTAAAGGGTAAGAAAAGAAGAAAGAACAAGCTTGAAAGGGGTTTAAGGGTTGTGTCAGTTGCTAATCCGAGGTTAGTATACTTATAACTCTTATGGGTTATGGAATTCATGATGACAATGTTTTAGCTTGTGTTATGCATGTTAGAGCTTGGTTTGGTAGATTAAGTGTGTTAATGGTGAAATACGATTTTGAGCATGTGGTTCGCTAAAATTGGTTGTAATATGATGGATATACTTTAGATATCTTGTAGGAGATTTTTGGGTGAATTTGGGAGAGTTTGGATATGTAAAAATATTTTAGGGAGATACACGTATCGATACCCGTAAGAGGAGAAATAGGGGTTTTAGGGAGGGCGTACCGATACGACCTTCTATGTATCAGTACCCCTATATATTGAGGAATTTTAGAATCGTTTTTGGATACTAGTATGCAGGCGCGTATCAATACCATTGTTCTATTAATGTCGAGTATCGGTACTGGGTTTCGGTGTGCCAAATAGGTGTATCAGTACAGATGTAAGGAAAAATAATTATTTGGTTCAAATGGATATCGATACCAGTTAGAGGTGTATCGATACCCCATGTAGGCGTATCGGTACGTGTAGACTAATATGTCCAAGTTTTAGTATTTGAGTTTAGAGGGTCAATAAATTATATTAATAGCCTTGGTGGGTCCCTTTAGAGCTAAAATGTGAGAAATGAGGATTTTGACTACGTATATGACTTAGGAAGAGAAAGGTAAATATAATGCCTTGATATGTCTTGATTTGGATATGTGAATTGTAATGAATCTTTGTGAAAATATTTGATGTTCATGAGAATGTTGTAACGGGATCTGGATACTTCAAGAGTAGCTTTCAAGGTTGTGTGATGTTGGACCATTTATATATTAGAGTGTGAGGTTCGATGTTCGGTGACTACGGACACACTCAAGGTATGTGAGGGTGTAAGTTCCGATGCTCGGTGACTCCGGACATACCAAGGTATGTGAAAGTGTGAGGTCTGAGGCTTAGTGATTCCGGAAATACTCATCTATGGTATACTTGTGAATTGATTGCTTAAGAATATCATG
Organism: Abelmoschus esculentus; assembly: GCA_035048815.1. Lineage (NCBI taxonomy): Eukaryota > Viridiplantae > Streptophyta > Magnoliopsida > Malvales > Malvaceae > Abelmoschus > Abelmoschus esculentus. The sequence goes on along the minus strand of JAUCBN010000035.1, from coordinate 14,347,584 downwards.
TAACCTTGTTAAGATCTTGCCATGCATAATATCATGTGTTTAGGCAATTATGATAGCGCCAATCGTACTTATTCATCCTAACATGTTTGCATGCATTTAATTATGAATTGCAAGAATCATAGTTGAGTAGAAGTATACCTGCTGAGCTTTCAGTAGCTCAGCGTTTGGAATTCTTTGTTTTTCGTGCGTAGGATATTAGGTGGAGATCAATTCGCAGAGCATCATCTTCAGAAAGTTTCAACATCGATCTTATGGAGGAGTACACTACTTATATAGATGTGCTATATATTCTAAGATTTATTTAAATTATATAACTTTATAAACCAATTTGCATTTGATCGAGTATTATTGTTTTTAAATTTGGATCTCCTATAAACTTTTGAACTTTAAATTTTTTGTTTTCATTATTGGATTTTTAATGGATTGGTCAATGAACCTTATTTTGGTCTTGGAAATGATTTAAATTTTTTAGGTTCGGATTGGGCTTGAGGCCCAAATGTCTCACTCAGAACTAAGAGTGTTACATTTATTGTTATCATAGCCTAAATTTATTCGATTCTAAGAAGTCCCTAGAGAAGTTTAAGGTGTTAAATAGGTGTTTAGTTAATATATGCCAACGAATCAAATTTGTACTTGTGTATTAAGATAAAATTTGATGTTTCCCTTTTCGGTTATTGTGCAGAAAGTCAAAATGTTGAGGGAAGCAAATATCTCGGATGAAAGCTTGGGGTCTCACGAAGAGGACTATGAGGATGAGTATGTGCCTGATACTGAAGAAGAGTTACAAGGATCAAGGAGACGTATGAATAGGATTGGGTACTTTAGTCTGTTAAACCACGCTCTTCACCGAATAGTAAGGAAAATACCTAGACCGTCAGCTACACCGTGTGATGCACTAGTGGAAAGACTTCGTCAGTATAGAGCCAAGGATATTTTAGGATCGGTGGAAGCAAATGAGTGGTTGTGTGATACATAATGGGTTTTCAGATAGATGAACATCGGGCCGGAAGATAAGCTAGCTTGTGTGACGTCCTTGTTGAAAGAGAACGCTTGTGTTTAGTGGGAGACTGTGGAGATGGGTTGGTACCCTAATCAACTCACTTGAGAGATCTTTCTAGAGGAGTTTCAAAAAAAGTATACTGGAGAGGTTCATATGAATAGTTTAAGGGATCAGTTCACCCACCTAACATATCAATGTTTGAGTATGAACAAGAGTTTCTTCAGTTGTGTAGATAAAGTTTTTAGGAGATGTCCCATAGAGGTTCAAGGATCAATATTCCCGACAGACTTGATGGTACTACCGTTTCAAGAGTTTGATGTCATACTAGGAATAGACTGGTTGTTTGAGCATGATGCAAGTTTGGGTTGTCGGACTAAGAGTTTAAAGTTTTGGGTGGTGAATGGATCAAAGATGTTAGTAAAAGAGGGAGAAAATCAATGTCTTTCCTGTGTGGTGTTGGCTTTAGCAGAACAAAGTTTAATTATGAATTGCACGAATCATAGTTGAGTAGAAGTATACCTACTGAGTATTCAGTAGCTCAGCGTTTAGAATTCTTTGTTTTTCGTGCACATGGTATTAGGTGGAGATCAGTTCATGGAGCACCATCTTTAGTAAGTTTCAACATCGATCTTATGGAGGAGTACACTACTTAGATAGATGTGCTATGTATTCTAGGACTATTTAAGTTGTGTAACTTTATAAACCAATTTGTATTTGATTGAATGTTATTGTTTTTAAATTTGGAGCTCCTATATACTTTTTAACTTTGAATTTTATGTTTTATTACTGGATTTTTAATGTATTGGCTAATGAGCGTTGTTTTGGTCTTGGAAATGATTTGAAATTTTTGGTTTTGGGTTGGACTTGAGGCCTAAATGTCTCACCCAAAATCGAGGGTGTTACAAGTTAACTCTAAGTTTTTACTTAACACGACCAAATACTTACGAATAGTAATAATAATTGTTTGAACTGTGATATATAGGTAATCATATATTATGGCTTTGTTATATATCGATAATATTTGTCTAAGAGCTAATATTATGATTTTGGATTATTGATCATAGATAAATGGAATATTTATGAACTTCATTCCCCAAAATATTGGGATTTTGGATTGTAAACGCTATCATAATAGCTAATATTATGATTTCAGATTCTTAAACATACATGAAAAGTACATTTAGAAACAATATACAATGTACAAACTGAAAGAAAAAAAAAGAAATTTTAGGTTACCTGCAGAATACTTCATCAAAAAAGGGTAAATCAGGTTTGAAATCTTTGATTCCGACGGTGGCAACGTTGATAAACGATCGAAGAGCCGATAACGTTGATTCCGATGAGTTAACGTCGGTGGATCTGAACAACATTGTTTGAAAATTGGGTGAGGGAAATTTGGGGAAATGGGGATTGATTTGCGGCTTAATTTTCACGAAAGATCAAGATTATTTGGGAGGGCTTTGCGACATTTGTCTTTAAAAAAGCCATTAATATATATACTATTGTGGCGTTTGAGGAAAAACACCATTAAAGAGTAAGATTTACATAGGTTTCTAAAAAAAGCCCACTAGAAATTGATGCTATTGTGACATTTATTGCCAAACGTCACTATTAAAAAACTTTTTTTTGCACTTATAAAATAACACCAATATCAGTCATGAAGTTTTATCTAAAAATGTCACTAATATTACCGTTGTACGTCAAATCTAGTGTAGTGACAAATCGAGGAGGTACAACAACACTAATCAATTATTGAAGAAAAAAAGTACTAAATAAATATGTGAATATTAAATTAGTTTCATATGATCCTTTGCATGTGGTCTTGTTATTCTTATTTATCTCAAAGTCAAAGCATAGGAAAGCTGTTGTTGGAGACACATTCAAACCGTGGGAACGTGGGTTTCAGACAAAACAAAGCTGTTTATGTTGCATTTTTCAAATTTAAATATGTAATATTATATTAAAATTTAAATACAATAATATACATATATAAATGGAAATGGGGTTTGACATGTAAGATCGTTTGTGTAAATAATATCTCTTGCATTTTTATAAAATATTAAATTAATAATTATTTCGATCGTGGTAGTTGCCTATAGAATGGACCAGCACTACGTACATACTTACATTCCTATAATATAATCATGGCATAAAGATAATTTTAACCCCTAACGTTTATAGTTTTTATCGTTTTGGTCCTTATTTTTTTTGGGATAAATTTAGCCCTTAACCTATATCTTTTTAACAAATAGCTTATTTTTTAACTAGCTTGATGACTGGACCGTTAAAAATTTAACGATGATATATATATGGAATATAATTTTAAATGACATGGAATGTAACCTATCATATATATATATATATATGGAATATAATTTTATTTTAATATAAAATATAAAACAATTAAAATTCAAATAAAATATTAAAAATTAATTAATTCTAAAATAAAAAATTATTAAACACTCTTAACTCTAACTACGATAAAATCAAAATCTTATTCGAATTGTGTTTATATTTTTATTTTAGAATAAATATAATAAAAAAATATAAACACAATTCGAATATAAAAAATATAAAAAATATAATAAAAAATATAAACACAATTGAAATAAGATTTTGATAAGTTATATTCCATGTCATTTAAAATTATATTCCATATATATATATCATCGTTAAATTTTTAACGGTTCAGTCATCAAGCTAGTTAAAAAATAAGCTATTTGTCAAAAAGATATAGGTTAAGGGCTAAATTTATCCCAAAAAAAGAATAAGGGCCAAAACGACAAAAACTATAAAATATAAATTATTTATGACAAGTTTTTGGAGACGGATAAATTTTAGGACTTAAAGATTTAGTTTAAAGTTTAAATTTAGCGTTAATAAATTATATTTTAGAGTTTACGAGTTATGATAGTAAGAATTTAGCTTGTAACATTAAATACTAAATTTTAACTATAAACTTCGATAGATTTGAATTTAAAGCTTAAGTATTAAATTTAAAGCTTAAGTGATGACTTATGAATTATGATTATAATTTAAGATTTTAAAATTTACGTGTACAGGGTTAGAATTTAAAGTTTAAGGGTTAAGGTAATATAAGAGATTTAGAGTTTGACATTAAGGATGACAATGAAGTAGGGAGAGTTTTTGGCTACCTCTAACCCAATTTTAACCCGGACCGGGTTGAAATATTAATTTAGCCGCCTTGCTCTGACCCGATATACTATTTTTTAAATCCGATCATGATCTGACCCACCCAAAAAATTTAAAAAATTATCAACAATAAAAATTAGATTAGATCAATCCTTCACTACAATCATAAATTATAAGTTTTTAAGTAACTTTAAATCTATATAAAAATAAAATAAATTTTAAATTACTCATATTTAAAAGAAAAAAATTAAATCATCGATTGATAAGATCGAATATATTAAAACTTAAACAATATCTAATAAATTTTAATTATAAATCTTAAAAAAGTATAAAAAATAACTTAAATCCCATAAAAATGCAATCCACAACAATCCATTTGACCCCCTCCCCCAAATAATAATAATAATAATAATAAGTCAATTTGATAAAATAAATTCATAGATTAAATTGTATATTAAACTTATCCAAAACGTTGAGTGCAATGGCGATTAGCGAGAGAGAGATTTAAAAAAAAAATTGATGTTCGAATTTTCGAGACAATAATATTAAGAGGAAAATATAAATTTCGGACATAAATTATAAATAAACACGAATTACATTAAAATATTTGTTTTCTACGAATGCTTATATTTTAGGTTTTACGAATTTTAGTGTTTAGGGGTAAAATTTTAAGGTTTGAACAAGACCGACTGTGAGGGGAGCACCCCGAGTGGATGCTCAATCCCCTCGTTCAACCTAGGACCCTAAATTTAATTATTTATAGTTTTTAATTTTATTTTTATAATTTATTAAATAAATTCATTTAATAATTAAAATTAATTTTTTAGATATATAAATAAATCTAACAATAAAAATAATATGTTTGAAATTTTAAATTAATTGTTTAAACTAATGAGATGAATAAAAATTCTTTTTTCGATGTCATTCTTTATGTCTAACACTAAAAAAAAATAAAGGCTTAAAGGTTCAATAAGCCCTTAAACTTTTGTAAAAAAGTCAATTAAGCTCTTAAACTTTTTTGCACCCAATATAGCCCTCAAACTCACTAAAAAATTAATTTAGCCCTTAAACTATTGTAAAAAATCAATTAAGCCCTTAAACTTTTATTGCATTCAATTAAACTCTCAAACTCAAGAAAAAAAAATCAATTTGGCCCTTTGATCAACTATGACCGTTAACTTTAATGTTTTTTTTTAAATTTTTTTGACACTTGTCTCGACAAGATAATGTCACTTATCATTTTTAAGAAATTTTAAATTTCAAATTTTAAAAATATATAAAAAACATAAAACTTTATAAAAAATCTTGAAAAAATTTTAAATTATTTAAAATATAAAAATATTTTTATAATTGTAAAATAATATTTAATATTTTTTATTTTTTATTTTTAATTTTTTAAAAAAAATATTATTTATCATTTTAAATTAAATTTTAAAATTAATTTTTTATATTTCAAAAATATTTTTTCATGATTTTTATATAATTTTAAATAATAAATTTAAAAAATTCCTAGAAACAAAAAAGTTGTGTTATTTTGTTGCAACACATGTTAAATTTTTAAAAGTTAAAGTTAACGGTTAAAGTTGGTAAAAGGGTCAAATTGATTTTTTTCTTGAGTTTGAGGGTTTAATCAGATGTTAAAAAATTTGAAGGGATGAATTGATTTTTTTTGAGTTTGAGGGTTTATTTGAGTGTAAAAAAAAAAATCAAGGGCTCAATTGATTTTTTTTATAAAAGTTTAAGGGCTTATTAGACCCTTAAGACAAAAATAAATTTTAAGCGTAACCCAAAATTTTATATCATAAATTTTAAACACTTCACTAGTACCTTAAACTTTAATCTTAAATTGTAGTTCTAAACTCTAAATCTATTTTTTTATTGGTGATACATAAATAGAGTACTAAAAAGAGGTAAAATATAATTTTCGCTCAGGGTCCCGAAAATTTCGGAGACATCCTTGGGTTTGAGAATATATTTCATGGTTTAAAGTTTAAAATTTATAATTTAAAATTTAAAGTTTGTGATTTCGAGTATTTGAAAGAGGCATGTCACAACTTCATATGTATGTTTGTGGAGGAAAATTTTCGCTAACGTTGCATCAAATAATTATCTTTAAATCAATTATTTTATACATCGAGGATGAAAATTATTTTCATAAGGTTATAATGCTGTAACATATCGTATTTGGATGCTTAACCATAAGTTTTAAATTTAAAACACTAATTTATTTATTTATGAATAATTCCTACCTAGAAAAAAATTGCTTATAATAGATACTAAATTCACAATTTAAAAAATAGAAAAATGTCAACTAAAAGTCTTTTTATCACATGTTTTGGATAGAGACGTATATTTGGTTAATTTGATCGATGTTTGAATCAAATTAGTCATAATCGAATTAATCAAAACTTATAAAACTTTAACCGTTAAACGAACCAATTTAGACATAATCGAATTAACCGGACTAAAATTATTTTGGTTACTTCGGTCGATTTTTGAATTAACTGGAATTTATTATAAATTTTAGATAAATTACACAATATGTTATTAAATTTTTCTAAAACAATCTTTTTAGTCACTAAACTTTCATTTATATTAATTTGATAAAAGTTTAATGACCATTTTATAATATATCAAAATATTTAATGATCATTTTATAATTTTTAAAAGTTTAATGATCCTAAATAAATATCTATAATATATGTGACGTTTAATATATAATAATTTTTGTTAATTTATTTAATTAATTAATTTCGAACTGAATTAACCGTTAATTTAATTTATCTAAAATTAATCAACTAAAATAATTAAAAAATTTAATTCAATCGACTAATTAAATTAAAACCGAGTAATATACCCCTAACGCTAAAAATTATTGACTCAATTTTTTAATAATTTTTATAATTAAATTTAAAATAATACAAAAATCTTTCGCATTTTTTTCTTAACCAGTCATAGCCCAAGCCCAACAAATATAGACAAATCGAAATTCCACAAAACGACGACGTCTGTAGCTGAAGCACGAAATTTCGTGCGGTCTCTTCCCTGATCTCATAAGATCCATTTCAAGAGCAACAGATCAAAAAGTAAAGCAAACGAAGGGGAAAAAATGGCAGACTCAAGCTCCTGGTCCACCGCTCTCATCAAGATTTCGCCTTATACTTTCTCCGCCATCGGTATCGCCATTGCCATAGGCGTTTCTGTCCTCGGCGCCGCCTGGTGCGCTGCCTTTTCCTCCGTTTTCTATATATATTAGGTTTAGTTTTTATGAAATATGTATTAAATTGTTTATATATTACTCTTGTAGGGGAATTTACATAACTGGAAGTAGTTTGATCGGTGCCGCTATTAAAGCTCCTCGAATCACTTCCAAAAATCTCATTAGGTATTTCCCCCTTTTTCTTTTGGTTTTTGCATTGATGGTGTTAATTGATCTGGAAATGCGTCGATTTCTTATTTTCCATGAACCTAATCTATTAAGTTAGTTTGGTTTACAGTTTATAAATGCTTGGATTGAATTAAAATTTGTTACTAGACATCGAAAATCAGATGTGGGAGGGTTCTAGGAAGCAAGAAGATTCTCGGCCACCCTTTAGTTTTGTTTAAGCTTGTTTATATCCTAGGCACTGGATCTATATGATGTCCATTGCTTGGGAAGTCAGATTGGGTTAAAAGGCCGAAAGAAACGAACATTTACTTAACATCAAGCATGAGTGACAAGAGTAGTATAGTTTTAGTGTTCTTTATGGAGACTTAACTTTTCCCATATAATACCTTGCCAATTTACTTATAGCCTGCCTACTATTGAATGTGATACAAGTTTCTGGTCTCTTAGCTTACTCAGATTCTTGTACTGTCTGTGTCTGTTGGATGAGTTATAAATTAGGGTGGATGGGCTCGTGGGTGACAATTATGAGACATGAAATAGGATCGAAGATACTAAAAAGTAAAAATTTGCTAACTTTGCAGCTAGACATGTCCAAATTTTTCTCAGTGTTGTTGATCTTGAAATGTTGTATTGTGCCTATGAAAATATTATTTTTTGACTCAATACCGTTTTTGTTGCAGCGTAATCTTCTGTGAAGCAGTTGCTATCTATGGTGTTATTGTGGCAATTATTTTACAAACAAAGTTGGAGAGTGTTCCATCATCGCAGATATATGCGCCGGAGTCTCTTAGAGCTGGATATGCAATTTTTGCTTCTGGAATTATTGTTGGCTTTGCCAACCTTGTTTGCGGGTTTGCCTCTCTCTCTAAACTATAAAAATGGCATCTAAATAAATATTTTGCTTATTTCCGTGTATTTATGACTTGTTTTATGGACAGATTGTGTGTTGGAATAATTGGAAGCAGCTGTGCGTTGTCTGATGCTCAAAATTCCTCACTTTTTGTGAAGATTCTTGTGATTGAGATTTTTGGCAGTGCACTTGGACTGTTCGGTGTGATTGTAGGTATAATCATGTCAGCTCAAGCAACATGGCCTGCAAAATCAGTGTAATTTCTTGCTCTTAGTAGAAAATAGCAATTTGATTACGTGAAAATGCAACCTGTTTCATTTGTCGGTTATACAAAATGAGCTCCACATTCTTTTTTTTAGTAGAAACGTATGTAGAAATTTGCCTGAAGTGTCTCCTCTTTTTTGTTCTTGGAACACATTTGTCGAATGGGAAATAAAATTTCCTGTGAAAACCATGATTTATTATGTTGAAGAGGGTGGTTAAGTTGTGGCACTGAACGTCTGTATCTGTTCTTTTATTCATAATTTGAATGCATTTATATGAAGACTTGCTTGGAGATTTATCGTTCTTTGATCCTATACTGCACATGTTGCGCTAACGATGTTTGTTCTGTCGTTATTTTTCCGTTCCGTCTTTTCAAGTGACAGATGCAAAAGAAATGAGACATAATTTTTCAGTGCATATGGAAAATGTTCCCTTTGTGGATAGCCATCCTATAATGAGACTATGGATTGAACTGGAAATAGATAACTTGCCAGGCAAGTTAACTTTTATATATCGATTAGTTAATGATTAATAGTGAAGAACGGCATGTTCTTCTGTTAAAGATCTTTGTGGTCCTCTAGACTTGCTTTCTTTGGATGAAGATGCAAACCTTGCTTAATCCTACCCAACTGCCGCGAGTGCAAGGTGTCACGGACCTAGCCCTCGCACCCTAAGGTGGCGGGTCTTAGCCCTCACACACCTAGGCGACTAAGCCGCGCGGCACTTGAAAAGGAACACATCCTAGACAAGTCAGCCTTCACCACACATCCTTCACTAAGGATCTATCACGCAAGCGTCAACATCAAGGCAACATAAGTCTATTCTCATCCACAACACTAGTCTTTAAGCCACAACCGAAATCGTGGGGCATAGCGGATGCACCAAGTAGACCTCGACTTTCTTCGTAGGAAAAATAAAAGTGGTCTTATTAAATAAAGCGTTGGGATTACAAGAAATACAAATGCACATCATCGTCTAGCGGTAGGGGCCGCCCCGATGATGTATAGGAATTCACCTATGCCTAGACCGTGGAGCAGTCCACTCAACTGTCCACCCCCTACATATATGCGAACGAAACATTATGGAAATACCCCGACTATACGTTCATTTGCTCGAACGGGGGACACTTTTCCATAGCCTAAAGGAAAATCTTAAAAACATGGAACAAAGCTAAAACAAGCACCTTGTCCCTAAAACATTACAATGTTCAAAAAATGTTCAAAAGCAGGACACATATCCTTGACCAAGCTTTGAGGCATCACACTCGGTCGGATCTGACGCAGTTTGCTCGGTTATGGCCGAGGAAAGGGGATGGCCATAACACAAGACTTGTTTACGGGTAACAGGTAACCTAGTGGACTGATATTCTTCCAGAGCCGAGTGTAAATTTTCCACTCCTCACTTCTCAAGGCATTCGCCGTGAACCACTGTGTCTAGTATCGACATGTTTCTGCTTCTTAGACCATGAGGAGTTGTAGGGTGAGCAGCTTCAACAATCAACACTACATTGTCCCCATAAATCTGCCTTAGAGGATCACAATCATAACATAGCATTTAAGAAAGGGTCCTTGGTCTCCTTTGCGACTTTTACTAACTCCGGAACCCAAGTTTTCTCTGCGTCTTTGATCATCTCATGTACTTTCATTGTAACGGAACTTCCCTGTACAAGCAGCGAAAAGCATCATGGATACTATAATTGCTATGTGAGAAGCAAAATGCATGAGTTTAGAGCATACAATACAAGCACCTTTATCTCAGGCTCCAGTTGATTGAGGTCAAAATACAAGCATTTCCAAGGTCAGGGTATGCTTTCTGGATACCTTTGATGGTTTCCGAATCCTCTTTTCCCGAGAAGTCGAGAACCCCTCTCCGTGCACAGTAACCCGAATACCTGCAATGAATGGTGCATTGCTGCATACCAACTCCCAGTTGATCACTGATACCAAGAGAAAATTCAGTTTGAAAGAGCTAACAAACTAGGTTTCTTCAATTAAGAACAATGTCTGACGCAAAAACATGGAGATAGACCTTCCAAGGTCAGTCCAAATATGTCGAAACCGAAGAACAGTTTGACCAGATCCATGTCCGACTCTCATGTTTGAATCTAAATAACATCCACTAAGAACTTAGCCGAGTAGGAGCAGATTCGATGTTTTCTTAAGCTATATATACTGAGGTATTTCTGGCGAATCAAAGAGGCATCCATCGACTGCAACGAGTAAATTGCCGAGGGGAAAGGTGGCCCTGCTGGAGGAATTGGGGATTACCGAGCCATGAAGTAACTAGTGTTTGAGATAAAGGGTCGAGTCCCAATCCGGCATCGGTGGGGCTACCGGTGGGAGGAGCGGCAGCTTTCTCGAGCACCACAACTTGGCATCCTATTGAAGTGAGGTCATGGGCGCCTGGGACCCCGGCTATACTCCCTCGTACTATGATTGCTTTTGCTTTCTGATTCTCAACCATTTTATATTTGTAGAGCTCTCTTGCTCTGGTTTAGTGGTGAAGAAAGGGAGTTGGTGAGCAGATGGCAATGGGATCTTTGACTGGTGATGGCAGGCGTGACGAGAATATGTGGTCTCCGCTTGGAGCTTTCTGAGAGCAGAGATTGGCTGTCGAATCATCAGGGTCATAAAAACTATATTTTTCTTTGTTTTATTCAACTTACATATTGTTTTGGCTTGTTATAAGAATAAGTGACGAAATTATATCTCTTAAATTTTAGGTGTTTAAACTAGGTTTTAGTAAAAATAAGTGATTAATATTTTATTTTGTTAATTTTATGTATCTAACAATTAATTGTGGTTAAAAAATAGCATATGATATATTTATTTTATTTTTTAAAATTAAAAACTCAGAATAATTTTTTTACAAATTTTATTTTAAAAAAAATTTAAAAAAATTTTAATTTTTACAAAACAGTTTTAATACCTTAAAATTTTTCAAACTCAAATTATTGTTGTTTTCATCGTCGATTGCCACCCTTGAGCATACTTCTTTATTCGTCGGATCTAGTCAGTCAATTCTTCTAACACATTATCGTCGAAAATAATGAACGACATGTTAACCGAACGTTGATTTCAAATTTGATGTTCGACTAACACAATATTTGTCATTTTCGGCGACACCATGTTGGAGTAAATGATCGGTTAGGTTCGGAGATCAAAGGAGTTGACTTAGGGGAAGTGATCGGTGGCGGAAGCGACGATTTGAAGGTTTGAAAATTTTTATGGTTTAGGGACTATTTTGAGAGTTTTGAGATTTTTAAAAGTTTAAAATATGATTTTTTCTTTTAAAAATTTTAAATTATTATAACGTGTTAAGCATTAATCGGTTATCAAATACTTTTAAACATCCTTTAACGATAAGACATCTAAAATCATAACGGTATAAACATTAAACATTTATTTTTACTCAAAATACTTTAGATATTTAAAATTAAAAATATATATAATATAAACATTTTTTTTGTATGTAGTTATCGAGGTGTTCAAAAATACCTGACCCGATTGACTACCTTATTATCCGAACTTAAATAATCGGATATTTACCCGATTTTTTTTTATCCGGGTCGGTTACTCGGCCCATCATTTCTCGGATTGGGCCTGTTTACAAAATTAAAAAATTTTAGGTACCCGATTCTTATATAATATTTATTTTTAAATTTTAAATATAATTATTATTTAAATAAAATACCTTTTTATTTAAATATAATTTTCTTTTAAGGAAAGAATTAGCACTCATCGTTAAAAAAAGAAAATTAGGATTTTTTACGAAATAATAAATTTAGTTTTATAAGTTGATAAAATTTAAACTTCACGCGTTTATTTATACATTATTTTATTAAAAATAAATTAAATTAATTAAAAAATTAAAATAAACTAAAAATATTAAATAATAAGTTTTATTTTCTAAATTTTATGTCTTTTCTTCTTCATCTTCTTATTATTTATATATATTAAAATAAATTAAACTAATAAAAAAAACCTTTTGCCTTATATTTTATTTCAAATTAGATTATGTAATTTGGGTTTTAAAACTTTATATTTAGATTATATAATTAGGGTATTAAAATTTTATGTTTGGATATTAGATTATATAATTCGAACTTTTAAATTTATGTATATTTTTAAAAATTAAATTTAAAAATTATAAAAAAATTAAAAAACTAGATATTCGTTATCGAATTTTCGGATACCCAAAGTACCAGATACTCTAAAAATCCGAATTTAAACACTAAGTATCCGAATTTAAACACCGCTGACAGTGATAGACCCTTTCGAGAGCGAGGTCTTTGCTTCTAAAACTTGGGAATTAACTTTTTAGGCTTTATATTTTAAAAAAAAATAATCTGATCCTTTCAAAATTTTAAAATTATTATTATACTATAAAATTTTTAAATGTTTTTAATTAAGTCCTCTTAAAATCTTTATTTCTTTTCTATATATCTAAAAAAATTAAAACTTTAAAAAGTCCCCTTTAACCCGAGTCATCAAGATCCGTCCCTTCTTGTATGTGAACTCTTAGTTTATAGTTGAGAATAATATATCATTATAATTTATCCGTAATTACTCTATGCACGAGCGTTTGTATGAATACTTTATTTATATACGGATATTAATTTTAAAGTTTAAAGATTTTCTGTGATTTAAAAATTTTAAAAAAATTAAGAGTAATATATACTTTTAGGGATAAAATTTAGGATATAAAAATTAGGTTATGTTTTAGAATTGAATTCTTACGGCACGGAGTTTTAAGGTGTGACACTAAAAGAGATTGATTAGGGGATAATAGACTTTTGTTCTGTTTTGTCCATAGCATTGGAAATGGAAATTAAGTTAGGTTTTAAAATTAATTTTTTTACAGATTTTTTAAGGCGAGACACGAAAAAAAAAGACATTGATTAGGATATAATATATTTTCGTTCAGTTTTGTCCGTAGCATTTCCTTCCCTACTGTTGCTTATTGAGGTTTATGGTCTGTGCCTGTTCACCAAAACCTGTTAATTTTCGAACAAGAATTACCCTATTGTTTCCTTCCGGCATGCTACATAAATGGATGATCCTTCTTGTATTGATAGTATTTCTCCTTGGTTTTATTAAAAAAATTAAAGGTAATCATTCATGGTTTACGAGTACAAATTTATTTATAATTAATCCACCATTAATGATTGTTTCTTGCAGACCAAGCAAGATGCTTGAGTGTTGTTCTTGATCATGAGTTTCTCCATTGTCTTCAACCTGTTAAAACATGTAAGATTCAAGCACAGGATGAGTAAACAAGAATTTCAGACATGTTGAAGCACATGGATACAAGTATATGACCTTTGAAATCTTAATACATAGGATAACTTAGAAAAAAATCGGACATATCCATGTCCGGCGGGCGCGTACCGGATCATCCAACCTTCGCACCCGAGTCTGAGTAACATGATCGAGTAAAAGATTTACCTGATGCAATGTTTAGTCTGCGCTTCAACTCTCCTCTGTTGGTAGTCATCTCATCCAATATCTCGGCATCACGATCGTCGTCCTCTTCGGTATGTTCGCTATGAGCACCGAATTCTTCCCCTTCCTGTTTAAAAATTATTATATCTGTGAATCAATGTGTTCATGTCTCATATAAATTGTACAGAACCAGCAGACAGATGGGAAAATGTACCCTGAATGATGTACCGATGACTTCTTCGTACTCGGAAGCATCGAGTTCTTGAAGATGTTTGGGGAGGAAAAATTTCGGAAGGACATGCTGCCTGATGCTTATGAGGAGGAAAAAGGGTAACGGAAACAAGATTCCGGCTATCGGTATCCATGTCACTCCGAAACATAGCAGAAGATATGCAAATTGGAAGAGTGTAAACTTCAAAATGACCTTGAAAGGTACAGATTCCACAAATGATGCATGTGTGCCTTCAAGTACTCTGTCCAAAAATATAGGTTTCAAAAACCATATCAACATTCGATACGTATATATACGTGTGTGTGATATCGGAGACATACTTGTAACGCCTGCCGGGAGTTACGAAGAGTAGCAACATCCGTTCCCAGAACTGGTTCCCCGGGAGGCTGTCAATCGCCATATAAGCAAAGTATCCCCACAGTACCGATGTAGGTATCATTTTCAGTATAGGCACGGCACACATAGACAGTCCCACAAGGAGTGACTGTAACAGGTTGCTTACCCTTTGCTCGTTAACTCTAACGGGCAAATGAGCGTCGATATGCTTCGCAGGATAGAAACTCTCCCTTGCATCTTCCCCGCCGTGACCGTTCATCACGGCATCTTTCAATCCCTTCAACTCTTTATCCACATTAGAAGGCTGCAAATAACATACAATGAAACATGCAGGCATGGATATGTACATAGGAGATAGTATACAGAAGCCTATTGTTATACATACAGAAGGACACGCTTCCATCTCTAAGAACGCTGCTTGCATCTTCCCGTAGATTTCCGATTTGCTCGCTTGTTGCGACATTCCGTCCTTGGCACTTTTCACCATTTTTTTCCTCATTATCTGCAACTTAAAGGGTTTTAATGACGTGTTCTTAAAATGCACACAATATCGGGAAACGATATAACAAATACGACACCCGACCTGCCTCTTGAGAACCGCAAGGCTCTTGGTGTGCATCGGAGATTGCGGAAGGACCCCATTGGAAGGAGGGAGCCCAAGCAACCCACAAATCAAAGTCTGCAACCATGATTCACAAGAAGCATAATGGTAAGCAATAAGCAGAGAACAAAAATCCTCTTCCCCTTTTCAGCGAAAGACGAATAAGAATTTGTACCGTAATTCCCAACACGAGGATGTCGTAATGGTAAGCAGAAGGCTTTTTGAGGTTGAATTCCTCTTGTTGAGCCAACTGTGAAGCAACACTGTGATCAAAGAAGTACAGTCCTGCAACCATCAATGCCGGTACAATGGCAGCGAAAATGTACACAACCGGAACCTCTGTCATATCCTGTGATAAGAGACAAGACATGATGAGAACATGTTCCTCTTCTAGTCTCAACAAAACTAACGGATTCAAAGCTCACCTTTGCCACTGTCCAGTGATACAACGATGCATCGTCCCAAAGAAGTGGGCAGAACAGCCTCCTAGGAACACCAGGACTAACTTTACTAGGTACCATATACGATACAGCAGTCCAACACATTACCATTAATGGAACCCCATAGTCTGCTATAAAACCTCGAAGACTACTGGTTCCGTATGGCCATGATCGTGCATGTCGCGTGCCGAGGGAAGTTAATAGAACCCCGAATGAGAAAATAATTGCCAGCAAGCCATTTGCGTATAGCCAGGAGAACTGATATTCCTCCAAGTTTGGATTTTCACCTTTGGGAATACTGAATTCACTGACCACTCCCTGTATGTATCGAAACATTAGTCATGCTTGTTTCTTGTAAAACAAGTTATTACTCATTCATTCAAATACCTTAATAGCTTCTTGCAGGAAAAGAACAGTAATCAACATGCCGAACAGCTCGCCTGCAATTCTCGTAAACCGGGTGATTATGGTGCATGCATTGAAGATGGAAAGAAGAATGAGCATCAAAGATGTCCATACGCAGACCCTAGGAAGGAAATGTAAACAAATTAATATCATCTTATTCGTATTCGATTACGTATGAATATATATATATATATACATTTACCATGCAGTCCAAGCCAAAAAAAGTTTTTGTCCCAATTCTGGTCTTCCTTTGCAGAAATTGTACATATAATTGTACATTATAACTGTTGGCTCTGCAACTCCTACTATCAACAATGGCTGCCCACCAAAGATGGAGTGAATGACTCCACAAATAGCTGTGGAAGCCAATGTTTCCACCGTGCTAAGGGTTCCATCTGAAGCAAGAAACAAAATTAACCCTTTTTTGTTAGCCAAATCATTTTATAATTTTAGGAGCGTAAATGAACCGAGCTTGAACGAACAAGGTTTTATTCTTGTTCATTTATTTTTTTCTTCTTAAAGGTGTTTATGTTTGATTCTTGTTTGTATTCGTTTGTTTGGTTTTTAAAAGTATTTATGTTTTTTTATATAGCGTTTACGAATAGGGACATAACTAAAGATTTATAAAGGGGACCAAAGAAAATTAAAAAAACTAAAAATTTATAAAGGACGAACAAAATTAAAATTAAAATTTTTGAGGGAACTATATTAAGATCTTACAAAATTTGAAGGGATTATAGAACTTATTTTACCCTTTTTCTAAAAAAATCTATTTCATTCCCAATGAAAAAGGAAAGGTTGGCGGGGACCATGCCCCTTTTCCCTATGTTCCCTTGTTTATGAACACGTTCGTTCAATGTACACGTATATTTTTATTTATTTATTTGTTAAAATGATTAAATTACTCTATTAGTCTTTAAACTCCTTAAGTTTCACCGTTTGAACCTCAAAGCTCATAGTGTATTCAATTTAGTCCTCATTTTCACCAATATTTAAAAAGTAAAAAAATAAAAGGAAAATAAGAATTGGGTAAAGGAGCTTGTAATTGAGTCGATAAATGATATTGTTCATAAACATAAATGAACCGAACACATATCTATTCGTTTTCGCTCGTTTATTAAACAAATATAAAAAATCTCCTTACTCGTATATTTAACTTAATAAATAAAAATATACGACTAATTCACGAATAATTCGTCGAACATTATATTCATTTACACCTGTATGATTTGCTTTTGAAAGTACTGAAACAAATGCAGTACCTGTATCTCGACTCAATTGCTCCCCAAAGGCAATAACAGGAAGAGCAGAAGCAAAGAAGATGTAGGCAGTTGGAGCTAATATCCTGAGATACATACATACACGTATTCATACGGTGAGAAATATGAATAAAAATAACAAATTTGCAGAACAAGAACGTATAAATACCGAAAGCCTGGCCAAATCCAATCCTGCTTGTAATATTCTCTTCTTCCCTCAATGTCCTTGATTATCCCCTCCAATGGACTTCCTAGCATCCCCATAACTGATTCAAGAAAATAAAAGAAACCTTTTCTTACATCAAATCTTACAACCTATAATTCTAACAAGACATGTAACTGTCATGCATGCATGCATGTATTTATGTACGTCTGTACGTGAATACATTGAAAAAGAACCAATTATACCAGCATTTACAGTTCTTGGAAACGGAAATGTGAAAAGGTGCCGGAGCCAAGAGTTTCCGAGGTGAAAGATGGTCGGAAATTTCAGATTGTTTTGTTTTTTCCTTCTGTCGTCGACTCTTTCACAAAGAAGAAAAGTGGTACAAATAAGGAAGTTTTAAAAGGACCATGTTTTCCTATCTGTTTGCAGAAAATTTCTGAAGGAGAAAGAGGGGCGAAGGAATTCAGAAACAGACTGCGACTGTTGCGGGGTCTTGTCTATTTATGGTCCCTTAAACTGGCATGCTAGATCTTCTGTGCCAATTGAATTGATGGGGTAAAATTCACAACAAAAATCTTGTTATCTAAACGTGGACTGTCATTCGGTCTCCCGTTAAAAATTATTAAAAAAATAA
The DNA here is from genome assembly GCA_035048815.1 of Abelmoschus esculentus. Taxonomy (NCBI): domain Eukaryota; kingdom Viridiplantae; phylum Streptophyta; class Magnoliopsida; order Malvales; family Malvaceae; genus Abelmoschus; species Abelmoschus esculentus. Next base: position 14,329,412 of record JAUCBN010000035.1, on the reverse strand, counting down.
ATTTTAAACTATAATTTAATTTTTACGTTCCAAACCCTGTACCCTAAAAATATTATTTATCCTTGATTCATTAAATTCTAACCACAACCCTTAACTTTAAATCCTAAACTTATTATTTTAAAACACAACAAAGGGTAAACAATTTACACCCTATATTTCAAGGGTACTTTTAAGTTGTTGAATTTTTAAAAAGTTAATTAAGTCTATTAATTATTTTACACCCATTTAAGCTCTTAAACCAATAAATTTAATTCATTAAATCTTTTGTTAGATTTTAAACATCAAATTTTGATATTTTCTTAAACATCAATTTTTGATATTTTTTCTTCAAATATTATCATGTCACTGGCTAAGTTCTATAACGTGATTATGGGTGATAATGAGTATGACCGGCTCGGGAGGAACTACTCGGGTTTCGCTTAGTCAAAGCTCGGCTTGAGTGAGCTCGACTCAGACTCGAGTTTGGGTCGAGACCTTAATGAGTCGAGTCGAGCCTACCCAAACTCGGCTCGAAAAGCTCGTGAACAGGCTCAGAATAACTATATTTTATATATGCTACGTATGCACTAAAAGTATTCTCTTTAGCAAAAGAAAAGCAATAACATAAATTAGGAGAAATCTACTAAGAATAAATTAACTAAAATAAATTGGGCATTTCCCCCTTTTTTGATGTTGATTATGAAAAGGGTTACTAACGAAACCCTATATTTCATTAAAAAAAATTATAGCAATTTGCCTATTTTGAGTCAAGCCGAGTCAAGCCTAACGAGCTTCGAGCCCGAGCTGAGCCTAATAGTATTGTTTTCGAGCTGAGTCCGAGCCTAAAATTTCGAACTCGCCGAGCCGAGCCTGGTCACGCTCGAGCTTAATTCGACTTGTTATCACCCCTAAACATGACATTTGCATATTTAAAAAAATATACATTTTTATAATTTTTATAAGCATTTTAAAACTTTTTTAAAAAATTAAATAAAATATAAAAAATTCTAAAAATAGGAAGTGATTATATTGTAACACGATACGTTGTACTAATTAGTTCAAAAAACTATTAGATTTAACGATCGACATTAGTAAAAAAGATAAATAAATAAAATTTTGAAGTATAAAAGTTTAATCTAGTGAAAAAACTTTAAAACTTAATTATTTTTATTTTAAAGTTTAAATCCTTATAATATCTAGATTTTATTATAATTTGTCATTTAATTATTGTGATATCATTTGAAACATTTGAAATTAATTTTTCACAATATTATTCTCTTTTTGTTATATAAAAAATATTCAAATATAGTTAGAAAATCTTTAAAGTTCATAACATATGAGATTTTAAAATTGTCAATTGTTAAAAAAATTGAAATGAAATATCAATTTGTTAGTTTTAAAAACAAAAGGCTCCCCCTTACTTAAGGCATCACTAAGTGTTAGTCCAACAAATATGATATCCTATTTGAATTAAAAAGCAAGTAAAGCAAATAAGAACAAATTCAACTAAAATTTACTACACTTGAACTAAAGGAAGAATATGAAGCCTTCCTTCTTCAAGTGTTATTCCTTGTGTGTATGGAGCTCCCCCTTGATGTTGCAATTGGTTGCTCAATTCTCCATCACACCTAAAACAAGACAATCAAGTATTTTTTAGTATCCAAATTGCTTTAGATCCTTTAACATTAATAGCACAAATTTTAGTCTCCTTAGGAATCTATTTTTTAATTTCATCCTTTTTAGTTGAACTGATTAGTCATTTTGGGACCTAAACACTTCTAAAACATTTTTCCATTAATAAATCTAGAGGCACTAGATTGCATCACATAAAAGTTTGATTTTCCCAAATTATTTTTCTTTTCAAGCTCTTTGAAAATCAGATCTTTTTATTTCTTAAGATCATCTAATGCACATTGATGATCTTTTTCTATCTTTTGAAGTAAGTTTTGTAAATCAAATACTTTGAGTTCAAACTCCTTTAATCTTGCTTCAAATTCAAAATTAGTTTTTGAAAGCAAATTGATGGAGGCACGAAAGTCCTTTTCGTTCCACCTTTGTTAGATTTACGACTGCACTATGGAAAATAAGAACGCAAATATTTTGTGAAATTGAAATAGTAATATTAACTACTCGATTAACTAAATAATGAAAGATAAATATAATAAAAGTGATGCTAGGTTGAATGCTTCATATAGGAAGATCCAGTTGTATTATTTATTCACTTATTAATGCAATGGGTTGAACTGCCGCCTCGACAGATCGCACTAAGGATCGTCGTAACTGCCTAGGAGGGGTTATGTCTTATCGACAATTCAACTTTTTATAGTTCAAAAGAGCCTACTTGTATGCCTTCTTCCTTATCCCTAAGCGAAGAGAATTGTTGAAACCCACGTCTTGATGATACCTCCCGACGTGAATCAAGGGTGAATGATAAACCTCTGAAAGGTTTAGAACATGATATAGTCGACGACTAAAAGTTTGTGAAAGAGAAAATCCGACTCGACTCCCTTAAACCTAAACCTAATAAGTGCTTTATATATTCCAAGCCCTAAGTTGAAGTTTCCATGTAAGGAAAGAGTTCTAAAGGGGAAAAAAATACAACTCCTAATTAAATATAATATTTTATTCTTATTTTCTAAAATAAAGTCGTGGCGGGTGCTTTATCTGTAATTCAGCATTTATCTTCTCAATTGGCCATCTCTATGATGTAGTTTCCTTTCTAAGAAATAAAACTATCAAACGCATATGTTTTATGCCAAATAATAGATAAATTAATAAAATCAGTGTTCGGATGCTGAAGTATAGAAAATAACCAAAAATATTCATTATCGCCTTTAAATATGTCTTTATTATCAATAAACGAGTGGGAAAATGATATAAAAATAAGGAATTTTGAGTACTCATCACAAATCATTTTCTACTTTTAATTTTGAAATCAATTTATTATTTTTAGAAAATGAAGCTTTAAATTCAAAAGTCAATTTATCATAGGTTTCTTGTAACTCATTAAAAGTATACGAATTTAAATTGGATGAGTTAGAAGTTACCTCTCTCTCATTGAGGGCCATCAAACATAAGTGGGCTACCTCATCTTTGGTGGATTCCTCATCACTCCAAGTGGCAACATAAGCTTTCTTCTTTGAAGATGATCTCCTTTTCTAGCTCTTGAGAGATTCCTTCAATTTTTTTTCAATTTGTGCTTTGAAGATTTCTTTACATCGTTATTCACGAATCGAGCAAAGTCAATGAAGAGTTGGGTTATCTCTTTATCTTTTTCACTATCCTCCTTACTTGAATCTTCAATGTGAATACAATTGAAAGATTTGAGAGCAATAATGTTGACATTCACACCAAACTCTATCTTTTTCTTCTTCCCCATCAATCTTATCTCTTATTTCTTCTTCTCCTCTTCTCTTCTCTTCTCTTTCTTTCTTTATTATTTGGTGTGTAAGGAGAGAACCCGTGATGATAGAGAATCTGTCTAACATCTTTGAAATGTATTCTTCTAATTTATCTTGAGGTTCTTAAACTTTTGATTGAGGAGTCCAATCTTGGTCTCCTTTACTTCATTTATTCCATCGTATATAACTTCCAAATTATCCCAAACTTTCTTGACACTTTCAAAAGAGGATATGTTCTCGTAGATGTTGGGATAAAATGCACAGAAGAGAATGTTCAATGTTTTGCAATTAAGTGTTATCATCTTGCGATCTTTCACGCTCCATTCTACCTTTATTCCTTGTGGCATAAAAGGGTCATCTTCAACTATGTCCCAAAGATTGTAGTACCTAGTTTTGATGAAGTACATCATTCTTGTCTTCCAATGAGCTTAGTTGAACCTGTCAAAGAAATGTGGCATGTTAATGGATAGAGCCATGAATCATCAGTTGATCGGATATTGGTCGAGCTTGCAGGATTACCTCAATAGGATGTTAATACTCTTCAATAGAACCTCGTTTTGATACCAATTATTAGGCTCGATGCACAACTGATCTTGCTTGTCAAGTGATGGAGAAATGATAATTTAAGTGTAATCTGGTGGAAGCATATAAGATAAACAATTTGCACAAGGATTTATAGTGGTTTAAACTTCGAACAAGGATTTCCAAATTCACTAAGAATTTTTTCCTTTTGAGGCTAAAGGGTTAACTTGACAACCTAGATTCAATTCTCGAATCTATCATCCAAAGTTCACAACCCAAACTTTGAGAATTCACTCAAATAAGAGAAAAATTAGCAAACTAGTAATCCTTCTAATAAGGTTAATGTTTGCAATCTAATCTCTCACCCAATTTCTTAAGACACTTGAGTATACATAGATATTTAAGCTCACAAGTGTTTGTCTACCCAATAATAGGAAATTAAGCACTAGATAATTCTTTCATCATAAGTTGTTGACAATGGAAACACTAGTCTCTACATGATGCTTGAGACTTCCTTTTATCATCCCAATTGAGCTTCTAGCCATTTATGACCATTGAGATTGATTTAGAGTCGTTTGGAGCTGATTTTCATGCTAATTTCTATTTCTGGTGTAGGTGGTATCAAAACATATGGTAGCCGTTTCGATACTGCCACTTTGGGAAATAATCGTTAGTTTTTTTATAAAGTCGTTTGTGTTTTCATAAAACCGTTAGAAGTGTATTGAAACACCTAAAACAAGTTTCGATACTAGTGTATCAAAATGTGTGCTTTCTGTATCGAAATCAAAATTCATAGTTATAAACTGTATCAAAACGGTCCAAGATCGTATCAAAACACCTTTTTATTTTTTTCTTTGAAAAACTTAGCAATATCAAAATGCCTAGGAGACGTATCGAAATGCCTAGGACATTTTCTCCTTGTAACACCCTAATTTTCCCCAAATTTTTAAATCTAAATCCCTAATTTGAATCCTAGAAATTGGGAATTTCAAATTCTGAATCTAGTTTTTTTTTTTTAAAATTCTAGAAGTTTAAAGGTTCATTTGAAAAGTTTTAAAAACTTTAGACCCTTATTTTGTAATTTGCCCATTTTCTTTTTGGGAATCAATTCTTCCTTTTTTCTCACTTCAGTTATTTTTTGTGTTTATTTCTCTCCTTAATTCTCATTCATTTCTTACCAATTGCTTTTCAATCCGAATCTAATCTTGAGTGGTCTTTTGAATTGTTCTTCACTTTCGTTCTGGTGTGTTGGTAAGTTTTCAAGTCCTTTTTCTTTTTATTTTAGTTTGTATCTAATATGGTGTTAAAGGAGGTGTTGTTTGATTCTTGTTTTTGATCGGGTGTTAAGAGGTTTTGGTTTAGTTTTTACTTGGTTTTAGAATCGAATTAAAAAGGGGGCTCTGAATCGTGTTTTGATTCGAATTGAGAAAGGGGAGAGAATTGAAATTTTGAAATTGGGAATTTCTATAAATTTTCTAGATTTTCTCGAAAAATCTATCCAGCCCGACCCATGTCCTGACCAACCCGATCCATGACCCGATTGACCCAACCCGAGACCTAACCCGACCCAAACTCGGATGACGTCACTGTTGACGTCAGTGCTGATGTCAATATTGACCTGATGACGTTAACATTGATAAGTGCTGACATCATCGTTGATCAATGTTGACGTTAGCATTGACTTTTTCTGACTCGATTCCACTCTATGCTTTTCGATGTCATGAGTTCGATAGAGAGCTATCCGTTTTTAGAAATTCAAACCTAAAGTATCATTTTTAAGGCTCTTTAGTTCAAATATTCTATCGAATATTTTCTTTATCTGAATCTGAAATCAATTTTCTATCTGGTTCATGTGACGTGGATTCAGACCCTGAGTTTCTGCCTCCTTCTCCTCCTAGACGACCTCCTCCTCCTCAGACTTCGGGATACACACGTGAGTTTTCAGGTTATTTTTGTTTGTGTATTTATTCTTGTATAGTGGCATAGTATTGTGTCTTATGGTTTCGTTACTCGTAGGTTCTACACCCACTCGACCTAGTGCTAGGGCTGAGTCTAGTAAACGTTATTCTCGATGTTGAGCTATTTTCTTCAAATGTGTCTCTTCTGAAAATTCTGTTTACTGCTGCGTGTGTAGATTTTGCTATTTCTGTATGATCATGTTCATTGCATCATTCCTGTAATTTTTCTGAGTTAATTCATATGTCATGCTCTGAGTTTTATAATTGCATATTTGTTTCGGAAAGTATCATGCATGCCTCATGTTAGTTTGTAAGGCACGCATTTTAATTTTGTATTATGTTCATGTCATTGCATTGGTTGGATTATCTGTACGAGGAGGTTCAATGATATCATCACTTTTTATTCAGTGGCTAAACCTTTGGATAGAGTTTTCACTTCTGTTTAGTAGCTCTACCTTCGGGTTGAGTTTCCACTTTTGATGGTGTGACGGAGTTAGAGTGGTTCAGGGAACCTACTTTTCTGATGACGTTCAATGATGGGTGCATATCATTCATTCATTATATCATATGTATGTTCTATTCTATGATACAATATTCTGTACTCTCATTATGTTTATCTGCACACTAGAGACATACTAGGCTCCCTAGCTTACACTCTCTCAATTTCTGTTCCAGATTCCTATACCTAGGCTACGATACTTGGAGGATCCTGATTTTCAGAACTTCTACGTATATTTTTCATATTTCAGAATAATAATGCATATTTCAAATATTTAATTATTATTGAACATTAGACTTGGGACATATATTCGGTTTTCCGAACAATTATTGTTTATTATTTATGGGTTGAATCTTTAAATAATTTATAAGTTAAGTTTTCAGTATCATTCTATTATTATTTATTTAATAATTTATCAGAATTTATATTTAATTTTTATAAACCCTAACTTGTAAGACAAGTTTTTGTTATAGTATGCTCAAAGACCAATCATATGATAATTGTAAGAATACTTTTATTTACCAATTTTATTGAATAAAGGCATTACCATTGTTGTTTTCAGATATATGTGTCATGTATAACATAAACTAAGAAATAATAGGTTTGTATAATAATATATGTATTATTATTAAAAGATCCTTAGTCAAGTATTATTATGGGTATGGACAATAATAATAGGCTTAAGACTAACATGTGATTAATTGATGACAATGAGCTATCATTGACATAGAGATGTCAGAATTAGTACATGAATATATTAGTAGAGAATAATATATTAGATTGACCCACTATGAGCATATATCTTTGATTATTATGTGACGATCCCGATATTGCTCATAGTGATAAATATATGTATGATCCTTAGACTTGAGATTATTACTATCTCAACATATGTTGTTTTATGTTTTGATGCAGTTAAATGTGTCTCGTAATTAGTTATACTATAAAAACTGACATTGGACATATTACAATGTATGTAGTGAGATATGAATGATCAAGATAGAATTTGTCATTCCTACATAATAGGAAAATATATCAAAGACCACTTAATTGATTGAGACTAGAAATTCATGGCCATGCATGAATACGTTGATATGAGATATCACAAATTATTCATTAAAAGTAGCCTACTCTAGACATCAAGAAACATTAAAATAGGTTATACAAGTGTGACTATTCCAAGACTTGTGCCTATTAAAGATATAAGAGGACAAAATGATATAATACATTAAAATAGTTAGACACGAACATGGTACATCGAATCATGATCTCTTGTAACTTAGATGACAATGATATATTGCTAGATGTCACTCATTGTTTGTAATATTAGAATTGTTCTAATATTATTACTAATGTTACAATGAGCCTACAGGGTCACACTCAATGGTTAAAAGGAGCAAAAAATTTATATGTATAAGTTGTTATATTTAATTCCGAATTTTGAACAATGGACATATAATTAAAGTAATTATATCTTTTTTTTTTAAATTTGAATGAAATATAGATTCTAAAATTTAAGGAAATAATTAATTTAAGGAAATAATTTATTTCCTAAAGAAATTCTGAATAAAACTCTTATACCTAGGGTTTCACATATATATAAAGGATCTTTGGGTCTAACAGCCAAAAATAGAGAACTCCAAATTCCCAAACCCTAAAATCACGAAAAACAGTTTTTTGAGATTTGCTCTCTCAACTGGGTGAACTGAGTAGAGGCCGAGACGATATTCGTGGAGGCTAAAGATTCGGATCATCGAACGAACGTGATTGTAGCAGATCCAGTTACTGTTTTTGCTTCTTATCATAGAACCCAATATAAGTCAATCACATCTCTTCCTCTCGATTTCGGATTAAACGTACATGGATCATTGGAAGACCGTCGCAATTTTGTTCCGTTGCGCCATGGGGTGTGCCGACGGTCCCAACAGTTTTAATAGCGTAAACCCTAAGTTTTAATCTAAGAAATTAGGTTAAATTTAGGGGTTAGAGTCCTCTTTGGTTTCTTTAAAACATTTGAAACAGATTTAAAAGCTTTAGAAAATGTCTCAAACTTATTTTCAAGTTGTTTGGACTTAAAACTATTTTTGAAATATTTTTAAAGCAATCCAAAACTATTTGTCAATTATTATATCAAAATATTAGTTCTACAAACGTCTTTGTATGTTGAAAACAATGACAAATTCACGTTTGTGGAGTTTGGGCCTATGTTCACCCTAAACTTTTTAAAGTTCATATATTTATCCTTAATTTTTATAAATTTTATGTATTCATCTTTAAATTTTTATAATATTTAAGGTTTGTATCCATCATGAAATTTTAAAATTTTATATGCACCCACCTTCAAATAAATTTTTAAATTAACCACCGATTGAACATCAATACAATAATATCAATTTATTAATTAAAAGTTCATTGATATTTAATTTAAATTTAATAAATAGTTAATTGAATTTAAGTTATAGATTTAAAATCTAATTAAAGAAAATAGGATTCTCCACCTATAATAAGAGAGTGTAATTTTAAAAAAGGGACCTCGTTAATAATTTTTTCTAAAATTTTATTCGATCAAAACTAAAAAAGAAGTTCAATAATTCTTGAGAGAAGTTGTTGCCCCTCAATCGGAGGAAAACTTTTTTATCCTTTAATCTTTTATATTTTTCGAAAAATAATATAACTATAAATTTGCTCATCACCTCTTAAAATTTATGTTTTTCCTTTCACTTTTAAGTCATGATTTTGTCTCTGAGAAAAACACAATTCAGAGAAAAAAGAGAGCCCAACATTATTTGTACCTCTAAGTAAAGGGCGGAAATCGTCTTTCTTTCTCATATTTTTTTCCATGCTTTTGTTTTAAGATAGAAAGTTTAGTGTTTAGGATTTAAGGTTAGGGTTGTGGTTATAGTTTAGAGAATTAGAGATAGAGTGTAGTATTTAGGGTGTACAATTTAGAGTTTATGATATAAAAAATAAGGGTTAAGGTTTAAAATTTAATTTTTTAAAAAATTTAATAGGAGATATGTAAGAAGGAATAATAAAGAGAGCAAAAGGATTTTTGCTCCTACGTCAAGTACATGACATACGCACAATAAAAAGTAAAAATCTCGTCTCCTAATCATGACTTACTCTATATCTCATACTAAAATTTAAAAAATAAATAAATTCTAAACCCTAACCCTAAATTTTTACATCCTAAGCTCTAAATCATACACCCTGAAATATACATAATTTCCCTAATTTTCTGAACCATAGCCATAATTCTATAAATTTGAACCCTAAATCTTAAACTCACTAATTCAAAGTGAGGCACCAAAAAAGACACAATAAAAGAATAGACGATTTACACCTACAATAAAATAAGAAAGACGCTAAGGGAACATTAAGAAGAATTATTAAAAAAATCAATTAAATTTTTGATTTTTTGATTTAATTAAAATTTCAAATTAATAAATAAGTTTTTATAAAATTTTAAAGCATAAGAGATTAATTAGGTAAAAAATAAACGCTCATGATACTCTTAAGCTTAGATTTTATTATAAAACTGTCATTTAACTATCTGTTGACCATCAAGACGATAATACCAATGTATTAATTAAAAGTTCGTTAATGCTTAATTAAAGTTCAAAAAGTAGTTAATTAAATTTAAGTAAAATTAAATGTTTTACGGGTTTGATTATGATTTCGGATTGGCTCTTCTTTAGCTTCATTTTTCTCGGTGCTTTAGCTTTCTTCCCATTAATTTGTTAATATATTAAAATTTATTAAAATAAGATAATAAAAGTATCATCTCAATCGTAATTTATTTTCCTTCAAATTTCATGCTAAAAGTTTCAATATCCGCCGTCAAAAATTGATAAATACAGTAATATAATATTTTTTATTATTTTTTCTTTCTTTTAGTCAATGATCCACATGATATTATTATAATATTTTTTAGCTAATATGGTGATTACATGTGTCACTATCCCATTAAATAAAAAACATTAAATCTTGGTGCTGAAGAATATCAAATCTATGTCCTATAGAACCAAAAGGAGTGGGACAATCCCGTGACACGTATCATTAATGAGATGGTGACACGTATCATCACCTCATTGGTTGATAAAAGTATAATAACAATCACGTGATTTTTAATTTGTAACGGTGGAGATATTAATTTAAAAATAAAATATCAGATATCATTTTGTTAAAAAAATAATTGAGATATTAAAACAAAATACTCGGGTACAAGTATGGTATTAAATATATAGTTATCCTATAATTAATTATATCTAGATGTGCTTAACAAATTAAACAACTTGTGACCTAGTCGAACTCGATTTGATCAAAACTCGGTAAATATTCGATTTGAGTTAACTTGAATTTTACTCGACTCGAGATCTCAACGAGTTGAGTCGAGTAAAGCCTAACTTGACTTAGTAAGTTCGGAAGCAACTCATTATTTTTTAAAAGCATTTCTTAGTAATTACTTTAAAATTATCTTATTCAAAAAATAAATCTAAAGAATAATTATTAATTTGTGGATTGTTCCTTTAGTTTTACTATGTTAGTTTGGTGTATCTGTGTATTGTTACTTTAAAATTTAGACTTTGAAATTGATTTATAAACTCTTTTGATAGTTTGATTAATTTTTTTAATTTATGTTAATATTAAGCTCCTTATAGAATTATTAAATATACTTTTAGTTAAAAATAAGATAATTTTTAGTGAGCTTAACAAGCAATGAGTCTAAGTAGCAAATTTTTTTAAGAAGCACGAGTCGAGTAGTGTTCAACTCGCGATCGACTCGCTCAATAATCACCTCTAATTACAAATCCCTAAAAGTCGTATTCTATTAATTATATTCAACCCTAAACTCTAAATCCTAATTACTAAACCCTAATACCAAGGACGAAGTAGATATGTAATGAGTAAGGCTCTTGTCTCTCCTAATCTTTTTTGGTATAATAGCATTTGAGTCCCTACTAGTTTAAATAGTAGTCAAATAAGATATTTATCCCTCCCAACGTTTAATCCTAACTTCGTCCTTGTCTAACACTAAACCTAAACCTAAACCTAAACACTAATCATTAAAATCATAAATCATAAATTTTAAACTCTAAAATTAAACTTAAATTTTAAACCCTAAACTCTAAATTTTAAATCGTAAACTATTTCCTTTAAATTATCTATAGTTTCATCATATTAAGAAACTTGTGAGGTTAGTTTCTGAGAAGGTTGTACTAAGATGGATAAACTACCATTTAAAGAAAAGGCGGTATGAGAAAATAATTACAGACTTTTATTTTAGGTTAGACGGTTCATACAACAATAAAAGTACATTGCTTTATTTTGTTTGACAAAGACATATACATAATGTTGTATTTCTTATCATAAAGTTATAAAATTATTGGTCTAGTGGCAAAAGCATAATATTTTTTTAATAATAAAATAATTTAAATCTTCTAATAAAACGGTGATATGTCTTATCGTTTGATTAAATAATTAATTTATTTTATTTTATTAAATTTAAGATCCAATTGATATATTATATAAATGAAGAAGATCAAATATATAATTATATTAATTTTATTTAACAGTTTTTCTGTTAGATTTTAACAGTGAATGACTTGATTAGAATCACTTAAATAATTATATGGTATAATTCTCAAAAATAAAAATATATTAATCAAATTAACACCAATTCTATAATTAAATGATTATCTGTATAGTTTACCCTAAAAATTCTTCTTTATTTCTTCTTGATTAGATCTGATATGTTTGTTTATGTTACAAAACCTTTAAATCTTTTAAATATATTTTTGTTTTTTAAATTAGGGTTTAAGGAGGAGTTTATGATTTATGGAGGATGAATCTGATGCTAATATTTAAATTAAAGCTAAAAAATATTAAAAAACAAAAAGATTAATGGGTTATTTAACTTAAATTTTAATTTTGATTTGAAATATGATTAATTGTATGTCGAGTTTATAATAATTTTAATATTTATTTAAAAATTATTAAAAAATTAATAGTGTGTAATATTATTGGTCTGTGTTTCATTCTAAATTCATACTCTCTTACCCCCTCTCTCTTCATTTTTAATGAAATTTTAAAAAAATATTTTGTTCGTTTTATAATTTTATTAAAGAAATAAATTTAAATATTTATAAAAGGATAATTATTCGATGCACAAACGATTATGAAAATTTTATTACACAAAGGCAATACTTTTAGGGTTTGAGGATTCCTTTTATGGTAAAAAGTATATGTAAAATTAAAATTGATTTTGATATAACAAAGAAGTTAAAGGACCAATATGAAATAAATTCTTAAGTCCTTAAGTCAAACAAATAACTTTAAGTCAAACCAAAAACACAAAACATTTTTCTAAGTGTTTTTCAAAGTTAAACTTTTGTTTTTGTCACAAGCGTTTCGATACGCTTGAAAATGGTTTCGATACGACCTGCAAAATTTAAACTAAGTTCTTCATGTTTTGACAAGTGTTTCGATATGATCTTGGACTGTTTTGATACATTTTGAATCTGTGAAAAATTGTTTTGAAACACTTAAAGTTAGTATCGAAATAGGTGTTTCGATACAATCATTTGTTGTTTCGATATCGTCCTATACTTTATGAAATTAATTAAAAATTCAAGTTGTTTCGATAGGCCACATCAACATTTCGATATCAGGTCAATTTCCCCAACAACTCTTTTAGCTTTAAATGTTTTTGACCCTTGTTTGACAGGTAAACTTTAAAAGTTTGTTAACCCATTTCAAAATGATACTATGGGCATTTCGATACCATTTTTAACAATCACAAAATGTTTTGGTACAACTCTATAGATGTTTCGACAAGCCCCTTGTTTTAAAGATAGACCATTTCGATACGTTTACATAGCGTTTCAATACCCCCATTAAATGCACCCAACATCTCTTTCTATTTTGGTACTGTTTCGATATAGGTAGTCCACGTTTCGATACCGGTAGTTGTAGAAGTGCATTTATGGTGAAAAGTTGAAGGTATAACGTTTATATTTATGATTCCAACAACTTCAATGGTTAGAATTCAATGAGAATGTATAAAAACAAGCAATTCAAGCAACAACAACAACTATTGAAAATCAAGCAAACATCCAAGCATCCAAATCCAACTCCAAGCACTTCAATGTCAAATTCTTATTACTCAACTCTTGTACTTCATTTATATTCATTGTATTTGAGTTTGGGAGTGAAATACTTGTAACTGGGTAATATTTTCTATGAGAGAAACCTTAAATTGTCACTCTACTTTTCCTTGTTATCTTGTGAGGCTAAGTCAATCTTTGGATAGAAAGATTGACTTATTTGTAAAAGTTATTCCTTGAACTTAGAAAAAGGTTAAATTCTTACTGTAATGGGTTGAAAATCCTTATTGGGAGCTAAGGTGGTGAATGTAGAGCTTTGTTTTAAGCTTGAACTACTATAAATTCTATTGTCTCAAAAATTTTCTTATTTTCTTAAAATCATCCCACAAATTTTAAAAGTTTCAATTCATCCCCTCTTGGCTAAATCACATTGATTATCCACTCAACAGTATATCTATTTGAGTGTCATGGCCTGCGAGCCCAACGATGGGGTTATTGCAGTCCAATCTGCCCAACCCTATCTCACCAAGGTTTTGGGCTTGCCAAATCCACTGTCCATTCATCTTATGTGAACAAACAATGTGAACATAGGGAATTCTTTCCATATTTAGTCGAGAATATTCTTAGAATTATATTTTGTAATATGATAAGATTTTATCGAGACGGTTGATGTAAATCAATAGGGACTTTCGGATGTAATGAGGGTCAACTATAAATAAAAACTCACCCCTCCTCACAATTCACTTCATCATTGACTAATAAAACATTCACTTAAACAAAAACTTTCTCTTATTTTGTCTTTCATTTCTTTTCTTGTTCATTTTTTTGTTTAGAGGCTGACTTAGGCGAGTCGTCATCTAAGGTCACACGATTTTTCTAGAGCGATTCTAGACTCATAACAAGTGATATCAAAGCTAAGTTGTTTGGAAGAAATGGCACCAAAAAATGCTAACGATGTCCCAGCAACTGATCGTGAGACTTGTGCTACTGGAAAATTGAGGAAAAGCTCAAGGGACATTATCTTTACGATGGAAAAGAGGGTTAGCAAGCTTGATTACTTTATTGTGGAGGTCAAGGAGGCTCAAGAGACTGTGGAATCATACCATGAGAAAATTGATTCCATTGAAGGTAACTTTGCCAACAGGATGCAGGTGATGCTAGATGAGACGTTTGTAAAGTTGTATGAGAGGGACGATACCCTTGAAATTTCTATTGCGTTTATGAGAAAAGAGATGACTGAGATCAAGAGTGAGTTGCGTATCTACAAGGCGGCTATGCAAAGTGATGTGCTAGGATACTTAGCAGCACAAAAGTCGAAGATTGATGTTTTAAAGCCAAAGGAGTTCAACAGGGCAAGGACCATCCAGGACGTGGAGAACTCCATATGGGGATTGGAACAATATTTCGACTGATGGATATCGAGGATGATAATACAAAGGTAAACATTGTATCTTTTTACTTGGTTGATGAGCTCTTTTATGGTGGTGACACAAGAGTTTAGAGAAGAGCACCATCAAGACATGGAAGAAATTTGATAACGAATTCAATGAGCAATTTTATTCAAAGAATGCTATTTAGGAAGCCCACAAGAAGATGCATCATTTGAACTATGATGGGTCAATCCTTGACTACGTCAAAAAGTTCAAGGAAATCCAGCTTCAACTCAAGAACATGGATGAGTAGGAGGGATATTACACCTTCAAAAATGGATTGCAAGGATGGGCGTAGATGAAATTGAATTGGATGGGGTTGTGGATCTTTCCAAATCCATTAGTGTAGCAGAGTCCATTGTGCAATTTGAGATCCCGAAACCCAATTCTTCCAAAAACAAAGCCAAAGTTCAAGGGTAATGGTGGGCGAGGAAAGGAAAAATCTGGAAAAATGTATGGGAAATACCATAAACCATCCAATACTTTAAAAGCCATAAAAAGTCCATGGGAGAAGAAGAACGAGGGACCCATAAAGTGATACTTCTGAAAAAAACCACATAGGATAAGGAATTGTCCTGAGAAGGCATAGATTCATTCCATCAAAAGATATAGAGAGACCGAAAATGTGGCGATCAAGCTCAACTTGATTATGAGCTCTGTTCAATTCAAGAGTGGCCATAAACAAAAGGGACTAATGTTTGTAGATATCATTATTGCAGGCAAGAACTTGAGTTCACTAATGGACACAAGTGCCTCAAAAATGTCCAATGAAGCTACCAAGAAACTTGACCTTCAAGTGGAGAAGGCAAGTGGAATGATCAAGACTGTTAATTTCAAGGAGAGACTGATTGTGGGAATAGCAAAAGGGGTCAAGCTTGAACTTGGAAGTCGGTTTGGTAAGGAAAACATCAAGGTAATCCCACTTGATGACTTTGATTTTGTTATTGTCTTAGAATTCCTTGATCGGATTAATGCATTATTTTCCTGATTTACCGATTATATTTGCATATTGGATCTGGACCAAAAATTCCTTGTTCCCACAAATTGAGAGACAAGACTAGAGGCCAAGATGATTTCTGCCATCCAATTTTCCAAGAGGTTTGTGCGCAAGGAGACTACAACCTACTTGGTTGCCTTGAAAAGTGACGATTCTTTGATACCGATAGAAGTTCCAACAGAAGTGGAACAAATATTGGAAGACATCACACATATGATGTCTTCTGAATTGTTGAAGCAATTGCCACCGAAAAGGGAAGTGGATCATAAGATTGAGTTGATCCCCTAATACGGAGGCACCAACAAGAGCTCTACCAAAATTGACACACCAAAGTTAGAGGAGTTGAGAAGATAACTTAAGGATTTGTTGGCTGTTGAGTACATTAGATCATCCAAATCCCCTTATGGTGCACCTATTTTGTTCCAAGAAAAACATGATGGTTCTCTTCAGATGTGTATCGATTATCGAGCGTTGAAAAAGCTCGTAGTGAAGAACAAGTATCTGATTCCCTTCATTGCAGACCTGTTCGATCAACTTGGGAGTGCAAGGTGGTTCACCAAGTTAGATCTCATATAGGGATACTATTAAGTGAGGATAGCTGAAGGTGATAAGCCAAAGACTACATTTGTGACCCAATATGGCTCGTTTGAGTTCCTTGTGATGCCTTTCAACCGCACTAATGCTCCAACAACATTTTGCACCCTCATGAATAAGGTATTAGATTCATTCTTGGATTGTTTTTTTGTTGTTTACCTTGATGACATTGTGGTGTATAGTGAGACCTTGGAGAAGATCATAAAATACTTGAGACATATTTTCTAGGTACTTCGAGAGAATGAGCTATGTGTCAAGAGGGAGAAGTCCTCATTCACTCAGAAGGAAGTGTAATTCTTAGTCCAAATCATTGGATGTGGCGTGATCCTTATGGATAGGTACAAGGTTCGAGCCATGAAGAATGAGAGCCACTAACCAAGGTGATGGAGTTAAGATCATTTCTTGGATTGGCCAACTACTACTGGCATTTCGTTAAAGGTTATTCTATGATCACCACACCCTTGAACAATTTGTTAAAAAAGGCCAAGAAGTGGGACTGAAGTGAGGAGTGTCAAAGGATCTTTGAGAAACTGAAAGAATCTATGTTTAGTAAGCCTGTGTTAACATTATCGAACTATGCCAAGCCGTTCAAAGTTCATGTTGATGCATCTGATGTAGCCATTGGGGGAGTTCTTATGCAAGGACACCCGGTTGCTTTTGAGAGTCGAAAGCTTAATGAAGCAGAGAGGCGATACACCATCCAAAAAAGGAGATGACCGCAGTTGTTCAGTGTTTGCAGACTTGGAGACATTACTTGTTGAGTTTGAGATTTTAGGTATTCATTGATAACGTTGCCAACAGTTATTTTCTAACACAAAATAAATTATCTCCCAAATAGGCACAATAGCAAATGTTCTTAGTGGAATTTGACTTTGTCATGGAGTACAAGACGGGGAAGGCCAATTGTTTGGCTGATGCCTTAAATCGAAAGTGCAACATAGAGTTCATCAGTAGACCCGAAGGACTATTGTTATCACGCATAAATTATGACCCAACGACTCATTCCTTGATCAATCACACAAAAGAAGGTAAGTCTAGACGGTTTTGGCTGGAGAATGACCTTTTGTACACAAAGGGACGTCGCCTCTATGTCTCGCAATTAGGGGTGTGCAAGAAAATCGAAAAAACGAACTCGAACCCAAAAACCCGAACCGAAATTTTGGTTAACCAAACCAAATAAATCAGTTTCAGTTTCGTTTTTTAATTATAGAATACTAATTCGTTTACGATTTTTATTTTTATAAAATTTTGGATAATTGAACCGACCGATAATATTATATTATATATTTATATATTTATATTATATTGTCATTCAATATATGTATTTATTTCCCTAGCCTTATTCTATCAATGTTCTACCGACTCGACTCTTTCTCTTCTCTTCACTTTCTAGTCGACTCTTTTTCTTCTCCTCACTTTCTAGTTTTTAATTTTCTCTTATTCAATATCTATTTCTCACAATTTCACATAAAAATAAAATCCCAGATTCTTAAGCATCCGTCAATTTACTAATCAAGCAACTCAACCACTCAGTATCAATATTAATCTTCAACGATCAACACTATTAGCATGAAGAAATTATTCTACGGGTAAATATATTTAATTTTTACTTTTTTATATATTTTTAATTTTATTTTAGAATTTACTTATAATGGACTGATCTATCTATAAAATGTAGTTCTCTTTAGTTATATCCCTTTCTGGATCTAGGTTTCAATTTACCATGTATTTGGAGATCTCTCAATAGTCAATACTTAAATCTTCTATTATAGATATGAAACCTCTTTTATAAAGTTGGATGGATTCATTGTTATGGTCTTTGTGATGATTTGAAGTTAAATTTGGTTTGGAAGCACTTTTTATGGAGTAGATTTTTTTATTGAGGGTTTAGTGGAAAATGGACATTGATTTTTATATATGTGTCAAAATGGGTGATAATTGTTGTTGTGTCACTCGACTTTGTTGTATTTACCTCAGGTGTCGATTAAGTGGAAAGGTTTTATTATCACCCATCTTTTCTGTATGAACAATATTAACAATTAGGGTTTTTAAATTGTAATATTCAGGGGATTTTTGGCTCTAAAATTAGATGTTTTATATATTTTTAATTGGTATTATTTTTGTTGGATTTAAAATTTAGGTAACATTTTATTCTTTAGTGGTTATAATAATTTTGTAGTGGTATATTTTTATTTGTAAACTGAAATATTTTGTTATTTTATTTTACAGATGTCTTCTATCCCTAAATATTAAAGTGTTTCAATAGAAACTGATGATAGTAATCTTGAATTTTCAGAATCCAACCAGCCTCAAAATCAGACTCATTCAACAACATAGTAAACTCAATGTTCAATGTTTCCGCCCTCAAAAAAGGCCAGAAAAGGAGTTGACAGCAAAAAAAGATCTTGGGTAGGGGATCATTTCACTAAATCTAAATCTCTTGGTGAAAATATAGCTATATGCTCGTACTGTGACAAATAAATTGCTTGTGCATCTTATAATAAAACTATTTCTTTGTCTAATCATCTATCAAGGTATAAAAAGTATCCACCTAATATGGATAAGCCTATATTTTTTTTATCATTTCAGCCTGGTTGTGTGCGTCTTGATGATTCAATACAACCTCTTAGACTTGAAAATTAAAAATTTGATCATGATGCTTATAGGAAAGCATTAGTAAAAATGGTGGTTGTTAATGAATTAGCTTTTAAGTTTGTAGAACGTGAAGGTTTTCTTGAATTTTGTAAGTGATGCAATCGAAGTTTACTGTTCCTTCACATTGAACTATAACTAGGGATTGTTTTGGTATATATAGGAAGAAGAAGAATAAGTTAAAATATTTTTAAGCATACTAAGTCTAGAGTTTGTTTGACAACTGATACATGGACTTCTTGCCAAAGTCTTAGTTACATGTGTTTGACTACCCATTTCATTGATGAAAATTAGAATTTGCATAATTTTTTTAAATTTTTGTCCAATTTTTAATCATGCTAGGAAAGCAATTGAAAAAATTGTAGATGGATGTTTGATTGATTGGAGAATTAGAAATATATTTACAATAACAGTAGACAATGCTAGTTCTAATGATGTGGGGATTGCTCATTTGAGAGAAAGACTTAATAGTTGGGATGGATGTTCTTTAAATACTGAATTTTTGTATATGATATTTGTTTCTCATATCTTAAATTTAATTGTTAAAGATGGTTTGAAAGAATGTGATCGTTCTGTTTTTTAGATGTGTACTGCTGTTAGATATGTTCGTTCTTCTCTAGTTAGATTACAAAGGTTTAAGACTTGTGTGCAATAAGAGAAGATTGATAACAAGAGTCTTGTGTGCTTGGATGTAAAAACTAGATGAAACTCTATATTTTTAATGCTAGAAAATATTTTAAAATGTCAAAAAAAACTTTTGATTTGTTGTCTAAAAATGATGGTGGATATTGTGCTAAGTTAGCCAAGTATGATGGAATTCTTACTGATGATGATTGAGATTGCATTCGTAACTTAATTCTTTTTAAAAGATTTTTTATGAAACTACAATAAAATTGTCCGGTTCGCTTTATGTCACTGAAAATATGTATTTGCCAGAAATTTTTAGAATTAAAATTTTGATTTCAATGAAATGTGATAGTTCATCAGATCTTAAACTTAGAAAAATGATATTAAGCATGAAGAAGAAGCAAGAAAAATATTAGGGGAACATTAATAACATCAATTTGATGTTATTTATTGTTGTCCTTCTTGATCCAAGACATAAATAAAAATATGTTAATTGGGTGAATGAGATATTATTTGAAGAATATATTATAATGGAATTGCGTGAAAGAATTATCATGCTTTATCTTCTATGTTTGTTTCATATGTTATTATGTTTGATGAAAATGATAAGGAGTTAAATTTTAGTGTTACTCCCATAAATTCAGAGGTGAATGCTATTGATATTAATGATATGGATGATGTTTAAACTATGTTAGAACATCAATTTGAGGTACAAACTAGATATGGTGGTTTGCAAAAAAAAAACAGTTAGATGAGTATCTACCCAAAGATTGTGAAAAAAAATTTGGTTAAACTTTTGACATATTAGATTGGTAGAGAAAGCATGCTGCAAGATTTTTTATTGTTTCTCGAATGACTAAGGATGTGTTAACTATGCCTATCTCTACAGTTGCATCTAAATCGACATTTAGTACTAGTGGTCAAGTTCTTGATCCATTTAGGAGTTCATTGAGTCCTAGAACAGTGCATGCATTAATTTGAGATCAAGATTGATTGAGGACTTCACATTCTTCACTTTTTGTAGATGAGACATTTAAAGATTTAAAAAAGCTTGAATCAAGTAAAATATATTTTAGTTTTTCTTTTCTTCATCTGTTTTCTTTCTATTATATTTACTTAACTGACTAATATTTTTTTTAATTTTTTAGATTTAGTAGATGCTGCAATCATAAAAGATATAGAAATTCTCAAAATGTACGAAAATTAAGCTTGTTGCTGTGATTTTCTTCAAGTACTAGATTTTAGTTTCGATCGTTTAATTCTTTCTCTAGTCTTAATCATCATTTTGTTATGACTCCGTCTTTCTACCTACTGGTATTATACATTTAATTCTCTTTTGAATATTTGTTAGGTTTATAAGTTGTAATTAGATAACTTTATGTTCTATTATGATTATATTTTTATAATGGATGACAATGTTTATTTTATTAGGATTATTATTATGGACTTTTGATTTTTATTGGATGATGTTTATGTATAAATTATAATTATCTCTAACATTTGCAATACTAGTACATGCAAATTGCAAAGTGCAAACGTTGCACATATGCAGTATGCTTTCATAATTCTGACATGTTTCAACTTTTAAAAGATTATTCACTAGTATTGTTTATAATATTTTATTAAATGATGTTTTATTATAAAGTGTTTGAAATATTATCCATAGTGTTATTTTTATAAGTATGTAATTTTTTAACATGTTTAAATTTATGAACAAAGTAAAAAAAACTCGTTACCTGAATCGAACTAATTTTTTTGGTTAACCGACTAAATAGTTAATTGGTTGAGCAGATATGGTTTAGGGTCGAGAACTTGATAACACTAATTTATCGATTAACCGAAATAATTTACTAAAGTTTAATAGAACCCGGTTTTGCACACCCCTACCCGCAATACATGAAGTTGCGGAAAGAACTCATGCGAGAATACCATGATTCCAAGTGGGTTGGCCATCTAGGAGTGCACCGTACGATTATATTGTTAGTGGATCGGTATTATTGGCCGTACATGGATGATGACGTGGAGGTCTATGTGAAGACTTGTCTTATTTGCCAGCAAGACAAGATCGAAGCCAAGAAACCAATAGGGTTGTTGCAACCATTACCGATTCTGGAGCGACCATGTAAGAGTATATCCATGGACTTTATAGTCAGTTTGCTGAATAATGATGGGTTTGTCAGTATTATCATGGTTGTTGACAGATTTTCAAAGTATGACACCTTCATTCCTGATTGCAATGAGTGCCCAGCTAAGGAAGCTGCTCGACTTTTCCTCAAAAATATGGTGAAGTATTGGGGGTGCAAAGTATGATTATGAGTGACCGAGACTCTCGCTTCACGGGTAAGTTTTGGACTGAGTTGTTCAAGTTGATGGGAACAGACTTGAACATGCCCACGAGTGTTCATCCACAAACTGATGAGAAAAACGAATGAGTGAATGCATTGTTGAAGATTTATCTTAGACACTATGCAAGTGCGACTCAGCATGACTAGCCAAAGTTGCTAGATGTGGCCCAATTTTCTTAGAACTTGTAGTAGATGAATGCCACAAACCGAAGTCCTTTTTGAGATCGTGAACAGACAACAACCACTCGTTCTCAATGCTGTTGTGCTCCTTTATAAGGGGACTAATCCATCAGCTTACCACGTTGTCAAGGCGTGAAAAGAGCTTCTTGACTTAGCTTGAGCTTTTTTGCATAAAGTGGGTAAGCGGACCAAAAAATTGATTGATCAAAGGCACAGGGACAAAGATTTTCAAATTGAAGACCAAGTCCTTGCTAAACTAAACTTGGTATTATGGAAACAAAGAGTGCACAAGGGAGTTTGTGCGACGGTAAATATCAATAGATAAATATTATATTTTGTAATTTTTATTAAATAGATAAATATTATATTTATAAGGTAAATATTAATATTTAAGTTTACAAACATAATATAATGAACATTCTTATCACGCGATCAATTAATAAATATCAAATTTTTTAAATAAATATTGTGTTTTATTACCCAAAAATCAAGAAAACCTGAGACAATATCTATAAGTGCTCAAGGGCAACCATCCCATCAAATTTTCGTACTCCCTTACCTTCAAATACAACAAAGCAGTGTATGATTCCGTTCTTTCCGTATATGATACACATGAATTCCAAGCAATTTTGAGAGTAAAAATAATCAAAGACTTATCCTTCAGTTGAGTACAAAGCCAATTCAGCTCTCCGTACCAATCCAACATTACTCGATGCAATCCACAAAGACCTGCAAAAAGATGGTTCTCGGCAGTGACGGATGCAACTATTATATAGAGTGGGTCTAAACTCACCCTAAATTTTTTAAAGTTTATAAATCTACTTTTTAATTTTTAAAATTTTATGAGTTAACCTTTATTTTTTTACGTTATGAGTCGTGTTCACCTTAAAATTTTAAATTTTTATATGTGTTTATCCTCAAATATTTTTTTCTAGATCCGCCACGGTTCCAAGATTCATGGCCACCATCACATAGTACATAACAATCCTCATTTACCAACCTCATATGCTGCAATCTCTTCCTTTGAACACATAGACCCGAGTTCAAGTCAGCCATAATGACCCTTCAGCAGAGAGCAAGTCTTTAAACAGATGAACAAGGCAAGCTTTGTTCCAGGTGATAGGATCCTTAACACCGAGCCAGCGAGCCCACCCCCACTCTTGGGTTTACAAATGTCTTTCCAAGTGACTCTAGCAGCCACATCCATTCCTTTCCAAAAAGAATCTCATGCAAAAACTTTCAATTTAGCCAATCACCCCTTAAGAAGAATAACGTGTCTACACCATAGCTGACCACACTAAAGTTAATACTCTTAATGAGTTGCAATATGCCCGCATAACTAAGAACTCTGCTAGACCAGTGCCCTAGTCTAGCCTTCATCCCTTCAATAAGCCAGTGCAGTCTTTATCAGTTAATCTCCCAGTGACCAGGGAAATTCATAAATATCTCACTGATAAGTACCCAATTTTGAACCCAGTATTTAACCTCATAACTCACATGCTATCAATAAGTCATATGCAAAGCAAAGATGGGTGACTTTCACCCTTTTACACTTAAGATGGTATTGAAAAACACCATTATCAGCAGCAAAGTCAAATAAATGAAGAAAAAAAAGACATTCATTGCAAGAAAAAAAAAGGTAGGGGAAGAAGGAATTTTATTGTACATATTTAACCAGGGTTATTGCAAGCACAAAATTATTAGTGATAGCTCAACACTAGCATCCCCTACAGGATTAAGGGCACTAATGGCCTCAGATATAGAAGTTAGGTACACAGTGGAAACTAAGGGACCTGAAAAATTGTGTACCCGGATTTTTTAGGTACTAATTTTTTAGTTTGTATTCTGATACATTTAAATTGTGTACCCGTAAAATTTAAATACCGGGCTAATTAGGTAACCGATATTCGATTCATATTTTTTATTTTAAAATTAAAAAAATCGCTTATTAAAATCATAAGCTTTAAAATTTTATATTACATGACCAAACATAAAAATTAGTGATTTAAACATAAAAATTAGTGATTTAAAGTTAATTTTAGAATATTTAGATATTTATTAAAGTTTATCACTGAAATGATATTAAAAATATTAATTTCATTTTATTCTTTTGGTGTTAACAAATTATTAAAAATATATTTAAATTTTTTAAAACTTAAAAATATATAATACAAACATAGAATTAATTTAAAGATTTAAATTTAATTTTAGGTACAAGCATTGAAAATCTATAATAAAAATATAATTAAAAATTAAACATATATAAATTAAAATTAGTCAAGTCGGTCGGGTACCCAATAATTAAAAGAAATGGCCCAAACCTGATTCAAATATTCTCAGGTTGAGTATCTAACCCG
Source organism: Abelmoschus esculentus (assembly GCA_035048815.1). Lineage (NCBI taxonomy): Eukaryota > Viridiplantae > Streptophyta > Magnoliopsida > Malvales > Malvaceae > Abelmoschus > Abelmoschus esculentus. Next base: position 14,304,765 of record JAUCBN010000035.1, on the reverse strand, counting down.
TCAAGTAATTTTTTTTAATTTTAGATAATCAGATAGGATAATTTTAAACAATCCTAATCGAAACACATATACAGTTGTTGATTTTCCCTCAATGACTTTAGTTACTTCCACTAGCTCAACATTAGTCCCTTTAGTACTAATTACCTCAGTAGTAATAACAAGCTCAACATCAGCATTTACAAGTAAATCAGAATTAGGAGGAGCAACATGAATAGAACTCTTAAGATCAGAATATGCATGAACAAGAACATTTACTACATGAGCCACATTTAGTGATGTTCAAAAATATTCGATCCGGTAAATCTGATCCGATTATAAATTGATCTAATCCGAACAATAAGATATCCAGTTCAGTTTTTATTTTTGGATCGGATATCCGATTTGATTTTAAGTTTTCCAGATCGAATACGGATCACAATATTTTAAGTTTCGGATTATCCGAAAATCTAAAAATTCAAATTTTAAGATATCCGCTTTTTTATAAATCGGATACGGATTACTATATCATCGATCCGAAAACTCGAATATCCAAAAAAATCAAATCCGGTTTAATCCGATATCCGATAATAAACTCGAATGTACTTCACTTTTGGACAGATAGTATCTAAACAATAAGAGCAACAAGATGGCATCCATGGGATTTTCACCTTGACAAACATCATTGATTTATCCTTAACAAGTATAGTGCGTGGAATTTTAGCCTCAGGTTCTACTTTTATGTAAACTTCTGAAAACTCTAACCGCTCCCTAGTAGTTGTAATTAGGGTTGAGCAAAACTCGAACAAATTCGAAAAAAATTGAATTTGATTCGATTCGAGGTAAAAATACTCGACTCAAAATTTTATAAACTCGACTCGACTCGAAAAAATTTCAAATAAAATTTGAGTTGTAAAATAAAATTAAAATAACTTGAATAACTCAAAATTTTTAATAATTAGAAGATTTATTTTTAAGTTAGAGACAAGTCCTTCATTTTATGATATATATATATTGATACGTAAAAATATACAAAAATTATTGCTACATATAAAAAAATGCGAACAAATATATATACATCTCTTATATGATTAGTGAAAGTTTTTAAATTAAATAAAATCTTATTATATCATAATAAATAATTATAATTATATTTTTGTAAGAAATCGAAAACTTGACTCGAAAACTTTTTAAATAAAAGCTTAAATGATAAAATTAAACTCGTCAATTTGAATAACTTAAATTTTTTGACTCGACTCAATTGAACGCTGACCTCTAATTATAACGGTGTCCATATATACAAGAAAATCCCTAGGGCAATGAATTGACCTTAGCCAGGACTGATTTTCCCCAAAGTGATTCAATAATTTTCTTCAATACAATGAAATTTGGGGCAAGATCAATGAATTGACTTATCAGCGAATGCTTTCAATCAAAAATATCTTCCGTAAAGAGCTCAGATGGTAAATCAACAGCAAATGAATCATCAAACATTATCGGTGGGAAGAAACCCAGGGTTTGCCCATGTTGAAACAAGAAAAGGAAAATGTAAAATATGTTTGACAAAATAATAAGGAAAGAGATTATTTCTTCATTGAAAAGACACGCATATATATACAAAATTGTTGTGCAAATTAACAGCTTTTATGCTGCAATAACCAACGCCATTTGGTGCAGATTTTATGCAGCAATTAACAGCTTTTATTCTGCAATAACCAACGCCATTTGGTGCAGATTTTATGCTGCAGTAATTAGCGTCAGCTAGTACTCTTCAACATTCACCCTGCTTTTCTTTCTTCTGTGACAAGTTGTGTGCAGGCTTCTTCATAAGATACCACGTTAAGCCTTTGTCGAAACTCAGTAAAATACATACTCGATAAAGCTTTAGTGAAGCCATCAGCTACTTGGTGTAAAGCTGGAACATAATTGATTTGGACTAGTTTCTCAGAAACCTTTTCTCGCACAAAATGTACATCCAAGTCAATGTGTTTGGTTTTTGAATGATAAACAGGGTTCATACTCATTGAAACTGCACTTGTGCTATCACTCCAGACAATTGGAATCTTTCCTTGAACTTGTCCCATTTCTGTCATTAGGGACCTTAGCCAAATAACATCTGAAACCGTATCTGCAATGTTTTTATATTCAGCCTCCATTGTCGACCTTGATACACTCTTTTGTTTTTTTGAACTCCAGATAACCAAACTATTTCCCAAGTAAACACATCCTCCGGAAATGGAACGCCTATCATCGAGGTTGCTTCCCCAGTCAGCATCAGCAAATGCCACTATGCTAGGTTTCTGATTCCTGGAACGGAACATAAGGCCATGATTGAGAGATCCATTGAGGTATCTTAGTATCCTCTTTACAGCATCCCAATGTCCTTCGTAAGGAGAATGTATGTATTGAACAACTTTGTTGACACTGAAGGTAATGTCAGGTCGCGTGTGGCACAAATAAAGTAAGGCTCCAACAATGCTTCTGTAGCCTTGTGCATCACTTATGAGACTTCCAGTATCTTTGGTTAATTTTACCGAGGGAAGAAATGGAGTGGTTGCTGCTTTAGCTTTGTCCATTTTTGCTCTTTCCAATAAGTCCAAGATGTACTTCTTCTGACTAAGAAATAAGAAATCCTTGCTCCTTCGAACTTCAATACCAAGAAAATAATTCAAGGCACCCATGTCCTTTAAGCTGAAACTCAGCTGACTAACAACATTGTTGATAACAGTATCTGAACTGCCAGTAATCACAATATCATCGACATAAACTAATGCATATGTGAAGACATTCTTATCAATTTGAACAAATAATGATGTATCTGCTTCAGACCTACTAAAACCAATAGTAAGAAAATAATCTTTAAGCTTTGAATACCAGTTTCTTGGGGCTTGGCGTAGTCCATAAAGTGAGTACTAGCTGGCGCTAATTACTGCAGCATAAAATCTGCACCAAATGGCGTTGGTTATTGCAGAATAAAAGCTGTTAATTGCTGCATAAAATCTGCACCAAATGGCGTTGGTTATTGCAGCATAAAAGCTGTTAATTTGCACAGCAATTTTGTATATATATGCGTGTCTTTTCAATGAAGAAATAATCCCTTTCCTTATTATTTTGTCAAACATATTTCACATTTTCCTTTTCTTGTTTCAACATGGTATCAATCGCCGAGACCTTCCTGTAAACCAATGCAAACTCGTGCTGGTTCTTTCTTACTTCTTTTCTTCCTGATTGTGTGTGTTTTCTCCATGGCTCTACCTCCCGCATCCTCTTTACCATTACCTGCAGTTGATGAGTCTGGTGGTTCACTGTCGAAGACTGGCAAATCCTTCACAAACAAGAAGGTTAATATTGTTCTCGATGAGTCGAACTTCCTCTTATGGAAGCAGCAGATATTGCTTGCGGTTCGGAGTCATCGCCTTGAAAAACTCCTCACTGGAACCCTCAAGCCCCCTCCGGCAACTGTTCGTGCTGAAAATGGTGATATGGTCGAAAATGAAGAATATGAAGCTTTTGTTGCTCAGGATAGTGCCTTAGCACAGTGGTTACTTTCAACCATCAGTGTTCATTTGCTATCCCAATTTGTTGGTGCGGAAACTGCTGCCGAGATCTGGACCATGGTACTTCAGTTTTTTGCAAGCCGTTCCACGACATCTATCATGAGATTACATTATCGTCTTCGATCTCTTAAAAAAGGCGATTCCTCCATGCGTGTTTATATTTCTCAGGTAAAGGAGGTGTGTGATGCTCTTGCCTCCTGTGGAAGTCCTGTGTTTGTTCTTGAGAAGATTGTCACCATCCTTAATGGTCTGACCATGGAGTATCAGCCCTTTGTTGCCATAATTACCTCTAGCCGTGAACCTTACACTCTTGAAGCTGCAACTTCCCTATTGATTGATGCTGAAACACAGCTCCATAGCTTTCTTACTAATTCTGGTTTTTCACCCAGTCTGAATACAGTGCAGGTCACTAGTTCATCCCCAGTTGTCTCACCTCGACCATTTCGCCCACCTATGACTCAACGAGGAAGAGGAAGATTTGGTCGCACACGCCTTCAGTGCCAACTCTGTGGCAAACTCGGTCATTTGGTGGATCGATGCTGGCATCGTTTTGATGAAAGCTTTACTGGATTTAATGCTAGAGTGACTACCACACAACAAGTTTAAGACACTAGTGCTGCATTAAACCTGTGCACTCTTGATGCTGAGCATATGGATCATGGGTGTCAATGCTCAGTACCTTCAACTTCTGCTCAAGGTGTCCAAGTTACTCCTAATACCAATCAATGGTTTGTGGACACAGGAGCCACACATCATGTCACTCCAGAAGCTGGGTTGGTTGAAGATGGCATCGACTATTCTGGCCCAGGTAAATTGTTAATTGGTAATGGCATGGCTATCCCTATCACTAAAATTGGTCAGGCTCAATTATCCTCTCATGCTCGCATGCTTCAATTGAACAAATTATTACTTGTTCCTCATGTTACTAAGAACCTTCTCTCGGTTTCTAAGCTTGCTAGAGACAACAGAGTCTACCTTGAATTTCATGCTGACACTTGCTTGGTACGAGATGAAGCTTCGGGAACTATTTTACTCAAAGGGCGAGAAGATGGAGGTCTCTATAGTTTTAACACCCCTGTTAATGTTGTTTTTCCTTTAAATAAGTGTAATCCTGAGCTACATATGCTGCACAAATCCTTGGACCTATATGACTTGTGGCATCGTAGGCTAGGCCACCCCGCAAAGGATACACTTCTGCTTGTTTGTAAACGCTTTGATATACCAGTCACTGGTTTAAGTAATAAATCTGAGTCTGTTTGCAAGGCATGTCAAATGGGAAAGAATCATCGTTTGCCATTTCATTCTTCCGCTACGACTTATGCTAGTCCTTTTCATCTTGTCTATATTGATCTTTGGGGACCATCCCATGTATCTTCTAGAGGATTTCGATACTATATTTCATTTGTTGATGCTCATACTCGTCATACTTAGGTTTACCTCCTCAAATACAAGTCCCAAGCATTAGCAGTCTTTCAGTCATTTCAAAAGATGATCTTCACTCAGTTTAATGCCACCATTCGTGAGGTCCAAAGTGACTGGGGGGTGAGTACAGATCACTCTCCACATTGCTCTTGCAGGAAGGGATACTTCATCGCATTACTTGCCCTCATACATCGCAACAAAATGGAACTGTCGAGCGTAAACATCGACATATCATTGAATCGGCCCTGACTCTCCTCGCTCAAGCATCTATGTCTCTACATTACTGGACTTATACTGTGACCACAACAGTGTATCTAATCAATCGACTACCTATAAAGGTTTTGGACGGGCTCTCTCCTTATGAAAAACTGACTGGTCGACCACCTGACTACAAGTTTCTGAAGATATTTGGCTGTAGATGCTATCCACATCTCAGACCCTTTCAAACACACAAGCTGGAGTTTCGCTCTTTACTTTCAACATTTCTGGGTTATAGTCCTGCTCACAAAGGATACTCCTGCTTGGCTCCTGATGGCAAAATATATATTACTCGTAATGTTGTCTTTGATGAATCCACTTTTCCATTTGCAGGCAACTCATGTCAATTGAAGCAACAATCAAGTAATCCTTCTACCTGTCAATCAATCCCTATTGTCACTGATTTGTTTATTGGTAGCAGATCTCATCACACCAATCCAGCAGTAGTTGTATCACCTGCTCCTACACCAGCTGCACCTAATACCTCTCATGCAACTTTACTCGGTAATGATCAGGCTTCTCTATCTGGTGATGTTGTAAATCACCATAGAGATCTCTCAGAAGATCTGCCATGCCCTTCCTTGTCTATGGTTCCTTTAGATCAAGTTGACAACTCAGGATCTCTTGATGATCAAATTAATTCTAGTTCATCTCCAGTAACACCTATGGAAGACACATGTCCAGATGTTACTCATCCAGCTGAGGAACCAGCTACAGATAATTCACCTGTTGTCGAACCCCCTGACAATACACATATTGCTCAAGTTCAGTCACTTAACTCCCACCCTATGATGACTAGAAGCAAAATGGGTATTCGTAAACCCAAGATTTATTTTTGTGAATTAATGGATGATGACATTCCACAATCTGTGCATGATGCTTTACAATGCCCCAAGTGGAAGGCTGCTGTTATGGAGGAATATGATGCCTTACAAAAGAATGGTACATGGACACTAGTTGAGCTACCAAAGGAAAGGAACACCATCGGATGCAAATGGTTATTTAAAGTGAAACGAAATGCTGATGGAACAATATCTCGATACAAAGCTAGGCTCGTAGCAAAAGGATTCTCACAAGTACCAAGGAGAGATTTCATTGATACATTCAGCCCAGTTGTAAAATTCTCAACTGTGAATGTGGTTTTAGCTTTGGCAATTGAAAATCAGTGGAATCTCAGGCAAGTTGATGTCAACAATGCCTTCTTAAATGGTGAGTTGGAAGAGGATGTTTTCATGGATCAACCGAGTGGCTTTGAGAAATTTGACACCTATGGAAACAAACTTGTGTGCAAATTAACAGCTTTTATGCTGCAATAACCAACGCCATTTGGTGCAGATTTTATGCAGCAATTAACAGCTTTTATTCTGCAATAACCAACGCCATTTGGTGCAAATTTTATGCTGCAGTAATTAGCGTCAGCTAGTTTCAACAGCCCATCACCGTCATGCAAAACACCAACAAGAAAAACAGGAACAACTGAAGTAACAAAGAAACTACCAAAATAAGCTAAAATTCACAAGAAAACGACCTAAATCGAGCTAGATATGTTAAAAATTATATTAAAAGAATGCTTCGTATATTATTTCTTTCCAGTATGTACATTATGGCTGATACATCATATATTTATACAAGGAAATAATTATGTAATAGAATTTGTTTCAAACTAATTAATATAGTTGTGAACTAAAAATCTATCGACTCTTTTATCATTCTTCATCATTCCCCTCAAGTCGAGGGTGATATACATCCAAAATCCTCAACTTCGATAACAAATACTCATGTTGAGTAGTTTTAAGCGCCTTTATAAAGATATCAACCATTGATTCGATGAAGTCACATAAAATGTTTAGATAATTCTTTTTCGTATCTTCTCTCTCACAACAGTAAATCTCAATATGCTTGGTACGCTCATGAAACACAGGATTTGTTGCAATCTGAAGTGCAACCTTACTCTCACAGTATAACATCATTGGTTGTCTTTTACCAAAACCAAATTTAGCTAATAATCTTTTTAACCACACTATTTCTAATGATATTGTCATACTTCTATATTCTGCCTCTGTAGAAGATTTAACTATTGTTTTTTTTTTCATTTTCATAAGATTAGTGAATCTCTAATTTGATACAAAAATTAGAAATTGACCTTTTTGTTATTGAAAAAACAATCAAAATCAAAGAATCCAATATGATTTCTTGTCCTGGGTTCTTCTTGATATGCTGAACTACCCTTAATGCAGCTTTCAAATGATTCTCCTTAGGTTATTGCATGAACTGTCTCAAATGTGTACGGACAAAATTATGTCTGACCTTGTATGTGAGAGGTATATTAACCTCTGAATGACTCTCTAAAAAATGATCTTGCCTGGAAGGAGTTTGTCACCTTCTACTTGCTTACATACTTTATTATATTTCATAGTATAAGTCTCAAATATTGCTCTAAAGGTGTCATGGCAGGTTTAGCTCTTCCCACTCTAGATTTTCCAATCAACTCCAAAGCATATTTACGTTGATTGACCATAATTTCTGCCTTAGACTCATGATCTCAAGGCCTAGAAAAAAAATCAACTCTTCAAATCCTTCATTTTAAACTTTGTGTGCAAAAATCCTTTCAAGGAATCAATCATCCTCTTATCATTCCTTGTAATCAATAAATCATTTATATAAATGAGCATTATCACTATCTTATCTGATTTTTACTTAATAAATAGTGAATAATCAAATATGTTCTGTTCATATCCAGCATTTAAGAGGACTTCTTTCAATTTCAGGTTTCATTATTTAGAGGTTTGTTTCACGTCATATAAAAATCTGTTCAGCCTACAGACATGATGCTCCCCTGGTTAAAAAATCAGATGGTAAGCCCATATAAACCTCTTCTATCAAAACACCTTAAAAAAATATATTGTAGACATCAAGCTGAAAAAGAGGTTAATAAAAATAACCGCCAAAGCAAGACTAATCTGATAATAACAAGTTTAACAATTAGAAAAAAGTGTTCAAATAATCCATATTTGGTTCCTTTTACCACTAAACGAGCTTTGAACCTCTCAACATCTTCACTAAAAGTGTATTTAATCTTGTAGATCCATTTGCAACCGATTGGCACTTTACCAGAAAGTAAAGGCACTATAGATCAAGAAGAATTGATTTTTAAAGAATTATTTTTTAAAAAAGAATTAGTTTGCACTACATCAGAAATGAGAATAGAATTTGAAGAAGAAGTTAGAGCAGATCGTAGAGATAAGAAAAAATTTTGTATTCTTCGATCGAAAAGTAAAAGGATAAACAGACTCAAGAAACTTGGTATTTCTATTGACAAAATTTTTTTGAGTAACCCATAAACATTGAAGGTATAGCTCTAGGGGAAAATTTATCTGTAACATATGGGACAATAGCATAACAAAGACAAAAGGCCTTTAGTTTGGAAATATTTGAAAAAACTTTATACAAAGACTCATAACGTGTTTTTCAATTGAGAACAGAAGATGAGAGTTTATTAATAAGATAATATGTTTACGCTCAGCAACACTATTCTGTTGAGAAGTATAGATACAAGAAGATTGATGAATTATTCTCAAAGAAGTGAACAAAGAATTACAATCAAGATTAAAAAAATATGTTCTATTATCACTCCTAATAATCTTGATAATGGAATCAAATTGAGTTTTTATCAATGCCAAAAAATATTTAAGATATAAGATGACATCACTCTTTAATTTTAGAAGATAAATTCAAATTACATGAAAATAATCATCAACAATGATAAAAAAAAATCTTTGATTGCTATGAGTAAGAATCCCAGAAATCAATATGTATTAGATAAAAAAGGATATTTTAATCTAGATCTTCTAGTAGCAAAAGGCATTCTAATTTTTTTTTGCTAAAGGATATATTGAGCAACAAGACAAGCAATGAAGATTAAAGTTGCTAGAAATCTCAAAAGGTAACTTATGTATAATAATAGCAGAAGCATGTCTTAATCGATGGTTTATATTATTATTATTGTGCAAAAAAGATGATAAAATAGTAGGATAATCAGAAACTGAAAAAACCAGTACATTGAATAGGAAAATACAAACCAACAACTTCTCTACTAGATTTGAAGTAATAAAATATTTTTGATCAATTTTTATAATCTTGTCACTGAAGTGATCTTATAAGATACATAGATCAGGATAAAAGGTAACAATATAATTATGAGTATCGACTAGTTTAAACACAGAGAGATGATTAAGTAAAAATTTTGATATAAATAACACTTTTGTGAGAAGCAAATCAGGGGTTAATTGGTGTGGTCCAGAATAGGTAATAATTTCAGTCTTACCATTAGATAAATAGACAAGATGAGATTCAGAACATAAAATAGGAGAATTCAGGCTATTAAATACAGACACGATATGGTCAGTAGTACCTGTATCTAAAATCCAATAAAGACAAGAATTATTGGTAGGTAACGAATTAGTATTTGTACCTGCAAGATTTACAATGGAATCAAATTGTGGTCGATTAAGAAGGCTTAGAATTTGATTATATTGTCGATGCTTTTTCATTTTGCAGTAGTCACAAGCTCTTGGGAAAAGTCGGAGTCACATGGATCGATATTTGAACAACGATAGATAATCTAAAAAATAATATACGTCAAGTTTAAAAACAAAAATAATTAATTTCGACTTTAAAAATACTATAAAAAACTATATTAAAATATAATTTCTTTATTTCACTGTATTGAGAAATATTTTTTTCATTTCACGATATTAAACGGAATTTGACACATTTTTTTTTCTTGAAGGGAAATTTGACACATTTGATTGTGCCTTTTCAGGGCTTTTTTTTCGTATAAATTACTAATCCTTCTTCTCTGAAAACAAAATAAAGAGGAGACAGTGTTGGAACGGAAACTCGGCCGAGTTAGCGAGCAAGGAGAGAGTGGCCAAAATGTCGTCGTTTCTGCAGTCATTTCTGGATCCTAAGAAAAACTGGTTGGCAGCTATGCATATGAAATCCCTTACCAAACGCCTACGCAAATACGGTACGGTTTCCCCCAAAAGAACCTAACCCTAATTCCCTTTTCTATTTGATTTTGATTGAACTTTAAATGATAATATGTTTTAGGCCTTCGATACGATGATTTATACGATCCTTATTATGATCTGGATATCAAGGAGGCGTTGAATCGGCTGCCCCGTGAGATCGTCGATGCCCGTAACCAACGCCTTAAGCGTGCGATTGACCTCTCCATGAAGCACGAGTATCTTCCTGAAAATCTTCAGGTTTCCTCTCTTTTTTTTTCATTTCCTTTTAAGTTTTGATTAAGATTTTGGAAAACCGTATTTAGTTCGTAATTTTGGCGGAATTTATTTATTGTTTATCTGTATTTTCTGTTTGGATTGAGCTATTATATGCCAGAAACTTTGAATGAATCCAATTACCTATAAATGCTTATGCGCGTAGTCTCATATTGGGATAGAACTAAGGTAGAACTGATTTTCTTACCTATGATTTTGTTACTACAGTTTGTGCTCTTTCTTTTTTATGCTTCTAATCAGTAGGTAACACCATTGATAGAGAAGCCTAATTATTCTGGATTGTTAATGGAAGTAGAAATGTGGGAATGAAACTATTTTCTTTTACCTTTAGGGCTCAATCCCTATAAGGTTATTAAACTAAGTGGATGCAGTTGAAGAACTTAAATTGCATGATTAGTATAATATGATTAATAAATGCCTAATCCATGTATGCTTGCAATTAGTTATTTGGTTAGCAGAAAGGGAATGAGAAAAGATAGCATTACCTATTCAGTGTTTTTGATGAGAGCATGTATTTTATTTCGTGAGTCATGACTCTACTTCGAGATTTCATAATTTATTGGATTTCTATTATTCCTTTGCAGAAAATGCAGACACCATTTAGGAGCTATCTTCAAGAGATGCTTGCCCTTGTAAGTTCTTGAACAATAAAGCACTCTTTACTATTTTCTCTTGAACTCATTTATTTGGCTTTGGCTCCTTCATGCAATTCCAGACATCTATAAGTGTTTGACGTGAGTATTTTCAGTTTATTGTAAGTTTACCTAATAGGAAATTCATACATTCATATCCATGCCTATGTTGAGGGTCCATGCCCATCCTACATTGTTACTTTAGACTATGTTTGAAAATTGAAGGAAAGAGAAGAAAAAAAAAACTTAAGGTATAAGAGTCGTTATATATTTAAAAAATGACAATTGATACGTTCTTCTCCATTTCCTCCAACTTAGTGTAATTACAAAGTGGAGCATTGAGAGAACTTCTGATGTCAGCTTGATTTGTCATTCCTGAAGTTAAGATGGATAGTTCTGGTTGTTTGTATCCATCTCAAAATGCTATTTTTGTAGTTATTATTTTTTGTTTGGATAAATTTTAAATGAGATTTCAATTATTACCGATTGAGAGGAATTTTATGTTCTAAACTTCTAGTTTGCTATGCTAATGTTATTCTGCTTACTAATCATATTTTGCTGATACGATTAGTTGATAGAAGCAAGGCTTAAAATTTAATGTGATTTTTCTGTTTGGGGTTTATATCGTGTAGGTGAAGAAGGAAAATGCAGAGCGAGAAGCTTTGGGAGCTTTGCCTCTGTATCAGCGAACCATTCCTTGAGGTTTTCAGTCTCTTGGAGTTAGTGGTTGTTGAAATTCATCTTCTCCTTTTCTTTTTATATCAAATGATGCTTTGTTAGCTCAAGTGATCTATGTGCCGGTTTTTGAATGGGAATACTATTTGTATTTGCTGCCATGATTATCTTGGGTATTGGGTTTTCCTCAATAAAAAAAAAAAAAATCTGATTTTGAACTCCAGAGCTACTTTATTTGTCTACAAATACATGACTTTGATATGAGTATCTTTTTTACATTTTAAAAGAACATATCGATGGGTGCAAATTGTCTGCCTTTTATTGTGCCTTCATTGGTACCCTACTTTAAAATAATAGGTTTAGTGTTTAGGGTTTAAGATTAAGGGTAGTGGTTAGAGTTTAGAGAAATAGGGGTAAGGTGTATTTTTTGGGTGTAGGATTTAGGGTCTAGGATATGAAAATTAGGGTTAGGATTTAGAATTTAATTTTTAAGAATATTTTAGGAGGTATATAAGGAGGCATGATTTTATGTCACGTGTATTAATGATATATTTCCTGTTTTATTGCTTGTTTTTGTTCATTGTATTTGTTTGGGCCATATAATGGACACAAAAACTGGGTAGACGAAGTCTATTTGATTCTTTATAGCACAGGCATCAATTCGGAGTTTTGTATATGTATGTGTGTAATTAGATGAGTAAATCCATGTGATTGTGAATCAACCATCAAAATGGTGAAATACTGCTTAGGTGAGTGGGATGGATTGAGTGGTTGGCTATGGATATGTTCCAAAGCGTCGGCCGCTGTCAATATCAGCAGCAGGGCAGAGCTGTTAGGTTTCCTCAGACCCCTCAACTTTTGTGGACACAATATCCTGAAACCAAGTGGACATCACAAGTCGATTTCTCAAAGTTGAATCATTTTCATATTATGGTCATAAAGCTCGGTCCCACCTTCGATTCGGACTCCGGGATAAGTTTGAATTTGAGTCGCAACTTAAACTCATCCGAACTAAAAATAAAATTTACTCTCAATGGAAACATACCCTATACCTATCTTGAAAGAAATTTAATAAATTATTAAAAAAAACATAGATTAACTTTTTTTTTTAAATAGTTAGACCTCTTCCAAATTTACTCCCAAGATCCGCCCCTGAATGTGACTCCATTCATGTTCAGAAGAAGCAAAGGAGAAGAGACCAAGACTTTCTTGATATAATCCATAGGCTCGGTGGTTCACATGCAGGTTGATGAGGGTTAGGTTCGGGTGGGTCCGCTGGCCCATTTTCCCTTTATTTATCAGCTTTCTTTAACTAATTAATTAATGAGATATTGGCCCACGTGTTTTCTGCTGCAAGAAAACCCAAAAACAAGCCATATGATAAAATTATAATTATTAATTAATATTTTGTGCGAACCCCAGTTAAGAGTGAACAAAACTTGATTTGAAAAAATTGAAAATTTTGATTCAAGGCGAAAATATTCAATTCAAAATTTTATAAACTCAACTCGAAAAAATTCAAATAAAGTTCGAGTTGTAAAATAAAAATTCGAATAACTCAAAATTTTAGTAATTAAAAGATTAATTTTTAAGTTTGAGACGAGTCTATCATGATTTATATATATACACATTGATATATAAAAATATAAATAAATATTACTACATGTGAAAAATATATATATATATGCATATCTTATATGATTAAAGAAAGTTTTTTAAATTAGAATCAAATTATATTATAACATGATAAATAATTACAATTAAATACTTATAGGAATTCAAAAACTCAACTCGACTTGAATTTTTTAAACTCGAACTCAAACCAAAAAAATTTCAAATGAAGTTTGAGTTATAAAATATGACTCGTCAACTCGAATAACTTAAAACTTTTTGACTCGACACAATCGAATACCCACCCCTAACCCTAGTCACTCTCTCTCTATATAAAATTCATTTACTCTTAGTATTTTTTTATTTTGATCAATCTCTTCGATCGGTGGTCGATAATCAATTTTAGTATTGATTGTTGATCATTGAATCTGTGAATATATTAATTTTTTTTTATTTTTAATTTCTAAGATTGATCTATGCTTATATAACATACCGTTTTTGTTCTTGTGACACGTTTTTCTTTTGTTTGTATGATATGTTTTTGTTTTTGTTTTATGGTTTGATTTATCATGTTTTTGTGACATGTTTCAGCATCCTCTAGCGATCGGTTCTTGTTCACACAAAGATTCAATCGATGTTAGTTTCTAATTTATGTTTTTTCGGTGGTTACTTGGAAAGTTATATCCTCACTCAGTTGATGGTTGTTTGTTGATGAAATCAATCCTAAATAGTAATACTTTCTGCATAATAGATCGGATCGCCTAAAATTCCTCCCTTATTTATGGTCTCGTTTAAAAAGAGACAAAGAGATTCAGAAAACTTTTAAATTTTATTGGTATGCTTATCTCCATAAAAAAATATTTTTTTTATTGTAAAATATTTTAGATTGTTTAATCCAATTATTTTACTTATTGAATGTGATGTAATTATATTTTTTAAAATTTAATAAAAATTCAATAGATTTGTCAAAAAAATTATTAATTAGTTAAATTATTACATTAATTTACAAGATCATCATTTTTAATAGTTAAATGAATTTAATTATTGTTTTCTAACCTCTAAAATATCAAGGATCAAAATTGTTATTATTTTTATAAGGGTAAACTATCCCAGTGACCATCCAACTATTTGAGGATACCTATTTTGGTCACCCAACTAAAGAACTCGTCAATCAGACCACTCAACTTTGAAATCTACCTATTTGAGTCACTTTCGTTAAGATTTTAACAGAAAAATTAACGGTGATGACGTGGTAGTTAATGGTGGTGATGTGGATGTTAATTAAAATCTGTAAAATTACACATTTAATCTCTCTAATTTATTTAATATTTTAATTTAATCTTAATTTAAATTAATAAATAAAAATAATCACCCAATGTGATTATTTTTATTTATTAATTTATTTTTATTAATTATTTAATATATTTTTCTCTCATTGGTAAGAAGGAATGAAGGAAATAAAATGCTAAAGTGTAAAACTAAATTTGATTTTGATATAATAAATAAGTATAAAGACTAATTTGAAATAAATTTTTAAGTCTCTAAGTCAAATTTTTGATTTTAAGTCAAACCAAGAACTTTGAAATAAAATTATAAGTGTTTTTCATACGAGGGTATTGATACCCTAAGGACAAGTATCAATACACCTAGGATTTTTAAAGCTTTGTTCTTGAGATCAAGAACAAGTATCGAAACAAGGTTTGATACCATTTTACACTGCCAACACATGTTTCGAACCAGGTATCGAAACGTCTTTGTATATTTTTAATTAATTTTTAATTTTTTTAAATCATGACTCAAAGTATTGATACTAGTATCGATACACCCTTAATCCCCAACGGTTATTTTAGCATTAAATGAGTCGATCGTTGGTGGCAGTTAATTTTTGATTGGTGGTTAGTCTGTATCGAAACAAGGTTCGATACCCAACATCACAGTTTCAAATGGTATCGAAGCATGTATCGATACCCCCTCTATTAAATGCACAACGACTCTTTCTATTCTTGGTCTGTTTTGAAATATGTAGCTCGTGTTTCGATACCACCTGCTGTAGAGTGTATTTATTATGGGAAGATGAAGTCTCAACAGCATTATTTACATTCCCAACAACTACAACGGTTATAAATCAATTAGAAGGTATAAAATAAAGCATTTTCAACAGCATTAAAGAATTATTGAACCTCAAGCAACATCCAAGCACACAAATCCAACTCAAGGCACTCTGAGTTTGGGGAGAGTTTATTTGTAATTAGGGCAACATATTTCTTGTGAGAGATTTTTATTTGCCTATTTTCCCTTATATCACTTTGCGAGGATTGAATCAATTCTTGGATAGAATAATTGATTCGTATTGTAACGGTTATCCCTTGAACCGAAAAAAAAGTCGAATTCTTTAGTGAATTGGTTTCAAAATACTTAGTGGGAGCTAAGGTAGTGGATGTAGAGCTTGTTCAAAGCTTGAACCACTATAAATCTCTTATCCTTCAATTTTAGCTTTTTACCAAAAAAATTTCTAATCAAATTTTTAATTGTCAATTCACCCCTTCTTGGTCATACTTCAAGATCGATCAACTCAATATAAAGATATTTACAGCTATCCCATGCCCTCCAACTTAACAAACACCCATCCAACGATGAATCACTAAGCCAAAGATGATTCTTGTGTCATAGCATATTCACATGTACTATTAAATGATTAATTTGTCAGTAAAACAACGTTAAAGGAATTACTACCTCCGTTCTATTTTATTTGTTCAATATTAACTTTTTTTGGTCAAATTTTTTAAACTTTGACTCATTATAACTTCAAATTTATCATTGATAAAAATATTAAAAAAATATATATTTTAGAAACCTCTAATCAAGTAGTTTAAGAATATATATTTTATAAAATTTAATAAATTAAAATATTTAAAATAACTATGGTCAAACTTTAAAAAATCTGACTTTGAAAAGTCAATAATAGACATCTTATATGGGACGGAGGGAGTATAAATTTTTAAATCGGCTAATATTTAAATTAAAATATTAAAATATTCAATATTTAAATTAAAATAATAAAATATTTAATAAAAAAATAAATCAAAATAATTAAATATTTAAAATTTAAATATTGAATATTCGAATATTAAATATTTGAATATTTTTATTTAATATCATTAAAATTAAAATATTTGAATATTCAAATTAATATTTTAAAATATTTAATATTTAAATTAAAGTATTCGTTTATTTAATATTCAAATTAAGCTTATTAAATATTTTAATTAGAATATTAAATTTTTAAATATTTTTATTCGAATCAATATATTCTAACATATTTTAATTATATTATTTAAGATTTGAATATTTAGGTATTTTAATTATAATATTTAAGATTTAAATATTAATCGAATAGGATGGGTGCTTCATAAGCTTGAGGGCGTGGGTTCACCTATAATGACATATTTTTAGAGCTTATATCATAAAAATTGTGTTGATTCAATGGTTTACCTATTGGATGGGTGCTTCATAAGCTTTAGGGTATGGTCTCTTAGCTGCAAATACCTTCAACATTTTATTCCTTTCATTCTCTTTTACAAATTAGGTGGTGACACATGTCATCAATTAATTAAGTGATTACTTTTATTTATTAATTTAAATTTAGGATTAAATTAAAATAATAAATAAATTAGAGGGATTAAATGTATAATTTTACAGATATTAGTTAACGTTCATGTCACCAGCATGAACTGCCACGTCATCACCGTTAACTTTTCTATTAAAATTTTAACAACAATGACTCAAATAGGTAGAGTTTCAAAGTTGGGTGGTCTGATTTACGAGTTCTTTAATATCCCTAAATAGTTGGGTGGTCACTGGGGTAGTTTACCCTTTTTATAAATTAATGACTGTACACGTAATTTTACCCAAATATTCTGCAACTAGATTAGGTCCTCATAGATTTTCCCATAGATTGCGGGTCCCAAATCCTTCAGCACCTAGAAATCAGTGTCCCAACCATTACCCATTCCACGTGATATGTTGCTTCTACTACGTCATCTCATGCAGATTTGCATATATGTTATTTTTTCTATTTTTATCAAATATAATATATAATAGTGAAAAAAATATTTATTTCGTTTATTACTTTTACATATTTTTACAAAAAATATATATCGGGTAAACTCTTAAAAAAAATTCGATATTCTTTGTGCTTTTAGGTTTTTATTTTTTATTTTTATGAGTTTTTTAGATATAATCTATAAAATTTTCATTATTTGTAGGTGTATAATTCTAAAAAACTATTAACTAAACATATATTCTTAAACTAAAAATCAAATCTTTTAACGTCTAAAATAAATAAAAATTCTTATAAAAATACAATTATTATAACTAAAAACCACGTAACACACATATATATTAAGTATTTTTTATTTAAATATAGTCATAATTACAATAACATATTATTATAACTTTGACACCATCGATTAGAATTCAAATATTGTACAATATATTCATTTCTAATTTCTAATGATAAAAACTCTTATAAAAATATAATTAAATCCCTTTCGGTTATAAAAAATAATCAATGAATTAATCTATGTGATAAATAATTATTATTTATATATATTTTAAATTTAAATTTTAATTCATGAAAATAAAGATTTTAAAAATTAAAGTCACGCGGATGAATTCGGATTCGGATTAAACCGTAAAGACAATAATAACAAATTACTATCTAAGAATGTCAAATTTGTAAATATTCCAAACCCCGAGGGGTATTTGTTAGTAGATCATGCATATAAGGCCTTTCCCTCCCAAAACAACACCATTATCTGTTTTCTTCTTACCATTAAAAATTCGACACTACACTTCGTAGAAATGAGAGTGGTCGTCTTGTTGTCGGTGCTCCTTTGCGCCGCCTACCGTATCGCACTTTCCGCCACCACCGGTACGGTGGCGGACGGTAAGAACTTATATATTATATCTACAAAGTATTTTTTTATTATTTTTTTGCATATATTTTTTGTTGCCATAAGAGATATCGATCTTATCCGTAGCCAAATAGACATCGACACTAAAACAAATAAATATTAATCAGATTATAAAGTGTTTCATTATACTCGTTTAGTTACATAAATAAAAAAAATATTAATTATTATATGTTATTAAAATAACTTATTATGATATAAATAATTAATATAAGTTTAAACTTAAAATTATAAAAACAGTAATAACTTTAGTAAAATATAAAACTTCTTTAAAACTAGTCAAATATATTTTTATATGAATCAAATTATACGGAAGGTTAAAAAAAATAAATGAAATTAATTTGGATTAAATATTATAAATTTTATTATGGAACAATATTTTTAAATTATTTTTATTAGGATTTAAATCTTTGATTTTATTAAGAAATTTAATATTTTAATCCCGTTGATTAGCTGATTATTAATAATTTTAAATATATTTAGGATAACAAAGTGCATTCAATTCGAATAAGGTTATATTTATGAGTAATGTTATATTTGAGTTATCCAATTAATAAATATAACTTTTAAGAATTACATAGCCCAAATATAACCTTACCTAAAAATAAGTGACCTAATATAACCTTACCTAAATATAATCATATTCATAATTGAGTGGCCTTTTTTTTAGTTTACCCATATATTTGTTGTTTACCCTATTAGCTGACTATTTTTAGTTAATATGCCAAAAGTTGCCGAGCTGCTTTCTATTTTCAGACATCCTTTGATTTATCGAAAACATTTCAGGGTTATTAGAAAATGGTAACTTCGAGCTAGCCCCGAATGCCTCGAGCATGAACGGCACCGTGGTGGTCGGGCGTTACGCGATACCGGGATGGGAAAATGATGGCTTCATCGAATACATAAAGTCGGGGCAAAAACAAGGGGACATGTTGCTGGTGGTGCCGGAGGGAGCTTATGCGGTCCGGCTAGGGAACGAGGCATCGATTAAGCAGAACATAAAGGTGATCAAGGGGATGTACTATTCCATAACGTTCAGTGCCGCTCGTACTTGTGCTCAAGAGGAGCGGTTGAACGTTACGGTAGCACCGGATTCCGGCGTGCTGCCAATCCAAACAGTGTACACTAGCAGCGGTTGGGACAACTATGCTTGGGCATTCAAAACGGAATCCGATGCGATCACGTTGATTATTCACAATCCGGGAGTCGAGGAGGATCCGGCTTGCGGACCACTCATTGACGCGGTTGCGATCAAGGCTTTATATCCTCCCAAACCTACTAACAGTAAGTTGAATTGTGTTCGGTACATCAAATATTAATCCGACAATTTCATTTAAAAAAACTATTGCAGTACCTACCACGTTGGTCCATTATTTTGTCACATGCAGAGAACATATTGAAAAATGCTGGTTTTGAAGAAGGTCCATACATATTCCCCAACACTCCATGGGGTGTCCTAATCCCACCAAACATCGAGGACGACCACTCGCCGCTCCCCGGCTGGGTGGTCGAATCCCTCAAGGCAGTCAAATACATCGATTCTGCCCATTACTCGGTACCTCAAGGCCGAAGAGCCGTGGAGCTAGTCGGCGGGAAGGAGAGTGCACTCGCTCAAATAACAAGGACCATCATTGGCAAAACATACAGGCTTTCGTTCTCGGTGGGCGACGCTAACAACTCCTGCAAGGGCTCTCTGGTGGTCGAGGCATTCGCCGGCAAGGATACACTCAAAGTCCCGTATGCGTCGAACGGTAGCGGCGGATTCAAGCGAGCCGCATTGACATTCCGGGCTGTTTCCAACAGGACAAGAATCATGTTCCTTAGCACGTTTTATACTATGAAAAGTGATGACTTTTCTTCGCTGTGTGGACCTGTCGTCGATGATGTGAAGCTTTTAAGTATCCCTAAACCATGATCGCATATATTATATATACAAAGATTGGATCATGTAGGATGTAAAATTCTCTAAGTTTTATATGTTTTTGGATCGTTAGATGACTAAAATGAATGATTCAGATTAATATTTGGTTATGTGAAGATTATTACTTAAGAAAAAAGGTAAAAAGTTAATCTGAATCATTCGTTTCAGTCATTTAACGATCCAAAAACATATAAGCACTTAGAGTTTTACGCTATATAACTTTAAATTATATATATATTGATCAAGGGTTTTCATGTGAGGTAAATTAGTTCATATATTGATCCATCAGAATAAGAGTATATAATATATTAATTCGAGTTCTTTTAGTATATTTGTGTGATTTTATTATGTGTTTAATTATGTATTCTTTTACCATAATAAATGTCAGGAAAAAAAGTTGGTTATCACGTTCATCCTTTTTTTTTCTTTCAGAAATTTTTGATTATTTGTTTTTAGGTTTTTTATTTTAAAATTAGATTAATTACATTTTTGACCATTTAATATTTTAGATTTAAATGGTTTCTAGATCCTCTTAATTTTGAATTAAAGGAAAAAAAGTACTCATACATGTATATTTTAAAGGATAAGTCTATAACGTTCGTCGAACATTACTAAACACACTATTGATGAACATTACTGAACACCATTAAACTAATTAATAAATATTAAAAATTTCAAGGACTTAATATATAATTAATAAATATTTAAAATAAAATTCAATTAAATTATTTTTTATAAGAAAAATGTCATGAATCTGGAGATGAGATTGGAGAATTTAGGGCAGGGATCGGGAGGATTAGGGATTTCAAGTGGAATTGGGGAAAATGAGTCACTGAAGAATGAAGGAGTTGGGATAAAAGCAGCAGCACGTGATGAAATCAAAAACGACGTCGCTGAAGCAGGGGTGTTAAACCAGGCCAGGAACCGGGTTTGGACAAGAAAGATGGGCCGGCCCAACGAAGAAACGGAACAGGAAGACCAAAATAATTAAAAAAGAAATTATTTACATTTTCATGAGTAGTTAAAGTTTGTTATGGACAGCTGTGAAGAAAACAAAATATACAAGCTGTATTGGTACTGAGCAATATTCAGTTTTTTGATCAATGAATTTATGAAATTTTCTTCTTCAACTTACTTCTTCTTTTTCTAAAATCCCCATTTCTATAGCAATCTATTACATTTGGTAGCCAGAGCCAGGTTTACAGGATCCAACAGCACACTGGGAAGACCTAAGAAGACTCAAACGATGGGCGACAGTGCAGAGATAGCAGCCCTACAACGGCAAATGGAGGAGATGAAAGCTGACAAAACCACCTTGGAAGACAGAATCGACAACCTTGACAGAAGGATGGAAGAAGTCCAGTCAGACATCAAAAAGATCATCGCCGCAGTCACCAGAGCAGTGGAGAGCCCAGAACCAGTAGCACCTGAAGGGAACAGACAAACAGAGGTCAGTGCTCCTACTCGTAATGATGGAAAGAAAGTTGTACATGTTACTGTCATTGACGAGAATGAGAGGTATTCCTTGAAGTTAGATGAACCAGGAATAATAGCCTCTAAACCTCAAATATTTTCACCTGCAAATGAGATATGGAAGACTGGGGGAAAATGGATGGAAAAGGGAGGAACTTCCTATTTACAGGAAATTCCTAAGAAGGAAAGGGACAACCAGGAGAGCTGGGTTAACAGTCTGAATCTGAAACCCAAGATTGAGATACCCATATTTGAAGGAGACAACCCAAGGGGGTGGGATAAGGAGATGCGAAAAATACTTTGCAATCTTTAGTGTTCCTGAATGTCATAAGCTGGAAGTTGCAACTATGCACTTAGGAGGGAGAGCTGAAGTGTGGTTTGATGGTTACATGATACAAAAACATAGAATGCAGTGGCATGAATTCATAGCTGACCTATGTCATCGATTTTGCAATAGAACTGTAAGTGATGTGATTGAAGAATTTAATAAGCTAACCCAAAAGACTTCTGTGGAGGAGTATCAAGACAAATTCGAGGAATTAAAACCATATATGTTGCAGTTTAATGATACTCTGGATGAGAGTTATTTTGTTTCCAGTTTTGTTAGTGGGTTAAAGGAAGAATTGCGACACCGAATCAAAATACACCCTCCTAAAGACTTATCTGAAGCATTTAGACAAGCTAAGTTACAGGAACTGGCCCTTGAATTTGAACAGAGGAAATTGAAGTATGCCACCAAGCACCCAGTGAGTGGAGGACATTCAGGAGGGTATAAAAATACCATACCAGTTCAGCAAACAAAGAATCTTTAACCCTTCCAGAATAACAAACAGGTATTGACAGAGTACAGAAGAAACCACAACCTTTGTTTCAAGTGTGGTGAGAGGTATAGCCCTGGACATCAATGCAAGGTGAAACAACTCAACCTAATGGAAGAGGAGGAACCACAGGAAGCAGACACAGAAGAACTTATACTAGAAAAGGAGGAACCTGAAGAAGAACCAAGCAAGGAGGATGAATTAGAAATTTCTATGAATGCCTTAACAGACAGTGTAGGTCATAACACCCTGAGAATCCCTGGATGTATTCGAGGAAGGATGCTCAGCATATTGGTGGACAGTGGGAGTACCTACAGCTTTGTTACTCCTAATTGGTCAAAGGATGGTTCTGAGCTGGAAGAAACAGTACCCCTAGCTATCACAGTGGCAAATGGTGAGAAATTGTATAGTTCAGCTAAATGTAGACAACTACTATGGAAGATGCAGAGAGAGGAATTTGAACATGATTTCAGGGTGTTAAAAATGGGAGGGAGTGATATGGTGCTTGGTGTAGATTGGATGAGTAAATTCAGTCCCATAATGATGGATTTCAAGAACATGACTCTAAGCTTTGAGAAGGGAGGAAGAACCATCACACTACAAGGAGGAAGGAAGAGTAACCAAATCAAGGAAGTTCCTGAAAAAAGAATGAGGAAGCTGGTTGAAAAAGAACCCAACTGTTTTGGTGAAGTCTACCTATTGAGTTTAGAAGGGGAGGAAACTGAGGTGCCAATGCTTTTGCAGTCCATTCTCCAAGAGTTCCAGGATGTTTTTGAGGAGCCTAAAGGGTTGCCACCTGAGAAGGGTCATGA
The DNA here is from genome assembly GCA_035048815.1 of Abelmoschus esculentus. Taxonomy (NCBI): domain Eukaryota; kingdom Viridiplantae; phylum Streptophyta; class Magnoliopsida; order Malvales; family Malvaceae; genus Abelmoschus; species Abelmoschus esculentus. Next base: position 14,281,331 of record JAUCBN010000035.1, on the reverse strand, counting down.
CCATGCTATAGTTCTCAAGACAGGAACCCAACCTATAAACCTAAGACCATACAGGTTCCCATACCACCAGAAAGCAGAAATTGAGAAACAAGTGGCTGAAATGCTAGCCAACTCAGTGATTCAAACCAGCAAAAGTCCTTTTGCTGCCCCTTGTCTAATGGTCAAGAAGAAAGATGGGAGTTGGAGGTTTTGTGTTGATTATAGACAGCTAAATTCAGCAACAGAGAAGAATAAGTTCCCTATTCCAATTGTGGAAGACCTACTGGATGAGCTAAGTGGAGCTGGGTACTTTACAAAAATTGACCTTAGGTCTGGATATTGGCAAATCAGGGTAAAGAAGGAGGACATTCCTAAAACAGCATTTAGGACTCATCAAGGGCACTATGAATTTAAAGTGATGCCCTTTGGATTAACCAATGCACCAGCTACCTTTCAAGCATTGATGAATGAGCTTTTTGAACCCTTCCTAAGGAAGTTTGTACTTGTGTTCTTTGATGACATTCTAGTTTACAGCAAGGACTTGCAGGAGCATAGTCAGCATGTAAAGAAGGTTTTGGAGGTATTGAGAAGGAACAAACTGTTTGCCAAAAGAAAAAAATGTTTCTTTGGTCAAACTTATGTGGAGTACTTAGGACATATAATCTCAACAGAAGGAGTGGCAACTGATCTAGCTAAAGTGGAAGCAATGAGAAATTGGCCACTGCCTAAGAACCTAAAATCTCTAAGGGGATTCCTAGGTTTAACAGGCTATTACAGGAAATTTGTAAAGGGGTATGGTGCTTTGAGTAGGCCCCTAACCAACATGCTGAAAAAGGAAGGATTTAAATGGTCTGAAGAATCTATGAAGGCCTTTGATCTGCTCAAGGAAGCTATGTGTAAAGCCCCTGTTTTGGCACTGCCCAATTTCAGCAAGACCTTCTGTCTTGAAACAGATGCAAGTGAAAGGGGGATAGGGGCTGTGTTGTCTCAAGAGGGAAGGCCAATTGCTTATTTAAGCAAGGCCTTAGGACCTAAACACATGGACATGTCTATCTATGAGAAGGAGTACCTTGCTATCCTCATGGCAGTTACTAAGTGGAGGCACTACCTAGAAGGTCACACTTTTGTAATAAAAACAGATCATGAGTCCCTTAAATACCTGTTGGAACAAAAGTTAACTACTGCTATCCAGAAGAAAGGACTGACCAAGCTTCTGGGTTTGGATTATACTATACAGTACAGAAAAGGAAAGAGTAACTTGGTAGCTGATGCCTTGTCTAGACAGGAGGAAGAGGGGAATGGACAGTTGTTGATGACCAGCACCACTGTAATTCCTAAATGGATACAGGAGGTGATTGACAGTTATGAGGGAGATACCCTAGCCCAAGAAATTATCACAGAATTGACTGTAAATGGCCAAGGGAAGGAGGGTTGGAGTCTGGTGAAAGGGTTACTGAAGTATGAAGACAGAGTTTACATTGGATCAAAAGGGGATTTGAGGCAACAGATTCTCAAGGAGCTACATGATACTCCACTTGGAGGGCATTCTGGGATACAAGCTACTTACCAGAGGATAAGAAGCTGTTTTTACTGGCCTAAGATGAAGGATCTAATCAAGGAGTATGTGCAGTGTTGTGAAGTTTGTCAAAGGGTTAAAGAAGAACATGTGGCCAAGCCTGGATTACTACAACCTATCCAAGTGCCTACACATGCCTGGGAGGTGATAACAATGGATTTCATAGAGGGACTCCCTAAATCTATGAAATTCAATTGTATCCTAGTAATCATAGACAAGTACACAAAGTATGCACACTTTGTGGCCTTGTCTCATCCCTATACAGCTATAAAGATTGCAAGAACCTACTTGGACCAGATCTACAAGCTCCATGGTCCTCCTAGGATTGCTATTTCAGATAGGGATAAGGTATTTACTAGCCTGTTCTAGAAAGAAATGATGAAACAGGCAGGTACCTCTACCTTGTTCAGCACTGCCTATCATCCTGAAACGGATGGGCAGAGTGAAAGGTTAAACCAATGCCTTGAGCAGTATCTCAGAGGCATGTGTTACTTAAAACCTAAGAGTTGGGCTCAGTTTCTACCCCTGACAGAATTATGGTACAATACCAGCTACCATACTGCCCTAAAGATTACCCCCTTTGAAGCCCTATATGGCTACAAACCCCCTAATCTACAGTGGAGAACAGATTCAATAGTACAAAGTGTACAAGAAGAGCAACAATCCAGAGAACAAATGCACAGAATTTTAAAAGAGCAACTAGAGAAAGCCCAACACCGAATGAAACATTACTCAGACAAGAAAAGATCAGAACGACAATTTACAGTAGGAGATGACGTTTACCTCAAGCTTCAGCCATACAAGCAGACTTCACTGGCTCTGAGGAGGAACTTAAAGCTTGCTGCGAAGTTCTATGAACCCTACAAAGTTGTACAAAAAATAGGGTCAGTATTGAGGATGTAAATGCTTATGACAGTGAGGATGCATCGAGTTTCCCTATGGTTCTTGTTCAGATTCCGATTTGCAATGAAAAGATTAGTGGAAAACAAAGGGAATGTGAATGGAGATGCCTTATCTATGGAATCCAAAATCTTGAACAATAGCAATCAAATGAAAGCAAGGAGACAATGGAAAGGAGAGTTCGGTTGGTGGTACAGAGAAGAAAAAGCATGGAAGACAAAATGAAAATTCGAGCTGAGCAAAAGTCGTTGAACTTTGGTGATGGATGATCCCCAGCATGAATCGGCACCACCAAAGAAGAAAGCAAGACTGAATGTGGACATGGTTTCATGTTTTTTAAGTGTTGCCACGTATATGGGAGTAATCATGGGCATTGAAGTCATGATAGCCACGTATGGCTTCATATTTGAGCACATGGAAATTCATCTTGGAATTTCGGCAAAGCAGCAACAATGAAAAAATTCATTGAAAGTTCGACCAACACAGCGAGATCACCGAATATAGAGGTTCGCAACAGACCAATTGAGCCTCCCAAGAAACCCAAGAAGGCTTCTTTCTTCCTGCCTTCAACTCCATCTCTTTCTGGAGAGATATTATTTGCGCCTAGTGAGGCTAATGGGTATAATGATGCAAAAGGCAATGAAGTTGAAAAGAATGATAGGAAGCTTGACATGCCACCATCCACATTTTTGCAACTTCTCCAGTCCTCTGCGGAGACGGAAAAATTTTCAGCATTTACTGATTATATTAAAGGCTTGTCTCCTTCGGCTTTGGACATGGAACTTCGGATGCTTCAGATCATTGATGATGAGAATCTTGAAGAGCTTGATGGGAAACCCGAGATGATTTCAATTGAACTTTTATTGGATTATTTTGTTTGTGAGCTCTCTTACAGGAACAACTTTGAGTTCATACAAACTGTTATCAGGTTATTTCTGAAGATACATGGTGAAACGATACGACGCTGCCCGAAGTTACAAGACAAGGCAAAGAAGCTTCTTGGAATCCACTCTGACATATGCAGAAGATCGATACGATGTTTCAACAAACAAGATGCATGGCGTGGAAGAAGGCTACTAACATTGTTTATGATTGTATATTTGGAAATGAATTACATCATCAAAATCAAAATTTGCTCGGATGGTTCCGGTTAACACGGTAAGTCCAATGTTTAGTTTTTATTTGATTTATTTTATTTAATTTGTTTACATATTTTTTTAGTTAATATTTATTTGTTCGCTTGTATATTTTAAAATCATATAGTGTAATTGTTTAGGATCACTTAATTTTCACTTAGTCACTTTAATTAAATAATTAATTTATATAGGAGATGATTTAGTAATGGTGGTATTTTAATCATATATTTCGGATACACTAAACGGTCGGTATTTTGATGAACTATGATGTTGACCTAAAGAGTGTACCTTAATATCGCATTGATGTGCCATCGAAACTTAGAAATTGACTCAGTAATTGGTGAAATTAATTATTTAAATAGGATTTAAATACTTAATTAATAGAGCCTTTTTAGGTTAGGACTTAAAATGAACGAGATAATAAATGATCATGCATTTAAAACTTTTTGAGGCAGAATTTATATTTTTTTTAAATTCGAGTTAAGGTTTCCTATCAAGAGGACGTCTTATTCAAGCTCAGGTTTAAAAGAAATATATTTTCTTATCCAAAAGGATATCCTCAATTCGAACGATATTTAGTTAACAATAAAGAATTAAATTAATATCTATATTTAAAATACCGAAATACCAAGTGTAATTAATAAGGTACCAATTTTGGGCCTTTGTAAGGGTCGTCCTTACACGTAATCAACTCTCGAACCTACATATTTTTTAATAAATCTCTGGTTTATTTTATGGTATCTGACCTACCAAAGTGACCGGTGACAACTCCAAATCAATTTTAAACTTAACAGAATACATGTTTTCAATAAAATTTGTTTCTTTACAATTAAAAGCAATAAAAATCGGATTTTTTTAAATTCACTTGCCAGGCTTTTTTTTTCACATGTCTCGGTTTTAAAACGGTCGCGACATCTTTGAACTTTGGATAGCCTGTTAGGTGAATCCTTGCTCTAATATACAGAAATCACAAAGATTCTACTTTCATTCAAAAAGTCCCGAATGAAAAACCATACGACTCACAAATAAATTAAATAAAGAGAAAGAAAAGGAAAAGACATATCAGAGGGTTTTTCTAAAATGCGACAGGTTAAAATATGGTTGTACCAAATTTCCTAAAAAAATTATAAAAATTTCGATATCAATTTTTTAGAATGTACCGAAATTCTTACATTTTTTAAGAAATTCAATATGAACGAAATCCTCACTTTTTGTAAGAAATTCGGTGTAAAAAATTCGGTACAACCGCTTTTTAAGCCCGTTAATACCTGATTTCGAGGGGGGATGGGAAGAAAATGGATAGTATCAATTCATGCATATAAATGGAAGAATGCTATGTATGTTAATATAGAATAAAGGTCTAAAATTTTTAAGAGCAAGGTAATCACCGTTCTATGAAGACCAAGTACAATCCATCATGAAAATACCTAATGTACTGTAATGTATCATAAGGTAGAATAAGTCGGCATTTGGTTACAACATTCACATGATAAACGGAACAACTTACTTGAAAGTGAAGGTTTGATGATCAATCATTGCTCCTATTTTCTTGAAAATCATTTGTACTCTGTGTACTGCTGCCTTTTGAATCGATGCAAGGAGTGAGAGGTGGGAAAGAAGGCACAGCTTTTAGTATGAACTTGCGGCCACTTCTTAGTGGTCCTGAAGAGCTCGATCCGTGATGGTGCATGTTGTGGGGAGGTGAAACTCGCTTGCCGTTTGGGGAACCTGCTTTCAAAGGCTTAATGGTCATAGAAGTGTCTTTCAAGATCTCTGGCATATCCTCCTCCAAAATGTCGAAAAGTCCACCATCAGCGGGATCAATCCCCTGAAGGTTTTTATTCTCATCTAAAGAAGACATAGGTGTAATAGGTGAACTGTGCCAACGAAGGGAACCCCCTGAAGTGAGAGAACCACATCTAGGGTCCAATTGGAACCGTGGAAGGTTTGTCAATTCACTTGCTTTAGACGATGATGAGCCTACAACAATGGAGGGATGATTGGGGAGTGGAGTGTGATGGAATTCATCAGCAAGTGCAACTACATTGTCATAGCTGACTCCCTCAAAGTAAGATTCAATATCCAATTTTCTTTACTTGTTTCCAGAAGCATGTCATTGCTATCAGAAGTTCTAGGAGATCTTGGAGATTTGGCATGAGATAAGATGGTAAGATCAGACTCGGGGGAAGGAAGGCATCTCCTCGAAAGAAGTCTGGATATGGATGCTTTCTTGCCATGGCTGAAAATAATGTAAGTAATCAGAAATAAAGATGTTGAATAGGTAGTCTTTAACTTTTTCTTCAATGAAACTAGGACATCATTGTAAATCTTACTCTGAGGACTGGAATGAAGGTGTCAAAGGTGTAAGATGGTGTGGATCACACAAATCAGAATGCAAGGAATCCGTCTTAGGTTTAGCAATCACTCTGCTTTCCAATCTCTCTCCACTTCTGTTGAACATTTCTTCAGTCACACAGTAATCTGGAAATCCAAAAATAAGTATTAAGGAGTATTGATTCTGAATTCTTACTTACCAAATGATACAAATTTCAGCCAAAAATGAACCCTAAAATGATATTGGGAGGAGAGCTCATATTTCTTCAATTTCTAGTATTCTGAAGAAAGACTAGAATGCACAGAAAGACAAAATTCATAATGATATTTCTTGAAACCCACCTTCCTTCTTGCCATAGATATTTTTACACCCCTCACATCGGCATCCAATAGAGCAACCAACATTGGCCTTTTCAATATAAAAAAAGAGTCATGAGTCCAGCAACAATATACAAAAAGATATTATATAGAAAGCATGAAGATGACTCGGGCAGCAATGTATTTCCAGACCTGATAGCATTCACAATATTTTTTTAGACACATTGACCTTTTGCAATTACACCCTCGTTTGTGTCTTGCTGAGGATGGTGTCTTCCGGTTTCCATCTTCCTATGAAGGGAAATATGATTGTGAGATTACTATCATGGAAGAGAAAAGTAAATCAAAAGGTTTTGTTCTTCGGGAATTGTATTATACCCTGTTTCTTAAAGGAAACTCAGTGAACGGTTGTACAACCTTAGGAGCAAATGCTAGCGGATTACGTGATTCAATCAGTTTACGTGTTTCAAGAACTTTATCTGCATGTTCAGGTCTGTTGAAACAACCTTGGCAGGAACAAGGTTCAGTACAATAGATTCCGGCAGCAAAACAATCACAATAGCTGACAAGGAGAAAGTTAGCACATAATGTACTAATATAGCTATGCGACCCACATAACAGGATTTCAACCAAGTAAAAAAAATCACTTACAGTTTCAAGCATTTGGTCTTTTTGCAATTGCAACGCTTGCAACCCTCACCATCTGTGCTGTTTGATAGTTTCTTCCTATAGAAGCATAAATTATTAATGGTCCTAATTATTAAGAGAAGGTTATAACTGTGAATTAGCAAAGTATCAGAAAAAACTTACCTTTTCTTCCTGGGACTTTGTTGTTCAAACTCAAACACTTCATCACTATCTCCATCCTCTGAGCTAAGTTTCCTCTTTGTATTCAGAGTCATGTTACACTCGGTTGATTCCATGGCACTGAGTGATTCTGAAACAGCAGAATTTGCAATTGTACAAACTTTCACTTCAAGTGTTACATTTTCAGGAGTTGATACTTTCTCGATTGCCTCTGAGCAGCTGTCCATGTTTTCAGTTGACTGAGATGTTGATTTTATAACTCGTGACAATTTCATGCTTGCACTTCCACCTTGAGCCATTGGTATAGCATTAACAATGCTGTTTAGGTGTAAGCCAATACCTGAAGGCTTGGGAACAGTTAAGGAAGACTTTTCGCTGTAACACTGGGGAATCATGTTTATTGCTAATTGGGACAAGTTAACCAGTTGCCTTGTTCTAGATGTAACACTTAAATCAAGATGAGAAGGACCCAAAACCTCAGTTTCTGAAGTTGTAGCAAGTGATGCTGAAGAGATAATATTATCTGCTAGATTTGTAGAAATGTCGCAGTTTGCTCTAGTTTGTGGTTGAGCTTCTCCAAATTGAAGGCAACGCCTACTCAAGCCACGTTGGAGTTCACTAGCCTACATTGACTGTTGCAATTATTCTATGGCAAAGGGAAAATCTAGCAATATTTATTGACCAAAAAGGATAAGAGAAAAAGTTTGAAGAGAAATATGAATACAATAATCTACTTTTGATATCTCTATTCATGTCACTTCAAATCTTTTTATACCTCAAGATCATGTATCGTGCTATGAACTGGAACATCTACATCCCCACCAACATTTTCAGCAAAATCTTCAGACGACTGAAGCCCCTGTAGAGATCCGGGCAGCTGTTGAAGTAAACCATTGCATCCACCACCATGGTCCTCTACTGCTTTCTGCCAAAAAGAAGAAAAAAAGACTGAGATATGCATATTCTATCTCCTTATATACATGGTACTAATTCCCAAATGGATGGTGGAAGATGGAAACAACTATTACCTGAGGCTCCAAGTTTTTACACTCTTTTTCCATAGAGGAAAGATCAAATGTATCGGACTCTAACTTTTGGAATTCATCAGATAACCCCTGTGCAGAACCTTGCTCATTTTCAATCTTCAATAATTTGCTATCAGAGGTTAGCCTTCTTTCAATGCTTTCTTCACTCTGCCCAGACAATAATTGAGCTACATCAACCTCCCTCCCCACATTACTTTTGTTACCCATTTTAGTTTTCTTTGAGTCCACAAAACCATTGACTGGTGATTGAAGCACATCATCAGATTGGTTCAAATTTGAATTGACCGCATATTCAGAGTTTAAGCAGTCTGCTTCCACGGGATCAGCCAAGTATTCGTCAACACATCCAGAGGAACTACTGGGTTGGACTGACACATTCTCCTTGTCACCATCTTCCTTCTTAATATAAATGACTAACCCTTCTTGCAATTCAGTAACAGATCTTTCTAAAATGCAAGGCTCGGGAGTTCTTTTCTTGTCCCCTTCGCCATTTTGATATACTTCCACACTGGATGACTGAGGCCTGGAAATAAGGTTTCATGCAATCAGGGCTCAAGCAAAAATCACTCTAAATGGAAAATGATAAAGCCAAAATACAAAGCTAGACAAACCTTCCAAGTGTATTTATACGTGGAGATGTAAACACAAGAGGGGGGGAATTGAGTCCAAGAAAACCTTGTGCTACATGTGGTGCCTTGTCATGCTTTATAGGAGACAGACTGCTAAGGTAATTGGAAAAGGGAGAGTCCTGAAATCAAAGTACCGAAACTTAAACAAAATTAGTTCTGAAGTTGGCTGCAAACTAATGGAAACTCAACCAAAATCAAGTCTGAAGTTGTCATCCACGTCCACGTCTTACAACAAAGCAGATAAGCAAAACTAGCATTAACTACACCAAAACACAACACTATCACCTTGCACAAAACCTAGAACCACAAAAACGTTAAACATTCAAGCATCATTTACTCATCAAAGAAACTTTTCTTCTTTCAGACAACTCCACCAGTGACAGAAAAACATAAATAAAGACAAATACAGTATCACCTTCAACTGGAAAACATCATCCAATGAACGAACAATCAAGTCCTTGTAAAAAAACTTACTTTTCCCCCAATTCATTGAGTCAAACCTCCAAAACCCTCTTTAAAAAACTAACCAATACCCCCATTAAATTAGTAGAATTCTACTAGTCCAACCCACCACAAATCACAACTCCACCAAAAGAACTAAAATGTCACACTTTTAACAACACATATAACCAAGTACCCCCAACCTCCAGCCACATTCACTAACAGAAACAAACCTCTCCAAATACAAATACAAAAAAAAAAAAAAAAAAAAAAAAAAAAACAAAGACAAAAAAGGGTGTAGAAAAGAAACTTAAAAGATCTAAAAAAAAATGAAACGATAACTACCATCCATTATTTTTTCTAAAAGAGTGAAATAAAAAAAATTACTTGAAGCGGAGAAGACGAAGAAATAGCAGATGCTGGAGCAGAAGAATGAGAAACTGGGGATTCAGAAGGTTTAGGAGAATCCATGGCTTGAAACCCTAATCGAAACTAGTCTCTGCATTTCTTTTTTTTTCCTTTTTTTTTTCTTTTAACCTCCAGAATTTGAGTTAAAATGTCGAGAATTGGATTTATTGAGTAATTAGATTTGTGCATTTACCTACTGAAATCGAGGTTTGACATCGAGACGTAGGCAACGGTGGAGCAGGGCGGGCATTCAAAATCCGAGCGGGAAACACAACAAACGAACATATCCTCTTCGGCCCTTCTTAATTTCACGGGCCTAAGATTATTAATTCCCAATCCGATCTATTGGGTATTGGGCCAGTATTATTGTTTTTTAAAAGGACTTCTTACTTCGGATTTTATCAAATTGGTCCCTCTCGAAAAAAATGAGTAATTTAATTTCAGAAAATTTTTAAAAAATTATTTAATTACGACATTTATAATTTTTTCTACCAATTTAACATTTTTATTGCATACTAATAAATTTTGATTTTATTATTTATATTTTACGTTAATTTAGTGGAATTATATAATGGGTCACTCCCACCACGTTATTTATGAAACCAACCAATCAAATATATTTATTTAATTATTTTTTATCTCATCTTTTTATTTAGTGAATCTTCTCTCAGTAAAAATTATTTTTTAAACTTAATTTACAGTAAATATTAGTTAAGATTCACTTAGTAAAAAAGATGAGATAAAAAAATTAATTAAATGAATGTATTTGAAAAAATATATTAGGGAAAAATATGACCCATAATAACAACTATTAAAAAACTAGATCCCTAATAAAAAATATTAAAATTTTTAATTTTAAGAATATATCCTTGATAATAAATATCGAAAAAATTAGATTCTAATTGTAAGTATTAAAAAAATACTCTCTAGTAATAAATATTGAAAAAATAAGATTATAAATATACTAATAAATATTAGAAAGAAAATAAACCCTTAAATAATAAAAAATAACTTTTTAATAATAAATATTAAAAATTTAAAATTTTAAAATAAACATTTAATAACAAATATTAGAGAAAATTGAGTGTTATAATAAATATTAAAAAATTAAATTTTAATAAAATTCTTTAATAATAAATATTAAAAATTAAATTATAATATCAAATAATATAAAAAAAATAAACCTAGACAAGCACCCTTTCCGTTCATAGTCAGAAATGGGGAAATTATTACATGGTTCTACCACTTAAGATATGATCTTAATCAATTAAATTAAGACATATAATATATTTTTTGGCATAAAAATAATTTTAACCCTTAACGTTTATAATTTCTATCGTTTTGGCACTTATTCTTTTGGGAATAAATTTAGCTCTTAACCTATATATTTTTTGACAAATAGCTTATTTTTTAACTATCATGATAACTGGACTGTTAAAAATTTAATAATGATGACATGTCATATGCATATGATAATATATTTTAAATAATATGACATCTAACCTATCAAATACATATATATATGAAATATAATTTTATTCTAATATAAAATATAAAACAATTAAAATTCAAATAAAATATTAAAAAATTAATTAATTTTAAAATAAAATGTTACTAAATATTTTCAACCCTAACTACGATAGAATTAAAATCTTATCTTAAAAAAATTAATTAATTAATTAGGGTTGAGAATGTTTAGTAGACTTTTATTTTAGAATTAATTATTTTTAATATTTCATTTGAATTTTAATTATTTTATATTTTATATTGGAAAAAATTTATATTATATATATATATGTATTTGATAGGTTAGATGTCATGTCATTTAAAATATATTATTATATGCATATGACATGTTATCATCGTTAAATTTTTAACGGTTCAGTTATCATGATGGTTAAAAAATAAGTTACTTGTCAAAAATATATAGGTTAAGGGCTAAATTTATCCAAAAAAGAATAAGGGACAAAACGATAAAAATTATAAACGTTATGGGTTAAAATTATCTTTATGCCTATATTTTTTCCATATCATATTTACACAAGCATCATCCAAATCATCCACTTTAATGACTTTGATTTTAAAAAAAATATTACCAAAATTTTTTTATGTTACCTTACTCTTTATTGTTCAAATTTTTAATTAATTTTTTCTAAACCCTAACCATAAACTCTAACACTAAACATAAATAATAACCTCTAACCCTAAACCTTAAACCTAAACCTAAACATTAAACACTAAACCACATAAAACCTAAGCCCTAAACCCCTAATCTTTAACCCTAAATTCTAAATCATAAATCCCTAATCCCTAACCCTAAACTCTAAACTATAAACCCTAAACTCCATATCTATAAAAAATCAATTAAGAAAATTTTAAAGAATATAAAAAAAGATGATACAAGAAATCTTTGGTAATATATTTTTTAAATCAAAGACATTAAATTAAATGATATGGAAAATATTTATGTATAAATATAATATAAAAAATATATTATATATTTTAATTTAATCGGTTTAAAACTATATCTTAAATAATAAAACAAATTCATATAATAATTTCTCCCAGAAATTACACCTGACTATATATTGAATATAAATCTATCGAATAATAGCACGAAATCAACAAACACTTGCTGTCATAACTATGTGGGCACATTTTTTTTCGTAAACAGGAACTGGCCGAGCCGAGGAAGAAAAACTTCGGAACCGACAAAGATCATCATCACTAGGAACATACACACGACGCTGCCAACAAAAAGCAACAATTATGATCATTGTCTTGTAAGTCAAGAACCTTCCTGGCCTGCTACTAGTAACTGCAACTAAGAGACTTAATTTGCAGGTGTAGCATAAATGGTAATATCTGGAGGATAAGAAAAGTGATCAGCACAACACAAATTTAGTGTTTACAGTTTTGAATCGATGGTCCCATGAAGCTTTTGTTCGGCTGTTCATATCTCCCTTTCACTGCAGTCTTGCAGGTCTGCAATCATGGCGCCACTCTGACAAAAAAACAGCTCCCAAGAAAAAGACACCACCTGTTCTGTTTCTGTTCCACCGATTCATTATGCACTGTTGCTGCCACCCACGTTCCTTGTTTCCAGTACCATCCAAGTCTATTAAACTCTAGTGTCTTGACTGAATCATTCTGCAAAAAAGAACCATGTTTCGTCTGGTTTCTATCTTCTTCATCTTCATTGTCTTGTTAACAAGCTCTAGTTCTTCAAACACCTTCATTGTTCTCGTGGATCCTGAATTAAAACCATCACCTTTCCAGGATCATAAACTTTGGTACAATTCCATGGTGTCTTCTTCTTCTTCTTCTATCATTCATGTCTATGACTCTCCAATTCATGGCTTCTCTGCAATTTTTACACCTGACCAAGCTAAAACCATCCGGGATCTCCCTGGGATTCTCTCATTGTACCCCGACCGAGTCATGCATCTCCACACGACTCGTTCACCGTCGTTTCTTGGTCTGCAAGCTACAAATCCTTATGTTGTAAACACTTCGGGATCTGACTCGATCATCGGGTTTGTCGACACTGGGATTTGGCCTGAACATCCGAGTTTCTCCGACGATGATGTTGGAGCAATACCGGTTCACTGGAAAGGCCGATGTGAGAACGGATTCGAATTCAATCATACCAACTGTAATCGTAAAATCATAGGTGCTCGTTACTTTGCCGATGGATACGAGGCTTGGTACGGTAAATCAGATGATCTGGTCGGAGAATTTCGATCCGCTAGGGACTCTGATGGGCATGGCACGCATGTGGCATCCATTGCTGCAGGGTCTCCTGTGCCGGGAGCTGGTTTTTTCGGTTTTTCAGTTGGTTTGGCCCGTGGCATTTCCCCGACAGCAAGAATTGCTGTTTACAAGGTGTGTTGGAGTTCGGGGTGTTTGTTGTCTGATATTTGTAAGGCTTTTGAAGCTGCAATAAGTGATGGTGTACACATCATATCACTTTCACTCGGCTCATCTCGTTTGCCTTTCCATCTTGATTTATTATCCATTATGTCGTTCCGAGCATTTTCTAGCGGTATTTTCGTAGCCGCTTCGGCAGGAAATGACGGCCCGACAACGGCAAGTGTGGCTAATGAACCGCCTTGGATCACTACGGTAGGTGCCGGAACGATCGACCGTGATTTCCCGGCAAAAATACATCTCAAAAACAATGTATCGGTTCTCGGTACATCCATCACCTTGATGCCGAATGATGACTTGGTGTGCAAGCATCACCCGCTGCACTTCGTTGGTCGATTCAATTCTTCCTCCAAGTTCGAGTTTTCAAGGCAATCAGTTAACGGTAAAATTGTGTTTTGCATGACACAAGGACATGTAAACAGATTGTCACTCGGGGCTGTGCTTAAGAGAAATGGGGCAGTTGCCATGATAATCTCCCATGGCATCATTGACCCAAACGGAATACTCTCGGAGCCCCATGTAATCCCGACCGTTACTGTCGGTGTCGAAGCAGCCAAACAAATCCATGACTATATCTCATCTAATAAACAAACCCCAAAAGCTAAAATATCATCACAGGGAACAATACCAATGCATGCAAGGCCAGCACCAATTGTTGCCTCATTTTCTTCTAGAGGTCCTAATTCTCTTGTACTCGGAATACTAAAACCTGATATAATAGCCCCTGGGGTAGATATTTTAGGAGCGTGGATGGATACGATCGGGCCATCAGGGATGCCACTGGATCATCGCCGGTCAAGATTTAACATCATGTCCGGAACATCAATGGCATGTCCACATGTATCAGGTGCTGCAGCCTTGATCAAATCGAAACACCCGGACTGGGGTCCGAGCAAGATAAAATCAGCCTTAATGACTACCGCGACCACCCATACCCGCTATTACAATAGCCACAAGCCATTTTCAGCTTTGCCTCCGATTCCCAACGAGTCCACAGGCAATGCTGCAACACCATTCGAGATCGGAGCAGGACATGTGCTACCTATCAAAGCAATGGTCCCTGGTTTGGTCTTCGATTCGGAACACCAAGACTATGTTAACTTCTTATGTTCATTAAATTACACAGATAAACAATTACAAATCATTACAGGATCTAAACCCCATTGCTCGAATGATGATGCCTGGGAATTGAATTATCCTGCAATAGCAGTTGAGGCAGAGAGGGTTCAACACTGGGACAGACCAGTTGTAATAACCAGGAAGCTGAGGACAGTAAATGTCGGATCCGCAGAGTACGAGGCTAAGATTGTTGGTCCTAAAGGGTACTACAAAATTGAAGTGAAGTCTAAGAGGGTGAGATTTTCTGGAATGTCTGAGGTGGTGAGTTTTAGAGTGTTTATAGAGAAAGACAATGGTGTGTTGCAGAGGAAGAACATAGATTTGTGGTATGGGGCTGTTGTTTGGAGAGAGATAGGAGGGAAGCATGAAGTGAAGTGTCCTATAGTGATTTTCTCCAAAGAGTACACAGGTGGGTGGAGAAATTAGCTTATTAGAAGTTTTCTACAAAGTTGAATTTACTTATTGCAAAGCCTTATAACCATGTTTTTCTTTTTGTTTTATTTAATCTCTCTCAGAAATATAAAACATATTATATTATACTATAAGTCATATTTTGATATACGAGTCGTATAAAAAAAAACTTACACAACTCGTTTATATAATTTAAACCCTAAATCTCTCAAATATTTCAGTTTTCATTAATTTCATAACTGCATGATATATGTTCTATAGCAAATATTTCACTTTCGAGAATGATTAGACAGGAACCATTTCAGTTTTCATGAACTACGGTGTGGTTTCTTCTCTTGGAAAAACTTCAGTGGTATATGATCAGGTAGTGTATACGTGTAGAGTCACCAGAAAGGATCCTAAAAGGCAGTAACTTACAACTTTGTACCATTTCACATCTTGGAAAAATATCAGCTTATAAATCTCTTAGTGTTCCTTAATCACTATATACATGAAACACCACCAACATTGTAAGATACAGTCAAGAATTTGTGTGAAATAAAAACAATTTCTTGAATCTTGCATGTTGCAGTGTGGGGACTTGATGCTCTAATAGTTAGACCAGACAAATAGTCTAGGCTTCTTAAGAGACAAGATTCTTAAAATACATATTTACGGACGTTTATAGTTTGGTCAAGGTAATTTCGTTAGTTATCGGTCCAAGTACTACAACCGGAGTAATTTTGTCTATACCCTAAGGTAACCTCTTAGATTGATACTTTCATCTTATCCAAGAGTTCGGTTGGAGGGTAACATGTCCCACATATACATGACCTATTTTTTGATATTATTGTTTATATAAATATATTAATGATTTTTATGCACTGTTGGAACACACTAAGCTCCATAGCTCATACTCGATTATTTTCCTTTCAGATACCTGTAGATAGACCTATATTTTGTTATTGATATTTTAAATATATAGTATTTTGTGGATACGATTTTATAATGTATTTTGTTTTAAACGATAAAATTATAAATATGATTTATTTTATGATGTATTTTAAAATTTGACCGTTTTCGATAAAACTATACCGTCCTCGAAACGTTCTCTAGTCGTTCCCATCTTGGGGTCGTATTGGGGATGGAGACAGCTTCAAGGGAGCCGTTCCCATGCTTCATGAATTTAATCTCCGACGTAGGATCGGAAGCAACATAAAAAAAAAAAAAAAAAAATTTAAATCAGAATATGAATATGGATAGATTGGAAAAGAGAATTTGGGATTTGTAAAAGATAAAAAATATTTCTTCTCTTTCTTTTTTGGGTAGAGCAAGGGAAAGAGAAGAGAAAGGAAGTATGTGAGGACAACAGACACAAAAAGCAAACCCTTATATTGGAGAGTTTATTTTATGTTTTTTCTACGAGGCTTGTAAAGTTTAAATTGTACATCTAGTCCTTGAACGTTTAGGACTTATAAAATTTAGCTCCCATGTTTTATATTTGATAGGTCGGTGATGAAAATTAAAGTTTTCAAAAATACCTTATTTTAGAGTTTAAGAGTTTAGGTTCAAGAATTTACGAATTTAGGTATGATTAAACTTTAGGATTTAAGTTTTAGGGTAATATGATGAGAAATTTAGGTTTTAATGTATAAATCATAAATTCTAATCAGAGACCTTATATTCTTTCTCAGATCTCATTCTTTTATCGTAAGTTCATAATAGTAAAACGCTTGTGATTATAAAAATAATTTTTTATCGTTAATATATAAAATAAAATCATCGATTAATAATACTATAAATAAATACACACTAAATTCGAATACTATCGATGTATATGTGACACTTTGATATCAAAATATTTGATATTATCGATTGAACTTTAATTTTTAAGAATTGAAAGTCATATGGAATCGATTCAAGTGTTTACATTAACTTAAGAATTGGATTGTTCAAACAAATATTCTACACAAAAATTAGTTGAATTCTTCTATAATATATATTTATAGGGTTAATTATTACGGAGATCACGTTTGTTTGTCCACGGTACAAATTTAGTCACCAATTTTAAAAATCAACCAATACAGTCATGTACGTTTTCGGGCTGTAAACTTATGGTCACTCCGATGTTAAAAGCCATTAAAAATTAACGGAAAGATGATTTGGCATAGTAACAAAAGGATAAATTATTTAGATAATCACTAAATAATTATTTAATTTTTATTTTATCTTTAATTTAGCCCTCAAAATTTTCAAATTTTATATTTTCGCCATAATCATCAAATTTCCAATCAATCCAATAACCACTACTATAAACTTGCACCTAACACCCAAAAAAAAGTCTGGTGCTGCTAACGAACTCCTACAAAGTTTTAAATATTTTCAAAAACCTAAGCATACATTCTATTTGAGAATCTGAGCCGCAAAAAACTCCACTTCATAAATACATAATCAGAGGAGAAATGTTGATAATCAGAAGTAAGGATGGAGGTGGCGATCTCCCAGGTTGGCTCGATCTGCTGGACAATCATTGATTGATTGCAACACGATTATAAGATTTTATGCCATGATTCAACACATGAACTATCTATGCCACCTTCCTTTGTAGCTTCATTTTTCTTATTCTAAAGTGCTTAACCAAGCATCAAAAGCCAACAGTCTGAGATCAAACAATAATTCTAGAAATTTCTTTAATTCATTTTTAGTAATTCTTTTAATTTTTTTAACTCAATTAAAATTCAAGTTATAATTTTTTCGTTAATTATTCACCATAAAATATAAAATATCTTTTATTTTATTTTCTATTCAACAACACGATCATCATTAATCCTAAAATTTATAATATAATAAAATTGAAACTTACCGAAATAAGATATGAATTCAATTCAAACTTCAACAAATAAAACCAAAATGTCATTTGCAACCTTAGATTTCCTATCAACCCAAAAAAACTAACCTTTAAATTTTGGGGTTTTAAACAGAGGGGAGCAGGAAGGGTGAAGCAAATAGAGAATGACAACCAAGTCTAGGCCTAGTAACAGTGGATCATCACTTGAGAATGATAGACAAATCTTCGAAAATTGTTGTTTTATCTACTGGGTTGAAGCCGAATGAGAATGTGGTGATTTCGGTGGCTTGGGTACAAGTTTATAGTAATCGGATGTATACAAGGGTGAATTTCATAGAGGAAAATGTTTAGGGAGTGGAGTTTATTATTATTATAAGACGAGATTATGACAAAAATATAAAATTTTAAGGGATAAAATAAAAATTAAATAATTATTTAGTGACTATCTAGGTAATTTATCCTTTTGTTATTACGTTAAATCATCATTCTGTTAACTTTTAACGGCTTTTAACGTCGGAGTGACCATAAGTTTACAGCCCGAAAACGTACGTGACTGTATTGGTTGATTTTCAAAATTGATGATTAAATTTGTACTGGAGGCAAACAAACGTGACCTTTGCGGTAATTAACCCATATTTATATATAATATTTTTAGAGAATGATACAAAATTTTATATAAGGGTACATATTTTTAAGAAGCTATATTAAAATTATAGGGGTATAAAATTATAAATTTTAAGGATATAAAATTAAATTATTAATATAAAATAAGTGAAATATTTGATTAGTGATTATAAAAAATTAAAACTTTTAGGGACGAGTCTACCCCTTCTGCATGATCAATTCTAGGTTTAGAGCCACCATGATAATAATGAGTGTTCCGAAGTTGTATAGTTTATCTTGAATTTAACTTAGGATCAGGAATTTAAAAATCGCTTGTGGTCACGTTTTTTTGTTGTGTCGTATTTATCGTGATTGTAGGTATAACGGTTGTTGTTGTATTCATTGTGAATTTTGCGGTCGTGAATTTTTTTTAAACTCGTATGATTTATTTTAAATCGTAATTGATATAAAAATAAGAATAATAAATTTTATTTGTGATTTTCTTTTAAATTTTTAAACTTCTAAAGATAAATTTGACATTTTTTTTGGGGGGGGGGAGGGGGGAATTTTTGAAATATCAAGACAATAACAATAATAACATATCATTATTGTCGTCATTAACCGTTAACCGTTAAATTACAACGGTTATCAACTGTTGTTTATGTAATTATGAATTTCATTGTTATTTATACTATTAATGTTAGCATTAAATAACGATCATTATAATAGTTATGAACTGTTTTTTGAATTCCTACATGGATATTGAAAGTGTAAAACTGGCGACAACTTTTAAAAAAAAATTTGGTGACAACTAATATCGATACACCAAAGTTAAAAAACAAAATAATAAAATAAGCTTTTGAGTATATTTTCCTCTCTTTAGTTTTGCCTTCACATTTGATTTCAATTCCTCTGAATTTTTATTTTACATGGATATTGAAAGTGTAAAACTGGCAACAACTTTTAAAAAAAATTTGGTGACAACTAATATCAATACACGACAGTTAAAAAACAAAATTATAAAATAAGCTTTTGAGAATATTTTCTTCTCTTTAGTTTTGCCTCCACATTTAATTTCAAATCCTCTGAATTTTTATTTTACATGTGATGAAAAATTACACCCACAAAAAAAACAAATAGAGCAAATAGTTCCATCTTTTGAAGTATCCAGATTAAAGATTGGTTATAAAAAAGACATATCAGCAATAACACTACAAGCTAATACTATCAGAAACCATCCTTTTTCTCACATATCTGCATGAGTTATTTAATAAGCATGCACTTAGAGAGTGAAAACTACATGGACTAACAAAAGAAACCTATAATTTGGTGGTATTCAAAAGCATGACTGAAAGTGAAATATAATTCAAAGGCACTAGATGCAGACTTGTTATCCTACAGTGGAACAAGCCAGAGCTTAATGTTATCCTCCTTTCATCCAGAAGGGCTATAGCCTATAGTTGAAAGAAGTTAAAGAAGTATGCATTGAATATCTTACTGTAGATTTGCCTGGAGTTTCAGAATTGAAGATTTTATAAACAATTGTATAATGTCAGATTTGAAATGTAATGGCAATTCTAACATCAAGAATGTAGAGTAAAACTTTTCTATAATGAACAACATCGTTATAGAGGTGTTACTTTGTCACGAGCAAAGTTGAGAATGCTGCAACAAGCACCAGCCAACTAGGAGAGGAAAACGCCAAGCATGACTCAGCAACAAACTTGCCAGAGAAGCGTTAGGGAACAAGGGAGAAACGAGCACCAAAATTCCTAACCGACTTTGTCTGCTATTAATCTTTTTGTCTATTCCCAGCAAACTTTAGTATTTATGTTACGACATAGTAGATAGTAAAGGGCATGAAACATTTTGTAATCAATTTCCCTAATCAATATATCTCTTTTCTTTCTACTTCTCACCCTCCATACTGTTACATTGGTGCTTTCATTGAGAGATTGAAGGAATGGTCAACAACACTCAAAGCATCAAGTCTCTTCAAGAGACCTCCAATCGGCATGAGTTACTGTTGAACACCCTTCAAAGTAACACCGAGAAAAATCAGCGTACCATGGAGGATATGATGCGCCAGTTACAAACGATATCGGAGCGTTTAGGACAATCATCGAAAGCGATTGCAGACCCTGAGGACATGGGCGACGTTCGGGTAACTCGGGGAAAGGCCAAGGTGAAGGACGAGGGTGACGATGCATTCTCTTTTCCGCCTAAACCAGTGTTTGTGGAACTGCCGCTCTTTACTGGAAAGGATCCAGAGGAATGGGTTGCCTCGGCCCAGGATTTTTTTGACTTCTATGGGACAGAAGATCATCACAGGGTGACGATGGCTTCATTTCGAATGGACGGAGTCGCTCGAAAATGGTTTCGGTGGATGCAGAATCGTCGACAACTAGCGGGGTGGAACCACCTCGTCGATGCCATCAGAAAGCGGTTTGCTATCACCGAGATAGAATCACCGGAGGGACAACTTACCAAACTAGTCCAAACTTCAACGATAGAAGAGTACCAGACCAGATTTGAGGATATGGCACTGAGAACTTCTTCCCTCTCAGAAGTTTTCTTGACCCAGTGTTTTATTTCGGGACTAAAGCCAGAAATTAAAAATGAGATTTTGATCCAGAAGCCTACAAGTATGCATGAGGTGATTTCTCTAGCTCGGTTCCATGAAGCAAAACACAATGAGGCCAGGAGAATGTTGAGCCGCAGAACGGGGTCCAAACTTCCACCCCTACTGCCTACACCAAACGTGTCTCTAAATAACCCAAAAGGGTTACCAGGAAGACCCCCACCTGCGCCGATAACTCCTCATATCAACACTAGTACTCCTCGAAGATTGTCGGCCGCCGAAGCACAGGCTAGAAGAGAGAAGGGCATGTGTTATTACTGCGACGAGAAGTTCATGCCGGGCCACAAGTGTAAGGAGCCTCAGTTGTTTTTGATGGACGATGAATTGGGAGAAAAGGAGTTGGATAGCGAAAAGAGTATAGAGGATCATGTTGCATTACAGTGCGAAGAAGGGACCAGAGAGCAAACATGGGTGTCTTTCAATGCACTAGCAGGGTGCTATGCTCCGAACACATTAAGGGTGAAAGGGCAGATCCAGGGGCAGGAGGTAAGGATCCTAATTGATGGGGGGAGCACCCACAACTTCATCCAATCTCGAGTGGCTAGACATTTGGGTTTACCAGTGACCCCTACAACTAATTTTAGAGTTCTTGTGGGGAATGGAGCAAAATTACAGAGTGAGGGATGTGTGCGAGACTTAAGAGTAACCGTTCAAGGTACGGAATTAATCACCGATTTTTATGTATTACCGCTAGAGGGAACCGAGGTGGTGTTGGGGGTGGCGTGGATGGCAACATTGGGTCCAATTATTATGGATTTTGGGCAACTCACATTTGAATTTCGACAAGAAGGAAAAGAACATCGGTGGAAAGGGGAAACTACACCTGGACCTCAAGCAATACAATTGAATTCCTTACGTCGATTGCACGATACTAATGCGGTTGCTAGTTTCTTTCACTTGCAAATGCATAAGGAAATAGAGTGGGAGGAAGGGGAAGAGAGGAAGGACATTTTACAGCTCCTACAAGAATTTGAAATGGTCTTTGCTGCTCCAAAGGGATTGCCCCCAACCAGAGAAAATGATCATGCTATCCACTTAGAACCGGGGCAGAAGCCAGTCAATGTGCGGCCATACCGATACCCTCATTTTCAGAAAGGTGAAATTGAACGCCAGGTTCAAGTAATGCTGGAAAAGCAGCTGATCCGAAGAAGCACCAACCCCTTCTCCTCGCCCGTATTACTAGTCAAAAAGAAAGACGGTACTTGGCGATTTTGTGTCGACTATAGAGCCCTCAATGCCATCACGATCAAAGATAAGTTCCCTATCCCCACAGCGGATGAATTATTTGATGAATTGGGAGGTTCTCGATATTTTTCTAAATTGGATCTTCTAGCAGGATACCACCAAATTAGAGTTAAGCTAGACGACGTTCCAAAGACGGCATTTCGCACACATGAGGGGCATTATGAATTTCTCGTAATGCCGTTCGGCCTTACGAATGCCCCCTCTACTTTTCAAGCCACGGTGAATGAGATTTTTCGGCCATACTTGAGGAAATTTGTGTTGATATTCTTGGATGACATCTTAATATTTAGCAGGAGTTGGGGGGATCACTTGTCACACATTCGAGTAGTTCTTCAAGTGTTAAAGGACCATGGATTTGTGGCTAGGAAAACTAAGTGCACGTTTGGACAAGAAGTAGTCGAGTACTTAGGCCATTTGGTATCACATGAAGGTTTAGCGGTGGATCCGAGTAAGATAAAGGCGATTCAAAACTGGACAACACCCAATACAGTAAGGGGAGTACGTGAATTTCTTGGGATAGCAGGGTACTATAGACGGTTTATTAAAGGTTTCGCTACGGTAGCTTCGCCGTTAACAGATTTGTTAAAAAAAGGGGAGAGTTTTGAATGGACAGAGGCTGCTCAAGAAGCTTTTGAACAATTGAAGAGACTATTGTGTTCAGCCCCGATCCTTAGATTACCTTATTTTGAGAAGACATTTATGGTTGAGACGGATGCATCCGGAGTCGGTATTGGGGCAGTGTTAAGCCAAGATAACCGACCTATAGCCTACTTTAGCCAAAAGCTTAGTTCTCGTATGCAAGCTTCTTCAACTTACAACCGAGAGATGTTTGCAATAACGCAGGCTGTTAGGAGGTGGAGACAATACCTCTTAGGGAGAAAATTTGTTATTCTCACGGATCAAAAATCATTAAGGGAACTTACTCAACAGACCATACAAACACCCGAACAACAACAATGGTTGTCTAAATTGCTCGGCTACGATTTTGATATTCGATATCGTCCCGGAAAACTTAATTCGGTAGCGGATGCACTATCAAGGAAAGCAAACACAACACTGATGGATTTCAGCAGGGTGGTGTATGGAATTGTTGAGGATATTCGAAGGGCCATCCGACAAGATAAAGAGCTATGTGAGATTAGAGAGCAACTTCAAAAGGGAACCAATGGCTACACGGGATTTAGTGACAATGAAGGACTAATATTGATGAAGGGGCGGATAATGGTGCCAAAGGAGGAGAATGTACGATCAGTCTTACTTCGAGAGTTTCATAGTTCCGTAGTTAGGGGACACTCGGGGATCTTGCGTACATTTCAACGTTTAGCGGCAAATTTCTATTGGAAGGGCATGAGGAAGGCGGTACGTCAATTTGTTGGAGAATGCCAAGTTTTTCAACGCATGAAGAGTGATAGCTTAGTTTCTGCGGGGCTCCTTCAACCCTTGCCCATTCCGGAGCAGGTGTTCGAGGATATATCATTAGATTTCATCACGGGGTTACCTAAGTCAAATGGTAAAGAAGCAATTCTGGTGGTAGTGGATCGCCTAACAAAATATGGGCATTTTTTTGCTCTTCCTAAACATTTTGATAGTGTTTATATAGCCAAGCTGCTGATACAAGGGGTAATCAAGTTACATGGCATTCCGCGTTCTATGGTCAGTGATCGGGATAAGATTTTTATGAGTGAGTTGTGGACTGAAATGGCTAGATTGCAAGGGACGGAATTGAGAATGAGCTCCTTACCACCCCCAAACGGATGGCCAAACCGAAGCCTTAAATAGGTGCTTGGAAATGTATTTACGATGCCTAACTGGTTGCAAACCTCGACAATAGGAAAAATACTTGCCATGGGCAGATTATTGGTACAATACTGCCTATCAAACATCAGCAGGAATGTCTCCCTTCAAAGCTTTGTATGGAAGAGAACCTCCCAAAATTATTGATTACATGGAGGGAAGTTCGAAACATGACCAATTGGGAAAAGAGCTGCAAGATAGGGATACAATGTTAAGGGAATTGAGGCAAAACTTGGAACGAGCTCAAGTGCGAATGAAACACCAAGCCGATAAGCACCGTCGAGAGGTAGAACTGGAGGAAGGAAAATGGGTGTGGGTGCGCCTACAGCCATATCGACAAATCTCATTGCGACAAAGAAAACAACAGAAACTTGGTCCGTATTTTTTTTTGCCCATATCGGATACTCAAACGTGTGGGACATGTGGCGTATAAGCTGGAGCTGCCGGAAACATCGCGTATTCATCCCGTTTTTCATGTGTCACAACTTAAGCCATGTAGGGGACAACCATTGGAACAAGTTACGCCACTGCCTTTGGATGTTGGTATAGAAGAAAGTGTCCAGAAAATTGTTGCCTCAAACCTTGAGGACAAGGTTCCTGAATTTGGGGAAGGTAATGTCACGAGCAAAGTTGAGAATGCTGCAACAAGCACCAGCCAACTAGGAGAGGAAAACGCCAAGCATGACTCAGCAACAAACTTGCCAGAGAAGCGTCAGGGAACAAGGGAGAAACGAGCACCAAAATTCCTAACCGACTTTGTCTGCTATTAATCTTTTTGTCTATTCCCAGCAAATTTTAGTATTTATGTTACGATATAGTAGATAGTAAAGGGCATGAAATATTTTGTAATCAATTTCCCTAGTCAATATATCTCTTTTCTTTCTACTTCTCACCCTCCATACTGTTACATACTTGTGATTCAAAACAGAGTTCAGGTCAAGCTCTAACTTCAACTGTTGAAGATCAATCTTTTCTTGATCAAAGTGTTGCAGAAACTCAATGTAGCATTCCTAACATTGTACAAAATTTTCTAAAAGAACAAATCAAAACGTTATTTGATAATAATTTCAGCATGTTATGTTAGAGGAAATTCGCAATCTATGACATGCCTTAAGCTCTATAGTCATCATATATTTATGAAACTGTCATGAAATCTCTCATAGTAGGAAATGCATGATCCATCGCATATTTAAAGGTCTAATAACAAAGTTCCTCATAGTAGGAAACAGAAAACTGGCGACCATGAGGCAGATATCTATGTAATAACAACCTGATCTGTTTTATTCAATAATTAAAGAAATGCATCACAGATTTTTTTTCACTCAAATCATTAAAGGTTATCTCTGTAACACCCTAAATCGGGTCTAGAAGTAAGACTAATCAAATTATTAAAGGTTATCTATGTAACACCCTAAATCGGGCCTAGAAATAATACTAATTAAGGCATTAATTGAACAAGTATTGAATTAATCAATTGAAAGATTAAGAGCTTGTAACATGAAATTAAAGATGAATTTCATGAAATTAATTCTTGTAAGCAAATTAAGATTAAGATTAACTTGAAGTAAAAGAAATAAATTAGTTAATTGAGAATTAGAATGTCATATGTTACGTTAATTAACCAATTTAGGACTTAATTGAACTAAAAAAAGTATAAAGTTAAAATAAGGATACAATTAAAACAGAAACAAAGAACCAAGGCTTGCATGTAACTGGAAGGTCACATGTTTGCGATTCCATTATTTAAACAAAAAAAAGAAGAGGGCTGGTCATTTAATGATTATTAAGATTAATTTTATTGGTAAAAATAAAGAAAAGAGAGAGGGGAGAGAAATAGAAGACCAAAACTCATCTTTTTTTTTGGTTTATCTTCATAGTCGAAAATCTAGAGGAGGAAGCCATTCTCAAAATTTTTCTTCGTCTAGTCAAAAAATTAGTGAGTTAAGAGTGATTCTTAGCTATCAAAATATTTATAGGAGCAAACTAAACTTGGGGAGAAACTATATTGTGCTAGTGGACAAATTTGGAAGCTAAGTAATGTTCTTGTTCTTTCTTTAAGTTTGGTGTTGATTTAAATTGTTAGGAGCTTAGATTATGTTATTTGTAGCTTAAATATGGTTTTTGAAGCATGAACAAGTGAATTATAAAGCTTTGGTTAGTGTTTATACCCATGAAATTTAAGTTAGCCAAGCCTGCCCAGAACACTCTTTTCTGAGCAGCAACTTTGAAAAATTTCCTAGGTCGATATAATTGAAATTTGAGACTGAAAAATAACAGTCTAACACTTCTATGGGTCTAATTTAATTGAAAAAAAATGGCACCTCAATTGGAGTTATAAAATGGAAGATATAAGAAAATTAAAATAAGTGGTTCAGTCTGTCCTGAATCATAACTGTCCTACTTTTAGCTTAAAGCTGGTACCAAACGATTAAGATTTAAATTGCAGGCCTAAAATGGTCACCTAGAGGGTCTTTTTATCTTTCTAAGGGTATAAGGTATGTACAATTTTAATAAGTATGCTAAGAGATATGATGGATTTAGTGAAGGATAGTCAAGTTGTCCTTTACCGAGCAGAAACTATTTTGCAGTTAGTTTGCAAATTGTTTTACTTTAAATAAATTATAATGACGTGCTTCTCTTCTTGTTCGAGATGTTAGAAGATCAAAAGGGAGTTGAAAGTGAGGAGGAGAAAGAATTAGAACTTGCAAGAAGTAAGAGCAAAGGAATCGCCATTCTCAATCCTTAATAACTTGGAGTATTAATGAATATAGTTAACTTAGGGTTGGGACCTAGGTCCCAACCAGTCCTTTTTATGTTTAAACTGCCATGAAACTTGACTAATTAATTACTCGATTAAATTATGAGAAGTATGAGTAATTGTTTGCTAAAACTTGTTTGTTGCCATGTCAAATTAGATGTTAATGAATGTTATGAACCTAGTTATACTTGTTTGCATGGATTGTTTAAATACATAATCGTTTGTACGGCTTGGAAAAACTAAAACATGATGTAACATGTTGTTTGCAAGGTAAGTAAGGTAATTTATTCATCCATTTATATTTTCTTCATGGAATGCCATGTTTGATACTTGAAATATGAAAGACTTGACTATAAAAGAACTATAAATCTTTGGTTGCTAGTTGGTCCTAAGTAGAAAGACATGCCTAGGGTATTGAGTTCTCTTGTGGTGGTAAGCCACCTACTTGTCTTGGATGGTAAGTCATCCTTCTTGCTAGGTACTTTGTGTATCGACTTGATAGTATTTCGTGTACTTGTACCTTGTGTACAACTTGTGGTGTCATGGACACTTTCTTAGATACTATATATATATCAACTTGCTAGGTACTTTGTGTACCCACTTATAACCCAATTATATTTGTCCTAACTAAAAACCAAGGTGTCTATACAAGTAAAAGGCTATAAAATTTGAATATGGATTGGTACCCTCTTGTTATATACCACTTGAATTCCTATGCTTAGTATTTGCCATGATTTATGATCATGTTTCAGTACCTTATTGAATTTGGATCCTTGAAATATAAGATGACATGAATGGAGTGAAAGCATGATAAACCTTGTATGCTTAATTTGAAAGCATGTCTATATTGTATATAATTTGGTTGAAAGCATGATAAACCTTGTATGCTTAATTTGAAAGTATGTATATATTGAATGTCTTGTTTTGTAAGCATAAATTGTTTGTATAACTTTGTTACTTGCTTAATGAAATGCTTAATTGCTTAGTTCTAGGAACTACCTCACTAAGTACTCAAAGTACTTATTACTCTTTTGTTTCCTTACTTCCCAAAACATCAAGTACTCAAGAAAAATAGCTAAACTAAGGTTGTTCAAGGAGGCAAGCACAAACAACAAGAAAAATATGGCATTTTGTATATTTTGTTAATTCCTAGAGTTGGTGGCTTAATTTTAGAGTTAGCATGACATACATTGTGATTATGAAGTTTGTATATGTTGGTTTTTGAGTCGGTATGTAAATATTTTGATTAAAGTTTATTGGCATGTAAAAATATGACAAGGTTATACTTAAAATTAAGTTAACACAATGGATATTTATATATAATCTTGATCTTGCTTGGTTTAATGAACATGATTGTATGCTTGTTTCATAGCGTCCAAACATGCTTAGATTATGCCCTTAGAGTGTAAGAATGACTTGAGTTGAATGATTGGATTTTTTGATAGAATTCTAAATATTTAGAGGCTCAAAACATGCAATTTCGTGTAGGAGTATCGATACCCTTGGTAGGCGTATCGATACCTTAGAGAAAAATCTTAGACAAGAAAGGTAGGCGTTTCAGAACGCCTAACCTGTGTTTCGGTACCTAAAATTCTAGTAGTAAATCGTATTGGTACCCCTTGTTGGGCGTTTCAATACTAAGGTTTCCAGTAGCAAATAGTTTCGATACCTTTTTAGGGGCGTATCGAAATAGGATCGTGTATTGATATCCCATATAGGTGTACCGATACGAGTATGTTCTCATGGCCTTAAGTTATCGTGTTAGCATATCGAAACAAAAGGAATGTGTTTCGATACTAGTCGTTTCGATACTATCCTATAGGTATATCGATACCGCTGGCTTTCTACTCAAGTTTTTTAAGGGTAAAGTTCTTGGGGTTTCAAAATTTATGCTAGAAGTCCTTAAGAGTGAATTAAAGTTTAAAATGAGTCCAAATTTTAGACTAAGTCTCAATTGCAATAATAAAGAATTTGGCTTAAAATATCAATGTATGATTTGATGATTCTTGCTTTACTTAGAAAAGCATGGGTAACACTCCTATCTACTAAACCGAGATAGGGGTGTTATATTTTAATTGCTATAAAAGCTTAAGCATTAATTCTAGGACTGCTTGTATATTTATGAATCATATAGGATTAAACTATACCACCTAAGAATTATATACCGTATATGTTTGTGCTCTTGCTTACCTAAAATATTTATTGTTTGATAATTGTAGAATGTTTGAAACAAGATTAGCTTGGGGCGATGAAAGTCATTTGGTCTCCTTAAACGAAGGAGACTGTGTAGGGATGCAACCAAACCTTCCACCACAACTACCTCAACATCCAGTACCACCTGCTCCTCAACCAGAAATTTTGGGTATTCGGAATGTACAACAAGAATGTCTCCTTAGCATGAAGGAGATGTTAGATCAGCTTATAGTTAATCTTAGGCAAGATCATCCTGCCTTTGCTGCTACACCAAACAGAGCTCCTATTGATAAGCTTGCTCGATTCAGAGCTTTCACATTTACTATTGAGATTGATGAAAAGCTCGAGGAGGCAAAAAACTGGCTTGAATGTACTTACACAGATTTTGACAAAAAAATTACGATGTTCAGATGAACACAAGCTCAAGTGTGCCATATCTCTCCTCGATGATGAGATTTTGAACTAGTGGGAAACAACTACTCTAACAGCTCCAGCCAAATCGATCACATAGAAATTCTTTATGAAAGAATTCAAAAAGAAATTTGTCAGTGAACAGTACCTAACCGAGCGCAGAAATCGATTCTTGTACCTGAAACAAGTCAATAAGCCCATTGAACAGTATGTTGCTTAGTTTTGCAAGTACTTCAAGTACGGTTCGGAGTACATAAAGATTAAGGAAGATAAATATCGCAAGTTCACTGACGGTCTTAGTGATAAACTGAGTCATATGTTTACGGCCTTGGGGATTAAAGATTTCCAGCATCTAATGAACCAGGTCATTGCAATAGAGGTTAAAATAAAAGCAGCTGAGAAAAGAAGAGAGTGGTAATCGAAGAGATAAGAAACAAAACGGGATGACAAACAATAGTGAAAATCCAATAAAAAGGTCAAGTATCATCAGGAAAGCTCAACTACTAACATTTCAACTCAAAAAAGTTATTACATTCTGAAACCACAACTGATGGATAGATCTTTAGCTCCGGTTGCTTATATTCAAAGGACGGGGAAAATTGAAAGGATTCATATCTCTAAGTTCCATCAAAAGCTCCATCACAACCAGTATTGTACACAGATGAAATTATGCTATATTTGTGGTGAAGTCGATCACTTTATTAAGGATTGCCCCAGAATCCTAATAAAGCTACTGTTAAGTCTTGTACTAACCATAATTCTACTTAATCTAACAGAAACAGAGGCCCTAAACAAGTTCAATCTGGGAATCAAGGTAGAGTAAAGGGCAACATTCTAATGCTCTTACCCACCAGGATTCTCGGGCACCTGCTCGGATTTATCATGTACGAGAAAAAAAGATGAAGAATCTCCCGATGTAATTGCAGGTGTGATTGAGTTAAATTCAAGTCCTACTTATTCTTTGAATGATTCGGGATTAACTAACTCTTTTATATACTCTGCTATGCTGATGAAAGTTAAATTGAAGCCTAAAACTATTGCTAGGAATCTTGTAGTATCAAACACCATAGGATGCTTAATGAATATTAATCTTGTTTGTAAAGATTCTTCGATCATAATTCAAAACATTCCTTTTCGAATTGATCTATTTGTGCTACCAGCTTGTGAATTTGACATTCTATTGGGGTTAGACTGGTTAGCGAAACACGAAGCTTGGATTGATTGTTAGAATATGAGATTATATCTAAAGGGCTTGGGTAAGGAGTCAATTCTCCTAATCGATCAGAAGCTTCCTTCCATCTTTGCTGCTATGGTACTGCGAGATGAATATGAATTTAGCTTATTTGAAATCTTTGTTGTATTCAAATTCGTGAATGTATTTCCTGAGGAACTCCCTGGTTTTCCTCCCACTAGAGAAGTGGTGCTCGGGATAAAAGTTCAGCCTGAGACGAATTTAGTGTCCATTACTCCCTATAGAATGACATCAATCGAATTAAATGAATTAAAGAAGCAACTCTAGGAGCTCCAGGATAAAGGCTTCATTAGACCTAGCATCTCCCTAGGGTGCTCCAATCTTATTCGTGAAGAAGAAGGATGGCATGATGAGACTTTGTATAGATTATAGACAATTGTAAAAGCTCACAATAAAGAAAAATATTCATTGCCAAGAATCGAAGACTTGTTTTCAAGGATTATAAGCAATTGAAGACTTGCTTGATTAGCTTAAGGATACAACAATATTGTCAAGGATTGACCTCCGCTCCAGGTATTATCAGATGAAAGTAAAAGAAGAAGATGTACCCAAGACATTCTGCCGAACTCGCTATGGTTACTTTGAGTTCCTCGTAATGCCATTTGACCTAACCAATGCTCCAACAACATTCATGGACCTCATGAATAGAATCTTTAAATCTTATCTTGATAAGTTTATCATCGTCTTCATTGATGACATACTTGTCTATTCTCGAAATAGGGAGGAACATGTTGAACACCTTTGAATTGTCTTACAAACTCTCCGAGAACATCAATTGTATGCAAAGTTCTCTAAATATGAGTTCTGGTTGTCGAAAGTCTCATTCCTTGGCCACGTCATCTCATCAAAAGGAATACAAGTGGATGCCAAAAATATCCAAACCATTCTTGATTGGAGACCTCCGAGGAACATTGGTGAGATCAAAAATTTTTTCGGTTTAGCCGAATATTATAGACGATTCATCAAGGGGTTATCATCTATTGTTGTACCCTTAATAGATGATGAGCTATGACATAGACTTGATGAGGTGGATGTCTTCATCCGAGTTGAATTGACTACCCTTGAATTTGAACCGAGAACTGGACTTGAACTAAGGGATTAACTTGATGAGGTGGATGTCTTCATCCTTGTTAGATTGATTAACATTGGAGTTGGATTGAGAACTGAAGTTGAGCTATGAGATTTGACTTGACGAGGTGAATTTCCTCATCATAGTTGGACTGACTATACTTAAAGTTGAACTGAGAACTGAAATTGAACCATGAAATTGACTTGACGAGGTGGATGTCCTCATCCGTGTTGGACTGACTTCTCTTGGATTTGGAGTGGAATCTTCACCCTTAACTATTAAAGTGTTGTAAATATTAGGTATCTTGTCCGGGAAAAAGACTATTTCCAATAACAAATCGATGATTTAAGAAATAAGTTTTATATTTTTTTTTTCAATCGTGAAAACTCTAAGAATAAAAGTCGTAAGATTTATTCCCTTAATATGATGAAGTGAAATATGTTAATTTTTTCTAAAATTTATCTAATATAAAATAGATCTTCAACGGGAGGTTGATTATTAATTTAATAAAATATGGTGGTTAGTACTTGGTTTTGTTGGTACTATCTGTATTCAATTGGATTATTATTTTTATTCATTGAAGGGATTTTTAAGTTCAACCAACCTATTTTTAAAATAGAAAGCAAATAAATAAAAAATTTGAGTCTTTGATTTATCTATTATTATAGGTAATATCATATCCATGTTATCTATGGAATTAAAACCAAACTTTATTTATAGATTTTTATTTCTATCGCACTTTTTTATCTCATTTCATATTATATTTAATATATTGATTTTATATAACAAGTTGCATTGTAAGACATAAATTGAGAGAATTCATGCCTACTACAAATTTACACAGACACGCAAAAAATATAATAAATCTCATCATTAAGTTATTAATAATATTAAGTTAATATTATTGTATTAAATTAATTAATTAATAAATAAAAATTAATTAATGAATTCATTAGTGAGAGATAAACCTTGTGATGACGATAAAAAACTACAAAAAGAACCTATAATACAATTTCAAACGAAGTATGTATTTTAGGTCAACATATATGTATGTCTACTTACAAAGTATAGAGAATAATTGATCAAATTCATGGATATTCCTACTAAGAAACACTTATAATACTAAAAATCATGCCTTATCGAGCATCTTTATATCAAGCATCTTTACAAAATTAAAATTAATTTTGATATAACAATATTTTTGAAAGATTAGTTTGCAAAATTAAATAAATTTTTAAGTAGTAAAAAAGACTTACAAATGATAGGAGTTCGAACTTTAAATTTTTTAAGTTAAAAATTTGAACCTAATTTTTTTTCTAAGTATTTTTAAACTCAATTTTATCAAAATTGCTCTAGTCATATAAATACGGGCTTTGTTATATCGACAAAGATTTTGACCACTATACTTGTAATTTTGTAAAAAGACAAAGGTTTCAATAACGACTTCACCGTACCGATACGCTTTGTTTACTTGAAATTAATATTTTAATCATCGGTTCAATATGCTTGCCACTATACCGTTACAATATACTTAGAATCAATAAATCTTTTATAATAAATTTTTTATCGTTATCTTGTCAAATATTGAAATCTCAAATCTTTAAAAATACGTTAACCATATGATAAGATTGTTAAGTGTATCAAAACCTTTTTTGGGGTTTACAAGCACATTAAGTTTTAGTAAGCAAATGGGTATTAATATATCTTTGTCGTACTAAAACAATTAAAAATCAATAATGGTGGAACCAGCAGAATTACTGCACCAAAGCATGTTATGCAGAAAAAAGAAAAATCCCAACATCCCAAAAATCCTGCACGATTGGACAAGAACATTGCAATTAGTGGTATAATTCCCACATCAATGCTTGGTATGCAGAAAAAGAAAGCGATCCATTCGGCAAACGACTCCGCATCATCGGCTAAGAAGATTGAAACTACTGCTAGAAGTCAAACAATGAAACATTTTAGGGAGGAGGAAACCTAACCTTCCCACGGCTCTGCCGGTGTAACGAGCAAAAGTGGAACAAGCAGAACTCTTCCTTCTAGGTTGGTTACACAAAGAAAAGAAACAACCTTAGACAAGCAAAGACAAGCATCATATCTGAGCAATGATCATATATATAGTGTGGGAAGGTATGTTCACAAGTTCCTTTCGGTATATTCTACTCTTAATCTGAGACTAATACCACGAATATACTGTAATCTGATATGCAATGTAGAGATTACAAAATGGTGACAATGAAAAAAGAGAAAGATGAAGCTGTACCATAACAATTTCTTTCCAATTTTGCAGGTTTTGAAGATGAGTTGTGCTGCTCGAGGGGAGCTTGCCTAGTGTGTGATGCTGATCTTGCAAATGAACCTGAACACCGTCCAGATAGGGAATGTAATCCTGCAGAGAATGCTGCTCTTCATGTGGTCATGTGTTTCATAGCCGGTGCTTACGGCTGACGATAGCGGAAGAGAACTGTAGGGATCCTCCTTGCATAATATGATGAGAACAGAACTTGCATTGCACAGAGAAAATACATTTTACAAATAGAAGCAACAATCAGCATATTATCAGATCTAGCTTCTCTCTTCAAGATTTTTAAAACACCTAAGATTTTTACATGGGCTTTACAAGATTTCTTCATCAAAAGATATTTCCAAATCCGGATATTTATCATTTCATGCAGTTAAAAGACAAGAAAACTATCAGATCTAGCTTCTCTCTTCATCTTCCGAAATATTAAACAAGAACTTCGGAAGTGATGCAATTCGAGGAAGATGAAGCAACAGCTCACCAAATGAGTCCTTTCTTGACATTCCCAGTGCCTGCTTGCTACTAGAGACTTCTGTATCCCCTTTAAAATCCTTGGCCTCACTCTTAACTGTTTTGTTTAGCTGGAAATCTTTTCCATCAAATCCATCACAATTTTCACCTTTAGCTTGGGAGTTTGTGCCTGCTGTACCGTCCTTTTGCAAAAGACAACAAAGAGAATTAACCCTTGACATGAGGGATTTCTCATCGGAGGCTGTTGTAAATTGAGTGTCGCTGAAAAGGTACTGTGCAATTTCCTCCAGCATTTCCTGGGTGTCTGGTCTATTTTCAGAGGATGGATTTTCAAAGGTTATCTGCTCCGAAAGACACTGTTCAATATGGTTCATAAGATCATTCATGGACATTGATGGGTGCAGTCCAGGCACTTTTATCTGGTCCCAATTCCTTGGCCTCTTTGAACCCACTGCTGCACAAGCTCCACTTCCTTCAATGAAACAAGAGTTCATAACTAATGAGAAATGGGAGATTATTTGATAAGGAAGAAAATAAAGGTTGTAACTGCTTTACAAGATCCTATTTCATGTTTCTATTCAGCAAATAAGTTTAAACCCAGGAAAGAAGGAACTGCATTACTGCACATACTAAATCCGCAAAAACTGAGCAAATCAAATCGTATGTATATGCAGAATTCATTATATACATATATTTACACTGCTGCCTATTTCAAGACTGTATAACAACTATAAAGTATAGTTCATATAAAATGAATTCAAATTTCTAAAAGATTACATAAAATACCATATTAGGGATCAGACTTCAAAGAGCAAATAAAAGAGAATGCAAAAAGTTTACATGACTGAAGAAATTAACCAGAAGCAGATAAAAAAACACCCACAAGTTTCTGATTGTACCTGAACTGGGGGATTGAGTTTCCCTGTACATAACTTCCAAGGTTATACCAACAGAATCCCCTTTCCCAGTCTCCAAAGATGAAGACTGAGCAGCAGACGGCGATGCTACATTCTGGAAGGCAGAGGTAGTAGATCCTTTACCAGTCTCTCCCTGTCCAATATCATGCCCTTTCATTTCATTGGGATCCTCAAAAGCCAAAGTCTGAGACTCAAAATATGGTGAATCCAAAACTATCTCTGGCTGTCTGCTTAAACAGTTTAAGCGCATGTCACACTGGATAAGCTTCTCAAAATGTTTGTTTAACAATCCTTGGGGACACTGCAAAAAGTGTTGTCTGTACCAGCCAAAATATAAATTTTGCATTGGTATATTAGCCACATAACTATAACACACAACTGAGATAAACTGCTATAAGAATTAGAGCATATCATTTTTACCTATGTATGCTAGCTTGACCGTCAGTAAAATCTGAAGTCGCTTGCCATAAGGTGTGTTTTCTAGGCTGCGGATTAGTCTCCCGGAAGAAAAGGGGCTGTCTTGCCAGCTGCATCATAAAAGAAACAACTGAGGTCATAAACATTCATTGAGAGAGAGTAAAACAGAGAGGACCATAAGAAAAACAAAAAAGTCTACCACGACATTCAAAGTCCCTGGTCCATCATCGGGACAATTTGCCTTAATTGCCATGATATCCGACCACTGTATTTCAATCTTACTCTTAAGTGCACCTTCCAATACCTCCCAAACAAGCTTGTGCTTCGCAAAATAACACTTGACCACTAAATCACCTTCATACCTCGACTTATACTGCAAATTATCAACCAAACAATCATTCAGCTACTAAACCTCAAAATACAAGCATTTTTTGCAAAACAAATAAAACAAAACTCTTGACAAAAAAAGTAAC
Organism: Abelmoschus esculentus; assembly: GCA_035048815.1. Lineage (NCBI taxonomy): Eukaryota > Viridiplantae > Streptophyta > Magnoliopsida > Malvales > Malvaceae > Abelmoschus > Abelmoschus esculentus. Next base: position 14,244,921 of record JAUCBN010000035.1, on the reverse strand, counting down.
CTCCCATTTGCCGATTCGAAGAATGGAAGCTGGAAAGTTTGCGGCTTTAAGCTTATCAGCAGCATGTTTAGCCTCCTTTTTGACTCCAGAGCTCACGACTTCAGCTTGGGCAGCTGAACCACTGGTTTGGGAATGAGAGAGGCGCATTTGAATCAAATCTAAAAGTGAAGGACTCTTCCTTAGCGTCAAACCAAGTGGACTTGGCTCAGCCAATGGATTATATTGCGATGGCGAGATTGGGAAAACATTAGATTCAGAGTTCCACTGACCAAAACAAAATTCTTTAGAAATTCAAAACCTGTAACATAACTACATAATCTTCTTATTTCGCTAAATAGTTATGATCCCTAAAATTACGTAATTTTTCTTCATTAAAAAGTTATGGATGAAGAACAACCTTTAGCAAATAATGATTGCTAGGCAACAATATTAAAAAAAAAAGTAAGGTATTTCATCTGGGTAATTAATTGCTAGAAAAATAATCAATTGATCAGTAAAAAGCAAAAGACCAATTAGAGCTCACATTGCTTTCTCCACGACTCCAGTTCTGCTCTTCACCAAAGAGTTCTACCTCAATTTCTCGTTTGATCTTAAGAATATCGTCAGCAACTTCTACCACCTATAAAGAAGGCAAGCGGCACAATCAGATATTGTATCAAACAGTAGCCAAAGTGCGATTGAATAGAACTGAATTCAAAAAAATTGAAACAGATTAAGAACACTGAAAAACTTATTGTCTTGATCATCTTAATACAAGTTAAACGGGATACTGAAAATTTTGAATAACTTCCTTTGATTCGAGCAAATCATAATTGTTATTTTCTAGTTGATTCGTGGAAGTAAAATGCTACAAATAGTTCTCTGACATAAAGATGAAGTATATTGTTATGCACAAGTTCGTAAAAATTACCTCCCTAAGGTGAAGAAGCTGGTCCCTAGTGTATCGTAGTAGTTCACAACCCTCAAATCGTGAGTCTCCAGCCTACAATAACAACAGTAAAGAAATTGATAACATCAGATTTTGGAAACCAAGAACATGTGAATATGCAGTGCATTAACATTCAGATAAACTATATAAAGAATAAATTAGACAATGGAAGGTGCAAACTTTAAAATGACTAAGAATTTATCTGCATATTCATAACATGGTAACTAAAAAAATAACATATTTAACAAATGCAAACAAAATAAGCTCCAAAAATATTAAATAACATCCAAAAGGATGTCACATGGTAGAAATCAGTAGACAGTTGTCTAAAGACCCAAACTTTTGTACTTACCTTTGATATGACTGACTTGGTGCATAAAACTCCCATACATTTAACAAAATTCCAACGGAATAATTTTCTTCCAATAGGAAAATCCACAAGAAAAAATAAGTGGCAATTATAACTATAAAGTCATTACATCTTATACAACCGTTTACTTGATTGTCATGTTATCATATATATGATAACAACTCAAATAAAATTGTTTATGTTCTTCACAGCCAACATATCAAAACATCTTCCAGATATAACCATTAAAAGAGAGCTAAGAGGATTGACACACAATTAGGAAAAGTTGGGTGACACATTGATCAACGGAACACATCTATCTATATCATATAAGATTCTTAATGTTTTTTAGTCTTTCAAGGGAAACGATAGCTCACAGACTTAGGCACCTGTTCACAGCAAATACAGACACTAAATGCTAAAAGAAGAATTAGGACTAATCACATTTTCAAGCTTTAAAGGCCCAATATTATGAATCTAAATATTCTTTCGTTAGTAAAATGCAAAAAACAATTGGGAAAATCCCAAGTTTTGATACTAAGAGCAGAAATGAAAAAAAAAAAAAAAAGAAGATTATCTTTCTGATGAAAACCAAGAACAATGTTTTCTTTATCTCAAAGAAGAGCAATAATAACAATGATATAATCAAATCTACTAGCTAAGATCCAATATTGCAAGGAACATTGCCTAACAGCACGAATCATCAGAATTTTAAAAGAAACCATTTAATTCCAACAATTTAAAAGCATCAAAGAAACCAACGCATAAAAAAAATCGAAAACCAATAGAAGAACACACAAAAAGGTTAGATCCAGAAAAACTGAGATATGGGTTTTAAAACGAAAGGGATAAAAAGATAGAACCTTGATAGAAACACCGGCATGGGGACGAAAGAGAGGAAGATCAGAAGAAAGTGAACCGAAAGCTAATAAAGAGGAGGAGGAGGAGGTAGATGAAGAAGAACCACCAAAGATCCTGCTCCCTTGACCACCACCAGGTCTTAAGCTTAACACCGTCTGATCGCCTTGCTGCATAGTTCGTTCTTCTGATATGAAATTCAATCTCCGACGTCCGATCAGAATATGAATATGGATAGATTGGAAAAAAGGATTTGGGATTTGTAAAAGATAAGAGAAACGAAGTCTGTGAGGGCGGCAGACACCAAAAACAAACCCTAACCCTTACGCATTTTCTATGAGGCTTGTAAAGGTTAAATTGTACATCTAGTCCTTGTACGTTTAGGACTTATAAAATTCAGATCTCATGATTTATATTCGATAGATCAGTGATAAAAATTAAAGTTTTTAAAAATACCTGAATTTTAGGGTTTAAGAGTTTAGGTTTAAGAATTTACGATTTTAGGGATAGTTAAAATTTAGTATTTAGGTTTTAGGATAATATGATAAAAATTTTAAGTTTTAACCTATAAATTATAAATTTTAATCATAAACCTTATATTCTTTTTTAGATCTCATTCTTTTAGCTTAAGATCATAACAGTAAAACACTTATGATTATAAAAAAAATTATTTTTTATCATTAATATATAAAATAAAATCACCAATTAATAATACACACTAAATTCAAATTTATCAATGTATACGTGACACTTTAATATTGAAATATTTGATTAAAAATTATAATATTACCGAGGGTAAACTATTGCGCTAGTCACTTTCGTTTTTCCAGTACACTTTTAATCACTGATTTTGAAAATCGACCAATAATGTCACTATCGTTTTGGTGTGTAAAGTTTTGGTCACTCTAAAGTTAAGTGCCATTAGATATTGACAAAAAGATGATCTGTCATAATAAAAAAATGATAAATTACTTAAATAATCCTTAAACTATTATTATACTTTGTTTCATCTTTAATTTGACATTTAAAATTTTAAAACTTTATATTTTTATCATTTTCTCTACAAAAATTCAACAATCTACAATTTTTTATTTCTCCTCCAAAGTTATTCTTTTTTAAATTTAATTTAGATTTTATAATGATACAAATTCTACACTTTATTTTGTGTATTTCATAAAACATTCCAACATAGCAACCCATTTTTTTATTGGTCGTTCTTCATCATCCCGATGCGACTGACTATAGACATAACCACACATATATCTTTTCTTTGCTCAAATCGTCACGTCTTTGCGTTCTGGGTCTCTGTGTAGCTCACTGTGCAATGTCTGTAATTTTTATAGTGCTCACAGTCTACTCTATACATTCCATAGCCATGTTAGGGTCAGAGAACATGTTAGTGGTCATCGGTGCGACTGTGACGTGGAAACTGGAACGTAGAGTCTATGAAGCAAGCACCATATCTCTTTAAAATGATCATTTCTCACCAAACAAACAGCTAAACAGAACCCAAAGTCTAGACAATCTGAAATTTGTGTTGGTAGGAAACTTTAAACTTAGAAATAAAAAATATAGGGAAATCTGACGGTGGGATGGGAGGTCGATTCAATGAATGTTAATGGTGGTGGCAGTAATGGTGAAGGGATTAGTGGAAGGCTGGTAGAAATGTTGTGGGTTATAGGTTTGGGAATGGCTGCGGTTCTTATTGTGTACTTTTGTGCGTATTTTTCTATGCAAATTTCTCTACAGGTTCCTTTGACTAGACTATTTGTGTCCGTTGGATACGTGCATGTTATTTAATTATATAAACATATATTTTCCTTTGAATTGTCATGGGATATGACCATTTGTATTGAACATTCCACCATTCCAGTAACGTTTGTCGTGCTTCTCTCGATAGTTTCCTTTTCTTCTTCTTCTTTGAGAACTCTAACTTCAAGCTACTTATATGATTGTCGAATCTTCGAAGCAACTTATCTTTCAGACCTCGGGTCTTCTTTTCTTGTCTGCCCTTCTTGTACTTCTACTTCCCTAACACTAACATCTTCATCCGATGATATTACACCTTCATCTAACAATTAAAACATAATACACACATAAGAAAATACAATCATTCTGTTTCAAGAATCAAGATCTAAACATTAACCATTCCAATGGACAAAACATACAGCGGAAGTATTGCTGTAGTTAAAAGAAGTTATATATATTAATTGTGATAGATTTCAATAAAATATTGTTATGGTCGTGTAGTTAAAAAAACTGAAAGAACAGACTGTGAGTACTATAAAAATTACAGACATTACAAAGTGAGCTACACGGAGACCCAGAACGCAAAGACGTGACAATTTGAGCAAAGAAAAGATATGTGTGTGGTTATGTCCATTGTCAGTCGCACTGGGATGATGAAGAACGACCAATAAAAAATGGGTTGCTACGTTGGAATGTTTTATGAAATACACAAAATTAAGTATAGAATTTGTATCATTATGAAATCTAAATTAAATTTAAAAGAGAACAACTTTAGAGGAGAAATGGAAAATTGCAAATTGTTGAGTTTTTGTAGAGAAGATGGTAAAAATATAAAGTTTTAAAATTTTAAGTGTCAAATTAAAGATATAACAAAAGTATAATAATAGTTTAAGGACTATTTAAGTAATTTATTATTTTTTTACTATGACAGATCATCTTTTCGTCAATATCTAACGGTACTTAACGTTGGAGTGACCAAAACTTTACACCCCGAAAACGATAGTGACCTTACTGGTCGATTTTCAAAATCGGTGACTAGGTAAACGAAACCAACAGGATCAAATTCATAATCCAACGCCTGCAATTGAACAAGAGAAGGATCTAGAATTGCGTGGCTCTTCACGCATCGACCGCCCAGCTCCTTACGCGCGCGTCACGTGCACGCACAATGCTCCAACTTCCAGACGCCTCTTTGTGTTCCTTCGTCGGCGACGATCGTCCGATGGTACCATTGCAACTCCGGTGATGACTCATGCAAAAAGACACAAACGAATTTCAGAACGTACAAAGTTCACAAACAAATCTCAAAGATTTCAGGATCATTCAACCAATATTTTTCAGAGATTTAAGAGAATTACAATGTTCCAGGATAAATATCAGAAGCAATTCGCAACAATATTCAGAAAAGAAAGAGCCAAATATCAAGATTTTCAGAAGCAATAAGCCAAAAAAGGAGGAGAGCAACCATTTTAGCAATTAGGATTTTCTTTTCTCCTTGTAATCACTCGACTATAAAATCAAAAGTCGAAACACAAGTAAGGGGTTCTCTTCCATACTTTCGAATCAAAATACAAGGTTTTTGAGGTAATTACCTCTGTTTCTTTTGATTGCATAAAAAGGGAGAACGAAATAAAGTTAATTTTTTTTGCTTACCGTTTATTCTAAGTCGATCGTCTTTTTCTCTTTGTTTCCCTTTCTCCGACGAGAAGCCTAACGTCTTCGGGCTGTCGTGGTGAGACGAGAAGGAGGAGAAACCCCCTTTTTTCTTCCTTCAAATTGAAAAAAGAGTGGTGGTTCAGTGTTTTTTTGATTCGATTTTTGGCTTTAAGAAGAACAAATAAAGGTTGTTTCTTTGTTTTCATTTCGAAAGGATAAGAAAAAAGAGGTTTTTAAGGCTTTTTAATTTCGTCGGCCACCGTTCACGGTGACCGATACGGTGGTTTCTGGGATTAGAGGTGGTCGGTTTCTGGGGAGTGGATAAACATTCATTTGTTCATCATTTTTCAGATGAATGAAGGAGAGAAAAAGGGATCTTATTTTATTTTTCGGCTTTAAAGATAAAAAGAGGGATGTTTAATCTAATATTTGTGTTTTATACCTGGGCTTTAAAATAAAAATGGGTTTATTCGTTTTTAAAACCCTTTGTCCCTAAATAATCACTCCCCAGGTCCCTCTAGTTTCTTAAACATTTCCAATTTAGTCACCTTCTTTACTCTAATCATTGTTTTAAATTGTTTTTTTTGCTCTTCGGTCCCTCCGCGTTTGAGAGTTCCTATTCCAAGCCCTTGCCCACTTCAAATTAGCGTTGTGAGGGCTTGGAAGTTTTTGCTTTCTTTCAATCTAGCCACTGTTTGAATGTTTCTTACTTATTTTGATCTCATAAATTTAGTTTTATTTATTTGGGTCGTTTACAGCAGTTTAGTAGTTTATTTTATTTATTTATTTATATCTTCATTTATTTATGTAAACATTTATTATTAATGTTTTTTTTAATTTTGTCTATCTATTTTGTTATGTCATGCTTTAGTTGTTTACATGCATAGTGCATATATCTATTCTGCATGTTATGTTTATATTCAGTTACATATGTTTTATTCCTTATCATGTCATGTTTTGTTATATGTTTTTATTTTTATTTTTTTATCATGTTTTTGTAAACATGCAATCTATTTTTTTTACCCATGCATTTTAATTGTTGCATCTGTCTTATTATGATGTGTGTATACTTTTGCACATATTCTTTTGTTACTTTTACCTTTTACTATGTCATGCATGTTTTGTCTATTTATGCTTTTGTTCACATATTGTCTTTTTTATTTTGTATATATTTGTTTACTTTATTTTTTGCTCAATTCACATCCAACTTTAATTAATGAATTGTCGAGTGTTACAATCGATCGAAAAACGCCAAGAGGGGGTAAATTGGATTTTTAAAAATTGGTGGACACTAATTGCAAAGGTAGGAAATTGCAAGGTGATTTAGAGTGGTTCAACTTCCTCAATGAAGTCTACATCCACTACCTTAGTGACCACACTAAGGATTTTCCACAAATTCACTAATTTGTCTTTCCTTTAAGGATAAGGAGTAACCTTACACAATTCAATAGACTTATACCCCAAAGTCTATTGAATCAATCCCCAAATTTGAGTACAAAGAAGCAAACAAGAAAACCCTCACAAGGTAGATGTTTGCACAAATTAAGCTCTCTCACACACCCAATTAAACACTACTAAAAGATTACAAATAAAGAACACACTAGTGTTTTTGCAAGAAAGGTTGGAAATGAAGCACAACTTGAATCTATGAATGCTTGAATCTTTGGATAGGCTTTCTTGTTGTTCCAATATATTTTTCAGACCTCTTTTGTATGCTCTTAATTATTTCTAACCGTTTGTAGTCGTTGGAAGTACTTTGGAGCCATTGGTTGTCATTAAGATTGAGCATTTAATGCTCACCTGCACAGAAGTTTCGAAACCTTTACCAGAGGTTTCGAAACCTTTAAGAATTTTAAATGAAACTAGCCGTTACAGGTTGAAAGTTTCGAAACCTTTAAACAAGGTTTCGAAACCATTCCAGGGTTTCAAAAAACAGGTCATTCTATCCTAAAAGTTTCGAAACCTTTCAACAAGGTTTCGAGACTTTAGGCTTTGGAAAACACTTTTGACCATTTTATTGACTTTTAAAGGTGTATTCGATGTGGATAAAAAGTCAAACATTTTATAAACCATTTTGACAACTTTAAATCGAGTTTTTGAAAATTTTATTTCAAGAAACATATTTTACAAATTTTTACAAATTAGTCCTTTGAAAAATTTATTTTAAGTTATATAAAAATAAGTCTAACATGAACCTTAACCAATTACGTCTTTATTCGGTCGTAATGGGCCCATGTTCCAACTTAGTAGTCGCGGTGTATGCGTTGCCTTCGAATAAAGACACGGTAAAAATAAACCTTGATTTGAATCTTTAAATAAATTTTAATTTAAATGCCATTTTAAAACAAATTTCCAAAATTAATTAAGCGATTATTTAAAGGTGCCAATTTTGGGCGGTTTTTAAACCCTAAATCCGTTTTTAAACCGTAACCGACTCTCGAACCCGTCTTTTCGAATCTCTGGCTTCTACGGTGTCCGGCCTACCAAAAGTGCCCAGTGACGACTCCAACATTTTTAAATCCTTTTTAACCCCTTTTTAAATCCCTTTCCAAATATTTTAACCCATAAATTTCAAATCCCTAATTCTTTTAAAATCCCCAAATTCGTTTCAAACCCTAATTTCAATTTTCCCTAATTTTATCCCTAATTTCAACGCCAATTCTTAATTTTTGAAAGTAAACCCTAATTCCAAATTTTAGGTCAATTTTCCAAAAATTCAATTTTCAATTTTGACCTAATTTTTAGATCAACAAATTATATTTTTATATTAGTAACCTTTTTCTACCCATAATAAATTAAAATTATTTTTATTTAAAAAGGGTCGCTACAATTGGCGACTCCGCTGGGGACATTTTTTTAAAAAAACTAACGAGTCAAGCCTTATTTCAAAAACCGCTTGAATAATTTTAGAAGTTTTGAATTAAAGTGGTAAAAAAATTATCATTTTTTAAAAAGAAAAGAAAAAAGGAGAAGAGGAAGAAAAAAAAGAAGAAGAAGAAGAAGAAAACAAAGAAATTATCAAAATCGACCAAGTGAGAACATGTAGACACCAACAAAGGATTTCGTTAATACCGAGACGGTATACGTTCGAAGAGAGGGACCATTCACTATGACATATGCCTGAAGAAGGGGGTCATGCTTTGTGACATACGCTTGAAGAGAGGGGTCGCCCACCACGGTATACGCTCGAAGAGAGGGACCGTTCTTTATGCATACGCCTGAATAAGGGGGTCATACTTTGCGTCATACGCTCGAAGAGAGGGGTCGCCTACCACGGTATACGCTTGAAGAGAGGGACCATTCACTATGGCATACGCCTGAAGAAGGGGATCATACTTTGCGACATACGCTCGAAGAGAGGGGTCGCCTACCATGGTATACGCTCGAAGAGAGGGACCATTCATTATGACATATGCCTAAAAAAGGGGTCGTTCTTTGCGACATACGCTCGAAGAGAGGGGTCGTCCACCACGATATACATTCAAAAAGAGGGACCGTCAAATGCTGCAATGATCAGAAATCAGAGCATCTTGAAGATGTGGATTCTATGGAGAAGGGATCAACATTGTTAGAATTCTAGATTTAGGGTTTCATATAGAAGAGACTCAAGTCGAAGACTTTTACGAAGAGTTTTATATAGGAAAAACTCGAAGCTTTTTCAGAGATTGGTTCTATATAGGAAAGATCAATTTCTTCAACAGTTCAGAGGTTAAAGTCTCGTAGAGGGGGACCTACAGTTCAAAATCTTTAAATTTACTCAAAATGTCTAAATAAGGGAATCAAGGTTGCTCTTGAAATTTCTCTTTTAATGTGTACAGGTGACCTCAAGTCGAAATATCGTTCGTGGCAAGCTAATCAATGGATCAGGGGACAAAAGGACTATCAAAATTGCAGAAAAGGGTTTCTGGATCAAACTCCTCGAACAGGGAAGTCGGATAAAATTAGTGCCTATTGTCTTTGCTCTATCATTGTTTTACAACGATAAGCAAAGAGGGGTAACTGTAATCACTAATTTTATCCGGGGTTCAAACCCGGGTTTTAAATTTTTCGTTCAAATCGAATAACGGGCTTGTAGTTATTAAACTAAAAAAATAAAAAAAAATATAACTTTCTTATTATTATATGTGCTTTTATTGAAAATCCAAAAAATAATTCTTTTAGTCATTTTGCTTTAAATAAATATATAAACCAAAAAAATAATAATTATACTTATATACGTTGATTTATTTCATTGGCTTTAATTTTGCTTCATTATTACTATTAATTATTATCCTTTTTTATTATCAAAAATATTGTATAATATATAGTATATTTTGAATTATTATTTTTGGTAACTGTTTTTGTTGGAACGTTTTACTCTTTTTTTCGTTTTTATATTATTATTATTATAATTATTGTATATGAAATATTAAATACAAAAACAAAAAAATATAATACCTTACTATTTACCTTTATTTTGGTTATTCATTTGAATTTTATACAAGTATATTTTGAATTTATTATGTTAATATTATAAACTTGATTATAATTTTATTCTATTTTACCATTATTATTCGGTTTTTTCCTCTTTTATTATTATTATTATTTAAAAAATAAAAAATATTACTAATTTCATATTTTATTTCATTCTCTTTTTCCTTTACTTGTATGTACATATTTTTATTTCTTTTCTTTTATTATGATCGGCATTTTACACTTAGTATTATACTTTATTTTTATTTCAATTACATTATTATTTTTATCATTATTATTTTAATTTCCATTTATAAATATTATTATTAATATATATGCATAAAATAAATATAAAAAAACCAATATAAATAAATACGGTCCACTTAATTTATAACTATCAGGCCATATTACAAGTCCATTTACTTTTTTTTATTAAACTCAAACATTCTTCGAATCCCGGAATAATATTATAAAACCCACACATTAGTTACACAAGCCCACATGTGATTTAAATTAAAAAGCCCACATTGAGCCATACTCAGCTAAATCGAAACCCTAACTATATTTATCCTTGCGCAGTCGCCCCTGAGCCGTTGGATCATCTCTGAGATCCAACGGTCCAGATGAAGAGGAGGAAGGTTCCGGAATGCTTCACGCGCCACACGCCCCGTCTACTCGAGTCCCCTATGCACGCGTGCAACGCACGCGCGAGACGCTTCGCATTCTGATCGAACCGTTCGACTGCCTGAAGAGTCCTCATCGTCCGATCACCTAACCGGTGGTCCCCTCGTTCTCCGAACGATTCGTACGAGTGCAGAACAACAAAAGAAACATGTCAGATTTGTACCAACATCAAACAAATACAAATCAGAAACGACGATTATTTCAGAGATTTATAAACCAATTTCACAACAAAATATCACCCAAAAAATCAGAATTTTAGACGCATCACAACCAAATACCAGAGCTATACGGATTCGGCCAACAAGTCACAGAGAAAGTCAGAGGCAACCAACACAAACAAAAAATAGCATTTTAATCCCTTGTATTTACGGTTATAAAAACCGAGAGAAATGACGATAGACAAGGAACACAAAAAAATAGCTTAGGGTTTGGTTTCTTACCTCTCCAAATCAGATTTTTCCTCCTCTTGTTTCTAGAAAAACGACGATAAGCCTTATGACCTCTGGGTCGTTGTGGTGAGTCGAAGCCAGAAAGGAATCTTCGTTTCTGATCTTCAAAGCAAAGAAGTTTTCCTTTTTGTTTTTTTCGGACGATTGAAAAAAGGGCTTTCGCTCTTGTTCTCCTTTTTCTCTCGTTGATTTCTGGGGAAAAAAAGGATGAACACAATGAATGTGTTCATCCCATTTCCAGATTACAGAGAAAATGTGGGTTTGTTTTAATTTTTGGATGAACAAATGTAGAAAGGAGAAATGTTTAATTTCATGTTTGTGTTTTATATCAGGGATTAAAAAGGAAATGGTCTATTCTCCTCATTAAACCCTCCGTGTTTTCAAAATCATGCTCTAGGTCCCTGAGCCTTTACTGCGTTTTTCATTCTGATCCCGATTTGGGATGTATCAGGTTACCTCGAAATGGTTAAATTAATTTTAAGTACCTCCGCATTTTTTGACATATTTTCAGGCCATTTCGCTTTTTATAATCATGCCCGAAGTCCTCTAACTTTTTCAAAAGCTTGCGAACTAGTCACCATTTTTAAACCATAATCGTCTTTATTTTGGTTCTATTCCGAATGAGTCCCTCCGTGTTTTGCTTAAACTTTTAAGCCCTTCCTCATTTCAAAATAACGGTTCAAGGGCTTTGAAGTTTTTGTTTATTCCATTTCCGTCCATCCCAGTAGCTTTATCATTTATTGTGGTTTATTTTATTTTATTTATTTATTTGATTATTGTTCGTATATATAGTTATTTATTTATTCATTTTCTTGCTACAAGTCTTTACATTCATGTTTGTTTATCCTTTTTTATTTATCTCTTCCTTCACTTTTTATTTGTATTTGCTTATTTACTTAATCTACATGTTAATGTAAATATTTACTTTATTATATCTTTTATTATTTCAGGCATATTATATCATTATTTGTGCATTTCATTTATTTTTACATATTGGTATTTGCACATACTTTATTATACCATGCTTCGGCATTTATTTATTTGTTTATGTTTTAGCTTAATCTTTTTGTTCATTTGTTTTATGTATATGTTTTTTAGCGTTTACATTTACGTACTTTATTTGTCCATGCATATTTATTTATTTTGTTATTTATATTTATTTATTTCATGCATTTTATTCATGCCCTTATACTTATGCTCTTTATTTTATTTACATGTTCTTTTATTTTGTATATATATTTTGTCATGTACATTCGACTTTAATTATCACGATGTGAATATCTTTTGTGAATGTTTATTTATCGGTTTTATGTTTTTATTTTATGTGTTGCATACTTACACGTATTTATTTTAATGATCTATTTACTTCTTTTTGCCATGCAATTTAGTTAGGTTATGTCTTCTATGTCATGTCTTGTGCCTTTTTTGCCATGCTTTTTATATATTGTTGTATTTATCTATTTATGTACTCGTTTATTCTATGTCCAAACTTACCTTATAAAATTCTTTCACATGCTGGGTTTTCAACTCATCCATTTGTTTCCTGACTTCTCATAACTCGTTTCTCAAGATATCAGTCTCGGAAGGAACTATACATATATACTCCTCTAATGTTATGGTGGGCTAATGGTCAGATACTAGAATCTCGTCATTGATCTTAACGCGCCTCCAAAGGTCATAATCAAACGTGATCGTACTTTTCATGATTTCCTCTGCTCGGATGCGATAACAGTATTTCTATACTCTTGTTATAGTTTGCATCTTGGCTCTGTTATCATTCTTAAAAGGTAACTTGGTACCACTTAATTTGGTTGTAAAAGAGATAAACTGTTGAGAACCGAATTGTCTTGATACTAGCAAAGGTGCACATGCAATCCCTCCGTACAAACCAATCATTAGAAGCCATTCATAATCACCAACTCGATAAAGAAAATAAAATTCATGACTCATCCACAGAACTCTCCACACAATGTCTTCATCCCGTAGATTTCTGAAAATTTCTGACCATTTTTTTATCTAGATCCTCCCGTCATTCTTTAGCTAAGTATTCTCGTATTAAGTAAAAGCATCCAAGAAAAATACCTGATAGAAACTTAGTCGTTCGTCTCTTTCCAAAAGTGACTCTGAATCTAAACTTGGAAGAATAATGCACAACCTCTAAAATGCCCTTCTTCTTGTTTCCGATAAGCATTCAAGGAGATGAAAGTCTCGGTTAATATGGCCATCACTGGGTTGGCTTTCCTTTTTAAACGGTCGAACAGATAAAGAATAGTGACATTTATGTTGCCCAAAACTCAAGGAAAATGATCAACCCGTATATGCCTAAGACAAACAAGTCCATCCTCGTCACCTCATCCGGGTGTGTCAATATAATATCTCGAATGCTCTCCTATGAAAATGCAACACTCTCCTTGGACTTGAATCAAACCACAGACCCAAGCAACACTCATTCTGGCTAAAGTTCTCAACTTCGTCTGATAATCCTGGGACTTCTGAATAATTCCAATACTTGTTGACATTTATACTGTTAATCAAAGTAGTGTATTCCTCCAACGTAGTCATTAGGTCATTTCCATTGAAAGTGAAACGGCAAAAAACAAGGTTCCAAAACTGAAAGGCGGCCCGAAGTAAAGGCTGATTGACCCTAACACATATTAGCTGGGCTATGTCTCCATAATTATCATAAAATAGACCTTGCATTCGCTGATCCCAACTCTCTCACATCTCCTTTAACTCATACAAATCATTTTGCTGAAGACTGACATAAGTGTAACCTGGTATTATGCGCTTGCTCGGTAAGCTATCTTCGAAGGCCTTCTGATTAACTTCTGACCAGTATCGAACCGCCGAGTTAAGATCTCGTGAGTGAAGAAGCCTTTTATCCATAATGAAAGCTCTCAATATGGGCAAACCACTAGAATCAAAACCTTTATGTAAAAGATGCAAAAAAGATGCGAGGAAAGGAAATAAAAGAAAAAACGAACGGTAGAAAAAGGGAAATGTGTTAGTAAGGATAACATAAATAACAGAAGCATAAATAAATGACATAAATAAATGACACGAAAGAAGAGAAAGATAAACAAAATCTAGATATCATACCTAATTCACCTAGGTTATCCGCATGGCTCTAACGGGGTGGGTTGACTATGTTCTCTATATGCAATTTTGGTACTAGGAGGTACCCGAATTGTCCTTGCTGTCCTCTTCTAAGAGTAGCAAGGCCCCCGATCATCACCCATTATAGGCTCATTTCAATCGAGTTCAATCCGGGAGGACCCTTTCGCTATGCCCATACGAAGGAACAATATCCTCACGAAAAGCATAGGATAGTCGAGCCCCGAAGGTACTTTGCTAGGCCCATACGAAGGAACAATATCCTCACGAAAGCACTAGCGTTTTCCCCCCACTTAGAGAGATGGGTTGAAATGATATAACTTCGAATTAATAAACAAATGATAATTTAATTGCCACTTTAATTCAAACTTCCAAAATTAATTAAGCGGTATTTAAAAACAAGGCTTGACTCGTTTGAAAAATTGATCCCCAGCGGAGTCGCCAACTGTAGCGACCCTAAATTTCTTAAAAATAATAATAATAATAATAATAATAATAATAATAATAATAATAATAATAATAATAATAGGTGTAGTAAAAAATGGGTCACTAGCGAAAAATTAAAAATTAGGGGAATTAGGTCTTGAAATTTAGAAATGGGGATTTTAGACCTAAAATTAGTGGTTTTAAAATGTTAAATTTAGGGATTAAAAATTAGGGTTCGAAAACACCTAAAAGGATTTAAAAATTGGTGGGAAATATTTGAAAAAGGTTTTAAAATGGATTGGAGTCGCCACCGGTCACTTTTGGTAGACCGGACACCGAAAAACCAGAGATTCGAAATGGTTTGGGTTCGAGAGTCGGTTACGATTTTAAAACGGTATTAGCATTAAAAAACCGCCCCAAAACTGGCACCTCTATTAAAGTAACCGCTTAATTAATTTTTGGATTTTCCGTTTTAAAGTGGCATTTAAATTAATGTTTGTTTAAATATTCGAATTAAATTTTATTTTTACCGCGTCATTATTCGAAGGCAACGCATACACCGCGACCACTACGTTGGAACACGGGCCCGTTACGACCGAATAAAGACGTAATTAATTAAATTCATTAATTAGCAAGGGTGATTGTGAATTAGAACGACAATAAAATACATAATAAAGTAAATACATGTACAACATAGCATATAGAAATAAGTAAATTCATGAGCAAACAACTAAATAAATAAGCAAGATAAGTAATATAAATAAATTAAACAACTACAAGGAGTAAATATGCATGTGACGAGGTAAATCTAAATAAAGACTCATGGACCTAAACATTATTGAAAAAGGACCAAAATGCAACCATAAGCGATAAATGTCACAATAAAATCCAATCAAACGTAACACTAGCCGACTAAATAAAAGTGAAAACATGCATCCATGCGAATATACCCATACGAGACAAAATATATACACTACATGTAATGGAACATGAAAGAGATAAACGAATACAAACATATCGTACAATTACAAATCATGCAATGTATCACAAGTATTATATATGATATGGATATACAATTATAATAATACAAAATTAACATGTATTATACTCAATATGTACACGATATGGAATATATGAAATGATTTAAAACTATACATCACAATAAACATGTATGAAATAAACAAAGTAATATGTCCATATATTTAATAATGCATGTGGCATGTTATATAATAAATATAATAATATATAAAAACATGACTAATGCAAATATAATCAGGATGTAAAACACAAAAACCTTACATGGTTATCAATGAACGTCAGAACTGAAATGTACTCTATTTCACATACATAATAATTATATGTAATGGCAAACGAAATGAGAATGAATGTTGACATGTTCTAAATATTAAGAAAATAAATAAGTGAGATTATACCCATGGTTCAAGGATACACAGGCCCATTAAAAATTCAAAATCCAAGTCTGGTGCACCAGTTTAGACCCGAATATTTCCTCCAAATTTGGTGTGGATCGGCTGAAACGGCAGTCCCAAATATGGGGATTATTCCCCCTTTTTCAGTCGACCAAAATAAGAACCAGACCTCTCCTTATTGAATCAAAATCTAACCGCTGTATCTTGTCCTTTCTGTCGTGCCACTCTGGTGACCGTTTCGACGAAGTAAGGTCGCCGACAAAAAGAACTCAGCTTTTCCTCTTTCTCTACGGTCTTTATTTCACCCGGATGCCCCAATCATCGCAAAATCACCATAAGTCTCTCGGGCCTTCATTGTCGTCGATCTGAATGACCAGCCGTTGGATCTTCGTGGTTCCGAGGTATGTTGTTCGCCAGGACGTGAGCTCTCTCTCCACCGTTGGGATTCATCGTCGGAGTCTCCAAACGCCGGCGACCGCCGCGGTCAGAGGTAAAACATCCCCTTTCTTGATTTATTTTATCTTCCTATTCTAGTTGGCTAGGGATTTCGAATAAATAAATAGGAAAGACTCTCCTTTTGCCTTGTTTTTAATCTAAAAGAAGACGAGAATGAAGTTCTCAATTTCTGTAATTTCCTTATAATACCGTCCCCTTTTTTAAGAGCAAAACTAATCTTTTCTTTGTGTATCAGTATTTTTGGCTAGAAATAAGAAGAATATGTAAAGAAGAAGAAGAAGAAAAATATGCTAGACTTCTTAAGAAATTCTCTGTGCTTTCTCATTTCATTCTCATGGTAGGAGAAAGAAGCCTCCTTTTACAATGGTTGAACCGATTCTTATAACACCATTACATTGAAAATAAAAAGGGAAATAAAATTACAATATGTTATTTTGTCTTCATTCTCTGTCATTCCCTGCTATTGCCTCTGAAATTTGTTGCATTTCTGTTAATTTTGAATTTTGATTGTTTTGTTTTCACATGGAGCTGGACAGGGGACCATCTATGTTGCTGGCCTAAAACCTGTCGGGTAGCAAGTTTGGGACCAGGGGTGCGATTGAGGGATCACATAAAGCTAGACCGTTGGTTAGCACTTGATCCAAAGGTTATCAGTTGGCTGCATAAAAGGACAAAGATGAATTAGGGTTTCTGTTTATAAAATTAGATCAGGACTAAATTAATTTTGGGCATGAATCGGCTAGAAATTGTGATAACATTTTTGGGTTTTGTAACTATAACATGGACTTTAATTAAAGACTTGGGCATTCTATTTATTTTATGCTTAATTGCTTATTTATTTAATAGGTTAGTAATATAATATATATATATTAATAATAATATAAACGAAAAGAAAAAAAAAGGATTATAAAAAGATATAGATACCAAAGAAAAGGAAATAATGACAAAATAGATTTTTTATTTAGCCAATCAAATATCTATAATAATATAGGTTAAAATATGTGTTAAAAACGAATAAAAAGAATATACTATATAGTAATAACATTATTGGATTTTATATAACCGTTAATCAAAAAAACAAAGCGAATGTATTAGTAAATAGTATAGTAGATGATATACTAGTAGTAATATTTTGAGTTTTTGTGAATAATATTAATTAAGAAAATAATTATAGCCCGTTATTTAGAATAAAGACAAATTTAAAATTGGGTTTTTAACCCCGGATAAAATTAGTGATTACACGAATGTTTCTTACTTATTTTGATCTCCTAAATTTAGTTTTTATTTATTTTGGCCCTTTACAGTAGTTTAGTAGTTTGTTTTATTTTATTTATTTATATCTTCATTTATTTATGTAAACATTTATTATTAATGTTTTTTTTATTTTGTCTATTTATTTTGTTATGTCATGCTTTAGTTGTTTACATGTATAGTGCATATATCTATTCTGCATGTTATGTTTATATTCAGTTACATATGTTTTATTCCTTATCATGTCATGTTTTGTTATATGTTTTTATTTTTATTTTTTTATCATGTTTTTGTAAACATGCAATCTATTTTTTTTATCCATGCATTTTAATTGTTGCATCTGTCTTATTATGATGTGTGTATTTACTTTTGCACATATTCTTTTGTTACTTTTACCTTTTACTATGTCATGTTTTGTCCATTTATGCTTTTGTTCACATGTCTTTTTTATTTTGTATATATTTGTTTACTTTATTTTTTTCTCAATTCACATCCAACTTTAATTAATGAACCTTAACCAATTACGACTTTATTCGGTCGTAACTGGCCCACGCTCTAACGTAGTGGTTGCGGTGTATGCGTTGCCTTCTAATAAAGACACGGTAAAAATAAAACTTGATTCGAATCTTTAAATAAATTTTAATTTAAATTCCATTTTAAAACAATTTTTTAAAAATAATTAAGCGGTTATTTTAAAGGTGTCAATTTTGGGCGGTTTTTAAATCCTAAACCCGTTTTTAAACCGTAACCGACTCTCAGACTCGTCTTTTCGAATCTCTGGTTTCTACAGCGTCCGACCTACCAAAAGTGGCCGGTGGCGACTCCAACATTTTTAAATCTTTTTTAACCCCTTTTTAAATCCCTTTCTAAATATTTTAACCCTTAAATTTTAAATCCCTAGTTCTTTTAAAATCCTCAAATTTTTTCCAAACCCTAATTTCAAATTTCCCTAATATTATCCTCAATTTCAACACCAATTCTTAATTTTTGAAAGTAAACCCTAATTCCAAATTTTAGGTCAATTTTCCCAAAATCCAATTTTCAATTTTGACCTAATCTTTAGATCAACAAATTATATTTTTATATTAGTAGCCTTTTCCTACTCATAATAAATTAAAATTATTTTTTATTTAAAAAGGGTCGCTACACCCGCATTACTAATGTATATCCTCCTCAGAGGTGTTAACGTTTTAGTTTGAACCTTAACGTGAGATGCGATAGTAGTGTCTTCTGGTTACTCAGTGAGGTCTTTTGTAGCTTTTCCTTTACATAACTTTGGGTCTTTCTGAGCTGGGGTTGTAGTTTGAGACTAGGAGATCTGGTGGTTAATGTTCTGTTCAGCTTGATCAAAGCGAGATTCGAGGTCCTTTTGACCTTGTTCCTAGTTGTATACTCGATCCTCCATGATGCTAGTCTTCAAACGCGTACCGTAATGATGTGGAATGATTGCAAGTTGAATTAAATTTTCATCACGATATGCACACGATTAATTTATTTGTTTTCAATGATATATGCAAACATATGACATTTAAATGCATAATTTAAAGTAGTGTCATGCTAAAATGACTGAAATGAGGGTGTTGCCGTGTTGATTATTAAGTAACGCTAGAAAGATTTTCATTCAGATGAAGAGATCTAGTTACAAAAAGAAGTCATAATGCTATTAAAAATAGCGATTAGCCTATACGCCTAAGAACTCTATTTCTTGTAGTAGTCTATGAACACGGGACCCTAGTGGTGTCCTGGGACTAACACGCACCCTTAGGTCGTGGGCTTCCATCGTTAAGTCTAAGATAAAGTGGGCTACCCCTCGCGCCTGCTACATAACTTCCATCATCGCATGATGTTGATCTCGAATTAACTGTCTAGCTTGTTACAATCCGTATACTATTCAATTTTTATCTTCTTGTAGCGTTCCTTTAAAAGAAACCAATCTCTCTGTGTAGCCCTAGAGGGAATTTTCAAGTTTAACAAACTTATCTTTTAGTGGCTCGTTTTCATTTGTGCAAGGTTTTAGGCAGCAGAAAGGTCCTAATTATGATAACCCTGTAGAAGCTCATCTAGTCGTATAATCTGAACTTCATAATCTTAATTCTACGATATCAGATCTTGATTCTAAGAATGGCTAGCGATTAACTCCTGAGCGAGTGCTTATAATTCTTTAGCCTTATTTTTAACTTGTTTTTGACTTGCTTCATACTTTCGGGAATAGTGTTCAGTCCTCTTTCTTTATTTTAGAAGTTTACCAGTCACTCATTAGCGGTAGTACTCAAACTATTCCTATGCAAATTTTATTTTGATTCTTCCCATTCTTCCTTCAGCTCTTCATGGTCCTTTTTTTATATCTCCTTTTGTTTCAGGAAATTTTTACATTTCTGTTTATATTTTTCACATCAAGTGAAGCCAGGTAGTTTGTCGAGTATATCTCTGAAATAAGCTTCTCTAAGGCTTTGACTTTCTTATCATGTGCTCTTTTAGCCTTTTCTAAGTCAGAAGGAAAATTTTTCATGTGCTGATCCATAATTCGAATATTCTATTGATTTCCAAGTGGGATACCATCATTGACTCTGGTAACCCTTCACTGGTCATAATTGGAGGTAAACAAAACATCATAAATTTCAATCATGTGTATAATTTTCTAATCCCGACTTATCTTTTGGATTTTTTCTTATAACCTTTACCTTAGTATGCAAAATCAGAGTCTTTCAAGCCTTGAGTTGCTGGGATGAATTGTATTGATCCAAATTCACGAGATACAAGTAACGAGTAATACCCGATTCTACCCCATATGCCTGGAAAGGATACACAGTCATACTTCCCACATCGGTAAAGGAACTCGCTCATGATTAGCCATGGTACCTTCTAGTTTATCGTATAATCCTGAAGATCTCAAAATCCTGCAATCCAATGTTCTTCAGTCATGATTTCTGCTTGGTACTCTTCCAAAAACGTTTTTATCGGTGAAAAAGTGGTGAGGCACATCTGATAAGAAAACTATAAATTCTAAAGGTGACTTCGAATTCATACTTCGAGTAGTGCTACACATCCTAAAAACTTACCTTCATCTATTTTCGACAGGTATTTAGTGATCGAAACGTCTCAGCTAAGATAGAGGATACCAGATTGATATTATTTCTGAGTTTATCGAATAAATCAGTCACTGCGTAGTCTATATGCCCCGAAACCTTAAGGAAGATAACCATGCCATAGATGTTGTATTCTAACAAATATCTCTTCTTGTATGGATCTTGATGACGAAGGATCAAGTCACGGATAAATGGACAAGCAATACAATCGGTTTTATCTTTCCTTATAATTTTACCTTGAAACCGCTCTTTTCTCATTCCAGTAACATTAATCAAATTTTTCAGGAAAGACGGTGGGTCTTTCGGTTTGAGATAAACCCTTTCAGTCTTAAGTCTTGGGAAATTAAGCA
Organism: Abelmoschus esculentus; assembly: GCA_035048815.1. Taxonomy (NCBI): domain Eukaryota; kingdom Viridiplantae; phylum Streptophyta; class Magnoliopsida; order Malvales; family Malvaceae; genus Abelmoschus; species Abelmoschus esculentus. The sequence continues at coordinate 14,223,683 of JAUCBN010000035.1, read as the reverse complement.
GAGCTGCATATTCTTAAACGGTGGGGTTCATATCAACCTTTCCAAACGTAAAATAACAATAACCTGGATTTCAAAACTACCTCAAGGAGCGGAACATGTATGCGTCTGTTTGGACATTCAGTAACAGTGATATATCGCCAAATTTTTGTTGTAAGGTTTCCTTCAAATCTGAATCACAATTCTGTCATATCCCTTTCAGCTCATCAAGTTTATTCTGTTTAAAACAATCAAAGTGGTCTCCGCAATTTTTGACACGTGGTCTTCCAATAAGTTGTTTCTTTTCTCTGTTTATATGTGTTCAGACCATCTCATATTGTTGCGTTAGTACTTTTGTATATGTAGAACCTCCCATTCATATCTGAGCGACTTCTAGATAGCACTTTTGAATCAACACCTATGTACGAAATGATATGCAAAAATAGATGCAAAAGAAAGAAAGAAAAATAAAATAAACACAGAAAAGAAAACCAATTAATATAGTTAATTTGCAAAATTAAATAAATTAAATGGTAGAAAAATAAATAAATAAGTAAACACGTAAAATAATACAATATAAAAGAATAAATATAAATAAATGAAAACCTAAAAGGTGATTTTAAATGGGCAGCATAACGTCGTGATTTTGAAAAGGTAGGTTTCTAGGCTTCACTATATGTGTTTCAAATATAGAGTAAGTGGTACCCGAACTTTTGCTGGAACATCGATTCGGGGGAATATGACCCTTATTAATACAAAGGTGAGAATCCCACGAAATATAAGGACCAAAATTCCGGAAATGAATTACGACACTATACGGAGGTGAAGACCCCACAAAGCGAAGTAATAATTCCTAGTTAAAGGTTCTTAATCTAATATATGATGAAAATTAAAAATTAATTTAACTTAAATTTTATATTTTCTTAAAAATTATGATGCAAACCCAAACTAAGGCTTAACTCCTTTTAAAAATAAAAATTTTCCCCAACAGATTCGTCATCTATAGCAACATTTTTTTTTGAAAATTTTAAGTTTGGTGGGGTGTTCGAAAATTCGGTATTCAAAGATGACACTTGAAGGACATGATGCCACTTCTATTGTAATACCGTTAAAATTTAAAAATCAGCTGGTTGGAAGAGTCGCCAACGATCGTTTCAAAAGGGTAGATTGGACACCAATAATATAATAAACCAGAGAAAATTGGGTTCGGGAGTTGGTTACGTTTGGGGAAGGATTAACACCATATAACGCCCAAAAATTGGTATCTAAAAGTTTACATCATAATTTTTTAAGAAAATAAAAAATCAAAGTTAATTTAATTTTTAATTTTTAAAATGCATATTTAATCCTAATATACTCGATAATTCAAAAAAGATAACACCCAAAAACCAACATGTTACTCCTAACAGAATATATCGGGATAATAGATTCTAATATTAACGAACAAAATTAATGTACAATTATAGCAAAAATAATAAAGTGATAAACAAAATTATAACATAATAATAATTAATTATGATAAAACAAAATAATAATATAATAATAATAATATAATAAAGAAAAATATAAAATAAAATAAAAAGTGGTAGTGGCATAATTGTAAAAAGATAGAAATTTAGAGAGCAAATATGACAAAAATAAGGATACGAAATGTAAAGAAATTAAAACTGAAAGGTAAAAATGATGTCGTTTAGGGTTTACCTTATTTACCTATTTTTAATTCAAATAACCATTATCATATTATTATCTTCATAACAAAACTGAAGCATTTTTTTTCTCTCGAGCTCTCAGTGTTCAATCGCCGGTTGAGGAGGCTCGCGGTGGTCAGTCACTCTCCGGCGAAGACCGTCGCTGTCCAAGGTGGCCAGATCATAAAAAGTTATACTTTTTCCAAAAGCTCTCGGCGTAGGAAGTTCGAATCCAAGCATAGTTTTTTAAGTAATCAAGCATGCAAGAGTAAATCTAAGATACAAGATAAGTGACTTTTCGTTTTTCTTTATCTTTTTTCGAATATCTCGGTTTCTTTTGCTCTCAGTTGGAGTCGATTCGTATTGTTATTAGCTTTGTTATTATTTTCGTTCAAAAATCACTCTTTTTTTTCTATTTCATTCGAAAAAGTTGAAGTCGAAGAAGACTTACAACGATTACAATCTGGGTATTTATACCCAAGATTAAAGCCTACTTTAGAATTTAAAAAAAAGTATATTCTTTTCTCAGATTTTTCTTATAATCATGCTACACATTTAAATCCTTTCACTTCTCTGTTTTTGTAGGTAAATTGGACGCTGCTACAGACTTTTTGGGGCGATGACTAGACAGAAGAACGGTGGGTGTCAGAGTGACGACAAAAAGATCCAATAGCAAGGTGCGTGGCCTCCATGCGGTTGACAGAAGACCGCGCGTGAAGGCCACGCGGGCAGTTGAAGGGCCGGCGGCTGAGGGGTTGAAGATGATATTTAGGGTTTAGTTTGATTACAATTAGGGTTAGGTTATTGGGCTACCGGGTTTGGGCTTTAGTTATTGGGTATTGGATCTGAGTTTGGGCTTTTGTAATGGATATAGGTTTAATTACCGGTCTTTGTAATTGGGTTATATTTGAATAAAATGGATTTCATTAAATTTGGTGGAAATTGGTTCTTACAACCTGCATCACATATAATATCGAGACTGATCAAGCATTCGGAATGAAGACTGGTTATAAAAAAAGATATATCAACAATAACACTACAAACTAATAATATCCTAATCCTGCCTTTTTCTTACAGAGTAAGTGTGGATCGAAACCCAAGTTGTAAACGTGAAATTTTGATTCACCGGAAGGTATACATGCTATATGTCATTTGATAATATCATTTAATACTTAATTGAGATAATCTTAATATATCTTGTTGTGTTAAGATTTTAGGTAGATCGTTTATGTGGTTTGAGTATTTGTGTGATGGAAATTCGGATATCCAAGGCCATCCGATGTAACATTCTGGGTTATGATTTGACGATCATCCCGAATGTAAGATTTCGATGTTGTGTGGACGCGGGCCTCAAATCCCGGATGTAGGATCTCGATACTGTGTGGACGCGGGCCTCATCCTTGAATATGGGATCCCGATACTGTGTGGACGTGGGCCTCATCCTTGAGTATGAGATCCCGATGCTGTGTGGACGCGGGCCTCACTACCTAGTGTGTCTGTTTGATATGTATATGCTGTGTGCGTTAGTATACATTCATTTATGCCATGAGTTAGGCAAGCATGTTAGACCATCATGTCATGCACGAGATTTATATGTTCTGTTTTACTGTTTATGATATGCATGATGTTGACCGAGTTTGACGTATCCACTGAGCTTTTGTAACTCAACGTTCGAAATGTATTTTTGTGCGTAGGTTAGGTGAAGCCAGTACTTGAGGAGCACTATCGAGGTTTAGATTCAACATCGACTATGTGTCAGAGTACAATGATAGATGTAGTGGGCTAGTACTTTGTCAAACCCTATATGCATTTTGTAACTCTGTTTATTTAATTTGAGTCGAATATTTCAAATGAATTGTAATATTTTAGAGCTTCAATTACTTTAAACTATTTTGGGCTTATGTTTTAACTTGTATGGATTTTATGAATTACTTTTGGACTTGGATTTGTTTTATTGTTAAACTTTAGAAAGAAATTTTAAAATACAAGTTTTGGGCCGGAAAACCAATGTGACACCTGGTCGAGAGTATTACAATTGTTATATGTACACACATGGGGATATTTTCTTTAAAATATAAATTAAATTGAAAAATATTTATATTAAATTATATAATAAATGAATTTTTATAAATAAAAAATATAAACATTTATGATACTAATTAGTTTAAGTTTAAATAATTTTCTATAACTATGTACAATACACATTTTTTCATTTTTTCATATTTTTCCGATATATGTCACGCAAAACTAAATGACTCAACTCCACTTTAAAACTGATACAGTAACTAGTAATTACTAAAAGTTTGAGCGATGAACTTCTATTTTATAACTCAAACTTTATTTTATTTTTTTCGGATCAAAACAAGTTTATAAAATTAGACCAGTTTTGAATAAAATCGAATAGAATAACCCAGTTTTTTCTAGTTGTGTTTTGCACACCCTAGGCTCAACAATGCAAGATGTGAGACTCAACATGAATGTGATAGAGAAAGCAGAAAGATTTAGACCAGTTTCTATTTACACAAGCTGTAGTGCAAGTTAAAAATGCTTCTCGTCTCCTTGACACCAAGTGTTGCAAAAGCTGGAGTTTAAACTTCTAGTTGCTACATCTCGGATAATCTATTCTCTGGCCTTTTGATTCCAAAACTAGTAAGTTTTTTTTTCATCTTTTATTGAAAATGGTTTCTTTTACTACAAAGAAAACAGTAGTTTGAGGATTAAAAATAGGGTTACAGATGTCCGGGTTCGAACAGTTACTCAGAATTCTTGGTATTCATATGAAACTTGAATTGAAATAAGTCTAGGCTTTCCTTGTTAAATGTAACAAACCTTGGCTTGATCATGTTGTTGTCACTAGGAACCTCTGTGCTTGCATCCATTGTGTTGTTTCGAAAGCAACTTGTGCATTTTCAACACGAGTATTGAGGCCAAGGTAAAAGTTCATCTAGTTCTTGTCTTGACAAGCTTTGGCCTTGAGGCCTTTCTCTCCATCTTCTCCCTTTTCTTGCGAGTCTTTTCATCCTCCACTTCTCCCTAATTCACAAACCATCATACAACAGTCTATGTTCAGTATATGAATTTTACTGCTGCCCGTAAGGTGGGCGGAAACATTGATGAATGATGATATGAGGGTGTAGGAACTGAAAATACCTCTGAGCCCTGTGATAAGAATCCACTAATAAACCCAAATGATTTATATGCTCCAAAAGCTGGTATCTGAAAAAGCAACAAGCAACTCTTATGGTGCTAATACCAAACAACCACTATGAGGCTATCATACCAAAATTGTATTCTCCTAGTGAAATGAATTAGAAAAATTTCTTTTGTAAAAGGCACTTCCATATTCTTTCCCAAATGAACTTTTACAAATTGTGCTTTCTGCACATTCCTTTCTCAAGATTTAGGTAAAAGCACATGAGCATTAGGCAAAACTCCCTCCAGAAATTATAGACTTCAATCCAAAAGCAGATCAAGGGATGGGAAGTATCAGATTGATAATTTCTATGAGCAACCAGGTAAGCAGAACTTACCACAAGATACGTATACCAAAACTTGTCTGATATAATGGATGCCAATTGCACAAAACTTGTAATGTAGATTATATCATGCAAGTAGCTGCAAGAAACTGGAAAGTGTAAGTTGGGAATATTTAGCACTTACGAAAATATACATACACACAAAGAAAATTAAGAATGCCTGGTTTCACAGTTTAAAACATAATCAATATGATTCCATACAGAAGGCTTCTCTTGCTTCCCTCCCCTCTTCTTATCCTTAAGCGTTTGAATCAAAGAGGATGAATTCCTACTTCTCTCAACAGTTATATCCAAACACAATCATCATGACTAACATTGGTATAGGATTGTATTAAATTCCTGAGACGCTAAGGCATGAAAAAAGCATTCACCTGACTAAAGGAAGATCCAACTCGTACACGTGTGTAAAGCTTAATATATTTAATTGCAATAATAAACTCTAAATATTAGTCTATTTGTCAACAAAAACAAACAGAACTTTCTTTTTCATATAATGGTCCATAAGCATGATTCCTTATAGTCCCTACTCAAATATTGAGAAGCAGAGAGTTCAGTATTGTCCTCATTTTTAATAGTAAAAGTAAAGCACACAATAACATTAAAGAGAATTTCAATGAGATGGACTTTGTTTGTGCCCATTTCTTACAAAAAAAAAACATGCTTAGGCAAATATGTAGCAACTCTGATGCAGCAAAGCCGCAATAGAAAGAGAGATAGAGAGAACAAAAGAGAAAAGAAAAATAAGAATAATTGAGGAGTCTCAAATCCGTACTCAAATTCTCAATTTAAAAGAAGAGGAGAAGAGAATAAAACATAGCTCAGACACAACGTACTTATACCAAAATCTGTTATAGAGCCCATGTAAATAAGTCATAGCAAACTAATAGTCATATCTAAGGTAGTTAAGCCTAAAGATAGTGATCTTCCGTAGTTCCAATACATGTATTGCCTCATGTACAAAGAACTAGAAAATGTAGTGAAAATGGACCTCATCACCAAGCTCGTCCATATATTTAAAGAAAGTAATAAAAAATAAAATCAAAACCCCACATTGAAATTAAGGTGAAAATAAGATTAAACATTGAAAATTACGTACCCACATATTCCACCAGTACTCATATCAAATCCACCGTCAAGAAGCTCTCCATCAGCATAAGCAGGTTTTGCCATTTGGTCAAGTTGTTTATAGGGGAAAAAGTAAGCTACAGATGTTAAAAGTAGACCAACCCAGTGTTTCCATGTGATTGAGGAATGGAAGATCAACATCCTAACCAAGACATAGATAACCTGGATAAATAGAAAATTAGAACATAAACCCAAAAGCGAATAAAGATAACATTCCAAAATATGTTGCATGTCAAAACAAAAGCTAATTAAGATAATGTTTCAAAGGTTCAAACTAAAATCTGCAATGTTAAACTAAAACGGGCAACACATACTACGTAGTACATTTGTTGCTACAAATTAATAAAGAAAAATAACTGATGTTAGATGCTACCAGGACAAGCACTTACACTGGGCTCCAACTTTCAATGCTAAAGGACTTACAAGATCACCATTGTTTAGTAAACAAGCTTGTATATAAATTATATTTTGATACACAAATAAAATAAGAAAAAACAAAAATAAGCTCAATACACAATACACATTCAAATTGAGAGTTTATATTGTAAATTTATTTTCTCAAATGAATTATATTTTGATACACAAGTGTCTGTGAAAAATACTCAAACCTTCCTATTTATACCATAGGATCTAAATCCTTAAAACACTGAACCCTAAATCCTAAACCCCTAGACCTTAAATTAATAGGCTTGTGTCGTTTACACATATTGTATATCAAAACATTTTAATTTGCGCATAATGATTATTTAAAACTTAGGTATTTTCTTTGCTTATATTTACTTTTATTCAGCTAATAATTTTCAACACTTGTTAGGACAAAATTAGGTCCTTTTAAATCTATTTCCAATTCTAGTGATTAACGAAAACCGTACAATTGCCCATGGTAGATCGGAAAGAATTAGTTTAATCCGAATATAATACTTTGAATTAATTTCTAAATAAACAAGTGATTGCTTGAATAATTTAGGGAAATAGTAATAATATAATAAAAGATGATGAAGATGATGAGAGCATACATTGCATGCAATTATGAGGAGATGAAGATTGGTCATATGGCGTGCATTCTCTTCCTTGCGCTTCTTCGCACCTTGATTTGCCATTTCTGGATCTCTTTCTGCGAGCGGTCAACGAAGGATAATTACTTGATTTGCCAAACACACAACGAGAAAGAGGATGTCTTGAAGAGAAGAACAATTACAAGGATAACAAACCGCCGGAGGCCGGTGTTAGACGGTCGACAACGAAGGGCTGCCGACGACGGAAATTTTTGAGAGATGAGACTAGCGGCTGGGTAGTTCTAGAGAGACGCCGAGAGGAGAGAGGATAGAAAGAGTGTGCTTTTATGGAATGAAAGAATATTTTTGAGTTTAATTCCCCATTTGCCCCTTACATTTACCTGGTTTTTATTTTAGTCCTTATTCTTTTCTCCTATTATTCAAGTCTTACAATAATGTGATTAGTTGGTTGGAAAATAAAATCTGTATATTCAAAAACACTTTTTATTAAAATATTAAGTTATATTGGAGTTTTTTTGGGTCTTTATTTTTTAGTCATTCAATTAAAAAAACAAAATAACTATTTATATTTTCGATTGTTATTATTTTGATTAAATAAGTTAAAAAATCGTGGATTTAATTAAAAAAAATTACAAGATGTTAAAATTTTCAAATCAAAATTAATACGAACTGAATATACAGAGATTAAATTTTAATTTTTGAAACAATTCAAGATTTCCTCCATAACTAAATCATAGGGTATATTTTGATACGTAGCTCGAGTAAAAAATTATAAAAATACTTTAAAATTTAAAGCCTAAAACTTTAATCATAATTCCATAAGACAACCTTAAACTCTAAATCTTAAATTTTAAACCCTATAATATAAATATGAAACCCTCCCTAACCCATAAATCAGGCAAGCACATGTAAACTTTAGTTTACACGGGTTATGAACCAATATTTTTCTCTTATTAAATGGCTTGTATTTCGATACACATGTTGTGTAAAATAATTTATACCACACTTTATATTTAAACTACAAAATCTAATTCCCTAACATATAATGCTAAATTCTAAATCTTAAATTATAATCATAAACCTTATATTATATGCCATAAACCCCTAAATCATAAACTCTAATCTAAATCCCTAAAACCTAAAATTAAAAAATTGTGTAAACTAAAAAAACACAATAAAAATCCACAAATTTACATAGTAACTAAGGATATTCATGTCATCTTATCTTATACGATTTAAATCTCGATGTAAGAATACAATACCTCATAAAAACTATGCAATAGCTTTTAATTTTTTTACGGAGCCACGTACAAAAGTGGGGTCAATTAGTCCAACTTAATTTATTGAATGTGTTAAGAATATTTTATTTATGGTGAATATCCATGTATTAGAGGAATGCTTAATGGGCTTTATAATTAGGGTTTAATACTCATTGAAATTAGCGTTTTCATCTTATGCCTATAAATATAGACTTTTGGAGAAAGCTTTGTACACAACTCACCTTTGAGAATACAATAATATCTCTCTCTTTTCTCTCTTCTTCATTCATCTATTCTAGTTCTTTATTTTATTCATAACACGTTATCAGCACGAGTTTGCTCAAAAGATTTTTATTACAAGTTTCTTCAAAGATTTACCAGGTATATTTTTTTTACTTCATCTTATATATTTTAATTTATAAAATAATATATACGATGGTGATTATAATTAAAAAAAAGTTTGTTTAATATTTTTTTATGTGTATATTTTTGTTTTGTCTAATGTTATTATATGTTTATTTCATGTCATGAATATATATATATTTGTTAATTAACATGTTATTTGTTTTGTTTATTTAATCCGAGTATATTGGTTGGACATCCCGTTCTGCGAGGCTACTGGTCTCAAAGGAGGTTCTTTTATTAAAGGACCTTGTGGACTGGTTTAACAACGTCGCATATAAGGATTAAACCTTTGTTTGTTTGTATATATATTTAAGATATAATTGATCTAATTTTTTTATTTGTCTTTTATAGTATATCAATGACAAATCTTGCAAAAATTGAGTTTGCGGCTCTTGATATTTCCGGAAAGAATTATTTATCCTGGATCCTAGATGTTGAAATACATCTAGATGCAAATGGCCTGAGAAATACTATTAAAGAGGGGAATGCAAAATCTGCTCAAAATAAGGCCAGGGCCATGATATTTCTTCATTGTCACCTCTATGAGGGGTTGAAATCTGAATATTTAACGGTGAAAGATCCTCTTATTCTTTGGAATAATCTAAAGGAACCATATGACCACCAGAAAACCGTTATTTTGCCTAAAGCTCGATATGATTGGTTGCATCTAAGATTGCAAGATTTTAAATTAATAAGCGAGTATAACTCTGCTATGTTTCTAATTACTTCACAATTGAAGTTATGTGGTCAAAATATTATTGATGAGGATATGTTAGAAAAAACATACTCCATTTTTCATGCCAACAATGTTGTCCTTCAGACACAATATCGTGAAAAAGGCTTTAAGAAATATTCTAAGTTAATTTCTTGCCTTCTTGTGGCTGAGCAAAATAATGAGTTACTCATGAAAAATCATGAATATCGCCCAACAGGCTCCGTTCCATTCCTTGAAGCGAATGCAACATTATATAGCGGAAAAAATAAAGGCTACAACCATAATCGTGGTCATAGCTATGGGCGTGGGCGTGGTCATAGCCACAGTCGAGGACATAGGTGAGGTGGTCATTTTAAAAGTAACTATACCCACCGCAAGTGGAACAATAAGGATGACAATGGTGCAAAAGATCAATCCAAGAAAGAAGAATCTACGTGTCATCGATGTGGCAGCACAAATCATTGGGCCCGTGCTTGCCGTACGTCAAAATATCTTGTGGACCTTTACCAACAATCAATAAGTGGTAAAGGAAAAAGAATTGAAACAAATTTCATTTATATAGATGACAAAGATGATTATGGCCTTCACAAAGATGATTATGGCATTTTCGGCAATGACCAGGACAATTATGGCATTACAAACATAGAAATTGATGATTTTCTCATATCACTTGAGAGAAATATTTAATACCTTTTAATTAATTTCGTATTTACTTTATTTTATTAGGAAAATATTATCATTTTATCATAGATTTTTTTTCAAGAATAAATATTATGTTTACTTTATTAAAATAATTGATGTTATTTATTTAATTATTTATTTTAAATATTGTTTATTCTTTGAAGAATATGATTACGTCATAAATACAATCTGCAAAATATGGTGACGACTTATGCTTAGCGGACAGCGCAAGTACTCATACAATACTTAAACATAAAATTTTTTTCCATTTAATAATACAAGGGAATAATGTGAGTACTATATCCGGAAGTGCTAATATCATAGAAGGCTCCGGAAAAGCGCATATGTTATTACTAAATAGAACTTTATTCCATATTCAAGATGCGCTATACTCTCCAAAGTTGGAAAAAAAACTTATTAAATTTTAAAGATATTCGCAAAAATAGATATCATATTGAGAGTATTAGTCAAGGAGATGTTGAATATCTCTATATTATGAGTGTAACTCAAGGCAATAAGAAAGTGCTAGAAAAATTACATGTATTGTCATCCGGGTTGTACTACACAAGAATTAGTGTAATTGAAGCACATGTTATTGTAAACTATAAGTTTACTAATAACTTTATTATTTGGCACGACCGGTTAGGCCATACCGGATCGACTATGATGCGAAGAATTATTGAGAATTCATGTAGTCACTCATTAAAGAACCAAGAGATTCTTCAAAGTAATGCCCTTTTATGTGATGCTTGCTCTCAAGGCAAATTAATTACTCGACCATCACCAGTTAAAATAGATTATGTATCTATTAACTTTCTGGAACGGATACAAGATATATATGGGCCCATACACCCTTCTTATGGACCATTTAGATATTTTATGGTTTTAATTGATGCATCGACTAGATGATCAAATGTATCCTTGTTATCGACCTACAACTTGGCATTTGCGAGCTTACTTGCTCAATCAATAAAACTACGAGCACATTTTCCAGATTCTCCCATAAAAGACAATTTGTCTTGATAATGCTAGTGAATTTACTTCTAAGGCTTTTGATGAGTTTTGCATGTCGATTGAAATTAGTGTTGAACATCCTGTAGCTCATGTTCATACACAAAATGGTCTTGCAGAATCATTTATCAAACGGCTTCAATTAATTACAAGACCGTTATTGATGAAGTCCAAACTACCAATTTCTGCTTAGGGACATGCAATTTTACATTCAGCATCACTGATTCGCATTAGGCCAATAAGTTATCATAATTTCTCCTCATTACAAATGATTTTTGGTTAGGAATCAAATATTTCCTATCTTAGAATTTTTGGGTGTGCGGTTTATATTCTGATTGCTCCACTACAACGTACAAAGATGGGTCCCAAAGGTGGTTGGGAATATATGTCGAATTTGAATCTCCCTCGATAATTAAATATCTTGAGCCTTTAACGAGGAATTTATTTATAGCTCGATTTACCGATTATCATTTTAATGAATCAGTTTTCCCAACATTAGGGGGAGAAAATAAACAGCTGAAAAATCAAATAAGTTGGAATGAATTATCGTTATCACACTTTGATCCATGTACCCAGCAATGTGATCTAGAAGTTCAAAGGATAATTCACTTGCAAAAATTAACAAATCAATTGCCAGATGCTTTTGCTGACCCTAAAAGAGTGACTAAGTTATATATTCTAGCTGTGAATACTCCAATTAATATTGAAGTCCTAGAAGGACAAACTCTAGTTGCTAATGAGTCAAACGCACACTTAAAGCGTGGTAGACCAGTAAGTTCCAAAGATAAGATTTCACGGAAAAGAAAAAGAGCTATATCTTGTGATGGTCCGATTATGGAGTCAACAAATCATGAAATATCTCGAGAAGAGATTGAAAAGTCTCCAGCATAGACATTAGACATGACTCAGGTACCTGATAATGATGGGATCTCTATAAATTATGTCTTGTCTGGTAACAAATGAAACCGAAATAAAATTGATGTTGATAATACTTTTTCATGCAATATAGCACTAGAGATTTTGGATTATAATGTGGATCATGAACCATTGTCAATTGGACAATGTAAGAAAAAAGATGATTGGCTAGAATGGAAAGAGGCAATTGAAGCGGAACTCAAATCTCTTTCAAAAAGAGAAGTCTTTGGGCCTGTAGTCCGTACACTAGAAGGTGTAAAACCCGTGGGGTATAAATGGGTTTTTGTGAGAAAGAGAAATGAAAAAGGGGAAATTGCGAGATATAAAGCTCGTTTGGTTGCACAAGGATTTTCACAAAGACCTGGAATTGGTTATGAAGAAACATATTCCCCAGTGGTGGATGCAACCACTTTTCGATTTTTGATTATTCTGACAGTAAATGAAAGACTTCATTTCCGCTTAATGGATGTGGTTACAACCTATCTATATGGGCATCTTGATAATGATATTTATATGAAACTTCTGAAAGGATTTAAACTGCCTGAAGCAGTCAATTCAAGTTCTCGAGAACATTATTCAATTAAATTGAATAGATCCTTTTACGGATTAAAATAATCTGGGCGTATATGGTATAATCGCCTTAATAAATACTTATTAGCGGAATGCTATAAGAATGATCTCCACAAAAGTTGGATTGACTAGGGCAAATAGTGGTCACAAGGTAAGTTCAGTAACGGAATCGTTATCGAGCATTGTATTGATTAATAGTGTATTAGTGTTTAAGAAGGTTATATTTATGAACTGCAGGATGTAGAGATTGCCATTGTTAAGGCTACAGACCATAAGGAAGAAATTCCGAAGGAGAAATATGTCAGGAGTGAGTGAAATTTATTTCTTCTGCTTATCAATCGGTTATTATTGAGTTTCTAGGAGCCTGCAATTGTCTGTCTTTAACATTATTCTTTTAGAACCTAAATATTCTGAACTCTATTGGCATCAGCTATATTGGCTGCTGTTGGGAATCAATATGATGCTGCCTTTTGCGTAAACACTCTGTTGAAGCGTCTTTCTAAAACACGTACTTGGACGGTACCTGCCAATCTCGTAACCAGCCTCAATCATCTTGCATTCACCATAGTGCAAATCCACATATTAAGCATGAATATTCCTTCATATATATCCCTTACAATTTGAGAAGATTATGTTGTATTCAGGTTGCATTGAAAACATTGATCGTCATACACCGTATACTAAGACATGAAACCTCATTTCACCTAGATTTGATTAAGTTCGGGCAGGAAAGAGGTCTCCTGCAGAACCTAGCACTTCTCAGACAGAATTTGAGTTCAGAAAGTATGTTACTATTTTTTAGGTTTATTGTCTTTCTTTTTCTTCTCTTTAAGGCTATGATTTAAAGTATACAAACTGACTGTTGAGAGGTTTTCTTGGTGTCAAGCATGGAATTATTCTACTTGGATTCGCAAATATGCTATATATCTCGAAGAGCGCTTGAAATGCTACAATGTATTGCAATATGATGTTGATAAAGATCAGTCGGTATGCTCTTCGGAACTAAATAATTTCTCTTTGCTGTGAACAAACATGCTTGCTATCTATTTTGTTAGTTTATCTATAATGGTGATGAGTGTATGGATAATCTTTTGTTATTATGATGCATTCATTATATCTTCTGCAGAGAAACAGAAAGCTCGACACCCCGGATCTGCTGGATCATCTACCCATCCTGCAAGAGCTTCTCCATCACCTTCTTAATTGCAAGGTATACACCCTTGCGAATTCTATTTTATTTCTTTTTCTCAAAAAGTGAACTTTCGATAAATTCTTATATCGGATACACTATTAACATTCCCTCTTTTCCCTCCACTCACTGTGTCATTTCAGCCAGCTGGGACAGTTTTTCACAGCCACTTGGTTCATTACGTTCTATCAATTGTAAGTAACTTATCTAACAAGCATTCAAGGTCAGTTTATCTTCTATATGCTTATGGATTTGCTCTTTTAGATTGCAGGTGAGAGTGTTAAATTGTACATTGCAATTACTGATGGAATTCTAAATCTGGTTGACAAGGTAAGATTTAGCTAATGTTGTCTGATGGAAACTCTTGTTTCTCCACCTACAAAGATGTCACTTTGAAGGAAATGGATTCTATATTTTTTCACAGTATTTCGAGATGCTGAAAGAGCAGGCGCTTAAGGCACTAGAGATCTATAAGAAGGCAGGAGAACAGGTAGAATTCTCACTTCTGCAAATGATCTTTCTGTCAGTTTCGTATAGTCTCCATATGTCCATGTTATGAACATAATATTTTCTCGAGTAATCTAGAATGTCGCTGCAGGCGTCACAGTTATCCGAGTTCTTTGAGATCTGCAGGGGCCTTCACTATGGACAAGGGCAAAAGTACCTTAAGATTAAACCGGTACATTGAAACCGACTTCACAAGTTTCTTGTTTCTTTGAATGTTCGATGATTTTGTTTTAACTTCCATGACATGTACAATTTCAGCTCCCTGAATCATTTCTGATTGCAATGGAGGATTATGTAAATGACACTCCTGAAGTTTTGGCACTTCCATATTATACATCAGTATGATGCCTCAACACTTTATTTTACTTAATAGCTATCATTTCCTGTTCTTCAAGAAAAAAAAAAATCATCTTTATGAAGAAAATTACAGATTTACAGAGTTGAAGACTTGAAGTCATATAGTTGATGTTCATGTCCATCACTACTTTCATTACTGTAACCTAATGCACTAGCTACACTGAATTTATTTATTTATTTGCAAGACTCTTTTTTATCAGGTAGAAGCTGAGAAAGGTGCTCCTCCTGCCGAAACCCCTGCTCTGGTATTTGATTTGTTATCAGATGATTACACTGGTGTTCTAGAAAAATCCGACGAATCTTTGAATCAAACCTCGAGTATCACAAGGCAGGCTGTTGCACAGCTAGAAATTGGTGATCTTATAGTAAGGACTTTTCTTCAGCTGAGGATTCATTTGGTAACAATAGGTCCATTGTTCTTAACTTCTCAGATATATTCTTAATTGATCTACCGTGAGAAACAAAGTGTTAAATGAACTCTGTGAGATATTTTCATTAGTGAAAGAAGAGTCTCTTAAATGGACTTTTACGATAGAGTTTAAAACTAAGTAGTTAACCTGTAGGATAAGATTTATCCTTTACGAAGATAAAGTAATTTTAAAATCTTCCTACTCTATCTAAAACATTTCACAATACACGGTAACTAACATCCACCTTGTTACTGCCAGTGCTTTGATGAAACAAGTGGGGAAGGATCTGAATTGACTGAGAATAATCCCCTTGCTCTAGCTATTGTCGAATCTGGTAAACTATTGGTCTTTACTGAGCAGCCAGATGATTTGTGGTTCCGAACGATCAATCTTATACCCGTAATATTGTCTTTTTTCCGCTTCAAATTTTAACAGGGAGTCCTCCATATGCTGAAAACGTTTTCAACTCAGCACCAGCATCTACAGGTTGGGAGCTTGCACTTTGTGATGCACCAATCTCCTATGGAGCTTCTGTTCCAGACAATAAAATGGTTTGTCTGAGACCGAGTACTTTATAATAACCTTGTTTAAAATCCATTCATGGTCTGCCACTTTGCTTTCTGTTCATCTTGGATTGTCATTAACAATATCTTCAAATGCAGACTGGCGGACCAGACGGATTAACACCACAGAGCTTATTAGCAACAAATCAGCAAATGGCCTTCAACTTCGGTCAGGCTTCGGCCAACCCTTTTGACATTAATTACAACAGTCACGGTCCCTTTTATGGAAGCATTTATGTCACACCCCAAACCAATATGCAAATGTCAGCCATGCCTCAATACCCCATGCAACAGAAGCCTCCCATGGCCATGGTTGATTACCATTCATTCAACCCTTCTGTCATGGCTAATTACAACCAGATTTCCACAGTTTACGGGGGAAATAATGCCATATCCTCGACTGATATGAAAACAGCAGCCATGTATCATCAACAAACCGAGCTAACACAGCAGCAGCAGCAGCCTACATTGGCTGTGGTTGGGTACAATCCACCCAAACCTTCTTGGAATCCCTTCGATATGTGAATTACAGCAACCAAATTGACATAAAGCAACAGCATATCTGACCAATGGCTGTGTTAGATTCATCGAATCCTTCTGTGAATCCCTTCGATGTGAGAACCATCCTTCTGTGAATCCCTTCTTCCTATCCTGGTCCCGAGCAGGATCCAGTTCCAATATCTTCTTCATATCTGCAATTTTCAAGAAAAAAAATACTTACAAACATGTGCACTGATGTCACTAAAAGGAACAAATAAACAAATCAAAGGGAGATGGTTTGTTCAAAATGTTGAAGATTTTCATGAGCTTTTCGTCGTCTAACAACTAACAAGAGCTTTCGTATAAGAAGAATTAAAGTCCAAAGCTTTTTTACTTTTTCCAGATACATCTGTTTTACTCCTCTGCTAATAACTATATAAGAGTTAATTGCACCGTCCTTATACGGTTATTTGGTATCACAATTCTATAAGATGAATCTATCACAAGTTGCATACCACTAAACACTATTAGTCTTGAATATCAATGAACATTAATTTTTTAATAATTTTCAATTAATAATTAAAAATTTAAAGAACTCTGCGTGTAACTAATAATTATTTGATTAAGTATTTGATCGGGACAAGTCCGCAGGTTTAGCTTGATGTTTTATGGGTTTTAAATATTTGATTAAGTTGTATAATGCCGTTACAAGTATTTTTTTTTCCAATTAGGTTTAGGGAGGTTTTTAATGAGGCTTGTAGTTGCATTCCTTTTTACATAAAAGAAAACAATTATTTAAATTAAATTACCTTTTATATTTTTATTTTATTTTATTTTTATTTTAAATTAAAATAATAAAATTCAATTCTTCATTATCCACGAGTTCTACATTCAACCTTAAATATTGCTTCTAAATTTCAAGGGGACAAATCTAATTTTGATCTTAAAACCATGTTTTACATTAATTAGATTTTTATAGGATCCCAAATTGGAGCAATGTACAAACTTAATAGGTTATTATTAAAAGATTAAAAAATTAAGTTATTATTAAAAGATTAAAAATATGTAAAAACATATATTATTTTATCACTTTTAGATTATTAAAAAAAATTAATAAGACATTTGAGAATTATATTTAAGTGTTTTGATAGTGATTTAGTTGATACAAATTAGTAATTTAAAGATGTATTTAAAACATTTTAAACTTACAATTTCCATGATACTTGTAATTGTTATGTACACAACAATACATGTTATTACAAATTTTACAATTGTATTACTCGCATTATCGAAATAGTATTTATAATGTCTACAACCACGATAAATATAACATAACCGTGAATATTACTGCAATCACAATTTAAATCTCTGATTTAAAATTATTTTTAGATTTATTCTGGAACACCAAAAGCCCAGAGTAGACCCTGCTGATGTATTAATTAAAAACCCTTTCCCTTTTTTCTCTCTCGACCCTAAGAAGGAATTTTTTTATAAAAGTGAAATATATTATCAACATTGACAACATGACAAGGTACATAATTTTTATCCTACACCCATTGTCTGTGAAACCTCTATTTTTCTTTTAAACCACTTTTTATGGATAAAATGAAAGAAAAAGAAACAACAATTTCTGACCATGAAACTTATAGGTTTGCTCTGCTGTGGGACTCCAATAATCTAACAAGAGATTTGAGATTGCTTCTGCTGGGTGTAGGTATTGATTTGGAGTTAATGAGGCAGAGGACAAGGACAGTTTTTGAGCATATGACTACTAATTCATTATAATTAGAACATCCAATCAAATACTTTTCGTTCCATCTTTTAAATCAAATGGGTCCAACAAAATTGTGTAAATACACTTTTACCAACGAAACATACAAAAATTATAACTTTAATTATTATCATACTAATTACGCCTTCACATTATTATGTGGTGTGGTGCCAAAGACACCGTAGATGACCGACTATCGGTTGGTCTAGCAAGATGAACGCTAGATCCCTTAAACAATGTCCAGAATCAGAATTGTGATGTAGCGAAAGGAACAAACTGGATTAGGAGGGTCATCCCTTATAATCTATAATAGATCAGATACTAAAAAAAAGCACCCAAAAAGAAGAATTCTTTGAGTTTCATCAACATGATATCACAACAACAGTATCATCGGTAGACTTGATTGAACAAGAGAAAGAAACATTAAAGAAAGGGATAAAATGCCTAGCTATTGTAATGATCATCATATGGATATTAATAGTGGGAACTAAAAAGTGGGAAAATAAGCACCTCTGAACTAGCTATGCCAGAACCAGATGAAGGCAAAAGAACAGTTACCATGCATGTAGCCTAAAAATGATTTTACCCGGTTCTTCAAGTATAAGCTAATGTTTTTTCCTTCTCGATGCTATTTCCGAGGCCCAAGCTTTTCCAACATCAGTCTGGAACTTCCCTGCAAGTATGTTAATTACACACATATTAGAGGTTCAAATCAAGTTTGTTCATGAAGAATGAAAGCTCAACGAATAATGCAAAGGTATTTGTCTAAGATGGAGAAATAAGCATGCTTAGTTTTAACAAAAAAGATAAAAAAATACTGAATCTCTATAAATTATTAAGTTTGCTAAGATGAGCTATTTTGCCAACAAAGCATTTCCTAGTTTAGGGGTTGAAATTTCAAGGGGGAAAAAGAGGATTGGTGAAACTTTTGTTTTAATCAGAAACGGTTAAATATATCTTTCGCTTTTAGTCTTTTACAAAGTGTATGTTCATACACACTCTTGCAGATGATATATTATGACATGTCAAACAGCATTTAACAGATGTGTACAGGTTGAACCAAGGAAGAGTCAAGAGGGTTGAATTAAACACCTAAAGATAAATTGAAGGGCAAAATTGATTGCCGAGTTGGTCTTTTTAGATTTATATTCTTTATGTTTTTAATGTCATAAAATTTATCAAATTCCATTAAAGAAAACAAAAAATAGAACACCACAGAAAAGAAAATGGAAGAGTTACATTACATACCGGAAGTTGATTGGAAAAACTCATCCAAATCCACCCCTTGCTCTGTATAAGTCCAGAAGAAACATCAGTTTTCATGAAAGTTATTAAAATGAATAATGGCTACAGGAATTCTTTAATGCTTAAGTTGAAACAAAAAAGGTGCAAAGTTTGAAAAATATATTTCAAGGGATAAATACAATATATCTTAATTTTTTTGAATCGTTAGATATGTTTCCGCAGCAAATAAAATCCACGCACCAAAAATGTCCATAAATCAATTATGTGCACTCAAAAGCTAGTGTGACACTGCAGTTGCATAAATCAATCAGCCATAAAGTTAGTTTAATGTATGCCAGCCAGAAGCCTTTAAATGTAAGTAGAGAGAATAAAATCAAACAAGAAAGCTACTCAGAACTTAAAAGTTCAAATTGATAATCTATTATAATGCTCCTCTATTTGTTGATCGAACATAATGAGCACATAAAGCATAGGATGCAGAGGTAGTCAAGAATATGATGACACAAATCCCAGCAGCATATAATAGATGCACTTGCACATAACAGCTAAATCAAAAAAAAAAAAAAAAAAAAAAAAAAAAACAGCTTTTCTCCTACAGTGCCTCTAAGCTTTCCAGCTATTTTTCGCGTTTTCTTTAATCTTTTTTCACAGTTTGGATCTTATTCTTAGAAAAATTATAGCTTATTCTGGAGAAATGAGTAAAACTATTTTTTGTTCCTGTAAACCATATATGTAAGGTGAATTACAATTATGATCTGATCATAAATACTGATGCTTATGCAACTATGCAATTTACAATATGAAGGAAAAGAGGTCAATAACAAGAAGCCTTACCATTCTCATACTCTAAAGCTTGAAGTATCATCTCCACCTGCATGTGACAGGACAAGCGAACATCAGATGAACAACATTTATCAGCCTAAAAAATTTTTACAGAACTAAAGACATGTTTATATGCAGCCAGATATTAAAATCACCAACATCGGTTGAAATGAGATTAACCAAACTAAATGCATAGAGATTGATGAATTAAAGATTAAATCACCACATATACTGAAAATGAGATAAGCTCATCAACACAAATAAGCAGAACATTGAATGAAAATGCAACTTACAACTATAGGATGGTAATAAAACCCTTCATTTTTCTATCAAACAAGCACCTAAGCATGCTATTAAGTCATTGATTCTTCTATTCTTGGGCATGATATAAGTGTAAATCAAAAATACTAACGAGACGAATTCACATTTAGACGTATCTTTAAAAGCTAAATACATTTGTATGTTTCGTTTTGCTGAGAAATCATGAATAAAAGAAATATACATATGCTACATACCTTGTCAAAATCTTTGACAATTTTGGCTTCAGAGGAAGAATTTTCTTCATACTCCATCCATAGTTCAGCTACTTCTTTCGCTGAAATCAATTAAACCGAAAATTTATGTGGAATTATTCATCATTGTAAGATTCAAGTTCAACCTCAATCCCCACCGCTTCTCTTCCCTCCCTCTTTTTTCATAAAACATTTCTAAATGACTAGAGAACAATTAGTTAACCTCTAGACCCTCCACCAAGCAATTTGCACATATGATCTAAGGCTTCACGCTCTCTTCGACTCTTCTCATCCTTAGATATACCATCTGAAGGGGTAATATCACCAACAATGGCTGTTCAAAAAAGATAAATGAACACAACATAATGATGATGGTCTGTTTCTGTTAAAAATCACACTGACTGGTGGAAAAAATCAAACTTCAATTTATTCAAATTTCATCTAAAAAGACAATTTATTTATCTTACCTTCAGCAAGATCATGAACAATTGCCATTTTAACACACCTAAAAAATGCAGGGATAAAAAAAAAGCAAAAACATATCAATCAAAGCATCAACAGAAATTAGTCAAATCTTAAGAGGGAAAAGGTAGTACAACTAACTTGTCACGATTAATTCCAGGAATATCAGAAGCAATTAAAGCCATTAATCCCATTCGATACATATGATCAGCTATTGATTCCGGATTCTGTACATCTCTCAGTACCCAACCTGCTCGCTTCGTTGTCTATTCATTTAAATTTATTAAAAAATCAACCATAAAATAAATAATAAAAATCGCAATTTATATAGGCTAAATCCAATTCCTGATTTTTTTTTCGCTTTGCTTATTGTTACAATTACCCCTAAATTATCATTTTCATTCCATTTTATCCAAAAATTAACGGAGTCCGATAGTAACAAAAGTATTCCAAATTAAAAAAAACGTTTAATAAAATAAAATACCTTGAGGTTGTGACAGAGAGTGAGAAAATCGATGGCAGAGGAAGCCGAAGGGGGAGAAGCCGCAGCCGAAACGGCGTCATTGAAAGACGAGGGAGGTGGATGATTGATCCCGTCACCGTCAGTGACGGAGGAGGAAGATGAGGAAGCCATTCGGAGAAGTGTAAAAGTTATCGGCGAGAGAGCTGTGCGTCTGAGGAATGATTTGAAGGTGATTCGATTCGAGGAAGTGAAAGAAGGGAGTAGGAATGCCAGTGAGGAAGCCGAGGCTCTACAAGGAAACGCTAGTTGGCTCCTACTCCCCATATTTTTCCTTTTTCAATTTTCTATTCTTGTTTGATTAACTAATTTTGTTGCGCTGCGGGAAATGTCCCAAAAAAAATTGGGGAGATGGTATATTCCAATCGGATAGGGTTGTTTAGTGAGCGAGTTATCGCGGGTTAAATAATATTTGATTTATGTTTATTAAAAAAAGTATTGTTCGATTTGACTCGTTATTCATTAAAATTATTAAAATTATGTTTGACTCATGCTCGTTAATAAAATTGTTACTTAACTCGATTGGTTGCTCGTTAACTTGACTCATTGCTCGTTAAGTTCATTACAAATAAAATTTAACAACATTATATGAGGTTTAATTTTAACGTAAATTAACAAATATAATAAAAAATTATCAAAAGAATGTATAAAGTACTTTCGAAGTCTAAATTTTGATTAATAATTCACAAATACACTAAACTAACATATAAAATCTAAAGTAACAATCCATAAATTAATAATTATTATTGTCATACCCTTACTTTGTCTGGGTATTAATACATATAATAAGGCCATAATAAATAGTTGATAAAAATAATTAGTTTAGAAAATAAATCCCACATTGGTGGGAATGTCCATACATACAATCATTCATTTTAGTGTATGAACACATCCCACATTGGTAGAAAATGTTCATTACATATAACCACTTAAGTTTAGTAAATAAATCCCACATTAGTAGGAAATCTCACATTCCCCTCCCCAAATGCCCCTTTAAAAAGGAGGGATGTCTACGAAAATTAAAGCCTTTTTAGAACTAATCACACTAATTAATTAAATAATTTTAATAGGAAGAAAATTATAGTAAATGAATAGTGTATTTAATAATATACCTCGAATATACTAAGTGGGTCAGTTTTTATCGTATTGAAATGTGACCAAGGGTGTTATTTGGTATCACATTCGATGTGTCATTCTTATTTAAAAAATGAAAAAATAATATAATATTAGTATTGTTGTGAATAAAGTAAAGAACAAGAATAAAATAGGAGAACAAAGATGAGAGACAAAGAGAGAGATTTTATTATATTCTCAAAGTAGGGTTGTGATAATGTGCCTCGTTAAAACCTTACTAAGATAAAAACCCCTTGGGAAAAATTTTCTTAGTGAAGGAAAAAGAGTACACACATCTTTGATACGCATAACATGTTGCCTCATTAAAAACCTTATCAGGAAAACCTATTGGGACAAAACCTCGGTTAAGGAAAAAATAGTGCAACGCGTATTTACTCCCCCTCATAAAAATATCACATAAGATATTGAATCTTCATAATTCAATACAATCTTCAAATGTTGAAGTAGATCATGCACTAGTGGATAAATCTTCCAAATCATTACTTGAAATGATTCATTGAATACTATTCATCTGAAAATCATGAGGGACGAAACTTGAAGAAATATGTTTTGTTTTATCAAATTTGATATATCCACTTTGAGATATAAATTTTATATTATCTCTGTACAAGATAGCTTTATATTGTGAAAAACATTCACATATCTTCAGGATATGTTTAGCCAAACACATATTTCGACTTTGCCTCATGCATAACAATTATTTAAAGGTAATGATCTCGTAGCACTTAAATAATATTTCTGGACCAACTAAGATACAATGCTTCCAGATCAAAAAAATGTATATATTGTGCTTTTAGACCAATAATATCATTATCCTTTTCTTGAGGCAGAAAGAATCTTTGTTTACATTAAGAGACCTAACAACCATAAGGTTGATCAATGAATATGCATTATTCATGTAAAGTATCTTTTATATTTTTCTGTATGTCGATTGATGCACAAGGATTTAAAGAGATCTCTTCACGAGTCTCAATAATATTCAAATCATCGACAATAATAAAATTCAGAGCTAAACCTCTTAATAAAAATGTTAGGGGAAATGAAACAATTAATATAGCATTACGCTAATAAGTATTCAATAAGGCGATCATACCAAATACGCCTAAATTGTTTCAAACCATAAAAAAGATATATTCAATATGATTGAATAATGTTCTCGAGAACTTGAATGAACTGCTTATGGCAATCTAAATCTTTTCAGAAGTTTCATGTAAATATTATTGTCAAGAGGCCCATTCAAATATGATGTAACAACATCCATTAGACAGAAACCGAGTAATTTTATTTATTACCAGACTGATCAAAATCTAAAAGTAGTTGCATCCACCACCGAGAAATATATTTTCCTCATAATCAATTTCATGTCTTTGTGAGAATCCTTGTACAACCAAATGAGCTTGTATCTTATGATTTCCCTTTTTTTATTTCTCTTTCTTATAAAGGCTCGTTTATATCCACGAGCTTTACACATTTCAATGATATCCTTTTTTATACCTCCTCTGTCAAGTTTTCTTATATTTTTCTTTCTTTGCTTTCATCTCTTTTTTCTAAGTAAGCTTTGATTCTTCATGTTCTCATTTTATTTTATGCCAAGATGATTACAACACCTTGTTTTGCAATACCTCCAGTCCATTTGTTCCTGCCTTTGTTTTATTATATAAACATCCATTAGTTTTTATATTATTCTTTTTTGCTAAATAAGATTTTCATTATCTAGTATTATACAAGTACAATCAAAACATAAATTTTAGATTTGTTCAGTTTTTTAAAAATAAGAGTTATAGATGATTCTTTAACATAAATATTATAGTTTACAGCTTATATGATAAGTGTTAAGAGTTCTTTAATATCAAGTACTTATGATTTTAGTCTAGATATATGTAGTTTATAACAAGTTTAAAAATTAGTAACAAAACTAATTTCTATGAATACTAAAAAGACTTGATAAGTTCAAAGAACACGTTATAACTATTGTTGTCAAAACTGATAAGTAGCCTTAGGATATTACTTCTTATGATTTTTGTTTTTTTTCTTTTTATATTCAAGAGTATTGAACATGGTTTATAAATATAAATTTAGTAGTCTTAGGATATTACTTATGATTTTTTCATTTATGTTATATTTTCAGATTTTTTCTATCATGTATTATCTAATATTATATTTTTTATCTGAAAAACAATTATGGCTCGTTTAACAGCATGAAAGTAGATGTACATTGCAACCATGTTCGTTGTACAACTATAGATGATGAAAAATATGTTTCAAATGTTAATGCTTGTGGTCATTGCACTCATCCTTAGAAAATATAAAAATAGACCAAAAGTATGTTATGCACATGAAAAATTTTATAGACATAATATTCGGACACTTAACTTACATAAGATTGTATTTGAAAGTGATAGACAGAGTTAAACTTTACAGATATTTGTGTATCGAGGAGATGATCACTACCTTCCTTCATATTATATCTCACCATACAAAAAATAGGATTCTAAAACGTCAAACAGCTAGGTCTAGTGAAACAATTAGTAGAGTTTTCTGTGCAGTGTTAAACTCAATTTTAAGAATACATTTAGTGTTATTTAAAAACCAAAATCAATACAAGAGAACTCAACCGATGATAGATGTTTTAAGGTACTATCTATTTATTCTTGAATTACTAATATAATATAAAATAAAGTTAAATTTATTATTAGATATTAATTATAAATATAATTTATGTTATACATGTAGGGATGTTTGGATGCTTTAGATGGATTATCCATTGAGGTCAATATTACTTCGAGTGATAAACCTAGATATAAAACAAGAAAAAATGAAATTGCAACAAATGTACTTGGTGTTTGTACACCAAACATGCAATTCATTTATGTCTTACCTGGATGAGAAGGTTCTGCAGTTGATGGTAGAGTACTAAGGAATGCTATTAGTAAAAGAAATGATTTAAGTATTCTACAAGGTAATTTTTAAGTAATTAACATATAAATAAAATAAAGTAAAAATTATAATAACTTTTTATATTAATGTTTTTAACTTGAAATATACTTAAGATGTTACTACTTATGTGATGCTGGATACACAAATGGAGAAGGATTTCTTGCACCATATAGAGGTCAAAGATATCACTTGAATGATTGGAGGCAAGGACATCAACCAACCACACCTCAAAAATATTTCAACATGAAAACACAATGTAGAATCATTTGTTGGAAAATGGTGAGCAAATGACCATCTTTAAAGTATTTTTTTTAAAGTGTAAAGATGACGATTCGAATAAGGAATTATTGATTCCTATTCTACTCCGTGAGATCTTTACAACGGTAGCTCATATGCTCAAAATTATTGAGTGGTGAATGAGAAATTGATGCTTAAAGTAAGAAGGTTGGAATAAAGTAAGGAATGAGAAACTCCATTATCCCATATTGATGGGATAAATAAAGTGGGAAATGTTTATATACACCTACCCACATAGTTGTTATTAAATAACTTAACTCTTGGGTTGGGGTGCATGACGAGGGTAATGCAAATGTCCAGATCGGTTAAGTTTTTTTGGGGCTTTATTTTACCCGTTGTGGATAATTTTCCTTAATTTATTTTATTTTTAAATATCCTAAAAGAGTTTGTTATAAGTTATAAATGCTCAGGATATTTTTAGATAATGGAAGATATAATGGCTATTTTTAGTTTAAATTTGAATTTAATTCAATTTTAAACTCTAGATAATTAGCATTATCTCTTAAGATTTGAATTTTAATTCATTTCAAATTGTTCACTGTTGCCCCAATTTCCACTATAAATATGAGGTTGATTTCTTATTTTTAAATACATCAAAGACACTCAACATCTCTCAAAATATTTTCTCTCTTGTTTTTTCTTCTGGTGACTAGCGAAGGCAAGAATGGTTCGAAAACTCAGCAAATGTGCTATTGTTGGAGTTTCTCTTGTTGTATCTTGGGAGACAGACTACCAACAAACTCAGCACCATCGGAGTGACAGAAAACCTGTATTAAGGAAACTGCAATTGGGCAGGCCTAAACACGATTCCGATTTTTCGTTTCTAAATGGGTTTGATCTAAAATTTTATCTATTTTATTTCATATCTTTTGGGTTTTATTTTGTTCGTTTAAATAATAATAATTTAGATTGTTTTATTTTATTATTATTTTCTTGGATTAACCACTTGTTGTCCAACAATCTTAAGACAAAGCTTTATGGATAGATTCGAGACAAACAAATTATTATGATTGGCATATCACTCGATATGTATTATCGATCGAAAATAATCGATACAAAATTATGGACCGTTTTTTGCTACTGAAGTAATGTACGGCTGAAGCATATGGCGCATTCTTCACGGCTGTTAACATGTGAATTTACTCACATTGGGAACTTCAATTCCAATTGAAATTGGAAGGAAACGGTTTCAAATGTACACTCCGAAAAACGTGGAGAATCAGGTGGGATACTGTCGGTGAAGCATGATTTTCGACCACTCACTATTATTGTGGGAAACAATTTTTTCATGCGGTTTAAAATATTCTTTTAAATCGAATTAGGAAAGATTTTCGGTCACCCACATTTGATTTCAAATCGTGGTAAATGCCTTAAATTAAGGCATTTTTTGGTTTGTTTCTTCAATAATATTTATTTTTTATAATAAATATTATTTTAAAAATAATATATATTATTTTGTTTCGGAATAAAATTGAGAAAGCAAATAATTTGTTTCAAGAATTAATCCTACTGTTTTTAAACGAATTTGCTAAAAATTTCAAATTGGGACAAATTTGTTTTTACAGAAATTGTCGTGAAAAGTAACCGAGGTTACGGATTTGGTAAAATACCAAAATTGAATAAACAAAAATTTAATTTTCGATTTATTGAAATTATAATTAATTCCGAGTTTATTTTTTTTATTAAAAGAGAAACAATAGATATGGTAAATTTAATTTTTACCTTATGGAAATACATAGTTAAATGTACTGGTAAAACCTTATTCATGGAAATAAAGGTTTGACGTTAGACAATATTGTTTATTGATCAAATAAAGCATTTATTTAATATAAAATTAAATTGCTTATTTGATATAAAATATGGTAATATTAAAACCATATATTTAAATTTAAGGTAATCGTGGATTCCTTAAATAAGTGTTATATTATTTTTGTGATCATACCATATATGCGAATTAAGGTAATATTCCTTAATGATTTAAATACATGTGTGCATGTATTATGATAATTTTAATATCATAAATTATTATATTAATTCGATAATAATATTTTGATATTATTATGTTTAAGGTAATTTATTTATTTCAAAAATAATATTGACCTTATTGTTGAATATGACATGAAAAGAAATATCCTTTTATGTAAAATAATAATTATTGAGATAATTATTATTTGTGTTTGAAACACTTTGAAATATTATTATTTTTAAATAATAATTTTCCTTGAAAAAGTGTAAACACGGAATTTCTTAATTGTTTTGGAAACAAAGATCTTGTAAATAATAATTTGTTTGGGTTTTAGTGCGATTATTCTCAATATTTTAAAATGAAGATATAAGAGAAATAAATCAATGAATTTATTTCTTTGAGAGAATCTTGCGTTGATACTAATTTTGAAAGGAAAATAAATCACAAATTTATTTTCTGGAAAATCTTATTATTAGATTTATTTGAGAATCTTTCGTGATTCTAACTTGGAAATAAATCAGTGAATTTATTTCATGTGAATGTTGAAATTTGAGATACAGTAAATAAATATATTTTCAGGAATTTATTTCCTGCCATTATAACGGATTTACTTGATATCATTTTTAAACAAAATGAACAAATCTGTTTTAACAAAATTTGTTAGTAGAAGTAACATTGGTTACTAATTCTACAACGCTGATTCGACCAAGGTCTTGAATCAAAGCATAGAAGAAAGTTATTTTCTATGTTAAAATTTCTTAAAGCCTATTCTGAAGTATGTTATGAAATACACAGTGTTTAAAATTGGCTTAAGAATTATGAGGGTTATTAGACCGTAAATGGAAGATGTTGGTGCTAAGAAATTCTCAGTGATTGATTCTAAATGATAATGAATCAAAGATTGTGACTTAATTGATCACTCAAACTTGAATGATTTCAAGAACTTCCATAAACGGGTGATTGAAAGAAAATTTGAAAGTGCATGTCTAGGATTGGTTCTTTGAAAAGACTTGGTTCTTAAGTATGCTTAATGCACCACCTCTCTTATCCTAAGTTACTTACCTGATGCACTGTTTATTATTATTCTTTCAATTAAAACCTTGTGAACTTTTGTTTTAGGGTTTTAGTAAACTAAAATCATATCCTCTAACAAAAGTTGAAAATTATAATTTTATTTTTGATTTTTAGTCTTTGATTAAATCTCTGATGTTTAACAAATTTATAATTGTTACTATGTTACACAATCAATGGAATTCATAAGGAAAAATTTCAAAATGTGACAACAAAGATGTTATAAATTTGATCATGATAAACTTGATCAAAAAGAAAATTCTCCTAGTGCTAGAGAGAATGAGGTAAATATTGTTACCATATTTTGCTAAGCAAATATTACTATGAAAATATTGCTAGAGAAAATATATTGAAATTCAAAAATGACTTCAAGTCGTAAAGTAGGCGACATATCTCAAGAAGCTAAGTTTTATGAGGAAATGCTTCAATTTTATGAGATATGAAATAAGTCTTTGGATTATATTTTCAAATGAAATCAATAGTATGATAAATTTTGTCATAATAATTAATATGATGAACAATTGTTGAAGGTAATTTTATTACCTTCATGATAGAATAATTCAATTTTGCTTAAAAGCAAAGTTAATATAAGAAAATTATTCCTTAGAAGAAGGATGTTGAAACCCAAATTAATTAATTTGAGGAGAAACTCTTCAACATCCAAAGATACAATGATTTTGAAGATAACTTCTTCAAAATATGCCTAACATGTGGAGGAGTCATTCTATTAACTAAGTGGGAGACACCATATGAGTTATGGAAGGAAATAAAGCCTTCCTACAACTACATAAAAATGTGGGGTGTCACGCCAAGGTAATATTCCATTACCTGAGAAAATAAAAATAAGTGGATTGTATTAGCTATGTGAAATATAACAACGGATATCAATTTTGTAGAAAAATATGATAATAAAAAAGAATGATTCATTCTTTAAATGTACTTCCTAGAGAAGTTTATTCAAGTTTCGTAAAACGAACTATGAATATGGAAAAGTGTCCACATATTCAACAAATGGTTAAACAAAGATATTGTCATGATGACAAGTAAGTATGACAAAGGATGATTTGTCAAACCAACTAGGATATATGATCTTATGTTGATGAAATGGTAAATATACCAAAGACCTATCAATTAAAGATTGATACGGTAAATATGAGATTGATAGATTTGATTCTGGATATTTAAATCAAACAATCATTTGAAGGTCTCATATTGACAAAGTCACACTACATGGACAAAAAAGTTTGGCTAGGGTGTTCCTGGCATGCCAGAACTCCAAATACGAGCCAACACTGGTTGAAATGGAATATGCAAATGCCATATAAAATCTAAGTGAATTTTATTAGACAAAGTAGTGCTTTCGCTGTGAGTAGTTTAAGCAAGTTCACAAAATAATCCAATGTCAAACCTTGGATAATAATTGTGAGAATTTTGAGATATCTCAGAGCTACTTAAAATTGTAAAGCGTTATTCCCTAAAGATTCTTCGATATAAGTGAATATTTTCACATCGAATGAATAAGATATATCATGTGTTTTCTCAAAGACAAACATTTACAACTAGATTCAAAATAGAATCTGAGTTTGAGATCTAGACAATTCTGAAAAAAAGTCAAATGACTTTAAAATGTTTTGAAGGATACTCATGAATGGCCTGAGCATGTGCCAACAATGTTTATTGGTAGAGCACATAGTTTTATGAGCAATGGTAATTTGAGACATTTGGGTCTTCAATATAATACCGTTAAACAATTAATCTCAAATAGAGTTATCGCTACTGATTTGATAAAATCAAAAGATAACATTGTGGATCCACTAACCTAAGGGTTAAATTGAGATCAAGTTTAGAAAACATCTAAAGGAATATGACTAAGACCATGAAAATAAAGGCGCTATGTGAAGGAAAAACCCTACCTAGCTGACTGGAGATCCCAAGAACTAGGTTCAAAGGGACAACCTAATTACATAGACCTGTGCGGTCACTGTGGGGGTTCCCTCTCCCAAGTCCATTCATATGATGTGAACAGTGACAAGAATTTGGTAAAGGTTAAGCAAAAGCTTTTAATGACCATTGTGTGCTTCGGTGAGCCGAGTAACATAAGTCACCTATGTTAGAGTGAAGTGGGGTCGCTTCAAGAAGACTATTAGGCATAGTTCTTCTATACTCTCGCAGAACCAAGAGATGCCCACGACCATAAGGGCATAACCATGAGAGTTGTATCTCTTGTCAGAGAGATAGGTGTGTTAAGTATGTTATCGTTTACATCAACTGCTGACAGTTCAAGGATATCGCGTCTACTGATTAGATAGTAAAGTAAATATACTTTCACAAAGGAAGGTTCAAAGGTGGACACCTAACTATCCTATGCATCTATCAATCGTAGAGCTTATCACCACATTGTGCCAAAATGTTTTGATAAAAACATCAATTTCATTCATGTGGGGGATTGTTGGAAAATGGTGAGCAAATGACCATCTTTGAAGCATTTTTTTTTAAGTGTAAAGATGAGGATTCAAATAAGGAATTATTGATTCCTATTCTACTCCGTGAGAACTTTACAACGGTAGCTCTTATGCTCAAAATTGTTGAGTTGTGAATGAGAAATTGATGCACAAAGTAAGAAGGTTGGAATAAAGTAAGGAATGAGAAACCCCATTATCCCAAATTGATGGGATAAATAAAGTGGGAAATGTTTATATATACCTACCCACATAGTTGTCATTGAATGACTTAACTCTTGGGTTGGGGTACACGACGAGGGCGATGCAAATTTCCGGACCGGTCGGGCCCTTTTGGGGCTTGCGGATATTTTACCCGTTGTGGATAATTTTCCTTAATTTATTTTATTTTTAAATATCCTAAAAGAGTTTGTTATCAGTTATAAATGCTCAGGATATTTTTAGATAATGAAAGATATAATGGCTATTTTTAGTTTAAATTTGAATTTAATTCAATTTTAAACTCTAGATAATTAGCATTATCTCTTAAGATTTGAATTTTAATTTATTTCAAATTGCTCACTCTTGCCCTAATTTCCACTATAAATATGAGGTTGATTTCTCATTTTTAAACACATCAAAAACACTCAACATCTCTCAAAATATTTTCTATCTTGGTTTTTCTTCTGGTGACTGACGAAGGCAAGAATGGTTCGAAAACTTAGAAAATGTGCTATTGTTGGAGTTTCTCTTATTGTTGTATCTTGGGAGACAGACTACCAACAAACTCAGCACCATCGGAGTGGCAAAAAATCTGTATTAAGGAAACTGCAATTGGACAGGCCTCAACACGGTTCCGATTTTTCATTTCCAAATGGGTTTGATCTAAAATTTTATCTATTTTATTTCATATCTTTTGGGTTTTATTTTGTTCGTTTAAATAATAATAATTTAGATTATTTTTTTTATTATTTTCTTGGATTAACCACTTATTGTCCAACATCATTTTTGCTTATCGTCTTCTTCATAACTTCATTAGATCTGAGATGTTAGTTGATCCTATAGAAACTAACTTTGTTGAATTAGATAGTAATCAAGTTGAAGAAGTTAATGAAACTGAAATAATCAGACATTGTGAGACAATCGCTGCTTGGACTGAGTGAAGACATAAATTAGCATCTGATATGTTTACTAGTTGGTTGACCTCACGTAATTTAAGATAAGTTATATATTATATTATATTTGCCAATATTTTATATTTTTTTTAAAGATGAACAAAGTGTAATGCATTATTAAGTGAAGTTATGTTTGTTTCGTTTTGAATTTAAGTAGATATTACTATTGATATTTGTTATATGTTATTTATTTTATTTTATTGAACATATTTTTATTGTTTTAAGTTTTTTTATTTTTATTTAACAACTGTTATCTTGACTTTATCTTGCGTTATATATTTTTTGTTTTATTTTTTAGATTACTTTGAAGTGTAGCATGGCAATATCAAATATGGAGTCTCAAAAGGAAAAAAAAAATCAAACAAACAAAAGGATTAAATTCACAGTTTCTAAAAAGGATGTAAAGTAAACAAGAGGATGCTGCACTTATTGAATGCTTACACACTTTAGCTTTAGACCTACATTAAAAAGGAGACAATAAAACTTTTAGATCAAGATATCTCTTTTATATTGAAAAAATGTTAGCAACTAAACTTCCTACTGCACAAATTAAGGCCAATCCACATATTGAATCTAGAGTAAAGTTGTTAGAAAGACAATACAAAGCTTTATCAGAAATGCTTAATATTGAAAGTGGATTTGGATGAAACGAAGAAGAAAAATATTTAACTGCTGTAAAATAATTTGAATAATATTATTTAATATTTATTTGTTCTCTTGTAGAGTCATCCAACCACTGCTAGATTAAGAAATAAGCTATTTTTGTTCTTTGATGATTTGGTTCAAATATTTGGAAAAAAATTTGCAACGGGAGCTGCAGTTAAGACAATAGCTGATGTCGTGAAAAATCTCACTGCAGAAGATATTACATTTTTAGATGCAATTAATGTTGAAGATGAAGGAGTAAAAGATTCTGAATCAACAAAAGAGATAGGAGCTTCAAATTCTCAAGCATCTATTGCTGCTGTCACTACAATAAAAAGAGATGTATCTAGTAAAAAAAACCTCAAAGTGATGATGTATTGTTTGATCTTGTCGAAGAGATGGGTAAGGTTAGTGCTGCATACCAAAAAAACTATAAAAGGTATTGTTGCGTTCTTCAAAACAGAAGCAGAAGGTAATGATCGAAGAATGTCGAGTTTTGAAGAAATAATGAAAATTGAGAATCTCTCCAACGATGCCAAGCTTGCTGCAGGGGAATATATAGAAAAGAAACACATAAAGTAGACTTCTTTTTTTTTTACCAAAAGATTTTAAAAAAGATTATGTGCTTAAACAATTAAGGGAGCATAATCTTTATCAATCATCCTCTCATATTAATCTTTTTACTGATGTATAGATTTTGTGCCTAACCTTTAAAATATATGTTTTGTATATTTTGGCTTTAGAATATATAGTCATCTTGTTGTCTAGTTTCACTAAGTTTGACCTTGTCAAGTAACTTATGATACTATAATTTTTTGTGTACAACAAAACTAATATTATGCTCAAGTTTAGAATGTCACATTAGTGTTCAAGTTTAGAAAATCAAAGCTAGTATTTAAGTTTAGAAAGTCAAGATATAACTTTTTGTGTACAATAGCTTTTGTTTAATTTTTTGTAAGACTAAATATATCTGATCTTCGATATATGTTAATTTGTTTCTTGTTTTTGTTTGTTGGAGATAAAGATAATTTCTTATATCTTGTATATAAAATATTTTACACTTTTATTTTTTGACAAACATTGAAAAGTAATACGAGTGAGCCGGTACTATATTAATGCTCGTAAATAATCTATATTGTAGAATGTATTGATATATTTAGTGAGAAAAATTTTTGTTCTTAGATGAATTTTCTATTGCCAAGGACTTCAATTATTGTATAGTTTGTACTTACTTTAATAGTGTGTCTAATATTTCACAAACCGGTGACTTGGTGTGCCATTCACCGGAAGGGCTTGAGACAATGCCAGAGGTAATTGGGTTTTATAAAGAAAATACCAAAATTATAATTGGGACATTTAACTTGCTTGGATTTAAAGTGTACGGAGAACAGAATGCATCATATGTATGGGTCCACTTTCCAGGCCGAAACTCATGGGATGTGTTCAGTGAGATATATTGTTACTACTCCTGGAAGTGGTTTCGGACCTGGTGGTTAAGGTTTCATCAGGGTTAGTGCATAAATATAATATTATTTGATTATAGAAGTAATAAAAATTTATATTAACAATGAATTTTGTTTTTTCAAACTCAACTTTTTACTATGAGTTTTTTATAAATATAATATTTATAAAAATTATTTAAAAATATAAATTCTTAATATTAATTGTATTAAAATTATGTTAAATAGAAAATTATTAATTTTCATTCAAACATTTTCTATTTATCAATAAAATTTTAATTGGTTAAAAATAAAATATGTCATAGGGACAGTGGTAAAAATTACTTTCAAGTAATCTTATATTCCTCCAACCAAACACTGACAACTTACATTCCTGTCAAATCGAACAAGATAGTGTGATATTCCCAGTAATATAACAAGTAATCTTATATTTTAATCCTATATTTCGTAAACCAAATTCACCCTAAAAGTAATAGTATCTTGGATATTCCATTTTGAGTAAGTTGTTGATGAAGATAAAATCAATCATTGTCTCTATTCATTGTGTTCCGCAGGATATGATGAGGAAAGGTCTCTTCTTATGACGCAGAAGAGTTTATAGAAGCGGTTTGGTCAGTCCCCAGTATTTATTGCAGCTCCCTTCATGGAACTAGGAGGCATTCCACCGTTAACAAATTCTGCTAGTCTTCTAAAAGAAGCAATCCATGTTATAAGTTGTGGCTATGAGGACAAGACTGAATGGGGCAAAGAGGTCTGTTCACAGTTCACACCCTTTAGTAGAATCTAAGCCATTGTCCCTTTGTATATGCATTAACTTGGGATTTTTCCTTTTTTGTCACCAGATTGGATGGATTTATGGTTCTATCACAGAAGATATCTGAACTGGCTTTAAGATGCATGCTCGTGGCTGGAAATCAATCTATTGCATGCCTACTCGTCCGGCATTTAAGGGTTCAGCAAGATAGGGATGAGTATTCGATCGAGTCGAGTCAAAATTTTTTGAATTATTCAAGTTGACTAGTCATATTTTACGACTCAAACTTTATTTGAATTTTTTTATTCGAGTCGAGTTTAAGAAATTCAAGTCGAGTCGAATCGGTTTTCGAGTTCCTATAAATATGTAATTGTAAACATTTATCATGTTATATAGTATGATACGATTCCAATTTAAACAACTTTCTCTAATCATATAAGATATGTATATATATTTTTATATGTAGCAATATTTCTCTAATCATAAAAAATGATACACTCATCTCAAAGTTAAAAATTAATCCTTTAATTACTAAAATTTTGAGTTATTTGAGTTATTCGAATTTCCATTTTATAACTTGAACTTTATTTGAAATTTTTTAAGTTGAATCGAGTCTATAAAATTTCGAGTCAAATCAAAACGAATTAAGTATTTTCACCTCAAGTCGAGTTATTCAATTTTTACGAATCGAGTCAAGTTTTGCTCACCCTACCGCAGGATAGGACGAGGAAAGGTCTCTTCTTATGACGCAGAAGAGTTTATAGAAGAAATTATTACACAATAATAAAAGGGATGGCAATGCTGAAGTAGTTCAAAAGCCAGAGAAGCAATTTCTAATTTTTTCTTCGATTCAACCTAATTTCCACAGATGTTGCTTTTCTCCCCCTACTTTTGGAAAATATCAAACCTCAAATAAATCATTGGCACCACTACAAGTGTCCATGCACATTCCTAAACAAGTGAAGAACAAAAATATTTATATCTCAAAACCAAAGGCAGTGATGGAGGTTCACTTCCATTGTTGTAAAATGGAAAACTCAAAACATTCATGGGAATCGGTTCAACAAGAAACTAAATAACTCTGTCAAAAACAAAGAAAAAAAACAACTAATCGAATACAAAAACAACTGGTTCCTTAAAGGGTGACAATTTTCTGCCCGAGAATTTCAGCCACACTCGATGGGAAAATCCATGCAATTGTGGTTTGATTACTTTTTGTCGATAACAAACCGGGAGAAATATACAGTTTGATAGAAATTTTACCCGTCATTTGCAGCTCCACCTTATGAAATTATACAAGTTGCCTGCCTCAGAAAGGGGGGATATCAGCCGGGGACTAGTATTGAAGTGGTGATGAAAAACTGGAGGAGCCCTTGCGGATGCAGACATGAAAAGCAGCATGCAAAAATTAGAAGAGACTCTGACAGGCCTTGACCTCAGATGCTTGTGTGTTCAACAGAGCTTGCCCAGAAGGATTTGAGCTAACAATACGTATGGCTGCATCATATACAGACTTTTGGTACAGGTCATCTTCCATCTTCGTAAGCACTTCCTTCACTACATTGAAGTCTAATCCCCCGACCAAAATAAGTTTCCCAATTATTTCTCCAAAATTATTAGGTGCTTTTGGTAAATCAATGCCAATATCATCCAACAAGGCACCATAGAGGAGGCATCCAGTCCCTATGTCTCTAGCTGTAAGAACTTTCTTGATAAACAAATATTCGATAAGCTTTGAAACTGGCTCGACAAAAGGTGGGATTTTCTCAAGGGCAATGGAGATAGCTTCTTTCACAACCTCAGGATGGTACGACGGAGATCCTAGTTCCTCCACACACTGCAATGCTTCGTCCAGCAACCTAACACTGAAATATTCCTCCAACAAGGCCCGTGTTTTCCTACTAAGATCAGCTGGATTCAGTTTTGAAGCTGGTGCTAGTGGTTTCTCCAAAACCGGAGACACAGCAGACACAGGAACAGGTTTGGCAGAAAGAGAAGGTTGTGCCACAGGCTCCGCACCCAAAATTGAGTTGGATGACCGAGCAGGAGGGGTTGAGCTTCCCTGCAACAGGGCACTTGTCTTACCACTCATTAGGCCACCACTACCTTGTGGCAACAGCCTTGCATTCATTGAAGTTGACTTACTGGTTAATTGTGAAGGAACACGCCCTCCAGGTTGTACACCCGGTCCATCACCCCTTGGCATTGAACGGGTTTTAGGAACCTCCCAATTATCATTGTCCACTCCAGGCATGCCAGGCATTCTCCGAGATCCCGGCATTCCAGGCATCAAACCTCCAGTACCAGGACGAGTGATAGGAAAACCCCCAGGACCAGGACTCATTGGACCAACAGAAACAACTCTACTATTTCTAATACTTGCAGTAGCACCCGGACGCAACCCAAGATTTTTTTCAGCTTCAGAATGGATTTCAGTAATTGTTTTGGCTTTTACCTGCAAATTTAGTACAAGATGTTGATATCAAAACCCATTTAAATCAACAAGTTAGCTTCTTTCTAATCTAACACAAGAAATTGAAGGCATTTGAGAGTGTTACCTCTTCACGTCTGGGAACCCAATTATTAGAACGCAGATCAAGAACATCTCGAACCATAAATCTCAGTCTTGACGCAAGTTGAGGATTTGTAGCCAAGTCCTTCAGTCTATTGAAGTAGGCATCATTTATGCGCCGTGATTTTGGGCTCTCATCAAGCTGCTTACCAATGGTATTGAAGAACTGACAGATGGCTTCAACATTTTCCTCCACAGGGCAAGCTTTAGTATCATGGCCCAAAAGTTCCTGATGGAAAAACATTAAAAAAAATGATTTAGCATAACTAAAAAAGTAACTTCCAATGGTAAGAAAGGAGGAATTGGCAATAACCTGCACAATGTGATGAACTATCTTCTCAGGTACCATTTTCTGCTTCAAAAGCTCACCAATTAAACGAATGTTACCTAGAGTTCGAAGCTTAACCAGCCTTTCTTTATCCCAACGCTCCATCTCTTGCTCAGGGGCAGTCATCTGCGCCACTTCTTCCCTAAGTTTGTCAGCTCCCTCAAATGCCTCCTGGCAGTTATTCAAGAGGACCCTCTTAAATGTAATTTCTTTTCCACCAGGTTCATCAGACGGGAATGAGGGAAGCTTATCATTAAGATCAGAACACAGAAGAGCATACATAGGGCAAAATGTGGGTTCAAGAACAGCCTTCTCAAATATAAGAGAGATAACACCCTATAAAGACATTAGAAATACCATTAGTATTGTGTATAAAATGTGTTCGTTTATACAAACACATGTTTAAATACATAGAAAAGGCATGAAGCAATGACAAAAAGAACAATAGAAATGTGGAAAGTAATAACCTTCAAGATATCAGCTGATGTGATACCAGAATCAATAAGTTGGCCCTTCAAAAGATCATATTTCTCAGGGGTCAATTTGTTCAGTATCCTGGACAGAGAAAATGACTAGTAAGCCCCTTGCATACATACTTGACAACAACACACTTAGCAAGTTCCCTAAAAATGGAACCCGTCTCGTGTTCAGCAGCTTCTAAAGCTAAAAGTTCCAATCCCATCCAAGCTCACAGGAATGCCTTGTTTCAGTAACTTACACAATTAAAAGAAAATGTTCTTACAACATAGATTTACTACAAAGATTATTGGTATCCATTCTGCTTAAACTAATGACAAGATCCTGAATAAGATAAATAAAAGCAAGGTCTTTTTCATGGTCAGTTGAAAGAAATTGAATATACTGCATGAAACCTGTTTTTATGGTTTCTCAACAGGAATCAGTGACATACATATGAGCAAGAAACATATTTTAAGTATGTTTACCCTTTTACAGTCTTTAAAACACGATCATTATCAGAAAGACTCCTCCTTCTAGCAGACCATGGCACCTCAGCCTTGACCAAAGCTGGAGTTTGTCCACCCTATTTCAACAAAGCAAAATGGATAATGATGCCAAAGCCAAATGACATGCATAGCTTGCAGCAGGAATAAGCACAAAGCTAATATAAAGAAACTATAAGTGGAAGAGTTCATTGAATGTTTTCATTATGGGAAAAATACAGATCAGAATCTCTGA
Organism: Abelmoschus esculentus; assembly: GCA_035048815.1. NCBI lineage: Eukaryota > Viridiplantae > Streptophyta > Magnoliopsida > Malvales > Malvaceae > Abelmoschus > Abelmoschus esculentus. Next base: position 14,183,974 of record JAUCBN010000035.1, on the reverse strand, counting down.
AGGCCAAGCAACTGATATTCAATGATGCACAATAATGCAACGGGGCAGAAGCAAATAAGTTTATACATTAAAAAATCCTAAATGTAAGATTACTAATGCTCTCTCATTGTTATAAATGAAACAAATTTATATAAAATTAAGAGAAAAATTTCTGATGCAAATTCTTGAATAACTTCTCCTAGAATAATATAAATTACCTAGGGTTTAAGACATTAAGTGGACCTGCCAAATTCAAGAACTAATTCCTAAAAAATTCAGCTATGATAGTTTTGAACACCTGTCCCGCCCTAATAAGAAATTAAATTTTCTCACAACCTATGTCGTAAAAGAGAGTTCATATTGCGTTAAGTCAATTACCATTTGGTTAGAAGAAATGTGTGCCCTCGAGAACTGAGAATTGAGTTGATCTTGCCGATTAAATTGATTAACTTCTGCCTGTCTGGCGTCATATTGGTTTCCATCAGGGGCTGAACGGTTACGCCAATCACGATTGTCAGGCTCTGAGTAACGATTGTGACTCTGATTTGGTTTCGGTGGCTGGAAAAAGTTATGGATGAAGAACAAGCTTTAGAAAATAATGATTGCTAGGCAGCAATATTAAAAAAGTAAGGTATTTCATCTGGGTAATTAATTGCTAGCAAAATAAATCAATTGATCAGTAAAAAGCAAAAGACCAATTAGAGCTCACATTGCTTTCTCCACGACTCCAGTTCTGCTCTTCACCAAAGAGTTCCACCTCAATTTCTCGTTTGATCTTAAGAATCTCGTCAGCAACTTCTACCACCTACAAAGAAGGCAAGCGGCACAATCAGATATTGTATCAAACAGTAGCCAAAGTGCGATTGAATTGAACTGAATTCAAAAAAATTGAAACTGATTAAGAACACTGAAAAACTTATTGTCTTGATAAACTTAATATAAGTTAAACAGGATAGTGAACATGTTGAATAACTACCTTTAATTCGAACAAATCATAATTGTTATTTTCTAGTTGATACGTGGAAGTAAAATGCTACAAATAGTTCTCTGACACAGAGATGAAGTATATTGTTATGCACAAGCTTGTAAAAATTACCTCCCTAAGGTGAAGAAGCTGGTCCCTAGTGTATCGCAGTAGTTCACGACCCTCAAATCGTGAGTCTCCAGCCTACAATAACAACAGTAAAGCAATTGATAACTTCAGATTTTGGAAACCAAGAACATGTGAATATGCAGAGTGTTAACATTCAGATAAACTATCAAAAGAATAAATTAGACAATGGAAGGTGCAAAGTTTAAAATGACTAAGAACTTATCTGCATATTCTTAACATGGTTACTAAAAAATAACTTATTTATCAAATGCAAACAAAATAAGCTCCAAAAATATTAAATAACATCTAAAAGGACGTCACATGGTAGAAATCAGTAGATCTGGCATCATAAGAATGTTGTCTAAAGACCCAAACTTTTGTACTTACCTTTGATATGACTGACTTGGTGCACAAAACTCCCATACAATTAAAAAAATTCCAACAGAATTATTCTCTTCCAATAGGAAAATCCACAAGAAAAAATAAATAAATGGCAATTATAACTATAGTATAAACTCATTATATCTTATACAACCGTTTAATCGATTGTCATGTGTTATCATATATATGATAACAACTCAAATAAAATTGTTTATTTGTTCTTCACAGCCAATATATCAAAACATCTTCCAGATATAACCATTAAAAGAGAGCTAAGAGGAATGACACACAATTAGGAAAAATTGGGTGGCACATTGATCAACGGAACACATCTATCTATATCATATAAGATTCTTAATGTTTTTTAGTCTTTCATGGGCAAGCGATAGCTCACAGACTTAGGCACCTGTTCACAGCAAATACAGACACTAAATGCTCAAAGAAGAATTAGGACTAATCACATTTTCAAACTTTAAAGGCCCAATATTATGAATCTAAATATTCTTTCGTTAGTAAAATGCAAAAAACAATTGGGAAAATCCCAAGTTTTGATACTAAGAGCACAAATGAAAAAAAAAAGATTATCTTTCTGAAGAAAACCAAGAACAATGTTTTCTTTATCTCAAAGAAGAGCAATAATAACAATGATATAATCAAATCTACTAGCTAAGATCCAATATTGCAAGGAACATTGCCAAACAGCATGAATCTTCAGAATTTTAAAAGAAACCCCATTTAATTCCAACAATTTAAAAGCATCAAAGAAACCAACGCAAACAAAATCAATCGAAAACCAATAGAAGAACACACAAAAGGGTTAGATCCAGAAAAACTGCGGTATGGGTTTTGAAACGAAAGGGATAAAAAGATAGAACCTTGATAGAAACACCGGCATGGGGACGAAAGAGAGGAAGATCAGAAGAAAGTGAACCGAAAGCTAATAAAGAGGAGGAGGAGGTAGATGAAGAAGAACCACCAAAGATCCTGCTCCCTCGACCACCACCAGGTCTTAAGCTTAACACCGTCTGATCGCCTTGCTGCATAGTTCGTTCTTCTCAGATTAAAATTCAATCTCCGACGTCCGATCAAAAGCAACAAAAAAAAAACGGAAAAGAAAACGAAAAAGAAAAGAAAGACGCTGAATCAGAATATGAATATGGAGAGCTTGGAAAAGAGGATTTGGGATTTGTAAAAGATAAGAAATATTCCTTCTCTTTCTTCTGCGGGAGAGCAAGGGGAAGAGAAGAGAAAGGAAGTATGTGAGGACGGTAGACACCAAAAACAAACCCTTATTTTGGAGAGTTTATTTTATGCTTTTTCTATGTGGCTTGTAAAGGTTTAAATATACATCTAGTCCTTGTACGTTTAGGATTTCTAAAGTTTAGCTCCATTCTTTTAATTCTCGTCACCAGTACGTATTTTTAAGAATTGAAAGGCATATGGAATCGATTCAAGTGTTTATATTAATTTAAGGATTAGATTGCTAAAACTAGATATTGTACAGAAAAATTGGTTGAATTCTTCTGATATATATAATATTTTTAGAGAATGATACAAAATTTTATATAAAGTACATATTTTTAAAATGTTACATCAAAATTATAAAATTATAAATTTTAAGGATACAAAATAAATAAAATATTTAATTATAAAAAAATCAAAATTTTAGGACAAGTTTGCCCTTCTACAAGATCAATTCTAGGTTTAGAGCCACAATGATAACAATTCAAGTGCTCCGAAGTTGTATAGTTTCTTTAAAATTTTAACTTGGGATCAGGAATTTAAAAAACGTTTGCGGTCACATTTTTTTATTGTATCATGTTTATCGTGATTGCAGTGTTGGTTGAATAACCAACCATATTTGTGGTTCGTGTGAACCGTTTTCCATATTTTCCCTTATTTAAAATATGGAAACTTAAAGTGCATGGATTTCACGGAGGTTTCCCACATTCAAAGGCATGGATTGTCGTTCATGAGATCATGGTTCGGTTAAGGCCATTGTGCCGTGTAGTTAAGGGTTATTATTGTCCATTTGGTTGGTGGTTCATGATGGATGAATCCCTATAAATACCGATCTAGCCTAAGGTCGCTAAGCATAAAAACACAAGAATCAAATATTCCATCTAGTGAGCTTTCGAGTGCTTAGAAGATCTTGGCGGTTCTAATTATTTTTGTGGTCGAGTTCTTTATTTTTACGGTGGTTCGAGGTGTTACCAAGGTGGTCCGACGAGCTCGACGATGGTACAACCACATCTCATTTGGCATAAGGTCTTAACAATTTGTTGTTCTTGTTGGTTATGACAGTCATACCACCTTTCTTGGGTACACATTGTACCGGGCTTACCCATTCACTATTAGAAATAGGGTAGATGATTCCAGCATCAAGCCATTTGATTATTTCTTTACGTACTACCTCCTTCATGGCATGGTTAAGTCTCCTTTGGGCCTCAACAATGGGTTTATGATCTTTCTCTAAAAGGATTTTATGCATACATAATGTCGGGCTTATTCCCTTTAAATCATCAATTGACCAGCCAATTGTCTTCTTGTGCTGCCGCAGCATCTCGATCAAGCTTTGTTCCTGTTCTGGATGCAACTTAGAAGAAATAATTACGGACATTGTATGGTTGGCTCCCAAATAAGCATATTTTAGTTTTTCAGGTAAGGGTTTTAATTCAGTGATTAAAGGTTCTTTTATAGATTTTTCAGTCTTACCTAGGTAATCTAAAGGTTCAAAATACTTACCTGGAAGATGTGTTGTCCAGTTAGCTTCTTCATTTTCTAGTGTTTCTACACTGTCCAAGATACTACTGTAGCAGTCATCTATTGTACTACTGAGGCAGACTTGTGGTGTATTGTTAAGACTACTGCCGAGGCAGTTGTTGCTGAGACAGGGTATTGTTCTAACTACATCTGTATTGTCCAGCATTTGACATTCTTCTGGATCATCGTATCTTTTTAGGATTTGAAAAATATTGAGTTTGACTTGTTGATCATTAATCCGAATTGTTAACTCTCCTTTTTCCACATCAATTAGTGTTCATCTAGTGGCAAGGAAAGGTCTCCCAAGGATGATCGGTGCATTCTCATCTACTTCACAATCAAGGACAAGAGAATCAATAGGAAAAATAAATTTATCAACTCTTACCAGTATGTCCTCGATTTTTCCTTTAGGTTACACGTATGATCAATCCGCAAGTTGGAGCATCAGAGTTGTGGGTTTTGCCCTTCCAATTCCAAGCTTTTGGAAGACAGACTTGGGCATTAAATTGATGCTTGCTCCAAGATCGCATAAGGCCTTACCTTCATAGTGATTACCTATTGCACAAGGTATAGTGAAGCATCCAGGATCCTTCAACTTTGGTGGCATGCGGTTGTGTAACATTACCATACATCCTTCTGTAGCTGTCACTGTTTCAAATTCACCTAGCCTCTTTCTTTTAGACACAATGTCTTTCAAGAATTTAGCATAGTTGGGCATTTGTTCAATTGCCTCAACAAAGGGTAAGTTGATGTGAACTTGCTTTAGGATGTTAAGGAATTTCTTGAATTGATGGCCCTGTTTTTGCTTTTTCAACCTTTGTGGGAAAGGTGGTGATGGTCTCATCTCTTCCAAGGTCTTATTGGTTTGGAATTTAATATCTGGAATCATTGTGTTTCTCACTGTCTCGGCAGCTTGTTCAGGTGCTGTCGAGCTCTCTACTGAGGCAATGTTCTCATGATTAGTTTGTTCAGCATCCAAGTCTTCTTTGTCTGATTCTTCATGTGTTGTTGGTGGAACTTTGTTTGTTGGACTGCCTGATGTCTCTTTAAGTTGTAGGTCACTTCTTGTAGTGATTGGTTTACATTGTTCGTGGCCCATTCCTTTAGCAACTTCAGTATTGCTAGGTAGTCCCCCTTGTGTTCTAGTATTCCGTCTTTGAGCAAATTGACCAACTTGGGTTTCCAGAGATTTAATTGTAGCCTCTTGATTTTGCAGCCTCATCTTAGTTCTATACATAAAGTCATCAGTTCTCTTCATGAAACTGTTGTTCTCAGCTATGTATGATTCTGTTTTCATTATGAAGGCCTTGAGAGTATTTTCTAATGAATTCAGGGATTGCTGCTGCGACAATGACTGCTGAACATGTTGCTACGGTAGTGTATGCTGATATCCTAAGGCTTGGTTAGTAGGGTTTAAAGCATTATTGGGATTGCTCCATAAAAAATTTAGGTGTCTTTTCCATGCCGGATTGTATGTGTTGGACATCATATTGTTGTTCCAATTGTAGTTTCCCATATAAAAACTAGATTCTTCATCTTGCATATACTCAGAAGAATTGATCGTTTTTACCTCATGAGTATTTTACTATACTTGCATGTTCTGAACCATTTTGGTTAAAGATACCAATTGTGTTGCCACTGTATTGGTAATTTCTAGTTCATTTACTGTGACTTGGCGTCTTACTCCTCCTTGCCTAGAAGTAGGGAATTGAAAATCATTTCTTGCGAGTTTGTTCAAAATCTTAATAGCTTTTTTCGGAGCTTTGTCAAGGAGTGTTCCATTTGCCGAGGCATCTAACATCATCCTTGTCGGGGCATTGGTAACATTATAGAACATGGTTACTTGTGTCCATAGTGGAAATCCATGTAGTAGACATTTGTTTAGTAACTCTCTGTAGCGTTCCCAAGCCTCGTACATAGGTTCGTCATCAACCTGTCTAAAAGAAGTAATTTCATTACGGATTCGATCATATAAGTTGATAGGATTAAATCGCATAATGAATTCTCGGTAGAGTTCACTCCAAGATCCTATAGATCTTACCGAAATGCTATTTAACCAGGTCTTGGCCCTATCCCTCAGTGAATAGGGGAAAAGTTTTAATCTCAGGATATCTTCATGGACTCCTTGAATTTTGAATGAGTTGCAGACTTCCATGAAGGACTTGATATGTTACCTGGCATCTTCAGTTACAGACCCACTAAATTGTCTAATAGCATTAAGCATATTGAACATCACAAGTTTAAGTTCAAAGTGGGTTGTTTCTATCTTTGGTGTAACAACTCCATGGTTCAATTCATTTAGATCTTCTACCAGAAAATCTCTAACAGTTAACTATCGCGACAATAGTTATGACAATGGTTGCTTTTGAAGGCCTCCATTGCCAGTAGGTAAGTTCTGATTTCCTTGATTTACTGCCATGGCTCCTTGGATCTATCTTCTCAATCCTTGATAGGTTCTCTAGATTTCTGGATCAATCTCGTACAATGGATTGCTTGGGTTGACCCTGGTCATACACAAAAAATAAAACCAATCAAAATTAAATATAACTAAAATAAAAGCAAAAAATAAAGAAAATAAAATTTAGTTGCCAATCCCCGGCAACGGCGCCAAAAACTTGATGCGTGTTATATATGTGCAATTGTAGTGCAAGTAAATACGTCGCAAGTAATAAGTGATAAGTATTATCGAGTTATCGTCTCCACAGAGATTGATATACTAAATATGTCTTCTTTGATCTTCTTGTTCTGTAGAAAGAAATAAAAACACAAGTATATGAGTTTGTGACTAGATAAAGTAACTAAATAAAAGGAGATCAAATTGAGAAAGAGGGTAGGATCCAATTGTATTGTATAGTGGATTTGATTGATCTATTTTTGTCCAATGCAATTGCACTACACTGCCTCGGCAGTACTACAGATTACTGTCTTCAGCAGTAGTAGTGTTCTCCGCCGCGGCAATCCCTTGCTCTTAGGTAGATTTACCAAAGTTTGGCAAAATGTCCTTTGATGGCTCCGTTTATCTCTAAGTCGAAACACTATTGATGATTAGTCATTGATGATACCTCTCGGCGTTAATCAATTATAACCAACAACCAATCTCATACTTCTTTTAGCCGTTGAAACTCCAACCTATCCCTAGGCTAAGTTAGTATCTCTAATCAAGTCAAATACCGCACTTACTCCTTTCGTGAGTCTAACTCTCCCGAGTCTAGACAAATAAATTACTTACAAACTTCTCTCCCGAGCTTGGATGCAAGAACAAAGAATGACAAAGAGTAAGCAAATTTTTATATTTTATTGCATTGAAACAAGAAACAAGGTACAATCTCTTCTCATTAATACTCAACAACTTTTACCTAAAACCTAAGAAAGCTTAGAACATAATGAGAAGAATTATTCCTAGGATGAACTCTCTCAAATTCGGCTCTCCTAGTCCCTTGGACGGTTATGCCTTATATAGGCTTGGCCTAGGGAAAACCTTTCCTAAATAGAGTACAACTTGGAGTAGGGAACAAGTTATATACATAGGTTAAATATTTCCAAGTTTAATTCTTCTAGAAGGTTTTTTCCTGCGTGGCCTTGTCCTTGGGCTTTCCTCGTATTGTACAGCTCCGATCCTTGGGTTTCTTGTCCAGCAATATTCTCGTCATTTTTCTTCTTAGTTTGCCTGCCATATTGTTATTTATCTTCTGCTGCCTCGGCATTAGATCCTGCCTCGGTCTCGGTTTGCTACCGCGATAATACTTTTCCTGCACAGACATGAAAATGTAGTAAAGTATGTCTTTTCTATAAATATTATCTTTAATAGCATAATCCCTAAATATATCACATCAAGCACATGCATTGGTTCAAGTAGGTGTATAATTGATGATAAGTGCCCATGAAAAGTGTAAAAAGTGATACTGAGTTGAGCACTTATCACCGCTTGTAACAATTCCTTTAAACGACCGATACTCAACCGGTAACCCATTCAGTATAGTGGCACTTTGTTCAAGATCCGACACTAGACTGCCACAACTGGATAATACATCACATACCTCTTTTATTTTTGTAAGGTATGATAGCATGCTCAACTTCCCCTTTCGAATGGAATGTAACTTGCAGTGGAGGCTCATGGCACTGGTGGTCGATTTGTTCGCAAAGAATTGCAAGACAGTGTTCCACACCATGGTTGTAGTTTCAGCACCTACAAACTGAGGAAGCAGACTCGAACTAATGATTGAAAGCAACCAAGATGCAAAACCGCTATCTTGCGCAACATATATCTCATAACCCTCATTTTGCATACGCTCGCCTTTCTCATTGAATCAGGAGGTGGTATGGCCGCACCGGTGAGTAACCTTTCCAACCGATGGCTACGAATAGTGAGAAGAATCCGTTGTTTTCACTACAGAAAATTGAGCTCATTAATGACCATATTAACCCGTTTGTTGATAAACATTTTAGAATAAAAATAAAATTGACTAGGTAAACAACTAGAATCACAAGTAGTATTATTAATTTCTCTAAGTGTCTAGATGGTAGTGTCCAATCATTTGGATGTTACCATAATACCCTTGGAAAATTAATAATTTAATAGGACCTTAATTATTTAATTCATGGGGCCTAATAGGATAGAACTTAAAATTGATCAAATAATAACTTATCATGCATTCAAACCTTCCGGAGTAGAAATATAGTTCTTCAAAATACAAGTTAAGGTTTCCTAACGTAACTGGACGTTTTATTCAAGCTCGTATTTACAAGAAATATATTTTCTTATCCAAAAGGATACCTTCATTCGAATGATATTCATTTGACAATATCGAGCTAAATTAAGATTATTGTCTGAAATGCAAAAATGCCATGTGTAATTAATAAGGTACTAATTTTGGTCGCTCGTAAGGATCGTCCTTACGCTTAACCGACTTCCGAATCCAAATATTTTAAAAAGAATCTCTGGTTTATTTTATGGTGTCCGGCCTACTTGAGTGACCAGTTGTGACTCCAAATTATTTTAAAATTAAAAGGCTCATTTTAATGAAAACTCCAATTTTCATAATTAATAATTAAAAACAATAAAACTCGATTTTTCTAAATTTCAGTCGTTAGACTATTTTTACATCTCGGTTTTTAAAATAATCGCGACAAAATGCTCGATTGAAAGTTGAATATAATTCCGGGTAAACAGGCATATTCTGATTATCATAGGCACTAGATCTAGATGCAAACTTGTTGTCTGGTGTTCTTATATAATCTCTACTCTCCATCAACAGTGAGTCAGTAGTGGTGATAGTTTCCTGCTAGTTGTCCTATAGTTTTAGAGTCTAATGAAACTTTCTGAATAAGCAAGAGTTGTTATAGAGAGGTGTTACTTGATGATTCAAAACATGTGAGTGGATACATATTCTATTGACAATAAATTTAAGGCTATAGTTGAAAGAAATTAAAGAAGTATTCATTGAATACCTCACTGTAGCTTTGCCTGGAGTTTCAGAATTGAAGATGTTCATAAACTATTATATAATGTCAAACTTGAAATATAACGGTAATTCTAACATCAAGAATGTAGAGTAAAACTTTTCTGTGGTGAACAATATCGTTATAGAGAGGTGTTACTTGATGATTCAAAATAAAGTTCAGGTTGAGCTCTAACTTTAACTGTTGAAGATCGATCTTTTTCTTAATGGAAATGATGTAGAGACTCAATGTAACATTCCCAACATTGTACAAATTTTCCTGAAAGAACAAATCAAAACGTTATTTGATAATAGGTTCAAGTTTAACATGTGTTATGTTAGAGGAAATTCATAATCTAAGGCATGTCTTAAGCTATAAATCCACCATATATTTATGAAACCGTCACGAAGTACGTAAAAGTCCATCTCATATCTAAAGGTCTAAGCTCATCATACGTGTATGACTGTCAGTGGATTTTTGAACAGGCGCAATAGGAGCGACCGCACAGGGGCCCTTAGAAAGAAAGGTACAAAAATTTTGATAAATTACATTCATTAGTTATGTTAATCTAGAAATTCATTATAAATATTTTAAAAATACTCTTCTTAAGAAAGATGAGTTATAATTGTTAAAACGTTATAATTATTTTCTAAATATGATAATTGATTATAGAATCTTATTGATTATTCCTATCATTATTACTTCTGTAGAACCAGTGAAATTTAGGATAGACGTAGTAGTAGCGATCACACAGGGGGCCCTAAAAGAAATAATTGTTTTTTAGGGACATATTTTAATTTAAGACTAGTAAGAGTTATAGACAATTGCTTCTAAGGGTCACATTTTAATAAATTGCACAGGGTTCCTAAAATCTTTGAACCGGCCCTGATGACAGTGTAATAAAGTTCCTCGTAATAGGAAAAAAAACTGTGGACCATGATGCAAATAAGCAAACAACCCACTTTTTTATCTCCGCGAAATACATTGCTAATATTTTTTTGACATGAAGCTATTCCATATGAGAAGAATTTTACCTCCATATATACTTTCTGAATATATAATACAACTTCTGCATAGGCATTGTCAAAACGTCACTGCAAATAGCTATTGTAAAAAATACACAGTTGATGAACATCTTCTATTTGACTTGCATTTTTCTTTCCTTCGTAAACTCTACGATAAAACTGAGAACTGAAGTTGAGCTATGAAATTAACTTGATGAGATGAATGTCCTCATCCAGGTAGGACTCACTGTCCTTAGAGTTGGATTGACACCTCTTAAATTTGAACTGAAAATTGAAGTTGAGCTATGGGATTGAATATGAGTTCAAGTTGAAGAGGTAAATGTCCTCATCCAAGTTGGACTAACTACCCTTAGAGTTGAAATGGGAAGTGAAATTGAGCTATGGTATTGACTTGATGAGGTGAATGTCCTCATCCAAGTTAGACTGACTACTTGGTGTGAGCCTTTGAGTTTTATGCTTATAAGTGAAGTTTTCACTTCTTGTGAAGTTGTAATACTTAAGTTATCGATCCCACAGGGACTGGGTTACCTAAGCAACATGTTATTCCTATATTTAGAAGAATAAAAAGACACAAGTAGTTTGGTTGAATAATGATTGAGTAAAGAAAATAACTAAGTAAATTAAATAAATAAGTAAAATCACGATAGATGGATAAGTCCAGGTTGATTGCTTTGTAGAGGAAAATCTAGTTACACTTATTATCCACTTATTAATGCATAAGGTTGACTTGCCATCGTGGCAGGTCGCACGAAGGGTCGCCTTAGTTGCCTCGTCGGGGTTATGCCTTGTCGACAACTCAACTTTTCATAATTCGACAGAGCATCCTTTAATGTCTCCTCTTTATCCCTAATTTAGAGAACTATTGAAATCCATGTCTTGATAATAATTCTCGACGTGAATTAATGATGAACAAAAACCAATGATATGCTTCCTAGTCACTGAAACCCTTTCAGATTAGTCAATGCCCATGAGCAAAGACCATACTCTCTTGTTTCGTGAGCCTAACTATCCTTAGTCTAGACAAATAGATTTTTCTTCACAAACTTATCTTTCGAGTTCGTATGTAAAGAAAAGTGAGAAACAAGAGAGAATAAACTATGAAAATCGGAATTGCATTAATAAATATCAAATAAAGTACAATTTTTTCTCCAACTACTCCACAAAACAACCTAAGCCTTGAAGGGAGTTTAGAACATAATGAACTTGTCGGCAGCTTAAGATTTTTCTATGAGAACCGACTTGTTTATTCTAGACCTAAGAGCTTGCTATAGGTCAAACCTAGGTTAAAGTCTCCTATAAAGGTAGGAGTTATAAAAGAAAAAGAATACATGTCCATATTAAATTATAACTCTTTATTCTATTTCTTAATTTAACTTCTTTTGGACTCTTTAATCTTGCGTTGACTTTGATCATGGCTTGACTATATTTCCTCACTTTTGTTTCTTCTTGTATTACATCCGTTGGAATCGGTATTTGATTCTCTATATATCAAGCACCAGTTGTTATCTTTTTTCTACTATCGCGGTCATCAATGTGATGCCGTGGTGGGTGCTTATCTATATTTCAGTTTTAGCTTCCAACATCCATTATATTATCTAGCATTATCTGTAAGGTTATTTCTTGTCTAAGAAAAAACCATTAATCATACTTGTTTTATACCAAATAATAGATAAAAAGATGATTTAAATGCTGGAATACTGGAATATAAAAAATATACGAAATTATCCATTGTTGTCATTAAATCTGTCTATTACTAACAATAATTGAGTGAAGAATTGATACAAATAATGATTTTTATGCACTTATCACTACTCTTGGAGTTGAACTGAGAATTGAAGTTGAGTTATGAGTGACTAGATGGGGTGAATGTTGAGCTATGGGATTGATTTGATGTTGATGAAATAGATGATGAGCTATTAGATTAACTAGATAAAGTGGATGTGCTCATCTGAGTTGGACTAACTACCCTTAGAGTTTAGTTGAAAATTGAAGTTGAGCTGTGAGATAAACTTGACGAGGTCGATGTTGAGTTATGTGATTGGCTAGAAGTGGGTGTCCTCATCCGAGTTGAACTAATTACACTCAGAGTTGAACTTAAAACCGATGATGAGTATGACATAAACTTGATGAGGTGGATACCTTCATCCGAGTTAGACTGGCTACCCTCGAAATTAAACTAAGAACATGACTTGAACTATGGGATTGACTTGATGAGGTCGATGTCTTCATCCTGGTTAGACTAACTAACATTAAAGTTGGATTGAAAACTAAATTTAAGCTATGCGATTGACTTGAGGAGGCGGATTTCCTCATTCGAGTTGAACTGGCTATGCTTGAAGTTGAGCTGAGAACTGGAGTTGAACTATGGGATTAACTTGATGAGGTGGATGTCCTTATATGTGTTGGATTAACACATCTTAGAGTTGAAGTAAAATCTTGACCCTTAACTATTAAAGTGTTGTAAATATTAGACATCTTGTTCGGGGGAAAGGCTACATTCAATACTGAATCGATGATTTAAGAAATAAGTTCTAGATTTTCTTTTTCAATCGTGAAAACTCTAAGAGTAAAAATAGTAAGATATATTCCCATAATATAATAAAGTGAAATGTGTTATTTTTAAAAAAAAATTGTTTGATATAAAATAAATCTTCGACAAGAAGTTGATCGATTAATTCAATTGAAAGTAGATAAAGTGAAATGTGAAGTAGATAAAATAAGATATATTCCCATAATACTGAATCGATGATTTAAGAAATAAATACTTGACTTTATTGGTACTGTCTGCATTCAATTGGATTATTTTTTTATTGAGCGAAGGAAATTTTAAGTTCAACCGACCTATTTTCAAAATAAGAAGTAAATAAATAAAAATTTTGAGTCTTTCATTTATCTTTATTATATGTAATATCATCCACGTTATTTATGGAATTGAAACTCAAATTATATTTATGATTTTTTATTTCTATCGCACTTTTTTACCTTATTTTATATTTTATTTAACATATTGATTTTATATAACATATTGTATTGTAAGACATAAATTAAGATAATTCATGCCTATTATAAATTTATGCAAACACGAAAAATATATAATAAATCTCATCATTAAGTTATTAATATTATTAAATTAATATTATTATATTAAATTAATAAATAAAATAAAGATTAATTAATAAATTTATTAGTGAGAGGTAAACCTTATGATAACGATAAAAAAATACAAAAAGAACTCATATACAACTTCAAACGAAGTATGCATTTTATGTCAACATATATATATATGTCACTTACAAAGCATAGAGAATAATTGATCAAATTTATGGACATTCTTACAAAGAAACACTTATAATACTAAAAAGTATGTCTCATCGAGCATCTTTATAAAATTAAAATTAATTTTGATATAACAAGATTTTTGAAGGATTAATTTATAAAATTAAATAAATTTTTAAATAGTCAAAAAAACTGACAAATGACAAGAGTTCAAACTTTAAATTTTTTAAGTTAAAAATTTAAATTTTTTAAGTATTTTTAAACTCAATTTTATCAAAATTATTCTAGAAGTACAAATACGAGCTTTGCTATATCAATAAGATTTTGACCACTATACTTGATTTTTACAAAAAGGCAAAAAGATTTCAGTAACGACTGCACCGTACCGATACACCTTGCTTACTTAAAATTAATATTTTAATCACTGTTTCAGTATGCTTGCCACCATATTGTTACAGTATACTTAGATTTGATAAATCTTTTATAATAAAATTTTTACCGATATTTTATCAGTTATTAAAATCACAAACCTTTAAAAAACATTAACCGTATGATAAGATTGTGTAGCGACCCTTTTAAAATTCTTAAAAATAATAATAGGCGTGTGTAGTAAAAAAGAGAAAAAAAGGTCACTAGTGGAATTAAAATTAGGGCTTGAAAAGTGGAATTTAGGGATTTGGGTTTAAAATAAAATTTTGGGAAAATTTAAAAAATTAGGATTTAAAAATTAGGTTTTTAAAATGTGTACAAAAATTGGAAATTTTGAAATGTTGAAAGAAATTTGAAATCTAGGGTTTTTTTAAAAAATAGGAATTGGAAAGTTGAAATTAGGGATTTGAGATTAAAAAAAAAGAATTTTAGATTGAAAAGGAAAATTTTAAAATTAGAAATTTTTTAAAAAAAGGTGGAGTCGCCACCGGCCACTTGGGTAGGTCGGACACCGTAAAAATCAGAGATTCGAAATGATTTGGGTTCGAGAGTAGGTTACGGTTAAAAACGGGTTTAGGGTTTAAAACCGCCCAAAATTGGCACCTTTATAAATTACCGCTTAATTAATTTTAGATTTTTTGGATTAAAGTGGCATTTAAATTAATTTTTGTTTAAAGATTCGAATCAATTTTATTTTTACCGTGTCTTTATTCGGAGGCAACGCATACACCGCGACCATTACGTTGGAACACGGGCCCGTTACGACCAAATAAAGACGTTTAATTAGACTCATTAATTTAATGTGGTGTATATAATTTACAAAATTAAAAAAAAAGTAATATATATATATATATAAACATTTACATGAATAAAAAACCATAAAATGCATGGCATATATACAAAGCATGTAACAACATTAACAAAAATAAATAAATAAATATCATGAATAAAAAGGTACATAAACACTTAAGAATATTATACAACACATGATAACAAAGATTAAAATAAATAGACCAACAAACAAATAACATATATAAATAAACAAAACAAAACATATAATAAACAAATAAAAAAACAATAAAGGATACCAATAAAAATATTCATATTTTCATTGAACCATAAGAATGGAATACACAATAAATATTTCAAAAAGAACTATATACATCTAAATATGCTCGATTAAAATCAATCCACAAATTAAACTAAACGGTAAAAGTAATGATTAGATTAGGGCATAACTTGAAAAATAACCGACCAAATGGGTGAAGTGATTCAATGAGAGTAAAAATATAAATAATGGAGGCTACCAACTTACCAATGGAAATGGAAATGGAAAAATAAAAATGGAAATGGAGACTTGGAAATGGTTCGGCAGAAGGGAGAGGGCATGCGGCTCTCAATGGAAAAATATGTTTTTTTTTTGGGGTAAATGTTATATATATAGTTAGGGTAAAGGGTATTATATGGGAATAAAATAGGATTTAGGTTTTAATATATAAGGGTATCTATGATATGATGAAGGGTATTTTAGGTTTATCCCTTTAAAAATAATAACCAATTAAAAATAAGACCTTGGGCACCAAGTAGGGATTTTTATTATATTTTTTTATATTATAAAATTATATTTAATAGGTCAAATTTATTTATGGTTTGGGCTTATAAAAGTGGGCTCTAATAAAAGGTTTTTATTTATATCATATATTTATATATTTTTGGATTTTTGATTTTAATTAAGAGATAGTAAGGATAATAATAATTATAAAATAAGTGATAAAATTAGGGTAAGTTAAGGTGATTTGGGTATTAAAAAGGGATGTGGATTGATTTAATTCGAGCATAAACCCGGATAAAATTAGTGATTACAGTTGCCCCTCTTTGCTTATCGTTGTGAAACAATGATAAAGCAAAGACTACAAGCACTAATTTTATCCGACTTCCCTGTTTGGAGGTACTCTGATTTCTGATCATTGCAGCATCTGATGGTCCCTCTCTTCGAGCGTATACCGTGGTGGGCGACCCCTTTCTTCGAGCATATGTCGCAAAAAAACAATGTTGATCCCTTCTCCGTAGAATCCACGTCTTCGAGATACTTTGATTTCTGATCATTACAGCATCTGACGGTCCCTCTCTTCGAGCGTATACCGTGGTGGGGGACCCCTCTCTTCGAGTGTATGTCGCAAAAACAATGTTGATCCCTTCTCCATAGAATCCACATCTTCGAGATGTTCTGATTTCTGATCATTGCAGCATCTGATGGTCCCTCTCTTCGAGCGTATACCGTGGTGGGCGACCCCTCTCTTCGAGCGTATGTCGCAAAGCATGACCTCCTTCTTCAAGCGTATGTCATAGAGAACGATCTTGTTGAAAAGTGATGTCTTGCCTAGAGGCTTTTGAGGTTGTTGGTTGCCTTGACTTCTGGTTGTCTAGGCATGAAAAAAATCTTTGTTGGTCTTTGTATATTCTCGATTGGTCGACCTCAATCGTTTCTTTACTTTCTTCTTCGTCTTCTTCTTCTTCATCTTCTTTTCTCAAATACCCTAAAAATCTTATAAAAGGTATCGATTTTTGATCATCTTTTCTCATCTTTTTTCTTTTTCTCTTTTTCTCTTTTTTTTTCTTTTCTTTCTTTCTTTTTTTTTATCTTTTTCTTTTTCTTTATTTATTTTTCTCTCTCTTTCTTTTCTCTCATTTTTTGTTTTTTTTTTTGTCTTTTTTCTTTTCCTTTTTCAAATATCCTTAAGAAAGGATTGAATTAAAAAGAAAATCATCTTGAGAAAATCATCCTTAAGAAAAAATTTAATTGAGAAATTTGTTTTGAGGAAAAAAACCTTTAAGAAATGATCAAATTAAGAAATTAAAGATTTGAGCAAAACATCCTTAATAAAGGATCAAATTGATAAATTTGCTTTTTTAAAAAAGCTTCCTTAAGGAAGGATCAAACTAAGAAGTTTATTTTGAGAAAAACATCCTTGAGAAAGGATCACATTGATACATTTGCTTTTAGAAAAACATCCTTAAGGAATGATCAAACTAAGAAAATACATCCTTAAGAAAGGATCAAATTGAGAAATTTGCTTTAAGAAAAGCATCATTAAGGAATGAGTTAAGAAACTTGCTTTGAGAAATGCATCTTCAAGAAAGGATCAACTTGAAAAATTTGCTTTGAGAAAAGCATCCTTAAGGAAGGATTAAGTTAAGAAACTTGCTTTGAGAAAAGTATCTTTAAGAAAAGATCAACTCAAGAAATCTGTTTTGAGAAAAGCATCCTTAAGGAAGGATCAAGTTAAAAAACTTGCTTTGAGAAAAAAATCCTTAAGAAAGGATCAAACTAAGAAGTTTGTTTTGAGGAAAATATCCTTAAGAAAGGATCAAATTTTCTTTGAGAAAAGCATCCTTAAGGAAGGATAAAATTAAGAAACTTGCTTTAAGAAAAGCATCCTTAAGAAAGGATCAAATTTAAAAATTTACTTTGAGAAAAACATCCTTAAGGAAGGATTAGATTAAGAAATTGGCTTTGAGAAAAGCATCCTTAAGGAAGGATTAAGAAATTTATGTTTTAAGGAAAAACATCCTTAAGAAAGGATCAAAATTTGAAGTTCAAATATAAAGTGGTATCTTGCTTTAAGAATACCTGAATATCTCATAAAAAGGTGGTATCTCCCTTTAGAGAATACCTAACATCTCATCTAGATGTTTCGATATTTGATCGTCTTGACACAAAAAGCTCGTTACCCCTAAATAACCAAAGGTTGGAAGGCCTTTAAAAACCACGATCGTGTAATTTGAATGACTTTTGATCTTTTCTAAGATCTATCTCTATAGATCAAATCTTTAACCAATCTTCAAAATTCCTGTTTAAAAAGAGTAAAATGCGATGATGACACAAATTAGAATGCTCATGATGCATGGATATCTAACATAGATGCATGAATATTTAATCTAAATGATGCATGAATATTTAATCTGAATGATGCATGAATGTTCTTTTTTCTTTTTTTTTCTTCTTGGAGGATAGGTTCTCGCTTTCTATTTACTAAACTCATCGGGCTTTCATCCTTCACCTTGTCTTGAAAGGAGATCATCATCTTGTGCCGATTGGAACAAAATCTTTCCCCTTCTGTAATTCAACAGCTCATACTTGGTTGACAATGACACATCTGAACCAGTTGTCTCCGAATTCAGTTGCATTTAGTTTATGGTAGTAACTCTCAATCTCATATTCAGGCTTAGATTACTTAAGGTCTATCTTCAACATGTACATTGGGGGTTATTCTCTTGTATTTTTCTGTCTTTGGGTCATCTGATTGACTCTCTTTAGGCCCTCAATATAACTTTTGCCCCAAAGGCTTGATGTTCATCTCTGCTCAATCTGTAACCACAATAGGCTCGAGTAATCTTTGTTTATTTATGCTAACCTGAATTCTCAAAGAATATCATCTTTCAAACGAAGTGGTATTTTTAAGAGACATCTTGTATCATACATTACCCCTTCTTCTCGGATCATATCAAAGATGATCATTTGCATCAACGACCTTGTATTTTGTAAATCTTTTTGAACAAAACTTTTATTAAAAAATAATCTGCTAATTGTAAGTAAAACAATTTATACATGTTTTGGAAAATCCAAAAATTAGAAAAGAAAAGAAGAAAAAAACATGGGTTCCTTGGATATCAAATGCGAGAGTGCCTTAGACTCAACTCTTTGTGTTCGGTTTTTGATCTTTGAACGTTGTGGCGATATTTGAAGTTTTGGAATTTCCTTCAGATTGCTCGGTTCATCCTCATGATTATCGTATTTGCTTGATCTATTCGAAGACTACTCCTTCTAGTTCTCAATATATTTCTCCCGTTATATTCAAACTTTTCGTACTTGCCCCGCTAGTATCTTCTTGAGAATTCGAAGTGTGTTTCAGACTGCATCTAGACATATGAGTACTTTCTTTTTCTTTCTATCTCTCTTTTTCATTTTTGCTTTTCTCTCTCTCTCTCTCTTTTTCTCATTTTCTTTCTTTTTTTTCTTTTTTTTTCTCACATCTATTATTGTTCTTTTTCTTCATTTTTTCTTTTAAATTTCGGGGAAATCAACTCATCACAGTCCTTTGTCTCGAAAGTAATGATGGAGCATACAACAAAACTCCGAATTACTCGGCATAGTCATGAATTTGAAAATATTACCATCACTCATGAAGTAAAGACTTTGGATGGTACATTGCTACCTTATTAGGTCTATTACTTCAGCGGAGTGCCCCGATACTTCCACACTCTTGTTCGAATATGTCTATTATTAGGTTTCGAATATTGGAGTGCTTTTGTTTAATCTTTGTTCTCTCCTTTCTTTTTCTCTTTTCTCTCTTTTTTTTTTCTTTTCTATTTTTTTCCTTCTTTCTCTTTTTCTTTCTTTTTCCTTCTTTTTTTCTCTGGATGCAATCTTTTTACTTAGAGGAATTCTTGAGATCAATCAATTTCACCGGGCCTTTTCTAGGAGATTTTCTTATCATTGAACATCACTGAAGGAGTAGTAGTCTCATTTCTCGTGTATTACTGACCAAAGCTACTGATTAAGAAACCATACTTCATCGTAATCACAACGTTCCAACCATTTCTGAACCCACGTCACAACAAGCATGTGACATCCAAGGAACTCTAAGAGAAAAAGGAAAACACATATGTTTTTAAAAATATGCATTCTTTCATTGAAACGAAAAAAGAGCAAACATAACATAAGCCCTTACAAAAATGTATTTGTTACTTCGGGCAAACAGTAACAAAATTAATTGATGCAAAACTTAAAATGCAAGGAGGCAGAAAATGAACATCTAAACTCGAAGATTAGAATCTTCCCAAAGATCATGTCCTCTACTCTTTCTTAAAACTTCAGAATACCGGCCTCAATCAGTCCTTGAACCTTGTTCCTCAAAGCTCCACAATTCTCTGTTGTGTGGCCTGTGCTCCCCATATGATAGTCACATGTGGCATTGACATTATATCCTTCAGGGTAAGGAGGATCCTTTGGCTTAGACTGCACCAAAGTCAAAAGTTTCTTTTCAACGAGAATTGGGAGTAACTTGGTGTAGGTCATAGGAACTGGATGAAGCACCTTTGTAGGTCTTGTATGAGTACGGGGACGACCCTGAGTTTGATTGGTTGAGTGAAAACTCATCACATAGACATGAGAATCTTCCTCTTTCTGAGAAGTTGTGCTATAAGGGTCCTTCATCTTTCCCTTCTTAATAGCATACTCGATGCATTCTTCGGTCATAACCAACTCCGCAAAACTACTGATAGGGTGGCTTATCAAGTGATCGTACAACACTCCCTCTAGTGTATCCACAAACATTTGAGAAAGTTCACTTTCGTTGAGCGGAGGTTGTACTTGTGCTGCAGCATCACGCCAACGTCGAGCGTACTCTCGAAGGCTTTCATTATTCCCTTGTTCCATCCCTTGTAGCATGAGCCGATTTGGAATCATATCGGTTACGTGCTTATACTGGTTTGTGAAAGCTTTGGCCAGATCCTTCCACGACTTAATTTGAGCACGGGTTAACTGATTATACCACCTTGTGGCAGATCCCACCAGACTATCCTGGAAATAGTGGATTAACAACTTCTCATTGTTAGTAAAGCCAGCCATTTTCCGACAAAACATAGTTATATGTACGATAGGGCAAGTCGTCCCATCAAACTTCTCAAAATCTAGGGTCTTGAACTTATAAGGGATCTCTAGACCTGAAACCAGACTAAGCTCACTGGCATTCAACCCATACCATTCTTCTTCATCCTCTCTTATCAGAAGCTTCTCTTCAAATTCGTTCTTGGTTTTCTCTAATTGCTTTGAAAATTCAACCTTTAATTTTTCTAGCTCATCGAAGTCTAGAATGTCATCCCCCAAACCTTCCATATTAGTGAAAGTCACACCTGGTAGGGCTTGGGTAGAGGCACAAGCTTGAAGAGATGATGTTACTACTCCTTGTAGAGGTCTAGAAGTGTTAACAATAAAAACGGGAGGGCCCGAGGGGTCTTCAACAGAACATTTCCTTTGCTGGTCTTTCACTTTCCTTAGTCTCATCAAGTGAGCAATTTGTTTCATCATGTCTTGTTGAGACTTGATCATAGAATCTTCTAATTCTTTTTGAGTGCGCTCTAATTGCCCCATAAGATTGGCTTCTAACTTGGCAAAGTCTTCTTCCATTAGCCCTTCTTGTTGTTGGTAAAATGCAAGCGAGAAACCTTCAATTACGGATACGAGATCCTATAATTAACCTCCTTGTTTAATTAATGCATGATATATGCTATGAGATGCATGAGATGTATGCATGAATGCAAGTAAAGGTATTGATCCTGCTAGTGATCGCCCTTTGAGTAACTTTCACCGGTTAAGATCTTAATGCCCCTTTTATTTTTTTTTCTATTTTTCTATTTTTCTTTTTCTTTTTTTCTCTCTCTATTTTCTTGCTTCTTTCCCTATTCTCTCGATTTTCTTTTCTTTTTTTTTCATTTTCATTGTTTTTTCCTCTCTTTTTCCTATATTCTAAATTTTCTTTTCTTTTTTTCTTTTTCTTTTCTCTTTCTCTTTTCAATTTTTTTCTCAACCTTTTCTTTTCCTTAGTTTTATTTTCTCATTATTTTTTTCTTCCTTTTTTATTTCTCTTATCTTTTTCTCTCCTTTTTTCTCTCTTTCTTTTTCTTGTTTTGACTCTCTAACTATAGTGAAAGCCTCTGATTGAACAAACCACTTAGTTCAACACCTTCATGAAATTTTGATACAAAAATGATAAAGCAAAAATGTAAGCAAGATAGGAGACAAAACATCCTATTTATCTCATCTAAAAGAACCTAGGTTAACCGCATGGCTCTAATCGGGTAGGTTGACTAGATTCTCTAAATGCAGTTTTGGTTCTACGAGGTACCCAAATTGTCCTCGCTGTCCTCTTCTAAGAGTAGCAAGGCCCCCGATCATCACCCATTACAGGCTCATCTTGACCGAGTTCAATTTAGGGGGACCCTTTCGCTATGCCCATACAGAGGAACAATATCCTCACGAAAGCATAGGATAGTCGAGCCCCGAAGGTACTTTGCTAGGCCCATACGGAGAAACAATATCCTCACGAAAGCATAGCGTTTTCCCCCCACTTAGAGACGGGTTGAAATGTGTTGAAAGCTCGAATTAATAAACAAATAATAATTTAATTGTCACTTTATTCCACAACTTCCAAAATTAATTAAGCGGTATTTAAAAACAAGGCTTGACTCGTTTGAAAAATTGGTCCCCAGCGGAGTCGCCAACTGTAGCGACGCTTTTAAAATTCTTAAAAATAATAATAGGCGTGTGTAGTAAAAAAGAGAAAAAAGGGTCACTAGTGGAATTAAAATTAGGGCTTGAAAAGTGGAATTTAGGGATTTGGGTTTAAAATAAAATTTTGGGAAAATTTAGAAAATTAGGATTTAAAAATTAGGTTTTTAAAATGTGTACAAAAATTGGAAATTTTGAAATATTGAAAGAAATTTGAAATCTAAGGTTTTTTTAAAAAAATAGGAATTGGAAAGTTGAAATTAGGGATTTGAGATTAAAAAAAAGGAATTTTAGATTGAAAAGGAAAATTTTAAAATTAGAAATTTTTTAAAAAAAGGTGGAGTCGCCACCGGCCACTTGGGTAGGCCGGACACCGTAAAAATCAGAGATTCGAAATGATTTGGATTCGAGAGTCGGTTACGGTTAAAAACGGGTTTAGGGTTTAACACCGCCCAAAATTGGCACCTTTATAAATTACCGCTTAATTAATTTTAGATTTTTTGGATTAAAGTGACATTTAAATTAATTTTTGTTTAAAGATTCGAATCAATTTTATTTTTACCATGTCTTTATTCGGAGGCAACGCATACACTACGACCATTACGTTGGAACACGGGCCCGTTACGACCAAATAAAGACGTTTAATTAGACTCATTAATTTAATGTGGTGTATATAATTTACAAAATTAAAAAAAAAAGTAATATATATATATATATAAACATTTACATGAATAAAAAACCATAAAATGCATGGCATATATACAAAGCATGTAACAACATTAACAAAAATAAATAAATAAATATCATGAATAAAAAGGTACATAAACACTTAAGAATATTATACAACACATGATAACAAAGATTAAAATAAATAGACCAACAAACAAATAACATATATAAATAAACAAAACAAAATATATAACAAACAAATAAAAAAACAATAAAGGATACCAATAAAAATATTCATATTTTCATTGAACCATAAGAATGGAATACACAATAAATATTTCAAAAAGAACTATATACATCTAAATATGCTCGATTAAAATCAATCCACAAATTAAACTAAATGGTAAAAGTAATGATTAGATTAGGGCATAACTTGAAAAATAACCGACCAAATGGGTGAAGTGATTCAATGAGAGTAAAAATATAAATAATGGAGGCTACCAACTTACCAATGGAAATGGAAATAGAAAAATAAAAATGGAAATGGAGACTTGGAAATGGTTCGGCAGAAGGGAGAGGGCATGCGGCTCTCAATGGAAAAATATGGTTTTTTTTTGGGTAAATGTTATATATATAGTTAGGGTAAAGGGTATTATATGGGAATAAAATAGGATTTAGGTTTTAATATATAAGGGTATCTATGATATGATGAAGGGTATTTTAGGTTTATCCCTTTAAAAATAATAACCAATTAAAAACAAGACCTTGGGCACCAAGTAGGGATTTTTATTATATTTTTTATATTATAAAATTATATTTAATAGGTCAAATTTATTTATGGTTTGGGCTTATAAAAGTGGGCTCTAATAAAAGGTTTTTATTTATATCATATATTTATATATTTTTGGATTTTTGATTTTAATTAAGAGATAGTAAGGATAATAATAATTATAAAATAAGTGATAAAACTAGGGTAAGTTAAGGTGATTTGGGTATTAAAAAGGGATGTGGATTGATTTAATTCGAGTATAAACCCGGATAAAATTAGTGATTACAGATTGTTAGGTGTATCAAAACCTTTTTTGGGTTTACAAGTACGTAAAATTTTAGTAAACAAAATGGGTATTGATATGTCTTTGTCGTACCAAAATGATTAAAAATCAATAAGACATAAATAAATCTTTAAAATTAAAACAAGTATTGAACAACATTTAATCATCTTTCAGACATTTAAATAATTCAATTCTTTTTGTAAGCTTAATTGTCAAATCTTGTAACTCACTTAGGTGTTTTTTCAAATTGTATTCATTTTATACGAGTTGGGAATTGAGTGATCTGTAGTTGGTGTAAGAGGTATTTTATAGTATACATATCTTTTCTGTAAGAGAATGAGTTTGGTCAGCTTTGAGTAGAAAGCATTATCATTTGTAACAGCTTAAAAAAGAGACGAATTTCTTGAGTGAAATTATTAAAAGTACTTAATAAAATTTATAGTGGTTTAATCTTAGAACAAATAGTCAATTTTTAAATCTTTTTTTTGAGTGATCTGTAGTTGGTTTAATCTTTTTTTTAAATCTTTTGCTTTGTTTACATAAATTTTTAAATAGTCAATTCACCTCTCTTGATCAAATAGACATTAATTGTTTATACTAATAATCTTATATAAAGATTTCTAAAGATTTCTTTTCCGATTCATCCCTGGAGTTGAATCCTTCATTTAAAAATTGCTTTTGATCCAATCTTATCCCAGCGTGTCATGCAGAACAAAGAAACAGCACAACCTGACAACGTTTCTGCAGGATTGGTCAATAATGGTGGAACCAGTAGAATTACTGCATCAAAGCATGTTATGCAGAAAAAGGAAAATCCCAACATCACAAAAATCCTGCAGGATTGGACAAGAACATTGCAACTAGTAGTATAATTCCCACATCAGTGCATGCGTGCAGAAAAAGAAAGTGATCCATTTGCCTAACGACTCCGCATCATCGGCTAAGAAGACAATGAAACAATCTAGGAAGGAGGAGAAAACCTAACCTTCCCACGGCTCTGCCGGAGTAGCGAGCAAAAGTGGAACAAGCAGAACTCTTCTTTCTAGGCTGGTTACAGAGAAAGAAACAACCTTTGGCAATCAAAGACGAGCATCATATCTGCAATGATCATATAGTGTGGGAAGGTATGTCCACAAGTTCCTTCAGGTATATTCTACCCTTAATCTGAGACTAATACCAGAGATATACTGTAAACTGATATGCAATGTAGAGATTCGAAAATGGTGACAATGAAAGAAGAGAAGATGAAGCTTTACCATAACAAGATCTTTCCAATTTTGCAGGTTTTGATGATGAGTTGTGCCGCTTGAGCAGAGCTTGTCTATTATGTGATGATGATCTTGCAAATGAACCTGAACACGGTCCAGATAGGGAATGTCATCCTGCAGAAAATGCTGTTCTTTCATGTGGTCGTGTGTTTTATAGACGGCTGACGATTGCAGAAGGGCACTGCAGAGATCCTCCTTGCATAATATGATAAGAACAGAACTTGCATTGCACAGAGAAAATACAATTTACATACATATTAAAATAGAAGCAACAATCAGCTTATTACAACAAACAACTTTGTTAAAACACCTAAGGATTTTACATGAGCTTTACAAGAATTCTTCATCAAAAGAAATTTCCAAATCCAGATAGATCCCATTATCCACGAATCCCTCATTAATATGATACCAGACATCTGTCATATTTCATTCCAGCATCAGGGAGATTGAGAAACTTGATATTTTATCATTTCATGCAGTCGAAAGACAAGAAAATTATCAGATCTAGCTTCTCTCTTCATCTTCCGAAATGTTAAACAAGAACTTCGGAAGTGATGCAATTCGAGGAAGATGAAGCAACAGCTCCCCAAATGAGTCCTTTCTTGACATTCCCAGCGCCTGCTTGCTACTAGAGACTTCTTCTGTATCCCCTTCAAAATCCTTAGCCTCACTCTTAGCTGTTTTGTTTAGCTGGAAATCTTTTCCATCAAATCCATCACAATTTTCCCCTTTAGCTTGGGAGTTTGTGCCTGCCGTACTGTCCTTTTGCAAAAGACAACAAAGAGAATTAACCCTTGACATGAGGGATTTCTCATCGGAGGCTGTGGTAAATTGAGTATCACTGAAAAGGTACTGTGCAATTTCCTCCAGCATTTCCTGGGTGTCTGGTCTATTTTCAGAGGATGGATTTCCAAAGGTTATCTGCTCCGAAAGACACTGTTCAATATGGTTCATAAGATCATTCATGGACATTGATGGGTGCAGTCCAGGCACTTTTATCTGGTCCCAATTCCTTGGCCTCTTTGAACCCACTGCTTCACAAGCTCCACTTCCTTCAGTGGCACGAGAGTCCATCACTAATGAGAAATGGGAGATTATTTGATAAGTAAGATATAAAGTAACTGCTTTACAAGATCCTATTTCATGTTTCTATTCAGCAATTAAGCTTAAACCCAGGAAAGAAGGGATTGCATTTCTGCACATACTAAATCCACAAACACTGAGCAAATCAAATAGTATGTATATGCAGAATTCATTATATACATATATTTACACTGCTGCCTATTTCAAGACTGTATAACAACTATGAAGTATAGTTCATAAAAAAAGAATTCAAATTCCTAAAAGATTACATAAAACACTATATTAGGGATCAGACTTCAAAGAGCAAATAATAGAGAATGCAAAAAGTCTACATGACTTAAGAAAATTAACCAGAAGCAGGTAAAAAAACACCCACAAGTTTCTGATTGTACCTGAACTGGGGGATTGAGTTTCCCTGTACATAACTTCCGAGGTTATACCAGCAGAATCCCCTTTCCCAATCTCCAAAGATGAAGATTGAGCTGCAGATGGCGATGCTACATTCTGGAAGGCAGAGGTAGTAGATCCTTTACCAGTCTCTCCCTGTCCAATATCATGCCCTTTCATTTCATTGGGATCCTCAAAAGCCAAAGTCCGAGACTCAAAATATGGTGAATCCAAAACTATCTCTGGCTGTCTGCTTAAACAGTTTAAACGCATGTCACACTGGATGAGCTTCTCAAAATGTTTGTTTAACAATCCTTGGGGACACTGCAAAAAGTGTTGTCTGTACCAGCCAAAATATAAATTTTGCATTGGTATATTAGCTACATAACTATAAACACACAACTGAGATAAAGTGCTATAAGAATCAGACCATATCATTTTTACCTATGTATGCTAGCTTGACTGTCAGTAAAATCTGAAGTTGCTTGCCATAAGGTGTGTTTTCTAGGTTGCGGATTAGTCTCCCGGAAAAAAAGGGGCTGTCTAGCCAGCTGCATCATAAAAGAAACAACCGAAGTCATAAACATTCATTGAGAGAGAGAGTAAAACAGAAAAGATCATAAGAAAAACAAGAAAGTCTACCACAACATTCAAAGTCCCTGGTCCATCATCGGGACAATTTGCCTTAATTGCCATGATATCCGACCACTGTATTTCAATCTTACTCTTAAGTGCACCTTCTAATACCTCCCAAACAAGCTTGTGCTTCGCAAAATAACACTTGGCCACTAAATCACCTTCATACCTCGACTTATACTGCAAATCATCAACCAAACAATCATTCAGCTACTAAACCTCAAAATACATGCATTTTGTAAAACAAATAAAACAAAACTCTTGACAAAAAAAGTAACCTCCCATTTGCCGATTCGAAGAATGGAAGCTGGAAAGTTTGAGGCTTTAAGCTTATCAGCAGCATGTTTAGCCTCCTTTTTGACTCCAGAGCTCACGACTTCAGCTTGGGCAGCTGAGACACTGGTTTGGGATTGAGAGAGGCGCATTTGAATCAAATCCAAAAGTGAAGGACTCTTCCTTAGCGTCAAACCAAGTGGACTTGGCTCAGCCAACGGATTATATTGCGATGGCGAGATTGGGAAAACATTAGATTCCGAGTTCCACTGACCAAAACAAAATTCTTTAGAAATTCAAAACCTCTAACATAACTACATAATCTTCTTATTTTCCTAAATACTTATGATCCCTAAAATTACGTAATTTTTCTTCATTAAAAAGAGGGAAATAAATTTGAAAGAGAAATTACATGTTGAAGATTTGGAGATGGTTTTGATCGTTTACTAAGAGGGCCATGTTCTTCCGCTAAAGAATCCTCGACGATCTCCAATTTCACCGGCTCCTTTTCCAGGAACGCCGCCGTTTGGGGCTCCGACCTAAGATTTCCGGATCTCATCAACTGAACAGTTCAATCGAATAGAAAACTCGATTTCCCAGCCAAAATTTTGTCGCAGGAATCCTTTTTCCCCCTTTTCCTCTCTGAAAATTGAAGCAAAAACTATAATTAGAACAAATTTGGGAGATTCTGAGAACCCTAGAGATCTGATTAACGGGGTTAATAGAAGATCGGGACGGGGGAAAACCACGACTGTTTTTCTGACGGCGGGCACGTGCGATATCTCGTGTTATTTTGAGCCATCGAAT
The DNA here is from genome assembly GCA_035048815.1 of Abelmoschus esculentus. Classification (NCBI taxonomy): domain Eukaryota; kingdom Viridiplantae; phylum Streptophyta; class Magnoliopsida; order Malvales; family Malvaceae; genus Abelmoschus; species Abelmoschus esculentus. The sequence continues at coordinate 14,155,124 of JAUCBN010000035.1, read as the reverse complement.
GTGTGAAGAAGTTGTGAGATTACTTTAATATCCTCATTTTGTGATAATTTGTGGTTAGAGTTGAGGCTAGTTTTGTCATTTTGTTGGAAAGTTGAGCATGTTCTGGTAGGATCGTAAACACAGTAATGGATAGTGTGGGTCCCATTAGATTAGGTTTTGTTTTAGATGATGGCGTCTTTTGGATTTTTCTACACGTGTCGAGAGATTCGCGGTAGCTTCTACCATTTGAAGTATGGTCTTTCAAGTTGACCGGCCGACTGTGGAAGTGGATAGAACCGACTAAAAAGTCGGCAGAAAGACCAAAGTAGCCTTTATCCTAAATTCCCCAAATTAGCACCCAAAATTTTATATTTTTCAATTCAGTATTATTACATTAACTTCATTCAAAATTTAAAAAATATTATTTTTATTAAAATTTGTCACATAAGTACGATGAGTTGTATTTTTAAAATTATTGTTTAAAAATTTAATTAAATCAATTATTTAATTTTAAATCAAGTTTATTGTGTATGTACAATAAATTTCATGTAGGTTAACGATAAATCCAAAATTTTATGTAAGGATGTACAAACTATTAAAAATTTATATTATAAATATAACAGTATAAAATTATAAAAAATTAAGGGTATAAAATTAAATTATTAATATAAATATATAAATAAAAATATATAAAATATAAAAAAATTAAAATTTTAGAGGGTGCCATTGTATCTATTAACACTCCTAAGGTTCATTAGTGGTTAAATCGCCAGTTCATACCTCTTAACACCTTTTGCTTAAGGTTTTTTTAAATTAGCGTTTTTAAATTACCTATAGATTTTGTTTAAGGTTAGAGTACATTTTTTTTTTCTGTTTAAGCAAAGCAAACAAGTTTGTCAAGTTATGTGATTTTCTTAAAATACCAAAATTAAAAGAAGCAAGCACGCAAATATTAGCAATGGAATTGAAAGAAGTACACAAATATTTTATGTTCGATTAATAAACGAACGAACACGAACATAAGTACGTTCGGTTCGTTTATGTTCACGAATAAACTCGTTTATGTTCGTTTATAAGCTTGTTTATATACTCATTTATAAACTCGTTTATAGGCTTGTTTATGTTCTTTTATATACAAACGCTAAAACGAACATGTTCATGAACGCTAAATAGACAAGTTGATGAATATATACAAACGAACTCTTTCACGAATGCTTAACGAACATGTTCACGAACGTTAAACGATGGTCCCGAGATGCTTTCTGATAGTGCTTAATGCTTGAAAGCGGGATAGCATTAAGAGTGTAGTACGTGCTGAGCAGCCGTCCCATCTAGGATGAGCGCACTGATCGTGCACCACACTGGTCGGGAGCTGTCCCCGCTTCCCTGATAAGCCCATGGGAAGGCGAAACCAGTAAGCATCGGAGATCGTTCAGGTTGATCCTCGGGCATGCGAAAGACCCGAGGTGTCGCATGGGTAGAAGTCCCTACGCGAAAACTCTGACCCCGTGACAAGTGGTATCAGAGCGAAGCTGTGTGCTAACTGTTGAGTTGACCAAGCGCCCCTTGTGCTACGGAATGAGTCATGTGGACGAGCGTGTTAGCTCGCACCCCAAGAGAGGAGGGTGTTCGCGAGTGGGTCCTCTAAAAAGAGATTGAGACGAGAACGAGTAGGCAGGAAGCCGCAGCAAAAATTCTCCGATTAGGTGAACTACAATAGGAGACATCGGTAAAGTGGCAGGTGGCCATGAGGTGGTTGCAGAGAGTCCTGTGCCCGACATAGGAGGGCGGCCCCAGGTTAGTGGGCCAGTTTGAGAGAATTACACACTAGTTCCTAGCACGTTTTAGAAAGGAAAAGAGTTTCCTCCCCATGCACGAGGGCGTGCATGAATTGGGTGGAGGTGAATGTCACGGACCGTGAGTCGTGACTACGCGGGACCAAACGAGATGCTTTCTAGTGGTGCTTAAAGCTTGGGAGCGGGATAGCATTAAGAGTGTAGTACGTGCCGAGCAGCCGTCCCATCTGGGATGGACGCGCTGATCGTGCACCACACTGGTCGGGAACTGTCCCCGCTTCCCTAATGAGCCCATAGGACGGCAAAACCAGTAAGCATCGAAGATCGTTTAGGCTGATCCTCGGGTATGCGAGAGACCCGAGGTGCCGCACGGGTAAAAGTCCCTACGTGAAAACTCTGACCCCGTGACACATTATATATAATTATATCTACATAATTTACTTGATAATCGCCTTTCATTTATTTTTATCAATAAAATAATGACACGTGACATCACATTATTAGAGAGAATTTATTTACTCGGAAATATAATATGTGAATGTGAAGTGATATGTTAATTTAGACATTTGATTCGAATTAAGAATTTACTTGCTTTTTTTTATACTATTATAAGGATCTATTTTATATAGACTTAGGTTAAATTAAAATAAGATATTGAGTATTAGCTTCTATAATTATATTATTATACCTTTATACTCTTTAACCATACCAACCTTACCATCAGGTTCTATTTATTAATATTGTATTATACGGTTGTTAAAAAAAATAACACCGATAAGGTGACATACAGCAGTATGAATTCTCCAGGCCAGAGAAGGATTACCTGATTTCCAATGTGCAATCACAGAGGGCCAGGAAAAGTACCACTCTCCCTCTGCTCATTCCACTTATCAATCTACAAAAATTAGGAAAAATATAAAATATGAAAATCAAGTTAAAATATGGATACCCATCTTCTGTTTCCTTCAGAAGCAGCTGTTCATACAAGAACTAGAGAAAGTGAACAAAATAGTTTAGAACAGGTAGACTGTAAATGGCGAAGACCGGGAAGGTTATTATGTTATTCATAGATCAACCGGACAACCTATAGCAGGGAACGATACATTACACAGAACAAGCACTGGAATAATAAAATCCCAGTAATTAATGAAGCATTCACCTAGTTAGTACCAAGTAGATGGTGAATGGTTCAATTTCTTTACATAAAGAAGTATTTAAGATAACGAAAAAAAAAAGTATATACTCACCCATTCACCAGGACAAAGAGAACGATAGTATTTGGCAAATCTTTCACATTCATTAGATTCTTCACCCTTTGCAGCCAAACACCTGTAGATGATTTCAAGATTAAAAAAATGCATTTCATAGTTACCTAACAAACAAAATTTTAAATTATCAATCAACATACCTGTGGAACTCAATGTAGCGGGTGAAACAATGTCTAGTTTGATTTGTTGTAGGGAAACGAAAGTCGGCAGGAGCTGTTTTCAGTTCAATCTGGGAGAACACGAAAAAAAAGATGGTATGGAAGAAATGTGAGAACTACTAGATGATAACTTGATGCGAATTTGTTACTTAACAGTTCAAAGTGAAAATTGCAATTGTTAAGAGTCCAGATACCAAAGGGAATATACAGTAGAATAAATATGCACATCCATAAGTTTAGAACGTAACTGGCATGAATACACCCACCCACCCACCGACTCACACACACAAATATATAGCCTTTATAGCAGCCAAACAGCCTTCCATGAGAAACAAGAAACGAAGTGTCTTTTGATTCACAATTCACAAACAAGTTGATGGAGGATAACAGAAGCAACCACCAAAGATGTTTACGATGATTTTCAATGTTGCTTAATGACCAAGCATAGTACAAGTCCAATTCACAGATCACAATTTCAATTAATCCACATTTTTTGCCATAGTTCACATCTTGATAACTTTCCATTTGCTTCAACAATTTATATTAGTGGATCTATAATTAAGGATTCAAAGGTCTTTTCTCATTGAATCATTCATGTATCCATATTTTTCACCTTCCAATTCCAATTTCTTACATCATCACACCACTTTTCAAGAACTTGTTTAGGGTCTATTCTGACCTCCCTCGGCCTTCTCACACAACATTGCATTTTAAATTGGTTATACATCTAATTGCATAAGGCTTCCTACATCATGACCTTTGATGCATGTTTTGTTCTCTATATAAGTAAAGAATGTAATCTGCCTCAGTGTCGTTTTGAGTTACGTTAAACAGATTAATTTATAAATGGTATTAAGAGATCAAAATGCTTTGATCTTTATGACAAGTAAACATACTCTATACCTTATCATTCATAGACTAAATGCTAAAAACAGGTGGCAAGTGTATAATATAGGCCGTGAGCCCGTGACTATTAAAGCTGCCTTTCAAATAAGATATTAGTTTCAGATTAAGTATTTGTTAGGAAAAACAAACTTCACGGTGAAACTACAATCGCCAATTTCCTAGAAAAGTTTCAAGAAAAATGACAAAAAGAAATTCACAAAAATACCACTTTATCTAAAAAAATCTATAATATACTCTCAACCATTAGACATCGATAGCTCAATCACTTTACTGGCATTATTGGTGCTCAAACCTATGACCTCTAGGAACAACAACCCTTCCTAGGCTAGATGGCTCGTGCCCTTAACTGTTAATTTGTAACAAATAAGCCCTCAGCCTTTGTTTTTGAAGCCAAAAGCCGGTTTGAGGCCAAAAGATTAAAAAAAATGACTTTTCAAGCTAAAACTAGCTTTTTAGAAGCTGAAATTTTTAACTTTTAGCTTCTAAAATAGCTTTTAATAAAATTATTCATATATTTTCATTTATATCAAATATCCCTTTATATTTTAAAAATATATATCTAAATTAGACATTTTATACCAATCATTCATGTTCACTTTTTTAAAATCACTTTTTCATCGAATTTTCTAAAAGCAATACCAAACTAGTGGAACATCCAGCTTAGAAGTTATGTCACGCAACACAAGTAAAAGATTTTTTCCTCTAAATCAATCAACTTTCAGATTCTTCAAATCGGATACCTTCAAAACTGAGAGAATTCCCCTATTTGTTCAAACATTTGGAGAGAATGAATAAAAAATCAAAACTAAAAACCTACGAATTGAACAAACCGGTGTCATTCCAGACCATCTAAAGTATACGAAAAACGAGTGAACGAACTTGTGATCAATCGAAGAAACCTCAATCGAAAAAATGATTTCTAAAAGTATATTTATTCGATTTTATTTTATATATCCTACCGTTTTCTTATAAAATAATCGGAAAATAAAAGAAATCGAGAGAAAAAAGGATGTTACCTCGTCTGCCATGACTGGTCCGATCAGAGAAGCAAAGGACGGCGGCTCGCTGTTTTTTTTTCTGCCGGATTTCAAAATTTGTTAGAGATGACTAGTCAACAAATAATACTCCTCTGGCTCCTCATAAGAACCCGCTATTGGGCCCATTGAATTTGGGCTTAAATTAACTAAGTTGAATATTAAAAATTTGTAAATTTATATTTTAATTAATTTATAATCCGTTTAAAAATATAAATAAATTTTAAATATCTTGTTATTCGATAATAAATTTAAAAAACTATTATTACTACGTCATATTACTATGAAATAAAAATGCATTGCACGAATGCAAGACGAAGCAAAACATATATAAGAAATAAAAGCATGTAAATAAATATAAAAAATTCAGTAAGCGAAATTTAAATTACGAGAAACTAAAAATATAAAAATAAAATGACATTAAATGAACCATAATAATACGAACTGTTTTTAATTATAATTATTAAATTTAAGGGTAAACTACATAAACAATCATCGTATTATAAGGTTGGTGTTGAAATGGTCATCATTCTTTAAAAAGTATCAAATATATCATTTAAGTATTAAAATGGTTTCAATAGAATTACCCACCGTTAAAACTAACCGACAAATGAGGAGGAATTACACAAATATTGTGTCTTGAGACTTTAATTCCAAAAATATTGTTTGTACATCATTATTTCCAATAATATTGTGAATCATTGTCGAGTTCAGAAGACCACTTTCTTGCAACCCGTTTTTGAACAGTGATTCGAATAAAAAATTATTTTCGACAAAGGTTGGTTGAACACAATCCAACTTTAAACAATGAAGCTCAGCATTATTCAAAGACCTATGCCTTTCAACCCGACTTTGTTATGGGCTTTGGAAGAATTATCATGTGCGTATGGAGAGAGGGGAACTATTCAAAGACGGGTGCCCTCCCTCCATCTTCAAACAGTGGTCTGATAGGCTTTAGGTCGGTGTATCAGGCGTGAACAGTGCACACGTGAAGGGTGCAAGAAGCAGGGCAGTGGGGGTGCAGTGAAAACAACTTTTTGGGGGTGTTTTAGAGTATAGGTAGGTAATTTTTAATTAGTATATTAATTTAAAATTTTATAGGGTAGTAAATTTTTTCTGATTTAAAATTTATTGGTGATTTTTAAAATTCGTGTAAGGGTAATTAAGTAAAAATTATTATTATTTATTTTAAATATATTATGTTGAGGATGTTGAAAATTTTGTTTTATATCGGTTTATAAGTAGAGAGGTAGAAGGAGGAGGAAGAGGACTTTGAGCAAAAATTTTTGTAAGTATTTTTAAAAAAATAATTTTTCCTTATAATATTGATGCTAAGTTTATTACTGTTTCGCAAAATGTTTATTTATGTAAAAGAATCTGGGATTGATAATTTAGAAGAATGTTGTTCTTGTATTTTTATTTTTTAGATATATTTTTAGGAAATGTGTATAGTTTTAGAAAGTTATTTTGAATATATTTTTAAAATATATTTGTGGATTATATTTATGATCTAAAAATGTTAGTATTATTTTTTAAGTTTAGTTTCGTTTTATATTTTTATATTGTGTATTATTATTTACATTATTTCTCACAAAAATATAGTCAAAATGAGCAACAATAGCTTCGTTGTGAATGTTCATTACAATGGAAAAAATGATGAAAATCGATGTCCGTATTGAATTCGTATGTGATAGCCTTACGAAGATGAGATTTAAAAAAGATATCATGCTTCGAATATTAAAGGAGAAGATATCGAAGAAAATTGGACGTCCGATTTATGGTTTGCGATATTGGTGGCTTTGTGACAATTTAGTCAAATATTCTGTAATAGTGATCACATGTGTCTACGAACATCCATTGATCAAGACCTTAGCAAATTGGACTCAAATGTAATAAGTCATCACGTGATAAATCATACAATGAGCTACCGGCTTTCTTGGTAGCAATGACTTGTTTTATCTCGGGTACCATTGTAAGGTATGAAACCAAGGATGCATACAACCGACAATGACAACTAATTGAAGGTACTAAATTATTTCATGGACTATTTTGGGCATTCAAGCCATGCATTGAAGGTTTTCCATATTATAAACGAATGATCTAAGTCGACGGTATGTGGCTATATGGGAGGTACTCTCGCGTACTGTTGATTGCAGTTGCGCAAGATGGTGAGAGCAATGGTATTCCGATTGCATTCGTAATTGTAGAAGGGGAGTCATGGGAAGCTTGCAATTTTTTCTGATCAATTTACGCGAATATATTATCCTACAAGATGTTGTTTGCATCATATCTGATTGAGGGACTGATAGCATTGCAGCAATTAATCGAGTTGAAAATCGTTGGACACCTCCGCATGCATACCCGGCATACTGTGTTCGTCACATCCGTAAGAACAACTTTGAGAGGTTTAAAAATCCATATCTTCTCAATGAGATAATAAGCATGGGTAAGTAATATTTCATGAAATATTGTTTTTAATTTCATATATACCATTTTTCAGATGCTAACAACATATATTTTGTTCTTAGGGTATCAACTTGTTCGACTAGAATTTGAGCGAAAGATAAAGAATTTAAATAAATACGGTGAGCGTGCTTGGAGTTGGGCCAACAATATTAAAAGAGGAAAATGGGCACAATCGTATGATGAAGGTGGTAGATGGTACAAGCAAATAACAACCAACCTTGTAGAGTGTATAAACGGACTTCTTAAAGGATCACGTCACCTGCCAATAACAAGTTTGGTGAAAGATATATACTACCGTTTAGCTAAGGTATGATTTGTTAAAAGGAAAAATATTGAGGCCTTATTAAATAGGGGGCAACGTTATACCACGAATATTGTGACCAAAATGCAAAATAATATTAAGGAGGCAAAGAGGTTGACCGTTCACGCATTCGATCGAAATAATCAGACTTTAGATGTTGTTGGTTCTAGACGTAATAATGAATTACCTCACTCAAATGTATTCCGATTCGATTTCAGACGTACATGGTGTGATTGTGACCAATTTCAGGCATGGCGATATCCTTGTGCACAATCAGTTGCAGTATGTATGTATGTTAGGGTTGACCCTTATAGATATGTGGACCAATTTTTCAATCTACAATGGATTGTCAATATTTAAAGAATTGAATTTCCACCGATCGCAAATGCATAGTATTGACCGATAGTAGATCATGAAAAATGGTTACCAGACCCTACAGTCCAGAGAACTCCAAATGATCGACCAAAAACGATTTGTATTTATATTAGTATGGATCTCCATCACAAAGAGAAGGGACAATGAAAGATATGTACGATATGTAGGGGTGAAGGACATACGAAATCAAATTGTCCAAATGAACCCATATATATTCCTATGACTTAGTTATTATGTATGTACGATTATGGTTGGTGTTTGATGTTTGACTGAATATGTACGATTATGTTTGATGTTTACAGGTATTATTTTAATTAGTAATAAATTTGCATCATCAACAAATGTATAATGAGAAGTAAAAAAATAATAAATATAATAAATAAAAGAAATATATTAAAAAATACAACATAAAAAATAAATAATGAAAAAATCATTTCTTTTTTTGCATTCTCTTACGCAATTTCTGATAATGAGCGGATATGAAAGAAAAGTATGTGTGTTTTTTCTTTCGGTTACGTTGTTATCTTTCTTGGGCATCCGGACCCTCTTCAGCATATTCTTTAGTCTCCTAATCGTTGATGTCATTGGAGGCGGTGTTGTGAATCTGTCTACATCATCGGTATGTTCATCGACTATCTTTGACAAATTCAAAAATATTGGAATTCCTGAAAAGACATATATTATTCGGAGCTCGAGTAGCGAGGTAACGGTGGAGGAATGAACTCAGGTGAGTAAAAAACCGAATCTTTAAACACATAAGTATCTGAGGAGGTCGAGAACGTTTCTAGTTGCATAGGGGTTGGATCTGGTTCTTTTTCCCATACAACTGGCTCTACCGCTGGATGTTTCGAAGTTGTTGGCCAGCCTTCGGGATTACTACTCCATGCGGTATTTTGAGATGTGCCTATTGCTACAGTCTTAGAAATTCACCGTTACCATCATATTTCTTCTTATATGTTCTACATTGGTCTCGCTCATTGACAGAAGTTAAGTAAGACATTCTATTATTAAGAAAGTAGATCAGATATTCAGACCTCTGAAAATCAAAATCATCCTCTTTGGAGTGTAGTACGTAACGGTAAATTCTGAGCTCTGCTATTTTATATATAAATGTATTCTGCATGAATAGTTTCTCATTGCACGTCTGCTCTACCGCGTCCATCCAACTTGTGCAGGAAGTCATGCTTGAATGGACTATTCAGAATTGGTTGGTGGAATCCAAATTGCCTTAGCACCCTATCGACGAAAATGAACTCAATAAAGGCGAAGTGTATTAATGGCGTAATAGAACACCACAATAAAAAATCAACCAACAATTCTTCAGGTATCAAATTAAGATCGTCGGTATTGTACGACATCCAAATAAACTACAAAAAATATTATTTCAGTAATACATCGACTTATAACATAAATAATCATTTATTTTAAAATTTAAATTAAATATAAATAATACCTACTCTTAAGCATACAGATCGATCTGAGCTCAAAAAACTTTTAAATTGTTATGCACCAAAACCGTGTGAGCTTTTTTTCTGCACTATCTGAACAAAATAAAAATTCTCTTAAATAACTAAATTAAAATGAAAATTTAAAATTAAAATTAAAAGAAGAATGAAAAAAATTACCGAGACACAAAAGGGAACTGAAGCGATGTCAGTATAACCGGTATCCAAAAAGGTAATCATTGCCAATCCTACGCTTGCAACAGAAACAAACATCCACCGATGCCACGAACCTTATGGCCATCTACTATAGTAGCCCCTTGCACAACTCACAATACAAGAACGCTAATACATTCGAACCCCAACTATAGGTGGTAGCTTCTCACGGATATCTCAAAAACCATAGATATCTTGTATGAATATCATTTCCAAATTTATCTAACATCAATATGCCTCCAATCAGTTAAAGAATATAAGCTTGACTGACATTATAAATTGCACCAACCAAGCTATATTCACCAAGTTAAAAATTATTTTGAAGCTAACTCAATTTTATCCAACCTCCTTTCAAATTTAATTTATCAGGAACCTAACCAAGGTAAAATTCGCAGATGGTTTCAGGTGTAGCTTTAACATTATTGATGTCTGGATCACCCATCAATGGACTACCGATCAATGGTGCCCTGTTTACTGGGAGCCCAATCAACATAACCACATCTTGAAGTGTGATCGTACATTCCTGTTGAGTGTTGCAATCAATCGAAAAACGTCAAGAGGAGGTGAATTGGATTTTTAAAGTTTAGTGGACACTAATTGCAAAGGAAGGAAATTGCAAGAAGATTTAGAGTGGTTCAACTTCCTCAATGAAGTCTACATCCACTACCTTAGTGATCGCACTAAGAATTTTTCACAATTTCACTAATTTGTCTTTCCTTTAAGGATAAGGAGTAACCTTACACAATTCAATAGACTTATACTCCAAAGTCTATTAAATCAATCCCCAAATTTGAGTACAAAGAAGCAAACAAAGAAATCCTCACAAGGTAGATGTTTGCACAAATTAAGCTCTCTCACACACTCAATTAAACACTAGTAAAATATTACAAATGAAGAACACACTAGTATTTTTGCAAGAAAAGTTGGAAATGAAGCACAACTTGAATCTATGAATGCTTGAATCTTTGGATAGGCTTTCTTGTTGTTCCAATATGTTTTTCAGACCTCTTTTGTATGCTATTAATTGTTTCTAACTATTTGTAGCCGTTGGAAGTACTTTGGAGCCGTTGGTTGTCATTAATATTGAACATTTAATGCCCACCTGTATAGAAGTTTCGAAACCTTTACCAGAGGTTTCGAAACCTTTAAGAATTTTAAATAAAGCAGTCGTTACAGGTTAAAAGTTTCGAAACCTTTAAACAAGGTTTCGAAACCTTGCCAGGGTTTCAAAAAGTAGGTCATTCTATCCTGAAAGTTTCGAAACCTTTCAACAAGGTTTCGAGACTTTTAGCTTTGGAAAACACTTTTGACCATTTTATTGACTTTTAAAATTATATTCGATGTAGATAAAAAGTTAAATATTTTATAAACCATTTTGACAACTTTAAATCGAGTTTTTGAAAATTTTATTTCGAGAAAAATATTTTACAAATTTTTACAAATTTGTCCTTTGAAAATTTATTTTAAGTTATATCAAAATAAGTCTAACAATCTTCTCCTTTTTGATATAACAAAACCTTTTGTAAAAATTTGTTTTTGAGAAAATTTTCAATGTAAAAAAATTCTTTTAAGCTCCCCCTTAATAAATGTCTTTATACATTCTTTGAGAAACAAAAATTTTAAAGACAATTTTAAGAGACAAAAACGTTTAATTTCTCTCCCCCTTTTTGTTATAGCAAAAAGTATAAAAGGCTACAAAGAGAAACAAGTATCATTAGAGCAATAAGTCATAAGATAATCCATACCATAGCATGTAAAGCATTCAAGGCATAAAACATAACATAATTCATCAATCCATACCATAGCATGTAAAGCATTCAAGGCATAAAACATAACATAATTCATCATGTAAACCAAGATAATCCAAACAAGATCCATCATAAAGTCTTAACAAAAGAGATAAAGCATGTAGTTCTAAGCATATCAAAATAAGTCTCAAAATATCATAATATAGTCATAAAAGTATGCATGAAATCTAAACATTCGGTGTGTCATGAGGCAGAGGAGGTGGAAAAAGATGACTACGAATGTCACGCATATCATGCTATAAAGAAGATACACGTCCATCCAAGCTATGAAGCATGTCGGTGGTCTCCTCATGAGAACTACAGAGGAAAGCATCCATGTTGTCGAAACGAGTGATCATAGTAGCATACATGGAATCCATGGTGATAGGAACCATGAGAGGTGGTGCATCCTCGTCTACCGGAACCTCGGGAGTATCCTCATCGATATCCTCTACAATCCCTCTATTAATCTATCCATGAGCACCATGATACCATTGGGCTTTGTGACAGGATTTGATATCAATCAAACTCTTGTTCTTAACATGTTCATCTAGGGAGGTATCAATATTGAGTTTCCTAAAGATGTGACTAAGAACACATGTAAAAGGAAGAGAGAAGGATGCAGGATTAGAGATGACTTTGATAAGGTTCAAAAAGATGATGTTTGTTATATCGGGACAAGCTCTATCACGATATTGTCTAAGCCATCAATAGTCTATGACTCGCATACTAGCGGTTTTTTTGCCGGAAGAGCGAAAGAACCACGTAGTAAGAAGATGGAAAAGACGTTCCTTTAAGGGGAGATGGGTAGGACGATGGTCGGGAAAAGGGTTCAATATAATGAGCTTCATATTCATTTGATTTTCCATCAAGAGGAACACCTAGGAATTGAATGATAGACTCGGGTTTTAAAATGAAGGTGGTACCCATAAAAAAGATTGAATACCGATAATGGGATTAGTTCCTCTATTAGAACGGATAAACTCGACATTAGCATAAAAGGCACGAACTAATCTACGGTGAGTATACAGAGGAATTATCAAGTACTCAATCCAACCCCATTCGGTGAACAACTCAAAAAGATCAAAGTCATAAACAGGAGACATAAGGAAATTTAGATCAATGTTTCGCTCTAGCCTAATTTCCTTACGATGATAGACATTAAAATATCTATTTCTATGAACACCATCACTAAAACATAATTCCTCAAAGGTAGGATTCGGGTTAGGATCGAGATTGGGATTAGGTTCATTGGAACCGAAAGGTTGACCCCTTTCAACATGAGCACGTTTAGCTCTAGCGGGCTTGGTTCTAGGAGGCATAATTTTGGGTAAGGATAAGAGTTTTGACTCAAAAAGGTTGGTTGAGGAATTTTATCAAACACTTTGTGGGCACATGATTTTGAAAAAAATTTCAAGGGTTCGAGATCAAAATGGGTGATACCTCCTACAATAGAAAGAACATTTGATACATAAATATGCAATCCAAGGCATTAATTCAAGTATCAATATCATATTTTCTTCAAAAATTCGAAACCCTAAAAGATAATAAAATTTTCGGAAAAATTGATTTTTGGTTTAAAAACAACATGAGTTTTGTCAAAATCATGTTTAACAATGTGAATAAGTGAGAATGAACATGATTTAAAGCGTTTTTAAGCATTAAAAATGAGTTTCTAAGACATAATCCCATAAAATCTGAAAATAATTAAAAGCAAAGAAAATGAAAACAAAAGAAAAATTACCTCAAAATTTTGGTGTAGATGATGTTAAACCCAAGGTTTTGATGAATTTTCGCAATCAAATGCCACAATGATGAGGAAATTTTGAGAGGAAAGAATTTTGGGAGGTTTCAAAACTTTCTTAGGGTTTAAAGAAATGTGAAAAATAGGGGGTTTTGTGTTTTAAAACGTGCCCAAATGAGGTCTGATACGAAAGGTTTCGAAACCTTGTGAAAGGTTTTGAGACTTTTCATCAAAAGTTCCGAAACTTTTTGGAAAAAGTTTCGAAACTTTTATTCCAGTAACTTTGGTTTAGAGACACATGAAAGGTTTCGAAACCTTGTTGAAGGGTTTCGAAACTATTGGAATAAAGTTTCCAAACCTTGTTTAGAGATTTCGAAACTTGTGGTCCTAAAACTCTAAGAAGCCTCAAATTTACCCGGAAAAGCATTCTAGCATACTTATGATATATTATAGGCATTTAAGAGCAATTCAAATAACCATTTTAAGTCATTTAAACATGTGTCACCAAAAAATTAAGATAACATTACATACAAAGCACACAATTCATGCAATCAACAATTTAACATACTTTAAAAAATATGAACATAGAAAGCAACATGATTTCATATTTTGCATGAAAAATAGATAGTTACCAATTGGATCAAAAAAAATTTAATTGCACTTTATACACTTCAAGTGCCCTTCCTTCAAATGTGTCTTGAGCTTTCAAATTTCTTCATTTTACTCACCATGGCTCAAACACACCTACAAAAAGGAACTCATACATATTTTGGTACCCAAACTCTTTTGGGTCCATAAGGATTAGTTCTTAAAATTCTAGTCCCTTTTGGTATCCATTTTGATAAAAGATCATATTCTTTATTAGCAATGAGTCCTTTAGGAACCCAAATACTTTAACTATCTTTCTATTATATGATCTTTGGGGACCTCTATAAAGATTTTCATTGAAGTTCTTTCTAAAGTAGTTGGATTTTGAATTTTCACCTTTTTTAAAAGATTTTGTTCCAACTTTATCAAAAGAAGCTTTGAGCTCACAAATTTTCTTCTCATGATCATCATGAGCTTTTGAAAGTAAATTATATAAATCTTGATTTTTCTTTTGAAAATCAATTATTTTATTTTTCAACTCTTTAATTTTACTTTCAAATCCTTTATTAGCTTTGGAAAGAGAATCATTTTCATTTTTCAATTTTAAAACAATTTTTCTATGTTTTAACATGGAATCTTCATATTCCAAAGCCAACTCATCATATGCCTCTTGTAATTCATCAAAAGTATAATCAATTGAAATAGATGAATTAGAGGTTACCTTAGAATCTTCTTCGAAAGCCATGAGACACAAATTAGCTACTTCATCCTCATAATCCGATGTTTCTTCATCGCTCCAAGTAGCTACATGAGCTTTGTGCTTTTTCTTCTCAAAGCTCTTTTTCTTCAATTGAGGACATTCAAACTTGATATATCCCGGCTTTTTACACTCATAGCAAATGATGACATATTTATCCCTTGGTTCACTCTTGAATCCCTCTTCTCTTTGAAATCTTCTACCTTTGTTAGACCTCATGAATCTTCTAAATCTTTTGACAAACATGGCCATCTCTTTCTCTTCATCATCATCACTAGAATCACTCTCATCTTTTGTTGATTTGAGAGCAACTCTAAATTTCTTGGTTTCAACTTCTTTCTTCTTTTCTTCCTTTACTTTGGATATCATCTCATGAGTAAGCAATGAACCAATAAGCTCATCTAAATTGAGAGTCTTAAGATTCTTTGCTTCTATTATTGTTGTCCTTTTTGATTCCCAAGAGTCCGGGAGAGAGTAGGTCATCTTTCTCACAAGTTTATCTTCGGGAATAACTTCTCCATAGCCTTTCAATCCATTCACAATCATCGAGAATCGATCGGACATGGATTTAATGTCTTCTTCAGGATCCATTTTGAAGTTCTCATAGTTGAGGTTAAGAAGTCCGATTTTGGTCTCCTTCACTTCATTTGTTCCTTCATGTGTGACTTCAAGTTTATCCCAAATTTCTTTAGCATTGGAGCATGATGATCCTCTTCCATATTCATCCGGACCAAGAGCATAAAATAGAAGATGCATTGCCTTGGCATTGGTAGAAAATTTTTTGTTTTCTTCATTGTTCCATGTCTCCATGCCACTAGTTGGTGCGGTGTAGCCACTTATGATTATCTTCCAAGCTTCTAGATCATAAGCTTGAATGAATAACCTCGTTCGATTCTTCCAATACATAGTTGACTCCATTAAAGAAAGAAGGCTTGTTGGTGGGTTGAAAGTCTCCGCAAGCTTCAATAGTGGAGGAGGAAGCCATAGATGACCTTGTAGATGATTGAACACTTCTTAGATCTTCTCAAGAGGTTGTTAGACCTTCCAATGATCCTTGCTCTGATACCAATTGTTGAGTGTTATAATCGATCAAAAAACGCCAAGAGAGAGGGTGAATTGGATTTTTAAAGTTTAGTGGATACTAATTGCAAAGGAAGAAAATTGCAAGGAGATTTAGAATGATTCAACTTCCTCAATGAAGTCTACATCCACTACCTTAGTGACCACACTAAGGATTTTCCATAAATTCACTAATTTGTCTTTCCTTTAAGGATAATGAGTAACCTTACACAATTCAATAGACTTATACCCCAAAGTCTATTGAATCAATCCCCAAATTTGAGTACAAAGAAGCAAACAAGGAAATCCTCATAAGATAGATGTTTGCACAAATTAACCTCTCTCACACACCCAATTAAACACTAGTAAAAGATTACAAATGAAGAACACACTAGTATTTTTGCAAGAAAAGTTGGAAATGAAGCACAACTTGAATCTATGAATGCTTGAATCTTTGGATAGGCTTTCTTGTTGTTCCAATATGTTTTTCAGACCTCTTTTGTATGCTCTTAATTGTTTCTATCCGTTTGTAGCCGTTAGAAGTACTTTGGAGCAGTTGGTTGTCATTAAGATTGAGCATTTAATGCTCACCTGCACAGAAGTTTCGAAACCTTTACCAGAGGTTTCAAAACCTTTAAGAATTTTAAATAAAGTAGCCGTTACAGGTTGAAAGTTTCGAAACCTTTCAACAAGGTTTCGAGACTTTTAGCTTTAGAAAACACTTTTGACCATTTTATTGACTTTTAAAAGTATATTCGATGTAGATAAAAAGTCAAACATTTTACAAACCATTTTGACAACTTTAAATCGAGTTTTTGAAAATTTTATTTCGAGAAAAATATTTTACAATTTTTTACAATTTTGTCCTTTGAAAATTTATTTTAAGTTATATCAAAATAAGTCTAACAATTCCCCATACGACATATAGAACGTATGGGTTTCAGGCCTCCAACGTTCAATTAGAGCGGCTATCAATCTGGATACCAACTTATACCAACAAATGAATGTTGCATGATAAAATCCAGAACCTTTTAACCAATCAATGATCCGATCGTCTAGATAGTTATGAGTCATGGTCAAATGATGTCTAAATGTACCCTCATAATCTTGTAACACGTTAAATATAACAAATATTATTTTAAATTTTTATTAAATAAAATAAAAATAAATTAGTATCATCTTAAGAATCGGTAAACTGCTAATATGTCGATCATGTAACCACAAAAGAGGAACTTGCTCATCCATCCTACAAGACAAGAAAATATATTAACAAAATTTGTACAAATATTTCACACATATTTACAAAATTAATTATTTGCCTAAACTAAAATCTAATTTATAAAAATGTATCTTTTTTGTTAAACTAATTTTTTAAATTATTTTTCTAAACTAGAAACTAACTTATTTGCTAAACTAATTTTTTCATTATTTTGCTAAACAAGAAACTAATTTATAAAAATAGTACTAACTTATTGGCTAAACTAATTTTTTAATTATTTTATTAAACTATAAACTAATTTATAAATATATTACTAACTTATTTGTTAAACTAATTTTTTAATTATTTTGCTAAACTGGAAACTAATTTATAAAAATAGTAGTAAATTATTTGCTAAACTAAATTTTTAATTATTTTGCTAAACCAAGTTTAAAAAATAATTCTTATAAACTATTAACATAACTAGTTAATAAGCTAAGTCTTTCATAAATTAATGTTTTTTTGCTAAAATTTAAAAACAAGATTAAAATTATCTACTAAATCAATTAAATAACTGAATTAACAAATAATCTAAAATTTTAAATCTAATAATTTAAATTACATATCTAAAAATATATAAAAAATTAACAAGGTTAAAACAAAACATTATAAATACTAAAATATAATTAAAATAATTTTTCTAAAATAAAAAATATTTCGCTTAAAAATTTAACTTTAATTTTCTCCTTCTCCTTCTACTTTTCCCTTTCTCTTCTTCTTTTTTCTCGTTTCTATTTTCAGTCAAACTTTCAAAACTAAACACCCCTATTTAACACAATCTTCATCAAATATCTACCACTCATTTCGCCTACATTTTATCCAATTAAAATTAATGTTCTTGACACCCTTATTTAACACCCTCTGCCCCTTATTTTCCCATCACCCACGTCTACCCCTTCTGCCCCTCCTACATCAACCTGCAGCTTGTCAGACCACTGTTTGAAGACAAAGGAAGGGCACCCCGTCTTTGAACAGTGCCCCTCCCTCCATACACACATGATAATTCTTCCAAAACCCTTGTCAAAGTTGGGTTACAAGGCAAAGGTCTTAGAACAATGCCGAGTTTCACTGTTCAAAGTCGGGCTGCGTTCAACCAGCCTTTATCGAAAATAATTTTTTATTCGAATCATTGTTCAAAAACGGGTTACAAGAAAGTAGTCTTCTAAACTCTACAGTGATTCACAATATTATGTGAAATAATGATTTACAAACAATATTTTTGAAATTAAAGTATCAAGACACAACATCTGTGTAATTCCTCCGACAAATGACGTGGTTGTTAAAAATAAAATGATATAATTATATATTTAGTCTTTATTATTCATACATTTTTTAAATTTAATTATAATTTTATTCTAGTCAAATATTTTAATTATCCAATTAGGTGACGACACGTATCACCATTTAATTAAATTTATTTTTCTCCTTCAATTAAGTGATGACACGTGTTATCATCTAAGTATACGTAGTTAGGTAAATCCAATGGAGACGTTTATAAATTCATGAAAAATGAAAACTGGGTAATCCCAAAGATTCACAGCTATGAAATAGTGGGAAAATATTTGCCAAACAAGAAACAAAAAAGAAAGTATTTAGAAAAGTAAGTTCCAGACATGAAAGGAAAAAGCATTAGCATGGAGCAGATGAGAGAAGAGATCCACTCAATTTATCACCTGCTAAAAATATTTTTATTTTCAATATATTTATTAATCAATTATTATTAAAATAATTTATTAAATTAAACCAAAATCAAATCATATACACCCAAATTTACAATAAATGTCTTAATTAAAACTATATTTTTTTAAATCCCATCTCCCATCTGTTCGTGACAACCTTTTCAAGTGGGTCCCCATCACCGCAATTTGCCAACCAATCTTGTAACAAAACACAGAAACAAAGAATCTAGAAAATTCAACACTCAGAAGAAAAATAATAGAGAAAAAAAAGAATTTATTTATTATTATAAATGAAAGGCTTAAAAATAATTAACAATACTATCAAATATTTTTATTTAAATCAAACAGTTTAAAAATATTTGTTATCACACTTTTCAAATCAAAATCAAACTACTCTTGCTCTGACGTCTCTCTTCGATTTTTCTCACCCAACTCTGTATTTCTACTCACCTTTGTTAGTTCAGGTAACCGGTTCATTTTGCACAAAAATAAAGAGAAAAAAATATCATAAAGTTTGATTGAATAATTATTTTATTTTTTATTTTTATTAATTTAATTTTAATAATTTATTTTGAGCTAAATTGATTCTTGTTAGGTTAAAAATAGTTAATCAACTGATGTAAGAACGAAACTCCCTTAAGGAGAACCAAGCAGGACCTTTGACCGGTAGTGTTACTGTGGGAAAAGAAACATGCAGTGAAATACAAGTCTAGGATTCATATGAAACCTGAATTGAAATAAGTCTAGGATTTCCTTGTTACATGTAACAAACCTGGGCTTGATCATGTTGTTGTCCCTGGAACCTCTGTGCCTGCATCCATTGTGTTGTTTTGAAAGCAACTTGTGCATTTTCAACTCGAGTACTGAGGCTGAGGTAAAAGCTCATCTAGTTCTTGTCTTGACAAGCTTTGGCCTTGAGGCCTTTCTCTCCATCTTCTCCCTACAAAAGGCTTCTCCTGCTTCCGTCCCCTCTTCTTATCCCTAAGCGTTTGAATCAAAGAGGGTGAATTCCTACTTCTCTCAACAGTTATATCCAAACACAATCATCATGACTATCATTGGTATAGAATTGGATTAAATTCCTGAGACGCTAAGGCATGAAAAAAGCATTCACCTGACTAAAGGAAAATAATGTGTGTAAAGCTTAAGATATATTTGCAATAATAAACCGTAAATAGTAGTCTAGTTTGTCAACAAAAAAAAAAAAAAACTTTATAGTCCTCATCACTCCAAGTGGCAACATGAGTTTTTTTATTCTTTCTTTCAAACTCTTTCTTCTTGTATTGTGAGCAATCGGTTCGAATGTGACTCGATTTCTTGCATTTATAGAAAATAATTTAGTCTTTCTCTTCTTACTTGTTTTTTCCCTTGAGTTTTTTTTTCTTTCTTTAAATTCTTCTATTCAAGTTGGCCCTCATGAGTCTAGTGAATCTATTGGCTACTATAGTCAATTCCTCTAGTCTTCCCTCTTCACTTGTGTCTACCTCCTCTTGAGGTATTGAAGTTGATGAGTGTCCAAAAGTATTGTTTTTATTATCATTTTTACTCGTATTATTGTTAGAATTAAGCATATTATTAATTATATTATTAGTCATTCATATATATTTACATAATTCCCTTGGTTATCATATTAATTTCGTGATTTGGTTAATATTCATGGAAAATGATATTGCTTTGGTGTATTTTTATGTTTGCAGGATTCCTTCCTTGATGAAGAAGCACCGAATGAGAAAGAAATCAATGAAGAAAATATCAATGGGAGAAGATATAGAAAGATTTGGAGATCGACACAAAGAAGGAAAGTGGTGATGTGAATCAAGTGAAGAATGGAAATATTCTTTATAATTATTTCCAATTCAACCTTACCTTGTCATCCAAGTTGACCAAGCAAAGTCATTAAAAAGGAGAGCTTGACGTCCAAACAAAGTGAGCCGATCATGGGAGAGATTGACACAAAGGGATTGTCGAATTTCCTTCTTGTTTTCTTGTCTTACTCGAGTGATGAGAGGATATTGTTGGATGTTTTGCTCAGCCATGAACTAATTTAACGTGGCTTGAGTTATTTTGTTTTATGGTTTGATTTAGTTTGAATTCTACTTAAGTTTGTGTGTGTTCTTAATTGAGGTTTGCCTATTCTTGGTAGTTAATTTGTTTGCGGGGAAATTAAGAAAGGACCTCGATAAACGACTTATTTATCCAAATTCGAGAGAATTAGATTCACGAAACGAATAGGTATGGTTCGATCCAAGTGCGAAAGAACTAATCCGACTTAGGGATAAGTGCAGGATTTCAACGGCTAAAAGAAGCTACGCTTTGTCGAACCTTAAGGATGATCACCCAAATTGCCCGAGCAATTCCCTTATCGTAATTGCCCAAACAATCTACGAACTGACAACTCGAAGAAATGATATAAGCAATCGATTGAGTCTAATTGCCGGAACAAGTTGGGTGGTGCAAGCACCACCTACGAAGAAGAAGTCATTCATCCATCATTCCATAATTTAGGATAACCCAACCTAATCTTTCTTATCGATTGCTTATAAATATCAACTCTATAAATCACTTGGGTCTTTATTTTTCAGTGCAAGAAATTAAATTCCGAAAGAAACACCAATCCTTGTGGAGACGATATTTTTCTATACTATAACTTGAAAATGTGTACACTTGCACGCAATTTCGAACACTTAAAATATGCAACAGAAGCTTTGAGAGCAATTCTTTATTTCTTATTTTCTATTTCTCTAGCTTCAATTTGTCATTCTTCTTTTCTTTTTCCCTTCCTTTCTTTATGATCTTATGAGTGAGAAGAGACCTCACAAGAGCATCTAGCTTCGGTGTCTTGAGGTCTTTAGCTTCTATTATGGTCATTCTCTTGCTATCCCAAGACTGGAAATGAATAAATGAGCTTCTAAACGAGTTTCTCCTCTGGAATGATGTCACCAAATCCTTTGAGTCTGTTGATGATTATAGAGAATCGATCTAACATTTTGGTAATGTCTTCATCTAACTCCATCTTGAAATTCTCATATTTGAGATTTAGAAGGCCTATCTTTGTCTCTTGACATCATTGGTGCCTTCATAAGTTATCTCTAGAGAATCTCATACTTCTTTGGCACTCTTATAAGATGACATCTTTAAATAGATATTAGGGCCAAGTGCATAAAACAATATGTGCAAGGCCTTTTTATTTGTAAACGTTCTTTTTTTTTCCTCCTCATTCATCTCGCGTCTCTTCTTTGGTACTTATCGGTTTCCTTCTTGTTTCACCGAAATGGATGGACCATGTTCAATTATTTTCCAAAGAATATAATCATGAGAATTGATGAACAATCTCATCCTATTCTTCCAACAAGTGTAGTTGTCACCATTGAAAAAAGAATTCTTGGTGATGGATTGTGACTCGTACATGTTTTGCCAAGAAGTGAATGTCATGACTTTGATTGCTTGGATGATCAACACTTCTCAGGATCTCTCTTTAAAATGTTAAGCCATTCAAAAAGTCTAGCTCTTATACCTATTGTTGAGTAGATTAATCAATGAAAATGGTCAAGAAGGGGTGAATTGGTAATTAAATTTTTTGTGGAAGGATTGGAAAATAGAAAAATTAAGAACACAATAACTTATAGTGGTTCAAACTTTGAACAAGCTCTACATCCACTATCTTAGCTCTCATTAAGGATTTTCAATACAATTCACTATTGAATTCGATCTTTTTCTCGGTTCAAGGGATAAGCGTTAAAAACCGAATCAATCTTTCTACCCAAAGATTGATTCAACCTTACAAGGTTACAAGGAATGAAAGTGGTAATAGAAAGATGTCTCTCACAGACAAGTTTGCCCTAATTACAATGTTAACACTCCTCAAACTTAAATAACAAGAATTGAAATAAAGTACAAAGAGTTAAGTGTAAGAATTTGACAATAAGGTGCTTAAAGTTAGATTTTGATGCTTAGATGTTTGCTTGAAAATCAATAGTTGTGTTACTGCTTGAAATGCTTAATTTATACCTTTTTATTGAATTCTAACCGTTGAAATGGTTGAGAACATAAATATGAATGTTAATATTCATCTTCCCACCATAAATGCACTTCTACAACTACTGATATCGAAACGCGGGGTACCTGTATCAAAACGATACCAAAATAGAAAAAGTCGTTGTGTGCAATTATTAGGGGAATCGAAACGTGAAGTCAACATATTGAAACGAGTTTTCTTTAAAACATGGGCGTATTGAAACAACTACAGAGGTATACCGAAACGTTTTGGGTCTACCAAATTGCTTATCGAAATGCCTATAAGTGCCTATCAAGACAAGTCAACTAACTTTTAAAGTTTACCTGTCAAGCAAAGGTCAAAATCATTTAATGTTCAAAGAGCCGTTGAAAATTTGGCTCGGTATCGAAACAGATACGTGGAGTATCGAAACACCTTAAATATTTCATTATGCTCATGAAGACATGACGGTATTAAAACAACTTATGGCTATATCAAAACGCCTATTTCGATATCATTTTTCAAAGTTTCAAAACAAAATTTCACAGTTTCAAAATGTATCGAAACAATCCAAGACCGTATCGAAACACCTAATAAAACTTGAAGAACTTTAGTTGAAAATATACAGGCCGCATCGAAACGAGTTACAAGTGTATTGAAATGCCTGTAACCAAAACACAAGTTTAGCTTTAAAATTGACTTAGAAAAATACTTATGTATTTTTTGTTTGACTTGAAAATATTGTTTGACTTTTCAATTTGATAAGAACTTAAAAAATTATTTTAAATCTCATTTTACTTCTTTGTTATATCAAAACCAAATTTGGTTTTACAATTTGATTCTTAATTAATGGTATATTTAATAAATTTTTATATTTTAAAATTTAAATACTTATTTTTATCGAGATTAAATTGTTATTTTTATATGAATCAAGTTATTATTAAAATAAATTTTAGAACAGAGGTTAGGAACGACATCTGTAGGATGTTCTTCGTTTTCAGGAACCTTGTTTTCATTATCTAAAGATTCATCTTTCGATGGTTTCTGCTCGCTTGATTGAGTTTCACCTTCGACTCTTGAGGAGGAAATATCTCCACCAGTACAACTTCACTTAAAATAATAAATAAAAAATATAAGAGAGATTATAAAATAAGCTCGGATCGTCATGTTAATCATGCTCTCTCTAACTAATAAAAACCACTCATTCCATCACTAATCATTCATATCATTAATATAATTTTTAAAAATTATATTTTTTAAATTACATCAAAAAAATAGGTAAAAATTTATTAATTGAAAAAAAATAACTTAAAAGATAATTGTGGAGTGGGTAGTTATAATTGAATGAGACTATAACTAATTTGATAAGTCAATCCCAAGATATAACTTCTCCTTAAAATCTTACCAATAAATTTATGTTTTTCATAATGTGGAATCTTCGAGTATGAGTAACATCACTTCTATCGATAATTAAACATCTAAAACATCACAAATTAATTAATTTTTTATTTTTAAATTAAAATAATTATAGTATAACTTATTTTTTGAGTTAAAAAAAGTTAATTATATATAAAATATTATAAAAAATTAATTATATAAAAGTCAACCACAATCTAAAAAGTCAATGAATGTTACCTTTAATCTTTTGTAGGGGTGTAAACGAACCGAGCTTGAACGGACAATGGTATGTCCGTATTCGTTTATTTATTTTTTAAGGTGTTCAAACTCTGTTCGTGTTCGTTTAAATTTTTAATGGTATGTTTAAGCCTGGTTCGTTTATTTTTTGTCGTGTTCGGGCTTGGTTCGTTTAATGTTCACGAACGTGTTCGTTTAACGTTCACGAACGTGTTCGTTTATATGTTTAACATTTTGTCACGGGTTAGAGTTTTCGCGCAGGGACTTTTACCCGTGCGGCACCTCGGGTCTCTCGCATGCCCGAGGATCAGCCTTAACGATCTCCGATGCTTACTGATTTTGCCCTCCCATGGGTTCATCAGGGAAGCGGGGACAGCTCCCGACCAGTGTGGTGCACGATTAGCACGCCCATCCTAGATGGGACGGCTGCTCGGCACGTACTACACTCTTTATGCTATCCCACTCCCAAGCTTTAAGCACCACCAAAAAGCATCTCGCTCGGTCTTGCGTAGTCACGACCTACGGTTCGTGACATTCTCCTTCACTCAATTCATGCACGCCCTCGTGCATGGGGAGGAAACTCTTTCTCTTCTCTTGAAACGTGCTAGGAACTAGTGTGCAATTCTCCCAAACTGGCCCACTAACCTGGGGCAGCCCTCAAGACTCCCTGCAATCACCTCATGGCTACCTGCCACTTTACCGAGGTGTCCCATTGCTGTTCACTCAACTGGAGAACTTTCGTTGTGGCTTCCTGCCTACCCGTCCTCGTCTCAATCTCTTTCTAGAGGACTCACTCGCGAACACCCGCCTCTCTTGGGGTACGAGCTAACACGCTCATCCAACTAACTCGCTCCGCAGCACAGGGGCGCTTGATCAGCCCTATAGTTAACAGACAGCCTCACTCTGATACCACTTATCACGTTCGTAGGACTCTTCTACTCGAGAACGTGCGGCCTTAGATGCTCTTGCTCGATGTAACGCCTAAGTAAGCCTAAACATATCAAAGCTAGAATGCTAAGATCTCTGCGGAAATAAAAAGAACTTTGAAAGGTAAAGAAGACAAGAGAGATTGAGTGAATGCTCTTAATTTCTCAAAGAAGAAGTGTGTCAAATGAGGTGGGAGAAGGCCTCTATTTATAGGTAAAGCCCCTTACATCCAATGGTTAAGAAAAGAGTACATCAATGGTTGAGATTTAACCTTATCACTAAATCCCCTAATTTATGCTACATTTCATATTTACAAAACTAAGAGATAAGGATAAGGCTAAATGTGATAGACTTACCAAATCTGATGAAAAAGGTTCACCAACCCTCAAGTGTTGGGCCAACTCGGAATTGGGCTCTCTAGTGTGATGGATCTTGGATTTGGGCCCCTGAAGTGCTGGAGTGGGTGTTGTGATGCTCAACATGCTTTTGAGGGCATTTATAGCATCCTGTAGTGTGCTTGTCTCGGACCCTGTGATACGGCCCGTGACATTAAATGTTACAGACTGTGAGTCGTGACTACGCGGGATCGAGCGAGATGCTTTCTGGTGGTTTTTAAAACTTGGAGCGGGATCAGAGCCCGTGTGAGAGACCCCGTGACAAGTGGTATCAGACCCCGTGATAAATGGTATTAGACTCGTGCTACTGTTGCTGCCGGGAAGAAGCGTGAGAGTTCAAGGGCCATCATTTCGTCCTTGGACAAGAGGGTCACCAAGATTGAGAGTTCAACTGCTGATCTCAAGGTGGCAAGTGACGAAGCCGATGAGCGCTTTGGGAAGATGGATTCCTTGAAGGATGACATCGCGAAGGACATTCAAGAGAATCTCGATGGCCTGTACGAGATGTTGAACGATCAAGACAATTCCATCAAATCTGAGATGAAAAAGATGAAGAGATGATGAAGGAGATCAAGAAGCTCAATACCGAGCTCCAGATCTACAAGAATGCCATAGTGAATGGCATGGTGGGAGAAACAACCATGGTCAAGCCCAGGATCGACGCCCCTAAGCCTAGGTCGTTTAAAGGGACTAGGTCTGCTCAAGAAATTGAGAACTTCATGTGGGGACTTGAGACTTACTACAAGGCGATGGGTATCGAGTGAGATACAGAGAAGGTAACAATTGCTTCCATCTATCTGACTGATGTCGCTCTGCTGTGGTGGCGAAAGCGTGGAGGCACTACTGTTGGAACATGGAACCCTCCATGAACTGCAAGATCGGTATGCTTGATACCTCGACTTTGGTTTGGTTGACTCGTTTTTGTTGGTGCTATGTTCCTTCAATGACTCTGCAATTGCCATAGCTTTGGAGAGTTCTTTCACGTCTCTCCGTTCTAACTCAGTACTTGCCTACGGCTTCAACCCATCCATGAACTGGAAAAGTGCGTCCTTCTCAGAAAAATCTGGGATTTGAAGTTGAAGTTCACTGAATTGACGAACATAATCACAGAGGGTTCCAGTGTGTTTCAGTCCATGAAGTTTCGATCTTGCTTTCTTTTCGGCATTGACAGGGTAAAACTGCTCCTTCAATTCTGCTTGGAACTCAGCCTATGTTCCAACAGTAGTGCCTCTACGCTTCTCGTCGGAGCACTTATGTCGCCACCACAACAGAGCGACATCAGTCAGATAGATGGAAGCAGTTGTTACCTTCTCGGTATCTCCCTCGATACCTATCGCCTTGAAGTAAGTCTCAAGTCCCCACATGAAGTTCTCAATTTTTTGAGCAGACCTAGTCCCCTTAAACGACCTAGGCTCAGGGGCGTCGATCCTGGGCTTGACCATGGTTGCTTCTCCCACCATGCCATTCACTATGGCATTCTTGTAGATCTGGAGCTCGGTATTGAGCTTCTTGATCTCCTTCATCATCTCTTCCTTCATCTTTTCCATCTCATATTTGATGGAGTTGTCTTGATTGTTCAACATCTCGTATAGGCCATCGAGATTCTCTTAAACGTCCTTTGCGATGTCATCCTTCAAGGAATCCATCTTACCGAAGCGCTCATCGGCTTTGTCACTTGCCCCCTTGAGATCAGCAATTGAATTCTCAATCTTGGTGACTCTCTTGTTCAAGGACGAAATGATGTCCCTTGAGCTCTCACGCTTCTTTCCGGCAGCAGCAGTAGCACGAGTCTCACGATCGGTTGTTGGGACCTCGACTGCACTTTGTCCTGCCATCTCTCTTGAACATAGGTGTTCGGAACTTGACTCTGATACCACTTGTCACGGGGTCAGAGTTTTCACGTAGGGATTTCTACCCGTGCGGCACCTCGGGTCTCTCGCATACCCAAGGATCAGCCTAAACGATCTCCGATGCTTACTGGTTTCGCCCTCCCATGGGCTCATCAGGGAAGCGGGGACAGCTCCCGACCAGTGTGGTGCACGATCATCGCGCCCATCCTAGATGGGACGGCTGCTCGGCACGTACTACACTCTTAATGCTATCCCCCTCTCAAGCTTTAAGCACCACCAGAAAGCATCTCGGTCCCGCGTAGTCACGACTCAGGCCCGTGACAAATGCAAAATATATTTTATTGCGATTACAAATGTAGTGGTTGATGTAATGATTAATGGTTAAATTACTTTTTGAGCACTAAGCCTTTTTTTATTTCTATTTGATCACTAAAATTTATTTACCTTGATTTAATTTTCTAATTACTCTTTAAATAGTTAATGCCATTGTGATATAATAAGTGAGACCAAAATGACAACGTTTTAGAAAAATTTAAACTCACAGTCTTGGAATTTTATAGATTTTTTTTTCATGAAATTCTCTTTCAAATTGTCCAATTTTGGCCATCACTATTCACAACCAACAGGGGTAGATCTTGACAAAAGATTTTGGAGGAGCCTACTTGAATTTTTAAAAAATTATAAAGGTCTAAATTGAAACTTTCAAAATTTTTGAAGAGGTTAATTTTAAATTTAAAAAACTATTTAACTAAAAATTTTAGAAATTTTGAGACGAGAAATTTTTAAAAATTTAGAAGAATGATTAATTAAAAAAAATATTTATAAGTAATAAGATTTTTTAAATTTTTGAGAGACTAGATTAAAATTTTAAATTTTTAAAAGGTTTTTGAATTTTAAGATGAATCTTAAATTTTTTCATTAAACTCGTTTAGTACTTTTAACTGCAACTTTTTATGAATAACATATCCTCTCTTTTTTCGTGACCAGCTGAAGAATTTATTTTAAATTTAATTATGTAGTAGTTATAATTTTTTGAAAAGTTAAATTATTTATCCTTTAAATATTTAATTTTTATTATATCTCTCATATATGTGTATATATATTTATTAAAAAAATATAAATCTTAAACTTCTGACATTCCACTGAAACCACCAATTCACTGCTTCGTGAAGCCATGCACGTGTGCTGCATTTAAATCGAACGACATTATCTTGTTTCTTCCTCCATGCACAAACGCATCATTCACATCGGCATCGCAATCGGCATCGGCGATAGGTTGTGTTGCGGTGGAAGGGGTCTCATAGCCACTCTCTCTCTCTAAACTGACCAACAAATTCAAGCGTCTAACTAGTTTTCATGCATGAAATAGCGACGAAGTTAAAAATTAAAATAAAAGAATAAATATATTTAATAATAAAATGTAAATGATAAAATTTAAAGTCTATGAATTAAATCGTATCTCACCAAAAAGTCTATGATTTTATTCGATATTATTTTTCTATCAAGCTTTTGAAAAAAATTCAACAAATGGTGTGTTTAACATTGCTTTTCAAACTACGACTCTAAAATTGGTTTGAGATCAAAAGCAATACTAAACAGGTAGCTTTAAAAAAAACTGTTATATTTTATCTTAAATACAAAAACTAAAATTTTAAACTTTTACGGTTAGAAAAGTGCTTTTGAGAGTCAAACTACAAATTTAGTCTTTATTTATGATTTATAAATTTATATTTTTTATAAAAATATAATTAATAAAATATTTTTAATTTAAAATTGTATATATTAATTAAAATATTTTAAATGTATAATATTTTAATAGAATACATATAATTATTAGAAAAATATATATTTATTAATATTTTTTATATTTTTATGATTATTTAAGTTGATATATTTTATATATTATAACATTAAATGAAAAGGTATCATTTATATATAACTTACAATACCTCGTTTAAAATAGCTATTTTTCTTAATAAAACTATTTTTTTTTGACAACAATACTAAATTAGCCCAAAATCCAAAAATACTTCTATAAAAAACTCTTAAAAGTACTCTTTCACCATACTTTTTAAAAGTAATACTAAACTAGCCTAATTTTTTTTTTCTATCTTGGAATTTTATCTTTAAACGCTATTTTCTAAAAGCTAAAATAATAGTTTTTTTCCCCGGGAAATTAACTATTGACTAAAGGAACACGAAGCTAAGCATATTCTACGAAAAATCCTTACCCCCTACCCTATACATCTTTATAATAATTGACTCCATGAAAAGTTGATGTACCACTCATAAGTTTCATACAAATGGTGGCTGACCTTGATTTCCGTTGGATTGTACAATCAAACACTAATAATACTATTTGATTTGTGTTCGATTTAAGTTAATTTGATTTGGATAACATTTAGATTAGGTTTGATTTGATCGAATTAGGTTTGATTTCGATTCAAATGGGATCTATGCAATTCCAGATCCAATAAGATATCATGTTAGATCAATGTTAGATCGATTGAGTTTTGGGTTGATTTGATTGATTTGGGGTTAAGTTAATATTAGATTGACTGGTTTAAGGATATCATATTTGTTGGACTAACCATTGTTTGATGCCTTGAGTAAGGGAGAGCCTTTTGATATTTAAAATGCTCTCCCTTCCTTCTTCAAGTGTCTTCTTTGTGTGTATGAAGCTCCTCCCTTAATGTTGCACTTTGTTTCTCAATCCTCCATCACACCTAAAATAAGACAATCAAGAAATTTTTTGTATCCAAATTGCTTTAGATCATTTGACATTAGTAGCAAAAATTTTAGTCTCCTTAGTAATATATTTTTAATTTCATCCTTTTTAGTTGAACTGATTAGTCTTTTTGGGACCCCAAACACTTCTAAAATACTTTCCATTCACAAATCTAGGGGCACTAGATTGTCTCATATAAAAGTTTAATTTTTTTTAATTATTTTTTCTTTTTAAGCTCTTTGAAAATCAAATCTTTTTTTTTAAGATCATCTAAAGCACATTGATGATCTTTTTCCATCTTTTGAATCAACTTTTGTAAATCAAAAACTTTAAGTTCAAATTCTTTCAATCTTGCTTTAATTTCAAAATTGATTTTTAAAAGCAAATTATTTTCTAATTTTAATTTTGAAGTCAATTTTTTGTTTTTAAAAAATGAGACTTTAAATTCAAAAGTCAATTTATCATAGGCTTCTTGTAACCCATCAAATGAATATGAATTTAAACTAGATAAGTTAGAAGTTACCTTCCCTCATTGAGGGCCATCAAGCATAGTTGGTTTCCTCGTCTTCGGTGGAGTATTAATCACTCCAAATCGCCATATATGTTTGCTTCTTTGAAGATGATCCTTTTTTCAATGATTCGTGGGAATCCTTCATCTTCTTTGATTCGTGCTTTGAAAATTTCTTCATTTTGTGCTTCACGAATCGATCAAAGTCCATGAAGAGTTGGGTGATCTCTTCATCTTCTTCACTATCCTCCTCACTTGATTCTTCAAAGTGAATGCACTTGGAGGATTTGAGAGAAATGATGTTAACATTTACACCAATCTCTTGAATCTTCTTCTTTCCCATCAATCTAATCCATTCATTCTTCTTCTTATTCTCTTCTCTTCCTTTCATCATTATTTGTTGTGTGAGGAGTGACCCATGAGTTTATCAAGCTTGAGGGTCTTGAGATCCTTGCTTCGATAATGACGGTCCTTTTTGCGTCCCATAACTCAGGAAGGGAATAGATAAGCTTTCAAGCAAACTTCTCCTTCGGAATGATCTCTTCATAGCCTTTAAGTCCATTGGTGATGGTGGAGAAACGATCAAACATCTTTGCAATGTCTTCTTTCGGATCTATTTTGAAGGTCTCATAGTTTTGATTTAAAAGTTCAATCTTGATCTTCTTTACTTCATTTGTTCCCTCGTATGTAACTTCTAACTTGTCCCAAACTTCCTTGGCACTTTCACAAGAGGACATCTTCTCATAGATATTGGGATGAAATGCACAAAATAAAATGTGCAACGCTTTACAATTAAGTGCTAACCTTTTGCGATCTTCCACGCTTTATTCCATCTTTGTTCCTTTTGGCACGAAAGGTTCATCTTCAAATATATCTCATAGCTTGTAATCTCTAGCTTTGATGAAGTACATCATTCTTCTCTTCCAACGGGGTAGTTTAACTCGTCAAAGAATGGTGGCTTGTTAATGAAAAGAGCCATAGATCGTCGGTTGGTCGGATACTGGTCGAGCTAGCCGGATAGCCTCAACAAGATGTTAATCCTCTTCAATTGAGCCTTGCTCTGATACCAATTGTTAGGCTTGAAGGTGGCTCGATGCACAATCGATTAAACTTACCAAGTGGTGGAGAAGTGACAATTTGGGTGGTTTATGGTGGAAGCAAAAAGATAAGAAATTAAACACAAGGATTTAGAGTGGTTTGAACTTCTAACTCAAGTCCTACATCCAATACCTTATCTTCTCACTAAGGATTTCTCAAATTCACTAAGAATTTGATCCTTTTAAGGCTAAAGGTGTAACCTTACAACCTTAATTTTAACCCAGAATCAAGCAGTCAAAGATAGCTCTCCATATCTTCAATTTGATCCTTCTTTGCTTGATCCTTCAATCTTTTCATATCTTCTTTCTATAGATAGCTCTCCATCAAAGATTTCCTTCTGCAAATAAAGAAATAAACCACAGTAACATTTTTTCTACCGAAAATAATAAAAAATAACCAAACAAGGAAATAAAGTGACAATCAATGAATACGCATGAAAATATAAAATTATAACTAATTAAATGCTTAAATAAAGCAATAACCATGAGTAAAAAGGGAACTAAAAACAGTAAATTATAACACTTAACACCCCCCCAAGCTCAAGTTGTTGCTTGTCTTCAAGCAAATGCAAACCTACAATTAATTGCCAGGGCATTCAGTCTTCAACACATGCCTTAAAGTTTTAACTTCCAACCTCAGAATTAGGGCACAAAGTATGATTACCTTAAAGTTTTTCGAAATACAAAGAAATCTTCTAGAGTCAAACTATAATGCTCGTGATGAAGTATGTGTGGGTTGTGAACAAGTTGATATTCAAGATTCTAGGTGAAAAAAAAGGTTTTAACAAAATTTGTCTGGCATTAAACTTGCTAGAGCCGGTTTCGGGAACCTCTAGTATTTCAGCAATTCTTTCAAAGTTATCAACTAGAACCAGTTTTCGGGCACTTCTAGCGATATATTGACGCACACCAACTAGAGCTGGTTTTGGACACCTCGAGAGTGATATTGCTTATCTTCTTCTTCTTTTCTTTTATTCTTTTTTTTAGATAATTGCCCAAAATTCTAGCAACCTAAAATCACAAAGTTTCTATCAATCAACAAGTCACAACCGTGTAAAAAGATTCAGCATCATAGTGAGATTTTAAATTCTTCCTATGCAAATCTAAAACTAAAGATAAATTCAATTAAGTGCATGACATAATCTCATCATTGGTTATCCATAAATTTAAAACAAGTATATCAAATTGAAATTCATGACAACTAATAATTGCAACTATATGCAACATGAAGGATGATGAATGCAACTAATATAACTAACGAAAGGTAAATACCCCCCAAACTCGAGATGGGTATTGTCCCCAATGCATGCAAAAATAAAAGAAAAAAAATGAAAATGAACTAATTGTCACCTTGAGGATGCAGTTTCCGTGTGGCCATCAATTTTGCTTTCTTTCCGGTTCGTGGTGGCTAAGTTTGTACTGCCGATTGAACGGGAACCTTTTCCTTTTGCTTCTCATCGCTAGAGGGACTCTTCTCGTCCGTCTCGGTGATATGAGCTTTGCGCTTTGATTTCTTTTGCTCCATGGGTGGAGATATCATTGGTTCTGAAATTGTATCGGAATCTTTGAAACTCTGCAACGAATATGTGTCGCTTTATTCTTCCATCGGTTTTTTCCCTTTGTCAAGAACGTCAGTGTTCATGTCCTCGTCAGTTGCTGGAACAGGGGAAGATGCCTTGGCAATTTCGGTTGCCTTGACAGGAGTGTTTGCTGGTGCCGGAGTAGTTGCCGTGGCAAGAGTGGTTGTCGTGGCAACCAAATTGGCAGGAAATATTGGGAACGATACAGTGCATTTTGGAAATTTCTCTAGGATCACCTGATGCATAGCATACGTGTGCTCCTTCATGAACTGCATAAAGTGTAGTTGCTCATCCTCCATTCGAGCCAATTTTTCTTTGATAGGGCGTAACATATCAGCAACTTGCTCCTTAATTCCCGATAGGATTACCTCTCCAAGTGCAGGGGCATCAGGACCTGCCGAGGCAATTTTCGTTGCCTGGGCACTCGCAGATAGCATACCTTTCTGCAACATTCGTCCTTCCTCCTGTGCTTCCTCCTCTCCCATTACTTTCAAACAACGTTTCTTGTTCCATCCTAGACTAGGGGATAATATCTCATCAGTAGTCTCACGCGGAACCTTCTCCTGCATACACAACTGAGTTATTAAGCAAGGAAAGAATAATGCTCGCACATCTTTTTGTCGGCAAGCGCATATCTTGTCACAAATGATTTGCCCCATGTTGATTGAACGTTTCTGCAAAATAGAATGAATTAGCAATAAACTATTATACGATACTGTCGAGTTGTGCGTTGTTGGCTTTAAACAAGTTTGAATAAACTTATTCCACAACTTCGCTTTAGGTTTGAGATGAATTCGATTCACTGTTCCTTTTAGAGATCCCGTGTTCCACTCCCTGCCTTCAATAGTGAGATCACGTAATACCTCTTTCGCTTTATCCCCCGTCATCTTGTCGACAAAGAGTTGATGTTCATCACTCTTAATGTGTATGCCAAAGAAACTGTTGATTATCGCGGCATCTAAGAAAATTGCCTTTTCACGAACAAAGACAAATGCGTTATCTTGATTTGTGACATGTACATAAAATTTTCTTACCCACGTGACATTCGGTGGTTCTTTCTGCTGGTAAAAGATTTGTCACTTGTGATCCTTGATAATCTCATAAATGTCGGAACCGAGCTCATAGTCCTACATGACATATCATAGTCAAAACCTTGTTCTTCCCACACTTTCCGATTGGCAAATTTCTTGTTGAATCGATCCTCAATTCTTGTCGATGCAAATCTTCGGTAGGATGGTTCGGATGAAGAACTCGGATTTGCAACTTTCTTGATCTTCATTGCCATGTAGAGAAGTTTGAGATTGTTAGGAAAATAAAGCTTGAAATTATGAAAGAAAATAGAAAGATGAAGAAGATGACTTGCTTGGGTGTATGGATTGATGGGAAAGAGGAGTGTTTGTATAGATTGTGTATGGAATCAAGAAAGAAAATAATGATGGAAAGAGTGGTGATTGGCTAAGGGTGGCGGCAAGGTTATGATGGAAAAAGGGAAAGTTTTTATTTTAGGTTTGAAAAGAGAAAGAGGAAAGTTTCGGTGGGAAGGTTTTTTTGGAAAGGTGTGGGGAAGACTTTAAATCTTTCCAAATCTCTACCAAATCTTCCATGATCTATATCTTCCTAAAATTCAAAAAGATCAAAACAAGATTATTTAAATAATGAGAGAATAATTATTAATAAAAGAAATAAATAAAAACTAAATTATTAAAATACCAGAAATAAAAATAAATAAAAAATATCCAAATAAAATGCAAGAAAATTAAAAATTACTAAAAAAGAGCATAATTATGCTTCTTCTAAAGTAACCCCATCTTTTTTCTCTTCAACATTGGCATTGGTATAGTGCTTCAATCGTTGCCCATTGACTTTAAACTTCCTTCCATCAATTGTAGACTTGATTATCACTGCACCATGTGAAAACGGCTGAACAACTTCAAACGTCCGGACCATCTGGACTTAAGTTTTCCTAGAAAAAACTTCAATCGTGAATTAAAAAGAACTGGTTGCCCAGACATAAAATGCCGCGACATCAATTTCTTGTCGTGACAACGCTTAGTTTTCTCCTTGTAAATTTTTGCATTGTCATAGGCCATTGTACGAAATTCCTCAATTTCATTCAGGTCCAGCAACCGCTTTTGACCAGCACTCTCCCAATCCATGTTCATTGTTCTAATGGCCCGATATGCCTTATGCTCAATTTCAATCGGAAGATGGCATGATTTACCATAGACGAGTCGATAAGGTGACATGCCTAAAGGAGTCTTAAATGTCGTGCGATATGCCCAAAGCGCATCCTCAATTCTAAGCGACCAATCTTTCCTAGAAGGATTTACCACTTTCTCAAGGATGCTATTTAATTCTCGATTAGAAATTTCTATTTGCTCGTTGGTTTGGGGATGATATACCGTGGCAATTCGGTGTGTTACTCCAAGGTTCTGCAATATTTTGGCAATTAATTTATTATCAAAATGCTTACCACCATCACTAATTATTGCCCTTGGCATTCCAAACTATGTGAAAATATTCTTGTGAAGAAATTTTTGAACAGTCTTGGCATCATCTTTCTGACAAGCTGCAGCTTCAACCCATTTAGAAACATAATCTACAGCAAGTAAAATATAAACATTACCAAAAGAAGATGGGAAAGGTCTCATGAAATCTATACCCCACACGTCGAACAGTTCGACTTTTAGGATATTTTGAAATGGCATCATATGTCTTTTGGAAATATTTCCCGTCCTTTGACAACGATTACATTGTGTATAAAATTCATGGACATCTTTATAAAGTGTCAGCCAATAAAATCCAGATTTTAACACTTTAGCGATTGTTCGTGTTCCACCAAAATACCCTCCACAGGGTGAAGAATGACATTACCGAAGCATATTTTGTTGTTCTTCCTCTGGAACACATCTTCGGATAACCTGATCTGCAGATTGCTTAAACAAAAGATGTTCATCCCAGTAATAATTCTTAATATTATGTAGGAACCGCTTCTTTCCATGATAAGAAAGACCATAAGGTATAACACCGCTAACTAAAAAATTCACAAAATCGGCATACCATGGTGTTGTCGAGGTAATCATTAATTTTTCATCCGGAAACGCATCATCAATCTCCCATAGATTATCTTTGCCGTTTCCTTCTTCCAACCTTGACAAATGATCGGCCACCTGATTTTCCGTTCTTTTCCTGTCCTTAATCTCAATATCAAATTCTTGCAAAAGCAAAATCCAACGAATTAGACGAGGTTTGACATCTTTCTTAGCAATCAAGTATTTAATTGCCGAATGATCAGTATGGACAATTACCTTAGTACCAATTAAATAGGAACGAAATTTATCAAATGCAAACACTACTGCCAGTAATTCCTTTTCTATGGTTGTGTAGTTTAGTTGGGCATCATTAAGGGTTTTACTGGCATAGTAAATCACATGAAAGATATTACCTTTCCTTTAGCCTAAAACTGCACCTACGGCAAAGTCACTTGCATCACACATTATTTCGAATGGTAAAGACCAATCAGGTGGTACCACAATGGGTGCCGAGGCAAGTTGCTTCTTCAAATTTTGAAACACCGTGTTACATGATTCATCAAAGCCAAAAGTTTTATCCTGCTCAAGCAAATTACACAAAGGTTTAGAAATCTTTGAAAAATTATGAATAAACCTTCGATAAAAACTTGCATGCCCGAGAAAGCTTCAAATTTTTTTGGTGGTGGTTGGTGGTGGCAATCCTTCTATAACTTTCACCTTTGCCCGATCAACTTCAATTTCCTTGGATGAAATGTTGTGACCGAGAATAATTCCTTCATCTACCATAAAATGACATTTCTCCTAATTGAGAACTAAATCCGATTCTTCGCATCTTGTCAAGACTTTTTCTAAATTGCCAAGGCAATTTTCAAAATTGTCTCCAAAAACAGAAAAATCGTCCATGAAAATTTCTAAGAAGTCCTCCACCATATCCGAAAAAATAGCCATCATACACCTTTGAGATGTTTCCGGAGCGTTGCATAAACCAAACAACATTCTCCTGAATGCATACGTTCCATATGGGTAAGCGAATGTTTCTACTGATCACTTGGTGCTATGGCAATCTGGTTGTATCCTGAGTATCCATCAAGAAAATAATAAAATGGTTTTCCTGCAAGACGATCTAGCATCTGATCAATAAAGGGCAAAGGAAAATGATCTTTTTTAGTGGCTTTGTTTAACTTACGGTAATCAATGCAAACTCTCCAACCTGTAACAGTTCTAGTTGGAATCAATTCATTATTTTCATTGCTTACCACAATCATACCTCCCTTCTTCGGTACATAATGTACCGGACTTACCCACGTACTATCGGAGATAAGGTATATAATACACGAATCAAGCCATTTGATGATTTCCTTCATAATAACCTCCTTCATAGCTGGATTAAGTCTCCTTTGCGCCTCAATTGATGGCTTATGATCTTCTTCCAAAATGATTTTGTGCATACACATTGTCGGACTAATTCTTTTTAAATCAGCAATCGTCCACCCCAAAGCTCTCTTATGTCTTTTCAACATGTCGATCAATTGCTCTTCTTGCTGTGGCTGCAACTTAGAAGAAATTATAACATGCAATGAATCGTTATTTCCCAAATAAGCATATTTCAATTGCCCTGGCAATGGTTTTAGTTCTAGAGTTGGAGGTTCCTCTATGGATGGTTTTGAGATCTTACCTCCCTTACCTGAATAATCAACTGGCTCAAAGAATTTACCAAGCCGACTTACTAACCAATTGGCTTCAGGTTGTTCTTCGTTCCTTGGTTCAGCAAGTTCTTCATGTTCTTTCGGTTCGACAATGGAATTGCCGAGGCAATTTTCAAGAATATCATCTTCAACTCCAAAATTAAATTCGATAGTCGCTTGGATGATCTTGCATTCCACAGGATCATCCACACACTTAAGAGTACGAAAGATGTTGAGATTGACTTACTGATTATTGACTCACATCATCAGTTCTCCTTTTTCGACATTAATCAACGTCCTCCCCGTTGCTAGAAACGGTCTCCCAAGAATGATGGGTGCACGCTCGTCTACTTCACAATCCAAAACAATAAAATCAATAGGAAAAATGAACTTATCAACCCTTACCAATATGTCTTCAATCTTTCTTCTGGATGCACATACACCTATCGGCAAGTTGTAACATCACTGTGGTGGGTCTAGCCTTGTCAATTCCCAATCGTTGGAAGAACAATTTCAGCATAAGATTGATACTCGCCCCCAAATCGCATAATGTTTTCCCTACATAGTGATTTCTGATTGAACATGGAATTGTGAAACTACCTGGATCTTTTAACTTAGGTGGCATTTTGTTGTGCAACATGGCCATACATCCCTCCGTCATGGCAATAGTTTCAAACTCGCCTAACCTCATTCTCTTAGAAACAATATCTTTGAGAAATTTGGCGTAATTCGGCATCTGCTCTATCACCTCGACCAACGGCAAATTGATATGAACTTGTTTTAGAATATCCAAAAACTTCTTGAATTGATATTCTTGTTTCTACCGTCGAAGCCTCTATGGAAAAGGTGGTGGCAATCGGGTATCTTCAATCTTCTCATTCGTCTGGAATTTCAGAGAGGGTAATGCCAAGGTATCAAGGCTTGCCGCGGCATTTTCCGATTCCTTCTTTTATCTTCTTTTTGTTTTGGTTTCGGCTTCACTGGAGGTTCGTTTTCCTGCACAGATTCATCGTTAATCCTTAATCCACTTTGAGTAGTGATTACCTTACATTGCTCATGGCTCATTCCTTTGGTAATCTCAGTGTTGCTAGGTAAATCGCCTGGTGGTCTTGTGTTCACATTTTTTGCAAATTGGCCTAATTGCGTCTCCAAAGCTTTGAGCGTTGCTTCATGATTTTGCAACCGCATCTCAGTCCTGTTCATGAAAGCATTAGTTTTCTTTTCATTATTGACAATTATAGATTCAGTCCTTGTCATAAAAGCATCAAGTCTATCTTCCATCGAACTAGGTAGTGTCGGATGTTGCGGCAACTATTGTCGAGGCATATTTTGTTGAAATCCCAATACTTGTGTGCTCGAACTTCCCTGATTGAGAGTGTTATTCGGGTTGCTCCAAGAAAAATTGGGGTGCTTCTTTCAGGCCGGATTATAGGTATTTGACATTGCATTGTTCCGATTATAATTCCCCATATAAAAACTCGACTCTGGATTTTGCAAACACTCAGAAGAATTATGGTCACCATAACATAAATCACAAAAAGAATTCAATACATTGATTTCCTTTGTGTTACTTGGACGTTGCATGTTCATAACCAAATTCGTTCAGGTAGCCAATTGTGAAGCAATTGCACCCGATGCATCATTGTTAGTGTTGTTTCTTCTAATTCCTCCTCGTCTAGCATTAGGGAATTGGTAATCATTCTTTGCCACGCGATTCAAGATTTCTATTGCTTCTTCTGTCGATTTTTCTAAGAATACCCTATTTGCCAAGGCATCCAACATCATCCTAGTTGGCATGTTCACAACATTGTAGAATATCGTCACTTGTGTCCATAATGCAAATTCATGCATGGGATATTTGCATAAGAGTTCTCTATATCGTTCCCATGCTTCGTACATCGCCTCGTTATCACCTTATCGAAAAGAAGTGATTTCGTTACGTAATTTATCATTTAAGCTTGTAGAACTAAATCGAGCAATAAAATTAAGACATGATTTTGTCCAAGTTCCTATAGAACCGGATGGAATACTATTGAACCACGTTTTCGCTCTATCTCGTAATGAATATGGGAATAATTTTAATCTTAAAACATCATCGTGAACTCCGTGAATCTTGAATGAATTGCAAACCTCCAGGAAAGACTTGAAATGTTGTCGAGCGTCTTCAGTTGCCGATCCGCTGAATTGACCAATTGTATTGATAATACTAAACATTACTGGCTTCAACTCGGAATGTGCCGCTTCGATTTTAGGTGCAATAACTCCTGGATTTAATCCGTTGA
The DNA here is from genome assembly GCA_035048815.1 of Abelmoschus esculentus. Lineage (NCBI taxonomy): Eukaryota > Viridiplantae > Streptophyta > Magnoliopsida > Malvales > Malvaceae > Abelmoschus > Abelmoschus esculentus. Next base: position 14,114,598 of record JAUCBN010000035.1, on the reverse strand, counting down.
GATCTTCTTCCAAATAATCTCTAATGGATCTTCGTTCTATACGAACTGGTTGTTGCCCATCTATGTCATCACCCATTACCACGGCATGTTGATTGTCGATAAGAGGAACAGGATCTACCATTGCTGCTCTTTGTTTACGTCTCCTCCTACGAAATACTTATTTAATTTCGGGTTCAAATGAATGCTCTTCTGATGATGGTCTTGCCCTGGTCATACACAGCAACAAAACAAAATTTGTAAATTCTTTGAATCCGAAAAATAATTAAAAACTTAAAGTAAAAAGCAAGAAACTAAAAGCAAAGTCGCTATTGCCAATCTCCGATAACGACGCCAAAAACTTGTAGACGTGTAAATGTAATACGCGATTGCGTGCAAATGTACACGTTCAAGTTATAGTATAAATGTATCGAATCCACAGGGATTGGTGCGCCTTTCGGATTTTAATCTTTTGCACTATAAAAATAAAAACATAATTTGTTTAGAAGGTTGTATTGAAATAAACTGAAATAATAAATGAGCAAATAAATAGTTGAAATAATGATTGAGAAACGAGGCTGGGTTATTCCGTATTATGAATGATTGTCGAATGATTTCGTCTTCGTGAATGGGTGCTCACACCACCATACTTGCCGAGGCAATTGGGCTCAATCGATTGCTTAGGCATTTCTCTGAGTTGTCAGTTCGTAGATTATTTGGGCAATGGCGACGAGGGAATTACCTGGGCAATGTTGGGCAACTATCCTTGAGGTTCAGCAAAGCGTAGCTTTTCTTAGCCGTTAAAATCATGTACTTATCCCTAAGCAGGATTAGTTCTTTCGCAATTGGATCGAACCATATCTACTCGTTTCGTGAATCCAATCCTCCCGAATCTGGATAAATAAATCGTTTATCGAGTCCTCTTCCGATTCTCTCGCAAACAAGTTTAATTGCCAAGAGTAGATAAACCCAAATTAAGAACACACCAAACACTTAAATAAAATCAAACCAAATATTCATAACATAGAAATAACCCAAGCCAACTAAAATTAGTTCATGGCTGAGCAATAATTGCCGAATAACATTCCTCTCATCACTCAAAATAATAAAAGAGACAAAGAAAAACAACTGTCACTTGCTTCCTCTTCGATCTCTCGCTCCAGCCTTCTCTTTTTCTCTTGGACGCCAAGCCCCTCCTTTTATGGGGATTTCCGGTCAACAAAGTTAAAGGAATAATATAGACATGTAAATAATCAAGTTAGAATATTTTCTTTTCTAATATATATTTTCTTCTTTGCTTGATCCTTCAATCTTTCCATAGATAGCTCTCCATCAAAGATTTCCTTCTGCAAATAAAGAAGAAATAAACCATAGTAGCATCTTTTCTACCGAAAATAACCAAAAATAACCAAACAAAGAAATAAAGTGACAATTAATGAATATACATGAAAATATGAACTTATAACTAATTAAATGCTTAAATAAAGCAATAACCATGAGTAAAAAGGAAACTAAAAACAGTAAATTATAACACTTAACACAAAGTTCCCAACCCGAACTTTAGAAAATCTCTCAAACAAGATAAATACTTAAGCAAAATTTTAATCCTTCTAACAAGGTATATATTTTCAATCTAAACTCTCACCCAATTCCTAATAAAATTGAGCATACATATACATTTAAGCTCAAAAATGTTTTTTCTACCCAACTAATAGGAATTTAAGTTTTAAGACAATTCTTTCATCATATGTTGTTGAAAATGGAATAGTCTTTACATGATGCTTGAGCCTTCCTTTTATCATCCCAATTAAGCTTCTAGCAGTTAATGACCATTGGGATTGATTTGGAGTAGTTTGGAGTTGATTTCAAGGCCAATTTCTGATTCTGGTACATATGCTATCGAAACGCATAGAAGTCGTTTCGATACTGTTATTTTGGGAAATAGCCTTTGAATTTAAGAACCGATATCAAAACACCTACAAGACGTATTGAAATCTTTATCTCATCGTATTGAAATAACTAAAGACTGTTTTGATACGGCTCTTAGCCGTTGGGGGTTATAAAGTCATTGAAGGTTTGTAAATCAGTTGGAGGTGTATCGAAACACCTAAAATAAGTTTTGGTATTAGTGTATCAAAACGGGTGCTTGTTGTATCGAAACCAAAAATCAAAGTGGCAAATGATATCAAAACGGTCTTGTATTGTATCGAAACGAAAATATAATTTTGCCTTTGAAAACATAGTGATATCGAAACACCTAGGAGGTGTACCGAAAAACATGGGTTAAAAACACTTTTTTGGTTTGTTTAAGTCTTTTTAAACATCTTCAAAGTTTCTCAAAAACTATTAAGTGTATTTTTATTTTATTTGGACATAATAATTAATTTTAAAATCTTTTTAAATTAGTTTAAAAATATTTTTTCAATTATTATATCAAAACATATAGTTCTACAATGCATGATGTTCATTTAATGCTATAAGGTCACAAACAACAAATTTACATTGCTAAAGTTAGACTTTGTTGTATCCTAGTTATGAACTTTGGGGTACATATGTACATGTGTGTGTTGAAATCCATTTTGTCGGTGCATGGAAAAGAATCTAATGCCTCCAACCTCATAGATCGATGGACAAATTAATTAAAAAGTTTATGTTAATTTTAAAACGAAGAGACATCGAATAAGAGATAAAGTAAAGGATTAAAGTAGTTGTGATAGTTTCAGACGATTCATTTTTGTAAATTTAAAGTGAAGAACCGCAGTCAATAGATACGATAATCATAGTGAATAAGATAAAAGGCATAAAAGATAACAATTTTCTCTGTTCAATCTTGACATGATGCATGGTATATTCCTCATGCCCCCTCTCATCGGAAATATGAGTATCTATACTCGGATTAAACCAACACAGGTCTGCAGTCAATTTTACCGGTGTATTATTCAACATCTTCATTAATCAAGCCAAAGGATTAAAATGGAAAAGATTAAACCAAATTTTTTTTCTGGAATTGTCGATAAGAACGACGGTAATTGAGTCACTTTATCGCTACACAAACACCAAACAATCAAAGATTTTTTAAAAATTAAAAATAAAGTTAAAGATCAAGAGAGAAAAATAATCGATAATTAAAATATAATTGAGGAAGAAGAATTTATCTTTGATTTATGCTAGTAACAAATTCTTTTTAAGAACTCCATCAAGATTCGAACGATAAATACCTTCGTTGGTTAGAGTCTCATGCTGATAACGTGTTGTAAATAAAATAATGAAGAACTAAAACAAGAATAAAGGACTAGAATGAAAGAACAAAGAGAACATATAAAGAGAGATATTTGTACTATTCTCAATATTGACTTGTGTATAGTGCCTTCACAAACTTACCTATTTATAGGCATAAGAAATACATAATATATTAAACTCTAATTAATGAAGATAATATTCCTAATGATAGAGTTCTTATTATGATAGACACACACATAGATAAATATTATTCATAACAAATCTTCTATTTTCTTTATATATTTTTCTTTTAAAATTTCCATTTTTGGCCATCACTCATCACGACCAAAAGGGGCAGGTCTTGGCAAAAGACTTTTAGGGATTTAATTGAGTTTAATTTTAAATTTTAAAAAAATTATTTAACTGAAATTTTTAAAGAGGTTAATTTTAAAAAAATTATTCAACTGAAATTTTGGGACTTAATAAGATTTTTTAAAAAACATTTAGAGGGATTTAATTAAAAATATTAAACCTAATAAGAATTTTTAAAATTTGTAGTAATTAATTTAAAAATTTTAAATTTTTAGAAAGACAAGGCTCCCATATACATCTGTCATTAGTTATCGATTACTAAGTCATCTATTTTTAATTATTATCGATAACAACAAATGAATCTTCTGATCTCACTTGTCACGTTATTATTATCTTTTTCATTCACAATTTCTTTTATAATACAATTTATTTATATTTTAATCCTTAGTAAGGGACAAAACCAGTTAGAGATTGAGGAAGCTTTCTTTCCCTATTACTCCTACGTGGCTCTTGCATCTTCAGATTCATTGTGCTGGTATTACCAACCGCCACATCCTACTTTGGCATATCGACCACTGGTGTAGGCATGACAGTACAACACCACTATATATATATCCTAAGACCTCCATTTTTTTTTTGATGTGGAATTAATGTTCTTTCCTCTTTTTAAACGCGACATTAATTTTTTTTATTCAACTTATTCTATATTCTTAACTTCATTTTTTTCACAAATAACATATTTTTTCATGAGGACCAACTGGAGAATTTATTTTAGATTTTAAATCTATAGTAGTTATAATATCTTAGAAGTTAAATTATTTAACCTATAAATATTTACTTTTAATTATATCTCCCATACTTGTTTGAATTTATTTATATAAAATGAAGGGTAAACTATCCCAGTGACCATCTAACTGATTGGGGATACTTATTTTGGTCACTCAACTGAAGAACTCGTCAATCAGGTCACCTAGCACTACTGTTAAAATTCTGACGGAAAAGTTAACAGTAGTGACGTGACAGTTAAATAAAATTTGTAAAATTACACATTTAATCCTACAATTTATTTATTATTTCAATTTAATAATAATTTTAAATTAATAAATAAAAATAATCACTCAATCAATTGATGACACGTGTCATCACCGGATTGAATGATTATTTTTATTTATTATTTTATATTTTATTATATTTATTTTTCTCCAATAGGATTGTGACACGTACCACAATCGGATGAAAGAAAAATTAAGAGAGTTGATTGCTTTTGATGGGATTTGAACATGTGACCTCTTGATTGCAAAACCAAAAAAATCTTACCACTGGACCAACTTAATGTTTATGACATTAAGTGCATCATAATATATATAAATCGTATAAAACAAAAAAAGTTAGAGAAAAAAGTAAGAAACATCAAAGACGAATTATTTTATTTGAATATTATATTTTTGAATAAAAGTATTCGAATGTTAAATATTCGTATAATAAATATTCAAATAAAATTATTCCTATAATAAATATTCGAATAAAAATCACAAATATTTGAATATTTGGATTTAAAAATATTCAAATAAAAATATTTATATTTTAAATATTTGAATAATAAATATACGAATAAAAATATTCGTATAATAAACATTCGAATAAAAATATTTGTATTAAAAAATATTTTAAAAAAATATTCAAATAAAAATATTCGAATACTTATGATTTTTATTTGGATGTTAGAATAAAAATATTTATAATTTTTATTTGAATATCCAAATATTTTTTATTTGAATATTTAAAATTCAAATATTTTTATTCGAATATTTTTAATCTAAATATTTTTATTTGAATATTTGTAATTCAAATATTTTTATTCGAATGTTTATTATATAAATATTTTCATTCGTATATTTATTATTCAAATATTTAAAATCTAAATATTTTTATTTTAATATTTTTAAATCCAAATATTCGAATATTTATGATTTTTATTCAAATATTTATTATATGAATGCTTTTATTCAAAAATATAATATTCAAATAAAATAATTCGTCTTTGATGTTTCTTACTTTTTCATTAACTTTTTTTATACGACTTATATATATTATAATGCACTTTAAATCGTAAATATTAGGTTGGTCCAATGGTAAACACATCACTTTTGCAATCAAAAGGTCACATGTTCAAATCACCCTAAAAGCAATCAACTCTCTTAATTTTCCTTTCATTCAATTTTTCAAATCACCCTAAAAGCAATCAACTCTCTTAATTTTCCTTTCATTCACTTTTGCAATCAAAAGGTCACATGTTCAAATCCCCCAAAAGCAATCAACTCTCTTAATTTTCCTTTCATCCAATTTTAACATATGTCATATCCTGGTTGTGACATGTCACAATCCTATTTAAGAAAAATAAATATAATAAATATAAAATAAAAATTAGTTACTCATTTCGATGATGACATGTGTCATCAATCGATTGAGTAATTAATTTTCCTTATTAATTTAAAATTAGAATTAAATTAAAATAATAAATAAATTACAGAGATTGAATGTGTAGTTATACAGATTTTATTTAATTGCCACATCACTTCTGTTATCTCTTTTGTCACTACTGTTAACTTTTTCGTCAGAATTTTAAAGATAGTGGCTAAAATAGATAGAGTTTTAAAGTTAGGTGACTTGATTGACGAGTTCTTTAATTGAGTGACCAACATAAGTATCCTCAATTAATTAGATGGTCACCAATATAATTTACCTTAAAATGAACGTAAATCTTAAACTTCAAACCCGACCACATCCCATTCAAACCATCGATTCACTACGTAGTCGAGCCATGCACGTGTACTGCATTTAAATCGGACCAATCGTTGAGACCGACATTATCTTGCTTCTTCCTCCACGCACAAACGCATCCTTCCCATCAGCATCCCAATCGACATCGGCGATGGAAGGGTTCTCCGTTCTCAAAACCTCTCTCTCTAAACCGACCCACAAATTCAAGCGTTTAGTTAGTTTTACATGCATGGAATAGAGACCAGTCAAAAATAAGATAAAAAATAAAGTATATTTAATCATAAAATTCAAGAGACAAAATCTAAATCAAATTAAAATTTAAAGTCTACAAATTAAATCATATCTCATTAAAAATCTAAGATTTCGTTCGATATTATTTATCTATCAAGATTTTGGAAAATTTTCGATAAACTCCTATTTTTTTCATCTTTGCACTTAACTTTAGTTTGAAATTTAATCTTCGAACTCTATTTTTAAAAAGCTAAAATTTCTAAAATTTTTCTTTGTACGGAAATGAACTATTTCTGACCGTGACTAAAGGAACACGAAGCTAAGCACATTCCATGAAAATCCTTACCCCCTACCCTATACATCTTTATAATAATTGACTCATGAAAAGTTGATGTACCACTCATAAGTTTCATACAAACGGTGGCTGACCTTGATTTCCGCTGGATTTTACAATCAAACTCTAATAATACTATTCGATTCAGGTTCGATTGAGTTAATTTGATTTGGACAACATTTACATCAAATTTGATTCGAGCGAATCAGGTTTGAGCAAGATATCATGTTAGAATAATGTCAGATTGGCTAAATTTGTGTTCATTGATTATTTTGGGTCAAGTCAATATTAGATTGACTGGTTTTTTATTCGGGTTAATGTAGATTTTATTCAGGTTAATATTAAATAGGTTAGTTTTTGATTTTAGTCAATTTTTAATCTTTTGATCGATTCGAGTTGAGTTCGATATGAATTTAACTGAGTATATATAGAATTATTGATTATTCATATTAATCTTATCATTTAGGCTCAATTTTAACTCGACTGTTTATGTTTTAAATTAAAGCATCAGTAAGAGATGATATCTGACACAAATTCAAACTCCGAGGCTTGTTAAAGTTTAAAACTTAAATTTTGTATTGTATTTATTATCGAGTATATTTTTTATTTTTTAAAATAATATTTTGCAATATTTTTAAGATGAAAAAGATCATGATTTTATGAAATTAGAATTAGACTATTTGAAATTTATTTAATAAATTATAACTTTAACATATTTATTTATTTATGGAGAAAATCGATTTATGTATGCTTTAATTGTTTGAGATTTAATTAGATATTTATTTTTTTAACTTGAATATTTAATTGATATCGTAAATTAAATAAAAGATTAGATTAAATAAATAATTAAAAGTAAAAATAAAATTATATATATAAAGTTGGCATGAAATAAACTAACTTATTTTATAGTCTTTCATATTAAATACTTTAAATGAAAAATTATTGAATCATATGAATATTTCCTTTTAAAGGAAAAAAAATCAAGTTGATGTTCGGTTTGTATCAGATTTTGGTAAATGAAATTCAGGTTGTTTCGATTTGGATCTTTTACGGTCCAAGTTGCTTTTGGCTTGAACTGATTTTTTATTCAAGTTGATTTTATTTTCAGCTAGTTTCGGTTCAAATTGATTTTCAATTTAATAAATTTTAAGCCAATTTTGATTTGATTCAATTTTGATGTAGGATCAGATCAAGTTTAGACTATAATATTCGGATTTATAATAAATTTTAAATCGAATAAATTAATCTAGATTTTAAATCTCGAATCAAATTTATCGCTTTTAATCTCATCTCATCGCATGTTGCAGATTTTAAGACTTCGACTCTATTCTATCCTTTTATCGTTAAGTCATCTGAATGTCTTATTGACAGGATCGGGTCGGGATCGGATATTTTTGTCATCCATAGCGAAAAGGCTTCTTTAGAGGTTATTCTTAACCGCAACTTATTTGACAATTGGATACACTCCTTAACGAATAAAAATTTTCTATCTTTTTTCATTACTTCAATGTTAAAAAAGTAATTTTAAATTTTAAACTTCAAACTTTAAATCTTAAAATTACAACATAAAACTTGAATCTTATACTATAATCATAAATCTTAAACACTAAAGACAGAAGATTTATACTCCTCGATAATTATCAGATTTAATCTCAACCATCACAGCAATACTTTTACAGAGAAGAAATTGGTCCGAGTCAAATCATAATGTCGAGTTACTTAATTCGACAATATTAAATTATTTATCTCTTATACACCGAATAAAAATTTTATATATTTTTTTAGTGCTTGTATTTATATCCTCTATTAAAAAGTATATAAGCTTAAAATTAAAGTTTAATGAATTAATTGTAAAAAATATTTTTAAAATTTAAAAATAAAATTTAAAATTTAATTTTCTAGTATCGGGACAACAACATGTGCAAGGTAATAGCAAGAAACCAATTTCCCCCGTTATATGCTAATCCTCATTCATCACTTGATCTCTCCAATGAGGTTCAAGACCTAAAATAATGAAAATTTATTATATGGTCTTGACTCATCATATTATTTATAATTTTATTTAATGATATTTATTCATTTAATAACTTGTAAAAAAGAGATAAAGATTCACTTTGAAAAAATAAGATAAAAATTATTATTAAATGAGATTATAGATGGCATGGTGAGCCAGACCCATCTAATAATTTATCAAAAACACAAGAGAAAATCTATATTCTCAAACCTTAAACTCTCTTTTACATCCTCTACTCTTCATACCATTCCGACAATATACTTGTAGTTTTCTTATCTCGTCTTAAATAAGATGAATCGAGCTTCTTAATCTAAATATTTTTTTTTGTTACTTTTAAACGGAGGTTACCTTTTAAATCGAAATAAATATTGAGTTTTATTTTATTTCTCGTTTATCGAAATGAATGTGATTTTTAGTTCTATGTAGGGTAAATCATTGTAACATCAAGCAACATGATTGAAATTATGAAGAGTTAGGTTTAGATGAATGAATGATAAACATGTACACTAGGAAGAGGAACATGAGTCGTGAGATGTCGGCAACTGAACAGAGACCGGAGCATGAGAAAAGAGAGATTGGGTACCTGTTTAAGACATGGAAAAGGGAATAATTTTGTTAAATATTAATATATGGTGATGAGATCAGGGACGGAATCGATATTTAAGATTAGGAGTAAAATATAAATGTTTAAATGTGAAGTGATAAATTCATAAATAAATTATTTTGGAAAAAAATTAAATAAAAAGATAAAGGTGAGAAAAAAATTATCGATGTAGTGATTGTGGTGGGACGATTTCCCCTTTGCACCTTAAAAAATCGTTCGTATTTTTTATTTTTATTTTAATTCAACTACAGTGGTTACAATAGTATATGTTCTATAGTATACTCTTAACCATTGAACATTGATCGCTCAATCATTGTGTTGACATTACTGGTGTTCGAACCCGTGACCTCCAGTAACAACGACCGTTCCTTTAACCACTAAAACTGATTTTTAAAAAATTATAGTAAATTATATGGTCGATCCTTTTTATTTTCGATTTACTTGATTTTGGGCTTTGATTTTAAAAATTATTACATTTCAATCATTTATATTATCAATTATAATATTTTAATTCGTTAGTATACTTATGTGACACATTAATCTACAAGATTAAGTGTTAATTTAACATATAAATTTTAGATAAAAATATTAATTAGATCCTAAAATTTAACTAAATCACCCATGTTGGGTCATTGTTTTAGTAGGCGTGAGCTAAAATATAGTGATAATTGTTTTGAATTCAATAAATCTAAATAGATTTATGGATGTTGGGTCATTTTTTTTAGTGATTTAGACACATAATTTGTTTAGGAGGTAAAAAAATATGTGGATCGAAAATTTTAGAACTCGAAGGTTCTTGTCGACGTAGTTGGCGATTGTGTGAGCGATAATTATTGATAGGTGAGTGACAATCGATGACAGAAATTTATATAAAACTTAAAATATTTTTTATTAATGTTCACGTTATTGTACTAAAAAAATTAACAGTTTAATGACTAAAATATTATAAATTATTAATAAAAATAATTAAAATATAACTTTTAAAACCGATAACTAAAATTAAACATCCTACCGATTCATGGTATCTAATAAATTTAGAAACAAGTCCATAATAATTTATTTCATGCATGGACCACAGTGCAGCTACGTTTGACTGTTTTAAACATATATGATTTGTATGTATGTATGTATGTATATGTTATAAATACATGCACCTACAAAAACACATGAATGAATACCAACAAAATATTATCTACTTTTTTGACGTCATTAATCCTGAATTTAAGATATTAAAAATTAAATTAAATTTCAACTTTAAAATTAAAATTTTAAATCTTACACCTCCCTGATCTTAAAAGGTTGTAAATCGTTTGTTCTTTTTTATGCTTGCGTACGTGTTTTCGCTTCAAATTAAAAGATTTAGGGTTCAAAGTTAGGGATTATGGTTAGGGTTTAAGGAATTAAGGGTAAGTTGAATTTTTTAAGATTTAGGGTTTAGGGTTTAGGATATAAAAAATAAATGTTATGGTTTAAAATTAAGTTTTTTAAAAAAACTTTCGATAAAAAACATGGATGGATGCATGATAAAGTGGCAAATGATTTTTACTCATCTTAAAAGTACACCTGGGTGAGAAGGGGCAATCGTCCCCATCCCTGATGATTTTTTTCTGTCTTATTATTTAAAAAAATTTAAAATTTGATTTATTTATATATTTATCCACTATCAAATATTTATGATTTGCTCTCTGACTTTAAACCCTACTCCGTCTCTACCTACACTGTAACTAATTTTTAATATAAGGGTATAAATAAAGATATCAAAAAGGGTCGAGAATTTCTATTCGAACGCATACACACGTGGTGATATTTTGTCCATAATTATTCCTTATAAATGAACGTTCACCCTCAAACTTTTGATAACCCATCTCCTTTCTGAGCTCTGCAGACTAATCTCTTTTCTTTCATCTGTAATTTTTTCAGTGCAAAACATGAGACCATCCAGGCGTTGCTCTCGATTCAGAAGAAAGGTTTTGGTCCTGAGAAGAAGAAGTGGCACTGCTTCTGCTGTGTCTGTAAGAACAGACATTGCAAGGAAGCTTGAGCAGCTGCAAATGATGCTTCCCACTGCTTGTTCTGAGATTAATGCCGACACTTTGTTTCAAAGGACTGCTGATTATATCGTTTTTCTCCAAGCCAAACTGCGGGCGCTTCACACTTTGTCTGCTTTTTATGGAGTCTAGCAGCAGCAGGCAGGCATTATAATCATGTGTTTTAGTGAAGGAGTCCGAATTTTTCATATAACAGGTTATAATAAAGTGTTAAATTTAAAAAATATTATAGCGTTATATAATACTCCCTCCGTCTCATATAAGAAGTCTATTATTGATTTTTTAAAGTCAATTTTGTTAAACTTTGACCATAGTTATTTTAAATATTTTAATTTATTAAATTTTATAAAATATATATTCCTAAACTACTTGATTAGAGGTTTCTAAAATATATTTTTTAATATTTTTATCAATAATAAATTTAAAGTTATAATAAGTCAAAGTTTTAAAAATTTGACCAAAAAATAATCAATACTGAACAAATAAAATGGGACGGAGGTAGTAATTTTGTTGATCTCGTATCAAAAAATTAATCGGGATAAAATTCTATATTTTCTATAAAAAATATTAATTTGTATACTTTACAATGAGTTTGAAAATTATTTTAATTAGATTCGAAAAGACAGTCTCAAGAAAAGGTATTATCAGGTAGGGATGTAAAAACAGTTACTCAGATGGGTTTCAGGTCGGGTACTGTCAAGTCGGGTAAAATCGGATACAGGTCATTTCAAGTTGATTTGATGTTTTGACTCGAATCAGGTCGGGTCCGTTTCAGGTCGGGTCCATTTCAGGTCGGGTCCGTTTCAGGTCGGATCCATTTCAGGTCGGGTTCAAACGGTTCAGGTCCAAATCGGATAATTGACAGTTTCATTTCAGGTCGGATAGATTTCAGGTCGGGTCCATTTTAGTTCGATTGCATTTCAGGTCGGGTCCATTTCAGGTCAGGTTATTTCAAGTCGATTTTGTTTCAGGTCGAATTAATTTTGATTTTATATTCATAATAATTTAAATTATTAATTTTGATTTTTTATAAATACGTAAAAAATGAATAAATATTAAACTATAAAGTTAAAGATTAAATTTTGAAATTTTAAAAAATCAACATTAACTTGTAAGAACTCAATTACAAAAATTAAAAATTAGAAACACTAAAGTAAAATAGAAAAATCAGTAATAATCAATTCAAATAAATTAACTTATAAGTTATAAGGGCTAAATTACAAAAATTATAAATTAATAATAATTAAAAGTAATAAAAGTCTAACTTTAATACATTATAAAATAATTATATTATAGTTTAATATATTTTAAAAATGAAAAAAATTAGACAATATATAGAATTTATACTATATATAGAAAATATATTATATATGGAGTAATACTATAAATAGACTAATACTATTTTTGGAAATAGAATAATACTATATATGGATTAATAATATATATTATAATAATATAATATTTATTATATTTATACATATATTATAGATATACATATATAACATATATACATGTATATTATTTTTTAATGTATATAATATAGATTATATATATAATATACATATATATAACATATATATATAAATACGTATATATTATATAATATATTAATATATGTACATATATTATATATATATATATAACATATTAATTATTATACATATTTAATATGCATATATATCATATATAAATACTATATATTATAAATATTATATCAATACTATATAAATACATATTACATAAATATTATAAAATATATAAATACTATATAATATACACATATTATATAAATATTATATAATATATACATACTATATAATATATATAATAATTATAAAATTTTAATCCCCTAAAATCAATGATTTCATTCTCGCCCAACCCAACCCCCACACGGCTCATTCAAAATTTCCCTCCCCTCACCCACGTTAAAACCCAAAATCTCCATTTTCCCTTAAAACCCAAAATTTTCCTCCCCTCACCTACTTAAAATGAACAAATTTATTTTAAATTTTTAATTTTAGATTTATTTTAAAAATCAAATCAAGTACTAGTGTTTTAATTTAATGTATATATAATATATATCATATTATATTATATATATATAATATGTATTATATTTATACATATTATATATATATATATGATATACATGTACTATATATATTAATTTTTAATGTATATATGTAATATGTATCATATATATATTATATATACATATCTAACATATTAATTATTATATATATTTAATATGTATATATATCATATATAAATAGTATATATTATAAATATTATATTAATATTATATAAATACATATTATGTAAATACCATATTATATATATATAATAATAATATAATATATATATATATATTAATATACTATATAATTAAAAATTTAACTCTCCCTCAAATTTAAATATAATTCCCACCCTAAAATCAAATTTTCCTCCCTCAAATTTTCCTCCTGCCTCCCCCCAAATTTCCTTCCCCCACCCAAATTTCCCTCCCGCCTCCCCCCAACCCAACTAAATTCAATTTCCCCTCCCCCCGCTAAAATCAAGAATTTCTCATTCCCTTAAAATAAAAATTTTCACTTTAAAATTTTAATTTTAAATTTATTTTAAAAATCAAATCAAGTACTATTTTTTTGATTTGGAATATTTAATAAAATATATGTATATTTATTATAAATTTATATATATATATTAATATATATATATATATTTATTATTTATATATATGTATATATACTAAATTTATATATTAATATACATATATAATATACATTAATATATGATATACTTATATATATTATATTTTATGTATTAATGTATTATATGTAATATATAATATACTTTAATATATAATATATATTTATAATATAATTTATATAAATATTAGTAATAAGAATGTTATAAATATTAAAATATAAATGTATCGATGCTTATAACAAGATCATTATAAATATTATATAAGTATGTTATAACTTATATGTACAATATAAATATGTGTAATAAAATTGAACTATGAATTATTAATTAAAAATTAATAAACACAAATTATATAAATATTATATCCATATTAAAATTATAATATAAGTATGTTATGTAAAATATTTATATAAATATTAATATCTATAATAATAATATTATTTTATATTTGTATTAAAAGTATGATATAAGTAATTAACTAAGTATGTTATATAACTTATTTATATAAATGTTTTGTTGATATTAGTTCAGGTTAATAACAGGTCGGGTCATTTATCAGGTCAGATTTAAAACAGGTTGGGTAAAATCAGGTCTCGGGTCAATTCAGTCGGGTAATATCGGTTATTTGCCAGGTTAGACTCGGGTTCGGGTCCGTTTCAGTCGGATACAGGTCGGGTTTCAAGTCTACAGTAACAGGTTGAAATCGGGTTCAGGTCAATCTCGGTCGGATACAGTTCAAGTTCGGTTACTACAGTAACAGGTCCAACTCGGGTTCAGGTCAACAACAGTCGAATACAGATCAGGTTCGGGTCATTACATCTCCGGGTCAAACCAAGTTCTGACTCGAACAGGTTTTAGGCGGGTTTCCAGGTCGGATCAACATTTTACATCCCTTTTATCAGGCACCAGTGCAGGGCATATACATGACTAACATACAAAATCTTATATTCGAAAGTTGAGTTCTATAAACTGTTACAGATCCTAAATTCATCTCATGATTCTCATCGTCAACATGGTTAAAAAGGACTATAAATACCTATATTTCCAATGAGAGGGAGCACGAGGGATATACTATACATCATGTCAAGACTAAATCGAAAGAATTTCTCTTTTACGCCTTTCATCTTATTCATTCTGATTATCGTATTAATTGCGACTCTCTACCTTAAATTTATAATAACGAATCATCTGAAACTATCATAGTCACTTTAATCTTTTATTCTATCTCTCTTATTTGATATCTCTTCATTTTAAAATAACATAATTTTTTAATTAATTTGTCCATCAATCTATGAGGTTAGAGGCATTAGATTCTTTCCCATGCACTGACAAAATGGATTTCAACACACACATGCATATGCACTAGGATACAACAAAGTCTAACTCTGGCAATGTAAATTTGCTGTTTCTGACCCTATAGCATTAAATGAACACCATGCATGAGATGCCCACACCATCAACAAACTTAATGTTTTCTCCTTTTTTGTTACAAGAGTTGTCCATTAGAACAAGTACTTGGGATAAATAGTAGTGAATTAGTTACTCGATATTCGTATCAAGTTTAAATCTTGAAATTACCATTATATATTAAAAAGATTTTAGTTGAAAATCACTCTGGTCCGAATAAAATTACTCAACATAAAGACTAGTCCGCGACAAAGAATCTTAGACACAGAGATAAATCTATGTATATTGTGAGAGGGGTAATTGTCCATCTCAAATTTTATGGGTTAATTATATTTTAGGCCCTCATAATTTTGAAATTATTATAATTAAACCCTTTTTATTTTTTATCCCTTCCAAATTTTTCATGGTTTATTATTTTTTAGGACCCTATAAACTAAAATTAATAAAATTAAACTTTGACTTTCTTTTTTCTGATTTAATTACTTTTTAAGACTTTTAAATTTTAAAATCTATAAAATTAAGTTTAAACTCTCTTAATTTTTATTATTTAATTATTTTTTAGACCCTGTTATATCAAAATTAATCAATCTACCTTCCTTATAGTTCAATCATGATTTCATCCCTACTTAGACAAAAATTTCTATAAAGAGATATAACCAGAGGTTTCTTGTGACAATCGTTATAGTAGATTTTGTTTCTGAGGTGTAATAACAAGTATTATTCTAAAAGATTGATATATGTACGAATAAAAATCGTCTCTTTTTTATATCTTTCAGGTATTTCATCAATAACGTTATATCATGTGATATAAAATCACTGATAAGACATGAAAAAACACAAGAAAGAAACAGACAACATGTATAATTGTTAGCATCATTTCCTTCAATTATTTATCTCTGATTATTTCATCTTTTATTGATCATTCCTCGAATCTTTGACTGATTTGGATGAGTTGATGATAATTTCTATCAGAACCTTGAACTTCATATTCCGACCATGAATTCCCACGGCAGCTCAATTATGTTTTTGAAAAAGAAAACAGTGTTTCATAAGGCAACATGTACAAAGTCAACAACTACCAAGGTTGTGGTAGGGCTGAACTCAAATCATTATTTGCTTAATTGTTTTATGCTGAATCCATGCAAGCTGGCCCCTACAATGATGCAGTGGTTGCATAGAAATTCGAAGATTCAATAGACCCATGATGTTGTAAGATTTTGGGTAAATTACATAAATAATCTCTTAATTATATTTCAGTTATCTTTTACATCTTTAGACTATTAAATGATTTATCTAAAGTGGTGGAGATTTCACTTTGGTGTTAACCAGAGATGGTTTGCCATAAGGAACCCGTTGTGCATTTTGGTGTTAACTCTCGTTTATGATTAGGTACTAAGTCAGAATTTAAAATTTAGAAGGATAAAATATTGTAAATTCAAACAAACAAAACAAGTTAATAAGATGTTAAACACACAATTTTGTAATAGAAATAAAACACATAAAATAGAAATAAAAAAGATCACATAAGCAAAGAAAAACCAATAAATGTTTCTGGAAAAAAACTTAGACTGAGGCATGTGCTATCACAGTGTCCTTAAAACAGATTCGCCCCCCTCCGGAGCTGGAGTTTCTATAAAACGTCTGTCTCCCAAGATACAACGGTAGACTGTAGCAAAGAGAGCAGCGCAACTTTAACTGCAACGGCGAACTTCTCAGAAGCAGAACACTATCAAAAATTTGGCTAGAGGATGTTTTGTTTTCAGTGTGTGGAGATAGGAGCAAGGAGTCTCCTTTTATAGTGTTCAGGCAGGGGACATATTTAATTACAGAATTAATCTGCAATTAACAATTCCTAAAGAGTTACAACTCCCAGAATTTAAAATGGTATTTAACAGAAAATTAATCCAAATAAATTGGATGTTACAACCAGCTGAAGGGTATGCAACTCCATAAAATGTGGTTTAATTCTATAATATCTGCTAAAAAAAACTAAGTCAAAAAGTAGAAGAAAAAAAATCTATCACTTTAGAAGCCCAAAGGCCCCCAAGGCCTAAGGCCCATCTTTGACTTTTATAAAAGTCAACTAATGTTAGCCTAAAGTGCCTAGCCTATCACCTAAGGTGTCTAGCCTAAACATTTGACTTATTTCCAATAATAACATGAAGAGTTTTTACATATAAAGCTTTCCAAATCTATGTTACCAACAAGTTTGGGATATTCTACTTTTTATCTTATTTTTTTAACATCGTGGGTGTAACATTGAGCAACAATTTCTCATTCACCAATTGAACATTTTGAGCATGTAAATACACAAAGTTAATCTACTCTTGTTGTAGAATAATAATATACTTAGTCCCAACTAATTTGAGTAATGGAACTCTCTCAAATTTAAGCTCAAATGTCCATGTGCCATACCATTTTTTCAACAAATATAAATATTTAAACGAAAATAAATTCATAAATAAACTAAACTTTTAAAAAATTTAAATAAAAAAAATAAAGATAAAAAATCGATACCTTTTAATTCCATTTTTTCAACAAATATAAATATTTAAACGAAAATAAATTCATAAATAAACTAAACTTTTAAAAAATTTAAATAAAAAAATAAAGATAAAAAAATCGATACCTTTTAATTCCATCATTGTTTATGTTGTATTGTTGTAAAATGTGTATGATATTTTAATGGAATTTCACTTTCTTATTATTTTTATTTTATATATTATATTTATATTTTACCGTTTATGTTTGGGATTTATGGATCGTACTCTTTAAACAATACATGTTGAACGGACATGTTGATGAACATATAAAAATACACGGTCACATGTTCCCAAAAGTTACATGAATATGTTCTTGAATGATAAACGAACAAACACGAACACAAATATGATTTTAAAAATTTAAGCAAACATAAACATGACATAAACACCTTTAAAAATAAATAAACGAATATAAATAGAACATAAACACTTTTAAAAATTTTATTAATAAAAAATCTAAGTAAATTATGTCAATCGTTCTTGCTAGCGTTTTTTACGGAGATAATATTCTCCCCTAAAAAAATTGAGTAAAATATCCCAAATAAAACTTCAAGCTTTAGTTTGGACTAAGGCGTCAATCAACACATCTTTTGACCATACAACAAGCAATTTTCATATCAAATGATTGTACATAGTAAAAGTTAAAACTATGTAGCTCATTGTGTCAAGGTCTTAGTCTCACTTTGTATAACCCTTTTTATTTTAATAATTTAAAATTTTATTGTTTTTAATACTTTTAACACGGGTTTTGTGTCGTGTGACTGACAATAATTTATGAGTTAAACCCTTTACATTTTTTAATATATGTTATTTCTTTGAAGAATTTATAAACAAAGTATAAATGTATTGGACTATTCTAAAATTTCTCTCGCTTTCATCAAAATATTTGTAATGTCACACAAAATTAAGTTAAGACTGTAATAATCATATGGAACATAAAAATTTTAAGATTTAAATTTAAGTATTTTTTATACATTTTAATTTTTATTTCTTTCACGTTAGATTTATTATCATATCCTTAATCTTTAACATTATTTATATCTAAATTATAAGATTTTAATATATTTTCTAAAACTTGAAGGAAAAAAATTCTCCATTAGTATCATCAACTTGCAAGAATTAAAAAAAGAAAAAATCAATTCTCATCAGAATCTTGTTCATGGTCTTTTTTTTTTAGTGATTTTTTTGTCGACGATCGTTAATTATTTTATTGATTTTGTATATAAATAAAATATTTTTTTAATCAAGAATATCATTTGTAAGTTTTTCTTTTTTACTTTGTCAGTTTTATATTTTGTTTGCTTCTTTATAGTTTTTTTCGTTTGCTTTCATGATAGTATATTCATTTTTTTCACTATAATTTTAGTTTTCATTTTTTTCACTATAATTTTAGTTTGTTTTTATGATAATGTTGTCTGATTTTAGCAGTTTAACATTCGTATGGTAAATATCATCAAGTATTATTAGCAATGAAGATCAATTATCTGTGAAACTTTTGATTTTTTTATGTGATTTTACAGATTTACCAAATTCAAGTACGAAAAATTTATTTTCTTCTTAGAGTACTCTGATCAAAGTAGTAGTTCTGTTGAATTTATATTAAAAGATTATTAGATTTTTGTAAGTAATAGAATTTATATTTTAATGTCTTTCGTATCTTAAAATTTTAATTGTTTTATTTTTATATATTAAAAATTTTAATATTTATGATGTGATTTTTTTTTTAACTTTTTCACTTCTAATATAAATCTAGTTAAAAAAAACTAAATAAAGTAGAAAAAATAGATAACTTGTTATAAAAATGTATCATCAATCAATTTAAAACCACTGGCTAGATGAGATCAATAAATCAATTTATAAAAAAATAAATATAAAATAATTTAAATAATTTAAAATCATAAAACATAAAATAAATAAATAACTTACAATTAAGTGTATGGAGTTTCTTCTAGGGGTGAGTATTTGATCATGTCGAGTCGAGTCGAGTTAAAAAATTTTGAGTTATTCGAGTTGAAGAATCATATTTTATAACTCAAATTTTATTTAAAAAAATTTCGGTTCGAGTCAAATTTTTGAGTTCTTATAAATATTTAATTTTAATTATTTATCATGTTATAGTATGATTTGATTCTAATTTAAACAATTTTCTTTAATCACATAAAATATGTATATATATATTTTCATATGTAGCAATATTTATTTATACTTTTATATATCAGTGTATATATATCATAAAAAATTGATAGGTTTGTCTCAAACTTAAAAATTAATCTTTTAATTATTAAAAATTTTGATTTATTCAAATTTTTATTTTATAACTCAAACTTTATTTGAAATTTTTTCAAATCGAGTTAAAACAATTCAAATATTTTAACCTCTAGTCGAGTCGAATTTTACTCACTGTTTTTTTAGTGAGAGAGGTTAGATTAATTGAGATATTTAAAAGAATTTCACTAGCAATCGTATCAAAGAATTGTGTAGTATGAGATTATAAAATAAAATTACGTATTTTTTTAGTTAGTTATATATATACCAAAAATAAAATTATTAAAATACTTAATTGATACAATATATCTCAAATACTTAATTATTTTTTTTAGGTAGTTATATATATACCAAAAATTATTATTTATTATATATATATATAATTATATATAAATTTATATTTTTAAATATATAATTTAATTTAAATTTTATCTATTTTTAATTTATTTTAGGATTATATAAAATCGTACTTATTGTGTTTATTTAAAATTTTATTATAAATATACACATATTTTATAAATAAAAAAATTAAATCTGAATTTTTTAAAATAAATATTATTTATTTTTAATTGAAATTACTTGTTGGTTTCATAAACCTTTTATTCTTTATAGTTATATTTTTTATTTAAATTTTATAACTTATTCGCATGTTATTCATTTTTTCAATCTCAATGCAATAAGTATATTAATAGAAAAACGAATAATATTATATTATAAAAATTAAAAATATAAATTTTCTTATAATCGATTTTAAATTATTAAAAAAATATTTCAATTTTTTTACATCACATTAATTGTAAAGTTCTCCCGGTGATTGAGGGCAGTGTAGGCCTGTACAGCTTTGTTAGGACAATGCAGGCCCCACCAGCTCCACGTGTGCACATGGCTGTGTTAGACTATTTCCTCTCCGATATGTGTTGGCGCGCGTGCACCACCACACCCTACCTCTGCTCCCCCACGTGAAGTTTGTGGAACTGAAACACAGTACAATCACACTAATGGAAAATAGGTGAGCATTCAGTTAATTCGGTTAGTGGTCGAATTAAATTAATTAAGATTAAATTAATTTAAATTTTTAATATTTTAATTGTTAATCAAATCGAATTTTATTTAACTGAATTAACTGAACCAAAATTATTTTGGTTATTAGTCGAATTAACCAAATTAATCCAAATTTATTATAAATTTTGATTAAATTACATAATAGATCACTAAATTAAGCTAAAATAATTTTTTAATCACTAACCTTTTATTTTATACTAATTTAATATAAAAATTATTGACTATTTTATAATATAAAAAATTAGTGAACATTTATAATATTTTAAAAGTTAAATGATTAAAAATAAATATATATAATATTTAATATATATAATTTCATTTATTTCGGTTAATTCGATTAATTAATCGATTTTGAACCGAATTAATCGATAACCGAATTATCAAAATAATTAATCGTTAACCGGATTTATCAAAAAATTAACCAACCAAATTAACCGAAATAATTTCGGTTCGATCGGTTAACTAAATTAACCGAACCGAATGCACACCCTAGGAGAACGTTAATGTTATTATTTATTTGATTTGATTTTAGAACATATATTAATAATAAATAATTCTTAACATAATTTATTTGAATAAATAAAATGAATATATATTTATTTTATTATTTATGTTTTAAATTTTAACATATATTAATATTTTTTGTTTTTATTTAAATATTATATTTAATTTTTTATTCGTCCAGTTTTTAAGATTTCGTATTGATTAATCTAGATTAACCCCGTCACATATTTAGTTTCTGGGTAAATTTTCCAATAAATTTTTTTCATACGCTTCTCGAACTCGAGATTTATTTAAACAAAATCAAACTATTTGCTACTACCGACTCCTATTGGTATTTCTTTATATTTTTAATGCATCATATTTTTTTTAATTCTAAATATATTAATAAACTCTGGTCATATTTACAAAAAATAAATGAATTTTAAAAATAATTAAATAAATTAATAAATATCATTTATAATGGAAAAACATACCTTACTTTAATAGAAATATTAAATTTAAACAATAAATAACGGACATAAATTTCGAATATATTTATAAACACATGAAATAAATAAATATGAATTTTCTTTTTCCTCCCTATTACTGCAGTACAGGTCTGTAGTAACCTTGTGAATGAATCCATTTTAAGAGTTTTGTTTGTATTCATAAGAAGTTTCAAATGTTAGGTTTGACATTACACATCATGGGACACTTTAGTTGTATTTTATTAAGAATTATTTATATTTAAATAAATATATTTAACTGATTGATCAAATTATTTATTATTATTTTTATATTTTTTTAAATTATAAATTTATTATGAGCATATTTTTTTGTTATAATTGTCAAAGAGTTATCACATTTCAATATATATGACATAAACCTTTAAACATTACTCCCTTTTTTTCTTTCTTCTGAAAGTCGTTTATTTTTTCTTTTTTTAAGAGTCGTTTATTTTCTTTTCTCTTTCTTCTGAGAGTTGTTTATTTTTTTTTTCATAATCGATAAATAATAAAGTTTGTTTTAGTATTGATCATCAACTTTTTGATATTTTATTTTTTTATTTTATATATTTAGTTATTGTTTTTATATTTTATTTTTTAAAATTTTTTATCTGCTTTTATGACACGTTTTTTATACTTTGTGGTACGTTTTTCTTATGCAGTGTGTCACGTTCTTATCCCACACTATGTCTACCGTTGTGTAGTTATGACGTTTGGTTCTCATTTACAATTTGTAAGTGATCTTTAATAGTTTAATTCTTTTGTGGTTCATTTATAAATACAATTAGATCTATTTTGTGAAACATTTTTTAAAATTATCGGTTTTGCTCAATATTCATACTTCAATCCTAAAATGTATAGGTGGATAGAAAAAAAATCTTATTCCATACATTTATTTCTCAAATATTTTATCTATATCACTGATTTGCATCCGATCTAACATTTTGGTTTTCTATTTAATTTATTATAATTTTATTATTTTTCTACTATAATTTTATTTTTAAAAATTATTTACTATTTTAGTTTGTAATAAAATTTATTTAAAAACTATTCATAAATCCCAAACATGATATATCTATATACATATATAATATCCCTTAGGGTTTATGCGGTGGGCCTTGCTCTTGCATTCCATGTGCTTGCATGTGCTGTGCTCTTTCTTTCTCTCTTAGGCCCCCACTCCTTTCCTTCTAGGAAATAAATGGCCTGCTTCTCTTTCCCACTCCCCTCTCTCTCTGTATATATGTATATGTATATATATACACACTCACACACACAAGTGTCTGTGTTTCTGAACATCAGGCTCAGATTCTGATACACTTTCTTCGATCTGTCGAGCTTCGAGCAAAGCTGCAAAGGTACGTTCTTCTGGACTGATGCACCTCTTTGTTGACCTATGCTTCTGGTCTAATGCACTTTTATTACACGATGCCTTCCCTGCACTAAACACCATCTTTTTCTGTAGGAGATGATTCCTTGTAGTTCACTCAAGCAAGAATTTCTCAAGAAATGGATAATCTGTCTCCAAAGATGCAACTCTTCGGACAAGGATATGAGCATCTTGGAAAGGAAAAAGGCTATCAAGTTGTCAGCAGATGTAGCCATGGCTGCTGCTAGAAACGGTGCGACTTGCTGGAGTCGAGCCCTCATTGCTGCCGATGCGGGAAAACATCTAGTTTCGAGTTCGGTGGAGTACAGAAACAAGAGGATCAGAATTAGCAAGAGGATCGTTAAAAGGAGTTGCAGGTTAAGAAGAAGAAGACGATCGAAATGTGCAGGCCGAGTGGCTCGAGCAAGGTCTATTTCGAAAGGGTTAGTTAGGCAAAGGACCCGGGTTTTGAAAAGTTTAATCCCCGGCGGGGAATCTATGAATGAAGCTTCCTTGGTTGAGGAAACTTTAGACTATATCATGTCTCTCCGAGCTCAGGTCGACGGAATGCGGTGTCTTGTCCGTGCGTCGGAGCTGAGCCGGTGAACCATAATGAAGGGCAACCACGGTTGCTTTGCTTTATCTTTATTTCCCTTTTTTAATTCTCTCTTTTTTGAGGTCCAACGCCTATTCTAGCTTGCTAGATAAATGGAAATGGGAGGCTGGCGGGAACTGTGGAGGCATGCATGTGAAATATATATATATATATAAAAGATAATATCAAGTTATATAGTTGAGTTTTACGCTAATTTATATCGAGCGAAATGAATGAGGTTAACAGTAAAAAAAATAAAAATTATTATTTAAAAAAATTTAAAAAATAATCTTAATCATTTATTACCAGTATAAATCGATCGTAGCCCAATATACAGAGATCTTTTAAGTTATTGATTTACTATATATCATGAGTGAATCAAATGGTGATAGGTTTTCATCTAATCAAATTTAAAAGAAGGTTATACACTATTTTTTCGATTTCAATTTCAATTAAATAGTTATTTGTTGATTTTTTTTCATGTAATATTAGGAAGAATAATTTTCGTAAGACATGTGATATAAATTAATTCAAACCAACACTTTAAACTCATAATTTCAGAGAAAAATGTGTATTCTTATTAAATAACTTTTAAAGTGAAAATTTAAGTGTTATGATTTTAAAACTCAAAATCGACAAATTTAGAGCACCATGAAATATTTTTTGTGTAAATATTTTTTTAACGAGTGTCTCAAGGCACTGAACATTATGTTATTCGACCTCTTTCCTTTTCCTTTTTCTTCGACATATATTAGGAGACAAATGACAATGATTTTGGTTGACTCTTACGATTTACGAATCGATATGAATTCTAACGAACAAAGTTAATATTTAATACATCGATAACGTATAATTTTTATATTTCTATACATGTTACACATCATTATAAAATTTTAAGACAAATCTTACCATTGAATGGTGAAAGAAAAACATAGGAGTACTAGATGGAATGATCATTTTCAGCACGAGGAGAAAGACAGAGACAGGAGGGGGATGAGTATTTCTTAAACAGCTTTGTCATTCTTTGTTCGCTTGCTTTCTGCAGGTCAACAAAAACTTGTAATAATTGAGGGACAATTGTAAGAAAAAAAAGTGAAAAGTTGTAAAAAAAAACTGTGCTCTCTCGTTTTTATTTAAGTTAAATTCAAGCTCAAATTAAATATTAATTGAACTTTAATAGAATTAAAGTCAAATAATTTACGATTTATCTTATTTCGTTTATAAACTTATCAACAACTAAATACACATAATGTCCTCGTGTATCATACATTAGTGTTGGATGAAAGTATTTCAAGTAAAATGAAGAGGAAAAACTACACAACATAACACATTCTACGATAAAAAAAAATTATTAATAAAAAATAAAAATATATATAAAATATAAAAAAAATTAAATTTTTAAGGGTACGATTGCACTCTAATACTTTAAGTTTATTCCTAATTATAATATAAAAACTTGTATAGTTACATAATTTTTTATTTAAAATAAAATTTATACATATTTTTATTAATTAGTAAAAATTTTAGTTTTACATAAATTATTATTTATTCTTACATATTTTTTATACAATTAATAAAAACTAATATAGGATCGAAGTTAACCTAAAATTCTAGGTCTGGTTGTAAAACCGAACCAAACCGAGGTATTGTAGTTCATAAATTTACGAATCGTGGTTAACTACAGTTAACCGAATTAAATCAAATTTGATTTTTTAATTAATTTTTACTAATTTTTATAACGAAAAAATATATATTTTATATTTAAAATACTATAAATATATTTTTATTTAAAAATAAATTTAAATAAATATTTATAAAAAATATCTTAAAATATTTATCTTTTAATGTTTAAAAGTTATAAAATAAAGCTATTTTATCAAGATAAAATATATTTTTTATAAATTAACGTTAAAATAAAAAACCAAAATTAATCAAACCAAAAATCAATAATTATTAAAATAGCTTACCAAATTAAAACAAAATCAAATCGAATACACCCTATAAAATACTTATACTTTTGTTGCTCTTGAAATGGTACAGCTACATGTCCGACGTTGATCCTCAAAATCTGTGCACCGAAAAACAGCTACGACACGATTTGATTGATGTTAGCTTATAAATTTTTTATTTTTAATTTATTCAATTTAAAGGGGTGCAGGTTGAAATTGTGATCCTATTTTAATAAAAATTTATACAATATTGATAATAATTTATAGAGAGTTAATTTTTTTATTAATTTAGTAAAAAAAATTATATAAATTTTATTTAAAATAAAAATTCATATTAATTTTAAATTTGTGTATAACTATTTTATTTTAACCATACTATTGAAGTGAATGAAATTCGATTCGATTAAAAAAATTAATAATTTGATTCAACTTAATATCAAAATACTTGATTTAAAGTTTTATAAATTTAATTTTACTTGAATTTTTTTTAAATAAAGTTCGAGTTGTAAAATAGATACAAATAACATGAATAATTCAAAAATTTTAATAATTAAATAATTTATTTTTAAGTTTAAGATGAGTCTCTCAATTTTTATGGTATATATATATATATATTGATATAAAAATATAAAGAAATATTATCACATGTGAATAAATATAAAGAAATATATATATACATATTTATATGATTAGAGAAAGTCATTTAAATTATAATCAAATCGTACTATAACAAAATAAATAATTACAATTAAATATTTATAAAAATTTAAAAATTCAAATGAAAATAAATAAATAAAATTTAAATAATTAAATAAAAATCGTTAAATAAAATAAATTAATTTTTTTAATTTAATTCGACTCGATTCGATAGTAGATACCGGCAGCACTTGCCCCATCCAAATCGCAATTACTTCTACTTGAAAATTTTCGGCTGACTTTTTACTCGCTAAGTGTGAAGCAATTAATAAGATAAAAAGTCTGTCTTCATATTTCATGGCTACTTTTTGACTGGGATTTCTTAATTTCACATTTATGCCTAATTCAAAACATTAATTGCAAAGGAAGAATTTAGCTCACACAATTTTTTATTTGTTTTCATCAATGTGAAATATAAGATAATTTGATTTATTAGAGAGATATCTGGTTTAATGATAAAATATATTATATTTTAAAAAATTAAATTTGAATTTTAAATATCGAACATAAAATGAATATAAAAAATATATAATAAATAAATACTATTATATAATCACACAAGTATATAAAAAAGATTAATTCGTTTTAAGTCTTCTTTTCTTGGATTTTTGTATGATAATTTTTATAGTATCTGTCTAGAATTAACACAAATAATTATATATATGATTTGATTTAGTTTAGTTTAATTATACACAAAAAACTTTAGTTTTGATGTATTTATATATGATTAAAAGTAAATACAACAGTTTATATTCTTATTTGATTTTTTTTATAGATTTAAACATAAAATTATGCTATAACGATGGTAATTATAGTAAATACAACAGTTTATGTTCTTATTGGATTTTTTATATAATATTACACATTTGACTAAAATTGATATATTTATTAGTGTTGGGTATATTATATTTTTCATTTTTCTTCCAAAAATAATTTAAATTTTAAAAATAATATTATTAAAAAATTTACAAATGTAAACATAAATAGTAAAACAAACATCTTAAAAAATTATATGTATTTAGACTTTGTTTGTCATTAAAGTTCTATATTCAGGTTTAGAGGTGTCATTCGGTCGGTGGTCAAACCGAATTAACCAAAATCGAATTAACCGAAATTTTTAAAATTTTAACTGTTAACCGAATCGAATTTTTTTAGTGAAATTAATCGAACTAACCAAAGTTATTATAAATTTTGGTTAAATTACATAATAGGTCACTAAATTATGCTAAAATATTTTTAGTCACTAAACTTTCATTTTCTGCTAATTTAATAAAACTTTAGTGACCATTTTATAATTTTTTAAAAGTTAAATGACTAAAAATAATTTATATAATATATATAATATTTAATATATAATAATTTTGGTTAATTCGATTAATTAACCGATTTCGTAAAGAAATAAACGATAACAGAATTTTCAAAAAAAATAATCGTTAACCGAATTTATCAAAAATTAACCAATCGAATTAATCGAAATAATTTAGATTTGGTCGGTTAATTCGGCTAAAACCAAATAATGCACACCCGTAATGAGATTCATAAACAAACTATCGTTTGTAGAAATCAAAAACTTTAAATATTTCGGAATGATCATTTAAAAATCGATTAATAAATAAATATTTAAAATCAAATCTAAATTATTTACAATTATTATTAGCAATAGACATCCATTTAATTCCTCCCATAATAACAACGAAAATACACCATCTTCATATTTATCTCCAATGTTATATTTTACCTTTTTAACCCTTGATGATTCCTTGTCTTCCAAATTAGTCGTTGAGATTTGAAAATGGATTTTAGTTCATTGGGATTGCATGCAATAAGTGTTGATTAGAGACATGTTTTCAAAGCTGGTAATAATTCAGAATCATTTGACTTCGTAATGGTTTATATGAACAAGAAGCAGCAGCTTCAGTAATTATCTTCATTGATCTATATCAGCAGTCATCTAAACATAAAAATGAGGTCTAAAATAGAATTAAAAATAATAAATTATTATATTTATTAAAAAATTCAAAATAATATTTTTTAATAACATTTTAAGTTATTTTTTATATTATTGAACTACTAAAATTTAAATTTAACATATATTAAAATTATAAACTTATAATATTTTAGTACTAAATTTTAGTTTAGGCTTTAATTATATTATTAGATCATTACAATTGATGATATGGATAAATATTAATGGTTTACGTGGAATGATGTAGAAAGATTTTAATGTCTCGGTGGTATAATTGAAGTATAAACTAAAATTCATAGTTAAAATTATATCAATTTTTAATTCAATAGAATAACTGATATTAATCATAAAATTCAGTGATATCCGATATATTTTAGCCTATAATTTTATGTAATGACACATCATCTGATTATCATTAACCATATATTTTTTTGGTGCGAGTATATTAAAAGTTATTGTATTACATCTAAAAATTTATTTTAATCGATTTATATATAATAAAAAGAGATTTTAATATCGTACGTTTAAAGAGTTTATTTTTGGGTGAAACCATGTAATAATGTACATGTAATTTTTTTTTTTTAAATAAGAGGTCTCTCCTAAAAATGAATGCGAGAATTTATATTAGTAGAGTAAACTTTTATATTTAACAAAATTATATATAAATTTAAAAATTTGAGATGTATGAAATTAATCTATCAATATAAATAATTTTTAAAGTTTCATATAAAAAAATAAAAAATTTAAAAATATATATATATAACTGCCTCCTAACATATCTCGAACCATCTTTATTCTTCAATCTATGATGCAAATATATCCAGTGATACTTTGATCACAATAATCTATTTGTCTTGGATTAAATAATCAAAATTTGTTTTAAAATTATTAGAGGATAGTGTGATTAGTCTAAGAAAATAAAATTATTATTTTAACGAACAAAATAAATAATAAAATGATATAAAATAAAATAAATATTTCAGATCAAACGGATTTTGAAAATAATAAATAAGAATTGTGTTGAGGCCTGCACGAACACAGTTTTCTTAAGACATATTTTCTGTCACTCCTGATTTGCTCGAGTTTAATGATAGTCTATATCTCAAGATACATCAACAAGAGGAGCTTCAATGGTAGTCTGTTCGTCTGACTATGTTTAAAAACTGAGAGTTTCATTTTTATTTATAGAAAAAAAATTAGGTCAAAATTAGTGAGAGTTTCAATCCGAATTAAATTCAAATTTACTATGAATAGTCAATTTTATTTTATCTAATATTCTTAAGTTGCATTTAAGTAAAATACAAATTCTTCTCGAATATTAAAAAAAGATAAATAATTTAAAGAAAAATTTCATCACGAGTAAAATATTCGCAAGCTCACAAAAGGCTCAATCAATCCAAACATTTGCATCACCCACGTCGTGCACCCCAACCCAAAAGTCAAGTCATTTAACAATAATTATATGGGTAAATGTATATAAACACTTTTCACTTCAATTATCTCATCCATATGAGATAATGGGGTTTCATTTCCTTATTTTATTCAAGACCTTCTTACTTTGAGCATTAATTTCTCATTCATCACTCAACCATTTTGAGCATATGAGATACTATTGTAAAGATCTCATGAAGTAGAATAAGAAACAATAAATTTCTTATTCGAATCTTCATCTTTACTATTTCAAAATATGACTCAAAGTTGGTCACTTCTCACTGTTTTTTCCAACATAATGTTTATGTTTTTAATGTTAAATCTCATTCATCCATTTCACTTATCAAATGATCATGACTGTGTAACTTGATCTCATCCTTATATATTCCCCTATAGATGAGATCAAATTGCACCTTTAAATTTTATACTAATTTATGACTATTGGATAATTGAAATGAATAACTAAGATTAACAGCAAAAAGACGTGAAGATTGTCACTTAAAAAAATAATAAAATAATCTTATACATTTATTACCATCATTTAACGATTCAAAATTAATATAAAGCTCCTTAAATTTTATACGATATAAATTGATTCTAATCTATTCTCCTAAATAATTTATTAAATGCGAGTAAAGTCCTTCAAAATTGCTGGTTGCACACTCTCCCATTTGATTACAAACTAATAACCCTTCTGGTTCACCTCTAGACGTGACTGTAGATTCATAACATTACCTTTTTCCTCAAGGTTGAATCCAGAAAATTCTTCCAACAATTCATCATATGTTCACATAACTTCACAAATTCATATGCAAACGTTGGTATTGCTTCATTCCCCAAGTTTGCAGCATATGTTTGCTGCAACTTGGTCCATAAAGACATGACCAAGTTAACATCAAGAGGTGGGGATACTTGGCGTCTACAATTAGGGGCGTAAATGAGCCAAGTCGAGTTTGAGTATTGTTAAATTTGTCTCGTTATGATTTCGAGTCGAGTTCCAGCCTGAGTAATTTTTAATGAGTCAAAGAAATTTTAAGCTCAACTTGGCTCATTAAGAACTCGAATAGAGTTTGAGTTTAATTCAAGCTCAATCGATTCAAGTGTTAACCGATCTTTGATTGTATCGGAATCGAGTAGCTCGTCATCTATCATGTCTCATTTAAAGTCTTGTCAAGAATAAACTTTGATACACAAGTTTTGTAAACTCAAACTTGTTAATTTTAAGGTTTAGAGCAATTGTTTAGAGTTTAGAGGTTTAAGTTCTTGGGTTTAGAATTTAGATTTTAGGGTTTAAACTTTAGTTTAAGATTTATATTTTAAGGTTTTAAGTTTAATAATTTAAATTTTAAATTAACAAAAATAAAAAAATATATATTATATTTTTAAGTAGTTCACGAGCTTTTCGAGTCAGGTATTAAATAGCTCGGTTTGATAAAAACTCAAGTTAAGTTTAAACTTGAATTGATCCAACCGAATCAAACTCTAATAATACCTCACAATTTACCCGGTTTCGTTTACAACCCTATCTACGGTGTCTATTCAACTAATTATCCCGTTTGTCTGACATGATCCCAACATCTTTGCAGCTTATTTGTGTGAGTAAATTGAGATTAATCTGTTCTTCTCAACAGCTCATCTCAGCTATAGAAGTGGGTACTATATAATAATAATAATTTAGATGAGATTCGCATAACGTAAAATTTTAAAAAAAAATTATATTTTTTAATTATTAGATAAAAAATAAATTGATAGATGAGAATTAGGATAAAAAATATAAATATTATTATAAAAGATAAAAAAATAATCTTAATTATTTATTATAATCATCTTACGATCTAAAAAAGTATAAAAGTAATAAAAAATTTACATTAGCCACCACACTATAAAACTCGTCAATTAGGTCATTAGACTTTTTAAATAAACTTATTTTGATTATCATTGTTAAAATCTTAACGGATAAGAGACATAGAGATGATGTGACAGTTAATAAAAATTTATAAAATTATACATTTGCTCTATGTTATTTATCTATTATATCAATTTGATTCTAATTTTATGTTAATTAAATAAAATTAATCATTCAATTAGATGATATGTGTCATCACTCGATTGGTTAATTAATTTTATTTATTTAATGTTTAATATATTTGTTTTAAAGTAAATTCACACCTCTTTCTCGCATCTAATTAAGTAGTGGATAATTACTTGAAAGTAGAAGTGACAATCGAATTGTTCAATTTGGGTTTAATTTGAGTCATTTTAATTTGGGTTACTATCAATTTATGTTCGATTCGAATCAGATTATATTTGAATCAAATTTAGTTGCATTATTTTTTTATCCTCTACGAATAACATTATTCAATCCCAAATAGATAAAAAATAATTAATTTTGTATAATTAAAATTATTTTTATTGTTTTTCTAGTTTTTAAAACTTTGTCTTGATCAATTCAAATCGATTCGTGTGATACAGCTAACTTAAGTTGATGAATTTTTTTAATATTTTTTGTATATAAAAATATTTAAATTTATAACATATTTAAACGATATTAAATTATTTATCACTTATATCTAACCCGAAATCAATTTCTTCTATGTCCATTTTCTGAAAACCGACGTGTCTATCCTACATAAAAGCCCAGTCTCTAACACACTTGCAAATAAAGCCCATTAAAAATAAAATAGAAAAATAAAACCCAGTAAACGTATATGAGGAGAAAATTTTGATCAATGTTTGCATTAAAAAAAGTTTTTTCTTCAATTTTATAAGAAATAAAATTAAAAAATATTTAAAAATAACAACAAATGGGTTGAGGCAAGTTTTTTTATCGATCCCAAATTCGACATGAAAATAAAAAAAATTAAATATTTTTTAATGGTAGTTTATCTTTTATTGGTAAATTTTAAAGTGAGACAGGTGAAAATAAAATAAAATTAAAATATAATTTAAATTATTATAAAAATTATAAAAATTTCAATATAAATTAAAAATTTAAAAATTTAAAATATAAAAATTTTAGTATATATAAAAAAACTAATATCAAAATATTTATAAATTTAATTATATAAAAAAAAACCTTTACAATAAATATCATCCACTAAA
This sequence comes from Abelmoschus esculentus, assembly GCA_035048815.1. Classification (NCBI taxonomy): domain Eukaryota; kingdom Viridiplantae; phylum Streptophyta; class Magnoliopsida; order Malvales; family Malvaceae; genus Abelmoschus; species Abelmoschus esculentus. The sequence goes on along the minus strand of JAUCBN010000035.1, from coordinate 14,080,996 downwards.
ATTAAATATACGATCAAAACCTTAAAAACTAAAAAAATAATTAACTTTTTTATAAATTTTATAACAACTGCTATTTACGCTTTATTTTAATCTCATTTCCCGTTAAAACCACTATCTTTCCTTTTGTAGCTAAAAATAAAACTTTGGCCATTCTCCTTTTCATTACAAAATATCTCAAAGCACTCTTTTCAAAAAAAATCTTCTCTTTTTGCCACTTATTGCCATTTGCCTGCCATGCCGCCACCTTCCCTTGACTCCGCCCGCGGCGGTTTATCACCGCCAAAACCAAAGGAGAAATTACTGTCTTTGTTCCTGAAAGCCATTATCATGATGTTTCTCATCTCTTTCTTCTTCCTCCTCGTCCCTCTAGCCTCTTTCTTCCTCCTGCTTTCTCTTCTCCTCCGCCCCCGCCCCCACCCCCATCCTCTTCATTCATCTGGGTTATCTTCTGAACAGCTCAAGAAACTTCCAAAATTCAGATTCTCCCAGAAACCAAAATCTACCCGATTGGAACCCGACTCTTGTGTTATTTGCTTGGATGGTTTCAGACAGGGGCAATGGTGTAGAAACCTCGTTGGGTGTGGCCACTTGTTTCATAGCAAGTGTTTGGATTCATGGTTAACCAAAACAGCGGCATGTCCGATTTGTAGAACAAGGGTTTCCTTGGACAGTGAAGATAAAAACATCTGGGGTTTTGACACAAGAAGAACAGGACAGACTTTCAGGGTTTGTTAAATTTGTAAGGGTTCCCTTCCTGTTATTTCTTCCAATTTTGGATTTTACACAAAATCATGTACAGTTCCTTTTCAATAATCAATGTGAAATCTTTATGCAATTTTAGTTTACATTTGCAATGAAAGTAGTGAACTTGTAATGATCTAATTGCTTGTTAGTTCTTCAGGACTGTGGAATAGAAGGTTGTTTGGTAGTTTAATTTGATTTGTTTACTATGAGGAGGATGATTCTTGGTTCTGGATTACTAACTTTGAAGTGTTATTTTAATAGATGGGATACAAAGAAGTAAAATTAAGTTGAATGAATTCGGTTTAAAATTCGATAATTAATTCGCCATTATCTAGTTCACTGATCTTGCATGAATGTGATCGAATATAAATCCGAAATGATAAGGTGGTTGTAACTCGATTTCGAAACTTTATACCAAGGTTACAGATAGATCTTTTAGCTTATAACATAGCGTAAGAGTGGTAGTAATAGTAGTAGCTCTTACATCACTCTCCCTAGTTTAGGAAACTCGGTCCCCGCGAGAGTAACTTTCACAACTTCAAAACTCATAACTCGTGCACTTATTGCCATTAGTAGTGTAGATTGCTTGCTAAGTACATTTCCGAAATGATAAGGAGGTTGTAACTTGATTTTGCAACTTTATACTAAGGTTACAAATAGATCTTTTAGCTTATAACATAGCATAAGAGTAAGTAGTAGTAGCTCTTTCATCACTCTCCCTAGTTTAGGAAACCCGAACCCCACGAGAGAACTTTCACAACTTCAAAACCCTTCACTCGTGTGCTCATCGGCATTAGTAGTGTAGATCGCTGGCTAAGTACATTAGTCGCAACATTAGACTTGCTTGCCTTTTATTTTACTGAGAAATTGAACTCATTGGTTGGAGCTCCTCTTGGCATTATATAGTCTTCGAGCCTTTTAACATTCCAATGTTTGTTGATTTGAATAAACCTTAAATTTTCGATAAATGAAAGTAATGTGTTTTTGGATTAATCTCAGTAAAAAAAAATCCCATAGGAATTCTCTTTTGAGGTGAGTTAGGTGTTCTTCCCTCGTCTAGGTAAACCAAGATGTCATCTAGGTAAACAAAAAAAAAGGTGTAAGGGACTTAATGTCCTTGGTGAGTCAGAAAGGCCAAAAGCTTCTTCTCGATTGATACAAACCGATAGAACATACCAAATGATCTATTCGTATCCTTTCTTCATTCGTATTGGAAATGATTATTTTGCTGAAGGAGATTCTATGTGTGTTTGTCAGTTTGAGATTTCAGCATGTTACATATACTGTAGCTCCATAATTGTTGTCTGTTTCATTTGTTTCCACAGGGAATGGAAGTTTTATTTGTCCGTCTTTCATGCTTAGTTTTGCTTCACAATTGTTCTAGTAGACTATTGACTATATAATTCATGTACTGAAAATTAGCTTCCGATTCGATGGACTGAACCAGTGTCTTTCTTGGTGTGCTGTGTTGGATTTGATAGGGTTAAGAGCTTGCAAGACAAATGGGAGTTAGTGGTTGTCCAAGTATATGCTCGGAAAGTCTGGATATTTTTGGATGTTTAAGTTCGCAAGTACTAACATGGAGGAGGAAGCAAAGAGTTTAAGTTGGCCACTAAGTGTCCTTGGGCTTGATACTTGATCCTCCTAGGTCGAGATGGCTTGATTGTCATTTTTTTTTTTGTTGTTCTAAATAGTTGCTCAAGCCTCAAAGTGTTTTTCGAGTCAAGTTCCTAACGTTTTCAAAATAATCATATCCTTAGATCATCAACCAAACGTAATAATAATAGATCATCAACCAGGCGGTTTTAGCCGATATTTATTTGTTTGGAATCCAACAAACAAAATAATAATAAATAAAATTTGTCAAAAAAGTAATAATGAATAAAGAATATCGATCGTGTATTATTTTACACACAAAAAAATTCTTTTGTAAAAAAATGTAAAGCGAAAATTATTAAAAATTTATTTATAGACGAAAACTATAATCTTATTTAAATTAATATAACATTTTATGAAGTTAAAAGATAAATTTGCAACCAAATTAATGTGACGTGTATGGATAATTGAGGATTCATTCAGCGTTATTTTTCTATTTATTTTTCTTAAATTTCGTTGAACATTTTTATTTTTAAATTTTGTAAAATATTTAATATTTTATTTTTAAATTTCATCGAACATTTAATTTTTTCTATTATTTTAATCTCACCCGTTGCTTCTAAAAAATTAGAAGTTTTAATTTTTTTAAAAGTAATTTTTTATCTAATTTTATATTTTAACAGTTTTCTCGAACGAAACTGAAATGCATGGAATTAGGAGTAAATAAAATTTGATTTGACTTAAAAAAATCGAATAACTCGATTCGTTTTGATTCCACTCAAAATTTTATAAACTCGAATAATTCGAAAAAAATTTAAAATAAAATTTGAGTTGTAAAACGGAAATTATAATAACTCAAAATATTTTAGTAATTAAAAGATTTATTTTTAAGTTCCAGACGAGTCCCTCAAATTTTTATAATATATATATGAAGAAATATTGTTACTCATGAAGATATATATATACACATAGCTTATATGATTAGTGAAAGTTGTTTAAATTACAATCAAATCGTATTATAACATAATAAATAATTATAATTAAATCTTTATAAAAATTCGAAACTCGATTTGACTCGACTCAAAATTTTTTTGGATAAAAGTTTTAATGATAAAATTAAATTCTTCAACTCAAAGTTTTTTTGATTTAACTCGATAGAACGTTCACTCAATGGGAATACCTATGACAGAGGAAAATTGTAACTCTGGTCCCCTAACATTTTCAATTTTGGCTTCTAAATATGTGCTCTATTTAGGGAAGTAAAAATCAATTTGATTCAAAATTTATTATTTTTAGATTTTTTTTCAATAAATCCAATTATTTGAATTAAATGATTTTTTTAAATATATTTGAGTCAAAATTAAATTTTATAATTTCAATGAATCAAATATAGAAACCGGCATTGCAATTGACCCGTCTCTATAAAATTAAAAAAAAAAAATCAAAACCTAAAATGAAACTATCTTGTCTTATTTGGATTTTAACGAGTTTTCATAATGTGATGTTAATATTGTTCTTAAAATGCACTTTTGAGAAGTGTTGTTACATTTTATAGTTTTAAATTTAAGTGTTTAATATTATTAAAAAAATATATTTTTAAGAATATATATAATTATTTTATAATATTATAAATTAAAATAATGTTTATTTAAATAATATTTGAATCCTTTAATATTATAATATATGAAATATATTAATTTAAATTATTATAATATATATTTATTATTAATTAATAGCTATAATTTTACCAATTAATGTATTCTATGAAAATATCTGAAAATTAACAAAAATTTCAATAAAATTTTAATTTAATCTTTGTAAAATATTAAAAATTTATAAATTATAAAATAAACAAATAACAAAATATAATCCAAGTTTTATTTTTTTAATTATAAAATTTAAAAAATTTAACCTTTATATTTAGGTTGGAAATACTTTTAATATACTTTTTTCATATAAATTATTTATCCAGTATTACTTTAGACTAAAAAATATGTTTCCTCTTAGAAATATTATTAGACGTGTGTCACGCCTAAAAAGAAGTAAGGAGATCTTAAGATATATAAACGGTAGTGCTGTACAACTTATTAGATATGTCTTTTAAGAAGAGAATAATGACCACGCGATAAGTAGTATTACGGTGACCCTTTAACTGCTCGATTTCACGCTGAGCGTTCAGGGTGAACAATTATAACAAGAAGACAATAATAAGAGTTGAAGTTCGTGACGAGAGCGTCACAAGGTTGAGTGAGAGAAAATGTCTCGCCTAAACAGAGACAAGAGACAAAGAACATTAGTCCCACTTTAAAAAAAGAAAAAAGATCTTGAAATATATAAACGGTGCCGTTGTAAAACTTATCAAACATATCTTTTAAAAAATAGTAATGACCCGTGAGACATGCTTTAATTATTTTATTAATAATAATAAAAGTAAATTTGATTAATTTAATTAATTCAAAATTTTTATTTAATTCGATCAAGGATAAACATTTAACTAAAAAGGTGGCCATTTATGTAGTTTTACTTTCACTTTTGAGTCTTTGGGCTGCTTGTTTTTGTATAAACTGTAGTTATTGACTTAGGTTGTCTCGTCTTTTTACCGACCAATTCGGTGTCTGAAATCTAACTGTACAAAAATGGAGCATTAAAAAAGGGAAAGAAAAAGATGGTAGAATTTTCAAACCAAATAACGACGACTCGTGACTTGCCAATTTGCCATGCTCTTCCCAACCATCAAAATTTACAAATCTTTATGTTTTCTCATGATCCCTTAGTTTACTTTTTCTTATAGTTTCAAAGATACTCAGAATTTGGGGGAAAACGAAGTCTGGGTATTAAAAAGATCAGTTTTTCTTTTTGGAATTTGGGGTATATGTTTGTTTAGGGTTTTGGAGATCCGATTCATTTGTTTCTTCTGCTTCTTTCTGGTAATGGAGCTGAAGAAGGACAAGCTTGTCAGGTGAGTAGTTTGCTGATTTCCCCCTTTTTGTTTACTGGTTGTTGCTGCTTTGGTAGCTTTTCTGGGTACTTTTTTTATTCCCTTTTTGTTTAAAAGATGCTGTTTGGTAGGTGGGAAAGTTCTGGTAACTTGGGGTTTTCGCCAGGGACTACAATAATTAGGAAAGGTTTAGTCTTTTACATTAGGGTGTTGTCTTTTTTGCCGGCAATTGGGACATTTTATTCAAGTGGAATTAGTAGAATTGGCTTTGTGTTTTCTTGGTAGCAGATCAAAATAAAACATTAATTCGATTTATCTCTTTGAATGACTTGCTGATAAGTGAAATTTTCCAGGAATCATGAAAATTTCCTTTTGTTTGTGAAAATGATTTCCAGTTGACCAATTGGTGGTGAAACTTGTTTGTTTCTAGGTTCTACTCTGATGAGAAACGACATAAAGAAACTCCATGGGTAATGAATGACCCATCATTCCTTGAAAAGTCGTCTTCGGGGTACAGGATTCCGTTTTCTTCGGTGCTAAAACCGGAGAATGGAATGGATGGAGGAAGAAATAGACTTCCGGAAATGGGGAAAATGGGAAGGTCAAAGTTTTCGCCGCAGGGAAATGAACTTTGGTACAAGAGAATTCTTGATCCAGGCAGTGAGATTGTGTTACGGTGGAACTGGGTTTTCATTATTTCATGTTTGGTGGCACTTTTCATTGACCCGTTGTACTTCTATTTGCCTGCCGTTGGAGGGGATGCTAAGTCCTCTTGTGTGCAGACGGATACAAACTTGAGAATTGTTGTTACCTGTTTTCGAACTGTTGCCGATATTTTTTATTTGTTGCACATAATTATAAAATTTAGAACAGGTTATGTTGCACCAAACTCAACAACTAGAGTGTTCGGAAGGGGTGAACTTGTAATGGACCCTGGGAAGATTGCACGGAGGTATCTTAGATCCGATTTCTTCATTGATTTCATTGCAACACTTCCTCTTCCTCAGGTATTTGTCCTAATACACAGCTTTTGTACTGATTAGTAAAATGCACGTCTGATTTCTAGTTTAATGCTTCAGTTGCTAAAGTTGAAAAAGATGAAATCTCAGTTTATTTATTTTTGCAGATAGTTATCTGGTTTATCATTCCGGCAACAAGAAGTCCTCGGACTGATCATAAAAACAATGCCCTTGCATTAATTGTTCTGATTCAGTACATTCCGAGGCTGTATTTGATTTTTCCTTTAAGTTCTCAAATTATTAAAGCTACCGGAGTTGTTACAAAGACGGCGTGGGCGGGTGCTGCTTACAACCTTCTCTTATACATGTTAGCTAGTCATGTATGTTGCCTTACTACTTCTACTGTTAGCCTTTTCTTTGCTTTTGTGTTTGCATTCGTATATTGCCCGATTTGACAATGATTGGCCGGGTGATTTTTCTTCTTGTTTTTGCCATTCATTTTCCTCCTCGTCCCTCAGCTAGTTTTTTACACAAAAAAGTTCATGTAGGTTGTAGGGGCAGCATGGTATGTGCTTTCTGTTGACAGGTATACCTCGTGCTGGAAGAAAATTTGCAGAAAGGAAATGGCTTCTCTCAGATGTGATCTGTCCTATTTAGATTGCGACACTTTTGGCCGTATTGATCGCAATAATTGGACAACGTTCACTGGTGTATTCCAGCAATGTGACCCAAAAAACACTATTGATTTCCAATATGGCATTTTTGAAGATGCAGTAAAAAAGAATGCCGTCTCCAAGGGCTTTATTGAGAAGTATTTCTATTGCTTGTGGTGGGGCTTACAGCAACTTAGGTATGCTTTTATTTACTTTATGGAAAATAATATTAATTTTCAATTCTTATTAGAATTGTCTTTATTCTCAGAATATACAGTGCATTTATTTGAGTGGTTTCCCGGTGGCCGATGAGTGCAATCAAACTGTTCAATTAGTAGATTTCGTTGGTTCACTTTCAAATTACAGTTTAAGTCCCGATACAGTAGCTGCATGCGATTTATGAACCACATTGTGTATGATACTGTGGTAATGTTGAGTCTAGTTCAGATATGCTTTATATGCAATCAAATGACATGCACCGAACATATTGCATATCGGGGTGTGTCCGATCACTACAACCTAAGATGTCAAGTGTTTACATTGTGTTCATGGAGACGCTATTCCTAGAATAGTAGACGCAAAGGTGTAAACCTTCCCCGTAAGACATGCTTCTGAGATGTCTACTGGTCACGTTTATGTTTCATTATGCTAGTTTGGAATTTGATCTGATGATTACGGGCAATCAAACACTCGTACCATATTATGTCGTTGGGTTTTTAATGCCTATTGTCATGGAATGATACTTTAGGTTCTTAAAGCATTCACACCACTTTTCTGTATTGTTTGCAGCTTTGCACAAAGTATTGCTTTATCTGATTTAATAATTAATGGTCGAATATGTCATTCCGTGAGCTTCTTGCATTTATTAATATTTATATGCCTTTTGTTTTCTTATCGTTTCAGTTCCTATGGCCAGAATTTGACAACAAGCACTTTTATCGGGGAGACGCTGTTTGCTATACTTATTTCTATCCTGGGTCTTGTTCTGTTTGCCCACTTGATTGGCAACATGCAGGTATAAAATATCGAGTTTTCCTTAAAAAAACTAATTTCATATACCGTTTCTAGTAACTCAAATGAAGTGGTTATGTTGTCCATCATCTCGATGCTGTGTTCATGAATGGATTTTTGTGTTTGTTCTCTCTCCATTAATTAATTTTATCTGTCAAAACCTTGTTGATGACATGGTACTTTCTTAAGTTAACAGTCTGATATTTTACATTTGTTTATGCGGTACAGACTTATTTGCAATCCCTCACAGTGAGATTAGAGGAATGGAGACTTAAGCGAAGGGACACCGAGGAGTGGATGAGCCATCGCCAACTCCCTGAAGATTTAAAACATCGTGTTAGGCGTTTTGTTCAGTATAAATGGCTTGCAACTCGTGGAGTTGATGAAGACACCATCTTGCAGGGTTTACCAGCTGATCTTCGTCGTGATATTCAACGCCACTTATGCTTGGACCTTGTTCGACGTGTATGCTGCTTTCCCGTGTCAATTTCTTTTCGAGTTTCAAACCACCCTTATTCGCTTTGTTATAGATGTTCCTACTTGAAAAACAAATCTTGATGGAAGATTTTCCTTTCTGTTTGCAGGTCCCTTTCTTCTCCCAAATGGATGATCAGCTGCTTGATGCAATATGCGAGCGCCTAGTATCATCCTTGAGCACCGAGGGTACTTATATTGTTCGTGAGGGTGACCCTGTTACAGAGATGCTCTTCATTATTAGAGGTCGATTAGAGAGTTCTACCACTAATGGTGGTCGAACTGGTTTCTTCAACTCGATCACGTTGAGACCTGGAGATTTTTGTGGAGAGGAGCTTCTTGCATGGGCTTTGCTACCGAAATCCACCATGAACTTGCCCTCTTCAACAAGAACAGTGAGAGCTTTAGTCGAGGTTGAAGCATTTGCGCTGCGTGCCGAAGATCTCAAGTTCGTGGCTAACCAGTTTAGACGGCTCCATAGCAAGAAACTCCAGCACACCTTCCGGTTCTACTCCTACCATTGGAGGACATGGGCAGCCTGCTTCATACAGGCTGCTTGGCGTCGGTACAAAAGAAGGATGGTGGAGAGCAGTCTGATGACAGAATCAATTGCTTCAGACGAGAAAGACGACGACGAGACAGAGCCAGAGGAAGAGAAAAATTTAACGCCATGCACCATTCCTTCTCAAGCAAAATTGAACCTCGGGGTCACGATATTAGCATCGAGGTTCGCAGCGAACACTAGGAGAGGAGCTCAAAAGATCAAAGATGTTGAGATGCCGAAATTACAGAAACCAGAGGAACCCGATTTTTCTACAGAACCTGACGACGACTGATCGAACCGTACACGTTATAATACACGTATATTTATCGGCCAAGCTTTTCTGCTCGCGGTCGAACACTTTCAAGTACAATAGCTGGTGAGCATGCACCACCTTCAAGCTTAACTTAGCCCTGGAAACCATACTATCTGCTCATCCACACCTTGAACAAATTTACTGGAGTTCATTAAATTTAACCTCCATGTGTTGGAGTCTCATCCCTCTGACTCTCCGTTTTAACTCGACACTGTAGTAATAATATTTACTTGGAACAGAGTTGAATGAGTTATGAATCTGAAGTTTTCATGTTATTTGTTGTATTAATGAAAATTACTTAATTAATAATATAATCTTGAATTTGTGATTGTAGCGGCGAACGATTTTTTTTTCTAGTGATTCTATTTGTGTCTTCGGGGATAGAGTCAGGAATCGGGTAAAAGTTGGGGATGAATTTATAAATAAATCTAAATTTTAAAATTTAAGTAGAGAGATAAAAATTAAAAAAAAAAGTTGGGGTGGGAAGTGATTGTAACCTTGTTAAAATATTAACACCAATATTTAATTAATGATTAATTAAAAGTTTATGTTTTTAGTTTAATTAATGGTTACGTTTATTAGTTTGAATTGATAGGTAATATATGTTAATTAAGTTTAACATTTATTAAACTCTTATATGTTTCCTATATAAAGAATATGCATACGTCCTTGTAATACACACTGAAAAAAAAATTAATAGTCTTTCTTCTTTCATTTGGTTATTATCTTTCATTTTCTGAATATTTTGAACTGTGAGGTATTCAACAATTGGTATCAGAAACCTCATTAAAGGTTATTTTGGTTGCTCGGTTAATACAAAATAGTGTGGTATATTGACGGTACATGTCTAGGAAAATTCTGACTAAGAAAGACTTGGTATTTTAGTGATCTAAGTGATCCACCTCTCTTTCTTGAGAGCTTACCTGATGTACGTTACACATACTTTCACTGGTAAATTTATTTTGGTAAAAATTATTTGTCGACACAATGACAGATCTACATGCTGTCGGCAGAATAAGGAAGCTTAACAACGATAATTATAATATATGGTCAACTTGCATAATACCATATATGCAAGGACATGACCTATGAGAGATTGTCAGTGGTAGTGAAAAAGAGCAATCAAAAGTAGATGATGCAAATGTCGTGCTAAGAAGATGATAGATAAAACAGGCAAGGCAATGTATGCCTTGAAGACAACAATGGAAAAAGGTATGATGAAGCATATTCGAGATGTCAAAACCCCAAATGAAGCTTGAGAAATATTTGCCAAGTTGTTTTATAAGAAGAACGATACAAAGCTCCAACTTCTAGAGAACAAGTTGTCTATAAAACAAGAAAATATGACGACTAAATAATACTTTCACAAAGTAAAGTTGTTATATCGGGAGATTTTTGAGTTGGATCCAGCAGCTCCTATTGGTGATACCAGGATAAAACGAATTATTGTCCATGGTCTAAAACCAGAGTTCATGAGTTTTGTTGTTGCTGTACAAGGATGGCAAACTCAGGCATCACTTGTAGAATTTGAAAATTTATTAGCTAGTTAAGAAGCATTGGCTAAACAAATGAGAGATGTCTCATTAAAAAATAAAGAAGAGGCACCCTATGTCAGCAAAGGCAAACGAAACTTCAAGTAACGTGATAACGGTGGATTCAATAGAAATCAAGGAGAAAAAATTTCTCGTGAAAGAAGAGGTTCTAAAAATTTCTCGTGAAAAGAATGATCATATGGACAAATCTTTTTGATCAAAGAAAAAATCTGTGGAGAGTAATGTTGTTACTTCCAATAATGAAGAAGAATGGGACACAGAAGCATTCTTTGTAGTAGAAAAGAAAAAGCTAGCTTTTACGATGATTATATTAGAAAAAATTGACTATGAGAATGATTGGATAGTTGACTACAGTTGTTCAAATCATATGACATCAAATAAAGAGTTATTTTCAGACTCAGGTACTCTCAAGAGAGAATTTCAATCTTCTGAAGTTTAATTTAGTTTTGATAAAACTGAAGTTGTCAATGACGCTGAAGAAGAAGATGCAACTCAAAATCCATGATAATCTGGTGTTCACCAATAATTGGTTGAAGATGGTGAGTCTAATGAAAGAGAAGAATCAACACGACTTAAAAGATCAACAAAGATCATAAAGTCAAATCCTAAATATGCTAATTCTGTTGTAGTAGAAAAAAATGATACAAAATATCCAAAAAACTTTGAATAACCTTCTAAAAAAGCAGAATGGATTGAAACAATGTGAAATGAGATTGATGCACTTGACCATAATCAAACTTGAGATCTTTTACTAAAACCAAGAGATGTAAAATCTATTTCTTGTAAATGAATCTACAAGATAAAATATCGCATAGATGAATTGATTGAGAGATACAATGCCTGATTGGTAGCTCGAGGATTCTCTCATAAATATGGGTTAGATTATGATGAAACATTTAATCCAATAGTAAAGCTTACAACTGTTCGAGTCCTATTAGCACTGGCAGCCAACAAGGATTGGAACTTAAGGCAAATGGATGTGAAGAATGTATTTTTACATGGGAAGCTAGATCGAGAGGTTTACATGGATCAATCGATTGATTTTTAAAGTCGAGATCATCCTAAGTATGTATGTAAGCTTCGAAAGGCGTTGTATGGGTTGAAGCAAGCACCTAGGACTTAGTATGAAAAAGTTGTTGAGTTTCTAACTCATAGAGGCTATTTTGTGTGGCTCCTTTAGATTCTAATTTTTTTCGTAAAAGCAATTGAAGGAAAACTAGCTATTGTGCTAGTATACGTGGATGATTTAATCATCACTATGATTTTGAGGATGAAATTCTTCGAACCAAGAAGAATTTATCAGTTCGCTTCTAAATAAAAGAATTGGGTCAACTCACACTTTTTGGTCTAGAGATTGATCACACCAAGGAAGGAATTTTTCTCCATCAAAGAAAGTATTCCTGTGATCTATTGAAAAAATTTGGAATACTCAATTGCAAGTCAATTTCTACACCAATGGAAGCAAATGCAAGAATCTGTGCTAATGAAGGAAAAAGTTTAGAAGATGATACGATGTACCAACAACTAATTGGTAGTTTTATCTACTTAACTTTAACAAGATCATATATTTCTTTTACAGTTGGTATTGTGAGTCGATACATAAAAAATTCAAAGAAGACTCATTTGGAAGCAGTTCGACAAATTTTAAGATATCTGAAAAGTATCATTGATCGTGGTATTTTGTACAAGAAATGTGCAGATTGTAAGCTAGCTTGCTATTGTGATGTTAATTATGCAAGTGACCATGATACCCGACGTTCAACTACAAGGTATGTGTTTTTACTTGGATCTGGAGTAATTTTCTGGTGTAATAAAAGACCCACAATTTTTTTATCAACCACCGAAGTTGAGTATCGTACAATGATAATGGCAGATCAAGAGGGTACTTGACTTTTGCAATTGTTGAAGAACTTGCATCAATAAGTGAAATTTTCAGTTACCTTATACGTTTAGCTGAGAATCCAGTTTTTCATGCAAGAACTAAACATGTGGAGGTACATTATCATTTTCTTAGAGAAAAAGTCTTGCAAGAAGAAATTGAGCTTGAACATATAAAGACAGAAGATCAAATGGCAGACATGTTCATAAAAGGCTTGAGTAATAATAAACTTGAAAACTTCTATTGTCAGCTCAACAAGAAAAGCAAAATGAAAGTTGATGTTGAGGGGGAGTGTTAAAATATCAACACCAACATCATTAATTAATATTTAATTAATTAATTAAAAGTTTATGTTTTTAGTTTAATTAATGGTTACGGTTTATTAGTTTTAATTGATAGGTAATAAATGTTAATTAAATTTAACATTTATTAAACTCTTCTCTGTTGCCTATATAAAGAATATGCATACGTCCTTGTAATATACACCTAAAAATATTAATAAAATCTTTCTTCTTCTATTTGATTGTTATCTTTCATTTTTTGAGTATTTTGGATCGTGGGGGTGTTCAACATCCCCTCTATCTATGTACATTCGTTTATGTGTGTCTTTATATTAAAATTTATGATTAAAGGTTAAATTTTTTAAAGTTTATAGTTTAAGATTTAAAAATTAAGATTAAAGTTTATTTTTTAATGCGAATACTTAATAAAAGTATCTAAAAGACAAAAGGTTTTTGCTTGCAGCAAATGGTAAAAAATTGAAAGAACTTAAGCATTGTGAAGTTTTTTTTTTTAAAAAAAAACTGAAGCAATGTGAAGTTAATAATATGATTGAAGCTTAAAATTAAGTTCTAATAAGAGGATGTTTGAACTTCAAAATTTGAGATTCCATATTATATTATATTTTAATTTAATTTATTATAATTTTAAATTTAAATTATATAAAATTGAATTGGGATTTATTAATAAATCAAACGATTAAGAATATTTATATTCGGTTTTAAAATTCAATATTTAACTTAAATCTACAAATATCTTTTTATTTAATAAAGAGATAAAATTGAATTGCACTTGTAAAAAAATAATTACACTACTAACACATCAATTAAACTGGTTTATTAAGTAGGAAAAAAACGTAGGTCTTTTACTTAACTTAAAATTTTAATTATAACTTTTTATCAATATTCACAAATTAAATATATATAATTAAGGATAAATAAAATTTGACTCTGATAAAATTAAATATTTGATTTGATTTGAGAAAAAATGATTTCTTTTAACTCGGTACGTAATTTTATAAACGTGATTTCACTTGAAAAAATTTCAATTACAGTTTAAATTATGAAATACAAATTCGAATAACTCAAAAATTTTAGTAATTAATTGATCAATTTTCATATTAAGTTAAGTCTGTTAATTATGTATGATATATAATGTATATGACGTGTAAAAATATGAATATATATATATCATATACATATAGAAATATGTATATGACTGTTATGTATATGCATATAGACATATTTATGTACAATTAAACTTGTACAGAAATTAAAAAACCTGAATCGATTCGTCTCGAATTCAAAATTTTTAAATAAAATTTAAATCATAAAATAGATTTATAATCTTATATAAATTAATTTTTTTGACTTGACTCTATCTGATGCTTAACCTATTTATAATCACATATTTTATCCGCTCCTTTTTAAGTTATATATATATTTATAAAGAGTTCTTATAAAGTACATTTAAAATATAAAAAAATCATTAAAAAAAAGCGTTCATGTACATGAAGAAAAGCCTGATCGGCCCAAATTTAATTAAAAAACTCTGCCTAATCTTTTGTTTTTCAGGTGTAGCCAACAAAGAACCGTCGGATTAAATTTTGATCCAATAATCTAGATTACACGCGAGAATCCTAGCCCTCTTCTGATGCAGTGTCACACAACCTTCTGTCGTTGGATCTAGTCACGATCCAACGTTTTAAATTGTACAAGAAGGTCACACAAATTGATATTCGAACGTAAAGATCATATGTTTGACGTTTAAGTTATCACTAAACCGTTTATCTTTCCTGAATTCGATTATGACCATTGCGCTCTATTATCTTCGTCGTCAATTTTTCTTCTCGCACTTCGCTCATTCGGATGTGTTTTTCAAGTAAAAACCATAAAAAAAAAATCACAGCATAGAGAAAATGAGAGTCGAGTTGATCCATTTGCCAAGGATGAAGAAATGATTTTTCTTTGGGTAAATTACATAAAAAAACACTTAACTATATAGGATTAATGTTGAAATGATCAATATTATTTGAAAAGCGGCAAATATACTATTTAATTATTAAAAGAATTTTGATATAGTTACCCATTGTTAAAAATTAACAGAGTGATGATATAACAGTTAAAAATAAAGGTATAAATACATATTTAGTCCATGTTATTTTTATTTTTAAAATTTAATCATAATTTTATTTTAAAAAAAATATGCAAATAACATAGACTAAATATATAATTATACAATTTTATTTTTAACCCTCATGTCATCATTCCGTTAATTTTTAACGACCAGTAGCTATATTAGACTAATTTTAATAATTAAATAGTAAAGAATATTGACCATTTCGACATTAAACTTATAGTTAGGTGTTTTTTATGTAGTTTACCCTTTTAAATTAGTTTTTATTCAATTCGGTCCTTGTTTGATTTTATATATACTAGCCATTGTTTTCATCATTAATCTGAAATATTTAAACCTTAAAATTTTAGTTAGAATCTTCTTAGTGTTGACTTTTTTAATTAAGATCTTTTAGGTTAAATAATTAGATTCCTAGTTTAGGATTCTTTAAATTAATGTCAAATTATCTTAGTTTGATCATTAATTTGATGTCATAATTATAAAACAATACCTAGGTTAGATTCTAAATTCATAAACTACACTTTAAATTTAAAGTAAATAATTAGATTTTAAAATAAATATTTAAAAATAAAGATAAATTTATAAATAAATTAAAATTTTAAAAATTAAACGGAGAACAAAAGTAAAATAAAATCTTTAAGGATGAGAGGTGATTATCCTCTTCACCCCATTTAGTTTCACCATTCCCCTAAATAAGTTTACTAAATATTATTTCATTTCTGATCAAAATCTAAGAATAAAAAATATAATCTTTAGGTTTACATTTTTATTCATGTATAAACCCTAATTACGTTCAAAATACGAGTGATCAAACGAACGTCAATTTAAAAGGTGTTGTGGGGTTTTCATCCTTTCACATACATAATCATGTCTCGAAACTTGAGATTTTATAATTTTTGATTTATTTTAAGTTTTCGTAGGATCGATGATGACTCGTTATCTCAATACCTAGAGTCGTCCCTAGACCTGGGCGACAAGGGCGACAGCCTAGGACCCTAAGGTGACAATGTCTACTGGCCAATTAAATTAAAATAATAATTATTAAAATTAATTAAAATTATTTTTTTACTATTAAATTATATTAAAAATTTGGAGCATTTTAAATATAATGATAAATTTTAAGAAACTTAAAATTAAAGTGATCCCCTTTAGTTATAAAGTAGATATCTAATTATTCTAGGTACTAATTTATTATAGGGTCATAATTAAGATCATAATAATATTTTTTATTTTAAATTAAAAAAATTATATAAATCTATAAATAATATTTTTATTATTCTTGTTCTTCGAATCTCAATTTCTCATCTTATCACCTATTTTTTATGTTATTTTCTCATAACTTATTTTTAATTTTTTATTTATAGTTTATGATTCGATATTTCAAGAAGGTAATAATTTATTTATTCAAAAAAATTATGTTTTATGATATTTATTGTTGATATGCTATAAATAAGTTTAAAACACAACTTCAACGATAAAAACTTAGGTATTATCACTTACTTTTTTTTTCTTTATAATTTATATTATATAATGTTTACACGAAAAATGCTCGTAAAAATTATTTGTGTAAGTTGTTCGGTGTTTAATAAAATTTCTTGCTATTTTTTATTTAATAAGTATTGAGTATAATAAAAAATAATTTAAGAATAAATTTATTTATTTTTATACTCTTTAAATTTAATTTTTTAATATTTATTATTAGAATTTTATTTTTAAATTTGTCCCTAGGTTACCAAAAACTCAAAATCAACTCTGACAATATCAAAATTCGAATTGATATAAAATGAACATTTTTAACTATCGATATTATTATTATTATTATTATTAGCTTCTTCTTCTTCTTCTTCTTTTTTTTCTTCTTCTTCTTCTTCTTCTCCTCCTCCTCCTCCTCAATAGTTTTATATATACTTCTTTTCCTTTATAATAACAATCTTTTATACTCTTTTAAGGTTATTTTCTTATAATATTAAATATTGGTTATTAAGATAAATATAACTTTTCGATATCTAATTTTAGTATTTATATACAACGTGGTATCTATTTTTTTTGGTGTAATTACATGCCTAAACAAACTTTTTCTTTAGTGCAATTAGGTACCTAATATTTTTTTAATTATACTTATTAAATTCGAATAAATTTATACTTATAATTTTAATATTGTTTCGTTAAAGGAACAATGTGTCACATATTCAAAAGTTAGACATTAAAAATTCTAAGTATATGTAATATTTTAAATAAATATCAGGTACCTAATTGCACAATCAAAAAAATTAGGTAGTACCGAAAGAAATAATACCACATTGTTCAGAAATGCAAATAATAAGTACCAAAAGTTAATTCTACCTTATTTAGGATGGGGACAAGTCATAAAATTTTAAAAATTTAGGGTGAACACAAATCATAAAAATTAAAACAAAAATTAAGGACTAATTCATAAAAATTTAAAAAATCAAAGTTAAATGTATAAATTCTAAAAAATTT
This sequence comes from Abelmoschus esculentus, assembly GCA_035048815.1. NCBI lineage: Eukaryota > Viridiplantae > Streptophyta > Magnoliopsida > Malvales > Malvaceae > Abelmoschus > Abelmoschus esculentus. The sequence continues at coordinate 14,063,436 of JAUCBN010000035.1, read as the reverse complement.
AAGATGGACACGAACTGACTCTCATTACCGTGTTGATCCGCCAGTGCTTCTACAAAATAATCTATATTTTGTGGCAATCTATCTAAAATGATCATTTAGATTGTATTAAAATGTTTAGAGATATAAAATGTACCACCTTACCTATACCTGGTATTTTTACAACAATATTGTTGTAGGAATTTTTAATTCCAATAATATTGTTTGTATCACTTTATTTTTCCATATATTTTAAATTACTGTTTTAAATTAAAGATTTAATGCTTTTGATCCGTCTTAACAGTAAACGAATAAAATATTAATTATTATTCAAAGATGAGTTGCAAGCAATCCGTCTTCAAACAGTACACAGTTTAAATATGTATATATGTTAGGTTGTGTACTGTTTGAAGACGGGTTGCAACCTGTCTTTAAACAAAAACCATTATTTTAGTACTTTACTATTTGAAGACGGATTAGAACCATCCGGTCTTTCAATTGTAACAATAAATCATAATATTCTTGAAAAATAATATTGTTTAAACAATATATTTGAAATACAAAAATTCCAAGAACAATTTCGATTTAAATTCTCCCTTATACCCTAATTTTTACGATTATTTTTTACAATTTTTAATCGTATTTTGTAGGAGAATTTACATCAATATTATTCTTGAATTTTTTTATTCTAAATATATTGTTTGAACAATATTATTTTCAAGAATATTATGATTTACTGTTAAAATTAGAAGTCCGGATTTTTTTCAATACGTCTCCAAACAGTAAAATACTAAAATAATGATTTTTGTTCAAAGACGGATTACTTACAACCCGTCTTCAAACAATACATAACATAACATATATACATATTTAATCTGTGTACCGTTTTAATACGGGTTGCTTACAACCTGTATTTAAACAGTAACTAATATTTTATTCATTTTCTATTTAAAGATCGATTGAAAGTATTAGAATCTTTAACTGAAAACAATAATTTACGATATGTTAAAAAATAAAAAGATACAAACACTATTATTGGAATTAAAAATTCCTACAGCAATATAGCTGTAAAATCTCCTATTTTGTATGATATTTAAAAGATAATAATTAAGTTGAGTTTGTTGGATAAAAAAAGTCAACTATGGAAAATATAAAACATTTCCTACCAAGTTGCCAATATAAAAACAACACCCAGATGCTATCTCTTTTAAATTAATTAAGAATATATTAATGATAAAATGCTTTGACTAACCACTTAATTATGCCAAGTGGCACAGTTAGATAAGAGTTTAGAATTTGTTTTATAAAAATATTACTTTAAAATACTAAATATTTTATTAAAAATTTGAAGAATAACTTGTGAGTTGAAGAAATTGATACATTCCAAAATATAATCATTTGGTTAAATTATATAATAATGTTTAATGATATGGATGGACATATTTTTTAAAACAAAGATGAACGCAATAATTTTTCATTTTACTTGCATTGAACTTTTATTTTAGAGTTTAATTATATTTGTGGGATGAACTTAATAAGTTGTCTTATTAAAGTGATATTATTATTATTATTACTTTTTATTTAATTATAATATTTAATTTATTAATTAATTCAGATCGAATTTTGTAGCGATTCAATATAAGGGTAGTCTTCTTAACCTAATTCTTTTCATTCAAAACACTTTGGGATAAAAACGGGGCGAGGCGGGAGAATTTTTCGTCGTCCCTCCACGACCTAAAAATAAACTACCATGCCTGAATTCGTCACAAATTTTAATATATTCTACTAACCCAACCTAATATAACAAAAACATAATTCAACCCCGACTCATTGTCGTTATTTTAATAAAAATTCGACAAAAAATTAACCCATTCGAAGAAATAATAAAAATACTAAATATAATATATTATAAATATATTAGGCAAGTCAAGTAGGGTATTTAAACTCTGAACCCATCCCAACCCAAAAATTCTAAATATTCATCCGTCCCACTTTATCCCGAACATGTCAGATAGGATCAAAAGCACCGAGAGACGAGTATTATTGTAATCCTTAAAAACTTCATGGTTTGAATTTTTTTATCCTAATTAAGTACTTAATGTCTCGTATTACTAAATCAACTGATTGTTAGTAAGAGAATATTAATAATGTTATAACATTTAAGACATTATTGATTCGAGTCGAATAATTAATATGCAAACAACTTTAACTAAAATATTGTTGCGAAAATCCTAGTTGACATTAAATTTAAGTTTGATTTATGAACCATCAATTCTCCTATCCGTATATGTTGGAGTCATTGGATTTTATCAAATTTAAGTTTGATTTATGAACCATTAACATTTTTTTAATTAAATAAAAAATATTATATTTTTATATCGTGATCTAAATTCATAAAAAAAAATAAAATAGTATAAAATTTCAATCACTAGGTTAATTAGAAAAATTTAATAATAATCTAATTCAAAATTAAATTTTAGAATATAAAGAGTCTTTAGTTATATTTTGGATTTTAGGTCAATTTTTACGGTACACACGGCAGAACGTTATGTGTATATTAAAAATTTAAAATTATATTAAAAATAGAAAATACCATTTGCATGTGACGTCTTTCTCTCAAATCGTCATTTATACGTGGCGTTTAACTTAAATTCTAAAATAAATTTTAAAAATCTTATTTTTAAAAATAAAAACTCTAAACATCATATATATTCCGCGAATTTAGGTTTTAACATTTTTTTTCTTTTAAATGATATGGGAAAATATATACTTTTCGAATATTAAATATAGAATGCACACGTCACGTATTTTATATATTTTATTAGATATAAAATATTGACGTTATATTTTATGTAAATAAATGTATATAATTTGTATTACAATATTAACAAATATTGTGTATCCTACGAATATTCTTTAGTTCCAAAATTAAAATAGTATTTGGAAGTTTTGAATTAAAATAGTTTGCATTGGTGGAGAGTATTTTGAGAAATTATTTTTTTTCAAAATAAATAAATGTTGCAAAAATTATTAGTGTGATATCTATAATATCTACTAATTTTGTTTTAGAATTTTATAATGATATCTAATATTTTAATAGTGGCATAAAGCTACGATAATAACGATTATGTATAATATCGATAAATATTTTTAATATTTGATTGAATAATTATTTTTTTAATTTTTAATAATCTAACTTTTAATGTTTCATTTTACGTCAAAATAATCTCTCTACGAATAAAAAATTATTACTCAATTAACGATAAATAACTTAAAATGAGGTGACAATATGGTAGTGCACCTCGCAATATCAATGTCCTGTAAGCAAATATATTGACTTTATATATTATTACTTGTTGACACATTAATTGAGTAATTCAAATTTTAGTATAATAAAGATTTGTTATAAGATAATTCTTTTGATTAATTTATTTTATTTATAATATTAATAATAGAATTTTAAATATTATTTAAAAATTTAATATTTCATTTTATTAAAAAATAATATTTGTTTCTATATATAATTTATTTTGATAATACATATAAGTAAATATACTGACTTTATATATTATTATTTGTTTCTATTGAACCATTTGATGAGTTAGGATAGTTGGTAGTATTTAATACTTTAATAATATATAATATTTATAATATAAATGAATTTCTATTTTAACTTTTTTTTTCTTGAGAATCATCTTCTATTTTTCAATAATTGATATATCTAAGTGTTTTAATAATCTAAATAATATACCACCAATATCAAATATAACTTCTTATTATATGGTTTTCCTTTAATGTTAGGTTCTAACGATCAATAATATATTAAAAAATAATAATCAAAGTAATTATATAATTAAATATTAAGTGTATTTTTGGATATCATATCTACATTTTATAGGTGTGAAGTGGACACAAAAGTACTAATTTTTAAAATAATACCTAGTTTTTAAAGTGATAGTTGAACTAATATTGATACTTATTTTATTTATTTATTTAAATTTTGTTAACATATGATGTTTTACTCAATTAATTGTTAAGATATAAAAAAAATAGTTAAAGTTTTAAAAAATCAAATGAAAAAGTATTAATCTGTATAATAAAAGCTATAAATTGAATCTAAATTCTACAGGGGAGTCTAACGTACAATATGTTTAGGGTTCAATTGAAAACAAAAATTTTAAAATTTATCTAATTTAAAATATTAGATTTTTTAATTTTTTTTTTTGAATTTTGATAAATTTTATAACATTTTAATTTTTTAAACAAAATTTTAGACGAAATAAATTTGAAATGTTATTTAAATATTTTAAATAAATTTTAATTTTTTTTTCGTTTTTTAATCACACATGTTACACCCCATCCACTCAAATTCTATATTATAAATTTGAAAGTTAAACGTATTCCTCTTCGTTACACCCGTTGAAGCCTACTCCTGGACCCTGGTGAGTTAATAAGACAGTCAGAAGCCGGCTATAGTCGGCCCTACGCCTGGCCCCATGTTGACAAATTTCATATACGCCTACATGTCTGGTTTAAAACCCCAAATCTACCAATTCAGAAGCTCAAACCCAAAGCCATGGGGTCAAACTTTAGTTGCTGTGGTTCCAATAAGGAAGATGAAGGGTATGCAAATCTCAGTTTCCATCGCTTTATAGATTCATCACTGTTCTTAATGCTGAAAGTTTTAGCCATGGCGTTTGTAGGGCTCCAAGGAATACAACATGGAGAATGTTCACATACAAAGAGTTGCACACAGCCACCAATGGCTTCGGCGACGATAACAAGCTCGGCGAAGGCGGATTCGGAAGCGTTTACTGGGGTAAAACCAGTGATGGCCTACAGGTTATGTATTGAGACTAGTTTTTTCATTGATTTTTCTGTTCTTTGCCACCTTGCCTAAAGGCCTTGGTTCTTGAATATATATATATACATATATGTATATGTTTGTAGATAGCTGTTAAGAAATTGAAATCCTTGACATCAAAAGCTGAGATGGAGTTTGCAGTGGAAGTTGAGATTCTCGGAAGGGTCAGGCACAAGAATCTGTTGGGACTAAGGGGTTACTGTGTCGGGACCGATCAACGGCTTATCGTTTACGATTACATGCCGAATCTTAGCCTGCTGTCTCATCTGCGCGGACAGTTTGCCGACGAGGTTCAATTGGATTGGCAGAAGAGAATGAAGATCGCAATCGGTTCCGCGGAAGGCATATCGTAAGTTCAATTGAATCATAGCATGTTCTTAGTCAGAGGCAGAGCATAACATTTTGCAATTGTTTTAGGTACTTGCACCATGAGGTAACGCCGCACATCATTCACAGAGACATCAAGGCAAGCAATGTGTTACTGAATTCGGATTACGAGCCGCTGGTAGCAGATTTCGGCTTTGCGAAGCTAATCCCGGAAGGTGTTTCCCACATGACGACTCGTGTTAAAGGTACTTTAGGATACCTTGCGCCGGAATATGCCATGTGGGGAAAGGTTTCCGAAGCTTGTGATGTATATAGTTTCGGTATTCTCTTGCTCGAGCTCCTCACGGGGCGAAAGCCCATAGAAAAGTTGCCTGGCGGCATCAAGAGGACTATAACCACGTGGGCCGAACCGTATATTGAGAAAGAGCAGTTCAGAGACCTCGTCGATCCGAGGCTTCGAGGGAATTTCGATATGAACCAATTGAAACAAGTCATCGGTGTTGCTTGTCTATGCGTGCAGAGTGAACCGGAGAAGCGGCCGACGATGAAGGATGTGGTTTATATGCTTAAAGGGCATGGCAATGAAGGCAATGCGATGCAGACTAGAATGAATAGCATCAAGTACAAGGAAGAATTGCTGGCACTTGATCAAGCAAGTGACGACGATGATGTCGGCCCCGATGAAAGCTATGGGGTATTTGGTGCCATGGAGATGCAAGATCATTACAACCAACATGAGAAAAGAAACAATGCTAAACATGTCTGAGAATGTTTAATTTCTGTACATGAACTAGTCTTGATTTTGTTGACAATATAGACTTGGTGGCTGAGAATCAAATATTTGATCCTAGGTGGATGAGTTTTCTGAGCTGGAATTGAATTTTTAATGTCTGAGAATGTTTAATTTCTATAAACTCAACCACCTAATCTTGTCTATCCTACAAGACCAATTTCCCCCAACCATGTTCTAATGTCTGAGAATGTTTAATTTCTATAATTTGGGAAATTGGTCTCGTAGGATAACCATCGGTGGCTATGTTTTCAACTCCACGATTTAAGATTAAAATACCACTTCATTCCAAACATAATTAAGATCAAATATTAGAAAAATTAAAAATTGAAAGAGACAACTATGGTTTTTAACTAATATTTAAAGGCTTAAATAAAAATTCAACTACGTATATTTATTTTTAGCCCTTAAATTTATTTTTAGTTAAAATAGATATTTAAACTATTATTTATGGTCATGTTAAGTCCATAAATTATTATTTTTTTATCGTTTTAAGTTTTTAAACTATTTTTGTTAAAATAAATATCCAATTTATCTATTGATAAAAAGTATTTATGACTTATCGACATCTTAATGGTTAAAATATTTTTAATTTAAACAATTATCAGATTTTAAATGACAAAAATTAATATTTTTCTTATTTTGAACAAAAAAATTAATTAATGACAAAGAGTATTATAGTTTTAAGGGTTGATATTTTATTTAAACCAATTTTAAATAAAAGATAAACTATAACAAATGTGCCCAAGTTGTACTCATTTCCGGATCCTCGTTAGGAAGAAGTTGGGTCCGTGCACTTTTAATTTTTTAAAATTTATATATTTAATTTTGGTTTTTTAAATTTTTATAAATTAATTTTTAAATTTTTAAAATTTTATGATTGGACTCACCTTAAATTTTTTAAATTTTATAATTTGTGTCTATCCTCATAAATATTTTTAGATCCGCCACTGATTGTACGTCTCAGAAATGGTGAGTTCAAAGCCTGCTAAATACTCATTGGCATCTCATCGGATCCGAATGACAGCAATGAATTATTGTCGTGGACAATCAGAGTTCGAGCCAGTCGAAACGGACAACATTGTAGCTGTACATGTTCTTGGTCAGTAGAATCAATTAATCATTATCGTTGGAAATATGACTTAGAATCGATTAAAATATTAAATTAAAAATATATCATCGAAATAAAATATATTTTAAAGTTTAAATTTTAATTTGTTAAGATAAATTTTAAAATTTAAATTATAATTTATTACTTTTTAGAAATAGTTCTATAAAATAAATATTTCACATTGAATAAAATTATGTTCTCACGTAACCTTTTTTGTTTCTTTTTATTATTTCTTTACGTACACTTTAAATATCAATAATTGGTATTCAATGCACCGTCAGTCTAACATGTTTTTTGCGGTTTTATCATTAATTTTTACGAAAATAATACACTTCGACTGCAAAAATATAGGAATATCTTAAAGAACATATATAAAATGTAAGAGAAAACGAAGAACATAAAGATAATAAATTTACTTCGTGAATTTAAAACAAAAAAAAAATATGATTGGTAAAAGATTATACTAAAAATTTGTCAAAATTATAAATAAAGTAAGGGTAAACTACACCAGTGACCACCCAACTAATTGGGGATACCTATTTTGACCACCCAACTAACAAACTCGTCAATCAAATACCCCAACTTGAAAACCCTACCTATTTTGGCCACCCGCCGTTAAAAAAAAAACGATGAATCCGACGTGGCTGTTAAAAATAAACGGGAGTGTATATGTGTCAATTAACATTATTTTTCTTTTTCCACGTTTGCAAATTCTTTAACCTTCAGAATCTTAAAAGTTTTTTTCATCTATTCCTAAAAAAAATCTCAGAGAGAATCCTGAAAACCCTCCATCCTTTCTTCGTCTTTGATCGATTCAGTCGATTGGGTTCTTATTAAACCAGTAAAAATCTTGCAAATTTATCCCTGCGTTGATTTCAGTAGCCATTGACTGGGTAGAGTTCGTCGAAGAAGACAAAAACGTGAAACCTTATACGGTAAGTTTTTAGTTTTTAAACCCTAAACAAAGAATCACAATCCTAAAAAATTTCTCATTCTTTCTTTCTCCTTCCATAGCTGAAATCTTCCTTAAAAGACCAACAATCACAATCCTTGATTGATTATAAACTGGAGGATCATACCAAACAAAAAAATTACAAGTTTGAATTTTTCGCCCATAATTTCCACATCCCCAAAATCTTCTCCCAGGATTATTTGCTTTCCATGCTATCTTCAAGGAAGAACGTGCTCCACAGAAGCATTGTCGATCCAAATTATCTTCGTCCATTTTGAATAGAAGCTTGAAATCTTCTGTTTTTACAGAGTTTTTTCTTCCAAACAAAGAGAAAAGAGATGTTGAAGACAATAGAGTAAAGTAAAGAGATAATTAGGGTTTTATTATATAAAAGTGAACTTTAATTAGATTATGTGGCATTATGTGTCCAACAAGGAATAAAAATAAGTTATTTGAACAGCCACGTCATATTATGTGGCACTTTTAACAGCCACGTCGGATTCACCGTTTTTTTTTAACGGCGGGTGGCCAAAATAGGTAGGGTTTTCAAGTTGGGGTACCTGATTGACGAGTTTGTTAGTTGAGTGGTCAAAATAGGTATCCCCAATTAGTTGGGTGGTCACTAGTGTAGTTTAAGGAGCATTTTAAGTTTATAGATACAAGAAGATTTCAAACGATAACAAACAAATAAATAGATCACATTCGTTATGTACTCACTGTAAAAAAAAAAATCATCCTCAATAAAAATGTCGGTAGAGACCATATATGAATTACAATAAATGTAGTAGACAAGGACATATGAATAAGATATGTAGAACTCATTTATAACAAGATGTGACCAATTTTATAGATAAATAATGCGAGAAGAAGATGAACTTTTTATTGTAACTTATTTTACAAATAAAAATACTCATTAGAATTAGTTTATCAATAGTGGCACAAAACCCATTTTGATAAAAAAATTGTTAAGTGTTGCATGACTTATCAAAAAAGAATTTAAATTTTGTTTGAAGATAAACATTATTAGATCAAAGATACAGAAGATACAATAATATTAAACATAAAAATGAAAAGTAAAAGTTTTATCTTAGATATAACTTAAAATCTGTCAAATATTAAATCAAAAATATACAATTGAAGAAAAAAAATTGAAGTTAAAATTTTATAGAGATCAATAAAAAAATTTCACAAAATATAAAGAAATATACAACTAATACATTATCGGTTCTTTAAAGAAGTCCTCTAATTTTTATACTAAAAATAAAGATTTATAATTTTTACTTATATGTACGTAAAACCCTTATTTCATGTTAAAAGTTGGTTCAAACGGAGGGTTTATTTAAATATAAATTAAAACCTCTCTTATTTAATAAATTTTTATTTTAAAATTCAATTAGGCCAATAATTATGATGAATCAATATAAGTGATAAATTAAATAATTTATTTTCAGCAAAAATAATATTTAGTTGATTGGTGATCAAGTTGTTCATCTTTATTTCATCATATTCTCTTAAGTCATTAGATCTAAACTTATTAAAAATACATATTTCTTTAGTTCACTTTTTTATCCTTCTAAGTAAGTTTATAATTAAAATTAAAATTCATCAAAAAATTATGATCACTCGTTATAGACATAATTTCAACCTTTCTCAATTCTATCAAAATGCCATTGACACTTGAACACAAATTTAATGTGTAAAATTTATTAAAATCGTGTTAGTTATAATACCCTAAATCGGTCCTAGAAGGATATCTCAATTGAATAATTTATCAATTGCTAATTGAATTAATGAATCGAAGAAATTAGACCTTATAAAATAAAATTATAATTGAATTTCATTAAATTAATTCATGTAAACAAGTTAAGTCAAAAGTTAACATGAAATGTAATAAATAAGTTCGCTAATTGTGAATTAAAATATCACATATTTGATCAATTAACAATACTTAGGATTTGATTGAATTAAACAAGATATGTTAAGCTAAATTAAGGATGCAACTGAAACAAAATCAAAGTTATATGGATTACATGTAATGTGAAACATTAAAATGCAATTTCAAGCAATTAAACCATTTAAAATAACATAGGAAAGTGTGCATCTAGAGGATGAAAATATAAGAATTGCCTTAGTAATCTTGATTCGAAAGGTGTAATGGAAGTGTGTGCTTGTGTATTGATGTTTAAACTTGCATGTAGGTGTTAATGTTGGGTCATAACCGAATGGTTCTTGATTTGTGAGATTGCTTGACCTATATTATGACCATCTTGTTTACTTGCATAACAAGGAAACTATATTGTTATCTTATCATCCAAGTAAGACCATATAGGTCATGTTGTTAAGTACATAAGGCAGGTTTCAATTGGTACTTTAATTCTCAAGTCCTGATATAGGTAACTTGCATGTTAAAATTGTTATTTAAGGTTTAATTGTTTAGTGAATCACGAATGCTAAGATAGATCAATAGATACAGGGACAGAGCCGGGATTTATGGTTGAGGGGGGCAAAACATAAATGTTTAAAACTAAAGTGCAAATTCATAAAAAAATTAAATTTTAAAATATTTAAATAGGAAACAAAAGTGAAAAAAAAATCTTCAGGGGTGGGGGCGATTGCCCCTCCCCACCCCTATATGGCTCCGTACCTAAATAGATATAAAAAGTATCAAATGGACGTATATAGGTAGTTTCATGATATCGATTTAACCATATAAGTAAATAAGCTAAAAGTTTAAATGGAACATTAATATGCTTTGAAACTAATAAATAAGTGAATTACAATTGGTAACCAAATCTTTCTTAAACATTTTGAAATGTTTGACATAAATGATGACTATTAAGCTGAATGAATATGTATAACTCGAACGTTAAAAAGTAATTCAATGGCTTAATTAAGATAAGAAATTAAAAAAGTTAAAATTGACCAAAAATCTTGTAAAGTCATATATGTCCTAATGCCTTGCTTCGTCTTGTCTGATAAAAACTTAACTAGATTTGTTTGGGTAAAATTTCTAGCTTTTGAATCGAGATAGAGGTGTTACATTTAGAAGCGTTGTACATATTTTTTATTTAAAATTAATTTTTTTAAACGATATACAAATTAATAAAAAAATAAGAGCTGAAATAATTCTTCCTCGCACGTACATCGAACAGAACAAAATTATTGATGATGGTCCACACCGCATGGGCTAACCCAATTGTGCAACAATAAAGCAAAACACAAAGGGTGCCCAATTGATGGGTGAGTCTTCAGTGTAACAGTTAAAAATTTTAAAATTTATTTAAAAATTTGAAATATTAAAATTTGGATTATTTTTATGTCTTTTTAAATGAAAGATAAATAATTATCAGGTACTTTATTAAAAATATCTTTAAACTTAAATAAAAGAATAGAGTACATCTGATAATAATAAAATATATTTAAATATCCAACAAACAAAACTCAATAAAATAAATCAAAAGTTAAATTTATTAGAATAAACAAAAATAAACATTAATTAAAGTAATTCAATGGGTACTCATCTTCCAGCAGTAAAGGAATGATCAAATATGAAAGGATATGAACATCATCTTTACTGTCTAAATTAACTGGACAGGCCCATCAACAACTCTATTATCATAATATGGAATATACTAAAAAAAGTGATATAAAGATAATTTTAATCTATAATGTTTAAATTTTTTATCATTTTGGTTTTATTTTTAAGATAAATTTAGTCCTTAATCTATGCTTTTTTTTAACAAATATCTCATTTTTTAAATAACATAATGATCAGACCGTTAAAAATTTAACGATGGTAACATATGATAATATATTTTAAATGACATGGCATCTAAGCTATCAAATATATACACGTGGAATATAATTTTATTCTAATATAAAATATAAAAAAATTAAAATTTAAATAAAATATTAAAAATTAATTAAATCTAAAACAAAAGTATACTAAAAATTTTTAACCCTAACTACAATAGAATCAAAATCTTATTTAAAAAATATGAACACAGTCTTAAAAGGAAGAATTTTCTAAAGATTGGTATCGATAAACCAAAGGTAAAAGATTTTGATACTAATCACTAGGGTTTTTATTATTTTAGTTTAGAATTTAGGTATTTTAGTGTTTAATATTAATTGAAAGTGTTAGGCTTGGAGTGGCTCGATGCACAACCGATTAACTTACCAATTTGATGGAGAAAGAATACTTTGGGTGGTTGGTTGTGGAAGCAAAAAGATAAGAGTTGAACACAAGGATTTTAGAGTGATTCGGCCTTCGAACAATCACCTACATCCACTACCTTAGCTTCCCACTAAAGATTTCTAAATTCACTAAGAATTCCAACCTTTTGAGGAACAAAGGGATAACCTTGCAACCTTGATTCACAACCTGAATCAAGCATCCAAAGTTCACAACCCGAACTTTGGGAATTCACTTAAACAAGAAAAACTTAGCAAACTTGAATCCTTCTAATAAGGCTAGTGTTTGCAACTAAGCACTCACCAAATCCTAAGACACTTGAGCATACATTAACATTGAGCTCACAAGTGTTGTCTACCCAAAAGATGAGAATTATGCTCTAAGCCAATTTCTTGATCATAATGTTGTTACAATTGAAGCATTAGTCTTCTCTTGATGCTTGAGACTTCCTTTTATCATCCCAAATGAGCTTCTAGCCGTTTATGACCGTTGGGGATGTTTTAGAGTCGTTTGAAGTTGATTACAAGGCATATTTCTGTTTCTGGTGCAGGTGGTATCGATACTGCTTGAACTGGTATCGAAACACCCTCTTTGGGAAATAGCCGTTGACCTACATTTAAGAACTGGTATCGATACCGCTCCTAGCCGTTGGGAGTTTTCATAAAATCGTTTTGACCGTTGGGGGTGTTTAGAAACAGGCATCGAAACAGGTATAGATACCGGTATAGAAACAGGTAGTATAGATACCGGTATAGAAACCAAACATCACAGTGGGAAAGGGTATCGATACTGGTATCGATACCACTGTGATTTTGCCTTTGAAAACCTTGCATTGATGAATAGGTATCGAAACACCATAAGGGTGTATTGAAACACCTGGGTTAAAAACACTTATTTGGTTTCTTTAAATCATTTAAAACATATTTAAAATCACTCAAAAACATCTTAAATATATTTTCAAGTTGTTTGGACATAAGAAACATTTTTGAATTCTTTTCAAATTAGTCCAAAACTATTTTTCAATTATTATATCAAAACATTAGTTCTACAAAAAGTTTAGCGTTTTGATTTATAGTTTAAGATTTAAATTTAAAAGTAGTAAATTTGAGGTTTTAAGTTTTGAGTTTTAATTAAATCTAAAAAAATACAAAACTATAATAAAAAATAGAATAATAAATTTATTTAAGTTTTAATAGTTAAAATAGATTTAATTAGATTTTAATATTTTATTTGAATTTTAATTATTTTATATTAGAATAAAATTATATTTTATATGTATGTATTTGATAGGTTTGATGTGAGATTATTGAAAATATATTATCACATGTTTAATATATGTTATTATCATTAAATTTTTAATGATGCGGTCATCATGATAGTTAAAAAATGAGATATTTGTCAAAAAAACTTAGGTCAAGGACTAAATTTATCTCAAATAAAAAATGAGGGCCAAATTAATAAAAACTATAAACATTAAGGTTAAATTTATCTTTAAGTCAAAAATAATCTCTCAATTCTAATTGCATGTATCATGAATATGTAGAAGAAAGGATCTAATTCTATCTTTAAAATCTTTTTTAGATAAGTTGAACAATGTCTTGACTATCGATTTTGACCATCTCTATATCCATTACGCCAAACAAAATTTATATTGAGATAAATCTAAAAAATTATGATCGGTTGGGTCGATTTAATTAGTAATACAAAATTTTAATATAACTTATATATGGTTTTAAAATTTTAAACTTTTGTTGTTCCATAATCTTAAGTTTCTTTTATTATTGTATTCACGAAAATCTTTTATTATCTATATATTTATTTAAATAAAATTAAAGTATTTCTTTAAAAATAAATTTTTATGTATAATTTAATTAATTCTTCAAAAATATAATTCATAAAAATATAAATTTAAATATACTTATTTAAAATTAATTAATTTCAACAAAAGTAATAGAAAATATTTTATATTTTTACTTATTTTTTCTAAAAATATTATATATAAATTATAGGCTTTTACTAAAAATATATTTTTAAAATTTTAATGTTGATCTTAATTTTAATTATGTTTTATTGTTTGTATTTTATGATCATTATATACTAGATTAAAACCTTAACAATGCTTGGAAATAAATCAAAATTTTAAATATATTTAATCAATTAGTAACCAAAATATATTTAAATATTTTTTTAAAATAATTATATAATATTTATAAAATGTAATGAAAATATAAATAATCTCATTATTTTATTTTTATTTATTATTTTAATTAAATTTTATTTCTTGAATTACTTCAAGACTTAAAGATAAATTAAACTTTTATACTAGATTATTTCTTTTATTCTTTTGTACTTAAAACCTAATTTATTTTAATAATAGAACATAAAATTAACAATATTTATTTGGGCATGATTCCCCCTCATCTTTCTTTATAATCCTGAATCATCCTTACAAACGTCCAAACCTTCCAAGACTCTCCTTAATCTATCACAATAAAAAAAAATAAACCTAAAATGTTATTAAATTAATTATATTTTAAATTATTATTTATTATTTATTTTTTAACCCTACTCCCCATTGACAGAAAGCAGAGGGTTTACGTTTATGAGATGCCCCGTTGACCGTCTTGTTTTGCTGTTGGATAAACATGGAACCCAGTGTTCGTAGGACCATACAATTCGGACAAAGAGATAAGCCTGAGCCGGTGGTGCACGTGAAGGGGAAGAGGGTCATGACCCACCCATCTCTCTCTCACCAAAAATTATATCATGGTTAAGTCCTATCACATGTCTATGGATCAACCACTAAAAATTATTCACTTCAATAATTTTACTATGTTATATTTTTAAAATAATCTTTATTTAAAAAATTAAAAATTATTAAGGTGAGTAGTTTTTAATGGTTAATCCATGAATAAGGTGGTGGGATTGACCTATGATATAATTTTTCCTCGCACCCACAACATACAGGTCAGGGGATTATAAAATTTAGTCGATTCAAAAATTAGAATGATTTACTTTAATCAATATAAAAAATATTGGAATTATTTTACATTAACTTATAATTTTATAAAATCAAAAATTTTAAATTTTAATTATAAAATAAAAAATTAAATAATTTAAAAAATAACTCTCGATCGAATTCATTTCTCTTTTCTTTCCCCCCCAACATCTTTCCCCACAAATCTATGGGATAAAAACGATGGCAATGTGCAATTTACAGTTGAGACAAGAAATAATAAATTAATAAAATTAAAAATGCTATTTATCTAAAAAAATATTAAAATTTTTTAATTTTAATAATATGATGCTAATAACATAGGTTAAGAACAACTAAACATTTAATAATAAATATAAAATACATTTTTTTAAATAATAAAACTCAAATAACAAATCTTAAAAAATTGAACTCCTAATAATAATTATTAAAAAAATTAAATTGCTATTTAAGTGGTAGAATAAAATCTTTTATATTGTTGTGAATAAAGTAAAGAATAAGAATAAGAATAAATATAAAATATATATTCTCAAAGTAGGGTTGTGTACAATTTTTTTTCCGAAAGTCTATATTTATAGACAAAAGATTGGAAATCCTAATTTTAATGGGTATTGAACACTAATAATAAAACACATTAAAGTTTAATTTAATATATGGATATCCACCATAAATAAAGATATTCATAACACTCCCCCTTGGATACCCATGAAGATAACGTGCCTCATTAAAACCTTATTAAGATAAAAACCATGTGGGAAAAAATTCTCAATGAAGGAAAAAGAGTACACACATCTTTGATACACATAACATGTTGACTCATTAAAAACCTTACTAAAAAAATTCGTTGGGAAAAACCTAGGTTAAGGGAAAAAAAGTGTAACCCGCATACTCCATCTCATAAAAGTATCATATAAGATCTTTGAATCTTCATAATTCAATCTTAAATATAATCTTCAAATGTTGAAATAAGGTGTGCACTAATGAATAAATCTTTCAAATTATTACTTGAAATGATTCATCAAATATTCTTCTTCTGAAGATCACGAGGGACGAAAATTTAAAAAAATATGTTTCGTTTTATCATATTTGATTTATCCACCTTGAGATATAAATTTTGCATTATTTCTACACAAGGTAGCTTGCATCTTATCTTGTGAAAGTAATTCACATATCGTCTGGATATATTTAGCCAAATACATATTTCGGCTTTTCCTCAAGCAAAATAATTGTTTAAAGGTAATGGTCTTGTAGCAATTAAATAGTATTTTGGGACCAACTAATATATGGTGCTTTCAGATCAAATAATGTATATATGGTGATTTTAGACCAAGAATATTAACACTTTTTTTTTTCTCGATGGTGGAATAGATCTTTGTTTACATTAAGAGACCTAGCAACCAAATAGTGATCACCGAATATGTATTATGCATGTAAAGTCTCTTTAAAAAGTTTTCTGTATGTCGATTGATGCACAAGGATTTGAGGAGATCTCTTTAAAAGTCTCAGTGGTATTCAAATCATCAACAATAAAAACGAAGACAAGCCTAGAGCTAAACTTTTTAATAAAAATGCTCGGGAAAATTAAATTATTCTTATAGTCTTCCGCTGGTAAGTATTCAATGGCGCGATTATACCAAATGTATCCAAAATATTTTAATCTATAAAATATATATTCAATATAATTGAATAATTTTCTCGAGAACTTGAATTAACTGCTTCTAGAAGTCTAAATCCTTTTAGAAGCTTCATGTAAATGTTGTTATCAAGAGGCCCATATAAATAGGATGTAACAACATCCATAAGGTAGAAACTGAGTAATTTTATTTATTATCAGATTGATCAAAATCTAAAAGTAGATTTATCTATCACTGAAGAATATATTTTCTCATAATCGATTTCATGTCTTTGTGAGAAACCTTTTACAACCAAATGGGCTTACATCTCATGATTTCCCATTTTGATTTCTCTTTCTCACAAAGGCTCATTTATACCCATGAGCTTTACAAATTTCAATGTACGAGCTATAGGCCTAAATACTTCTCTTTTCGAAAGAGATTTTAGTTGTCTCAATTGCCTCTTTCCATGTTGGCCAATCATTTATTTGTTTACATTGCCCAATTGATAATGGTTCATAATCCACATCATTAAATAAAATCTCTAATGTTATATTGCATGCAAATATATTATCGACGCTGATTTAATTTTAATTCCACTTATTACCAGACATGACATAATCTATTAAAATCTTTTTATTATCAGGTACATGAGTTATGTGAATGTCTCTGTCGGAGACCTTTTAATATCTTATAGATATTTTTATAATATGTTGATTCTTCGATCAAACTATCATAAAGTATAGCTCATTTTCTTTTTTGATGATTTTTATCTTTGGAACCTATTTGCCTACCATACTTCAAGCGTAAGTTAGACTCATTAGCAACTAGAGTTTGTCCTTCCAGGATATTAAATTTAATCGGGGAATTCATAGCTGGTATACGTGACTTAGTCACTCTTTTAGGGTTAGTAAAATCATCTTACAATTGATTTACTAAATGAATTATCCTTTGAACTTATAGATCATATTGTTGAATACCTGGATCAAACTAAAGAAACAATAATTCATTCTAACTTATTTCTTTTTCCAGATATTTTATTTTTTCCCCTAATGTTGGATAAACTGACTCATTAAAATGATAGTCAATAAATTGAGCTGTAAATAAATTCTCTATCAGAAGATCAAGATATTTAATTATCGAGGGGAATTAAAATCTGAAATATATTCCCAATAAAACTCATCTTTTTGCATTGTGGTAGAGCAATTAGAACATATACTGCACATCAAAAAGAATCTAAGATAAGAAATATTTTGTTCCTGACCAAAAATCATTTGTAATAGGGAGAACTTATGAATATTTATTGGCTTGATGCGAATTAATGATATTACATATAAAATGACATATCATCAATATTATCAAGATCCGTTTTCTTTATAAGATAATCTAAAAAATATGCTCGTAATTTTATCAACTGAGTAAGTAGCCTTGTAAACACTAAGTTGCAAGTTAATAACAATGATACGTATGATCATCTAGTCGATGCATCAATAAAAATCATAAAATATCTACATGGACTGTAAGAAAGGTGTATAGAACCACATATATTACCTTGTATCTATTCTAGAAAATTAATAGATTTACACTCGATCTTAACTAATGATGATTGAATAATCAAATTGCTTTGATAATAAGTATCACTTGAAAAATTAACTTGAAGAAAATTTTGGTTATTCAATAAATAACCACATGAAAATATCAACAAATTTTTGCTTCATAATTGAATCGAGATGGCCTAACGGTCATGCCAAATAAAATTATCAATAAATATCTTTTTACAATAGCATGAGCTTCAATTTGTACTAATTCTTGTATAGTACAATATAGATGACAGTGCAAATATCTTTGACTAATTTTGTCAGGATTTTTTTTATTGTCTTGAGTTATACTCGTAATATTGAGATAGTCAACATCCCTTTGACTAATATTCTCAATGTATTTCTAAAAATATCTTTAAAATTCAATAAGTCTCTTTGCGACTTTGATGAGTATAATGCACTATAAATATAAAATAAAATTTCATTTGGCAATAACATATTTGCTCAGTCCAAGCCTTCTGTGATATCAGTACTTCTGGATATACTATTCACATTATTCTCTTGCATTTAAAATGCATAATTATGTACCTTTTAATATGTGCTTTACTTTATTCACTTCAAGGATAAAAATGTTCTTTGTACCATTTACTTCGGAGAATAAAAAATATTAAATATAGCACATCATATCAAATCGATTATCTATTAAAGATAAACTTTTAAAAGATCCTCTAAAACATTGATATTTCAGTACTTTGAGACATAGTACTCACACTTTCCCACTTCTCTCTTGCATTTAAAAGGGAAAATATTTTTTATGCTAAAGTATAGTATTAGTACTTGCATTATCTTCTTGGCATAAATAATCACAATTCATTGTATATTTTATTCCGGAAGCAATAATATTTTTTAAAGAATAAATTAACATAAAGCGTAAATAAATAATATGTAAAGTAAATTAATGTAAATAAGTTATAAATAAAAATAAATTAATATAAAACATAATAAATAAAAGATCAATTATTCCTTTTAAAGGTTATAAGGGAAATAAAATAAATGACGAATTATTCCCTTTGAGGCTTATGAGAAAATTAATAATATGCAATTGAGTTGTATTAATAACATCATAATTATTTTTCGCCACAAAGAAAATATGTTTATATTTTTTTTATTTATCATTCATGATTATGGATAAAGTCCTTAATATTTCGGCGTTTGACAAGTACGAAACCAATAATTTGTACTATCGCATTGATAACATAAAGATTTTGGTATGATCTCTTTCATTCTTATCATCCTTATAATTCCACTTCTGGTGGATATAAACATTCTCAAAAGAATCATCTAATCAATGTCTATTTTATGAGCTCAATCACTACCACAATTACTAATGTGTTTACATATAGCGAATTATCATGTTTGCATTCACTTAAAGGAATGAAACAAATTCAATAATCGCATGGAATAAACATTATGCTTGAATTCACTTCAAGGGATGACATAAATCAAATAATCGCATAGAATAAACATTATGCTTGCATTCACTTCAAGGAATGAAATAAATCCAATAATTGCATGGAATAAGCATCATACATGCATTCATTTCAAGAAATGACTCCCATAAAATTCTTGGATCAAGACGATTTTCGTAACTTGAACTTGGGAAGTCTATAGTCAAGTTTTTTCAACACAAAAAATAATGTTTTCAAGCAAATATAGACTTTATAACATTCATACTATAAAATAGTAATTGATCAACTAATATATATATATACAATAAATATAAAGAAAAAATTTAATTCTCATGTGCGAAATTATTAAACCAGTCCACAAGGTCCTTTAAAAAGAACTTCCTTTGAGACCAGTAGCTTCGCAGAACGGGATGTTCAACCAATATACTCAGATTAAACCAACATAACAAAGAACATATTAATTAATTAAAAATTAATATTTGTCCCAATATCATGTAGTACTTAAAACATAATTAAAAACATAAACTTTCATCATCAAAATAAATAAAAAATGGTCATAACTAAAGATAAAAAATCTCAAATTAAATATATACAAAATACTACCCGTATATGTCATTGTATTTTAGATACATGATAACTCTATGTTTTGAACAATCATCCCTTAATTTGATAATAATTAATTAACCACTATATCAAGATAAATAAGTAAAACATACAGGACTTTCCAAGCTGAGTTGAATGTATGGTAGATTTAGTCATCAATATCTTGTTAAAATCTTTTTTGGGAAATATCGACAAGAACCATGGTAATTGAGCAACTCTATGGCTACACAAACACCAAATAACTAATGATTTTTCAAAAAAAATAAAACCAATTTAAAGATCAAGAGAGAAAATAATCGACAATTAAAACACAATAGAAGAAGAACTCATCTTTGATTCATGCTAGTAACAAATTCTTTTCATTAATTTCTTTAAGATTCAAACGTCAAACACATCTGTTGGTTAGAGTCTCGTACTGGTAACGTGTTAAAAATAAAGTAAAAAACTAAGAATAAAATAGGAGAACAAAGATGAGAGACAAAAGAGAGAGATTTGTATTATATTGTCAAAGTAAGGTTGTGTACGACTCTTTCTTCAAAAGTCTATATTTATAGGCATAAGATGTAAATCCTAATTCGAATGGGTATTAAACCAATAATAAAGCTCGTTAAAGTTTAATTTAATATATGAATATCCACCATAAATAAAGATATTCATAACATATATAATATTATAACCAAATTAATATTTTGTTTACTTCTTATTTATGGCTTAAAATAAAGAATTCTATTAAATATTGTAACCAAATTTTAAAATTTGATTTTTTTTAATTTGGTCCCTTTAAAAATCTAAAACTCTCATTAATTTATTATTTCTTGATTTTTTTAATTAATTCACCATTTAAATTTTTAGAAATTTCTCATTAAATCTCTTTTTTCTAATTTTACTTTTAGATTTTTAAATTTTTTAAAAATTTTAAATTGACCACTTAACTTATTATATTAGGATCAACCCCTGTATTTATTTTTTATTTACACCCATATAAGTAGTGGATGTATCAGTTCTAATAATATATATATATATATACATATATATAAAAGTTCAAAAATATGAAATTGAACTAGCTTTTATCCCTTCATTTTTTTTAAAAGAAAAAGTTTTGCTTCGGCTAATAGGTTGAAATTGGGGTGGGTAAGACCGAATATTCGGTTAATTTGATTAGAATTGATTTTGATTTTTATAGTCATTGGTTTCTCAAAATTAAATTCAGTCTCGACCCCGATTGCATTTATTTTTAAATTCTAAAAATTGGTCTCGTTACTAGTGAAAACTGACACCAATACCGAATACCCGATCAATTGGTTTACTATTAAGAAAATATGAGAAATAAGAGAAAAAATTCAATTACTAATAATAATATTAAATAATAAAATTAGAATATCGTAGGCTTGAAAATTAAAATTTTAAAAAGAGTCGTACTCATAATATTCTTACATAAAAAAAGTTTGATAAGAAAAATAAACAAAAGAATAATATTTATTACAAGCAAGAAAAACATTACTAAACATTTGATATTGATCATCGTTCTATTGGATACCAACCAAATACTAAGTTTAAAAAATCAAAATCCAGTATTGATCTCGATTAAGTAAGGATTTAAATTTTAAATCTAATCTTAATTTTAATCAAAATTAATTCTAAATAAAAATCTATCGGATCCGAGACTAATGCCTGGTAATCAGGTTCTTCCCCACCGTTAGGTTGAAGTTAGTTGATTATTCTTCACTTTATCCATGATTCACATGATGGTTCACAACTCAATTATGAGTCAATTTTCTTTTAAGAGGCGTGGATTATATTTTAAAGTGGTGTAAGTTTTATTTTTTAAAAATATTTTTATATAAATTTATGAAAAAATATTTTTTTTCAAAATTTTCAGGGTGCTAAGCGACTTTATTTATTCTAGCTCTGTCGCGGGATATAATCATAAAATATATAGTATAACTTTTTTCTCCAAACTTAAAAAAAAAATATTATTAGGAATAACAAACAAATGTAATTGTTGAGATTTTTAATTAATATTTAATTTAATTTAAAAATTGACCATTTATTCTATTAAATTAATTAATTATCGAACTAATAAACTTTAATAAATAAAGTTTTGAATTTTCAATTCTTTGTCCGAAAAGAAACGTAGTTATTTTCAATATTTATTAAAATAGTTGCTTCTGACAATATCTTAAAAGGGTGGTTTATTAAAATATTGAAAAATTCTACAAAGCGTCAAACGTCACTGTTAATGATATATACCGTTAAATATTATTAAACTAATTAATAAAGATTAAAATATTTAAGGATTCAATATATAATTATAAATTATTTAAAATAAAATTTTATTAAATTATTATATATTATTTTATTTTTTAAATAATTGAATAAAATACTAATTTAAATTAGTTTTAAAAAATAAAAAATTTTAAACTCTAAACCCTAAAACCAAAATTCAAAACATAAATCACTAAACATTAAACTCTAAACCTTAAAACATAAAACCTCAAAACTCTAAATCAAAAACCCTAAAAATCCTAAACCCTAAACACTACATCTAAACCCTAAAATCCTAAACCCTAAAATAACAAAAACCCTTATATCTAAATCTTAAACTAATTTTGGGTTTCAAGTTTAGAATTTATACTTTTTAGAGTTTTAAATTTTCTATTTTAAGATTTAGGTTATGATTATATTTTTAAATTTTATGGTTTTATTGTTTTAGGGTTTATAGTTTATAATTCAGTGTTTTGGATTTTAGGATTTAATGTTTAGTATTTTTAGCTTAAATTTAGAGTTTTAGGTTTTGGATTTAATATTTTTTATTTTTAAATTAAAAATAATTTAAATAAATTATTTAAAAAATTAAAATATAATATATATAATTTATTTAAAATTTTATTTTTAGTCCTTAAAATTTTTAATTGTTAGAAATTAATTTAATAGTGTTCAGCAATGTTCATCTTAATAGTATTCAACAATGTTCGACGCAAGTGATAAACTTCTCATATTTCAAATTACATTCAGATGAATCTCATTACTAAATGACCATAGACAGTTTTGGGGTTTAAAACTTTTTATTTGAATTTAAAATAAGAAATTTAAGTTTTATTAATTCTTACATTTAATTTTTATTTTTTAAAAAGTATTTTTTAATAATGTGTCTGTTATAGATATGTTATTTTTTAATAATATTTTTTACAACAATCCAAACATTAAATCTCTAAATATAAGTTTTTAAATTCACTTTTTATAATATTTTTATTTTTAAAATACTTTCTACCGTAATTTTTATAATTAATGTAAAATTAAATGTATGATCAATTAAAATACTGAGCTCACGAAAATCACATTATACAACATAAACAGAGAGTAAAATGAATAATTTTTATAATAATTAAAAAATATATAAATATAATAATAAATAGAGAGAAAAATTGTCGACGGCACCAGGAGGATCGGTGATAGTGGCAGATAATAAAAAGATATAATAATAAGAGAGAAAGAAAATAAGAAGTATATTATTCGATATTTCTTTATAATACATAAGCCCTATTTATAGTCTAAGTGTTGTTTACATGCCTGGTAATAACTAACCTAAGCATTGGTTCAGGTTTGTTATTATAGCCGTTATACTCAATACTCCACAAGTTGGAGGGTGAAAAACATTTTTCACATCTAATTTTTCTAACAAATATTCATATTGGTTTTATCGTAAGTTTCTCGATGAATATATCTACTTGTTGTTCTTTGATTATAACATGATTTAATTTTGTTAAGCTTTTTTAAATCTTCTAACGGATAAAATGACAATCTATTTCTATATGTTTTTTTCTTTCATAAAAGATCGAATTGACAGTTATTTGTAAAGTTACCTGACAATCGCTAAAAATCTCGTTGCTTACTTTGTTCTACTTGAAGATCTTTCATTAAAGAATTTGAATTTTCGTCTGTTGAAGAAGCAAACCTGATATTTGATTGCAAAGGTGTTGCTCCTAATCCTATATCAACAATCAATTCTGACGTATATTTCCTTTGATGGAGTATGATTCCTTCCTTAGATCTAAAAATCTCAATTCCCAAAAAATATTTCAACTGTTCCAGATCCTTCATTTTAAAGTTACGATGAAGAATCGATTTTAACTCTTTAATAAGAAATGCATCATTTCCTGTAAATAAAAGGTCATCCACGTACACAAATAAGATCACCATCTTTTTTTTCTTCTTTCTTTGTGAACATTGAATAATTATATAGACTTTGCTCATAACCATTTGAAATAAGAGCTTCAGTTAGCTTTAGATTCTATTTTCTTGAAGCCTGTTTTAAGACATATAAAGACTTTCACAGCTGACATACACGAGTCTCCCTCTAATTGTGAAACCCTTTTGATAGAAGTATATAAACCTCTTCACAGAGATAACCTTGAAGAAAGACATTGAACACGTAATTACCGTGCAAACTGTCACTTGCATGGTGACAGGAGAAAACGTATCTTGATAATCCATTCTGTAACACTTCAATTATAATCTTTTTTATTTTTGGAAACATTTCTTCCATCCCTCTTTTCTCGTTTTAGATTTGTTTTGAGGGGATTCATTTTTTTCTTTTAATTTCCTCGGTTATTATCTTGTTTAATCACACCCTCCCTCATTTGTGTTTAAAATCACCCATTTCCCTTTCAGATTTATTTTCAAATTTTTTCTAGTGTTGTTGAAGACGTAGATTTGGACACTGAGTATCTTCCTCCTTCTCTTTCTGGACGATCTCCTTTTGCTCAGACTTTGAAACACGAAAATTCTGCATCTCCTCGATCTAGTGCTAGGATTGAGTCCAGTGGACGTCACTCTCGACGTTAAGCTAGTTGCCTAAGGTGTGTCTCTCCCGAAAACATTTACATACTTTTGTGTGCATATTCTTTATTTTTGTGTTTCTCTGATGATTTGTTATATTCTATGATCTCGGAATTAATCTATATGATGTCATGCCATATTACACGATTTATTTATATTTGATCCAAAATTTATGAAAAACTCGAATTATGATTTATTCAGAATTATTATGCATGAATATTGTTAAATAATAAGGTATATATTCAGACTCGGATATCAAATCATGACATTCAATTGGATTGGATATTTTGATCTCGAAAGTTCAGTGATATCACCTCTTTGGTGAGTATTACTTAAGATCAATGGCTCCACCTTCGGATAAAGATTCCACTTTGTATTAGAGGCTCCACCTTCGGGTGAGTTTTCACTTCAGATGGTGACAATGGAATTAGAGTGGTTTAGGGGAACCTACTCTTCAGATGATTATTGGTGTTGGGTGCATGACATTCAAACATTGCATCACATGATTATAGCATATTATAACATCTACATTTTGTTGACATGTGATATTTATTTGATATTTTAGATTCTATGTTTATGCTTTATGTCTGCACACTAGAGACACACTAAGCTCCTTAGCTTACACCCCTTCAGTTCCTGTTTCAGATACGTTTCGGTACTTGGAGGAATTTTGCTTCGGACTTTATCTACGTATATTTTTACATATTTTAGATTTTATAATTTTTATTTCAGATTTTTATTTTGTAATGGACTTTAGATATTTATGATAGACTTTGGACATTTATTCGGATTTTTAGGACTTTTATTATTTATGAAATTGGGTTGAACCATCAAATTATTTTAAATGTTAAGATTCATTATTTTTGTTATTTCTAGTTTTGATAATTTATCTAAAATTATCTAAAATTTGTATTTATTTCATTTAAACCCTAACTTGCGGAACAAGTTTTCCTAACATAATTTCTAAGCTTTAATCTAAGAAATTAAGTTAAATTTAAGGGTTACAGATTCTTTCTCTCTGATTATACCCCTTATCAACCAATATGACCTTATATCGTTCAACAATACCATCTGCATTGTACTTGATCTTAAAAATCTATTTACACCCTATTGGTATACATCATGATGGTAAAGATATCATTTTTCAAGTACCATCGTCTTTCAATGCTCTCACTTCTTGTTTAATAAATTTTATCCAACGATCATCTTTTACTACCTCTTTAAAAGTAGTAGACTCAATATGTGTACAAATAGAAACAACAAAAAAAAGAGTGTGATAAGGTAAATGTTCATAAGTCACAGAATTAACAATGGGATTGTTACTTGATTTATTCTTATCACAAACAAAATCATTTAATCAAGTTGGAGTTTAAATATTCAAGTAGACTTTTTTAAAGGCGCAAGTTTAAGAATAACTTGTTCAACAACATTTTCTCTATCAACTATTTCTTGTTCATGAACTCGCTCAAGAATTTGATAAGGAACTTGTTCAGGAACAACTATTGCTTGTTCATGAACTTGCTCAGAAATAATATCAATAGATCCAAGCTAAAAATCGGTATTTAAAACAGGTTAAGTATTAGAACTAATATCACTAATTTCAGTAGTTTGTTCTAAAAAATCAAGATTAAGATGTTGTAAAGGAAAAACAACAACAAAGGATCTTTAACTTGAAATGTGAAAGGAAAGATGGTTTCATGAAAAATAACATTCTTTCTTAAAAAAATATCTTGGATTCCAGATTAAACAAAATGTATCCTTTTTGTATCAAAGCATAACCATAAGCATATCAAGTATAGCTCTTGGAGCAAATTTATCAAGATTATTAAAAACTGTAGTATATGTTAAATAATCAAACCCCTTCATGTGATTTAAAGTTAGCGACTTATTATACAATTTTTTAAAGGGAGATTTTCATCGTAAAAAATACTTGAAAATGATTTATTATATAACATGTTGCACTAATACATTCTCCCAAAAACTTGATTGGAGTGTTTGATTAAAACTTAAGTGCACGAACTACATTTATAAGATGTTTATGTTTATTTTTAGCAACACCATTTTGCTGAGGTATATAAACACAGGATCTTTGATGTTTTATATCTAAGTTTTTTTAAAAAAATTTATATCTTCTGTAGTAAAAAAATTCAGTTTTATTAACACTACGAACAACTTTAATAACGATTAAAAATTAAGTCTAAACATAAGCTATGAACTCTTTTAAAGCTAAAAAAGCCTCACTCTTAAGTTTTAACAATCTTATCCAAGTCATATGAGTATTATCATCTATAATTGTCAAGAAATATCGATAAACATGATGTGTATTAATACAATATGATCCTCATGAACACTGTAAAACACAGTATTGAGGATAAAATGTGACAACACAATTCAAATTCTTAGTTAATTCAGATATAAAAATCAAATTAAAATAAAACTTTGTACACATAGAATATTTTTTAAACGATCAGTTTTTAGAAACTGATTCTCTTACATAAATCATCTATAAACTCTATTTTATTTTTTTTCAGTAAGGTTATTTTTGTAAATCGATTCTATATACTACAATTTTTAATTTCAGTTAACTGATGAAAAATCAGAAGAGTACCTGATGTATCTGAGGGATACAAAAATAAAGGGTGATTGACATCTACATTTCTCATTGTTATTGGATTGACATTCACATTCGTCATTATTCTTGTTCAAGAAACTTAAACCAGTAAAAACAGTCGGATGATACTAGTTAACGTTCATCGGTGACTCTAATACTATGTCGACGACAGTAGGAAAATCGATAAAGGTGACAAACAATAAGGAGATATAACAGCAAGAGAGAAAAAAAAGTATATTATTTAAAATATTCCTTATAATACATAAACCCTATTTATAGCCTTGTCACAGACTTAATTTTTCTCGATCTATCCGTGCAGCGTTAACACTCCCGACTTATGTTAACAAGCCTTTGATTCACGCAAACTCTAAGGCTAGAAAATTTAAAAGATAGAGAAGTCAAGAATTTAGAAAATGATACCTTATTAAGCTTTAGAGAGCTTACAAGACTTGAGATTTCATGGATGATTTAAAAATAAAGGGTGATCCTATTTATAGGCTCCTACCTCCCGAATGGATGAATGAGATTGATTTAATCGGACGGCTATTATGTTACTTCCATAAATATCTACAAAGACCTATACTTTTCTAGACATTTCTACATGTATCCTTACATGTATACAAGTATCCAAAAGTTCTAGAGAACTCCAGGGTCTTCTAGAGTAGTCCCAAGTCTTCCAGAGTCTTTTTGAATATTTTGGATGCTTTCAGCATGTTTCATATCCTTCTAGAATATTCTAGAACCTTCAAGAATCATTTAGAGTATTCTAGAATCTTCTAAGACCTTTCAGATGCTTCTAGACTTTGTTAGAATCTCCTGAAACCTCTTAGAATGTTGTGACAAGCCTCAAGATTAGTGTAGACCACTCTTGACCATTCTAGATGCTTCTTTGGTACATGTTTGCCTTAAAATATTCAAGGATATCATATTTTCTTCAGTACTAGGTGGAGGGTTGTGACACTAAGGCTTGTTTACATGGTTGGTAGTAATTAATCTAATTATCTTTTTACAACTCAGCAAGAGGTTACAACTCAACATTGGTTCAGGTTTGCTATTATATTCGTTAAACTCAATAAAAATGAATACCTTTATGTTAATTGATTCAAATTCAGATTGTATTGGTTGAATAATTTGTAGATAAAAAGCGGATTTAATTTTTTTAGAAAAATTTATATAATAATTAAAAATATATATAGATATTCAATATATTATCATATGATATAAACTTATTTGATTTTATATTAATTTTTATTATTATATAAATAAAATGAATAAATGATATTAACGGTAAAAGATACACACATTATCATTTAAAAAATAAATAATCTTAATTATTTATTATTATTTTCTAATAATTTAAAATAAAAAATATCTAAATTCAAAAAAATAAAAAAAATTATAACTCGAAATAATTTTTTTAAAACTTTTCTAGATGGTCCCCTAGTTTTTAATATATTAGTTTGATAGATTTAAATTTATTTTTGAAATAATTTAATAAAAATAAAGAAAAATAAAATTCATATTTTGGTCAACAAAATAAAATTTAAAGATTCATTAATTAATCGAATAATTAAAAATATTTATACTATATTTATTTTATTTAAATTTAATATTTAGTATTTTTATTAAAATGTAATCTCTTTATTTAATTTAAAAAAAAAAGCTAAAAATAACGTTTATTACCGCCTCATTTGTTGAACCAGTGAATTGATCCCATTGAACCTTAATTAAGAAGTTAAATAATTTATATTTTCGTTCCGAATTAATTAATTTTCACTTGATAATTTGATTAAGCTACTATAGGTTTGGCAAAAAGTCAATTCAAATTGAATGTTCCTTTGATTAATTTAAATTTGTACCAAATAATGTGTATATAGATTCATTTAAAATTAATATATAATTTAATATAATACATATAATTACTCTATAATATAGCCTAACAAATTTTAATTTATAGTATCAAAATACCTTTTTTATTGTGCAGAGAAAAGAAGAGATTTAGAAATTCTTCATTAATTAGATCATATGCAATAGGTGATGCAGCGGTGTAAATTATTTCTCTCATAAGTTTTTCACGACTGAATCTAGTCAACACATTCGCAACTCTATTTTGATCACGGCTAATTTTGTAAAATCTAACATTCCAATCCAATTTAATCATTCGACGAACCTCTAAAGCGAGTGTATTACCACGAAGAGCTTCATGTTGTCTACTAAACATACTTGCAACATACAAAATACTTTGATATATAAGCTTACGTAAATTTTAGTTTACACAAGTATTTCAATTTTAGCATTAACCATCTAGCTTCAGTGGTTAAAGGAATGGTCGTTATTCTTAGAGATCACGAGTTCAAGCACTAGTAATGTCAGTATAGTCATTGAACGATCAATGTTCAATGGTTGAGAGTATACACTAGAACAGATACTACTGTAATCCCTGTAGTTGATTAAAAAAAGTATTTCAATTTTAAGGTTTAAGGATTTATGTTAAGATTTTGGGTGTTCGAATTAAAATTTTAAATTTTAAATTTTATAATTTTAACATGAAAGATTATATAAATTTCTTCGGGACAACTTGTGTATCAAATATAACCTATTGTAGAATACTAGGAGTAATGAATTCATAGTACCTAACTAAATAAGATTTATTTTAGTTAAAACAAAGTCTTGATTAAAATTAATGCTTAATACCCTATTTGGTCCCTAAAGAATGATTAGAATCTTATTTTGGCTCTTAAAATTTTTCTTTGTCAAATGTAATTTTAAAGTTACGTTTTATCAACGTTTTGTCTTCTAAAATGGTGTGATGCTTTCAGGCAATTAATGAATAACACTTCAAGGGTTAAATTTAAAAAAATTATAATTTAAAGGATAAATTAAAAAATTAAAAAAATAAAAAAATATACTTATAATTACCAATTTCATCCTTTCATGATAATAAACTTTTAGTTTATTAAATAATATATTTAATTGAAGAAATTAATAATGTAAATAAGATTTGTTTTATAAAAGGTGAAAAAAAATTTTGTCACCATTTTTATATATCCCCTCAAATAATTTCATCATCAGTCAAATAATTTATCTTTAATGTTTGTTTCAATAGTTGATTTAGTTTATATTTACTTTTATATATTTTGTTTTTGACGTTTTATTTTGAGTCAAAATAGTTATACTATAAAAATTGTTAGTTAACTTAAGATAAACAACGTAAAATGATTTGATAGAATAAAATATCATAAAAATATTTTATACTTTATATAACTTTTAAAATTATTTTTATTTAACGTGTCATTCTGAAAGTCAACATATTTATATATGACACTATTGTTTCAATATACATCGTCGTATAAATTTATCATGTCATTACCTTGGAGTGACAATAGATCGAATTGAAAACGATTTTAAATTCTCTACTTTATCCTCAATCCCCGTGGGTAAGATTTTGGGAATCCTCATTAATGTTTTAAAGATTTTTTCCGTCCTCGTACACATCTCTTACGAATCGCCATAAATTTTAATTAATCCTCATGCTAATGAAATAAACAAATTTAAAATATTAAAATAAATATCGAATATTAAATCTTTAAATGCAGATATAAATAGTAAATTTAAATTTTATTAACAACATATAAATCATTTCAGTTAATCTTTACTTTTATTTCTTTTTATAAAATTTATAAAGAATTTTTAAATTTATTTCGGCCGATAATATTTATATTACAGGAGATTAAATTTTTGTTGAAAATAAATAAATCATATGACCAATCAATTTTATAAAATATTAAGGAATTTTTTAGATATCATTCGAAGATCCGTAAAATTATTTATATAGGTATAATTTAATTATCTTTATAATTCGAGTATAACAATTTACGTCTCCAGCTTCATTGAAGTTTTGGTGATAAAACTACATTCCTTTTTTATAGGTAAATTTTTTTATCATTTCTCGTACATGTCCGTTTGAATATCTACGACTTTTAGTTATATTTTATACGATTATCATCTTTATATTTAACGTTAATCGACTAATAACTTTATCCATTAAAAGCTAAATTATTTAAAAAATAAAAACTAAGAATGTTTTTAACATTATATCTGCTTATTTATTCCATTTGACCAGCCAACCAATTTAATATAATATTAGTTATGAAAGTGAATTTCTTTTCTAGGCAAGATAAGGCTGTGACAGCCAAGACTTGCCTCAGCATGCCGATCAGTTTGTCGGGGAAACTTCCAGAAAAACTCAAAAAAGTAAAGACCTTTTTTTATTACAGCCAACCCATATCTTGGTCGGCTGTTATTTTATTGTTAAAAATATATAATAAATTACAAATAAATTATTTAATTATAAATTTATAAACAAGCATGTTATAAAAGATATCTAATAAGATGTACAACATCACCGTTTATATTTTAATATTTTTTTTCGATATAAGATTATTGTTATCTGTCTTTTTTTAAGCGTGACAATAATATATTTATTTTTAAATCTATAATTAAATCATTAAACTGTTACTTATAGAAGAAAAAAAACTAATTTTGATTCTTTAAAAAAATGACTTATTTATTATTAAATCTATAACCAAGTGGCTTGTAGTGTATTTTACCCAATATTGTATGCTTAAACATTACTCAATTAAAAAAGAAAAATTGGGCCAATGAGAATTGAGAAACAGATTCATAGATTGATCCTGGAGACAAAGCCAAGTAAGAGTGATGACCAGTTAACATCTGCCTGAAACTTATCATGTTCGAATCTGGAAAATGAACAGAATACTCCATGGATACAGTACTTGTCTTTTTACAGAAAAACAGAATTAAAAACGCTACATATTTTGCTTGGCTTAGCTTCAATGGACTTGTAGGGATATTCCAGTTACTGGATAGAAATAAGGAACAGTCGATTATTACAGGATCATAGCTAAATAAAACAGCCCTTCAATAAGATGGGACAAGGTCAAACTGGGTGTCGGACATGAAACCGGCAGCAGAAGCTGAATTAAAGATGATGTCTACGTCGTTGTCCGTTTGAGTCCTTTTGGCGAACCGGCCTTTGATTCTCGGCCTCGACTCTGCATACGCCTTCCGTGAGGCGTACCGGATTGTTTTCTCGAATTTCCTGTTCTTTCTCTTCTCTCTGTACCTTAATACTCTAGCCTCTCGATCTATACCGCCTGCTTGGTTATTTGTCATGGCTGCCGACATCGGTCCGGTTGAACCGGTCATGGCTGGTCCGAAAGTGTGTGACTTGTCGGACATGGAATTCCCGTCTGGAACGACTCCTACATCGAGCGAAGATGATGAAACCTGAAAGTTTGGTATAATTTCCATTAGTTTACAGTTTATAAAGACTTATTAAATGTGTAATTAAATAAATTGGATTGAAATACTTACGCTATGGCTGCGAGATCGAGTTTGGAAGGTGAAAGTAGGCGGTTTCGATAGACGGAAATCGATTTCGAAACAATTATCGTTGTTGATGACTGGTTTGGTCTGAACTGGAACTACGCTGTCCGTAGCTGCGTTATGCTGGTCATGTTGAACTTGGAGCATGTTCTGGTACTCGAAATTGATGAATGAATCCATTTCGGAGAAGAACAAATCACCACTAGTTTTGACTTCATTAGTTTCCATGGCAAGTTTCGGGTTGAGATTCGGATTCGGATTCGGATTCGGCAACAACCAAGACACACCCTCTTCTACATCCTCTTGTCTGCAGCAATCGGTCACGTCATGATCCGTGGTCGGGACGAGAAAGCTGAAAGCCGAAGATTTGACAATCGAATCCGCTGAATCGAAGAAAGGCTCTACCGGGACACGCTCATGGCGACGAGCCAGGGGATTAGCAGAGTGGATGTCCGCATCACAAGTAACACAAAGGGTAGCAGCATCAGCCTTACAAGTAACAGCAGCAGGCGCCTGCTCGCACACCTCGCACACCCACACCCGCGCATGCCGAACAGAGTCGAGCTTATTCGTACCGTAATGAACCCTGGAATCACAATTCAAGCACATAAAAGCCGAATCGACGCGGCAGAATATAGCCGCCGCAGTCGATTTACATATGTCACATGTCTTTGTAGCCATGCCCCATCCCCCTATCTCAATCCCCATCCTCAGAAAACCAAACCAATTTTAAGGTTTCTTTTGGAGTTTGCACTAAAACTTATGGAGTTTCCAAATCTGCTATTAGTCTGTTACTTGATTTGGTTTGGCCTTTGGGATCGTGTTAGGCTATCTATCTAACTAGTGACCAGAGAGGGTGGGAAATCTTGATGCTGACGAGTAATGGAAGGACACGTGGAACAACATGCACCATGAGAAATTAGTTTTATTTTCCTTTGTAAGAAAAAATGAGCTGGTTTTAAGACAAAAAAATGGTTTTTTTTTAATAATGTTTTGTAATGTGTGTATCTGTCCAGACGTGGACCACAAGTGACCCCAACTTGCATCCAACTGAGAATGGGCGAGCAGACCGTCACTTCAGATTTGGCGACGGATGAGCCAAACCGTCGGCTTTTCCATTCCTTCAATGTTTATTTACCTTTTTATTTTTTATATAAAAAATCATTTTATAAACCTTTTCTTCTCTTTTTTAATAATTTAATTTAACTCTTTTAGGTTTATTCCTTGTCTTAATTTGATGCTTGATGATCAATTGTATTTTATTTTTATTAAAATATAAAATTATTATTCAAATATCTTAAATAAATAGGTTTTGAAATGAAATAAGTTTATTACGGTATAGCATATCATTAATAAATTTATAATTAAAATCATTTTAAAAAGAAATAAAAAAATAAATTTACTATTGTCGCCGCTATTTGAAGTTGAGTTTTCTCGAATTATCAATTTCTTATAATTATAGAAATATGTTTTAAAATTTAAGAGAATTCTTGTATATGCCTCAAATAGAAAAGAGGTTAAATTTAGAATTTTTGATATTAAGAAAATTTCAAAATATTTTATTATAATATATTAATAAAGAATATTACAAAAATTATAAAATATTTATTAAATTTAATTTCTAATTTAAAAATAATAATGTTACTTATAGCTTTAATCTTAAAATTTTTATTTTTTTTAAAAATAAAAATATTTAATAATATATTATATTAATAATATTTAACGATATTTAATATCAATCGTTAAAATTATCTTTTGAAATGTTACTTAAAAATTATTTTATTGAATATTTCAAATATTAACGATAAAAGTCCACAAATTTTGAATATAAAAATGTTGACCTCTTCATTCCTTACAAGATTGTGGGAATCCTATTTATCTACACAAAGTTGTGGGTCAAAGTTTTCAACTAAATAACCTTGAAAAATACTAGCATACGAATATTACGTTTTCTTACGATTATATTATTAATAAAAAGATATAAAATATTTGAATTATAATTTAAAATTTTTAGAGTAGAATTTTTCAAAACCTGTTTTGGTCTTCCTTGTATTCGTTGCTAAAGAAGAAAAAACAAGAATAGGGTGAATGTTTCAACTAGTCGAGTTGAAATTTTTTTAGTTATTCACGTTAAAGTGTTATTTTTTACGATGTAAGTTTTATTTAAAAAATTTTAAATCGAGTTTATAAAAATTTAAATAAAATTGAGTTTTCGAGTTTTTATATAAATTTAATTATAATTATTTATTATGTCAGTTAGGGGTGAACGTTCGAGCGAGTCGAGTCAAAAAATTTTGAGTTATTCGAGTTGAGTAATCATATTTTATAATTTGATTTTTTTTATTTTTTTTTGAGTCGAGTCGATTTTAACGAGTTCGAATCGAGTCAATTTCAAAAAATTTTCTTGAAATTATTATTATCATCAATCAAATACCTTAAGTACGGAATATGTCTTTTTATTAAGTTATAGATTTTATTAAAAACTTTCTTTTTATCTAGGTAAGACTAAGATTAGACAAAAAATAATGATAAATTAAATATAAAAATTAAAAAATAAAAATAAATAGCATTATGTAAAAATACAGATAAATTTTTTATTAAATAAAATAAAAAATAAATCTAAAAAGTGACAGATTATGAAAAAAATTAAAAGCCAGAAAGAAAAAAAAAAAAAAAGAAAAAGGGTATGGAAATAAAATACATAGGTTAAATATACAATTAGTCTTTGTAATTATTAAAAATTTCGAGTTATTTGAGTTATTCGATTTTTATTTTACAACTTGAACTTAATTTGAAAATTTTTTGAATCGATTCGAGTTTATAAAATTTTGAGTCGGGTTTTTCGCCTCGATTAGAGTCGAAAAATTCAATTTTTTCGAGTCGATTCGAGTTTTGCTCACCCCTAATGTTAGTATAGTTTTATTCCAATTTAAATGATTATCTTTAACATATAAAATACATATATACATCATAGTTTTTACATATGACATATTTCTATATTTTTTTATATATCAAGAAAAAAAATTAAGAAATTCGGTTTAACTTAAAAATGAATGCAGTAATTACCAAATATTTAAAGTTTTTTAAATTATTTAAATTTTTTCAAGTCGAGTCTAGTTTATATAATTTTGAGTTGAATTAGAACGAGTCAATTTCTTTTACCTCGAATCAAAATTTTTGCTTTTTCAAGTCGAATCTGAGTTTTGTTTCACCCTGAACAAGAGTAGGCAAAGGATTTGTACTTTCAAGCTTGGGAAATTTGTATATGTTTGATCACTTTGTGTAAAGATCTATTATATATATATATATGATGCCATTAACATTTGATTTTAGTATTCTATCGAAACAAATCTAAGCACTAATGGTATACATTATAATACATACATTATCATGAAAATGGAGTTCCAATAAACCCTAAATGCCCTAAAAATTATGTATCAACCTAGCTATCTGGGTGAGTCAACTTCATCTGCAGATTCATCTCTATAATCTTGGTTAGAATGGTGGTTTTCTTCAACATTGTTAATCTCAGGAGGATTAGAAACACTGGCAACACTCATCTCAGTTGTAGGCTGAACTCTCGACGATCCTCCGTTGTCACGAGAATTGCGAAAAATGTATCTTCGAACGAGCTTTCCGAACATATGGTTCTCCGAGGAAAGCAAGGCTAAGAATACAATGAGCACAATGATGATAAATAGGCCGGCGAAGCTCCTCGAAGTAAGACTAGGACTGGTCGAAGAGACCGATCCGGTGTCGTCTAGATCAATGGACACTATGCCGAAGTACTTTTTCTCGATCGGAGCCATGTATTTCCCTTGAGTGAAGTTCAGGATTGCTCTTGAAAAATTAGCCACCAGAGGTGACCCTATTGGTAGTGCCTGAAAGTGAAACAAAAAGATTACTAACATGGTTCAGATAACAATAAATGTATAGGGAGATGAAAATGAACATACAAATCCTAGTCCATCGGTTCTGTAGGTCGGACCGACCATCATGTAACCGGTAGTATACTGAGCAAGAAAGAGTCTGATGTACGGAATTTCGTCGAAGATGACGGAAACTCCACCGTTGTTGGATCCCTTTGACAAGGCCTCTTGAAAGTCATCAGCTGACCCATATGGCTTCAGCATAGCCTCCTTGAACCCAAACTGGTTTATCAGGAATTCTTTCACAAATGATAGATTCTGGTAACCAACATGACAGTTTCTCAATTCTCTGATACTCGGGATCGTCGCCTGCAACTGATTGACCGTCAAGATCGAAGACAAGTTCGCCGTGTAACTCTGCATCAATATGAATGCCAGAAATATCCATACCACCAACACCAACCTTGAGCCGTTGGTTGCTGCCATGTCTCCTGTTAGAATAAAAATGCTGTTTAGTAACACAATTTTTCGGTATTTTCGAGTGAATGGACATGGAAAAAGGCCACTTTACTTTGAGGAATTGCAACTGATGGGCATGGAAACATCAAAATTTTACTGAGCTGATTTCTTGGTGATCCACTGAATTCTGTATTGTCACGACGCTCGAGAACCCGAACAACGATCCCTATGAAAATGCCGATGCCGATAATTACCAACCATAGATCCCAGCTCAAGGGCTTCAAGAATATCCACACATCGTTTGGACCATCATGCCTAACTTTTATCAGCATTGCAACCCCTGACTCCAGATATGGCAATGTAAAATCAACACAGTTTGTCCTGCTAGCCACAATCGAGATATCTCCCACGGCTGCATCGATTTCCTACAACATTTCGTCCCCAAAACCGATTAGAACACATCGAAACAACTTATGTGATCATATAGAAAATGAGAAGTTGGAGAAATAGAACAAATTACATTAGCCTTAACTTTGCAGCAAAGTTGGTGATATGTTCCATCCATGGTTACAAATTCGTAACCATCGGAAGGTAAGCCCGAGCTATTCCACACAGCTTTGAAAACCTCTATGGTGAAACCCGGTTCGAATCCCTCGCCTTTCGTATCCCCAGGCTGTATGTTCACAAACTCTTTGAACCCTGCCTTACTCGGAACCCCAATTTTCCATTTGCGTCTGATTGGTTCCTCCGCCTCGAGTGCTCGTCGGATGTATCCGGTGTTCCGAGATTTCGGATACAAGTTCTTAGACATTCGCCGCTTATGAGTCCAATAGCCAATCATCCTCTGCCCTTCTTTAGTTATATTAAATATTTCAAACACCAAAGGCTGAATGTGCCCATTCACCAACTCAAAATCCCCACTGATCCCTCGGTAACTAGTGTTCAACATCCCCATTAACCAATTTCCACCAGTCCTTCTTTCCAAAGTAGTAGCTAATCGGCAAACTATATCGTAAATCCGCAAACCGAAATGATTTATCTCGGTCGCCTTGTCGTTCTGCAACATCATGGCTAACATTTTATATCTAGTCCTGAAGTTCTTAAGAGCTTTCGTCGTCGGAACATAAGGCCTTAATCCAATTACACCCTCCATTGAACCAATATCTATATGATTAGGATCCATGGTGTCTACAAACGTTACAAGCCATGTCAATCCTAGGCTCATCATTCCTGCCTCATTCGCAGCCGCAAAGAAACGAGACGCGAGGCTTGCCGACATGTGCACCACCACAAATACCTTACTTTGCAGTGTCATTAACACTTCAAGCTCTGCTAAAATTTGAGAGGTTTGGGCAGAGGTTGGAATTGCAGCCCTGTGTGACAGCTGAATGCCCTTGTTGTGTAATGCATCAGTTACATAGGGGATGATGGCATTACCGAATTCGATATCTTCGTGTACAAGTACGACTCGGTTCGATTCGAACATTTCGAAAGTAGCAACCGTGGCTTTCGCTAGGCGAGAGAAGTCAGCCATTGATGTTGTGATCAGAAAAGGACTAGCAGAGGGAGAACTGTCTGCAAGTTTTATTGCAAGTGAGGCTTCGGCTGATGTTGGTGGTAGATATCCACCTGCATTTCGAAAAAAAAAAATAAATTTTTAATAATAAAAGGGTGAATGTTAATAATTATTTTTTATAATAAAAATATTTTTAATAAATTTATTTATACTAATAGTTTTAAATTAAATATTTTTTTATATAAATACTTTAATAAATTATATATATATATATATATGATACATTAGCACGCACCAATTACATTTTTCCCTTTTTCTTATTTTTGTAGCTTTTGCATCCTACTTTTAATCTTATGAAATTTAGTACCCTTCACGTAGGCGATTAAGTATTTAATTATGCTGAAATAATTATTAAGCTAATATTTTAGGTAAAGAAATTTAAAATTTAACTTGAATATTTGTGATAAATTGATATTAAAAACATGAAATACATTCATGAACTTGTAATATATATATAAGGAATTACTAATGTAATAAAGTTGTATTAAATATCATAACTACGATGAATAAGAGACTATTATTGTGCTCGAGAAGAGTTGAAGACATTAATCCTATATTGAGAAAGAAAAATTTAAGATATATAAATAATAGTCTTGTCCAATTTCACGCTCAGCGCATGTGAGTAATATTATCAGGATAAAGAACCGTGGCAAGCAACCTATTACGAGTGTGATTGACTCGTGACGAAGGCGTCACGAGATTAAGTGAGTTAGAATATCATGTTTGAGAAGTAGCATGAACATTAATCCCATATTTTGGGAAGACGATAATGACCCTTTTATAGTATATTTTAATTGATTTTTTTGACAAATTCTAATTATAATCTTACCTAAAGAAGAGAAAATTTATAAGAGACCATGATAAGTGACTCATCACGAGCGCAATTAACTCGTGACAAGACGTCACGAGATTAAGTGGATGAGAATGTCATGCTTGAGAAAAATTAGAGATATTAATTTTATATTTTAAGAAGATAATAATGAACCATCAATACTATATTTTAATTGATTTTTTTATGAAAAATTCTAATCATATTCTACCTAAAGAAGAGAGAAAAAATATAAGAGAAATGAGATATTTTTAGTAAATTTAAAACTCATGACTTAAATGATTATAAATAAATAAAAATAAACAACATAATCAATCAACTAAACATATTTATTTATATTTTAATATTCTTTTATAATAAAATAAATATAACAAATTATGTGTACACAATATGAAATAAAACCGAAAATAATAAAAAAATAAATGAAAATGACATGTGTATACATCAATAGGTATACAACCTTTTTAAATAATGTGAGCTAATTCCTTGAAATCAGTACATCAAATAAATTAAATACATGAGCACATCATTAAAATTTTTGAGAATAAAAATATCATATATATATATATATATATATATATTAGTTTTTATGTTTTGAAAAATTATTAGATGTATCTGATTTATTATGTCATTAATGTTCTATTTAAGAATAATATTTTATCTCTTTTTTTTTCTAAAGCGAATTTTTACATCTTTCTTAGGTATCATTAGATAAATGAATTTCATAGAATAAAATTACAAATGATGTGATAAGCCGAGATCATTAATAATTTCTCATATATTTCTCATATTTTTTAAGAGAATTCTCCCCAATATTGTGATTGGAGAAAATAATTCTCAAACTATTGATGCTTTAATTTTATTTTCCGAAATATTATGATTTCAACAGTGTAATCAATGATGACCCCATTAGATTCGTTTTTGAACAGTAAGAATGAAAAATAAGTTCGAAAGATGACCCTCCGTCTTTAAACAGTCGAAATAAAAAATAAGGTTGAAAGATGACTTTAGTAGGCTTCGTCTTTGAACAGTAGAGTTTACTGTTGAAAGGTGGAGCATAAAGACTCGGACTTTACCTAACTGCACACTCACAATTAGTTTACTGTTCAAAGACAGTGACAAATGCAGAATTCTTTGATTTCACTGTTGAAATCACAATATTTCGAGAAACAAAGTTTAAGCATCGATAGTTTAATAATTGTTTTCTTCAATAATTCTCCTATTTTTTGTCTTATTTCAATTGCATATCGAAAAAGATTATTAATAAGATTTTTAAAAAAATACAAAATTATTTTCTTTTTTATTGTTTAATAAACTTTGAATATAAACCGTAAAATTATAAATTTCATCCTAGTAAGTTTCAAACTTACCTGCTGAAGCTCCCCATCTTCGCAGAGACAATCTGGTTTCGTAATTTGGGTGTTTGTCATAAAAATCCGAAAGAGCCATCGTCATGCATATATTCAGCATACCACCCATTTTCGAATCTGTGCCGACGATGTCGATATCATACACCAACTTCGTCGGCTCCGTATTCGATCGGCTACTGCTACTGCTACCGCCGGTTTCTGATTTTATGGTGAAGAATGAATCAAAGAAGATGAAGAGAAAACATACAAACCAGACATGTTTTTTCATGGTGACAGAGTGGTTTTTGAGGATCAAATCAATGTCGAATTCGAGGTTTTCTTACACACTGTTGTTTGTTTGATCGAATTGAAGTAGTTGTTATATAAACTGTGCTTGCGATTGCAATCTTTGACTCTCAGCTTAGCTTGGAATTAGTGTAGGAAACAAGTAAGAAAAATACAAAATCCTGGGAAAAGTCTTCGTTTGAATAACTTGTAGGGTTTATTTCGAATATATATAGGATTAAGATCGAGTTACACGATATAAAGTTTTCTAAATTTTATATTTTTTAGATTGTTGGGTAATTTTATTATAATTTTTATGTAATCTTTTTATAACTATTTTAAAATATGTGTATTTTAGTGATTGGTCTTATAAATGATACGGTGATAATGACTCGTGATATAATTTCTTAAGGTTTATCGGTTGAAAAGAAAATATAAATATTAAAAAATAATTAAAAAATTAAATATAATAAAGATAAAAAAAGGAGTGGAGGGCCTAACCCCAAAACTTTGAAATTGATATTTAATGCTTCAAAAATTTTAAAATATATACCCTTTCAAAAATTTAAAATATTCTTATCATATTTCACAAATTTTTAGTACTTTTAATTTTTTTTAAAAAAATTAAAAATCTCGTTAAATTTCGAATTAAAAAAATTGAATTGGACCTTATTTTTTAAAAATTTTAAATTAAATCTTTAAAAAATTATAATTTTTATTTTCGATATTTAAATTTTTAAAAATTTCAATAAACCCTAAACTCGATTTAGTGTATTATCAATTATAAGCATTTACTATAATTAAGAAGAAAATGATATATATATATTAATTATAAGTATTTATGCCTATGGTCAATTCATCCATACAAAGCCATTGAAGTAAGAACATAAGGCAGCTTCGTGTTGGTTTCGAGGAAAATAATGTTGAGAAATGTAATTAATAAACCGATAATAACATCTTAAGAATAACGTATACTTCGGGAAGAAGAAAGGTTGAAGAATGGAAATAATTGGATAAATTATACCATAGACCATATAATTATATGTTTAATAATAAATATCTCATTCTTCTTTTAAAATTAATAATTCAGTCACTCAAGTATGTGTTTAAGAATAAAAATAAAAATTTAATCACTTAATTATATGTTTAGAAACAAACAAGATAATTAAAATCTTTTAACAAACATCTCAACCCATCACTAAATTAAAATAAAGGTTTGGTACAATAACAATTTTAATCCTTAAACTCATGTATTTTATTATTTTGATCATGATTAAAAACAATTCACTAAAATTTATCTTTCATGTTTAAAAATATCACTAGTGAAATAAATGTATCTTCTAACATACGATATAGGTACAAATCGTATGCTCTTTTATTTTGTTTCAATTGGTGTCTCATTTCAAAATAATGGATTTAGGGTTTAAGGTTAAGAGTTGTGGTTAGAGTTAGAGGTGAGCAAAACTCGATTCAACTCAAAAAACCCGAATAACTCGACTCGTTTCGACTCAAAAAAGTTCAAATAAAATTCGAGTTGTAAAATGAAAATTCGAATAACTCGAATTTTTTAGTAATTAAAGAATTTATTTTTAAGTTAGAGATAAATCTCTCAATTTTTTATGATATATATAATGATATATGAAAATATAAAGAAATATTATCACATACGAAGAAATATATATCTTGTATGATTAGAGAAAGTCGTTTAAATTTGAATATACTA
The DNA here is from genome assembly GCA_035048815.1 of Abelmoschus esculentus. Taxonomy (NCBI): domain Eukaryota; kingdom Viridiplantae; phylum Streptophyta; class Magnoliopsida; order Malvales; family Malvaceae; genus Abelmoschus; species Abelmoschus esculentus. Next base: position 14,020,054 of record JAUCBN010000035.1, on the reverse strand, counting down.
TAACATGTTGAATAATTAAAATTAAAATTTTATAAGAACTCGAAAACTCAACTCGAATTAAAAAAATTTCAAATAAAGTTTGAGTGGTAACATGACTCGTAAACTCGAATAACTCAAAATTTTTTGACTTGACTCCACTCGACTCAACCTAATACTCACCCTAGTTAGGATTTAGGAAATTATGGGTAAAATGTATTTTTAGGGTGTAGGAATTTGGGTTTAGATGTAAAAATTAGGGTTATGATTTAAAATTCAATTTTTAAATAATTTTTAATATAAAACATATAAGGAGACATAATTAGAGGCAATGTTTTTACTCGGATGATATTAAAATCATAAAGAATTTATTTTATTAATTTTTTAAATATCTATTATTAAAATAATTATATATATCGAGTCATCGCATCTATTTCATCTTATTCTAAATAACTTTAGAAAGGACATACACGTGGTCTATAGCTAAAACCTAGTAGACTTGGTCATCTATGACTTGATTCATTCAATTCTAACCCAAATAGTCGCAATGACATCTTCCATAATGAAATAGAATTTCTTAGTTTCTAAGAATCTATAATATATAATAAATTTTATAAACAGATAGGTAAACCCCAGTAGCAAGGGTGATTTAAAGATTTTAGGAGTCTTATGCAACTTATTAAAATATAGTTTTTATATGTAATTGTTTATAACTCTTACTAGTTTTAAAAATATGGTCTTTAAAAGCCATTGTTCTTTTTAGGGGCCCATGTACAATTATTTCTATTGCGATTGTTCAGAACCTCACTGATTTTATAAAGTAATAATAATAAAAAAATAATTAATAAGATTTTATAATCAATTGTCACGTTTAAGAATCAATTATCTCTTTCTTAAGAGTATTTTCAAAACTTTTATAATGAATTTTGATTTATATATCAAAATTTTGGGACAATGTGCGATCGCTCGTATTGTATTTGTCCAGAACCTTATTACCTAGTAGACTAGGCCATTTAACAATTGTTGGTTCAATTCCTCGATGCACGTAGATCATGGTATACGAACAATCCGTGTGTGAATCTTCAAAATAGCACCCTTAGTTAGGGTGAACATTTGAGTGAGTCAAGTTAAATTAAAAAAATTGAGTTATTCGAATTGATTCATTATATTTTATAATTTAAATATTTTGTTTTTTTTTTGAATTAATTTAATTTTAGCGAGTTTGAGTTGATTCGATTTTTCGAGTTTATGTACAAATTTTAATTTTACTATTTATAATATTATAGTATAGTTTGATTGTAATTTAAAGGACTTTCTTCTTATATCTATCTATCTATCTATATATTCATATTATTTTTTATATGTGTATTAGACTTTGAATTACTACTGTTATTATTAGGCACAAAGATAAATTTAACCTTTAGTTTTTATAGTTTTTATCATTTTAGCCCGTCCTTATTCTTTATTTAGAATAAATTTAGCCCTTAACCTGAGTCTTTTTGGACAAATATCTCATTTTTTAACTAGCATGATGATCGTACCATTAAAAATTTAATGATAATGACATATAGTAAACATGTGATAATATATTTTAAATGATATGACATCTAACCTAACAAATACAACATATGAAATATAATTTTATTCTAATATAAAACATAAAATAATTAAAATTTAAATAAAATATTAAAACCTAATTAAATCTAAAATAATTTGTCTATTAAAACTTAAATAAATTTACTACTCTGTATTTTTTTATAATTTTAGGGTTTTTAGATTTAATTAAAATTCAAAACATAAAACCTTAAATTTATTGCTTTTAATTTAAATTTAAATCTTAAACTATAAATCAAAACTCTAAACCTTTCAATTTAGATTAAATATTAAAATATCTAAATTCTAAACTAAAACAACAAAAATCTAATTAATTAGTATCAAAATCTCCTACTTTTGATTGATCGATAACAATTAAAACTCCTTTTCATATTGTGTTCATATTTTCTAGATAAGATTTTTGATTTTATTGTAGTTGGTTGAAAATTTTTAGTATCTTTTTGTTTTAGATTTAATTAATTTTTAATATTTTATTTGATTTTAAATTTTTTTATATCTTATATTAGAATAAAATTATATTTCATGTGTATGTATTTGATAGCTTAGATGCCATGTCATTTAAAATATATTATCATATGTTACCATTTTTAAATTTTTAACAATCTATTCATTATGTTAGTTAAAAAATAGAACAAAAAAGACATAGGTTAAGGGTTAAATTTATCTAAAAAAGAATGAGGGCCAAAATGATAAAAAAAATTAAACGTTGAGGGTTAAAATTATCTTTATGCCTTATTATTATCATCATCATCAAATAATTTACGTATAAATATGTCATTTTATTAAATTACATGTTTTTTCCCCTAAAATCCTCCTTTTTATCTATATAAAACTAAGACTAGACCAAAATTAGTAATAAATTAAATAAAAAGTTAAAAATTAAACAGAATAAATTAAATAACATAGTATAAAAGATATAAATAAAAATTGTATTAAATAAAATATAAATAAATCTAGAAAGCGATCAAATTGTTAAAAGAAAATGAAAAGGTAAAAAAAAAAAGAAGGGACTGAAAATAAAATTACAAGGGTTAAATGTGCAATTAGTCTCTGTAATTATTAAAATTTTTGAGTTATTCGGTTTTTATTTTAAAAGTCGAACTCTATTTAAAAAATTCGAGTTGAGTTTATAAAATTTCAAATCGAGTCAAAACGAGTCAAGTTTTTTCGCCTTAAATCAAGTCAAAAAATTTAGTTTTTCAAGTCGAGTCAAATTTTGTTCACCCTTACTCCAAACATATATATTTTATAGATTAACTGTTTACTGTAAACTCATCACATAAATAATGCGTATTTTAATAAAATATATTTTTTATTGAAATTCATCGTAAAAGTACGACGGATTTTGATTTTTTAAATATTCATCTAAAATTTAATCCAGAAGATTATATTAATGTTAATCCAAATTTTGTACGATAAATTTCATGTTATATTTATTGACCAATGATCATTTCATTTTAGGGTTTTTAATTTCCTATAAATAGTTAGTTTTGCCAAGGGTTTAGAGCACCAATTTTGTTTGAATGTTATTGCTATGCATGCTTGAATGTTATTGCTTGATATATGGTTGTTGGGACCTTTAATGGAAACCATTAAATTTGGCTTTGGGATAACATAAATTGGTTGGTAACACACATGATATCATCGAGATAACTTATAAGAGTGATTCGAATCTTAAACCATATAAGTTAAGTGTGGATTTTTGGTAAAACCCGAACCCAAAACTATATTTTTTTATGTGCATACTGATATAACTAGGGTGTGTATCTATACACTAATGTATTTTAGGGGTTGATTGTGAGAGGCGTATCGGTATATAAGATAATATATCAATATCCCTTACATAACTTGAATTCTATAATTGTTTTAGTGTACCAATACGCAGAAACGCGTATTGGTACTACTGTTACATTGCTCGATAATATCTAGGTGTACTGATACACCATATAAAAGTATCAGTACAAGTGCGGATCGATACAAGGTAGCTTGGTACTGATGATATGTACCGGTATGAGGGATAAACGTATCAGTACATATAGACATTTATAGTTGTTCTAATCTAGATAGTACATCAGTACAACGAAAGAGCGTATCGATATGGGTGACATATCAATACCCTCATTGGGTGTATCGATATGGGTGACATATCAATACCCTCATTGGGTGTATCGATACTCGCTAGATAATCTGCCCAAAAAATTTCGCAGAACTTTTTTTATTAGATACCCATCCTCGATTATCATTTTAAACTCCTTAAGTTAGGAAGAAAAATGATCCACTTATCATACCATCATTGACTAAATTGTTCATCTTTGCCTCAACTATTTGCCTTACTTTTTTATTTATAAAACACAACTTTTAAACCATTAGTGAAGTTAACTATTATTACTACATTTATAAAGGGTTAAACGGTTTAAAAATAATTTTTTAATAAAACTTTTAAAATTATTTTATATATTTTTTAAAATTCATCGTACATGTGCAATGAGTTTCATGGCTTTAATTTTTTTTTTTGTTATAATCATTTAGAAATGTTTTGATGACTTTTTACTAAGAAAAAACTCATCGTGCATGTACGACGAATTTTAATTATGATTAATTTAATTCAGGTGATCAAGTTTAAAGCGAATATTTCAAGAAAAATAAATTTTTTCATGCTTATACGGAGAGTTCCAATAAAAAATAGTATTTTTTACTAATTTAGGATTTGGGGTATTAGTCCGAAGATTTATCAACAATTTGTTGTAATAAAATAAAATACTAAATATTTTAAGTTAAAAGTTTAAATTTTAATATTTTAATATCGATTAAAACATCGTATATCTTTTAGCATAAAATTACAAAATATATATTTAATAACTATTCCATTTATGTTTTTCCTTCTGCTCGAAGAAATCATAAATAATTATTTAAAAATAATAAATAATTATTTCGTTTTTCAAATTACAGAGGTTAAGTACAATTTCCATCAAACTTCAGAAAAAAAAAAGTTTTTTACCTTGAAATAAAATATAAAAAATAGTCTTTAATATATAGAAAATGTACAAATTCAAAAATAAGAGAAGCTTCAAAATTGACTTAAGAAATCTTTGCAACGAAAGGTACAAATTACCGTAGGGTAGTTCTAGGAGAAGCCCTTTAAAAAAATCTAAAAAAAGCCTTAATCGGTTTATCCGGTAATTTTGTGTACATAATAATTATGAACTATATACACAATTTCTTACAAAAACTGTAAGAAAAATGGTACATACATAAATCGTTACAAATGTAAGGATTTGTGTACATACATAAATTCTTACAAAAACTATAAGAAAAACGGTACATACATAAATTGTTACAAACATAAAGAATTGTGTACATACATAAATCATTACAAGAATACGTAAATTGACATAAAAATAGTATGAATTTGTGTATGTACACAATTTCTTATAAAGTATACACAATGGCTTACGAAAAACGTAAGGAAAAAGGTATGTACACAAATCCTTACGACTTCAAAACCATGAGCTAAAAGAGGTAATCCAAGGGTAAGGATTTGTATACATACACTATTGGTTACGAGTATACATAATATGACACAAAAATGGTAAGTATTTGTGTATGTACACAATTTCTTACAAAGTATACACAATGACTTACGAAAAACGTAAGAAAAAAGTATGTACACAAATTCTTACGACTTCAAAACCATGAGCTAAAGGAGGCCATTGAGAGTAAGGATTTGTGTATATACACAAATAGCTACGAGTATACATAATATGATACAAAAATGGTAAGGATTTGTGTATGTACATAATTCCTTACAAAATATACACAATGACTTACGAAAAACATAAGAAAAAAGATATGTACACAAATCCTTACGACATCAAAACCATGAGCTAAAGGAGGCCATCTAAGGATATGGATTTGTGTACACACACAAATGGCTACGAGTATACATAATATGACACAAAAATGATAAGGATTTATGACTGTACACAATTCCTTACAAAGTATACACAATGAATTACGAAAAAACGTAAGAAAAAAGGTATGTACACAAATCTTTACGACTTCTAACCAGAAGCTAAAAGAGACCATCTAAGGGTAAGGGTTTGTGTACATAAACAAATGGCTACGAGTATACATAATATGGCACAAAAATGATAAGGATTTGTGTCTGTACACAATTCCTTACAAAGTATACAAAATGGCTTACGAAAAACGTAAGAGAAAATGTATGTACACAAATCTTTACGACTTCTAACCATGAGCTAAAGGAGGCCATCTAAGGGTAAAGGTTTGTGTACATACACAAATGACTACGAGTATACATAATATGACACAAAAATAATAAGGATTTGTGTATGTACACAATTCCTTACAAAGTATACAAAATGGCTTACGTAAAACGTAAGAAAAAAGGTATATACACAAATCCTTACGGCTTCTAACCATGAGCTAAAGGAGATCATCTAAAGGTAAGGGTTTGTATACATACACAAATGGCTACGAGTATACATAAATTGTCACAAAAATAATAAGGATTTGTGTATGTACATAATTCCTTACAAAGTATGTACACAAATCCTTACGATTTCGAAATCTTGAGCTAAAGGAGACCATCTAAGGGTAAGGATTTGTGTACATATATTTTTCCTTATAGTTTTCGTAAGCATTTGTGTATATTTTGTAGAGACTTGTGTACATACATAAATCCTTACATCTCTTGTACCAATTTTATGTATTCTCGTAGTAAATTATGTATGCACATAAATCCTTACCTTTGGATGGCTCCTTTAGCTCATGGTGAGAAGTTGTAAGGAATTGTGTATATACTTTTTTCCTTACGGTTTTTGTAAGCAATTGTGTATACTTTGTAAGGAATTGTGTAAAATATTTATTCTTATATTTTTTATTCGAATATTTTTATTTGAATATTTATTATACAAATATTTTTATTCGAATAGTTATTATAAGAATATTTTTATTCGTATATTTTTATTTAAATATTTTTTATTCAAGTATTTTTATTCGTATATTTTTTATTCTAATATTTTTATTCAAATATTTATTATACGAATATTTTTATTCGAATATTTTTTATTCAAATATTTTTATATGAATATTTTTATTCGAATATTTATTATACGAATATTTTTATTTATATTTTTTTATTTGAATATTTTTATTTAAATATTTATTATACGAATATTTTTATTTTAATATTTTTTATTCGATTATTTTTATTCAAATATTTATTATTTGAATATTTATTATACGAATATTTTTATTCGAATATTTATTATATGAATATTTTTATTTGAATATTTTTTTATATGAATATTTTTATTTGTATATATTTTATTCGAATCTTTTTATTTGAATCTTTTTATTCAAATATTTATTATCAAATATTTTTTATTTGATTATTTTTATTTGAATATTTATTATACAAATATTTTTATTCGAATATTTCTTATTCAAATATTTTTATTCTAATATTTTTATTTGAATATTTATTATATGAACATTTTTATTCGTATATTTTTTATTCAAATATTTATTTTATGAATATTTATATTTAAATATTTTTATTCAAATATTTATTATATAAATATATTTATTCGTATATTTTTTATTCAAATATATAAGAATGAATTGAATAATTATTATTTATAAAAAAAATTAACATTGGAACCGATTGTTAACCGGTTCCCAATTACCCCTATTAGAGAGGGGGGGGGGGGTTAGACTCCATTTAAGGAGGGTTTTTTAGCCACACCCACTACCATAGCGTAGCCAGCTGCAAGGAGAAATTTCAAGTCTGTGAGTACGTTTTGTTGACCAATTAAAACAAACACGTGTTCCAGATTTTTTTTATACGTTAAAATACAATTATATTCAATTATTTGTCTTATTTTTTTACATGTGTCACAAATCAAACCCTTTTGACTGTCAAAATTATAAAAATATATTTATTGAAAGCTAAATTTTATTTGAAAAAAATGCTTACTTGCACAAGAAGAAATTTAAGAGGCCTTGAGTTTAAGTTAATTGAATATAATAAAGCTTCAGATTCTACTATCATTATCAAGTCAATTGCTGGATAATTTCGGATTAGTTTATTAATTCAAGTGTCAACTTTTTTCTCTTTTATTGAATTTGGAGTAAATAATAAACTTAAATTATATATATTTTTAGTTGATGTTTAGTATTTTTTAATTAAAATAGGTGTTTAAAGTTTTATTTTATTAGTGTTTTAAGGTAATATTAATAAAAAATTTTATTTAACTCAAAAATAAATAATCAGACTATATATTTTTTTGAGATAAGTATAATGATTTTGTTAATTAAAATAGGTGTCTAAAATTTTATTTCGTTAATATTTTGAGATAACACTATTAAAAGATCCATCTAAGATTCGTAAAGACCAAACGGACGGAGAACCTCCTTGTAGAATAAGCAAAATCTGAATCGAGTCAAAAAATTTAATAACTAGACTTAAAATTTCATAAATTAAACTCGACAAAATTTCAAATAAAATTTGAGTTATAAAATAGAAATTCGAATAACTCAATCTTTAGTAATTAAAAGATTTATTTTTATGTTCGAGACGAGTTCCTTAAAAATTTATGATATATATTATACCGATATATAAAAAGATAAAGAAATATTGTCAAATATAAAAAATATGAATATATATATATATATTATGAATTTATGATAGGTGAAAGTAGTTTAACTCAATCTAAGTCGGTACTATAACATTATAAATAATTGTAATTAAATTTTTATAGAAACTCGAAAACTCGATTTCATTCGAAAAAGTTTTGAATAAAAATTCAAATGATAAAATTAAATTTGTCAACTTGAATAACTTAAAATTTTAAGTCAATTCTACTCTATCTAATATTCACCGATATTTTGAGGTCAGTATAGGATCGAATTCCACCAGGAAAGCATCGTAGGAGTCGTACCGGTGATTTTGAGGCAATTTTCGGAGACCAGGGCCTGAACGCTCGGACTGTAGAGGCTGTGTGAGGGATTTGGGGTGGGATGAAGAAGCCACAGGTAGAGAATAATAGAAGCAATCGAGTTGACTTTTAAATAACTATTTATTCTTTATTTACACGTAAAAAATTAAAAAAATTCTTAAAAAAATAAGATAGATGAATTTTATTGGCCGAAACTATAGATGCCGTGATAAACTGTTTTTATAATAATTTTCCTCCCATCACAAATAAACCCTTTTCTCCAACCCAACCAAATAAACAAACAAAAAGAACCATGTTCACAGGTCTGCATGGTGCACACACTTAAGAACACAGTTAAAATCATATACAAGTAGATAAACAATATAATGGAAATAATTTAATGAAGAATAAAAGAAATTGTCTCCTTATTTATCTTGGTTTGTAAGGTATGTCCATTATTGGTTACCATAAATTTATGTACATCTTAGAAAGAGAAGACCCACCTCAAAACACAGATGCATTCACCCATTGTACCTCCAGCTTTGATTGCATTCAGAATAGCACAAGTCCTGAGCAGGGAATCCAGACATGTTAATGATCATGGCAAACAAACCATTTGGTGCAAAATTTAATATTTAGATTGCTATAAACCGAAACTCACTCGGGTGTTGCGATCGCGTCGTATCATGCAGTCTCCCAGAGTGTACATATTTGCACTCTTTAAAGAACTAGTGGCAGTACTATTAACCCAGGCATATGCATAGTATAATAGTGTATTATTAGCCTAACCAGTAGATGGCCTTAAACTGCATTAATGCTCTCTCTTTTTCCCGCTATGACGGCGATTTGGATTTGCCTTTACTTTACATTTATTGCTGCAGCCATGTTCCTCAGCTTCTGAGATATTTGTGAAAACGAAGGTCTCTCTGCAGGATCAGAGGCCCAACACTGCTCCATCAAGGCCCTCCACTCTGGATCACACCATGCCGGTATTGTTGGACGTAAAGAGTCGTTTATGATCCCCCCTGCATGTTCAAAGAATACAATTTCAGAGGAGATTGCAGTTAAAAATCCATTGAAGTCCAAAAACATGCATACAAGTTGAACAGAAACCATCAAATCAGAAAAGATCCTTCGAAGTCTAAACTATAACGAAGAAGTTATAAGCCCTTACTCATCCATCCAACTATTGATTTTCTCTTCCATGTCAAATAACAAAAGCTCAGTACTTATTTTCAGAAATAGTTAAAAACGGAGATCAATTCATATAGGAGAAGAAAAGAAACTTGGACCTACAACAAAAGAAAACAAATAAACGAACAGAAGTCGCCTTTTTAATTCTTTTTTGGAAAGTACCGCTTGTTAACCAGTAAATAGCAATGCTAGAATCGCTAACCGAACCATACTTCAATAATGCTGGAACTTTGGAAACTTGAAAATTTTCCAGTACAACCATTTTTTATGAGGCCACTGCTTTTACAAATCAATTATGGATGGGGATTTACATAATGTTTCAAGGACTTTTGTAATATTTTGATATTGGAAGCAGTCTATTCTCCTCAGGTTTCTCCCTCTCTTTCTTCTCCTTCCCTTTTCTTCTCTCTCTCTCCTCGTGTACTAAAAGTTTCAAAGTTTAACAGCAGCATATGGATAGAGCCAATTATACAAGAATATACGGAAACATGGATATTTTAGACCAGAACAAGGTAAGCAACTTTCACCTTAAGTCTAAAGGCAAAAACATCAAGAAAAACTCGGGACTAATAAGAGATTTCCCAACAAGAATCTCCTCTCTATGCATACCTCCCCGCACCCAAAATGTTCATAACACCATCCCCATTTTCATTCTGAGCATGCATGAAAGCATGCAACTATTGATGTTCTCCATGGATGGAACTGGAGAAATGAACCTTGTGATAGTTTATGACACTTACCGATTATAGAAGCACAATGCATATCAGCATAAGGTTCTTCGCCGGTAAGTAACTCCCACATGACAATCCCAAAAGAGTAGACATCAATCTGCGCGCAGACATGGATGATACAAGAATAAAGTCAATCTGGCCAAATAAATCTTAAGAAGCAAAGGAAATAAAGAACTCGGGTTCAAAACAACTGTATCTGTTCCTTGATTTTCTAGACTTGGTATATAGTATTACCTTTTCAGATACCATGGTACTTTTACCACTCAAAAGCTCAGGTGCCATCCACGGTAGAGTCCCACGAACCCCTCCAGAAACTAATGTGTGCTGTCTGACCTTTGACAAACCTAAATCACCGATCTAAAAAGGTATGCATGCATTGCGTGAGTTCCAACTCCATTGACCGTTAGAGAAAGACTAATAGTAATATGCTTGAAGGAAATATATTAAAAAAGCCTATACTAAAGTTGAAACTCATAACCGAGCTTCCACTATAAAAGAAATTACAAGCAAGGTGACATTAAAGTCCAGAGTTTTCAAGAAACCCTGGAAGAACACAAATGTACCAAACAATCCCCCACACCCTCTTTTCTCTTCTCCATATGCAGAGACAGCTCAAAGTTTGACTTCTATAAACAATTTAAAAGATAGCATACCTTGCACACTGGACGCTGTGGATCTCTCATATTTACCAACAGATTTTCACATTTCAAATCAAAATGTACTATGTTCTTTCCATGCAAATACTCCATTCCAAATGCAGCATCCATGGCTATGATGAGTCTCTTACGACGATCAATAGTCCTGCTCAATACCATTATCATGTCACACATTACTTTGGAACATATTTCATTTTAGTCTGCTATGAAACAAAAGGGATGCATGTTAAGGCATACAACATCAATTCTAAAACAAACTGTTATGAACCTGTCTTTCTTCCGTAAAAACTGCTTCAAGGATCCATTAACCATGAACTCAGTAACTGTAGCTAAGGATCCGTCAGGACCATCACGAACTATACCATAGAAAGAAACAACATTTGGATGATGTAAAGAACTCAATATCAAAGCTTCTTTCCAGAAATCCGCAATCTAAGACAGCACAAAAATAGATTTTGCTATCAATCAACATATGATATGAGAAACATAAAAGTATATATCATTAGGGCTCTTGGAAATCCTTGAGAGGGACTTGGTAAGAAAACAACTGAACCGTGTCCAAGAAAATATCCTTGATTTAACTGCAACCGTGCACAGGTATTAACTTGAAGGGGATAAAACATGAACGCAGGAGTGAAAGAAAATTCAAATTAAGCCATTTCAAACCTTGAGTGCAGGAATAGAAAAGTCATCATAAGCTACATTATTTTTACTTTTTTCAAGTTATAAAGAAGCTACTTCCCTACCATGCAAAAAAAACATGTGTGCATTCTTCAAGGCACGTAAGAACTTATCTTTAGCCATTATGCCATAATTGGAAAAGGGAAAGTAGTAAGAAGCATTAAATTTGCTTCTTACTACTTTTAACTTCTAACCAACTCACTTTTCTTACTGTGGAGTGTCCCTTTAAAACTTTGCTACATGGTTAAACAAATACCAAAAGCAACAGCGACATACAAAACATATCAGGGGAAGCCTTATTTAACCCTGACCATCAAGCAACATTGTATTTCAAGGATAAACAACTAAATTTTCATAAAAAGTTGTGTAAATAGTTATTACCAAACGTTCTCTTTCAGAAGGCTTCCCTGCAAAGCAACTGGCTTTTATTCTCTTAATAGCTACATCAGAACCTTTCCACTTGCCATGATAAACTGCCCCATATGTTCCAGAGCCTAATTCTCGTATATCCTCTAGATCATCGTGTTTAATAGTCTGAAGATAGTATGAAAATATATCCAAAAAATGATAAAATGTGTATACAATGTGAAAATCCAATGATCTTAAGAAATGACGGTGAGAAAAAAAGAAAAGAAAAAAGAGTTAATTTGATAAAGGGAAAAGAAAACAATGACCTGTAACCCTCTTGCAATAGCTTCTTCCTCAGCTTTTGTTGGCTCTATTTTGGAAGGGGATATGTTGTCATTATCGTAATCCAATTCTAGGTCAGCATGAGCATTCTAGAGGGAAAACTCTGATATTAGAAAAATATATATATAACATTGCAAGATGTTTTTTGGTGAAGGATTTTTTTTCAATCTCACCACTGATTCAGATTCATCTGCAGCGGCTTCATTTGCAACTGCATCATGCCTCATGGAGGCACCATCTTCAACTTTGACTTTCACTTCTTCAACCTCTTCTAAAGCTGCTTTTTTAACTGAAGCAACAAACTCAGGTATGAAACTCATACGGTTTACAGAAAGCTTTGAATTTTCAGCAGCACTGGGATCTTTTTCACCAGATTTTGCCTTCTCATCACCCTTTTCCACAAGTTCTTGGAAATTTGAATCGCTACCTTCCACCGATGCTATATTTTCAGTAATTTTATTTTGCTCCGGACAGCAAATACTTGGAACCTCAGATTTTTCAATCTTAGAATCATGATTTACTCCTTTATCTTCCATGGGAACAATTTTGTCCTCGGTCTTCAATGCTCCGGTGGGATTGATATCATCTTGTGGTTTAGGGTTGTTACTGGAAACAGATTTATCATGGATTAAAGTTGAATGCTGATCTGTTAACTGAGAAGGTTCTGTGGAAGGAGAAATATTTAGCATGTCTTGTTGGGATTGATCTGATTCTATAGTAACAGAGAGTTGAGTTTCCTGACCATGAGGACCAACGTTCACCTCAAGAGCATGTCCATAAGCATTGTCTTGAACAGCAGTCCCATCAAAACCTAGCATCTTTTCTGAAGACTTGACCCAAGGATTTTGATTATCTGTTGTAACACAAAGCCTTGCACTACCTTCAGCCCGATCCTTCAAATATGCTGAGTTAACTGCAGAACTTACTTGCTGGGGTAAGCCAGATGCTTCATAAGGAGGGGCACCATGAGTCCAAGGCTGTGCATGTGCACATACATGTCTATGTCCATGTGATGCTTGGTAAATATTATCTCCTCCATATGGATGAGGGTAATTCCCATAGCGGACTCCACCTTCTTCGAGAGGATTGTGCATGTGGGTTGAAGCAACCATGGTTTGATCATGAAATGCTTCATTCCCAAATTCTGATCCAGTTCGGTGAAGAACATAATTTGAGGGAAGATGACGTCCATCAGCTAAAGTAGCATGCCCAAGTGGTAAATCCATGCCGGCACCATCAAGAACATATTGATCATTCACTCTTCCAGCTCCATGTACATGATTTCTCGTTTCCTCAAGATGAGGTTTCAATTGGTGCTGCAAAACCATTCCTCTTTCGTAATTCTGTACTTCATCATAAAGAGAAATGGGATCAGTTTGATATTTGGAATGGAACAGATGATGCAATTTCCCATCCGCATTCAGCATGAAACTTTCCTGGTTCGGGGGGGACTCAGCACATGGATTATTAACCAGAGGTCCACTGTTTCCCATGTTAGAATGCTCCATAAGTGGTGGTTGATTCCTAATGAAAGTAGCCCTACAGTGCTCAAAGATGTTGTTCCCCTCGTATACACCATGAGCATGACCATGACAATGACCATGACCATGAAGCATGTTAGTAGGAAAAACACCAGCCTTATCTCCAGAAATAGCTCCAGTTGGCATCCAAACTGCATTATCTGAAAACTGTGGCTGGTGCTCGAATTGAAGATGATGATTTAATTGTTGTCGGACATAATCTTCAGGCATCTGATCCAAGCATTTGTCTGTTACATCTGGAAACGGTACTCGGTAACGAGCAGATGGTGAAACTGGAAACTCTGATGGTGTTTGAGAATCATGATGTCCAGCGTGTCTTGGAGAATAGTAAGCAGGACTCCATTGACCTTCCATTTCGTTGTATCTCTGAGGAACTGGTTGCTGGAGTTGCCCAGACCCCATACCAGGAATAGTAAGATTATGCAAGTTATATGGAGGCATAAACATCTCGCCAGTCCTCTGACTATGAATGGCAGCATCAATACTCATACTGTTGAAGAATTGTTCTACTAAATGAAAATCATCAGAAGCCGGAGCCATCACATGAGAATCACTCTTCCTAAAGTCAGGAGTCTCATTTAAACTATTCAAAGCATCCACGTACCTCCTCTCTGTCTCCCTGTCATCCCCATCAACATAGTGTGATAAACCGTCTTGGTCAGGATTCGGGAACAAAAAAATCCTAATCCTAGTGAAGGCATCAGCTGAACCCAACTTCTCATACTCTTCCATCATGTTAATCACATCGTCATCATTCACAACTGACACTAAAGCATCAAGATCCTCATCTGGCTGCTGATATTTCAAAACTGTTGCTCCATCATAAAGCTCCCTCATCTTACTCATCAATTCCTCGAAACCGATATCTCTGTGAACACTTACGATTCGCGTTTCTCCACCAACATACCTCAATTTCCCATCTTGGGGTCGAGGCAAAATGCTACCTAAGAAGCTACACAAGAATTTTATTCGCGGGGTTTCCTCATTGGGACACGGGGAGGAGGGAGACAAGGTAGATGCCGGGGTTGATGAATTTGAATCCATGAAAAAAAAACACAGCTTGATTATTATGCTGCTGTTGATGATCAACTATTCCTTTATTACACATGAGACGGTCTCCAGCTCACACCATGTAATTCAACAGTGTGGTATAAACTCTAGCCAAAGTGGAACCATACAAGTTCACTAATCTTAACACCATAAACCATCAATCTCTAAAATTTAACCCCACCAAGAAATCCCAATAATAGTCTTTAATGAATCCAAATAACCAAAGAAACAAAACTACCACACTCAACTAAATTCATCAACAATAACAGCTGAAATGAAAACCCAGCAAAAAGCTTCCAAATTTAACAGTTTTCAGATTCAATAAAAGAAACCCAAATCAGTTTTATACAGAAAGAACTCAAATCCAAAGCTTTAGAGAGAGAGAAAGTACCTGGAAAATGGGAATTGTCAAAATAAGAAGATTGGGGCTTTTCAATTCTATTTCATCTCTCCCTATGTTATTGATCAAAGGAAAAAGAATGAATAAATTTGGGGTTGATCTAAAGAAAATAAACGGCGAAGGTGAAGTTCGTGGAGGAATAAATTTGGAACGTTGCCAAGCTGCGCGTGGTTTAAACTCTGAACTGAGCTTGATTTTATTCCGATCCATTTTTAGAAAGTGAATATAAAACGATTATGGTAACTGTTTATTTTATAAGGTTTAAATACACAAATCCTCACTCAATTATTTTTTACTTCTATTTTGATTACTAAATTTTTAAACTTTTTAATTTATCAAATAAATTTTTAGATTACTTTTATTTTGGTCACTTTCAATTATTTTATTATTATTTTAATTTTTTTTACATTTTTTATCATTTAATATAATAATCTTCTTATTTTGATGGTCATAAATGATAATCGTTTAATCTTAAATTTATCAATTGATTTATTTTGATTCTCTAAATTTGAATTCAATGACTGTTTTATTAGAAAATACTCTAAAGTTCATGAAAAAAAGAGATCAAAAGTTAAGAAATTGAAAAGTTTCAAAAGAGACTTGAGGCAGAGCTGTTTCTGAATTTTTGTGGCTCATGAGAAAATTTAAAAATAAGACTCTAATAATAAATATTAAAAAATAAATTTGAAAGGTATAAAAAAATAAATAATTTTTTCTTAATATTTTTATTACACTCAATAATTATCAAATTAAAAATATCAAAAAAAATATTAAATACCGAGCAACTTTCACAAAATAATTTTTACGAGTATTTTTTACTTAAATATTATATAATAAAAATTATAAAAAAAAATAAGTGATAACACTAAATTTTTGTTGTTAAAGCTCTATCTCAAATTTAGTTATAACATATCAACAATAAATCTCATAAATCATAATCTTTTTGAATAAATGAATTGTTGCCTTCTTGAAATTTCAAATAAGAAATTATAATTAAAAAAATTAAAAATAAGTTACAAGAAAATAACATAAGAAATATGTGATATGATAAGAAATTGAAATTTGAAGAACAAGAATAATGAAAATATTATTTATAGGTGTATATAATTTTTTTTAATTAAAATAAAAAATATTATTATAATCATAATTATGATCCTATAATAGATTAGTACCTAGACTAATTAGATATCTATTTTATAATTAAAGGGGGCCATTTTAATTTTAATTTCTCAAAAACTATTATTATATTTTTAGTGACCCTTGATTTTTAATATAATATAACAATAAAAATTTTAAATTTAATTTATTTTAATAATTATTATTATTTTAATTTAATTGACCAGTATATCCTGCCATCTTGGGCTTTGAGCCGTCGTCCCTGCTGTCCGGGCTCAAGGACGACTCTGACTTGAATTTTTTGTGATATTTTTGATAAAACAAATATTATATTCGAACTCAATATGCCAAAACGATTTTATCTTATAATTTAAGATCAAACGATGATCAAATTTTAGACCAAAGGTTATTGATAGTGTTGATGATTTTTTTCATATTTTTAAAGTTAATAATAATGACGTATGATACTATTATTCATTTTAATTTTTTATACTTAATAATATTAAAAAATTAAAAAAATAGTATCAAAATATTTTAGAGTGATCAAAATAAGAGTAATTTAAAAGTTTAGTTAATAATTAATAATTTAAAAGTTGAATGATCAAAATAGAAATAAGAAGGTAATTGAGTGATAAACAGTGTATTTTATCCTATTTTATATTACAATTATATTAAAATTTTAGCGTTTTAACTTAATAAAAAGAAAGAAAACAGAACTAAAGGGCAGTGTTGAACCCTAATTGTTTTTAAAAGTCATAAAGGTAATTCTAATCGTTAACGTTTATAGTTTTTTTCGTTTTAATTCTTATTTTTTTAGAATAAATTTAGCCCTTAACCTATATTTTTTTGATAAATTTCTTGTTTTTTAACTAGCTTGATGACTGAACCGTTAAAAATTTAACGATGATATATATATGGAATATAATTTTAAATGACATGGAATGTAACCTATCAAATATATATATAGAATATAATTTTATTCCAATATAAAATATAAAACAATTAAAATTCAAATAAAATATTAAAAATTAATTAATTCTAAAATAAAAAATTATTAAACATACTTAACCATAACTACGATAGAATCAAAATCTCATCTTAAAAAATATAAACACAATTCGAATAAGATTTTGATTTTATCTTAGTTAGGGTTAAGAATATTTAATAATCTTATATTTTAGAATTAATTAATTTTTAATATTTTATTTGAATTTTAATTGTTTTATATTTTATATTAGAATAAAATTATATTCCATATATATATATATGAATTTGATAGGTTACATGTCATGTCACTTAAAATTATATTTTATATATATGTATCATCGTTAAATTTTTAACGGTCCAGTCATTAAGCTAGTTAAAAAATAAGATATTTGTCAAAAAGATATATGTTAAGAGCTAAATTTATCCCAAAAAAGAATAAGGGCCAAAACGACAAAAACTGTAAACTTTAAAGGTTAAAATTATCTTTATACCTTTTTAAAATTTATAATTTAATATAATTTATAATATTATTTATGTAGATATTAATATTTAATAAAAAATAAATTAAATACTAAATCAAATAAAAGCTGATCCATTACTGATGTAATATATTTAAGGGTAATCTTCACCAGTAGTATCTTTTGTTAGGACATATTTTATTTTAGTCACTAAATTTGAAAAGGTTTTGTTTTGGTCACCTATTTTTTATATTTATTATTTTGGTCACATGATTATTAGCCTTTAATAAACCCATTAATACGATGACATGATACGTTAATAAAAAAATATTTTTTATCTAAGTATTTATGAGTTAATTACAGTTAGAATTTATTGCAATTTTTGTTATATTTTTATTTTCTGGTCCAAGATGGAATTCGGTGCTTGGAAATCAAGCTAATATAGTCTTTTTTAGATTATTTTTTAAGATGGTAAAATATTAAAATTCTAAAAATTTGAAGATTAAATTTAAAATCAATTTTTATATTAATGTGTCATGTTATCGTATTAACGATAATTAATAGAGGTTAAAGCTTAGGTGATCAGCACGATAAACGTAAAAATATAAGAGATTAATATATATATATATTTTTTAATTTGATGATGACAATAAAATAAACATTAAACAAAAAATTCACTAACAAAATTTAGCCTATTTTTAAACGTTTGACATCGATTTAGTGAATGTGTGTAAATTTTATGCGTAAAATTAGGTAAAATGCGGTAATTTAGGATAAATTACGTAAATCATCATTAAATTTTATTTTTTAGAACTTATTTTTATCATTAAAGTTAAAAAACGTTTAATTTATTCACTGCAATTTAGAAATTAAATGTCTTTTGTTTTCATTCGTTAATTTTTTGACGACGTTAATTTATTGTTAACAAGAAAAAGCTTTATTGGCAAGAAAAAATAATATATATATATTTGTGTCAGGTTTGATTGAATAAGAGCATTGATGTTAAAATTTACATCGAATATAGGGTGGTGAAATTTCAATACATGTCAATTCGATTTTCAGTTTCATCAAAAACCTAACTTGACTTGATTCGTATTCATCCTTAAAAAGCGCTGATAAATTAAAACAATTCATGTACTTTGAACTATTTAAAACTTCAACCCTAACTCAAATAATATAAGTAGAACCTTATCAAGACACAAAACATAAAATCATCAAATCATAAGATAAAAACTAAATCTACCATTTACACGTAATATTAAGATTAATATTATAATTTAATTTAATATATTTCACAAATATTATTTGGATAAAGATTGAGATTTGAATTTTTTTTTTTTACTTTTATAGAAAGAGAACATTTAGAACCACACTGAATTATCGTAAGGATATTATTTGGTACATCAGAGAATATTGTTTCTCTCACAGACAAACCTCTATTTGTATCGCCAATGCATACGCAATTCTATTACAATTACGATCAATCTTATAAATTTTAACTTTCCAATCATGACTAAGCATATGACGAATCTGTGATACGAGCGTGTTACCATAGAAGGCATCCTGGTGGTGATTAAGAATATCTACAATATCAACATTATTAGTTTATAAAATTAGACGGTTTATGATCCATCTTCCTTCCTCAGTGTGAAGTAAACCTCCACAAGAAAAAGAGGAATCATGTAATTGAACCGCTCCATCATTTGCCTTCACCCAACCTTATCGAAGGGAAGACCACTTGGGTGGTTGGAAATTGATCATTGACGTAGTATTTTTTTTTTTGAGTTCATAGCATCTAAAAGTTCTTTACATTTTGATAAAATCGATCTTGATTCAACATAATCACTATCAAACAAAGTTTTATTGCGACGAGTCCATAACACCCAACATATAACAACAAAACATGCCTCTAAGTTATCACCATCAAAAAGAAATATTTGTAGATTGAGCAAATTATTTGACAACCAATCTGTAAGATTCAGGTTAAAGAATTATGGTAATTTATCATGTACCCCCTCGACCCAGTCTAGACGTCACCCGACTTGAACGAGCTACACGGGGAATACAAAGGCTAATCCTGAGACTTGCCCCCATAAACAACCCTAAATTCTTTTATCTATATTTTTTATCTTATCTAGATGCTTTAATTATATCCTACATATCCATGCAAGGACTGAGTTTATTTACTGCAAAAGACGATAAGAAACGAGTCCAAATTTAACCGAACAAGTTTTAGGGACCTAATTATAATTTTCCAAAAAATTAAGGACTAATTATAAAATTAAGGTTATCATTATTAAATTAAGTTTATTTCATGCTTCTCAAATTTTAGCCTAATATGAGGTCTATAAGTCATTTAATTTCATACTCAAAGTTTAGGGACTAAAACACAAAGAATCAAAACTGAATTATAGCATATAACAACATTAACGGTTAGGGATATCGATATCCTTAGGTCTCGTCTCGATATAGGTGGTCACATTCAAGAATGGTATCGAAACGCCGGCCTAGCGTATCGGTACTCCTTCGATAACTCGCTCGATGCCCTACGTAGCAAGTCTGCGTTTTGATACAACAAGGTCCCTATTTCGACACGATTTGTTACTGTAAAAATGGGTTTGGGTACTCGGGATCAGTGTATCAATATACCTGTTTGTGTTCATCATACGGTATCAAAACAATTTCTTACCGTTCTAATACCCAAACTTATTTTTTAGCTTATCCCTCATTATTTTGCCTGGTTATCGAAACCTAAAGATACATGTTCGATACCACCTGCCCAGAAAGCTATAGGATTTCTGTTTTCAAGCCTAAAACGTATCCAACATACCTAGATGCATATTTTCACCTAAGGGGCATAAACCATCTATTACAACATATTCACTAGATGCAATTCGTCCTAGTTCCATGATCAAATCACAAATTTGTATTCAATATAAAATATCATCATTAATAAACATAGATGAGTCATGCATAAAAATTCAAATACTTCGTTGATACAAAAAGCATACCAAAATGCAAGTTCAATAACCAAAACTCGAATAACATGAATTTAACTATTCTACGACTATTCTTAAATACCATAAGGTTCCACATCTCCATTGCTCTCAACTACTTAAGGTTCAAACTTAAAAATGACATACTTGAGCTAAATATGAAATAAAGCACAAAGATAGCTTCCTTGCTTCTTCAGACGACCATCTCACTTATTTCTCTGCGTTACAAGGAAAGGAGATGGGTTAAGCCAAAACTTAGTGAGTGAAATATAAAACATTTTAACTACTTATAATGCAGCCCATAATATACTGAAAATTGATTACAAAACAAGTCATACTCAAGGAAAACCACTTGTGACTACCAAAACTACTAATATATAAAAAATCAAAAAGTGTTTCATCACATGGCGTAGGCCACTAAACTAAGGCTTACATGCTTCACTTAGAAAAGCTTACAAAACATTTGAGCTCGTTAACAAAACACATCCAATTATCTAATTGCACTAAAACAATAAATCGTTTAGATTTGTATTTTTATATGTTGGTTAAGTGACACGATTAGACTTATTTCTAATCTTTGGGATAAACAGATACACATGAATGGCATTTTACCACCAAATCACGAAGATTGACTATCATAATCTAAAGATTCCACCTTAGTGTTCGAGATAGTTCTTCATACTCGAATGCAATATGAATATCATACGATACAACATTAGGCTAACCTTTAATGTATCAATCAAGGAATTTAAGACACGTACGAATTTGTATTTATAGTGCATTGTACATCTTATTGATCGATCAACTTGTCTCTTTAAACATCATCTTAATATCCAACACAAAACAAACCTAAGTACTCAAGTTTCACATTCAAAATAGTAGACAAATCTCATGCTTCCCACTAATTCATGTATCAAGTACAAAAACCGATGAAAAAAAATGTTTATCATATTTTAGAAAACAACACATAAGAGCTTTAAAACCAATGTAAAAGCAGTCTCATGAGCTTTTAATTACATGCATAATCTCATATGCACCAATATATTACAAGCATGACCAATACATAGTAAAATAACATAATATGGGAAAAGCCTTTTATGAGAGCAACGTAAAACTTACTGTGGAGTATATGGAGGTTTCTCGTACCTTCTCTACACCCCCAAAACTTTGAAAAATAAATTAAAACACTATCGTAGTAGCTCACTCTCATAATCCATTCACCAAAAGACGTTACTTGTTCGCGAACCACTAATACGAACCGAAACTCCTTCAAACGTGATCTACAATTTTCCCCCATGTTTTAAGCATCAAAACCAAAGGGTTTAGTGCTTCTTAAAGCACATAAACATCCCTTAACTCGGATCGATACACCATAACCCTTAAAACATTTAAAAACCTTAATAAAAATCTTTTTAAAACTCCCCAAACTTCACCTAAGCCTTAAGTATGGGATTATATATTTTAAATAAATTCTCTAAATATCCTAAAACATCAAAAAAAATATATAATTAGGATCCAAAAACAGTGAGTTAAAACCCTTGAACGAAAATCATGAATTTTGATCAAAAACTGATTTTTCTTAAACCAAAAGATTAAAATTGATTATACCAAGCCAATAACTTGAGAATTTCATTAAAGAAATATATAATTCAGATTTTTAAAAGTTTAATAACCTCTAAATTTGATCTAATCTACTTCTAAGGTTTTTGAGAAAAAAACAATTGAAAAATAAGACATTTTTAAAAAAGAAAAATATAGAGAATTGATCAAACGAATTTTTATTGAAAAGATTGATGTTTACCTTTGAAAAGATGATGGAGTGGTTTCTTAGAACAGGATAAGTCAAAATTCTAAAAAAATGGTTTATGTTTTGATATAAAATAGGTTTTTAGGATTAATAATTAGATATTTGGGTTATTGCGTTAAAATTATGGGTTAAGGGTCATTATAATAGGCCCTAGGAAGGTTTAGATCAACTAGGATTATAATTGGATCAAAGACTCTTAAAGATTCAAAGTTTTGACTTAGTTTTATAAAATTCTCCTCAAGTTTTCAATTTTTAGAATTAGTCACAAATTTTAAAATCTTAGGAATTAAAGGATAAATTTTCGAAATTTAGTTGACTAGAATCAAATATATATCAAATAAGGATTTTAGGATATTTTCCATAATTTATTTTGATTTAAAATTAATTTTTAAGTATTTAATCCCAACTAGGCTAAATCGACAAAAACGATTTACTAACTTCTAAGCTCATTTTTGGGGCGTTAAATCTAATGATCTGTGTTCACACGTTTTTAGCTCGAATACAGTCTCGTAAAACATCTAAGATATCTTCCGAATCATTGTTGCAAATCGCACATGAACCAATCCATGTTAAATGACGTCGTTTTCGTTCTTGATTTGTGAGAAGTTTTCCATGAAATGTCAACCAAAGAAAAATTAGAACCCTTTGAGGTACAGGTAACCTCCACAATAGCTTTTAAAAAGTTGAGTGATTCTCATGCATGTCCCCCAATGATCTATATGTTGACTTGGTTGAAAATATTTTCTTATTCTCCCAACACTAACAAGGTGTATCAATACCAAGACTTGAATGAAAAAGAGGATTGTAACAAAACGGTTGACCATACTTTCCCGTAAAATTTTAAAGACTATAAAAACTAAAAATGATTAATTAATATATAGTATTAAATCCACAACTTGTACATAATAAATTTACTAACATTAAAGTAAATAGTTAAGACAGAGTCGATATATAATATCTTATATTATATATATCATGATAAAAGAAATGGTTAGTTTTGAATATTGAAATGAAAATTAAAAGAAAACAAAGTAAAATGATTTAAAACGATAAATTATTGTTTTTTATGACTAAAAAATAAGTATATAGATGTCTCGTTAAAAAAATCTTTAATTATAAATAGAAGAAAAAAGAGTATATCTGAAAACCGAACAACAACCATTTAATTATTACTATTACTAATATTCGTATGTAAAGCGTCAACAACAAATATCAATAACTGCAGAAATATCATATTTCCTACTTCAACTAAAAATCATACTTTGCTAATACGTTAACAATTATATTAGTTTTTCGATGAATCTAAACAAAACTAACCTCCCAATCACGTGTCACCAACAATATAATTTGACGAGGAAGAGTATTATATTTCGTATTCTAATTGTCATCATTGTTTATTGATTAATTTAGTGGTCCAAAATCTTAAATTCTCTCTTATTATATAATTATAACTCTGATATTTATCATGAGAGGATAAATATCTCTACTTAATTAAAAAATATTTAAAACAAAAACGATTCATATACACGACTTCAAGCAACAACAATAAAAGTTTTTAGCTAGTTTTTTTTTCTATTTTAACATAATTCAAACATAAAATTTGAAAATAATTCAATCTAATTTTTTATTTTAGAATATAGGTGATTCTCACATATATTTGAGAATCTAGGTCAATTTTTACGGTGCAAATATGAGAACGCCATGTGTAGGTGGTGTTCTCCCACATGCATTATAGTTTTTGACCAAGATTCAAAATAAACTTAAAACAGACTATTTTTTAAGTAAAATACTAAATAATCTATATATCCAGCGAAACATAATTCAAATGATATATTTATCGCATGATTAAATTACATACACTTGAGACGATCAAATTAAAGAATAAAAACTAAACCTACAATTTATGCATGATATAGAAACGAACAAAATTTTACTTAACAAATATATAGTAATTGTCAAGATGAAATTTTAGATTTTAAAACATACAGTATTAAAGAATAATTAAATTAAAATGCATAGACAAAATCTAAATATTTCACAATTCAGGGACTAATAGAAGAATATGACCATTAAATATAATTTTTAAACTCATGTCACTCGGTCAGAAACTCAAAATATTGATGAAATATGTGTTATAAAAATAGCGTTGCATGATGTATGTATCTATAGGGGAAAATTTTGGGGAATATGTTTTTCCCATTTAAAAATTAGGAATATAGGATGTTATAGGATATTTTAGGAGAATACGATAATTTGAACAGTAAAAAGGGAAGAACGCTACCTCCTCTTGGCGGTTTCCATTGTTTATCATTATTTTTATCTTGTTAAGACAATTGATTGATGGCTTGATCGACTAAGGGGAAAACACCATGTGCTTTTAGCATTAGGGGAGAACGTCATACCCGCAAAGTGTTATGGTTCCCTTGACCCGTGCATGCGTACACTTGAATATGAAGAAGGTGGCAAGTGGGTAAAGAAGGTGGTAGGTCGGTAAAATTAAAAAGATGGCAGGTGGTAAATGCATCCATATTTGAACAGAAAATTAACATGATAGGTGAGTAAGTGGGAATACCTGCAATAAAACGTGGCATGGCAGAATTTTCATCTGGAATCCATCTAAAAAATAGACTGTAACATTGTAACGCCAAGAGACCATGGTGTTATTATTCTTTAATGTTTAATTTTGCAGCTATAAAACAGAAGTTTAACTAATAAAAGAAGGTGTAACCAAAATAATAAAATTATATTGCAATTTTAGGGAGTTTGAGAGAGATTGATGTTTTTAGTTTCTGAAAATAGTTGAAAATTGAGTTATTCTTTTTTTTTTTAGATTCGAGCAAAGGTTATTGAAGTATATTTGCTTGGTTTTTTATAAGTAAATTCTTATTTTTTATATAGAATTGAAGAAGTAATATTTTTTTGATTTTGTACATGTGATTGAAGTTATATTTGAATGATAATAATGTTTTTTTTAAATGATAGATATAATGATCTCCTCGTTATATTACGCCACTAAAGAAGCCCTGTTTGGTTGTTGGGGCGAATCGCTTGTAGATTTCAACTAGGATGAAGAAAATATTATTTCAATCACAGAAGATGATGACGGTCATTTTCTCGATAGAGATGATGTTGAGACTTATGACTAAGGTTAGTGAGGGTAATGGTATACATGTAGAAGATTATGTATGGTCTGCTACTGTCGCTCGGCTTGGATTGAAAAATGATCCATCTATGTAGGTTATGTTGCACAAGAGCACGAACAAATGCCATCCATTTATCTAGCTTATGAACCGTCTGCTCACATGAACGTGGTCCATTATTCTGCAATGCGAGATTCTGAATATATAGCTCGTGTCTTATATTCTTCTTCATCTTCCCAATATGGTGAATTAGAAATAAAAGTTCAGTTCAAAACGAAGAAAAATGCGCAGCTTACAGTTAAAGAATACTGCTTTAAAAACCCACAACCTGTAAGTAATAAATTATGTTCTTTGAAAGTTCTTTAATTTTAAATCCTCGACAACGGATAGTATGCTCTTCACCCTAAATGTATAATAATTAATTAAAAATAAATAAAAAATTATATATAACATCATCGTAATTGGAAAATTTAAAAAACTTACTTTATCGTCACAATATGAGAGGAAATATAGATATGATCACGGTAAAATAAAATTTCGCCTTCACCGGATGTCATTTTAACACAAACTTGTAAAAAAATTAAAATATGAATAAGCACAAAATTTAAATAAATATATTACATTATTCTACACAAAATTAACTTTTAAACACTAAAATTTTAAATATAAATAAACACTAAATTTAAGTTAATATACTACATTATTTTAGTACAAACTAATTTTTAAGCAGTAAATTAAAAAAAATAACAACACAAACTAATGTGAAAAAATGTTTGAACTGATTGAATGCTTGAATACCCAAATCTAATCTTTGCTCGGCGTGCTTGAATACTCAACTGATTGAAACTGGTTGAATACAATATAAAGGCACCATAACGCCATGTCTTCTTGGCGTTAAGGTGAGGAGAACGCCAGGTGTGTATGGCGTTGTTGGATCAATTTTTTTTTCTCAGGCTTTTCAGCACGATTCCAGCCAAAAAGATTCAATAATTTCCACTAAATCAATATGTATACATGCATGCTTGAACCAATAATACATATATACTTCCAAGTTTTACCCACCTGCAATGCAATACAATTATTAACACTGAAAAAGCTGACATTTTCTGCATCAACTGCATGCCTTTTTTTAAATTTTACCTACTTGCCAAGCCAATTTTTCTGTTTACCACCTGCCACCTTTTTAATTTTACCACCTGTCACCTTTTTCATCTTCACATGCATGCATGCACGGGTCAAAAAAACCATAACGCCATGTGGGTATGGCGTTCTCCCCTAGCATCATGAGCACAAAGCGTTTTTTCCCTTAACCGATCAAGCCGTCAATCAGCTGGATTAACAAGATAAAAATAATGATAAACAATGAAGAACACTAGGAGAAGGTGGCATTCTCCCATTTCCACTGTTTAAATTATCGTATTCTCCTAAATATTTCCCACAACATCCTATATTCCTAATTTTTAAATAGGAAAAACATATTCCCAAAATTTGCCTATATAGGGGTCTAGATATGGTATGATGGAGTTGAATAAAAAATTAAGTTATTTAAATTAATATATTATATTTTATAATTTAAATTTTATTTAAATATTTTTATTTTGAATTAAATTTATTATGAATAAAGTAAAGAATAAGAACGAAGTAAGAGAACAAAGATGAGAGACAAAAGAGAGAGTTTGTATTATATTCTCAAATTAAAGTTGTGTATAATATTTTCTCCAAAAGTCTATATTTATAGGCAAAAGATGAAAACCCTAATTCCAATGGGTATTATTAAACCCTAATAATAAAGCTCACTAAAGTATAACTTAATATATGGATAATGTGCCTCGCTAAAATCTTACTAAGATAAAAATCCTGTGGAAAAAAAATATATTCATGAAGATAATGTGCCTAGCTAAAATCTTACTAAGATAAAAACCCTGTGGGAAAAAAATTCTTAGTCAAGGAAAAAGAGTGCATACATCTTTGATACGCATAACATGTTGCCTCATTAAAAAAACTTACCAGGAAAACCCATTGGGACAAAACATTGGTTAAGAGAAAAAGAGTGCAACACGTGTTACTCTCCCTCATGAAAATATCATATAAGATCTTTGAATCTTCATAATTCAATATTGAATGCAATCTTCAAATATTGAGGTAGATTATGCACTAATGGATAAATCTTCCAAATTATTACTTCAAATGAATCAAGGATACTATTCTTATGAAGATCATGAGGGACGAAACTTGAAAGAAATATGTTTCGTTTTATCATATTTGATATATCCACCTTGAGATATAAATTTTGCATTATCTCTACACAAGATAGCTTGCATCTTATCTTGTGAAAGTAATTCACATATCTTCAAGATATGTTCAGCCAAACACATATTTCGGCTTTACCTCATGCATAACAATTATTTAAAGGTAATGATCTTGTAGAATTTTAATAATATTTCTGGACCAGCTAAGATACGATGCTTCCAGATCAAATAATGTATATATTGTGCTTTTAGACCAAGAATATAATTACCCTTTTCTTGAGACAAAAAGAATCTTTGTTTACATTAAGAGACCTAACAACCATAAGGTTGATCAATAAATATGTGTTATGCATGTAAAGTCTCTTTTAATATTTTTCTGTATGTCGATTGATGCACAAGGATTTGAGAAGATCTCTTCCCAAGTCTCAACGATATTCAAATCATCGACATACACAACAATAAAAATTCAGAGCTGAGCCTCTTAACAAAAATACTCGAGGAAATTAAACAATTCATATAGCACTATGCTAATAAGTATTTAATGAGGCGATCATATCAAATACGCCTAAATTGTTTTAAGTCATAAAAAGATATATTCAATATGATTGAATAATATTCTCGAGAACTTGAATTAACTACTTATGGCAATCTAAATCTTCCCAGAAGTTTCATATAAATATTACTATCAAGAGACCTATTCAAATAGGATGTAACATCCATTAGGAAGAAATTGAATAATTTTATTTATTGTCAGACTGATCAAAATCTAAAAATAGTTGCATCCACCACCGAGGAATATATTTTCCTCATAATCAATTTCATGTGTTTGTGAGAATCCTTGTGCAACCAAATGAGCTTATATCTCATGATTTCTCCTTTTGATTTCTCTTTCTCACAAAGGCTCGTTTATATCCACGAGCTTTATATATTTCAATGTATGAGCTATAAGCCCAAATACTTCTCTTTTTGAAAGAGATTTTGGTTTCGCCTCAATTGTCTCTTTCATGTTGACCAATCATTTCTTTATCCAATTGACAATGATTCATGATCCATATCATCAAATGAAATCTCTAGTGATATATTGCATGCAAATATATTAACGACGTCGATTTAATTTCAGTTTCACTTATTACCAGATATGACATAATCTATTGAGATCTTTTACTATCAGGTACTTGAGTCATGTCAATGTCTCTGTTGGAGACCTTTGAATCTCTTCTTGAGATTTTCAAAATTTATTGATTCCTCGATCAGACCATCATAAAATATAAATCCTTTTATTTTTTGAGAATTTATTTATCTTTAGAACTTACTTGTCTACTACGCTTCAAGCGTAAGTTAGACTCATTAGCAACTAGAGTTTATCCTTTCAAGATATCAAATTTAATCTGAGCATTCATAGCTGGTATACGTGACTTAGTCACTCTTTTAAGGTTAGGAAAATCATCTGACAATTGATTTACTAAATGAATTATCGTTTGAACTTGTAGTTTACATTGTGTAGTAAGTGGATCAAAATGAGAAAATGATAATTCATTCCAACTTATTTCTTTCTCCAGCTATTTATTTTCTCCCCTAATGTTGGGTAAACTGACTCATTAAAATGATAGTTAGTAAATCAGGTTGTAAATAAATTTCCTATCAAAAGCTTAAGATATTTAAATCTGATATATATTCTCAACAAAATTCATCTTTGTGCTTTGTGGTGGAGCAATTAGAACATATATCGCACACCCAAAAATCTAAGATGAGAAATATTTAGTTCATGATTAAAAACCATTTATAATGGGGAGAACTTATAATCATTTGTTGGCTTGATGCGAATTGGTGATACTATCTATAAAATGATATGTCATCAACATTATCAAGACTGATTGTCTTTATTAGATAATCTAGAAAATATACTCGTAATTTTATCAACTGAGCAAGAAATCTCGCAAACACCAAGTTGCGGGTTAATAACAAGGATACTTATAACCATCTAGTCGATGCATCGATAAAAATCGTAAAATATCTAGATGGACTATAAGAAATGTGTATGAGCTCACATATATCACCTTGTATCCGTTCCAAAAAAAATAATAGATTTATACTCTATCTTAGTTGTTAATGATTGAATAATCAGATTGCTTTCATAGCAAATATCACATGAAAATTACCTTAAAGAAAATCTTAGTTCTTAAATAAGTGACCACATAAAAGTGTCAATAAATTTTCGCATCATAATTGAACCGGAATAGCCTAACCGGTCATGCCAAATAAAATTATCATTATCAGTAAACATCTCGTTTACAATAGCATGAGCTTCAATTTGTACTAATTCTTCTGTGGTACAATATAGATGACAATGCATGTAATTTTGCCAAGATTTTCTTATTGCCTTGAGTATACTCGTAATATTAAGATAGTCAACATCCCCTTGACTAATATTCTCAATATATTTCTATAAATATCTTTAAAACTAAATAAGTCTATTTGCGACTTTAATGAGTATAATGCACTATAAATATGGAATAAAGTTCCACTTGGCAATAAAATATTTGCTCAATCGAAGCCTTATGTGATATTAGTACTTCCGAATATAGTACTCACATTATTTTCTTGAATTTTAAATGGGAAAACATGCATAATTATGAACCTTTTAATATGTGCTTTATTTCATTCACTTTGGGAAATGAAAAATGTGTGCTTTGTACCATTCACTTCGGGGAATTAAAAATTTTAAATATAGCACATTATATCAAATTGATTATCTATCAAAGATAAACCCTCAAAAGCTGTTCCGAAACATTGATATTTCAGTACTTTGAGATATAATACTCATATTTTTCCTTGTATTTAAATGGGAAAATATTTCTTATACTTAAGTATAATATGAGTACTTGCACTGTTTGCTTAGCATAAATAGCCACAATTCATTTTAGATTTTATTCCGGAAATGATAATATTCTTCAAAAGATAAATTAACATAAAACGTAAATAAATAATATGTAAAATAAATTAACGATAAATTAAAAATAAATAAAAATAAATTAACATAAAAGAAAAAATAAAAGATCAAATTATTCCTTTTAGAGGTTATAATGAAAATAAAATAAATGACGAATTATTCCCTTCAAGGGTTATGAGAAAATTAACATCTAGTTGAGTTGAATCAACAACGCCATAGTTATTTTCGCCATAAAGAAAATCTGTTTATATTTTCTTTCATTTATCATTCATGATTATGGATAAAGTCCATAATACTTTGGCGTTTGACAAGAGATCAATGGTTTGTACCATCACATTCATAACATAAAGATTTTGATATGATCTTTATTATCATCTTTATAATTCCACTTCTGGTGAATATAAGCATTCTCAAAAGAATCATCTTATCCATGTTTATTTTATGACCTCAATCACAACCACAATTACTAATGTGACTTTTATTCATTCCGCTATAAAGTATCACATTCAGTTTAAGGGATGGAACAAAGACTAATAGGTATTGAAAACCTTTTCATGATATTGTGTCTGTAAGATAATATTAATGTATAAAAAGTTGAGTATGTTTTTCTAACATATCTTCATCAATGATACTCTAGCACATAACAAAGTTTTTATTCACTAACCATATAGTGGATTATCATGTTTGCATTCACTTCAAGGAATGAAACAAATTCAATAATCGCATGGAATAAACATCATGCTTGCATTCACTTCATGGAATGACATAAATCCAATAATCGCATGGAATAAATATCATGTTTGCATTCACTTAAAGAAATGACATAAATCCAATAATCGCATGGAATAAGCATCATGCTTGCATTCACTTCAAGGAATGACATAAATTCAATAATTGCATGGAATAATCATCATGCATGCATGCACTTCAATGAATGTCTCCCATAAAATTCTTGGATTAAGACGATTTTCGTAACTTGAACTTGGGAGAAGTCTATAGTCGAGTTTTTCGACACAAAAATATTGCTTTCAAGGAAATATAGATTTTATAATATTCATACTATTAAATAGTAATTTATCAATCAATATATATACAATAGATACAAGGAATAAAAAAAATTTAATCCTCATACGCGATGTTGTTAAACCATTCCACAAGGTCCTTTAAAAAGAACCTCTTTTGAGACCATTAGCCTCACAGAACGGGATGTTCAGCCAATATACTCAGATTAAACCAACATAACAAAGAATATATTAATTAATTAAAGGTTTAATATATGTTCTAAAATCATGTAATACTTAGAACATGATTAAAACATAAACTTTCATCATAATAATAAAATAAACAAATATTGGTTATATATAAAGACAAAAAATTCTCAAATTTAAATAAGTAAAATATACCAAACTTTTCCACTAATTTGAATATATGGTAGGTTTAATCACCAATATTTTTTTAAAATCTTTTTTTAGAATTGTTGACGAGAACCACGATAATTGAGCCACTTTGTCGTTACACAAATACCAAACAATCAAAGATTTTTAATAAATTAAAAATCAAGTCAAAAATCAAGAAAAAAGATAAATCGATAATTAGAATATAATTGAGGGAGAACTTATCTTTGATTCATGCTAGTAACAAATTCTTTTCAATAACTCTTTTAGGATTCAAACGAAAAATACTTTTATTGGTTAGAGTCTCGTGCTGGTAACATATTGTGAATAAAGTCAAGAATAAGAACGAAGTAAGAGAACAAAGATGAGAGACAAAATAGAGAGTTTGTATTATATTTAGGG
The DNA here is from genome assembly GCA_035048815.1 of Abelmoschus esculentus. Taxonomy (NCBI): domain Eukaryota; kingdom Viridiplantae; phylum Streptophyta; class Magnoliopsida; order Malvales; family Malvaceae; genus Abelmoschus; species Abelmoschus esculentus. Next base: position 13,987,060 of record JAUCBN010000035.1, on the reverse strand, counting down.
GTGAGCATAACTCGATTCAACTCAAATAAACCGTTTTTTTTTTAATTACGAATTATTTGAATCGAGTTATTCTAGTTGTTCGAGTCAACTCAAAATTTTATTTCGGATTTCGAGTTCGAGTCGATTTGGAAATTTGAAAACTCAAATATCCGAAAAACCAAATATATTTAAACTGTCATTTTATAATTTTATTTATTAAGGGGTTAAGGTATAAAATAATAAAATATACATGTTAGAAGAAATATTTTATTCTAAAATTTTTTACTACTCGACAAATTTAAACAATTTCTCTGCCTTTCCCCCCTTTTCTCAACCCTAAAACTTTAAAAATTGGAATTCCAGTGCTTAGTTTGGTCGATCTCGATTCCTCGTTCCAGATTTCCTAGCGTGATTCTCCATCAAAGCTTAATTTAAACTATGTCATTTTATAATTTTATTTATTAAGGGGTTAAGGTATAAAATAATAAAATATACATGTTAGAAGAAATATTTTATTCTAAAATTTTTTACTACTCGACAAATTTAAACAATTTCTCTGCCTTTCCCCCCTTTTCTCAACCCTAAAACTTTAAAAATTGGAATTCCAGTGCTTAGTTTGGTCGATCTCGATTCCTCGTTCCAGATTTCCTAGCGTGATTCTCCATCAAAGCTTAAGCCCCAAAAATTTCATCGCTGCAGAACAGAGAAGAGAAACTCCAGCACTTCGAAGAATCTATTGTTGTAATATCGCTATCTCTCCAATATCATATATTCTCGATTCTTGGCTTTCAGGTAACAAATATTTTCAAATAGAATACGTTTATAGTTTTGGTACTAATAACACTAAATGAAAAGATGTATTGTTTTTGCAATTGAGTGTCAAGATTAGAAAGTGGGATTATCTTTTTTGTCACCGTAGTTTTAGGATCATCTGATTTTAATTTTCCAAGATGCTCATTAGAATCAGGATTACTTCTAATTTTGATAGTTCGTTTGCATCCTTTAAACTCGTCCAAGTTTTTGATTCATCTATATTGGATTTTTTAGAAGAATCTTCCTTACCATGTGTGCCTTCAAGTGGGATTATCATTTCTGTCATCATAGTCTTAGGATCATTTGATTTAGCTTTTCCTTCTTTTGAATTTGACGGATCAGTTCCATAGTTATGTTCATTCAGTTCTTTTGATCCTTCAAGATGCTCATTAGAATCAGGATTACTTTCATCAGTTGATTTTGATAGTTTTTTCGCATCCTTTGGACTCGTCAAAGTTTTTGATTCATCTTCACCTGAATTTATACAAGAATCTTTCTTCATAAAAACTGATTCATATATTTCAGAATATATATCATATGTATATAACCATTGGATTGTTTTTTTTTTTGCATATATTTCAGAATATTTCACTAACAATCATTATTTTTACAATGTAGATGAGTGAATCATAAGGTAGTCAAAGCTTACAATCACATGGGCATACTTCTACTCAAAGTTCACAAAGGTCTTATCTAACTAAAGGCAATGATCCAAAGACAACAAGTACGACTACAAATAGGAAAATAGCCTAAAAGAAACCACAACCAAGATCAGATTGTTGGAATCATTTTACCAAATATAAAACTGAAAAATAGAGAGCAAACAGATCATAGGGTGAGGTGCATTTATTGTGTCAAAACTTACTCCATGGAAACAGGGGATTCTTCAATCAATTTAAACCATCATTTGAAGACATGCTTGAAAAAACCTAGAGATAATACTTCGGATCATAAACAATCTGAATTAGCATTTTCTAAGATTTGTATCTTCAACCAACCTTTTCAACTTGAAAATTTGACGAAGATGCTATTAGAAAGGCGTTGATTCGCATGATAATCTTGGATGAGCTACCCTTTTGAATTGTAGAGGGAGAAGGATTTAAGTCGTTTCTTTCTATAGCATGTCCAACGTTTCATCTCCCATCTCGTTTTACAATCAAAAGGGATTGTCTTGATTTATACAACTCCATGAAAAAGGTGATGAAGAATTCTTTTGGTAAAGATGCTACAAGTAGAATTGGTTTAACAACTGACACTTGGACTTCATTGTAAAAAGTATCTTATATGATTCTTACAGCACATTGGATAGATGATGATAGATGTTGTAGAAGAGAATCATAAATTTTTGCCCAATATCTGCTCATAGTGGTGAAAGCATAGGCCAAACCCTTGAAAAATGCATTTGAGATTAGGGGATTGAGAGGGTTTACACTGTTACAGTTGATAATGCATCTGCTAATTGTGTTGGTATTGAATATCTGAGAAAGAAATTGAGTCATCGAAATACCTGTGTCGCAAATGAAAAATATATGCACACGAGATGTGTTACACACGTTCTTAATCTCATTGTACAAGAAGATGTTAAATATGCTTTTGTATCTGTTGATCGAGTCAGAGCTGCTGTGAAGTGCATACGAGCATCACCATTAAGGATGAAAAAGTTCTATAACAGGAATAAAGAAGAAATGATAGACACTTATGCTCATTTGTGTTTAGATGTGTCTACTAGGTGGAACTCAACCTACACGATGTTAGAGTGGCTAAAAAATATGATCGAGTATTTGATTCGTATGATCGTAAAGATCATAACTTTTTTGTTGATCTCACAGTTGGAAGTGGAGTCCCTATAATTGATGATTGGAAAAATGTTCGAAGAACTGTGAAAGTTTTAAAGCCCTTCTATGATCTTACTTTGAAGGTATCCGAATCTTTGTATGTTACCTCTCATTTTTTTGAAAGTATTGATAGATATACATTGTTTACTTGATGAGTGGTCAAATTGTGAAGATTTAGACATAATTTTTATGGCTTTTAAAATGAGGGACAAGTATAATAAGTATTAGGGTGATGCCAAAAAATCAACTTTCTAATCTATTTGGCTATTATCTTAGATCTGCGACACAAAATGAAATTTATGAGCTTTAGGGTACATTTGCTTTTTCCTAATGTTGTTAGTGAGATTATGAAGGTGATTGATAAAGAGTTGCATTGTTTGTTTGATGAATACTTTTTCCTTGCTAGGAAAGTTATAGTCCACCAAGATCAATCTAGTGTTCCGACCAAATTTTTAGATCTTACAGATAAATCAAAGATGAGTTTGGCCGTGCAACAATTTCTGTTTAAGAAACAACGAGTTGGTTTGGAAATTAAATCTGAGCTGGATAGATACTTGAATAAGGGGAAGAACTAGACTACTCGAGTTCATTTGATATATTATTATGGTGAAAATTGAATAGTCCTAGATACCCTGTTCTTGGACGTATGGCTCGAGATGTTTTCTCTATCCCTATCTCGACAATTACCTCAGAGAGTGCATTCAGCATCGGTGGACGTGTTCTAGATGGTTTTAGAAGTTCATTAACTCCGACGATGGTTAAGGCTTTGATTTGTATTCAGGATTGGCTTCGAAAATCTAAGGATCCTATCAACCTTGACGAATATCTTAAGGAACTTCAAGACATGAAAGATGGTAATATTTAATTTTAATTATTATTGTTAATTGTCGATATTATTTATATTTTTACTAATGTTTTTTATTTTTATTTTGTTAGAGTTATTAGTAATACCTGAAAATCAAGAAAATTCCACATAATTCCGACATTGTACGGAGCTGAAGGAGTCTAAGGTATTCGACGATGTAACACAAAAACTCAAGAAAAAATATTTTGTTGTATTTTGTTTTTTGTACTATTTAGGACCGTCATTTTACCTTCATGTTGTAATAATTAGGACCGTCATTGACCTGAGCTCAGTTGAAAATTGAAATTACATCGGTCGGCCTTCAATATTGCAGAACATGAAAATTATTTTTTTCGTTAAATGAAATTTACTACACTTAAGTTGAAGCTTAATTATGTAAGAGCCACATGGTATGTTGCAGCAGTTGTTTAGGAAATTCACGGGCATTTAGAGGCTAGATTATAAGATAAAGTCCTTTAAAATTAAAATTAATTAGTATTATAACATTATAAATAATTATAAGAGTTATTCGAATTGAAACTCGAACAATTCGACTCGAATTTCATCAACTCGACTTGATTCGAAAAAATTTTGAATGAAAATTCGAATGATAAAATTAGACTCGTCAACTCGAATAACTCGATTTTTTTACTCGACTCGATCGAACGCTCATCCCTAATTATATTCTCAAAGTAAAGTCGTGTATAATGCTTTCTCCAAAAATCTATATTTGTAGGCATAAAATAAAAACCCTAATTTCAATGAGTATTAAACTCTAATAATAAAGCCCACTAAAAGTATAACTTAATATATGAATATCCACCATAAATAAAGATATTCATAACAAAATTCTAATTGATTTAATTTTTTGAGTTATTATACAAATTTAATTATAATTATTTAATAAATTATAATATAATTTAATTTTAATTTAAATGATTTTTTTAGTTATATATATATATATATTTCTTCCTATAATACATATTTTTATATCATGTTTACATATATATATCAAGGAAAATTAAGAGGTTAAACTTAAAAATCAATGTATTAAATAATAAAAATTTTAAAATATTTAATTTTTTAATTTAATTAAAATGAGTCGATTTTTTTATTTGAGTTGAAAAAAAATAATTTTTTATGTGAGTAGATTTTGCCTAGCTTCGACTGGTACTTTGTTTGGGTCACAGGGAGGTTGTTCTGTTAGCAAAACATGGCGTCCCACTTTGCTTGCCGTTTTCGGTGGCTTCGCCTCTGAAAAAGCAAACAAAACCAAAAATAAAAAATGAAGGAAGAAACAAGTAATCTTTTGATGGGAAAGAAACTTTCTGTCTACGATTTTTGTTTTTTTAAGCTCCCCCTCTCTTCAGTATTGGTTTTCCATTTTTGTCAGTCGGCTCGGAGCATTTCCCGGCGACCCACCGGAGATTCAGTCTCTCCCGGATCAAATCCGGACAACTTCTTTTAACAACGTTGCGTTCATTAAGAGTTTGAATGAAATGAGATGCTTTTAATGGGGTTTTGCTTAAGCAATGAGGGACGTACAGCTGCATCAACTTCTCAAATCTCTCAGCAAGGATTCAGGTTATATAAATTTCAGGAATTTGCAAACTTTAGTTTGAATATCTGTTCTTTTTAATGTTGTTTTGGTGGTTTGATTTCTTTTCAGTTTATGCATAGTGTTTTCGGTGATAGGCAAAGGCGAGAGTACGTTTCGTGATCTCTATCTTCGTGCTATTGTAGAAGATCATTAGTTGTTGTATGGACCGAAGACAGGAGAACTCAAGCACCAAGGGCAGTCGAATCTAAGAAAACTGCGTTGTGCAGGTCTCAAACAAGAGAATTCGGTTCTTCAATTCTTTACTCAATTTCTGTAATTTTTCTTATTTCCCGTTTACACTTATTTTATCATTTCAAATTAACCTGTTTGCTCTACAGTTTTGTGGTAAATGTGTATTAGGTGTGCCATTGTTCAAGGTTGATCTTTGTTCTTGATCATGTTATGATTGTGATTAGATTTACATGGTTTGAAGTCTACTCTTTTAGAATGAAAAGTTCAAATTTTGTGGGGCAACGTTTATAAGAAAGCCTAATATTATTTGCAGAAAACTTGGATCCATGATAGTTATGGATTGTGTAAAATTTGAACAACTTAGAACAGTTGACTGAGAGTGCTAATATCCGGTTGTGCCTTTGGCGACCTATCGTTTTTAGTTTGTATGGTATTATTAAAATAATGATGCATTTCAGACGTTTCGTGCTTGTATTTTTGTGCATGTAAAGGGATTGATGGCCTTTTAGTTTGTAGATATTTCTTTACCATGAACAACTTCGGATAGAGGACTTAAAACTACCGCCGCCTCTCCAGCAAAAACCAGAAATGCGGGACTCACCTGAAACCAAAGTCCCAAACATCATTCCTTTGGCAGCAAAGGATGTCAAAGATCTGAGGCAGAATCCTGCATATAGCAATGTTGATGTATTCACATATGAGGAGATGAGGTTGGCTACAAAGCAATTCACACCGGACTATATTCTTGGTGAGGGTGGCTTTGGGGTTGTTTACAAAGGAGTCATAGATGAGACCGTGAGGCCTGGTTATAAATCTATAGTCGTCGCTGTTAAGGAGCTTAATCCTGATGGGTTCCAAGGTGACAGAGAATGGCTGGTAATCTTCTTGTATTGTCCCCGGCTCTCTGCATCTCCCGTGTAATTAATTAGCATGAGGTGTATCATATATCTACATATTGAAAATAGAAATTCAATATAGAATATGATTGCTTTGGTTTGCACATGATTCTTTGCTCTGCAGACTGAAGTCAACTATCTAGGGCAACTCAGCCATCCAAATCTTGTGAAGCTCATTGGATACTGTTGTGAGGGTGATCACCGACTTCTTGTCTATGAGTACATGGCAAAGGGAAGCCTCGAAAGGCATCTTTTTCGCAGTAAGTGGTTGGAATAAAAAATTTCTTTTATGAGAGTAATATCAGAGATCAAAAGCATTAGAAAAATATATTCTAAACTCATCATTTACCGTGATCTATTCTTGGTTGGTAGGGGTTGGTTGCAGTTTGACGTGGTCCAAAAGGATGAAGATTGCTTTAGATGCAGCAAAAGGTCTAGCTTTTCTTCATGGTGCCAAAAGACCTATCATATACCGTGACTTCAAGACATCAAACGTCTTATTGGATGAGGTTAGTCCTCATTTTTCTGTTTGTTATTTATCAGTTGCCCGTCTATTTCGGTTTCTATCGCTAAATATGTTCATAACATGTAGAACTTCAATGCAAAGCTCTCAGACTTTGGACTTGCAAAGGATGGACCAACCGGAGACCAGACGCATGTGTCAACACGAGTGATGGGCACTTACGGATATGCTGCTCCTGAATATGTTATGACAGGTTAGAAGTTAATTATTCTGTTTCAATAGAATCGAAAATCTTTATCATTGGTAAAGAGATATGTTTCAGTCATAATGATAAGGTCTTTTTCTTGTATGTTACCAAGGTTTAATTGTTCTTTGAAACTAAGAGTCCAGACACTCTACCAACAAAACATGTTTCTCTTATGAGCAGTAATTAGCTTTCTGTTCAGTTGTGCTGAAGTTGAAAAGTAGAAATTTCCCGAGTCTGTACCTGGTGTTATGGTTGTAGGTGTCTAGTATTTCGAAAATTTATTTTTTCCCGTCTTAAATCTAGTACGATGTTCGACAGAAATGTTTGAACAATTTCAGCTTTACTTGGACTTCTAAATTCTTTGGTGTATTAGAATTTTATATGCAATTTATGACTTGAGAAATTTTGGAATATATTTATTTCGCATGAAAATATTTACCTGCCTTTTGGGGCTGTAGCTTATCATTGTTATAAAGTGGACAGACAATTTAGAAAGAAGAGCAATGAACAAATGACTAACCAAACTGCAGTATTGATATGACCAGGCCATTTAACGGCGAGAAGTGATGTTTATGGATTTGGAGTGGTGTTACTAGAGATGCTCATTGGAAGAAGAGCAGTGGAAAAATGCAGGTCTAACCAAGAACATAACCTCGTTGAGTGGGCTCGTCCACTATTGAACCATAATAAGAAGCTTTTGAGGATCTTAGACCCGAGACTGGATGGTCAGTACTCGGATGGAACAGCAATGAAGGTAAGCAATTTAGCCTATCAATGCCTTAGCCAAAACCCGAAAGAGAGACCACTCATGAGCAAAGTGGTAGAATTACTCGAGACTCTTCAGACAGATGAGTTCAATCATGAACAGGCAACACTTCAGACTAGTTCCTCTCAAACTTCCTCGAAGAAGAGGACTTCTTCCAGAAACAGAAGTCACAGAGAAGGGAGCACACACAGAAGCCGATCAATAAATGCAAGAAGCAGGAGTACACCTCCAAAAGACTCTTATCTTTATGATCCTAGTCTCGGAACAGAAGAAAAGTCCGAATCCGACAGAGGTTGAACCTGTAGCAAATGAGAGCAGGAAATTGAAAACTGTGAAATATTTGTCCAAGAATCTGTTGTTTTAGTGCTGAGATAGCTGCCACTTGGACTTCCTCTCACAGTGGAGTTTCAAAGCTTTCGTCAGCTGGTAGTCGAACGGTAGGTGTATTTATAAATTAAATTTCAGGGGTCAGTGATGTACCTTTCCATTTTTAAATGGTGGGGAAGATAGGAAAGCAATTATGGTACAACTGGTCACCATGTCCATATGCAGTTTTGTCTGCTGCTGCATAATCTGCATTTGGGACTGCTGGTCCTTATTGAATCTAATTGTGAATGAAGTAGTAGTAGTAGGCTACTTTTAATGTCTCTCTTCTTCTTCCTCAATTCAATGGATTGATTATACGAAGAAGACGAGGCTAATATGTCAAGTATCTTTGGTTATAAATTTTTTAACAATTCATGTCGACGGTATCTTGTTGGTTTGAACAACCACTTCCATGGTTAGAGTTAGTTTGATCGGATCATGAAACATAATAATTCGAAAACTCAAACCAAATGATGTAGTTCTAAACCGATTTGAATTTGAACCAGTCTCTAATGTACAACAAGACGTACTAGGATGTGCAGCGACTTATATATGCCACTTGTCACAGAGCCATTACTCTCTTCCTAAAAGACATGTTTGATAGGATGTGCAGCGACTTATATATGCCAAGATTTTTCTTTTTCTTTTCAACGTGGGATTAATGCACCTTACCTCTTTTCAGGTGTGACATTAAGCTCAAGACACCAACCAGCAAAGCAACTCTCAATTACTTTTACTGGGTAATGGCAGAGAAGTTATATTATGAACCATATCAATCACGTCATTCGTGGTGTCAGTCAATTATATTCATCAATCTCATATTTCTTAAGGTGAATCATCACATATTTCTTAAATATAATCAGTGAGTGTGTGTTATAAGGTAGTTACTTAAAAATAAACGAACTTAATTGCATAGACCACAAATAACATAATGAACAAGATTCATGATATAATCTCTCGTAACGACGGAATTGAGTGGGATAATTTATGTGTTTACATGTGGATTGGTCACATTCTTTGCAGTGTTTGGTGTTGAAATTATTGCTGGATAGCTTCAAAGATTGTTGTATTTTCTTTCGTAGTCTTTGGTGTTAAAATAAGTTTAATTAAATTAAAGTTAAGATTAAATAGATAAATAATATAAATTAAATATATAATTTTATAAATTTTCGTTAACTATCACATTATTTATCTATTATTTAATTATTAATTTTTTAACGGTCGTGATAAAAAGATACAATTAAATAGTTGAGTGACCAAATTTTAATTTTTTTAATTTAATGATCGAAATAAAATCATTTTTAATAATTGGGTGTCCATCTAGTTAATTTACTCTAAAAATTTATTTTAATGCAGACATGTTGCGCAAGTGGGAGTAAAGTTTCCCGCTTTAATAGGTGGAGTAGGTTAGGGATTAATTACCCTTTAGGTATGTCGTGTGTAAATTTTTGCATTTAAGCCATGATTTAGTTAAAATTCAGTTTAGTATATTCTGATTCTAATTTAGATTAATTCAGTTAAAATTCAGGCTTCAGACTTTGGTTTCTTTTAGTTAGGTTCTAAGATTAATTCGGTTAAAATTAAAATTTAAATATTTTAATAGCTTATAAGTTTTTTAGTCAGATATCAAGTAATTCGATTCAACTCATTCAAAATTCTAATCGAATATAAACTTAAGCTAAATGTTAATCGAATTAGACTCAAATAAATCTTAATATATCTACTCTCATTTACAAAAGCCGCTTAAAGTCTAAAGATGCCTTATAGGTAGGGGTGTTCATTGTCGGATGTCGGATCAGATCGAATCGAATTTTTTAGATATTCGAGTTTTCGGATTGATGATATAATGAGAAATTATATTATGGGTCAGTCCCACCACGTGTCCATGGGACCAACCACTAAAAGCCACCCACATCATCATTTTTTATATGTCATATTTTTTTCTCAATATAATCTTCACTTAAAAAATTATTTTTAAAAAGAATTAACAGTAAATATGAGTGAAGATTCACTTTAAAAAAATATGACATGTAAAAAAATGATGATGTGAGTGATTTTTAGTAGTTGGTCCCATGGATGATGTGGTGGGACTAACCCATGATATAATTTCTCTTATATAACGATACATATCCGATCTAGAAAAAAACAGATATTCACATATTCAGATATTCGGATTGGATAATCGGATATTCGATTATCCAAAAATATAATTTGATTATACTAATTTTTTGAATTTGAAAGTTGTATTTATAAAAATTTTAGAATTTCGAATATAATAAACAACAAATTACTAAATACAATAAGACTTACAATTATATAAGTTTTAATTTTTAAAATATTTAAATATAACAAGCACTAAATTGTTAAGTAGAACAAAATTAATATTATAAAAAATTGAATTTTTAGATTTTTAGATAATCTAAAATTTAAAATATTATAATGGATATCCGTTTTAAAAATAAAAACCGAGACAAATATCCAAATTTTCAAATTAAATCAATGAATAATTGAACCGAATCAGATAGATCGTATCAGATATTTTTGAACCCTGCTTATAGGTCCCAAGTTGAGTACCCTAGCTGTCATACTCATAAAGAATCATTCTAAATTACCCTACCTTTTCCTTAAACTATGTTGACCATCAAGATTTAACACTAACATCCAAACCTCACAACTAAACCCAACCTCCCTCTGCGTCTCAGATCTGGGGGACATGGTGCCATCAACCCATTGCTTTGCTGAGTGGTGACTGACCCACTAACCCTCCCTCTCACATCACATGCACAACAGTGCATAATAATGTCGGACAGGTCCTTGGTCCTTGTCATGTTATAAGTACCAACATCAAACATCAAATGCTTTTACTACCAAATCAATACCAAAACATAAAGGCCTAACCTTTCCATCCCTACCAACCATCATTAGTAGCAGTACTAGTAGCAACTAGCAAGAACAATGGTTGTGTTTGACTAGGAACTAGGAAGGATCCCAAGTCTAAGCAATCAAAAAATTGTTCGAAAACGATTCGAATTTTAACGATATGAATGAATACAGGTATGAACTATACATAAAGATGATCAAATCATTGCCTGTATATCAAATATATTAGCAGAACAATACAGAGGAAATCAATAAATTATTAGATATGTAGGGGGAATAGTTCTCAAGATGAATAAATGAAAAACACACGATTTAACAGGACATCTACTCATGGTTGCACCGGAAGGATTTTGAATTACAAATCAATGGCGCGAAAAAAAGTAATAGTTTACTAGTAGGGAATGACCGGCGGAGGAGGAGAAGCGTACGATACTCCTCTGATTGGGGGGAGTGGTGTGTTTTCGTATGAGGGTGGCGGTGGAGATGGAGATGGTGGGGGCGGGGATGTGTATGTGTAGTGGGTTGGCGGAGGGTTTTGATGTTGCGGGGACGGTGGGGATGGTTGTGAATAGTGATGACTGGGTGTTGGTGCATGGGGTGAAGGGGTTGAATGTTGGGTTGGTGGTGGCGGGGGTGGGGATACGGGAGTTGTGCATCCTGCAGGGGGTGGGGGGGGAGGAGGGGTAGTATGACATGACTCCTTGGGTGGTGGATGGTATTCTACGGGAGGAGGTGGAGATTGATGCTCATAAGATGACGGTGGTGGATGGTATTCTACGGGTGGAGGTGGAGACTGATGCTGATATGATGACGGTGGTGGATGGTATTCTACTGGAGGAGGTGGAGACTGATGCTCATATGATGAGGGTGCCGGATGGTATGCTACCGGTGGGGGTGGAGACTGATGCTCATATGATGACGGTGGTGGATGGTATGCTACTGGTGGGGGTGGAGACTGATGTTCATAATATGGCGGAGGTGGAGGGGGGCTTACTGGCTGCCCTGTTGACGGGGGTGGGAAATACTGACCCTGAGGTGGTGGTGATGGCGGCGAAGAACGACTGGGCGTGGGAACATAATGAGCCGAAGGGGGAGGAGGTGGTGCATAATGGGTACTCGGTGATGTATTCTTTGATGGCGGTGGTGGTGAAGGAGGTGTGTGGTAGTAATGATTTGGCGATGTCGGCGGTGGATTATTATAGTAATGACCTGATGGAGATGGTTGTTCTACTGGTGGTGAGGGTGGCGTAATTCGGTAATGGCTTGGTGGTGGAGTGTTATAGTAATGACCTGGTGAAGTTGGTGGAGGAGAGTGTACGGGTTCGTAGTGAGCAGGCGGAGGTGGCGGTGGAAGATTCGTCTTTGGAGATGTTCTTTGAGTTGGTGGCGGTGGAGTTGAAACATGAGAATATTTCGGTGGTGGCGGCGACGGCGGGGAATGATAAGAAGGCTTTGGTGAAGACTGGGATGACGGTGGTGGTGGAGGATGCGATCTACCTGAAGACGAAGATTTTGAAGAAGGTGGAGGCGGAGATTTCTTAAACCACCTCGGTGAACTATTATGACGCGGCGTCGGAGGTCTCGGAGCAGGACTCCTTCTCGGCGCAGCACCACCGGACTTTCCACCACCATTACATTTAAACTTGCCGCAGTCCACAGGCCGAGCAGCGTCGGAAGAGCATTCCCTGGAAGATCTCTGATCCATCTTCCCAGCAATACAATTCATAGTACCATTCGCCACCTCTGCACTAGAAATCGCCGGGCAACTAGGCGGCCCTCCGGTGAAATAGTTGAAAGAATAAGTAAAGTTTTGCAACCTGGAAAGCTGGCACACGGTCGCCGGAATCACACCGGTAAACCCATTGTGAGCAACATCCAGCTGCTCTAAACTCCTCATGTTTCCAACAGTAGACGGCAAAGATCCCTGTAGATGATTAAAACTAACATCAAACACAGTAACCTCCTTCAACATCCCGATCTGCGGCGGCAAACAACCAGTCAGATTGTCGTTCATCAGAATGATTTCATTCAACGTTTTACCCATCTTCCCGATGCTGCCCGGAATACAACCGCCGAGATCGTTGTTAGCGAACACCAGAACCGACACCGGAGAGTTCCCCAGGTTCTCCGGAATCCCAAATCTGAACCTGTTGTCGTTTAAGAACAACGCATCAAGTTCCTTGTCGAACACCTTTGCCGGAACCGATCCTTCGAACTCATTGAACCGAAGATCCAAGTACTTCAACTCAGGCAACGACAGAACCACATCGGGAAACTTTCCGACAAACCGATTATTGCTCAAATCCAGCTCGTGAAGCAGCTTCAACCGTCGGAAAGTGTTCGGGACAACGCCACAGAACCTGTTGGAGTTGAGATGAAAGAGCGCGAGATCAGTTAAGCGGCCAAGCTCCGGAGGGAGATACCCGGCAATGTCGGCATGATTAAGATCAATGCCGGCGACAACTCTGGTTTTGGGATTTGAAGGAGAAGGAGCACAAAAGATTCCCATGTAAGAACACACATCGGAGCCCTTCCAGTTGGCTGTGAAGTTAAATGGGTCTGAAAATATGGCGGACTTCCATGCTTGCAAAGCAATGTATGCTTCCCGGATCCTTGGATTCTCGAACCGTAACCTCGGATCTCCACCGTCGGCTGCCGACACGACCGTAGAAGAAACGAGGAATAGAGCTGCAAGACAGCACAAGAGAGGAGACATTGGTTTGAAGACTGAGCAGAGAGACAGGGCAGATCACATGGAGACTATCGATTCTGCCATATGTTAATGTTCTGAGCAAACCTGTAGACCACATGCTTTGCTTTATAGCATAATAATTATAAGCCTCGATTTTCACTTGGTAAGTTTTGAAAAGTTTACTGTATTTGTTGGAGTAAGTTTATTAATTAATTAAGCTTTGAAAAGAGAAATGATAAATTTGATAACAGAGCATCAAGGGTTGATTTGAATTAGGAGTAAAAAAATATAATTAATTACTACTAATCGGTTGGCTTAATAGTAAATTAGTCGAGTCGAGTTTAATAGTGATGAACTCAATTTAAATCTAATTGAAATAAACATTAATTAAATTTTGATTGAATTAAAATAAAATAAATTATAATATGTCTCATCTTATTTATAATAATGCTAGTAATTGAGTATATTTATTCAAACAACAACAATATTATTATTGTTATCCAACGATGTATTTTATTTTATTTTAATTTAAAAAATTAAAATATATATTATATTTTTAATAATTTATAAGCTTTTTAAGTTGAGTATTTAAATTAGGTTCAAACATGAAATTAATCGAATCACAAATAAAATTTTAATTAAATTTTGATCAAATTAAACTTTAATAGCTTGTAATATGTCTCGTCTCATTTATAACATATTTAATGATACATTAGATCTGATATTTATGTTCTGTAAATACTAAATAATCCAAATTAGATTGTAAAAGTCGTCCTTATAAATTTTATATTTAATTTAAATTAATTAATCAATAAAATGTTTACACAAAAAAAAAATATTGCTCCATATGTTTTTCTAAACTATGATTGTCCCTAAACTTTTTAAACTAATTTAATTCTCAACTTTAAAAAAAAAAATTAATTCTCAAATTTTAACTTTTATTTTAATTTAGTATAATATTTTAATGTTTTAATTTTATTTTCAGGTTATTAATATATGCATGGCCCCTGTTAATAAAAACAATTTTAAAAATATTGACCAGCATATAAATATCAGTATGTATTATATAATATGATGTAAATGATATTTATAGATAAAATTAAAATATTTTAAAAAGTGAAGATTAAATTAAAAAAAATTAAAATATTTAAAAGTTTAAAAATTAATTTAAAATAAAAAAAAACTAAAAATAATTATCGATTTTATTTTACAATTAAATTATTATAATCCTACATTTTAATTCTTCCGATTAAAGTAAATCCAGCTAATATCTATTTGCACTAATTTGTCTTGTCGGTATAATGTCAATTAAGAGTGTTTAAAAATATCTGATATGATCGATTTAATCCGATTCAATTCGATTATTTATTAATCTGATCCGAAAATTTAGATATTTAATCTGTTTTTTATTTTGCATCGATATTTGATCCGATTTTAAGTTTTCTGAATCGTATATTGATCACAATATTTTAAGTTTTGGATTATCCAAAAATTCATATTTTCATTAATATTAATTTTGTTATTAACAATTTAATACTTTCTATATTCAAAAATTTTAAAAAAATAAAAAATTCATAAATATAAATCTTGTTATATTTAGTAATTTATTATTTATTATATTTGAAATTTCAAAATTTTCATAAATACAACCTTCAAATTCAAAAAAATTAGTTTAATCAAATTATATTTTCGGATAATTGGGTAGCCGAATATAAAATCTGAATATCCGATATCCAAATATACGAATATCTGTCTTTTTGGATCAGATACAGATACTATATTATTGATCCGAAAACTCGAATATCCGAAAAAATCAGATCGGATCTAATCCGATATTCGACAATGAACAACCCTAATGTCAATCTAGAATTTTAAAAAATTATTTTAAATATTTTATTTAATTTAAATATGAAAAAGAAAAAATATTTAAATATATTAAATTAAATATTTAATATTTGAGTGTTTTGTGTAACTTTACATATCACAAGTGATTTTAATTATTTTTTATTTTTCCTAACCTTTATTGTATTATAAGATTTATACTAAATGATGCAATTCATTTCACTAAAGATGGGTTGAAACTAGGACCGTAAATGAGACGATACAAATCGCGAGCTACTCGAATTCGACTTTGTTAAAGTTCAATCAAAACTCAACTCGACTGGACTCGGTTCGAGCTCGAACTCGACTCGAGTTCTTGACGAGCCAAGTCAAGTTACATGATACTCGACTCGAAAAGCTCAGAGCTACTCGAAAATATAAATATACTTTAAAATCGTAAAATCTAAACCTAAATATAAGTCTTACACTCTAAATTAACATACTAAAACCTAAAATTAACAAGCTTGAGTTTACACAACTTGTGTATCAAAGTTTTTTCTCCGTTAGGCTTTAAATGAGACATAAGAGATAAGAGTTACTCAAGTCTAACATGATCAAAGATCGGTTAATACTTAGCTCGATTAGGCTCGAAAGAAGCTCGAACACTACTCGAGTTCTAAACGAATTGATCCGAACTCAGATTTTTTAGGCTAGTTTTAAATTACTCAAACTCGAACTCGATTTGAAATCTTAATGAGTCGAGCTGAGCTTAGCACTACTCGAGCTCGACTCGGCTCGTTTACGCCCCTAGTTGAAACAATGTTAAAGTCATGATTTTTTAATCTGAAAGTTACAATTTTATTCATGCCAAACCTAGAGGTGGCAAACGGGTCATTCGGTTCGGTTTCGGTTTGGATTGTTTCGGTTCGGTTCATTTCAGGTTTGTTTGCATTCGGTTTAGATTCGGTTCGAATCGGTTCTGGTTTCGATTTCGGTTTTAATTTGGTTATATGATAATTCGGTTTGGTTTGGATATCGGATTGATGATTCGGGTCAATATCATATCAGTTGTTTTTGGGTTGGGTCAATATCGGATCAGATGTTTCGGGTCGGATCATTCAGATCGGTTCGAATCGGGTCAATCTTTGAATTTTCGGGTTAATTTGGTTTGAGTTGAACTTAAGTATAAATGTAATCGTCTATATTATATATAGAATTAATCATATATTCTTGTAAAAATATATCTTTTCTATTTCATATTGGAATTGTTTTGAAAATTTTTACCTCAGCTTTTATTCGAGTAAAGTCAGTATTGTTAATTTAAGGGATAATGTCATTTTTGTAAATACATAGATTCATTAATAACATTTTGATCATTTTTATAACACCCCAAATTTAACAAAAAATAAATTAATTTTTAAAGAAGGAAATGTAATATTAAAAATTAAATTATTATCAGATGTAGTGATTAATTAGTATTATCATAATACAAAAAGATAATAAAATATATATTATTTAATTATTTATCATATTGTTAAAAAATAAACAATAGTAAAAATATATTATCCATTCACTTTGACTCAATTATCGGATTAAAATCGGATTGATGTTTGCTTTAGCTCGGTTTGGGTCAAATCGGTTACGGGTCTATATCGATTCTTCTAGAATTCGGATCGATTTCGGTTTCGGTTATTTGTTAATTAATTTTATTTAATTAAATTAAAATTAAAATTAAAATTAAAATTAAATTTTTATAATATATAAATAACAAAGATTAAATATATAATTTTAAATTAACTGTAACATTACTCATTTGACGCCTCTCCATTTTTAACAATGTTGATTAAAATAAATCAATTTAATAATTTAAATGATCGAATTTTAATTTTTTTTAATTCTATGATCCAAACATAACACACCTAATAATTGGGTGGTCACCTGGTTAATTTACCCCATTACAAATAAGACGGTGACATGCTGGCACGTCTCATTCTCTATAACTGTTAGATTTGTTGTTTTATTTTATTATCAAAAATGACTCAATTAAAGTGTCGTGGCCGTCATGAGATTGGATTCTTCTCCCATCTCAGCAAGCAAAGCAATGCGCGTTGCCAATGACAGGGAAGACAAACTGGGAAAGATGGGGAGCACATCTATGCACTCTTGGTGGATTCTTTCAATACTGTAAACTTTTAATTTTAATTATTTAAATAAGTTTTTTATTTAAATATTTTAAAGATAAATCCAAATTTACGACCAGTCAACTAACAGTCAATAGTTTTAT
This sequence comes from Abelmoschus esculentus, assembly GCA_035048815.1. Lineage (NCBI taxonomy): Eukaryota > Viridiplantae > Streptophyta > Magnoliopsida > Malvales > Malvaceae > Abelmoschus > Abelmoschus esculentus. The sequence continues at coordinate 13,969,382 of JAUCBN010000035.1, read as the reverse complement.
TTTCAAATTATAGAGGAATAACGGGAGATTAAATCTCATAGAATTTGATTATTTTTTTCAATTCATGGACGATAAGAATGAAACTAAGATTTAGGGTTTAAGATAAAACATAAATGTTTAAAAGTTGAAGAAAAAATTTATAAAAATTTAATTTTGCAAAAAAATTAAATAAGGAGATAAAAATAATAAAAAAAATTTTGGGGTGGAAGTGGCGGTTACCCCTTCCCACCTCATGTACCTTCGTCCCTGAAAGACGATATACTTTCCTTTTACATTTATAAAATTATTTTAACACATTATTTATCATTAAATATAATAACTCAATCAAATGATAATAATCTTTTTGATCTACTAAAATATTTATCAAATAAAACATAAATCTTATTTCATGTAAAAATTAGATGATTTCGGTAAAAAAAAATATTTATAGTAAAATATTAAAATTCAAACAGCATTACTTATAATATATTATCAATAATTAAAAATATAATAATAATATAATAAATTGTACTCAAATATTAAAAATTTATTTATAAATTTAAATGAATCTGCCTGCTAGTAAGAAGACTGATCCTTTTGGCTTAGACATTGAGCAATTGGTTTTAGGTGAAGTGGAACTCTCATTTAATTGGTCATGTCAAGCACGAAGGCTAGAAAATCAGTTATTGATGTTGGTGGCAAGCAAATTAGATTTTATAAGACGGTCCAAAATTGTTGATTTGAAATCAAGTACATCAAGATTTTTATTATCTAAATTTTTATTTTTAAATATTTATGGGTTTAATTTTATTTTTATTAAAAAATTGATTTGATATGATTTTTCTATTTATAGCATATTATTGATATAATCTTATTTAAAAATTCTAATAAAAAATCTAACTTTCTAAAATTCTTTCAACCTCGTCACAAGTAGGGGTGATAATGAGCCTGTGAGGCTCGCGAGCTATTCGGGTTCGATTCGGTCAAAATTCAGGTCGAGTAAGCTCGATTCGGGTTTGGGTTCAACTCGAGATCTAAACGAGACGAACTGAGTTTACACTCGACTTGAAAAGCTTGTAAACAGGCTCAAAAAACTTATATATAAAAATACACATATATATTTATATATACATTAAAAATAAATTGTTTAACAAAAATAATAATAATAAAATAATTGAGAGTAAATCTACTAAAAATAAATATTATCAACTAAAACAAATTTACAAAATTAAAAATAAAAAATAAACTACAAATAAATAAATAAAACACAACAATATAGAAAATCATCCATTTTGAGCCAAACCGAGCCGAGCTTGAGTTGGCCTGACGAGCTTTGAATTCGAGCCAAGCCCAATAATATTATTTTTCAGTCGAGCTCGACGAGCCTTGAGCCGAGCACGAACCCAGATATGCATGTTTCCGAGCCGAGTCGAGCCTGGCCTGGCCTGACTCGGCTCGACTCATTATCACCCCTAATCACAAGTCATATACAACTGATTTTCCTTTAGAAAAATAATATATATGGTTCGTCTTAATTTAATTAGGAATTATTCAAATCTTTAATTTACAAATATCTAAAAGTAATTAATATTTAACTTTTTTTAAAAAAATCAATCTTACTAGCACAAATTATCTTATCTCAGTAATTAAGAGAATAAGAGTTGTTTTTAAAGATCACGAGTTTAAGTATTAATATTTACGACATAGTAATTAACGGGTCATTATCTAACGGTTAAGAATATATTTTAGAACAAATATTACTTGTATCCGTTGTAGCTGGTTTTAAAAAAATCAATCTTAATAATAAGTATCTGGGACAATAGCAAGGTATATCCCATTTTCACGGGAAGAATATAAGTTCAAACCTAGAGATGATATTATTAAAATATAGTCATAATCTTAAACGTAAACTGTAAAATAGACATAATATACACAAAATATTCGATTTTAAAATAAAAGCATATAGTTTATGTATTTAGAAACAAAAAAAATTATTTTTAAAAATAAAAAAAAATTAATCTAATTTTTGCATTAAATGTTTTTTTTTCTCTTTCAAATAATGTAAATAAAAGAGGCAATGAATTAATATTTGTGTACCTAAAAAATGATATGTTGGGTGGCAGATCTGCATAATTGCAATGGCCAGAGGACTCAAAGACACTGGTTCCAGTGGCCATTGTAAAAATGTAAATCGGATGGAGTAGGTGGGTAAAATTAAATTTAATTAAAAATAATTAAATATGTTTTAAATTAATTTTTTAAAATAAGATCTAAATAATAAAATAAAACTTAAATAATTTAAATATTTATATTATTTTAATTTTAATCTTAATTTTTTAAAAATAATTCTTATTTTATTATAATTTAATCTTCTTTTATTATAAAATTTGATTTGAATTAATTTTTTAAATAAGATTTGAATAATATAAATATGTATATCATTTTAATTTTATTTTTAAAACAAATTTTCCCTTAGTATAATTTAATCTCTTTAACTTTTTATTTTATTCGAATCTAAATCTCTAACCGTAATTTTTTTTTTCAATTTTTTTCTATTACTATTGTATACTTATCGATTTTTTTTTCTTCTCGAAAGTCATTTTTTTTAAATTATTATTATTATTATATTATATAATTTCAGATGATATTTAATTTATTAAAAAATATTATAAATTTTAGTTATATTTGTGAAAATATATACAAAAAGTATATGTATATAGTATATAATTATAAAATATTTATTAAATAAAATTATAAATTTTATTTATATTGGTGAAAAAATATGAAAAAAATACATGTATAGTATTTATCATTTTAAAAAATTATTTAATTTAAAATTGATCATATTATAATATTATAAATATTTATAATAAAATTTAAATAAATTTTAAACAAATCAATTAAATTTGAAAATTCGATTAAATATTCACCCTTAGATTGTTCTTGTTTTAGATTTTTTCAGAGTTCAATTTTTTATTTTTATTGTATACTTATCGATTTTTTTTTCTTCTCGAAAGTCATTTTTAAAAATTATTATTATTATATTATATAATTTAGATGATATTTAATTTATTAAAAAATATTATAAATTTTAATTATATTTGTGAAAAAATATAAGAAAATACATGTATAGTATTTATGATTTTAAAATTTATAGAATTTAAAATCGATCATATTATAATATTATAAATATTTATAATAAAATTTAAACAAAAACTTAAATAAATCAACTAAATTTAAAAATTCGATTAAATATTCACTCTTAGATTATTTTTGTTTTAGATTTTTTCGAATCTTTTTTTATTTTATTTTTCAAATGAAACCGCGTTTGGCTATGACCATTTCTATGCTATGTTATGTGTGTGTTTTTATTTTATTGGTAAACTTAACTTCTATGTGTGCTGTGTTATTGGATTTCCTACTATAGTTTTGGGTTAATTTCACATTGGCCCCTACACTTTTAAAGAATGTGTAATCTCAACCAATGAACAAAATGGTAGGACATGGCCATAATGGGCCAGACACTGCACTTACTAGCTATTGTCCTAAATGGATTGAATCAATCAGTAGCCAAGACTAGCTTAGCCTAATATTGTAAAGATTTAGGATATGTTTAAATAATAAACGCCATAAAATATAATTACTAGAAATAATAATTATTAGGGAGGAAAAAAAACTGGATTATTCGATTTTGGTTCTGGATTCGATTAGATTCAATAGGGTTTTATCTAATATTGATTTTGATGGGATCAAGATTGAATCCAAAATTTAGGTCCTGATCATAATCGTGACCGGGATTGATCTTGATTTTTGGATCCGGTATCCGATGGATACCCAATAAAACAAGGACTAATACTAAATACTCAGTACTAATTTTCTTGCACAAACCATCTAACCTTATCGGTTGAAGGAACAATTATTGTTTTTGGAGGTCACGGGTTCGAGCACCAGTACTATCAACATAGTGATTAAGCGATCAATCTCTAATGGTTGAGAGTATCTACTTTAGAACATATACTACTCTAATCACTGTAGTTAAATAAAAAATATTATTTTTTTTGCTTGTTATAGATAATGTTATTTTGTTTATTTTTTCTTATCAAAATTTTTTTTTATATATGAATTTTATGAGTATGACTCATTTTATTCTAATTATATTATTTAATAATATTATTGATGATTAATTTATTTTATTATTTATATTTTTTTAATAATAAATCAATTGACAAGATATCCTGCATTAATACAGAATCTTACTAATAACGAGACTGAATCTTAAAATTTAAAATTCGATATAACCCAAACTAAAATTAATTTTAATTTTTAAAAGCTAGTAATTATTAAGATCAAAATCAATTCTAATTATATTGATCAGATACGTAATCTTATCCGCCCTTAATAATCGCTAAAACTTTCAGCTTTAAGAAACCCTAAGCGACGAAACCTTTGTTTGAATGAATGTTTTTATTAAATGTTATGTGTCGTTTTTTAAGTGACATTGTTGTCATAAATCTCATATATACTGAATTAAAATAATTTTTAGGACATTGAGAAATGAGATATAATCTATATACAAACAAGCAATTATTCGTTGTTTATGTATTATTATAAACATAAAATTAAAAATATCTTCAACGTTAGATATAATAGTTATTTTTTTATTTTTATTTTTTAAGTAATTCAACCTTTAATTAAATATATATATTTCTGAAAAGAGAGAACCTGGTTAATAGCAGGATGGATGGCTCTACTCTTGCTAAACTTACCCATGGTTGTAGTGTTTTAACGATAGGGTTAACGCTGAGCAAAACATTATTCGACTCAAAAAATTTAAATAACTCGATTCGAGATAAAAATATTTGATTTATTTTGATTCAACTCGAAATTTTTTATAAACCCGATTAGACTCGAAAAAATTTCAAATAAAGTTCGAGTTGTAAAACGAAAATTCGAATAATTCAAAATTTTTAGTAATTAATTTATTAATTTTTAAGTTTAAAACGAATCTCTTAATTTTTTATGATATATATACATTGATATATAAAAATATAAAGAAATATTGTTACATATGAAAATATATATATATGTATATATACATATTTTATATGATTAAAGAAAGTCATTTAAATTGGAATCAAAGATACGAGAAATTATTCTATGGACCGGTTCCACCACGTCATCTATGGTCCTTAAGAATAAAAAACAAATCCACGTCATCATTTTTTACACATCATCTTCACACTTATAATTTTAATTTCCAAATCATCTCTCTAAATCATCTCTCTAAACCCTAAACCCTAAACCCTAAACCCTAAATTTTAAAAAAATGATGATGTGGATTTGTTTTAATTCTAAACCCTAAACCCTAAATCCTAACCATAAACCCTAAACCTAAACCTAAACCTAAACCTTAAACCCTAACCATAAACCACAAACCTTAAACCCTAAACCCTAAACCATAAATCCTAACCATAAACCATAAACCCTAAACCCTAAACCTTAAACCCTAAACCCTAACCATAAATCATAAACCTTAAACACTAAACCCTAAACCCTAATTAAAAAATAAATCTACGTTATCATTTTTTTAGTTTTAATATATTTTATTTAGAGAGATGATTTGGAAATTAAAATTATGAGTGTGCAGATGATGTGGATTTTTTTTTTATTCTTAAGGACCATAGATGACGTGGTGGAACCGGTCCATAGAATAATTTCTCCAAAGATACAATAACAAGATAAATAATTATAATTAAATATTTATAGAAACTCGAAAACTCGACTCGATTCGACTCGACTCAAATTTCTTAAACTCGACTCGAACTGAAAAATTTCAAATAAAGTTTGAGTTATAAAATATGACTCGTCAACTCGAATAACTCGAATTTTTTTGACTCGACTCGATCGAATGCTCACCCCTAGATAGGGTTGTCAATTTTTTTATTTAATTCATGAAATAGAGATGGTTTTAGATTATATTGAATTAAAGTCTCGCTTTTATCGCGTTTAGCAATTTAAATGAGTGTTTATTTATTATTTTTTAAAATAATCAATAATTTAATTATAAATTGGTGTTTGTCCATTATTTTTAATACTTACATGGACGTTTGTTGATAACTGTTTTTTTTTTTTTAATTTCTGCAAATAGATGTTATAATCTCAAGTATTGTTTTGTTACAACATTAATAAACAAAATTTAGATATATTTTTTTATAATTTTTTTAAAAAATATAAACGATTTTAAATGAAGAGATGACAAAAAAAAATATAAAAAAATCATTAAAAACATATTCATTCTAAATTATGAAAACCTTTATTCTAAGATCATTGTTTGTGAAGCATAGAGCAAGAAGCTGCTACCGATAGGTTTGGTTGTTTGTTGATGTAAAAACAGTTAATCGGATGGTTTTCAGGTTAAGTAATGTCAAATCGGGTAAAATCGAATATAAGTTATTTTAAGTTTATTTGATGTTTTGACTTGATTCGGGTTGGGTGCGGGTCAGTATCAGTTCGGGTCCATTTTAGTTCGAGTCTATTTCAATTCGGGTTCATTTCAGTTCGGGATCAAACTGTTCAAGTCAAAATCAGATAATTAACAGATTCATTTCAGGTTGCTTCAAACGTTTTAAGTCAAAATCAAATAATTGGCAGGTTCATTTCAAGTCAGGTAAATTTCAATTCGGTTGCATTCCAAATCAGGTTTATTTTAGTTTAGGTTCATTTCAAGTCGGTTTTATTTTAGGTCGGGTTAATTTGGGTTTTGAATTCATATTAAGTTTGAGTTTGGTAGTTTGGTACAAATAATCAATAGATTTTGGATTGATCATTCATTTCAAATTAATTATTTAATATCTAACATCTTTCACTAGAATGATACGCACTGGACAAAACAAAAATATCATCAAAAATATCATAAAAATTAATAAATATAAATTTCGGAGATCAATAAAAATATCATGATATTAAAAATACTAGAATAAATTAAAAAAATGAATATGAGTCAATTTGGGATAAGAATAGAGTTTTAGGGAATAATTAACAAGATATAAAATTAAAATAATAAATATTGGACTAAATTACCTAAAAAGAATATGTTCAATTTCAACTAAAAATAAAGTTTTAGGGACTAGAGAGAATAAACATTGGACTAAATTACAAAAAATAAAAATTAATAAGGAATAAATTTAATTTTAAAATTATAAAAATATGAATAAAATAAAATATCATCTTATTAAAATACTGAATTATATTACAAAAAATAAATAATAGTCAATTTGTAATAAAAATAAAGTTTTAAGGACTAGAATGAACAAAAATATTATCAAATGAGTCATATCTAAAACACTGAATTAAATTATAAAAATTAATAATGATAAAATTCGATAAAAATCTAAACTTTTAAGGACTAATATGAATAAAAAATATAGTTAACTTTTAATATGTATGTATAAAATACTTTAATACATTATATATACACAATATATTTTTGTATAATATACTTTAATATACATAAATACTATATAGAATATATATTATATATAGGATGTATAAGTACGTATATATATATATATTAGATATATAATATATATATTTTGAATAGAAGCAGTTAATTTTATTAAACAAGAAAATACTCAATATTACAATAATGGTTTACAATTATCATTGTAAACTAAATATATAATTTGAACATTTTCTTAAAACTAGCCCCTTTAGATCATACAAGGATCATACATGGAAAAAATTTAAAAACTCATTCAAAGATTCGATCGAAAAAATAGATACGAACAAATCTGATTGCATCAGCAAACGAACCACAAAAAGGATTAATAAATAATTTATATTGAATGAATTAGTGCTAAATATATTAAATTATCATTAATTATTAAATTATTTAATAAAATTTTAAAATCAATAAAGTTAAATCAAATTTTATATATTTTTAATTAATTATATATATAACAAAAAATATTTAACACTTTAAATTTATTAAAAATTTGATAATTTATATTTAACAATACTTTACATTTATCAACGCCTCAAATTCACAAGTCAGGTTGGAGGAATTATAAAAATATTGTGCCTTGATACTTTAATTCCAAAATTATTGTTTGCACATCATTATTTCTCATAATATTATGAATCACTTTAGAGTTCAAAAGATCAATTTCTTCAATCATTTTTGAACAATTAATGGAACAAAAAATTATTTTCGGCGAAGACTGATTGAACACAACCCGACATTGAATAGTGAAGCTTGACGTTATTCAAAAACCCACCCCTTGCAACCTGAATTTGACAGAATCATGTGTGTAATTTGGAGGTAGGGGCATTGTTCAAAGACGAGATGCCCTCTCTCCGTCTTCAAACAGTGCTGGCAGGGGCTATTGGTTAGCATGCAGACGTGAACAGTGCACACGTGAAGGGTCTAGGCTATGCAGCGAGGGCAGTGGGGTACAGTGAAAACAACTTTTTTATGGTATTTTAGAGTATAGGTAGATATTTTTCAAGTAGTATATTAATTTAAAATTTATAGGGGTAGTAAATTTTTTCTGATTTGAAATTTATTAGTGATTTTTAAAATTCGTGTAGGGGTAATTAAGTAAAAATTATTATTTATTTTAAATATGTATGTTGAGGATGTTGAAAATTTTGTTTGATATAAGTTTAAGTAAAGAGGTAGAAGGAGGAGGAAGAATAGAAGTTTAAGCAGAAAATTTGTAAGTATTTTAAGAAACTTAATTTTTTCTTATAATATTGATACTAAGTTTATAATTGTTTCGTAAAATGTTTACTTGTGTAAAAAATCCGGGATTGATAGTTTAGAAGAATGTTGTTCTTGTATTTTTATTTTTAGATCGAACGATGAAACTTTTTATTTTTAGAAAATTTTTATAGTTTTAAAAAGTTACTTCGAATATATTTTTAAAATATATTTGTGGATTATTTTCCTGATCTAAAAATATTAGTATTATTTTTTAATTTAGTTTCATTTTATTTTTTTATATTGTGTATTATTTTTACATTATTTCTCACAAAATGGAGTCAAAATGAGCAAAAATAGCTTCGTTGCGAATGTTTATTACAATGGAAAAATGGTGAAAAATGATGTAGGTATTGAATTCGAATATGACAGCCTTACGAAGATGAGATTTAAAAAAGACATCACATTTCTAGGAGAAAATTGGAGGTCAGATTTATGGTTTATGATATCGGTGGCTTTGTGACAATTTAGTCAAATATTCTAAAATAGTTGTCGAAGATAATACAGTTTCGGAAATACTGATCGCACAACATGAATCAATGAGTATTCAAAATATTGATTTGTTTGCGGAGATTCATGATATTTCTATCCCATCAAGAAACATTGTTGAAGAAAGTAGTCAAATGTATATTGGTAACGAATTTGATCTAGTTAGAGGCAATTTCGTTTCACTGATGTCAACCAGGGAATCACTTGAAGATTCAAGCAAAGATGAAGATATTGATGATCCTGATTTGTTTCCTGATAACGCTGGAGAAGCCCCTAATTTCGGTATTGAAGAATTAGTTTAAACGAGGATGACACTACGTTCTATGTTTAACCCCTAAATTTAACCTAATTTCTTAGATTAAAAGTTAGGGTTCACGATACAAAAACTTCTTTTCCAAGCTAGGTTTTAATAAAAATAATATTAACTTTTTTGATAAATTATTAATTATTTAATAATTTAAAGATACTGAAATATATCGTTTAATTAAATCGAGTTCAACCCAAAATTCCATAAACAATTAATATTCTGAAATTCGAAATAAAGTCCAAAGTCCTTTATACAGAAAATAATATCTAAATAAAATTTTATAATCCGAAAATTGAAACTGTAAAACATACAATAAAAATAATCTGAATCAGGATCCTCCAAGTACCATACGTAGCCTAGGTCAGAGATCTGAAATAGAAAACTATGCGAGTGTAAGCTTGGGAGCCTAGTGTGCCTCTAAGGTGTAGATAAATATATATACAATACAAAAAATATATCATAGAGCAGAATAACACAATCTCAGAACATAACATCGTATCACAAAACAGAACAGAACATGCGATGAAATACATGTATGATATGATATACACCTAAACACCGAACACCATCAGAAGAGAAGGTTCCCCTGAACCACTTTATCTCTATACACACCATCAGAAGTGAAGCTCGACCTAAAGGTGGAGTCACTGAACAAAAGTAGACACTCGACCCGTAGGTGGAGCCATTAAACAGAAGTGATACTCACCATAAGTGATACCACTGGACTTCTCCGTACACACATCCAACTGATGTCATGACATGATCAGATAACAGAATCAGAATACATGCCTAAAAGAATAATAGGAGGCATGCATAACAGTTTCAGAATCAGATAATCAATTAATATTCAGAACATGATAATTATACATTTATTTTCAAAAATAACAAAAATGATGCAATCAACATGTTACACAGAATTAACAGATATACAGAAAGTTGCACACAAAAATAAACAAAAAATTTTCGGAAGAGACACACCTGAAGTGGATCACTTAACACCGATAGTGACGTCTACTGGGCTTAGTCCTAGTACTAGGTCTAGTAGGTGAAGAACGAGCGAGTCCCGAAGACTGAAGAATAGGAGGTCTTCCAAGAGGAGGAGGAGGCAGATGCTCGGGATCAGAATCTATATCGCCTGAACTAAACAAAAATTGATTCAGAATCCAGTACAAATAACTTTCATATAAGTATTCGAACTTAAAAGGCTTAAAAACGACACTTCGATTTTGAATTTTGAAAAACGGACTACACCATCAAACTCAAGACGTCGAAAAACATAAAGTGAGACCGGGTCGGAAAAGGTCAATGCTGACATCAGCATGGTCACTGCTGATGTCAGTAGATGACGCCAACAAATGGTGTCAACAATGATGTCAGCAGTAACGTCAGCTGGTTCGGAGATTGGATCAGTTCAGTTAGGGTCGTTCAACGGGTTGGGCTGAGATAGATTTTCTCGAAAAAATATGGGTTTTCCATATTTCCCGAGAAAATTTGGGCCCGAGAAAATCTGGAATCCAAATTTTCCACGAAAGTCTTGAAAATTTCCAAATTTCCCAGGCCAAGCTTGATTAGTACTCCAAATTCGATTCTAATATCCCCCATGCTCGATTCAAACTCGATTAAACAAATTTAACACAATAACCCGCCAAAAACTGAATCAAACCTTTTCTTAAATCAATCAAAAATCATTAAAAACACCAAAACATTGTATCAACAGTTTGAACAAAACCCATAATTCTCTTATCACAAAACAAAATGATTGAACATAGAAGGAAAGGAAAGCTTACCGAAACTTACCAACCCGAAGACCAAGAAGATGACTCGAACAAATGAAAGGAGAAAGAAATTTGAAATGGAAATAGAATAAAATTCGATTTGATTCAGAGATATAGATGGAATGATAAAACCATATTTAATTCGGTAATAAAGAAAAAATAAATCCCCTTAAACTGAAATCAGAATCGGATAAAGAAGAAGAACTGTAGTGAAACAAAAAGGTGAAAATACCCTTTAAGGATCTAAACTTTTCAAAATTCAAACCTGAACCAACAGATTTTCAAAAATTGTAATTAAGCCACTGAAATCAGATTTCTAAATCCCTAATTTCTAGGGTTTGATTTAGGGATTTAAGGATTAAAATTAGGGGGAAACAGGGTGTTACACTATGAACCACTAAGTCATATGAGCTCAGTGGATTTCGAAGCGATGAGTGTGTTGAGTTGATCAATCTTTGGAAGATGACCAAGAGGGGGTGAATTGACAATTTTAAATTTGGTGGGATAAATTTTCGGTAAAAGTGCTAATAATGAAAAACAAGGAATTTATAGTGGTTCAAGCTTCGAACAAGCTCTACATCCACTACCTTAGCTCCCACTAAGGATTTTGAAACCAATTCACTATTGAATTCAACCTTTTTCTAGGTTCAAGGGATAACCTTTATAAGAAAATCAATTTTCTACCCAAAATTGATTTGAATCTCACAAGACGTTACAAAAGATTAGAGTGGGCTAAAAGGAATTCTCTCACAAGAAATAAATACCACAAACACAATTTAACTCTCTTCAAACTTAAGATACAATAAACAAATTTAAGAACACAAATTGGGAGGCTAGGATATGCAATAAGTGCTTGGGAGTTGGATTTGATTGCTTGGATGATGCTTGAGGTTCAATAGTCCTTAATGCTGTTGAAAATGCTTTATTTTATACCTTCTCATTAATTTCTAACCGTTGTGGTTGTTGGGAATGTAAATATGGCCGTTGAGATTTCATCTTCCCACAATAAATGCACTCTGCAACAGGCGGTATCGAAACACGGGCTACCTGTTTCGAAACAGACCAAGAATAGAAAGAGCTGTTGTGCATTAAACCAAGGGGTATCGAACCATGCTTCGATACCTTTTTGAAACTATGAAGGTTGGTATCGAACCATGTTTCGGAATAGGCTAAACACCATTCAAAAAATTAACTGCCACCAACGGTCAAAACATTTAAAGCTAAAAGAGTCGTTGAGGATTAAGGGTGGTATCGATACCGGTATCGATACCATTGGTCAATTTTTAAAAGATTTTAAAATATATAAAAGGTATTCGAAGTGCTTCGATACATGCTTCGAAACAGAGTCTGGCAATGAGCTCGTGGTATCGAACGATGTTTCAATACCTGTTCTTGAACTTTGAAAATTCCAGGGGTATCGAATGGCTGTTCGATACCCTCGTGCAAAACACTTAGAAATTTTATTTAAAAAGTCTTTGTTTGACTTGAAATCAAAATATTGACTTAAGGACTTAAATATTATTTCAAATTAGTCCTTGTATTTAATTGTTATATCAAAATCAAATTTAGTTTTACAATCTCTCCCTTTTTGATATAACAAAACCATTTAAAGATTTTTAAGTTTAATCCAAGATTTTTGGATTTCAAAACACTTTGAAAACTTTTAGAGACTCCCCCTTAATATGTGCACGGTTTTAAAACCTTTTAAATATGATGGTTTTCCTAAACTTAAAAGCGTAAAAATTCTCCCCCTTTTTTGTTAGATCAAAAATTAATAAACTATAGATCAATAAATAAAACAAAGTAATGCATTAAAGGAGAATAAAAAGCATAAGCATAATCCATAGCATAAAATACTTAAAAATTCAAATCCAACATAGAAAAACATAGGGAAATAAAAAGTGCATATGTTCTAAGATGAAATGAAACAAAATGCTTAAGGAAACATAACTAGCCCTAAAAAACAAAATAGCAAAGCATAGGATAAAACAAAAAGGCACTAGTCGCCCATCTCATCATCATCATCGTCACCATCACCCTTGTCTTCGTTGTCTTCTTCTTTTTCTTCTTCTTCTTCTTCTTCTTCATTCTTATCATTAGCATCTTATTCCTTGAGTTGTTGAGTATAACGAAGAGTCTCGATGGAGATGCGTAAGGCATGACCTTGAGTTTCTAATCCCGTCAATCTAGTGCTCATAGAGTCAAAACTAGATTGAAAGTGAGTAGACATAGAGTCAAGCCTACCATCAATGACATCCAAGTATTCTCTCAAAGTGCCAAAGCGATCATGCAAAGAACCAAACTGGGCATCCAAGTTGTCGAAGCGAGTGGTAAGAAAGGCCATCATGTCCATGCTCGGAGCAACTTGATGAAGAGGCTCGAGATCATGGGGAGGAGAATACGGAGGGGGAGGAGCACCACGAACCCATTCACCGTTACCGGTATATTGAAAGTGGGCACGATGAAGGAAAGTCTCACCAATAAGTTCTTTTAAGGATCCTACTTTGTCGAAAGAGCAATCAATTCGCAAATGCAAGAAGATGGAACTAAGAATACACGCATAAGGAAAAGATTGGACAAGTGGGGTGGCTCGGTTTTGGACATACCATACCATATCCGAGAAAACAATTTGGGCAAGATTGGGTCGTACACCTTCACGAAAACATTTTATCCAAAAGCTATCTACTTGATGAATACGAGAGTACTTACCATTAGATTGAAAAATCAACCAAGAGATGATAAGATGAATATATCTATCATGCACGTCAAGAGTAGAAGTCGATCCGGTAAAGGTGCTTAGAGAGTCTTCATCGGTTTCACCCTCATCCTCAAGACCGAAAACATCCTCAAAAGTTGAGACATCGATTTAAAAAAGTTTTCCCATAAGAAAAGATTCAATGGATATGACCTTAGTATTGTCCAAGGGATCCAAAAGACATGTGGCATTAGTGTAAAAGATTAGGGCAAGAGTGAGAAAAAATTTACCGGACTGGATAAGGAATTGCAAAAACTTCCATTGAACAAGACAATTGTAATACTTAAATTTGAACTTGGTCGAGGTCATGAAAGGGATATCGACTCGACATTTCGATTTAAGAGGAATATTTTGGAAGAGATTGAATTGATTAACCCGTGGATCCGTATCCAAACATCGTGCAAGGACTTCTTGCATATCAACACGAGCAGGACAAGTCGATGAAGAACTAGCCTCGGTACGAGAGCGTTTCTTCGGTGCCATGAGATCTAGAAATTTCACAAAAATGTTGGTTTAGTTTAATAAAACATGTATGCTTATATAATCAAATTCAATCATATGTAGTAATCTAACAATTCAAGGTATTTGAGAATTTTAACAAAAACTTTGAAAAACCATTAAAAATTATACGAGAAAAGGATTTAAATTCGATTAAAAAAGATTGAGATTTTGAAATAATTTTGTAGGATTATCAAAGCCCATACAATAGACATTTAAAATATGTTCAAAATCTAAATTTTAACAATCTAAATCCGAACGGAAATAAGTTTTTTGAAAATATACTTTGAGTGTAGATTAGGACGAATCGATTGATTGTGAAGCACCGTTTGATGATATTGTGTAGTATTTGAAGTTTGGGTAAGAAACCCTTAAAGAAATCGTTGAGATTTTGTGTTAAAAACAGCGAATTTGAGGGGATTATAAAGGAGGGCCGACTATGGTTTTAAAAAAATATGGAAGTGTTTTAAAGAGATTAGAATTAGGATTTGGGGTGTTTTAAAGCAATCTACCGCCGCGTGTTTCGATACTAGTATTGAAACAGGCTTATTTCAATGCAGGCATCGAACCAGGTATCGAACTTCGCTTCGTTACCTGTTCTTCCCAAAAACTTCTCAGGTGAGAAAGATGAACGGGTATCGAAACAGGCTCAAGCTGTATCGATACCACCGATCTAAGCTTTGCATTTAGGTTTCTAAAAGTACTAGAAATGAGTCTCTAAAGCTCCTAGAAGCATGAACATGATGTTATGACATGTTTATTATGCATGAGCAGGTTCATACTCCCCCTAGCAATATGCATAGAAGCATCAAGATACAAAAAAACAACATAAGCATGATTTTAATCAAGATTCAAGCAAGGTGTGCATAAAGATGACACTTAGGAAGTCAAGGTAGGCTAGTTATACCTAACTCTCTCCTAAGGGTCCAAAAACGCTCCTAATCCAAAGGTTTCGTAAAGATGTCCGCTAATTGGTTCAAGGTGTTAACAAACTCTAAAACAACATCGTTTTTAGACACATGATCTCTAATAAAGTGGTATCTAATTTCTATGTGTTTGGTTCTAGAGTGTTGAATGGGGTTCTTGGTAAGACATATGGCACTAGTATTATCACACTTAAGGGGTATGGTTTCTACCTTAATGTCATAATCTAAGAGTTGTTGCTTCATCCATAAAACTTGAGCACAACAACTCCCTAAGGATATCTACTCCGCTTCGGTGGTAAATAGAGCTACACTATTTTGTTTCTTAGAGAACCAAGATATGAGCATACTACCTAGGAATTGACATGTTCCGGAAGTACTTTTCCTATCTATCTTACAACCTTCATAATCCGCATCCAAATAAACATGAAGATCAAAAGAAAAAGCTTTAGGATACCAAAGACCTAAACAAGGTGTATCTCTAAGGTACCTAAAAATTCTCTTAATGGCTACAAGGTGTGATTCTCTAGGACTAGCTTGAAACCTAGCACACAAGCAAACACTAAACATAATATCCGGTCTACTTGCGGTAAGGTAAAGCAAAGAACCTATCATGGATCTATATAATTTAGAATCAACACACTTACCTCCTTCATCCTTGTCAAGCTTAATAGATGAGCTCATAGGAGTGGCTTAAGGTTTTACATTCTTCAAGCCAAACTTCTTGAGCATATCCTTGATGTATTTGGCTTGATTAATGAAGGTTTCATCCTTCCTTTACTTGATTTGGAGTCCCAAAAGAATTAGAGCTCTCCCATCATGCTCATCTCGAATTCACCTTGCATAAACTTAGAAAATTCTTGACAATAACATTCATTAGTAGATCTAAAAATTATATCATCAATATAAATTTGAACTACTAAGATGTCATTTTTAAATCTTTTTATAAAAAGTGTAGTGTCCATCTTTCCCTTTTCAAAACCCTTTTCTATCAAAAAGTTTGAAAGCCTTTTATACCAAGCTCTAGGAGCTTGTTTCAACCCATCTAAAGCTTTTGTTAATTTAAAAACATGGTTTGGAAATTTTGGATCTTCAAAACTTGGTGGTTGTTCAAAATACACTTCTTCATTTATAAAATCATTTAAGAAAACATTTTTGACATCCATTTGAAAAAGCTTGAAATCATGATAACATGCAAATGCAAGTAGCATCCTAATGGTTTCCATCCTAGCTACGGGTGCATAAGTTTCATCGAAATCTATTTTTTCCTCTTGAGTGTAACCTTGAGAAACTAATCTAGCTTTGTTTCTCACTATATTATCACTCTCATCTAGTTTGTTTTTAAAGACCCATTTAGTTCCTATAGTAGATTTATTACTAGGTTTATCAACTAATGTCCACACATTACTTCTCTCAAATTGATTTAACTCTTCTTGCATAGACAAAATCCAATAATTATCATCTAAGGCTTTATTGATATTTTTGGGTTCTATGTATGATATAAATGCAAAATGATTTATTAATCTAAAAGAAGAATGAGTAGTTACCCCCTTAGATTTATCATCCAAGATTTCACCACTTTTGACATAGTTGAACTCCCTTGGGTAGCTCACTTCCTTTTATTCAAGCTTTACATTTCTTAAAGCTTCTATTGGAGGATCTTGTGCTTCCTCATTACTTGGAACCCCATCCACCTTTGATGCTTGTCCATCATCAATGATTTCAATGATTCCTACATCATCATCATCACAAGAATCCTTCCTAGGAAGGAGGTTATTATCGAAAACCACATGTATTGACTATTCTACTACTAAGGTTCTTTTGTTGAAAATTCTATAAGCCTTAGAATTTAAAGAGTATTCAAGAAAAATAGCTTAATCACTTTTTGCATCAAATTTACCTAAATTTTATTTTTCATTATTTAAAACAAAACACTTGCACTAAAAAGGATGAAAATAACTAATGTTAGGCTTTTTAGATTTTAAAATCTCATAAAGAATTTTCTTTAAAATAGGCCTAATCATTACTCGATTTACAATATAACAAGAAGTGTTTGCGGCTTCCGCTCAAAAATAATAAAAATACTTAGGTAAATTATTTTCACAAAGCATGGTCCTAGACATTTCTTCTAAAGTTCTATTTTTCCTCTCAACTACCCTATTTTGTTGAGGAGTGCGAGGAACCGAAAAATTATGGCTAATCCCATTTTCATTACAAAAAATCTCAAAACCTAAATTTTGTAATTACGTTTCATGATCACTTCTAATATGAGAAATTCTTTGATCAAGATCATTTTGAGAAATATTTGAAAATGTGATGAATTTTTCTAATGCTTCATCTTTAGTACCCAAAATTAAAACCCAAGTGTATCTAGAGTAATCATCAACAATTACAAAGGCATATGATTTTCCACCCAAGCTAGTAGTCCTAATAGGTCCAAAGAGATCCACATGGATCAATTGTAATACTCTACTAGTTGAAATGTCATTAATGGACTTAAAAGAAACTCTCTTTTGTTTACCCTTAGCACATGCATCATAAATTTTATCTAGAGAAAACTTGAGCTTAGGTAAACCTCTAACTAGATTTCGGGAGGCTAGTTCCTCTAGAACACTTATGCTAGCATGCCCTAATTTTCTATGCCATAACCATGCATCATTTTCATCACTAGAAACTAAGCATACATGAAAAAAATTAATGTCATCTAGATGCACCAAGTAAATATTTCCTATGCGATGACCTATGAAAATTATTCTATTGGATTCTATGTCAATTATTTTACAACCACTTTTATCAAAAGAAACATAGAAATCCTTATCACACAATTGACTAATGCTCAACAAATTATGCTTAATACCATCAACAAGCAAGTCATTTTCAATAAGAATAGAGGAGTGATTACCAATAGAGCCAATACTCTTAATTTGGCCTTTGGAGTTGTCACCAAACGTCACTAATCCACCCTTTTTGAGCTCTAACTCCTTAAATCGTCTTTTGTCTCCGGTCATATGCCTTGAGCATTCACTATCAAGGTACCATATGTTTTTACTTGAAGCTTTAGCCTTGAAACAATGCTCAACCTACAAACAAAGATTTAGTTTTTGATTTTTGGTACCCAAACTATTTTGGGTCCATGAGAGTTAGTCTATAAAACCTTGGTTCCCTTGGGAATCCAAGAAGCAATGGCATTTAAATTATTAGAAACAATGAGTTCCTTGGGAACCCAAACACTCCTAATCTTTCTATGTCTAAAATGCCTTTGAGAATTTCTTTGTTTGTGGTTATAAAAATTATTTTTCATATGGTTGGGTTTTAAAGTGCTTCCTTTTTCAAAAGTTAAACTCTCAACCACTTTGATTTGTTCTTTAAGCTCATTCATCATCTTGTGGTGATTCTCACTCAAGCTAGAGATAAGGTTGGTTAAATCAACATTTTCTTTTTGAAAAAATTTTAAATCATCATTTAAATCAACAACCTTTTCTTCTAAATCCAAAATCGTTTTTGTCAAAGAATCATTTTTCATTTCTAAATCGGAAATGGTTTTCTTGCTTTTCAAAATCGATTCTTTGAATTTCAAAACCAACTCATCACACACATCTTGTAATTCATCATAAGCATCATAAAGTTCATCATAAGATAAATCAGTACAAGATGGTTGGAGGGTTACCTTAGGCTCATCAAGAGCCATGAGACACAAGTTGGCCACCTCGTTGTCCTCATCGGATGATGACTCCTCATCACTCCAAGTTGCAACGTAAGCCTTTTGTTTCTTTTTCTTCTCAAAAACCTTCCTTTTGTATAGAGGGCAATCAGTCCTAATGTGACCGAGCTTCTTGCATTCATAGCAAATGATTTGGTCTTTCTCCTCTTCTTTGCTCTTTGCTTTGAAGTCCCTCTTTCGTTGGAATATTCTATTCCTATTTGCCCTCATGAGCCTAGTGAATCTTTTGGCCATCATGGCCAATTCCTCTAGCTCTTCTTCTTCACTTGTATCCACTTCTTCTTGTGAAAATGAAGCTTTAAGAGCATCCCTTGCTTCTTTTTCTCAACTTCCCTCTTTTTAATCTTCACCTCTTCATTCTTTTTCTCCTCTTATCTTTCTTTCTTCATGATTTCATGGGTGAGAAGAGATCCCACAAGAGCATCAAGTTTAAGAGTCTTGAGGTCGTTAGCTTCAATGATAGCCGTCTTCTTGCTATCCCAAGACTCGAGAAGAGAATAGATAAACTTTCGAACGAGCTTCTCTTCTAGAATGATCTCACCAAAACCCTTGAGACCAATGACAATCATCGAGAATCTATCGAACATCATGGTGATGTCTTCATCCAGCTCCATCTTGAAGTTCTCATAATTTAGATTTAGTAGACCAATCTTTGTTTCCTTTACGTCATTGGTGCCCTCATATGTAGTCTTCAAAGAGTCTCAAACTTCTTTGGCACTTGTACATGAAGACATCTTGGAGTAGATGTTGGGTCCTAATGCACAAAAGAGGATGTAAAGAGCTTTATCATTTGTGGACATCCTCATTCTTTCTTCATCGGTCATCTCGTTCCTTTTCTTGGCTCCTTCTTGCTTCATTAGAATTTAGGTTCCATCTTCGATTATATCCCAAAGGACATAATCATTTGAGTTGATGAATAGCCTCATCCTATTCTTCCAATAGGGGTAGTTATCCCTATTGAAGAAGGGTGGTTTGGTGATAGAGTGTGATTCGTTCCATGAATCGGAGGTGAAGGCCATTTTACTTGACTTGTAGATGTGATCAATACGCCTTGGATTTTCTTTGGTATATGTGAATCTCTTCAAAGATTAGGCTCTGATACCAATTGTTGAGTTGATCAATCTTTGGAAGATGGCCAAGAGGGGGGTGAATTGACAATTTTAAATTTGGGGGGATAAATTTTCGGTAAAAGTGCTAATAATGAAGAACAAGGAATTTATAATGGTTCAAGCTTCGAACAAGCTCTACATCCACTACCTTAGATTCCATTAAGGATTTTGAAACCAATTCACTATTGAATTCAACCTTTTTCTAGGTTCAAGGGATAATCTTTACAAGCAAATCAATTTTCTATCCAAAATTGATTTGAATCTCACAAGATGTTACAAAAGATTAGAGTAGGCTAAAAGGAATTCTCTCACAAGAAATAAATGCCCCAAATACAATTTAACTCTCCCCAAACTTAAGATACAAGAAACAAATTTAAGAACACAAGTTGGGAGGCTAGGATATGCAATAAGTGCTTGGGAGTTGGATTTGATTGTTTGGATGTTGCTTGAGGTTCAATAGTCCTTAATGCTGTTGAAAATACTTCATTTTATATCTTCTCATTGATTTCTAACCGTTGTGGTTGTTGGGAATGTAAATATGGTCGTTGAGATTTCATCTTCCCATAATAAATACACTATACAATAGGCGGTATCGAAACACGGGCTACCTATTTCGAAACAGAACAAGAATAGAAAGAGCCGTTGTGCATTAAACTAAGGGGTATCGAACCATGATTCGATACCTTTTTGAAAATGTGATGGTTGATACCGAACCATGTTTTGGAATAGGATAACCATCATTCAAAAAATTTTCACCAACAGTCAAAACATTTAAAGCTAAAAGAGTCGTTGGGGATTAAGGGTGGTATCCATACCGGTATCGATACCATTGGTCAATTTTTAAAAGATTTTAAAATATATAAAAGGTATTCGAAGTGCTTCGATACATGCTTCGAAACAGAGTTTGGCAGTGAGCTCTTAGTATCGAACGGTGTTTCGATACCTGTTCTTGAACTTTGAAAATTCCAGGGGTATCGAATGGCGGTTCAATACCCTCGTGTAAAACACTTAGAAATTTTATTTAAAAAGTCTTTATTTGACTTGAAATCAAAATATTGACTTAAGGACTTAAAAATTATTTCAAATTAGTCATTGTATTTAATTGTTATATCAAAATCAAATTTAGTTTTACAGAGAGCACCAGAGTTCTCAGATATGCCTCATTTAAATTCTAGTTAGCAGGGTGAACTATTTGTTGGACTTCGATTTTACGAAAAAATGAAGCAACATTGGTAATTAAAGAGTATAACATGCAACATGTAGATTATGTGGTTGCGGAATCCACCCCATGGACTTTCTTTGCGAAGTGCATGAAATTTTGAAAATAGTGCAATTGGAAGATTCGTGTATCATGTGTTAAGAAGACTGATTGTTGGGAGGTGAAAAAGTATACGGTGATTACACGTGCCTACGAACATCCATTGATCAAGACCACAATAAATTACTCAAATGTAATAAGTCATCACTTGACGAAGTTGGTTGAAGTAAATCCAAGGGTTCATGTTTCTACAATACAAGCATCCATAGCGCAACAAATTGAATATCAAATACAATACAAGAAGGGGTGGCTTCTAGAGAGAAGGCATTGCATTTGGTGTATGATGATTACGATAAATCATACAATTAGCTACCAATTTTTTTGGTAGCAATGACTCGTTTTATCTCAGGTACCATTATAAGGTATGAAACCAATGATGCATACAACCAGCAAGGGCAACTGATTGAAGGTACCAAATTTTTCATAGACTATTTTGGGTATTCAAGCCATGCATTGAAGGTTTTCCATATTGTAAACGAATGATCCAAGTCGGCGGTACGTGGCTGTATGGGAAGTACTCTCACGTACTATTGATTGTAGTTGCACAAGATGGTGGGAGCAATGTTATTCTGATTGCATTCGTAATTGTGGAAGGGGAGTCGAGGGAAGCATATAATTTTTTTCTAACCAATTTACGAGAACATGTTGTCCTACAAGATAGTGTCTGCATCATATCTGATCGAGAGATCGGTATCATTGCAATAATTAATCGAGTTGGAATTCGTTGGACACCTTCGCATCTATACCCGGTATACTGTGTTCGTTATATCGGTAAGAACAACTTTGAGAGGTTTAAAAATACATATCTTCACGGTGAGATAATAAGCATGGGTCAGTAATATTTCATGATTCTTTTTTTAATTTCATATATATCATTTTCAGATGTTAACAACATATATTTTTTTTCTTAGGGTATCAACTTGTTCGACCATAATTTAAGCGGAAGATGAAAAATTTTAAAGAAATACGATGAGCGTGATTAAAGTTGGGCCAACAATATCAAAAGATGAAAATGAGCATAACTGTATGATGAAGGTGATAGACGGTACGAGCAAATGACGACCAACCTTGAAGAATGTATAAATGAAGTTCTTAAAGGATCATGTCACCTGCCAGTAACAAGTTTGGTGAAAAAGACGTACTACCGTTTAGCTAAGGTATGGTTTGTTAAAGGGAAGAATATTTAGGCCTTATTAAATATGGGGCAACATTATGCCACGAATATTGTGACCAAAATGTAGAATAATATTAAGGAGGCAACGAGGTTGATCGTTCACGCATTCGATCAAAATAATCAGACTTTCAATGTTGTTGGTGCTAGACGTAACAATGAAGTACCTCACTCAAATGTATTCCGAGTCGATTTCATACGTACATGGTGTGATTGTGGCTAATTTCAGGCATGGTGATATCCCTTTGTGCATGCAGTTACATCATTTATGTATGTTAGGGTTGACCCGTATAGCTATGTGGACCAATGTTTCAATCTACAATGGATGGTCAATATTTACAGAGTTAAGTTTTCACGACCGCAAATACATAGTATTAGTCGGTAGTGGATCATGAAAATTGGTTACCAGACTCTACACTTCGGAGAACTCCAAATGGCCGACCAAAAGCAACTCGTATTTATACCAGTATGGATCTCCACCACAAAGAGAAGAGACAACGAAAACGATGTACGATATGTAGGGGGTGAAGGACATACGAAATCAAATTGTCCAAATGAACCCAAATATATTCCTATGACTTAGTTTTTATGTTTGTAAGATTATGGTTGGTGTTTGATGTTTGACTGAATATGTATTGACCTAATATGTACGTTTATGTTTGATATTTACTGGTATTATTTTAATTAGTAATCAATTTGCATCATCAATAAAAATCATAAATAAAAGAACTATATTACAAAATATACATAGTATTGAAAAAATACATAATGAAAAAATGCATAGTTAAAATATATAATAAATATTATTTTTAACATAATTAAATTTTTATTAAATAAAATAAAAATTAGTATCATCTCAGGAATCGGTAAACTGTTAATATGTTGATCATGTAATCACAAAAGGGAAACTTGCTTATCCATCCTATAGAAAATATATTAACAAAATTTGTATAAATATTTTACACATATTTGCAAAATTAATTATTTGCCTAAACTAAAAACTAATTTATAAAAATGTACCTTTTTTGCTAAACTATTTTTTAAAATTATTTTACTAAACTAAAAACTAATTTATAAAAATAGTACTAACTTATTTACTAAACTAATTTTCTAATTATTTTGCTAAACTAAAAACTAATTTATAAAAATAAAAATAGTACTAACTTATTTGCTAAAATAATTTTCTAATTATTTTGCTAAAATAGAAACTAGTTTATAAAAATAAGAATAATACTAAATTATTTGCTAAATTATTTTTCTAATTATTTTGTTAAATTAGAAACTAATTTATAAAAATAGTACTAACTTATTTGCTAAACTAATTTTCTAATTATTTTGCTAAACCAAGTCATATTAGTTCAAAAATAATTCTTATAAACTATTAATATAACTAGTCTAATTATTTTTCTAAACCAAGTCATATTACCTAAGTCTTCCATAAATTAATGTTTCTGCTAAAATTTAAAAACAAGATTAAAATCAACTACTAAATCACTAAATTAACCAATAATCTAAAATTTTAACTCTAATAAGTAATAATTTAAATTATATCTCTAAAAATATATAAAAAAATTACCAAGGTTAAAACAAAACATTATAACTACCAAAATATAATTAAAATAATTTTTCTAAAATAAAAAATACTTCACTTACAAATTTAGTTTTAATTTTTTCTTTCTCTTCTCTTCTCTTCTCTTCACTTCAGTTTCAATTTTCATTTTAAACTTTTAAAACCAAACATCTCTATTTAACACAATCTTCATCAAATATCTACCATCCATTTCACCTATATTTTAACCAATTAAAATTATTATCCCTGACACCCATCCCCTTATTTCTCATCACCCACGTCTGCCCCACTGCATCTGTTGCCACCCACGCCTGCACCAAGTTAGACCACTGTTTGAAGACGTAGGGAGGGCACCCCGTCTTTGAACAATGCCCCTCTCTTCAATTACGCACGTGATTATGTCAAAGTCTGGTTGCAAGAGGTAGGTTTTTGAACAGTACCGAGCTTCACTGTTCAAAGTCGTGTTGTGTTCAATCAGTCTTCGCCGAAAATAATTTTTTATTCGATTCATTATTCAAAAACGGGTTAAAAAAATTGATCTCTTGAACTCTACAGTGATTCACAATATTATGAGAAATAATGATGTACAAACAATATATTTGGAATTAAAGTATCAAAAGCATAATATCTGTGTAATTCCTCCAGTCAGGTCAATTTATCAATATTTTTATGTTTTATTAAATTTATGTTCTATTCAATTCCAATTCGTTTTTTTATCAAAACAAGCATTCACAAAAGAGTTTCTAATTTGGAGTTTAAGTTGAGGAATATCGATAAATTTTTTACAAGGTAATCAATAAATTTCGTTCATCTTCATAAGACAAAATACAATCATTTATTTATAGACTTAATAGTATGTAAAAATGAAAGTATATAAGTGTATAATTATAAATTTAATTATGTAAATTCTCGCTAAGTATTATATTAATTTTATTATAAATAAGTCGGGTTTAAAACAGATTAGGTTCAAAACAGGTCTCAGGTCAATTCAGTCAAATAATATCAGTTATCTGTCAAGTTAAATTCGGGTTCGGATTTGTTTCAGTCGGATGCAAGTTAGGTTTCGGATCTACAGTAACATGTTCAAATGGGTTCAGATCATTCTCAATCGGATGCAGGTCGAATTTAGTTACTACAGTAACAGGTCCAATTCGAGTTCGGGCTAATAATAATTGAATACAGATCAAATTTGAACAATTACATTTTTAGATCAAATTAAATTTTGACTCAAATAAATTTTAATCAATTTTTAAATCGAATCAATTTTTTACATCATGTCGCTTGCCAAATGGACCTATCATGTCAATACTGAAATGAGAAGCATGCATTCTGATATTGTCACGTCAATATATAGATTTTAATCAAAATATTGTTGTCAATCTAAATGTGAGAAGCATGCGGATTGATATTGGGATGTCATTATAAATGTGGAATAAAGGAGAAAATATTTTATGGTTTGAATTTAATATATTATTTTTGTTTTAATTTAATAAATTTAAGGTAAATCATTTTAGTCATCGTCCAATTAATTAAAAATATTTATTTTGATTATCTAACTTATTAGACAGGCTATTCAATTTATTAGATTAATTTATTTTGATCATCGACATATTAAAATAAAATAAAATAAAAATAAGAAAATAAAAAAAAGCTTTTTATAAAACTTTAAAATCTAGATTGAATATTTTTACTAAATGAAATTTTACTACCATTTACTATGAATTAATTTAAAAATATTTTTTATCAAATGAATATTCATTTAATAAAAAAATAATTTAAAAATTATTTTTTTAATTAATTAATCTAATAAATAACATGACGATAATAACTCATAATATAATTTTTTTTTCATGAGATCATGTTTTGGACCGTCTAAACCTACAATAATTGTCGAGTGTTCTACACGTGCATGCAACGCAATGCTGGAACAAAAGAAAAGTGAAATCAAGAGCTCCAAATAAGCAAAAAAGCACTTCAGCTGTAACCCAACATACCATAGTTTTTAGCTGCGTTAACACTGCAACTAACGGCCGTCAGCAAATAAACGACGGACGTTATGTCCCCGTCAGACCAGAGCTACCCAAAAACCAGCAGTTGTTTTCGGATTGATGTCGTTTTGTATTGTCATCTGTGACTGTAACTGGTAAAAAAAATCATGGGTTTTGGTTTTTCTGCTTGTCTGACACTTCACATGTCATGTAGATGTAGGTTCACTCGCCTCGTTTTAGCTTAGCTTATGCTTCAAATCTTCACTTTTTTCACCTTCTTCAGCCTTACAGTGTTCTTTAGCCTTTTAGAGGAGGGAACGGCGGTGGTGGTGGTGGAGGCTTAGATTCTTACTCAGTTCGCACTTCAATGGCTCTGTAAAGACAGATCCTTGGCCTTTTCATGTTGCTTTCTTTTAAAGCTAACTTTTTTATTTATTTCCCCTCCACTTTACTGATTTCCTTTGTACTGCTATCTTATATGAATCTGGGTTTGCTTTTTGACTGATTGATACGAGTCTGAGTTTATCCATTCACTGTGTATCAAATATTTGTTCTTGATTAAGCTCAAACCATATCAGTAATCTGGGTTTTGTTGCTTCATTTAGCTGCTTTTCTGAATATGGGTTTGTTTTGGTGAGGTTTATGCTAATTATAGGCCTCAGATCAAAACTTTTCAGACCATTTTTTAGTACCTTGAGTTGCTATACTTGCTATGGGGTTGGTTTCAGTACAAGATAGAGTTAATATTGGGATTGTATGTTTGTTTATGATGCTGTGGAGTGTGGGTGGGATTGGGGTGAACTGGGGAACCCAGTCGACCCATCGTCTGCCCCCAGGCACCATAGTAAGGTTGCTGAGGCACAATGGGTTTCAAAGAGTGAAGCTTTTTGATGCAGAATATGATACACTTAAGGCTCTGGGTAATACTGGGATTGAGGTCATGGTTGGAATCCCTAATGACATGCTTGCCACCGTGGGTGGCAGCATGAAGGCGGCGGATAAATGGGTTGCAAAGAATGTCACCCAACATATCACTTCCAATAATGTCAATATCAGGTCTGCTTTCTGCCTTTATTCTTCATTCTCAGTTACTGCCACCATGTTGTTTAAGCTTAGATTACAGTGATTTTGTGGATATCCATGTGTTCTTTGAAACTCTGCTTTCGCTGCTTCGATGAATTCCGTATTGAATTGTTCAGTTTATTAAACAACAAACCTAGGTTAAAGAATAAACAAAGGGGATGATTTGGATAGAATAAGCCAATAAGGTCTAAAATGAGTGCAAATTAAAAGATAGGGGGGCTTATTTGCATAGAGTAAATGTATATGGGGTTATTTAACCAAATTAAACTAGTTCAAGGGCTTTTTTTTTGTAATTTAGCCTTAGTTTTTCAACAATAATTCATATCATATGGCAACTTCAGCTGTGACTGGTTTTAATGTGGATACATTGATGTTTTTAGCTTTCGTGTGATTAAAGTTTTACGTTCGATTTTAGCTCCATCCTAGAAATCTCCGGCAAATTTGCCCGAAAATTCATCTTTTCTTGTACTTTGCTTTTCACTGACTCGTATGAGTTCAGATTGAATTTTTTGGTCTTGGACCTGCTAGCTAATGCAAAGCAATTGACTGTAAATTTTGGTATGGATTGTTGCATGTGTTTACAAATTCTGGTAAACATCTCTAAGATGTTGAACCGCAACATAAACTTTAGCATACTCTAGGATTGTCTGGTTTCATTCTTTAGTTCCGATCACATTGTTTCGTTATTTCTACCCTACAGATATGTAGCTGTCGGTAATGAACCTTTCTTGGAGACCTATAATGGAAGCTACCTTGGAATAACCTTCCCTGCTCTTCGGAACATCCAGGCTGCACTTGTCAGAAGTGGGCATAACAACCAAGTAAAAGTCACTGTTCCTCTCAATGCTGATGTTTACACAAGTTCAAGCGGGTTACCGTCTGATGGGGACTTCCGTGCTGACATCCATGATGTCATGCTTACAATTGTCAACTTCTTGAGTGTTAGTGCTGCTCCCTTCACCGTGAACATCTATCCTTTTATAAGCCTCTACGCTGATCCCAACTTCCCGGTCGAGTATGCATTCTTTGATGGCAATGCATCACCAATAAATGATGGTGGGATATCATATACCAACATGTTTGATGCTAACCTTGATACCCTTGCACATGCATTACAAAAGAATGGATTCGCAGATTTGCCCATTATAGTTGGGGAGATCGGATGGCCCACTGATGGAGACCGAAATGCTAACATAGAGTATGCTCGACGGTTCAACCAAGGTTTTATGTCTCATATTTCAGGTGGTAGAGGAACCCCAATGAGACCTGGGCCAATCGATGCGTATCTATTTAGCTTGATCGATGAGGATGCTAAAAGCATTGCTCCGGGGAATTTCGAACGCCACTGGGGGATTTTTACTTATGATGGGCTGCCCAAATACCCTCTGAATCTTGGTACCACGAATTCAGGAGCTCTAGTTCGTGCTAGCGGTGTACAATACTTGCAGAAGAAGTGGTGTGTGATGAAGCCTTCTGCCAAACTCGACGATCCATCGATAGCACCAAGCGTGAACTATGCATGCTCATCCGCAGACTGCACCAGCCTTGGTTACGGTACATCTTGCGGGAATCTCGATAGCAGGGGCAACATCTCTTATGCCTTCAACAGCTACTTTCAGCAGAATAACCAGCTCGACGAAGCCTGCAAGTTCCCGAATGTTTCAATGATCACCAAAACCGATCCTACTCCGATGGTTGGAATTTGCAGATTCAATATAATGATCCAGCCGTATTACGGATTCGGGTATGCACATAAGCCATCGGGATTGATTTCTTTTCTTCTCCTCATCTTGGTGTTGGTTCTATGAAAATCCACAGGCATGGCATTTGTAAAACATGTGATTTGCTTGCACTGGATATTTGTATGAGTTTTAGGGTCAGTAGGTGTTCCATTGAACTGCATGAATCTTGTTTTTTTCAGAACTGTGGGGATTCCCTCTTCTTTGCTGAGCTAGAGCCTAGAGTTGAATCTTGTAGAATAAATTAGAAACTATTTTCGTAGTTCTAGGGAACGATGACTTAAAAAATGTGTTAAAAAGCGTCTATATCGAATTTCTTACAAAAAGTTGTAGAATTTAATATTAATTTTTCGGTATATATCGAGTTTCTTTAAAAAATAAGAATTTTGGTATATATCAAATTTTTTTCAAAAAATTGATACCGAAATTTTTATAATCTTTGTAAGAGATTCGTATAATTATTTTCAATTTTTTTTTAAACCTGCAGCTTTATAAAAAAAATCATCTATTTTTTTTCCGAGAAGAGAGCTCGTGCTAGAGTTCACCTGTAATAACTTGTAGTATTTACTAGCCCTTGTTCAACTCATATGATCCCGTAGTGAAAATTTTCTCGAGAAAAAATTATTTTTCCGAGAATTTAAACACCCCTTAGATCTTATAAGTTTTTGTATAATGTAGAGTGTAGTGTAGACTCCTTGATTTACACCCCTTAGATCTTTATTTTCATGTATATTAATGTATAACTTTTGTAATATACATATGAAATGGGAGTCAATTATATTATGTTTATAGGATGAATTGAATGGATGGGTAAGATGAAAAAGTTGAAAATAAGAAGATATTAAGCAGAAAAAATTATAAGCGTTTAATCTCATCTAAGGGCGTAAACTGCCCGAGTCGAGTTTGAGTAGTGTTAAGTTCGATTAGGCTTGTTAAGATTTCGAGTCGAGTTTGAACTTGAGTAATTTTAAACGAGTCTGAAAAATGTAAGTTTACTTGTCTCGTTAAGAACTCGAGTCGAGATCGAGCTTTATTCGAGCCTAATCGAGTCAAGTGTTGACCGACGTTAGATTTGAGTAACTCTTATTTGTCACGTCTTATTTAAAGCTTAATGAAGAAAAAACTTCTATACACAAGTTATGTAAACTCAAGCTTGTTAATTTTAGGGTTTAGTGTATTAGTTTAGGGTTTAAGACTTATGTTTAGGGTTTAGATTTTCGGATTTTATGTTTAAAATTTAGATTTTAAATTATATAAAAAACAGTATATATATATTGGATTAGTTTATGAGCTTTTTTAGTCGAGTATCATATAAATCGGTTTGGCTCGTCAAGAACTCGAATTGAGTCCAATTAAATTAAGTTTTGACCGAGCTTTAACGAAATCGAAATCGAATAACTCGCGATTTGTCTTATCTTATTTACAACTATAATCTTATATATCTATTTCATTTAACCAATAACTATGAATTGAGCTTTACATCCTGTAAGTCGATTTCAATCCTTATATAATAAGTAAATCAAGTATCTAAAATTTATAATCAATAGAAATGTAAAAGAATAAAAATAAATAAATTGACTAATCAATTCAATATACTTATTCAATAATACAAATATATTAAATCTTTTTTTAAGTTCGATTATTGAAGTGAAATTTATTTTTAATGACTCTTCCTATGTAATTCGTTCAGTAGACGAAAAGGTTATATATTTTTTTAGAAAAGATACCGAAAAATAACGTTTCTAGTGATTTAAAACTCATAATTTTTATAAAAAATAAATTTTAATTCAGAAATAATTACTTAAACTATACATTTTTTTTCTTGTTGAAATAGGTGTTTAATATTTTTTTAGTTAAAATAAGTGTCTAAACTATACATTCTTTCTAAAATAGATGCCTAATATATTTTTTCTTCTGAAATAGATATATAAAATTTTATTTCGTTATTATTTTAAGATAACACCGTTAAAAAATTATTTAACTTATAAATAGATACCTAAATTATATATTTTTCTGAGATAAGTGCCTAATATTTTTTTATTGAAATAAGTGTCCAAACTATATAATTTTTTCTTGAATAAGTTATATTAGATTATTAAAAAAATTATTACTTTTAATACAAATATATTTAATTTATTTTTTTAATTTTTGAGACTTAAATTAAATAAAATATATATCTCATGTATTAAAATAAATTAATAACGTATGAAAGGTGTATTAAATAAAATATATTTTTAATATTGTTATCTTAAAACACTAACTGAATGAAATTTTAGATACTTATTTTAGCAAAAAAATTAGGCATTTATCTCAGAAAATGTATAATTTGGATACCTATTTATAAGTTAAAACATTTTTTAATGGTGTCACCTTAAAAGACTAATAGAAAAAACTTTAAACATATATTTCAGAAAAATATATAGTTTAGACACTTATTTCAACAAATAAAATATTAAATACCTATTTTAAATATATATATAATTTAAACACCTATTAAATTAAAAAAATAATAATTTAATTAATTAATTAAATATACTTATTCAATAATACAAACATTTTAAACATTTTTTCTCGGCTTGATCATTAAAATATAATTTGTTTTTAATATGCCTCCTTCGCTTTTTTGTGGTGTATCTTCATGTGCCTTCTTTAAAAATTTTCTAAAAAATTAAATTTTAAACCATAACCTTTATTTTTATATCTTAAACCTTAACCTTATACTCTAAAAAATACATCCTTCCCCTAATCCGTTACACCCTAACTAGAACCCCTAACCTTAAACCCACTGGCAGATCTATGTTCATAGGAGGGTGGGCCCGTGCCTATCCTGATTTTTTTTAAAGTTCGCATATTTACTCTTATTTTTCTTAATTTTTATGAATTAATCTTTAAATTTTTATAATATTTAAGTTTTGTGCCCACCTAAGATTTTAAAATTTTATATGTGCCCACCCTCATATAAATTTCTGGATCTGCCATTGCTTAAATCCTAAACCCTAATTTCTCTAATTTAAAACGAAGGCATAAAAAAGACATGAGAAAGAGGTAGATGATTACCACCCTAAAACTATCGGCAATAAAATTTTGTCACTTTGAAAAAAATCCTTTTAAAGGTCAAAATAAAAAGCATGTCATACTTTAAGGTTTATTGTCAGATATCAGATCAAATTTGATTTATAAATTTTAAATATTTGATTTTTTAGATATATAATATAGTGATTCATATTAAATTTTAAAAAAGATATTTAAATATTTAAATATCGGATAGTTGAATCATATATTTGAATATCTAATTGTAATAACCCATTTTCTAACCCAATAACCAAACTCAACAGAGCCCATACACAGCAGCCCAAATTAAACTCTAACCCTAATGATAACAGTAAACCCTACTAGCCTCCTTTGCTCAGCCGCCGCCGTCTCCCTCCATGGCGCCACGTGTCGTTCCACCATTCGTCCAAAAGGCCGGCCACCGCCCAAACACTGCTCCACCGCCAACCGCCCTGCAAAAACAAAAGAAAAGAAAATATTAAATCAGGATAAAATGATGCATGTAATATTTTATATATTTTCGAATGGGTTATAAAAACCCAGATCTGTAATGTAAAAGGGGGGGTTCCCGGATCTTGAATGAAAAAAAGAGATATTTAGAACCACAATCCATATCCAACATTCAAAACACAATCAAAACAAAAAAAGAGAAAGAGAGAGTGAATCGGCAAAGATTATAACGAAAAAGATAAAAAGAAATATTCGAAACTTATCTTTTTTTCTCAGATCTACTCTTGCATGGTTGATTTCTTGAAAATCTATGCCCGGATTCATACTCCTTGTATCGAGGGCTTTCGGAAAAACTCAATCTTTTTTTTTTTGGCAACTTCCGGCGGCGGTGGCCGTCACCGGCGACGGCGGGCCACCGCGAACATCCTTCCACCGGCGATTGAAGGTTGCAGAGAAAAGAAGTGCATATTTTTTGGTTTTATGCGTTACGAAGATTGAGTGAAATTTGAACTTTAATTTGATATATATATGAAACACCAAAACGACGTAGTTTCATCTCTGAATACCCGAGAATCGCTCCAGAGTCCGACCCGGACCCGTTGTTAACCCGGTAAAAGGGGATATTTGCGCGTGCAACCCTCTGTTTCTTCGTATCCTTGCAATTTTACCTTGTAGTTTTTATTTCTTTATATTTTAGTCCTTATTTTAGAATTTTTGCATTTTAATATTCTGTTTCTTTTCATTTAGTCACTGTCACTGTTTTTTTTTATTTTATATTTACTTTATTATTTTACTTTATTATTCATATAATATTATATATCTCTATTTTATTAAGTTTTTAAAAAAATATAATGTATTTATGTTAAGTATTAATTACTTACTATGTGTACATTATTTTATTACGGTATTTCTTTTTTTAATATAATATATATTATATTATGTTAATATATGGAAAGGATTTTTTATTATTATGTTAAATATTATTATTATATTAATATTACCATATTTTTGATGATATTAATAATAAATGATATTAACATATTATTTTATTACCTTTTTATGTTATTTTATATTATTACTATATATTATTTTATATTATTACCATATTTTTGATATATATTATTTTATATTATTACTATAGTTTTGATATTATTATTATTATTATTATTATTATTATTATTATTATTATTATTATTATTATTATTATTACTACTACGTTTATTTTTTTTTATTTTTTTATATTTTATTTTGTTACTTTACCATCATTTCGTTACAAATATATTATATATGTTATATACATATTATTACAACTTACGTTGATATAATTATTATTATGATTATTGTTATAAACTATTATTATTATTACTGATAGTGGTAGTTTACTTTTTTTTAACTTTTTTTTTATTTATTGTTATATGTTTTATTTTGGGTTTATATTATCGTGATTATGATTAAATTTTTTTTTTATATATTTCTGTTTCGTATATTATTAGAAAATATTATCCCGAGGTATTTTATTGGGAGTAGCATCCGTTCTTCGGGTGTTATCTCCTTTGAATCGTCGTGGATATTAGGGTATGCATTTTAATTAAAAATTAATTTAATTTAAATTTTATATTTTCCTAAAAATTATTATGCGAACCTTTAGGTACCAATTTTTGGGCGTTATGGGGGTGCTAATCCTTCCCCAAACGTAACAAACTCCCGAACTCATCTCTGGTTTTGTTTTCTCGGTGTTCGATCCACCTTTTTGAACGATCGATGGCGACTCCAACCGATTAACCGATTTTTAACGGTATTCCAAATAGGAGTGACATCTTGTTCTTCAAGTGTCATCTCCCGGAGTACCGAATTTTCCCGCGGATTTTTAAATTTAAATATTCCAATGGGAGTGGCATCCTATTCTGCAGGTGTCATCTCTCGGGATACCAAATTTTTAAATCCTACCGAACTTTTTAATCGTTTTTTAATATCTTTCAAAAATTAGGGTCGCTACAGATGGCGACTCCGCTGGGGACCATTTTTTTTAAAGGAGTTAAGCCTTAGTCCGGTTCGCATCATAATTTTTTTGAGAGAACATAAAATTTTAATTAAATTAATTTTTAATTTCCATTTGTATTAGATTAAGAACCCTTTAAGTGGAATGATTACTTTGCTCCGTAGGGTCTTCACTTCCGTATAGTGTCGTAATTCGTTTCCGGAATTTTGATCCTTATATTTCGTGGGGTTCTCACTCTCGTATAATTAAGGGTCATATTCCCTCGAATCGATGTCCTCAGCGACAGTTCAGGTACCGCTTGCTTTAGAACTGAAACGCATATAGTGAACCTTATAAACCCACCCTTTCAAAACTGCGTCGTTATGCTGCCCGTTTAGAAATTCCTTATGCTGCCCGTTTTTTTTATATATGTGTTTTATTGCTTGCTGTATATTATCTGCTTTATATTGTTTATTGTTATTTCATTACGTTATTTATTTGTGTATTATTTTTGGATTAACTACTAACTTATTTTCTTTGTTTTTGTTTTGTTATTTTGTTTTCTTTTTGTATCCATTTTTGCATATCATTTCATACAAAGGTGTTTGATTCAAAAGTACATTCACGAAGACGCTCAATTATGGGTGAGATGTTCTGTATCAACAAAATTGCTAACGCTACGGTATGGGGGTGGTCTGAACGCATACAAATATAAAAAGAAAACAACTTATCGGAGGACCACGTGTCAGAAATTATGGAGCCTACTTTGATCATTTCAAAACAGAATAAATTTGATGAGCTAAAAGAGATATGACAGAACCATGATTTAGATTTGAAGGAAACCTTCCAACACGAATTTAGCAATACATCATTGTTACTGAATGACCAGAATGACGCGCATATGTTTTGAGCCTTGACGCAGTTTGGAGTCTTGGGTACTATTGTTTCATTTTATGAAAAGTTCGATATGATCATTATCTCTGAATGTATGAAACAAGCCAGAAACAGATTAGAAACAAGACGAGAGCATTAGAAGCATATCACAAAAATGAAGACTATGGAGTTCAGATTACGCGAATGGATGAGTTTTTACAGGATTATCATAATCAGGATTTTGATGTTGACTTAAACCTTGTAAAAACAAAAATGAGTTCATGAAAGATTGGGTCACTGAACTTGAGAATACTTACCAAGACTGTCGAGAGAGACTGTTTCCTATTGAATGAGCTCAACAAGAAGATAATAGCTGGATAATATATGGAGTGCAACAAGATGAACAGTTAATTCGAGACTATAATAACCATTTTTGTCCGGGGTTCAAACTAAACCCTGAATCAAAACCCTAAATCCTAAACCAAAAACCATAAACCATAATTTTAAAATCCAAAAATATTATTTTATTTAATATTTCAGAAAAATATATGTTACTATCCAAAATTTAGTCCATCAAATCCATTTACATTATATCCATATCCAATCAGCCAAAACCCATTACAAACATAAACCCTTAGCCCATTTTTTACAACCATAAACCCAAAATAAACTTAACCCATAGCCCACCATTTTACAAGGCCCGATTACAATCAAAACCGGTTACAACCAAACCCGAAACCATCTATCTACCCGGCTGACCCGGATTGGTAACCCGAATAGACCAAACTGTTCAGTTTCTCCAAGCAACCATTCATCTTCCCAGAAGGATCTGGAGGTGGTCCTTTCGACTTCCAACAACCGTTCGGTTCTCCTCCACATCTGAGCCATGTCGACGCCACGTCGGATCCATGCTAACAACCACATCAGCAAGAGGCCTCTACTCCCTTTTAAATCCAAATCGAAGAATGGTCCACTCTTCTCCTCTGCACAATCGGCCCAAAATAGAGGACAATGGTCCCCTCTCTCTTGCTCGTACAGTTCGCCCACAGAGATACCAGCAAACCAACAAAAAGGACAAAATCAAAGGATGATTATTCAGCAACCAATTTTATTTTTTTTATTTTCTTTTTCAAATGTAAATGGGTATAAAACCCCAAATGAAACAATGTAAAGGGGACGGAGAGAACTTTCAGAAAATCAATACAAGGTGATTATTCAGAGCATCTACTTTTCTTTTTTTCGAATAAAAAATCTGAAAATAGAAGTTTTAGGGGTTTACCTTCGAATTTGGAACCGGTTTTCCGTCGCCGGTGTTGCATCATCATCTTTCTCTTCTTTTGTTTTCTTCAAATCATCCTCTTCTTTGAAATAAGGGTTTCAAAACAAAAGAGGTTTTCAGATTTGTTTTCAAAAGGGGAGAAGTTTAAATCCTATCTTTGATTTCTAAAAAAGTATTTTGGTATTAAAGGAAAAAGGTTTTTAAATCTGGTCTTCTAAACAAAGAAAGGAGAAATTTTAAAAGGTTTCCGTCGCCGGGTGCCGCCGGCGGTCTAGGTGGCGGCTTTTCTCGTCGTTTTCTGGGAATATTGAGAAGAGGGGTTGAGTTCTTATTTCAGAGAGAAATTTCTATGTTTTTTTGAAGGAGAAAAAAATGAGGTTAAAATTAGATTTAGCCTTCATTTGTTGATATTTACATGTTTCATAAAACGACGTAGTTTCATAGCCCTTGACCCGCGTGGTGACCCGGATCCAGGAGAGGATCCGCACAAAATGGGTCAATGGATTAATTACAGATCCAATCCCTCAAGTTTTAGAACTTTCGGCTTCTAGTATGGTTTAATTCTTTTTTCGTCCCTCGATTTTGTTCCTTGTTCCATATTTAATCCTATTTTTAGTTTATTTTGGTTTAATTTTATTTCTCTTTTACCTTTTATCATTTTATTTAAATGCTTATTTAATTTTATTTTCCTTAATTATTATGTAATAAATGACAATTAACTCTCATAAAAATTTTGACTTTTCATATTTTCATTACTATTATTATTATTATTATTATTTTATTTTTTAATAGTGTTTAATATTTTTTTCTCTCCTATTTAATGCTGAAAAATAGAAACTTGAACCCTTTTTTGGAAACCGAAACAAAATTTAATTTATTTTTACCTTTTTAATAACTTTAATTGGCTTTAATTTCCTTTTTCTCTCTCCACTGTGGGGAATAAAAAATTTTACTTTTTACATGGCATTCAATGCCTTTAGTCTTGTTTTCCCTTCACTATCGCATTCTTTTTTACTTTTTTATATATTATTTATTTATTATTTTCCTTATATATATGTGTTATATGTATAATATATTTTATATGGTATGTATATTATGTGTGGATTAAACATTTATTTTCCTATTATACGTATATGTGCTATATATGCATTTTATGTATTTACTTTGCATGTTAATGTCTTATTTACTTATTTATGTGTTTGTTATTTCTTTATTTGTTTGTTCATGTTATTTCATTTACTTATTCTTTAATTAATTTGTTTAGTCATTCATTTATTTATTTACTTGTTTATTCTTTTATTTATTTATTTAATTTATACTTTGTTCAATCGGCTTTATGGTGACCCGCAACGGAGAATGATCCGTATTATTTATAGCCCGTTTGTTCTAACATCTAACACATAACTTCTAACTTTTAATTTATCGCATTTAATGTCTTGTATTTAATTTTTTTTGCATTTTAATTTCTCGCAATTTATTTTTCTTGTATCTAACATCTAACATTTAATTTTCCGCAATTTAATTCCTCGCATATATATACTTGTTGTAATTTAAATTCTTGCACTTTTATTTTCTTTGTATTTATTTATGTTTGTAAATATTTGTACATTCGAATTATTT
The DNA here is from genome assembly GCA_035048815.1 of Abelmoschus esculentus. NCBI lineage: Eukaryota > Viridiplantae > Streptophyta > Magnoliopsida > Malvales > Malvaceae > Abelmoschus > Abelmoschus esculentus. Next base: position 13,930,945 of record JAUCBN010000035.1, on the reverse strand, counting down.
ATTCAACATTTGTCACACCATCATTTTGAACGAATCTAATAAATACTTCTTTATTCGGTCTTAACGGGCCCGTCTTCCAACGTATTGGTGGCGGTGTATCGTTGCCTTCGAAAAAAGATACGGTAAAATTAAAATATATTCGCATTCCTAAACGGATAATAAATGAAATTTGAACATGTAAATTTTCAATTCGGGCAATTATATTCGATTAGGTACCAATTTTTGGGCGGTGTGGGGTATTTTATATCTCATCCGTAACCGACTCCCGAACCTATTTTTTAAAGAATCTCTAGTTTTAACGGTGTCCGGCCTACCAAAGTGGCCGGTGACGACTCCAGTCTTTTTTAAAAATAAATTCATATTTTTTTCAAATTTTATATCAAATCCCTATTTTTTTTACTATAAATTTTAAAACCTGTTTTTAATTTTCAATTTTTTCAAAATTCTCAATTTTCTATTTCGCCCTAATTTGAAACCCTAATTTTAAATCTACCTCAAAATATCTAATTTTTTAAAATAATTCTCTAATTCTTTATTTTCACAAAAAAAATTTATTAACGACCCCCAATTTTTTCTATAACATTTCCAAACATTTTAATCCTTTAAAATTAATCAGGGGAGGGTCGTTACAGAGACCAACGAAGATAAATGATAGATTTTATGCGACAGGCATGAAGGGTTGCCCACATTCAGAACTAGTGATGGAAGCTCATGAACTAAGGGTGTGTGTCAGCTCCAGAACACCACTAGGGTCCTATGTTTGGATGTTACTACAAGACACAAAGGTCTCAAGTGTAGAGGCTAACCCCTATCTGTATTTAGCGTTATGACGACTTATTATAATCAGGACCTCTTTATCTAAATGAAACTCTTTTTGATGTTACTTAAGAATCAACATTTTTGCATTCATATTGCATAACACATCATAACATGTCATGTTGATTCAAAAATGGTCCAAATTTAGAAGGCATTCGAGATTGAAATATTCTATGATATCAAGAGCGATAATATTGCAGTATCATGTTTGATCAATCAAAAACCAGCGCAGAAAGAAGATGATCGGACAAATGACACGTATCGAGAAAAAATGATCCAATTCATACATTTGAATATCACTGCCTAATAATCTTTTTGAAGGCTTTGAGATATGCGATCTCATTATCGTAGACCTTCGAAGGAAAAGATGATGACGTCATCACAATCAAGACATAAAGCAGTATCGAAAAGTGACAGTTCTATTTCACAAGATTGAGATGACAAGCTAGATGTGATATGTAGTTTATTATCTGCTTCTTGTAAATAGAAATCTTTGAAAGTCTTTCTAAGGACCATTTGAGAATCAATATTTTTGCATTCATTTTCACATTTTTCATGCATTAACCATTGAAACTGCGAATTAATTTGGGCATTTTTATTTAGATTGCAATCGTTCCGCTTGTGAATTAAGGCGATGAAAGATACTCCAATCATTCCGCTTGTGAATTATGGCGATGATAGACATTGCAATCATTCCGCTCATGAATTAAGATAATAGAAGAAATTGTGTCATTTTAAAGCAAGATAATTGTTATGCTTAAAATAGAAGATGACAAAGAAAAGAACTTGGTTGGATCCGCCGAAGAACAAAAAATACCACGACACATATAGAGGATATGAAATTTTGAAATGAGAATCTACACCAATGATTGCGGCATCATTACCCAAGAAAAAATAAAGATCTCATGTACATAAAAGATTTCAGATTTGAATAGACAAGAGAAGACAGAGGACTTGAAAGAATTCATTCTTTTGGTGAAGAAATAATACCAAACGAAGTCACTTGACTTAGAAGATTGAACAATGATTAGACGATATTTTTTGGGGCAAGTTCCATTGGGGCACAAGAATGATGTTGGGAGATAGCCCTAAGACGAAGTCTACTTAATAAAAAAAGTGATGACATAAAAAAAAAGAAAGATTCAACACACCTAGAAAGATTTAGCAAATTGCATGCATCTATGCATCTTCATTAATAATGAGAATAGTACTTTTTTTTTTGACATATGCATCTTTGCATCATGCCCATGCATCATCCTCAACGTGAATATTTGTATAGGATTTTAAACAAACAATATACAAGAAGATGACTTTGTAAAAGAATTTGGTGCATCTCTGCACCAACCAAGAAGACACAAGCTTGAGTGTCATATGTCTTGATTATTGCAAAAAAGGAAGGGAGGAATCATCTAATGTCGAGTCGTCATCAATGAAAAGACCTTTTGATGCCAAAACGGACAGAACCGGGGCATCATTTTAGAGGATACCTTTTCAAAAACGAATTTCTTAATTCGATCCTTCCTTAAGGATACTTTTTCGAAAACGAATTTCTTAATTCGATCCTTTCTTAAGGATACCTTTTTCTAAACGAATTTCTTAATTCGATCCTTTCTTAAGGATACCTTTTCAAAAACGAATTTCTTAATTCGGTCCTTACTTAAGGATACCTTTTGATATCAAGATGGATAGAATCGAGCATCACTTTACTAAACGAATTTCTTAATTCGGTCCTTTTTTAAGGATACCTTTTCGAAAACAAATTTCTTAATTCGATCCTTTCTCAAGGATACTATTTCGAAAAATGAATTTCTTAATTCAGTCATTTCTTAAGGATACTTTACTGAATTTGAATTTCTTAATTCGATCTTTTCTTAAGGAAACTTTTTCGATTCTTTCTTAAGGAAACCTTTTCAGTCGAATTTCTTAATTCGATCATTTCTCAATAACACTTTTAAAAGTTCGAATTTTTGATCTAAATCCTTTCATAAGGATGCTTTTCTTAAAACTGAACACGATCCTTTCGAAAGGAGATTTTTCTTAAAATCGAATTCGATAATTTCAAAATGAGGTTTTTCTTAAAACCAAACTTGATCCTTTTAAAATGAGGTTTTTCTTAAAACCAATTTTGATATCCTTCCATAAGGATACCAAATGATTGACAAAAGATGAGAGAGACTATTCAAAGGTCCATTAAATCCATTTTCACAAATGGTCGAAGGAAGATAAATCTTTTGAAAAAATTCAATCTCTTGATTGGTACAAACTGGTTGTACTCAGGGAAATGGTACAACTAGCCCGGAGCAAACGGCTACCGGTAAAGGCAACACAAATCTGTTAATCCCTGTGCATTTGGGAAAAATGCAAGAGAAGATCAAATGATTGATCAAGTTAAGGATCATTCAAATGTCCACCAAATCCATTTTCACAAATGGTCGAAGGAAGATAAATCCTTTGGAAAAATCCAATCTCTCGATTGGTACAAACTGATTGTACCCAGGGAAATGGTACAACTAGCTCGGAGCAAACGACTACCAGTAAAGGCGATTCAAATCCGTTGATCCCTGTGCATTTGGGAAAAATGCAAAGAAGATTCACGAGCCAAATCGAAGAGAGATGATATTCAAGAATCATAAGAGAATTTGAATCTACACAATAGAGAAGAAAGAACTCATGATTGCAAGATGAATATTCGAAGCAAGAAGAAGCAGCAAACTAAAGATTCGAGAGAAGAATCAACCAGAAGACCTGCAAACTAAAGATTCGAGAGGAGAATCAATCGAAAGATTCCATTACAAGAAGAACCAACAATCTTAAAACTCAAGAGGAGAACCAATCAAGAAGTTCTATACAGGAAGAACTCACAGTATGAAACACTTTATATAGAAAAGTTTTTATCAAAAAGTTCTATATAGGGAGAACTTACAAGATTCTACAACAGGAAGAATCTCCAACAAGAAGTTCTATATAGGAAAAACTCTTGAAATTCAAAACACGAAAGATTCTATGAGAGCAAGAATCTCCAGCGAGAAGTTCTATATAAGAAGAACTCTTGAAATTCAAAATACGAAAGATTCTATGAGAGTAAGAATCTCCAGCGAGAAGTTTTATATAGGAAGAACTCTTGATTTGAAGACTCCAAAGCGTAAAGATTCTATTAGAGAAAGAATCCTAAGCGAGAAGTTTTATATAGGAAGAACCTTTGAAGATGCGAAAGATTCTATGAGAGCAAGAATCTCTAGCAAAAAGTTCTACGACAGGAAGAACACTTAGGATTGAAGATGAAAGATTCTATATAGGAAGAATCTACAATGAGAAGTTCATTACAGGAAGGACTCTCAACTTAAGGCGTAGAAGGTTCTATATAGGAAGAACTTACAGCGTTAACATCCAAAGATGAAGAGACAACATAGAAAGAATTTGCAGCCTAAAGACGTTACCGAGGACAAGCAAGACTCTATATAGGAAGAATCTGCTCATCCGAGGTACCTGATAAGAGGAACAATTAAGAAAGAAGTTGCAGGCTCGAAGTCTCAGTTTTAAAGAATTTTATTCAGGAGCAGTAGAGAAAATCAAGTGATGACCAAGAAGAGGCGGTGGTCGACCAAAATCTTACCCAAAAGAACCGCAATCTTACCCAAAAGAACCCTCACCATTCAAAAGATAGCTCCTAAAACCATACCAGATAAAATAGGTTATTCTTTATCTTTGCTCTATTGTCGTTACACAACAATGAGCAAAGAGGGGCAACTGTAATAACCCATTTTCTAACCCAATAACCAAACTCAACAGAGCCCATACACAGCAGCCCAAATTAAACCCTAACCCTAATGATAACAGTAAACCCTACTAGCCTCCTTTGCTCAGTCGTCGCCGCCTCCCTCCATGGCGCCACGTGTCGTTCCACCATTCGTCCAAAAGGTCGGCCACCGCCCAAACACTGCTCCATCGCCCACCGCCTTGCAAAAACAGAAGAAAAGAAAATATTAAATCAGGATAAAATGATGCATGTAATATTTTATATATTTTCGAATGGGTTATAAAAACCCAGATCTGTAATGTAAAAGGGGGGTTCCCGGATCTTGAATGAAAAAAGAGATATTTGAAACCATAATCCATATCCAACATTCGAAACACAATCAAAACAAAAAAGAGAGAAAGAGAGAGTGAATCGGCAAAGATTATAACGAAAAAGATAAAAAGAAATATTCGAAACTTATCTTTTTTTCTCAGATCTACTCTTGCATGGTTGATTTCTTGAAAATCTATGCCCGGATTCATACTCCTTGTATCGAGGGTTTTCGGAAAAACTCAATCTTTTTGTTTTTTGGCAACTTCCGGCGGCGGTGGCCGTCACCGGCGACGGCGGGCCACCGCGAACATCCTTCCACAGACGACTGAAGGTTGCAGAGAAAAGAAATGCATATTTTTTGGTTTTATGCGTTATGAAGATTGAGTGAAATTTGAACTTTAATTTGATATATATATGAAACACCAAAACGACGTAGTTTTATCTCTGAATACCCGAGAATCGCTCCAGAGTCCGACCCGGACCCGTTGTTAACCCGGTAAAAGGGGATATTTGCACGTGCAACCCTCTATTTCTTCGTATCCTTGCAATTTTACCCTGTAGTTTTTATTTCTTTATATTTTAGTCCTTATTTTAGAATTTTTGCATTTTAATATTCCGTTTCTTTTCATTTAGCCACTGTCACTGTTTTTTTTATTTTATATTTACTTTATTATTCATATAATATTATATATCTCTATTTTATTAATTTTTTAAAAAATACAATATATTTATGTTAAGTATTAATTACTTACTATGTGTACATTATTTTATTACGGTATTTCCTTTTTTAATATAATATATATTATATTATGTTAATATATGGAAAAGATTTTATATTATTACGTTAAATATTATTACTATATTAATATTATCATATTTTTGATGATATTAATAATAAATGATATTAACATATTATTTTATTACCTTTTTATGTTATTTTATATTATTACTATATATTATTTTATATTATTACCATATTTTTGATATATATTATTTTATATTATTACCATAGTTTTGATATTATTATTATTATTATTATTATTATTATTATTATTATTATTATTATTATTATTATTATTACGTTTATTTTTTTTATTTTTTATATTTTATTTTGTTATTTTACCATCATTTCGTTACAAATATATTATATATGTTATATACATATTATTACAACTTACGTTGATATAATTATTATTATGATTATTGTTATAAACTATTATTATTATTACTGACAGTGGTAGTTTACTTTTTTTTAACTTTCTTTTTTTTTATTTATTGTTATATGTTTTATTTTGGGTTCATATTATCGTGATTATGATTAAATGTTTTTTTATATATTTTTGTTTCGTATATTATTAGAAAATATTATCCCGAGGTATTTTATTGGGAGTAGCATCCCGTTCTTCGGGTGTTATCTCCTTTGAATCGTCGTGGATATTAGGGTATGCATTTTAATTAAAAATTAATTTAATTTAAATTTTATATTTTCCTAAAAATTATTATGCGAACCTTTAGGTATCAATTTTTGGGCATTATGGGGGTGTTAATCCTTCCCCAAACGTAACAAACTCCCGAACTCATCTCTGGTTTTGTTTTCTCGGTGTTCGATCCACCTTTTTGAACGATTGATGGCGACTCCAACCGATTAACCGATTTTTAACGGTATTCCAAATAGGAGTGACATTCTGTTCTTCAAGTGTCATCTCCCGGAGTACCGAATTTTCCCGCGGATTTTTAAATTTAAATATTCCAATGGGAGTGGCATCCTATTCTGCAGGTGTCATCTCTCGGGATATCAAATTTTTAAATCCTACCGAACTTTTGAACTTTTTAACCGTTTTTTAATATCTTTCAAAAATTAGGGTCGCTACACTAATTATCTAAAAATCTATTTTAATTAATTTATTTTTAAAATTTAAAGGTGAGAGTTTTAAAATTTTGAATGTAGCAAATAATAAATTACTAATTATAACAAAAATCACATCTATGAAAATTTTGATTTTTTAATTTTCGGATATAATAAGCATCAAATTATTAAAAATAAAAAAAATAATATTAATGAAAAAATTATTCCAAATAATTCAGAACTTGAAATATTACGATCCATATCAGATTCAGAAGGTTTACAATTAAATATAAGATAGTTAATTAAACAGACAAAGCTGTTAAATCTGTTTATTTTTATCTGAATCTCTTGCTGTTAGTATTGGCCAAACTTAAATGGAATCTATTCCAACTGTAAACTGGAAGTACTCCATTCTCTACCTCGCCTGTATCTTCGCAATCCTCTACTTCGTTCACAACAACTTACTGCTCGACAGCCGCACGATCCACATCAAGAAATGGCCAAATCTACCTCTACGATTCCGTCACGACGGCACTTTCAAGATCCTTCAGGTCGCCGATATGCATTTCGGAGACGGTCTTATCACACGGTGCAGAGACGTGCTGCCCTCCCAGTTCCCCTACTGTTCCGATCTCAACACCACTCGATTTCTTAAGACCATGATTCAACTTGAAAATCCTGATTTTGTTGCCTTCACCGGTAACTCTGACTTTCTTGCTTTTATTCTACTTTCCCTTTTTCACTTGATTACCCATGTCTCGTCGTTTTGATTTGAGCTTCAATTTGTAATGTTTAAGTAGTTTAATTCAGTTTCCCAGATCAGTTAGGAGTTTGTAATATGTAAAATGAGCTCCCTGAACTAGGTTAAAGTAATCTTGATCTTGGATTTCTAAATGGATCTGAGAGTTGATTTTTTTTTTTCACTATCTAATATCTTAGCTTGATAAAATTTGTTCTATGGGGTTAGTGTCACTAGTTGAATCTACGTTATTCGGGCTCCCGTATGATCGGATTGAATATCTTTAAAGGTATATATTCAAGCGTCGGATACGAATACTTTATGAAAAATTTGGCGTGATTTTGTTTTCAGTTCACGATTTATGGTGATTTCTATTGCATTATTAGGGCAATTAATGGTTTTTGTTGAAGTGTAGTCAAAAGTTAGCATATAGGGCTTCTCTTTTATTTACCTGAAGCCTATTGTGGGCGTAAATAGTCTGTTTTTTTTTATTGGGTCTCAATTGATGTCCACGTCTTAAAATACGAAATTAGAGGTAAGGTGTATTTTTTAGAGTGCAGGTTTAGGTTTTAAGATGTGAAAATTAAGGTTATGATTTAGAATTTAATTTTTTTAGCAATTTTTAGGTTAAGGGTAGAGATTTTTTATTCGTATGTAATATGACCAACTTCATTTTTCACCGTAGAAAGTGTAACAGATCATGCCTTCAAATATATATGATTCTGCTTTGTATGCCTCTTATATCTTATCATGCAAGTTTCTGATGATCTTCTTTGAATTCCTTAAACCAGGTGACAACATATTTGGTCCAAGCACTTCTGATGCTGCTGAATCTCTACTAAAAGCCTTTAGTCCTGTAATGGAATCTGGAGTCCCATGGGCTGCTGTTTTAGGAAACCATGACCAAGAATCCACAATGACTCGTCTAGAACTGATGTATTTCCTCTCTCTGATGGATTATTCACTCTCGCAAACTAATCCGCCTTTTGAAGAGATCGACGGTTTCGGAAATTATGATCTCAGTGTCTATGGTGCTCCCGGTTCCCATTTGGCAAACACTAGTGTCCTCAACCTCTTCTTTCTTGATAGTGGAGATAGGGATACAGTTGAAGGTGTTCGAACTTATGGATGGATTAAGGAATCTCAACTTCGCTGGCTTCGCAGCGTCTCACAGGGACATCAGGTAGCATAAATTTAGCAATGTTAATGATGCAACCTGTAATGTGCATTTGTGTTCTTTATAATGTTTTTTACTCGTTTCATGTGGTGCATTTTGAATAATTTTTGTTACACATTTGAAAACAACTTGTGTTTGCTTTTTTAGTAATTAAAGGGTGCATTTCATACAACCTTGTTCCTTCTGTTTTTCCTTTTCGATTATGACTAGAACGATATTCGAAACATTGATGCCGAATACTATCCATTAATAACTTTTCTAGAATTCTAATCGTATGCTTATGTACTCCATTGTTAATCCTGGCCAGTGGCCACCATTGCTTGACATGTTCTTTCTAACAGGGACAAACTCAGGAGGGAAATCTTGTAGCAGAAACTAGGCCTCTAGATCCATCACCAGCACTGGCATTTTTCCATATTCCGATTCCAGAGGTTCGGCATTTGTACTACCAAAAGATTGTAGGCCAGTTTCGGGAGGGTGTCGCTTGTTCCACGGTGAACTCAGGAGTCTTAAACACTTTGGTCACTATCAAAGATGTAAAGGCTGTGTTCATAGGCCATGACCATAACAATGACTTTTGTGGGAATTTAGATGGAATATGGTTTTGTTACAGTGGAGGTTTCGGGTACCACGGCTACGGAAGGGCTGGTTTGCCTAGGAGAGCGAGAGTCATATTGGCTGAACTCGGGAAGGACGATAAGGACTGGACGGGAGTCGAGAGGATTACGACATGGAAGCGTCTTGACGACGAGAATCTGAGCCAGATCGATGAACAAGTCCTGTGGGAGTCTTTGCCAACCAAATGATTCTCTTTTCGGGTATAGGATTACTCCATTACTTCATCTCATATGTTGTACTATATGATATCTGTTAGTGAAATAAAGGTTGATTTTCTCCACAGTTTTTGGTTGTTGTAATCAAATTATCTTTTGATATTTTCCTTCTTTTTTTGAAGAACTTTTATAACAAATACATTGTGCTGTTTTGGAAAAAGCCTGTAAAATCGTGCTAATCTTTTCATTAAGGGTAAACTACTTAAATAAACATCAAACCTTTAGGGGTTTGTATTTTTCGTTATCATTTTTTAATTTATTTTTATTATAATGGTGTGTCCCAAGATATTCAGACAGCTCTTAAGGCTTCGATGGATGCGGAACCTATTAGCACTAGGGTGACTACTCTTAGCCCGAAATAAATATAAAATCAACTATCTAAGGAAAGTTTACCAAATCCTATCAAATTACAACAATTCATAGAAAATTTTCTCTCGATAGTTTATCCCTCCCAATATGGCAATATTCTTCTTTATCTTTATCTGATAAGTTATCTCTTTTCATATTTGAAATGAACTCTCTAGCATTTTCTAAGTGTTGGGCCAAGTCTGATAGTCTTGACAAGCTGGATGAAACCTTGTTATCAGGTTTGTGAGCGGTTGTCATGGATCCTAATATGCGGGACGTAACAATAATCACTATCGTTATATCATATTTTTTTTCTTCAGGTGCTGAACCTTTTTTTACGGTTGGATTTTCTTCAATCTTTCTACTTCTCTTAACTAGATTGTTAATTAAAAATAAAAACTTCACTTCTTATTTCATCTTAAAAATTCAAACCATTGAAACACTTATAACTGTCAAAATTTTTAAATATGAAGGAGTATGTTTATTAGATCACTTTAATTAAGATTAAGTTAATAGAGTATACAAGTTTTATAGATTAAATTTGTTATAATCAAGCCTTTATTTTAATTTTAATGATAGAAATAATATGATTTGTTTGTTATAAAATTTAAATTGAGTGACATTTTTAAATCTCTTACTTAAGTGAATGAATTATTATTTTTTAAAAAAGATATATTTATTTTTAAGTTATAATTGGGTAATTTAATTATTATTTTAAAAAACAATAAATTTATCATTAAACTTATAATTAAATGGCTTTTAGTATATTTTATCAAAAAAAAAATAAATATAAGTTTAAAATGAGAGTTATTGTTTAACTTGTGCAATTAACTTAATTTTTTTAAAAATTCCATGCAATGATCTTAAATTTTAAAAAAGAATTACAATATTATTTAATAAAATATAAAATAAAGTAAATCTTAATTATCAAATAAATTTAGATCCAACTAATTCGTGACACTAATTCAGTTCAATTAACTTAATATAATTTCAGTTGAAGGAAAAAATATTTTAAAAATTATAATATATTTTATATTTTTATACGACTTTTAAATAGAAGGTATCCCACGGTATATGGTAATGTTGAGGATGAATATGCTCAATGGCTCCATTTTTCTGACTTTTGACCTTTCCCCTTTCCCCTTTCCCCTTTCATCTTCTTAGGCTGCTCAGGAATTCCTCCAAAATCCCTAATTCATATCCCCAATTCCAATTCCACACCACATTGAACTGTAACAATGTACGTAGAACACGCCTTCTCGATTTCAGATGAGGATATATTGATGGACAGTCCACATGCCATCAACAATCGCCCTCCCTACAAGGAGATCGGACTCGCCGTTGCTCTTCTCGTATTCGGCACCCTAGGGATCATCTTAGGCATCTTCATGGCCGTAAACAGAGTCGGCGGTGACCGAGCCCATGATTTTTTTTTCCCTTTAAAATATCTGAAATTAAAAAGAAGTTTATTTTATGCATGACCGATTAGCTGATCTCTGGGTTTTGCTTGTTTCTTTTAGGGCTTTTCTTTGCGATACTCGGATCCATATTGTTCATTCCGGGATTCTATTATACCAGGATTGCGTATTATGCGTATAAGGGATACAAAGGGTTCTCCTTCTCCAACATTCCACCTGTTTAGAGCCAATTCTCCTTCTCCTCCTTCTTATGTACAGACCCCCGCCCTTTCAGTTATTTACCTTGTTTTGAATGATCCGTTTCTACGAATTCCATGGTTCTGTTCTTGACTTCACTTTGTATGTTATTTGTTCCATAGTGCAATTGTCATCAGTAATCATGTTTGTTTTGTGGTAGTATTATTATCTAATATTACTATTTCCAGTTTCTTAAAGCTATAAAATAATCTCCAATCCTGTATTGATCTCATGCATTTGGAGAAGTTCTTTATTGTATTTATAGCTTTTGCATATGCAAGTAGCTTTGAAATAATAGATGGAGAGATGTTTAAGGGTTGTATTTTCTTTTCCTGTGGAATTGGTGCACATAATTAGGCAGTAAATTTTTCATTTTTGTTCTGTTTTGTTACCACTGCTGTATGACTGCAAAAAATTTTCTAATTATATCTTGATACCAGTGTGAATGTACAAGATCTTTTCCTCACATTATTTTATAAGATTATTTGCCATTTTCACATTGAATCTTACTAATACGTGATTGTTTTTCATCATTTATCATTTTTCATGTTGTGATTCCACTAGAATCGTATCCAACATCTTTGTAAACTAGGGTTTATTAGGGGCAGTATTCTTGGTGCATGAGGTATTGAGGTTGTTCCTGACTGTAGTATTCTTAATATGTTCTTGGCCATATGTAGATTGTGACTAGCATTAGGATTGACTGTGATCCAAGGTTAAAGTTTCACTAGGTGACAATGGTATAGAAAGGTGAAGATGTGTGTGTAGGGGCCATTATTAACATCTGTTTTAACAACACTTGATTATGAGACACCCACCTTGTAACTCATCAAACTGAAGAACTAGATTTCTTTCTCCACGCTTTACACAGTTTTTAAATTCAAGATCCACAAAATCATTCCCCTCCCGTGTCCATGAATGTCTTGACCTTGTCAGGATTGTCTCTAATTTGGCTTTCATTTTTTTGACTGTGTCCTGTCATATCCCCTAATTATTTCACTGTGTTGATGGCCTGTTCATGTTCGACATTGGTATTAGGGGAGCTGCCTTGTGTCCTTGTATCGATGCTTCAAAAAATGAAAATTCATCCATGAAAGTATAGTAGTTCAAGGGGTAATTGGAGATTTGGATTTTGGAGGATGGTGGCAAGTAGATAGCTAATGAGAAGATTATGTAATAGTTCCAAGGGGTTCACCATTAGAAATATAGAAGCTTTCAGACAGCTTAGTACTTCTACTGTTTGAAGGAGTTGGTTAGAGATTGTCATATGCAGACGGAGCATGTTCAGAATTTGGAAATATGGTGAGGTTAACATGATGGAAATAACAAGAGGAAAGATAATCTTGGTTGGTTAAGGTTTATAAGCTCTTACATCACCCTTGTTTGCAATTTAACAAGGTTTAACTAAATGAATGGGGATGGTGCCAAAAAGTCTAACAGCAGTTGGAAAATGAGAAGAAGAGCCATGCTAGGGTAAAAAGCCAAAGCCAAGAACATATTAGAATAGGAGAATGGATTTTTGACATTGAGGCATTTCCGGTGATTGAAACTGGCTGATGCAGAGTTTGTTCTGTGATTTATGGTAATGGTAAAAGAAATTTCTTGCAAAATTTCCAGCATGGGTATTCTCTGAAATGAATGTTAAATTCAGCAGGCAAGCAAAGTAAGGGGGGAAAACCCAAGCTTCCAGTCACCCATCTCATTCCCTAGCCCCTACATACACAACCAAACCATTTACAAAATCAAAACAGAGGAAACCACACTATATTCCTCCACCGCTAGAAGTTTATCTACCAGACCATGTGATTGGAGTGGAAGGGATTTGAGGCGGCCGTGGGAGCATGCAATGTTGTTGTTGCTGCACCCAGTGCTGATGGAAGGCATCAAATTGATATCCATGCCCTTCCTGCATGTTTTCTTTGTGGCTACAATTCTCTTCCACGTCCATTTCATCAATTTCCATCGACTCTGGAACTGGAATTGTAGCTTCCTGCTCACCGTCTCTGCTTTCCACCAAAGGTATCTGAGAAGGAACCCATGGAACAACAGCTAAACTTCCTTCGTTTTCCTTCTTGTTCTCTTCGTTTTCTGTTGATTTCGTGTCGGTTGCCCGTAGGAATTGGTCTGCACAACAAAATTTCAAACCCAGAAATCAAAATCAAGAAAAATTACCGCAGAACAGAGAGGAACTGGGAAAAATGAGATGATGAGGAAACGTACACTTGAAGCCGGAGATGAGGTCGGAATGAAGGGAGAAGAAGGGGGCAGAAAGAGGAGAGGAACAACGGGGGAGTGTATTATGATGATGAAGTGGGTTTGGGTTATAGAGAACGATGGCTCTCTCGTGATTCTCAGGGAATGAGTCTTCCTCGATTATTGGGGTCAAATCAGCATCCAGACGGCGAAGCTTGGTGGCCGGCGACGAGAGAGAGTAATCGAAGAAGGGGGCTTTAACTTGGTCGATATCCTTTCGCTTCAACTTCCCGATCAAACCCATTTCTATGTTTTGTTTTTCCTTTTCCCTTTCTGTTTCAACCAATCATTCAGGGAGCGTTGTTTGTGTGATGAAATTGACGGCGGGTATAATATCGGAGAAAATTTATAGGAAGGACGACGAAGAAATTTCTGTCAGTCTCTAGAGAAATCCAAAAAAAGTGCTGCTGAACCTGAAATTAGTACTTTCTATTATTTCGATAAACTATTTTTTTTTATAAAATTTAATTAATTAAAATACTGATAATAATCATAATCAAAATAAAAAGAATTAATTAGACAAAATATTATTTTAAATAAATATTTTTTGGCTAACGGTTAGAACTTTTATCTCATTCTTTTTAAGATAAATTTAACTTTAATTTATATTTTTTTATAAATATCTTATTTTTTAATTAATATAATAATTAGATCGTTAAAAATTTAACGATGGTAATATATGATAATATATTTTAAATGACATGGCATTTAAGTTATCAAATATATACACATGAAATATAATTTTGTTCTAATATAAGATATAAAACAATTAAAATTCAAATAAAATATTAAAAATTAATTAAATATAAAATAAAAGTATACTAAAAATTCTCAACCCTAACTATAATAAAATTAAAATCTTATCTAAAAAATATGAACACAGTTTGAAAAAGAAAAAATTCGTAAAGATTGTTATCGATAAATCAAAGGTAAGAGATTTTAATATTAATCAATTGAGTTTTTATTATTTTAGTTTAGAATTTAGGTATTTCAGTGTTTAATCTACATTGAAAGTGTCGGGTTTTTATTTATAATTTAAGATTTAAATTTAAATTTAAATTTAAAAGTAATAAATTTAAGGTTTTATGTTTTAAGTTTTAACTAAATTTAAAAAACTCAAAATTATATAAAAAACAGTAGTAAATTTATTTAAGGTTTAATAGTCAAAATATTTTAGATTTAATTAAGTTTTAATATTTTATTTGAATTTTAATTATTTTATATTGGAATAAAATTATATTCCATATGTATGTATTTGATAGGTTATATGTCATGTCATTTAAAATATATTATCATATATTTATTATATGTTATTATTATTAAATTTTTTAACAGTACAATCATCATGATAGTTAAAAATGAGATATTTGTTAAAAAGATTTAGGTTAAGGGATAAATTTATCCCAAATAAATAATGAGGGCCAAAATAATAAAAAAAACTATAAACATTAAGGGTTAAATTTATCTTTATATCAATATTTTTCTATTAAGGAGTTTCAAGAGAATTTTAAAAATAATTTAATTTCAAATTAAATTTTAAAATATAAAAAATATTTATATTAATTTTTACGATATACATGTTAAAATGTCATGTGTATATGTTGTTGTACTTACAGATTTAAAAAAATGAAAAAAAATATTACTTATAAATGATGTATTCCTTTCAAATAGTTATTTATAGGTGACGTTTTTTACCTACGCTATGATTTTTGGTTTAAATTTTAAAATAAACATCAAACACTTTTTTTTAAAATAAAAATTTTAAATATTTTATATTTAATGGTATCAAGTTTTATGATATACATGACAATATTTTTTTATGATTAACGATAAATTTTGATATTATTTTTTACATTTAAAATATAATTTTTTTTAATAATGATTAAAATAATATTTAATTTATTTAAAAAATTGAAGGATATAAAATAAAATTTTCATAATTTGGAGAATCAAAATATTGTAGACTAAAAATAAAGTTTTCATTACGATACTTGAAAAATCGCAACATTTGATTATAGTAGTTTTCCACAAACAAAGTTAAGTATTTTGTGAATAAGAATAGTAATTTAGAAACTAATTTTCATTTTTTTCCCAACAAATAGAAAGCATAGATGGTAGTGGAAACAAAAATACTCATATAACTTTAGAATTCCCCATAATTTTTTTTTATAAAGATAATTTTAATTTTTAACGTTTATAATTTTTATTATTTCTTTTTTCGATAAATTTAGCCCTTAACTTATATCTTTTTAACAAATAATTTATTTTTTAACTACTATGAATTGGACCATTAAAAATGTAACGATGATGACATGTCATATACATATGATAATATATTTTAAATGATATTGCATCTAACCTATTAAATATATATATATGAAATATAATTTTATTCTAATATAAAATATAAAATAATTAAAATTTAAATAAAATATTAAAAATTACTTAATTCTAAAATAAAAGGCTACTAGACATTCACAACCCTAACTACGATAAAATCAAAGTCCTATCTTAAAAAAATATGAACACAGTTCGAAATTAAATTTTTTTAAGATATGATTTTGATTCTATCGTAGTTAGGGTTGAGAATGTTTAACAACATTTTATTTTAGAATTAATCATTTTTTAATATTTTATTTAAATTTTAATTGTTTTATATTTCATATGCTAGATACCAAGTTATTTAAAATATATTATCATATGCATATAACACGTCATTATTGTTAGATTTTTAACGGTTCAGTTATCATGGTAGTTAAAAAACAAGTTATTTGTCAAAAAGATATAGGTTAAAAGCTAAATTTACCAAAAAAAAAAGAATAAAGACCAAAACAAAATATTTTATACATATCAAAAATTATTCTCGAAATATTGCATTTGATACAATATCTTAAAAATTGAATTCAATTAAATTCAATTATAAATAATATTTTTTTCAAAAATCTCCTCAAAATAACTAAAGTCGGAGACTTCTAAATTACCCTTTAGGAGTATTTTATAATTTATAGTTTTCATATTCAGCTGAATCAGACTTTTAGAATATTATAGCAACTGCATCTATTTCAGAAATAAAACAAAATGGATCAGACGCAGAGAAAATAAACCTTCCTATATAAAATGATTCATTTTAAAGGGTTATTTCTGTAATAAAACCCTCCGCATATTCAAAATGTGTTCTTCGGTCCTTATACGTTCTTAGAATCTTTTATTTTGCTCATCATATTACTTATTAGATTTCCTTTTGTTTTAATTCGATATTCAAGTATAAGTTTTCATTTTAATTTAGTCCTTTTTTTGCTTTAAATCAGCACTCATGTTTCGCTTTTGTTCAATTTTAGTCACTGATTTTGATTTAACTTTTTCTCATTTTTGATTCGTGTCTTTGATTTAGATTTTTATTCATTTTAGTCCATGCTAGTAATTAATTTTGTAGTTTAATATCTTTAAAATTTTGTTTTATTTAATTAATCCTTGTTTTATTTATTTATTTGTTTATTTTCATGTCGTATGCATGATTATATATCTTGTTTATCTTTTATTTAAATTAATATCTTTTATTTATCTTGTTTCATTTTTTTCAACAATTTTCAAAGTGATTTCCATTTTTTTAAATCTTTTTTCAACCTTTATAAGAATTTTCCAATATTTTAATTATTTTCCTTAACTATTTTCCAACATTTCAATTGATCTTCCAAATCTTTTCTAATTCTTTTTCTCAATCATTTTCCAAATTTAATTTTTTAGGGTTTTGTTTTTCAAATTAAAATACTCCTTTAGTGAATTTTTATTTTATTCCTTTTCGAACCCTAATTTAAATATTTTTTTTCAATATCCCTAATTTTAAAATTCTCTTTTATTTTATTTTTTAATTTCAAAATTTTTAATTCCTAAACTTCTAAAATTTAAACTTTCAATTTTTTTTAAAGGTTCACTACAAATTAATATTTTTATCTATGTAGCAAGTTAAGAATGACAGATGTGCATAATGTTATGAATTATGTCACGTATCTGTTTTATTTAAGGTCGATATTAATATATATTTGGTGGGTAGTGGATGAGTATAGATGTCAAAATTCATGCCAAACGTAGTGTGAAGGTGATAGATTTGAGACCTTAATCACCACATATTTGCATCTAAATGTCCACTCGACCCGCATTCGTCTGCTCATTATCCACCATATGATTTTAGACCATTATGAATTCTGTGATAAGTTTACGAGAAAATTTATATAGTCTAAGATTCTAAAGGATGTACCTTGTAATTTGATCATTTGATTTTTTTTTTTATCATGTTTGTCTTTAATGGTTGTTTGGCTGACAAATTTAACAATTATGGCTTGGGTGGTGAAAACCCACTTGGATAGTGTTGCGAGATGAATTTGGATATACTCGTGTAGATAAGTGTAAATTTAAAAATATATAGCAACATAAATTTGGACCGAGTGATGTGATTCGGTTCAAATTTACATATTGCAGTTCGGTTTAAAATTCAATTTTTATAATACGGTTCAGTTTTGGGATTTTTTATATGAAATTCGTTTATATCAATCCGAATTTTAAAAAACATTATGATTCATATCAAAATATGTTTTGAAGATAGTCTCTTGAAATATGTAGATATGATTTTATAATATTAAATTGATTAGATATCATAGTTTAAATTGGAATATATTTTTAGGAGTAATAATTGCTATTTACAATTATTTTATGACATTGAATATTTGAGTTTGTCTTTAATCAAACAGTATATTAGCCTATATATATATATATGTTTAGGTTGGTGATATAGAATCATTGAGTGTATATTAATTAAATTAATATTTTTTATGATTTATTTTTAAGATATATTGTTTATTTTGTAATCATTGTTATTTTATGATTTATTTTTATAAGACATATGTTTTCATGTTCTTAACAACAAAATAAATTGATACTATGGGTCTAATAAATATTTTAATTGTTTTGCTTATTTTTTTAATTAAAAAAATCCGTTAAAACCGCGAGTTTTAACCGGATCGAACTGTAAAAATCGATTTTTATATCATTTAATTTTGATTTCGGTTTTTTTATAAACACCGCAGACTGTGGTTTAATTCATATTTTGATAAAAAAACTGAACCGAACCAAATACACCCCTGATTTTCATCGTATAATACATAAAAGAGTTAATTACATCACACTCCTCAAACTATGACCCTTATTTTAAATTAGTCCCTTCAATTACTAGTATCCTTCCTATTTTTATGTACCCGATTGAAGTTTGAATAGGTTACAGTCTGGTCCTTTAAAACAATGAGTCCCATAATGTTGTGTAAGCTATGAATAGTATCTTTCACTGTTTTATCCAGGCACTTACATTACAGATCCTGCGTTCTGTCGGATTCTAGTGGAAGCTGCAATATGAAGTGTGATTGATTGGGAGAATACATATCAAAAAACAAGATGAAATTATGTTAGAAAAGTAGACGGAATTTTGTATCTGAACCAGGCAGGGAGTGTTTGGGGTGCTTCCGCAGATGAACGAACCAGCTGGCGAGCATTGCACCACCAGAGAAAAAATAAGAGTAGAATATCAGAGCCAGATTTTGAGCAACAAGTCTTCAACAGATTCAAAACGTTCTACAGCATGTTTCCAAGTTCTCAATCATTCATGTAAATCATAAAACCATAAAGTGTAGTCTTTTAGATTCTCGTTCAACTTTGAATTTTTAAAATTTTAAATCTACAGTCGCCATTACGATGGTGTTGAACTAGACTATGTGATAAGTTTAGCGACCTAAATTGCTATTTTTATTGATTTTTTAATTTTTAAAGTTTAATCTTAATTAATTTAAATTGATCTATGTCGTATATTTAAATTGAATAGATAAAAAAATTTAATAATTTTTTTGACAAATGCTATTGAATTTTTATTAAATTCATAGAAAAATTATAATTACATCGTAATCAATAAGTAAAATAATTGAATTAAAAAAATAAAAAATTCTTACAACCAGAAAAACAAATTATGGAGATAAGCATACCAATAAAGAATTGTAGGCGATCCAAATTGTCGTATAAAAAATGTTGCTACCCAAGACTGATTTTATCGACAACCAACCATCAATCAAGTGGGATCAATCTTTCAAAGTGACTACCGATAAAAACAATAAATCAAAAACTAACATCGATTGAATCTCTGTACGAACAACAATTGATCATTAGGGTATGCTGCAACATGCCATAAATACAGACAAATCAAATCCTAAAACAAAAATAAATACAGAAAAACGTGTCATAAAATGAAAAAATAGATATTATTGTTAAAATAAAAAAAAATGATAGATTCGGTGGTCAACAGCCAATACTAAAATTAATTATTTACCACCGATTAAAATATCGATTAAAATGAAAAACCACACAAGATAAAATTTTGTAAGAAAAAACTACAGCCAGGGTTTTTGGTTTAGATTTTTTTAATTGTGCGCAGCGTATTTTTTATTATATATTATCTAACCGTAAATTTTCTTTGATAAAAATTTTATATGTACATAATACCTTAAGTCACAAATATTTATTTAAACGAAATTAAATTTTTTTCTGCTTAAAGCAATTCTGGTTAGTAACGAATTAAATTGTTTGAGTTATAAAAAAAATTTAAAAGACGTTTTGAAAACTTATAATTAAACATAATCAGTCATTAAAAGTTTTAGGTTATTAAAAATCTTATTAAATTTTTATTTAAAGTTAAATTTTATCGCATTAAATCAAATTAATAATTTTAAATTTTTCTAATTAATCAAATTTATTCAACCATACACATAACTCCAATCCAAACACTTGGGGGGACTTCCATTTGAAGTATCATACATTCCCATATTGCACCTATAAAATCAATTAAAAATAATATAAGGGACCAATAATTAATTAGTCTAACAAATAAGTTATTAGATCTTCTAAGTAAGATTAAAAATTTAAATTTAAACATTAATATTATTTTTATAACAAATTCAATTTAAATTTATAAATCAATAAATAAAATATCGATGACTATATTAAAACGGAAAGAGTGATAATTATACTGAACATAAAAGGTCTATAAACCAAAATGGTTACATGAAGTCATTTAATTTAAATAAAAAAATTGATTAATCTAAAATCAACCCGACATAATAGAAATAAGATATGCATAATTCTTATTAAAAATAATATGAATAATCTTGAATTAGTGCAAAGTGATATGAATAAAAATTAGTAAAGAGATATTCCAATAGTAATCAAACAAACATATAAACAAATTTTAAAGCTAAAATTAGAAATTAAAATTATGTTTAAAAGTTTGATTAACTAAACTTTTTAATTTAAATGTTTAGTAAATAACCGATTATAATAATAGATTGATAATAAAATCTTTCTATTTGAAAAAGTTTTTTTTTTTGAGTGAATTATAAATACTTTAATGCCTTTGATAATTAAAAAAAAATCTCTAAACAATATAAATTTGAATAACTAATAAAATAAAAATGGAAATTTTATAAATAAAAAATTAATATAAAAATCTAAATTTAATAATTAATAAAATTATGTTTAAATATAATTTTATAAATAAAAAATATATACATATAAAATTAGTAATTATCAAAAGATAATTTTAAAAATAAAAAAATAATATATACATCCTTTATATATGTTTAACGATGATATAAAATATGAATTACCAAACCTTAGTAGTTAAAGAAAATAATTATTTTTTTGGATGCCACGTGTTCAAACATCAATAATATTAGTACATTGAATAAGAGATCAATGTTTAATGATTAAGAGATACATTATTTTATTTATTCAAGTCAATTAATATTTAATTATTCAATATAAAAAGTGTTTCAATATAATTTTCTGTTAATTATTAAATAAAATTTCAGTCTTAATATATTAAAGAAAACCCCATTCAAAATTAGCATGGCAACGGAGCCGGCGGTCCGTCCCGATCCCGACCCGATTTAGTAATTTCTAAACTCGATTTTAATCCGATTCGGGTTAAAATATTAATTTATCTGTCTCGTTCTGTCTCGATATATTATTTTTTAAATTTGATCCGATCTGAAAAATTAAAAAAAAAATCTTCGTCAACGATAAAAGTTAGATTTGATCAATCCTTTATCACAATCATAAATTATAGTTTTTAAGTTACTTTAAATCTATATAAAAAATAAAATATAATTTAAATTACTTACATGTTAAATTACATATTTAAAAAAAATTAAATCATCGACTAATAGAATCAAATATATTAAAATTTGAACATCTAATAATTTTTTATTATAAGAACAAACTTTAAAAGTATAAAAATTACTTAAACCCATAAAATGTTTATGTATAATGATATTTTTTATATAAATATAATAAAAAATATAAAAATATATCGGGGCAGGGCAGAGAATTTCAAACAAATACATGAACCTGACTTAATGATTTCTAAGCCCCGCCCCATCCCGATCTCTAAAATTTAAAGAGAAAAATCCGACTAGGTCGGTTTGGGATGCACCAGGTTGGGTCGAGGACAAATATTTTTGCCATCCCAACTCAAATCAATCTCATCCATCAACACAAAAATCCTATCATGGATCATTCTTGTTACGTCATTTATAAAATTAATCAATTAAATATATCTATTTAATTAATTTTTTACCTCATTTTTTATTAAATAAAATTTCTCTAATATTTATTATATTTAAATTTTAAATCAGTTTTTTACTAAAAAAATTCACTTGAAATAATAAAATAATAAATAAATAAATATATTTAATTAATTAATCTAATAAATAATATAATAAAAATGACTTACTATATAATTTCCCCATCGACTTTAGGTGTAGATCGGTAAAGATTTTAAACATTTTTAAGTCCTCATTTTCTATCACTTTCCATTGGGTTTTCAGGTCCGCTATCACAGCCACGTGGCTTATATATTTTCAAACATAAAATTTGAATATAATATCATTAAAAATAAAAGGTTTAAATAAAAAAATAGAATACATTTTAAACTTTTTTATGTATTTAAAATATTCCATAAACATAAATATATAATATTTTAATCATTATAATTTCAAGTGTTTAGTATTAATTATTTTAAAAATATTATTTTATTTTATTTCTAATTTCTTTTACTTTTTAAAATTTTAAATTTTTATAATTTATAAAATAATTACTAAATTCAAAGTCTCTGATTTTTAAAAATTTAAATTGTTATTTTAATTAATTTTGTTATCAATATAGTCACGTAGTCGTCCACTATATCTGTTGTCAAACCACAATAAATATTTATTCTATCAATTTATCATTAAAAAATGATCGAGATTATACAAAACATTGAATAAAGGTTAAAATTTTTGAAAAATTCATTTGAATATTTACAATAGACGTAGATCAAATAATAAACATGATCAACAAAAATAATAATCGTTGAATCTAAAAATTTATAAATTTATGACTTTTTAAAATTTTAGAATATTTAGAGAATTTTTTTAGAAAATATTTTTTAATTTAGTTTTTAAAAAATAAAAATTAAAACCTACAAAAAAATATAACATTATAACCGACTCACAATTTTTTACGATAATTAACCGAAAACACCTAAAATTATAAAAAGTTAAACTTCAAATACTTTTTTTCTAAGAAAATATTCAAATAAAAAATAAAAAAACAATTTAAAAACTTATTTTACATTTAAACCAAAAAAATAAAACGAACAAAATCAAATAATGAAATAAACACTCTACTAAAAGCTGTAGTAGTGATGGCTGTGTAGAAAAAAACCAGTCTGGAAGAGGAAAACAAAATGCTGTGTAGCCGTGAGATTTTCAAGTTTTTAGTGACGAAAGATGTGAGGAAGATACTGAAGCGGAAAGACAGCGACGCCGGCGAACGAGGTTTTCCCCCCTCATTTCTTGTTGCCTTTGATTTGCATTTCAATGTTAAGTGAATGCTTGAACTTTCCTTTGGAAGCGATTGTTTGTTTTATAGATCGTGTTATTAGAATTTGGTTCATATTTTAATGGCTGTTAGAAAAAAGATATTCCTCTTGCAAAAAGAATGGAGTGATTCGTTGTTAGGTTACACTATAGATTGTTTGGCTCAATAATTACGTGTTTTTTTGAATAATTTAGATGGGATCTTTTTCAAAGTTGTAGGAATTGTTCTTTATATCCTTAGAAGAAAGAAGATCGGAGCTAAATACCAGGGAATAGTCATTGCCTAGGAGGCTAAGGCATCAAACAATTACTAGATTGTTCGAGAATTTTCATCTAGAAAAAAAGGGGATAAATGAGAAAATCTTACAGAGTAGAGGAACTGGAAAATAATGGTTATTCCAGTATTATGTAACCAGCACATAGCAAACTACCCAACAGATGCACCTCAGGGCTGCTTCTGTATCCAAAACTAGTAAATTCATATATGTAGTAGACACACATTTCATAAATCTTTGTTTGCAAATGGCAGGTGGAAACTTATTTTCATTGTTTACCAATTGTTCAACTTTTGTTATTTTGCAATTTTGGAATTGAAAACTACTCAAGTAGCCTATATGCTAAAAGCAATATTGTAGAACCCTTTTTGGTTGCTATACTAATTTTAATTACATTGTAGCATTCGTTCAATTGTCAAGAGTTTCTTTATACACAAGAGTCCTCGTAAATCGAGGCACGTTTAGCAGTATTGACTTCTTAGGTCTACTTGAAATGCTTCTCAGCATGATGGGTTTATTCTAATAAACAGTTATTCTGAAACATTTTTCTTGGTTACGAATGCATCATCTTAAATGAACCTTTTTTGGTTCTGTTTAATTGTTGATAATTTCTAGTGAACTTTAGCCTTTACTACTTCAAATTACGTTTCTATTGATTTCTATTTACTTTGTCTGAAACTATTGGAATCATGTAGTAATCCATCTGTGCTACACTTTATCCCTTAACATCTACTAAATGTTTTTAACTATCCTTTGTACATGATAGGGCTGTCAATGTTCTGTACAGAGCATGAAACTCAATTTTGCTGATCATATATTTCATCTGTGGATTGAAATGTTTTTAACTATTAACATGTACATGAACTTACCGAAAAGTATTATTCTCTATGCTGTGTTTCTCATTTTTTTTGCCTCCTTTTGGTTCCTTTCCTTACAAATTCAGGGAAAGCCCTGGAGGACCTGCGAGCTTCACTCTTTAACAAACTATACCTTGTCGATAGTGCAAAGCGTCAACGAATTTGTGGACCTGTTGCTGCTCTTACATTCAACTTTATAGTAGCTGTTGGCATTATTTTCATAAACAAATGGGTTTGTATGCCAGATTTTCTCACATATAAAACAACTATTTGTCAAGATCTCGGTTTTAGATTTAACAGATATCCTATATGATTGATATGATCGTTTTGTGTTTTCAGGTACTTAAAAATGTAGGATTCCAGTTTCCAGTATTTCTGACATTTATTCACTATGCTGTCAGTTGGGTGTTGATGGCCATCTTGAATTCATTTTCCCTCCTCCCAGCATCTCCATCCACAAAATCAACCCCTTTGTCTTTGTTTACGCTTGGTATTGTTATGTCTTTATCTACTGGTCTTGCAAATGTCAGCTTGAAATACAACAGGTTAGATATTTTATTTCTCTTTAAACATAACTAACCAAATTCTCTTGGTGGGTGTTTTGAATTAATTGTTAATTGATTTATTTTTCCAGTGTAGGATTTTATCAGATGGCTAAGATTGCCGTCACGCCATCTATTGTCCTTGCAGAATTTATATGGTATAAGAAGAGAGTCACTTTCTCCAAGGTAACTTGTTCATTTCTCTTTTCTGTGAACTTGGAGAACGTGTGTCATATGAAGTTCACTGGCCTTAGTTATAATGATGGAAATAATAAAATGAGAAAGTCCTTAGTTTGTAGTTTATATAAATTTTATATCTTTCTGTAGATGAAGAAATAGCCTGCTTTAATTTTCCATCCAGACATTATTATTGACCATGTTGATAGGATAATGTTTCTCGTATATTGTGGGAGCTATGTACCCACCATCGAGTGGATTTTTTTTATCATTTCAAAACATTGCCAATACTTTGAAAACGAGTTCTTATCACCGACGGTATGGTAATTGTCACAATCTTATGTGTGTTAAACTTGTGGTTTGTTTCTGGTTATTTAGTTGTGTAAAACAAAGAGAAGGCTTCATCAGCCATTGTCAAAATGGATGTTTAGATTTGTAATACTTGTTTTCTCATCCTTTCTTGATTAAATTCAGTTTCCTCTTTCAGATGTTTTAAAAAATGTGCTTTGAAATTTGTTTTTACCTGCACAAAAGTTATTACTATATTAACTTTTGTACTTCAAAGTTAATCAATAGGGAGCTTATTCCGTTGTTTATTCATTTTATTAGATTAGGTATACAGTATAAGCTGTGAACTTTCCTTTTAAAACTATAGGTATGTAATTTAGTCAACAGTAGGACCATGCCATTAGTAATACATAAGGATTTGGAGTTTTTGCAATGTTTTGGTTTTAGGACTATCTAGATTGCTAGACTTTTTCTGTGACTTTGAGCAAGCTGATAAGAAAACCGAGAATAAAGTCTCATACTGCAGGAGGTATTGAAGGATTTCCTTTCAGTCAATAGAATTTAATGCTCGGAGTGAGGTGAACATCAGTAATGCAATGAATTTAGGATTGGAAAATGGCCTGGTCATGTTTAGGGATGCTTTTTGATGATTCTATTCTAATCATATATGTTTCTACCATTTGACTCTCATGAATGTTTTAGGGTTTCTGAGCTATCCAAAAGTCAAATATATGTATGTGCAACATCGCCTGAGATTTCATGTATATTATGATGTCCTTGATTTTATTACCAAACTCTGTAGCTTGTAATATTTGTCCCCTTATTTCTTGAAATTCTTCCTATGGAACCTGTCAGGTGATTGCACTGACGGTTGTATCTATCGGTGTTGCGATTGCTACAGTAACTGATCTACAGTTCAGCCTCTTTGGAGCCTGTGTAGCTATGGCATGGATTATCCCTAGCGCAATCAATAAAATCCTTTGGTCCAACTTGCAGCAACAAGAGAACTGGACGGCATTATCGTATGTTCCAAGCTCCTTTAAGCACACTTTTCTAAGTTAATCTTGTTGCTAAAACTTCACTATTCAGTGCTTGCTGAAGTTATAAATTTGTTGAACAGGTTAATGTGGAAGACAACACCAATCACTCTGCTTTTTCTGGTTTCTATGATTCCTTTCCTTGATCCCCCGGGTGTGCTCTCCTTCCATTGGAACTTCAATAACACATCGACAATCCTCTTATCAGCTTTTCTCGGCTTCTTGCTTCAGTGGTCGGGAGCTTTGGCACTTGGGTAATAATCTTCGCCTTTATCATAAATGCTGAAATGTTCTGTTTGTTTTAGTCGCTCTGCTCCGACCAAACAATTGCTTTTTGTATGTTTTTCCTGCATGGCCAATATGGTATACAGTTCTTGATTCTCATTCTATCAACTTCCAGGGCAACATCTGCCATTTCCCACGTCGTTCTCGGACAATTCAAAACTTGTGTTCTGCTTCTCGGAAGTTACTACCTTTTCGGTTCGAATCCAGGCCCAACCAGCATTTGCGGAGCATTTATAGCCATCGGAGGTATGTCCTTTTTCATGTACCTCAACTTAAATGCCAAGAAGCAACCTGCTTCTCTAAAAGTTTCCTCCTCTTTACCAAAGTCCAAGTTCAGTGAAGGTAACGGGGAGAATCGCCACGGATTCGGGTCGGATAGTGTTTAACCAAAACAATAACTACGTCGACACTATTTAACACGAGATGCTATAAATCTATTTAACCAAACCCTTAGCTTACAACTTTGTTACTATTGTTAATTTTTTTGAATCCGATGATTCGATGTTTGATCGAGCAATCAATTCGAGTGTAATTGCAGCTTTTTTATGGCAAGAAGCCTTAACAGCTTTTTGGTTAAAGATGTAACCGAGTTCTTAGAGAAGTTAGATCCGTAGAGCAATAACAAAGTTGTGTGTGTTATTTGCATGGTTTGATTCGGTCAAATTTTGGTTGACGTTCAATTCGAATTGATACGATTCGAGATCTTAATAAGTCAAATCGAATAATATATACTTTGACTCAATAATCAAATAAAATTTTATTACACTTACTGAGTATTAAATCTAATTAAATAATAAAAAAATTAACAAATACAAATCGAATATTATTTAATTCATAATTAACTCACTCGATAAATATTCTTAAATATATTTAATAAATATATTGATCACATCACTGATTTTTTGATGCAATGGATGCATGTTTAATACAACATAAAGTTAGATCAAAATCTTCTTTATTAAGGAGATAATTTAAGCAAATTAATATATTTAGGAGGTAACTGATAACAACATAAAGCAAAATATACCAAAAAAATAGTTTATCAAATAAATTGAGAAAATAAATATAATTGAAGGAAAAAGTATAATAAATTTACTTTTGATATTCTAAATTTATAAGTTTATGTTATAAATTTAAAAATTTAGTATGTAAAGTTTTAATTTAAGATTTAAAAGATATAATAAAATATTGAAGTTAAAATTTAAAAAACTTATGTAATATTTATTTTAAATTATAAAATTTTAAATTTTAAATGGAATTGTTTTTTAAAAATTCGTATATAAATGCTTAACCTTTCCAATTATAATCATTCATTAATTTTTAAAGTTTAATCTTTAAAATTTTAAACTATAATTTAAATTTAACTTTAGATTTTTAAATCTTAAATAAAATACAAGATCTTTGTAATACCCGAATTTCGTTCGAATTCGAACATATAAAATAAGGCCGCAAGTAAATATTAAAATAAAATTAAGAAAATATATAAATAAATAATCTTATATAAATTCAAAATAAAAAAATTATAAAAAATATAATAAATGATAGAATAAGGATGAGTGGGGGGTTTAGGTTGGTTACCATTGATGATAAGAGGCATTCGACAACCACCTCCAAGGGGGTCATTTTTCATAAAACAAGGGAAGGAAATCGAAAACGGGGGTTTCGATAAACTCCAATACTAACCCTCCATCTCCATGGCTTCCGGTTCCAAAGCTTCTTTTCTCATCGCTTTCTCTCTCCAAATTCTCGAGAAACAGATTGTATATGGCCAACACAAACTGAGAGGAGAAGACAGAAGCTTATCAAAGCATCAAGCTTTTCTTAGCCAATCAAAGCAAGGGCAAGCAGCATAAATTTTCAAAGGATTCCAAATGCCAAATCTTGTCATATTGGAAACTAAAGATGATGGAAAGATTGCAAACCAGTGAAAAGAAATATAAAACATTTTATTTGGGGATCATGTTTCACGGGTTCAGTAGAAAGAAAAACAGAGATCGAGAGGGAAAATAGGGAACCACTTTCGGCACGGAAATTGATGATCAATTTTGAACCAATTTTGGCATGAAAATTGAAGACCAATTTTTTCTTTGGCATGGACAATGGTTATTGGAGTGGAATTCGGTAGTGGGATGAACCATGATTTGTTTCTTTTCTTCTTTCTATCTAATTCATGGATCAAATGAGAGAAAAGGGGATGCAAAGAAGAAGATAGGAGGGTCGGTTCTGGGATTAGAAAAGTGAGTCAAGATTGTTTTTCAGTAAAGGAAATTTACATGAGAGGACCCGAAGTGAAAGCTTTGGTTAGGGGCCATATGACCGATGCAACAATTTTGGAAGCCGATGCTATGGAATTAATTTAGGTAAGCTTTGTTCAGTAACTTATTAATTAATTGGAATTTAAAGTTTCTTCGTTCTTTCGATCAATGCTTAATTAATTTATATGTTTTATTTAATTAATGTTTTATTTATTTAATTTATATGTTTGCTAGCGTTTTTAAGAATCATATAGAGTATTTTTGTTTAGGAGAACACTTAATTTTCACACTTAGATAATTAAATTAGAGCCTTTTAGGGTTAATCACTCTAATTATAATTAATTTAAATAGGAAGAAAATTTAGTAACGATGGCGTTCTAATCTTATACCATGGATACACTAAGTGGTCAGTATTATGAAATGGCATTATGTTAGCCAAGAGTGTACTTCGGTATCGTATTCGGCGCGTCATCGAAACGTAGAAAATGATAAATAATTTAAAGTTAGAATTTAATAAAATTAATTAGGTAAAGATTAGTAGCACCAATAGAATTATTAATTTTGTTTGGTGTCGAAATGGTAGTGTCCGTGCATTCGGATGTTATCATAATACACCTGGTGAAATTAATAATTTAATAGGATTTAAATATTTAAATTGATGGAGCCTTTTTAGGTTAGAACTTAAAATTGACAAGATAATAACCGGTCATGCATTTAAAACCTTTTGGGTCAAAATTTATATTTCTTTAAATACGAGTCAAGGTTTCTTATTATAGGACGTCTTATTCAAAGATCGTATTTAAAAGAAATGTATCTTTTTATACAAAAGGATATTCTTAATCGAGCGATATTTATTTTCCAATGACGAATTAAATTAATATTATTATTCAAAATACCGAAATGCCACGTGTAATTAAAAGGTACCGATTTTCAGGCGCTCGTAAGGGTCGTCCTTACGCGTAACCGACTCCCGAACCTAAATGTTTTCAAAATGAATCTCTGGTCTATTTTATGGTGTCTGGCCTACCAAAGTGGCCGGTGGCGACTCCAAATTAATTTTAAAATTCAAATGTTTTCAATAAAATTTGTTTTTTTCAGAATTAAAAGCAATTAAATCGATTTTTATTAAATCAACTCGCCAGACTATTTTTCATTCTCTTTTCGGTTTTAAAATGGTCGCGACAGCTTGGCGACTCCGCTAGGGACAAATTTTTGAGAGTCAGGCCTAATAATTAATTACACGTGATATTTCAGTATTTTGAATATAGATATTAATTTAATTCATTATTGTCAAATAAATATCGTGCGGATAGGAGTAGTATTTTCATTTTGTGTGATATATCTGTCATTCATGCATCAGCTCTGAATCCGAGCTTTTACCCTTGAGTGGGAGTTAGATATTGTCCGACGTGATGCTATCCAGCTCCGAGTTTCGGATTTTTGTCTGCTTCCGGTATACTAACCTTACGCGTCGTGAGGTCTTCACCTCCGTTGTAAGGGACCTATACTACCGAATCGATGTCTTATCGTCGCAGTAGACGGTAACGACAGTTCGGAAACCCAGAGTCTAGATCCAAACCCACATGTGTAGAGTAGAAACCTACCCCTAATAGAGCCAGACATGAACCATAAGATAAGGCGGTATGCTGTCGAAATGCCGCCAAATTAGGATTTCTGTGTTAAACTGCTCTCTGGTTATTTTTACGCAAGATAATATGCTCTCTGGTTAATTTTTATGCAACATAAATTGTTCTCTGGTTATTTTTCGTGATTTAATTTATTTTCACTTAGATTATTAATTCACCATACTAATATTTTTTTGGTGGTGTGTGAGTGAGTTCATATAGCATGCATTAGAGGTATCGATTTATGAGCTAGTTGTATAGACAATGGTCATAAACTAAAGGGTTTGATAGACAAGTGAAAGACAATTTACTGAGGTGGACCATATTCAAGAAGACTCAGTACAAAATCAGAGTTAACGTTCGAGGAGACCAAGTCATACAAGATTGTTTTAGAAGATTTTAAGCACGGTGCATGTTTGTTAAAATCAAGGGTAAGTTGGGAATTTTTGGATGCTGACCTGAAGAGTCATTCGATAAGGTATTTCAGTTACCGTAAGGAGAATGATTACAACACCTACAACTACGAGGTTTTGCTACACCGTTCCAGTAGGTAAAAAAGAATTAGATTCATATTGAGTTTAGCATTTGTTCAAGCTTCAAGTTGGGTACCGGGGCAAGTGTAAACATAAGCGAGACGCGGTAGCTAAAAGCCAAAGATAGGTAGAAAGTGGATATTTGACGGATAAATTAGGGGTATCCCAAGGTTAGTGTTGACGAATAAAGACTCAGAGATAAGAAAAAGAATTGTGAGCCGAAGATCGATGCTCAATTTTCATGGATGACAAGAATTATCGAAGGAGACATTAGAAAGCACAACACATGGAAAATCAGTTTGCAAGTTTTGAACCAACGTTTAAAGTGAAGAACAATTTGTTAAAAGTTAGACCGAGTCAGTCAACAAGGTTATGCAGATGAAGTTAGTGATCAACTTCAGAACCAAGTACATGAAATGTCAGATATATATGGATTTTTGGTTGATAAAGTTAAAGACTTGTCAGATTTTCATCGACATACCAGGACAGATGCCGGACCAGACTAAACGAGGTGATCAACCAAGAAGCTCAGGCCAGCTGTTTCCTATCAACAAATTGACTTCTCCTTGTATTCGATCTTTTGGTTATATGAGTGTTGTCTAATGACTAGCTCTTGAAATTGATATCTCTTGCATTCATGCATTGTAGAGTAGATTTATATTTAAACATGTTTTTGTTCATAAAATCATTTCATTATTCTGACAGGTTAACATCTTCATACTATTGCATTTATGTATATGTTTATTTCATATTTCATATCATAATATTATTATTTATCAGCATTGCATTTTAAGAGGCACAAATATGTTAAATTTTTTAGGATCACTTGGGTTTACATGAAAAAGATCAATTGATTTTAGAATCAGACACCAGTTTTCACATTGCTTGGAGTCAAAGAGATCGAGGGAAAAAGTCATCCAGATGACATGCATATAGGAAAGATTGGTATGGAAATTTATCTCACACAAGGGTTCAATTTGAAAGGTTTTTGCAAGAAAAAGAAAAAAGAAAAAAAGAAAAATGCAAAAAGAAGTCGAAAAAAGAAATGACGGTTGAGTTTAATAGCTGGTGCATTTGTTGAAAATCCAGAAGACCAGAGTTTGAGATATGAAGACAGCAATAAAGTGTTCGATCATGATGCTGACAAATTGAGAAGACTTCAGGCATGTGTTCACCCTAAATGATGTAAGTGGGGCAAATTTTGAGTCATAGAATTATTAACGTCATTCTGGAGATGATAAAGTGTTCGATTTTCAGGCGCTCGTAAGGGTCGTCCTTACGTGTAACCGACTCCCGAACCTAAATGTTTTCAAAATGAATCTCTGGTCTATTTTATGGTGTCTGGCCTACCAAAGTGGCCGGTGGCGACTCCAAATTAATTTTAAAATTCAAATGTTTTCAATAAAATTTGGTTTTTTCAGAATTAAAAGCAATTAAATCGATTTTTATTAAATCAACTCGTCAGGCTATTTTTCATTCTCTTTTCGGTTTTAAAATGGTCGCGACAATCCTAAAATAAACAAATTTTATATAATTTTATGTATAAAAATATATATTTTTATATGAAATATTTTCGTTCACCCATGTCACCAACGTGTTATAATCTTATTTATATAATGATAAATATTAATCTACCAAACATTATAATATTATCTATTAAAAAAATAATTTGATATATAAATTTATTTATTTATTTAATATTAAAAGTCAAAAGTTTAAAATTTAAAATTTAAGATATTAAAATTCAATTTTTAAAATTTAGATTTTATAACTTAATTAAAAAATTATATAAATTTTTATACAATTTTTATTTCAAAATATAATTCTCAATTAAATATTCTCGTTCGAACAATCTAATGCATAAGAATTCTCAGTCGCTGCATGCGCACTTGTACAGTGAGTATTTTTAACATTTGTTTGACCAATAATCTCCTAGGAATAAAATATGATTTTTTTTTATTTTTTTCCGATTTTTAACGTCTCATCTTGATTAATTCGGATCGATCTGCATCGTATATTTAGTTTTGATGGATAAATTTTTTAATAAAAACTTTTGTGTACATAATATTTCGAATCTAAAATTTACTTAAACGAATTTAAATTGTTTATCACTTAAATTAATCTCGGTCGATAATGAAATACGAATCCTTAGGTGGGAAGGAAACTCACATTTTGTCCAATTCAATGTAAAAAAAACACTTTTAGTTCCAATTTTAAATAAGCATTTGATAACTGATAAATTTTATTTTAATGAATCATGATTCATGGTCACAATCCATATTGGATCCAATAAAGATTTTTTGAAAAAAAAAAATAAACTAGGTATGTTATGTTAATACACAAAATAATAAATAATAATTAATTTGTCTAATAAAATAAAATATTAATTTTTTTAGTATGATTAGATATTTATATTTTGAAGTTATAAATAAAATAAATTAAATTAAGAGAATTACTCTTATTAAGTCTCTGTAATAACCGATATGAATTAGTTAATTAATTAATTAAATATGAATAATTATAAAAAATTAGATAAAAGTATTATAATTATAATAAATTATTAATGCCAATACAATCAATATTTTTCATATACATAGAAAATTATGTAATAGATTATATAACTTTGTTTATTTAAATACCGTACGTTACGTAGGTTTAAAATTTATGATTTAAATATTATAATTTATAATTGAGATAAATAAATTATATAATTTTAAATATATGTAATTTATGTATAAAAGAATTATATATATGTATATTAAATATATATTGGATAATTATTTAATACATTACCGGTAAAAATTTTAAGGTTTACAGACTCGATGTATTGAATAACAGTGACGAATGTATATGAGGTGGGGAAGGGTAATCGTCCTAGAAGATTTTTTTATTATTCTTTATCCTCTTATTTAATTTTTTTAGAATTTGGTTTATTTATGAATTTGCCCTTATCACTTTCAATCATTTACATTTTGTCTCCAACCCC
Organism: Abelmoschus esculentus; assembly: GCA_035048815.1. NCBI lineage: Eukaryota > Viridiplantae > Streptophyta > Magnoliopsida > Malvales > Malvaceae > Abelmoschus > Abelmoschus esculentus. The sequence continues at coordinate 13,896,399 of JAUCBN010000035.1, read as the reverse complement.
AAATCTTAACACCGTCCTTACTGGATAAGATTTAGGGATTTAAATTTAGTAGTAGTTTAGAATTTAGTAATATGAACATAATTTTTGGGTTATGATTCAGATTTAAAGTTTATAGGTTAAAACCTAAACTTTTAATGTGTTATTATAAACCCTAAATTATAATCTCTAAACCTTAAACTTTATCCTCAACTTCTAAAATTTAATTTAAACTCGTACCCATAAAACTTTAAAACTACATTCTAAATTAAATCCTTAAACCCTAAACTTAACTGGCTTACCTCGGACATAAATCCTATATATAATGAATAAAACTACTTTTTACTTGCTCTTTATTAATGCACAACTTTATACAATATCAAGTGCTTGGATCCACTCACATAAGAAAATTACAAGTACCGATGGCAAATAGATAGGGGAAATTTTTAATTACTTTAATATATATATATTATTATATAATAAAAGCATAATACTCAACATGGTTGAACCATTTGTATAGAATATTTTAGAAAATGTTTTAGTGCCTAAATTTACAGTCAAGATAAATTATAACTTTAATAATAAATATATTGTGTTCTTAATAAAAATTATAAATAAAGCATTTAATTAAAATATCATTATAAATAAGATAGTTTATTAATTTTATCTTAAATTAAATTAATTCAATAAATTAAATCTTTTATATTTTAAAAACATTAATATAGGTTTATTTGATACTATTAAAACATGTGAGCTCATTATATCAAATAATACTCTATTAATCCCAAAAACTTTATATTGTATTGGTATTTATGTAGTTATATATATATATATATGATATAAAATAATTAAAATGATAATTTTATTCTTAAAATATTAGATATTATTTTTGTTGGGAAACTAAAAAATTAAAAAATAATTGTGACAAAATAAAAATATGATAGAACCTAAATTATTTTTTAAAATTATACTTTCTAGGGCGATTTTGAAGATGGCACTAGTTAAAAAATTATTAGGTGAATATTGTTTATCATGTTATTTGTGACCTCAAGCAATTAAAATTATTTATCTTAATTTTTTAAGGTGAATCATCACCTCTTTCCAGCATGTAATTAGTGGGTGAGTAGTTATTTAAGATGAACGATTCTGATTGATGAATGATTCTGATTATTTGGATCATGAATGATGTGATAGAACAAGATTTACCTAATAATCTTTTCACTAATTGATTTTTGACTTTAATTAGTAACTGAGTAATTTAAATAAAAAATCATAAATAACACTAGAAAACATCGACTTTAATGTAAAATATTATTTAAAATCGATTTTTTCTTTAATTTTAATATTTTTAATTTAAATGATTTACTATTTAAAGACGATACCAAAAGATATTAATTTTACTTTTATCATATAAAGTGTCAAAATTTATCAATTATGACCTATAAAAGTTGTTAAATATTTTGTTGAAATAATTTTAAAATAAAAAGATAAATTTAATAAGATAAAAAATAATTATATAACGATATTTTATCGTAAAACAACAATGAAATAATGTTATATTGTTACTAATACAATATTTATGAGAGAATAACTAATAGTTTATGAGAAAAATAAAGGCATAAAGATAATTTTTACCCTTAACGTTTATAATTTTTATCATTTTGGTCCTTATTGTTTTGGGATAAATTTAGCCCTTGACCTATTGTCTTTTTAACAAATAACTCATTTTTTAACTACCATGATAACTGAACCGTTAAAAATTTAATAATGATGACATTCATATATATGTAATAATATATTTTAAATAACATAGAATCTAATCTATTAAATATATGGCATATATATAGAATCTAATTTTATTTTAGTATAAAATATAAAATAATTAAAATTTAAATAAAATATTAAAAATAATTAAATCCAAACAAAAATTTACTAAATATTCTCAATCCTATCTAAACTAAAATATCTGTATTAAAAATCTAAAACTCCAATTTAGATTAAAACTAAAATACCTAAATTCTAAACTAAAATAATAAAAATCCAATCAATTATTAACAAAATCATTTATCTTTGATACACCGGTAATAAACTATACAAAACCCTTTCTTTTTAGATTATGTTCACATCTTTTTAGATAAAATTTTGATTTTATTATAGTTAAGATTGAGAATGTTTAGTAGCCTTTTGTTTTTGATTTAATTAATTTTTAATGAATAAAAAATAATTTTTAATATTTATTTGAATTTTAATTATTTTATACTTTTAGATTAGAATAAAATTATATTTCGCGTGTATGTATTTGATATACTAGATATTAAGTCATTTAAAATATATTATTACATATATATGACGTGTCATCATTATTAAATTTTTAACGGTTCAGTTATCATGGTAGTTAAAAAAATGAGTTATTTGTCAAAAAGATATAGGTTAAGGACTAAATTTATTCTAAAAAAAATAAAGACCAAAACAATAAAAATTATAAACGTTAAAGGTTAAAATTATCCTTATGCCTTAAGTAAATTATATAATTTTTAAAAACCAAAAGTTTTACTATATCAGACGTTACTTACTCATCTAATATTTATCCATTTAATTTTACGTAATAGGAAGCTTTGGATTTTTTTGGGTCAATTAGATTTTTATTTAAATAAATAAGATGTTTAAAGTTTATTTTGGAATATAGGCCAAAAGCTACCGTGAATATAGGAGAACGTCACCTCCAGATGACGACTTGGGAGAAGACGCCACCTACAGATGGCGTTTTCTTTTCTTTTAATATTTTTTTATTAATTTTAAAGGGAGAATGTCACCTGCACATGGCGTTCTCCCATTTATACTATTTATTTTAGTTTACATCCTCAAATATCAACCGAATATCTTTATTTTTTTAGTTAAAAAAAATGTATTATCTATTCAATTTTGGGTAATATCTAATTACATTTAAATAACCTATTTATAATAATATTTTAATTAAATAATTCATTAATTATTATTCCCTAAAAGAAAATTTATTTATTACCAAACTCATAATAACTAAATATGCCAACCAGACAAGCACTGCTAAGTGCTAACAACCCTCTTCTCTATAAGTTACCCTTCCGTCTTGGTTTTCATTCCTTTGTTTCTATTTATTTTCCAAGAAAAAAATCAATCTTTTGAATCGAAATCTCAGCTTTTGTCAGATCAAAAGAGAGAAAAAAAAAATCCTCAGAAATCCCATGAAGCAAAGAAAATTGATAAAATTTAACCCAGAAAAAGAAAAAAAAACGTGGTTGGCTTTGCCGTGCGGTAAACAAGAGATAGAGTTGGGTCGGGTGCAAGCGCCTGGGTTTTGCCCGCACTGCGGCGGAAAAGTGGAGGCCATCGACGTCGAGATCAAATGGATGTTATTCTTCTTGGCTGTTTGCTCCAACATCAAGAGGAAATATCAGTGCACCTTGTGTGGCAAGCGTTTGGTGCTGTATTACTAGCTCCTCCTCCTCCTCCTCTTCTTCCTCCTTTTACTTTTCTTTCTGTAATGTTGTATTATAGTTTAGTTCGATCATCCTATGAGATGAATTGATGGGTTAAGTTTGATATATATTTGTTTTTAGATTTTTTATTTAAATAAATAAGAGGTTTGAAGTTTATTTTAGAATCGGTATAAAGATGATTTTAGCTCTTAACGTTAATAATTTTTATCATTTTGATCTTTCATTTTCTTGGATAATTTTAACCCTTAACCTATGTCTTTTTGACAAATAACTTATTTTTTAACTAACACAATGATTAGACCGTTAAAAATTTAACGATATTGGTATGTCATATATATAATAATATATTTTAAATAACATATCATCTAACCTCATTTTACATATATATAACATATCATTATTGTTAAATTTTTTATGGTAACGATAAATATATACATATAAAATAATTTTATTATAACATAAAATATAAAATAATTAAAATTTATATAAATAATTTTACATATATATAAAATAATTTTATAATAAATGACAATCACTAACTTATATAATTATTATTCGAAAAATGAATGAAATTGAGAAGAAAAAAAGATGGGGTTCTTAGAGAGATCTCATGTTATTTTTCTTCCAAATAAATTATAAGATTATAAATAATTATGACAAATAATAGATTATTTTGTTTAAACAATAGAGTTATATTTTAATATATAAAAAAATAAAAATATAATATTTTATAAAATTTAAAAATTAAGTTTTAAAGTCTACCACTGAAACATTAAATTTTAAATTTTAAATTTTTATCCTTAAATCTTAAATTTTAAAATCTAAAATTATAAAATAATCTAAATTTTATACATATTTATACATTAGAATATTTCCTTAATCTAAATTTTATACATATTTATACACTAGAATATTTCCTTAAATATACTAACTGTTTTCTCGAATCTAATAAATTTAAGACATAAAGATAGTTTTTACCCTTAACGTTTATAATTTTTGTCATTTTGGCCCTTATTCTTTTTTTGGGATAAATTTAACCCTTAACCTATATCTTTTTAATAAATAACTCATTTTTTAACTACCATGATAACTGAACCGTTAAAAATTTAATAATGATAACTTGTCATATATATGTGATACTAATATATTTTAAATGACATAGAATCTAACATATTAAACATATACATATATATAATATAATTTTATTCTAGTATAAAATATAAAATAATTAAAATTTAAATAAAATATTAAAAATTAATTAAATCCAAAACAAAAATTTAATAAATATTCTCAACCCTAATTAAACTAAAATATCTTTATAAAAACCCTAAAAATTCGATTTGGATTAAAACTAAAATACCTAAATTCTAAACTAAAATAATAATAATCCAATTGATTATTATCAAAATCATTTATAGTTGATTCACCGGTAACAAACTCTACAAAATTCTTTCTTTTCAGATTATGTTCATACTTTTTTAGATAAAATTTTGATTTTACTATAGTTAAGGTTGAAAATATTTAATAATCTTTTATTTTAGATTTAATTAATTTTTAATGAATAAAAAATAATTTTTAATATTTTATTTAAATTTAAATTGTTTTATATTTTTAGATTAAAATAAAATTATATTCTATATATATGTATATGTTTAATAGATTAGATTTTATGTCATTTAAAATATATTATTACATATATATGACAAGTTATCATTATTAAATTTTTAACGGTTCGGTTATCATGGTAATTAAAAAATGAGTTATTTGTTAAAAAGACATAAGTTAAGGGATAAATTTATCCCAAAAAATAAGAATCAAAATAACAAAAATTATAAACGTTAAGGGTGAAAATTATCTTTACGTCTAAATTTAATATTTTTTAGTTTCATTAAAATCAAAGAAACATGATGAGATATTTGAGGTAAATTGTTTGTAAGATCGAGACATTTGGGGCGTACGACATGAAGTGATATATATATAATTTAAGTTTATTTAATATTTAATTTAGTGAATGAAATATATTATTAAAAAATAAATAAATTACGATATTGAAAATAATGCATAAATTTTTTAACAAAATAAATTTAAAATATTTTCATAATAAATTATTATAATCTAGATTAATTAATTAATTAATTTATTATCAATGATTTTTACAAAAATTATTTACACAAGATAATTGTACATGATAAAATTTATTACAAAGAGTGAATTGAAAAACATATGGTCTTTATTAATTTACTTGTATAATAAATTTTTCTGTCCTTTTTGTCAAATTTTGCTAATAATCCCTATACTATATTTTATTTGTAAATCTTGTCTTTATATTTTAGTTCAGTCGTTTTTTGTCCGTCTAAAATTTTAAATTTTGATTTTAATCTAAACAATAATCGTAAAAACAAAATATATTACATGTTTATATTTAGTTCGTATTTTTTCATTTGATTATTTATATCCTCTTAATTTAATGGTTTAATATCTGAATGGGTATTTAAATTATATTTATAAATTATTTTTAGTGTTTAAAATATTTTTAGATTTAAACGATGCTTAAAGTTTTAATTTTGATTATTTTAGATGTCTAACTGTTAATGAAAACCTTTATCCAATTAAAATATGATAAATAACATATTTTAATTTTTAAATAATGATTAATTTTTTAAATTAATAATTTTAATTCTTTATAAAACAATCTCAAATCCCTAACTCAAAATCTCTATTACTATCGTTGTCACCATTTATTGCCTTAGCGAAGACCACCACGATAGCATCCGAACTACTACGGTCATTTCCTCAAACCGCCCATCGTTGATAATAGACGGTAGTTGTGCTGACGTCTTTTTTCATGACTTTAGATTCTTTCAACGTTAGGAAGTCGATCGATACAACTACAATCGGTTATCAGCGATGGGTGATTGAGAAAAACGGTCAGGGTGATCTGACAATGGCAGTAATGGTCTCTAGTAATGCAATAAATTATGACAATGATGATAATTTGAGAAATTTTGATTTTAAGATTATTTTGTAAAGATTTAAAACCAATAATTTTAAAAATAAATTAACTTAAACAAAACATAAAAAAATATTTTTAAATAAAAAATAATTACAATTAACTGTTAGCTAGGCACTTAAATGATCAAAATTAAAATTTTAAACACTTATTTAGAATTAAAATAATTTAGATAAAAAAATATCGATAGATATAATTAAAACATTTATTTAAATATTAAACCTAATAAAAGTTTTAAAATAAAATATAAAAAACTAAACAAATTAAATCAACCCCATAGTTTGGTTCATATAACAAAATATTTTTTAATAGACCACCCAGAGTATTTGCCCGATTGATGTAAGTCGGTGTAACAGCTTTTGTTTGAGAAGGCAGACGTGCAATTATGTAGCAACCTTTGCAGTTGATTACAAAAGTCACGTTGGACTATCCTCGTCCCTCCAACCGCATTTAAGATGACTAACCAGAGTGTCGTTTGGACAGCTACCAAAACCAAAAATCTGTTTCAACTACACTTGTTTCGGAAGGGTCGAGTCAGGATTTTTTATAGTAGAGTCAGAGTAAAATATAAGATACAGAAGATGTTTATATTATTATAATAATTATTAATTGATTCTATATTTTAATAAATTAAGTGAGATTAATTTTAATATTTTTTATAAAACTATATATTTTGATAAATCAAGTGAGATTAATTAACCCAAAATATTAATATAGATCAGCTCATGTTGATTCGAGACTTAATCCAATTCAAAACAGGAATAGCTAGGGGTGTTAGTAGGGTATCTGAATTTCGAGTCCTAAAAAAATCGAGTACTTGATTTATCTGGATTTCTTTTTCATCACTTCATATTTTGAACCCATTTAATTTATCTATTTATTTATTTTTAATATTTATAAAATTCGAGTACTCAAATAATCAGATACATAATATCCGCATTTTTAAACCATGTAACTTGACGTATAAAATATATAAGTTAAGTGAAAGATGAATTTTATATATTTTATAAATCAGTTTAGAACACTGGAAATTGTTTGTTCATTTTTTGATGTTTTTTTAGGGGAGAACAAAACTCGAAAAAACTGAATAATTTAATTCAACTCGAGATAAAAATATTTATAGTGTGGGCAAGGACGAAATTAGGATTTAATATTGGGAGGAGTAAGTGTCTATTAACTCTTTAAAATTAAAAATTGAAAATGACAAAAATTTTATTTAATTAACATTTAAACTAAAAGACTAAAAATGCAATTATACCAAAATATTTAAGAAGACCAATAATCCCTCCCACCCCCTACAAAGTTCCAACCCCATACACAACTCCATCCCTAGACGTGGGTGAAAGAAAGTTGCATATAACTTTGGTTTAATGGTGACTATAGTTTATTGTGTAATGTTATATATGAAATTTAGATGTTGATGATGCAACATCATTTAGTTTATGTATTTGTCACGCTTGAAAAAAATTAAGAAATATCGATCCGACATTGAAAAGGAAAAGAGAGATCTTGAGATATATAAACAGTAGCGTTGCATATTTTATTAAACATTTTTTTAGGAAGAGAGTAATAGTCCCGTGACAAGTAGTATCAGAGAGAGACCCTTTGACTATCCGATTTCACGTCAAACGCTCATAAGAGGGATAGGTTATGGATGTAAAAACAGTTATTCGGATGGGTTTCAGGTCGGGTACTGTTAGGTCGGGTAAAATCGGATACAGGTCAGTTTCAGGTCGAATCCATTTCAGGTCGAGTTCAAACAGTTCAGGTCCAAATCGTATAATTAACAGTTTTATTTCAGGTCGGGTAGATTTCAGGTCAGGTTCATTTCAGGTCGGTTTTGTTTCAGGTCGAATTAATTTTGATTTTATATTCATAATAATTTAAATTATTAATTTTGATTTTGTATAAATACGTAAAAAACGAATAAATATTAAACTATAAAGTTAAAGATTAAATTTTGAAAATTTAAAAAATCAGCATTAACTTGTAAGGACTCAATTACAAAAATTAGAAACATTAAAGTAAATTAGAAAAATCAGCAATAATCAATTCAAATAAATTAACTTGTAAGTTATAAGGAATAAATTATAAAAATTATAAATTAATAATAATTAAAAGTATTAAAAATCTAACTTTAATACGTTATAAAATAATTATACTATAGTTTAATGTATTTTAAAAATGAAAAAAATAGACGATATATAGAACTTATACTATAAACAGAATAATAGTTATATAAAATTAATACTATATAAGGAATTTATACTATATATAGAAAATATACTATATATGAAGTAATACTATAAATGTACTAACACTATTTTTGAAAATATAATAATATTATATATGGATTAATAATATGTATGAAATAATACTATTTTGGAAGTAAAATAATACTAGAATAAGGAATAATACTATTTATGACATAATATCGTTTATGAAATAATACTATATTTGCAAATTAATTAATACTATAAATAAATTAATACTATAAATGAAAAATAAAATTATAATATATATTAAAACATGATATACATAAGACTATATACTATATATATAATAGACTAATAATTTAATAACTAATATAAGTATTTATATAATATATATTGATAATTAGAAGTTTAGTAATTATATATGTATAATGTATGTATAATATATTTATAATGTATATAATTATTAATTATACATAGTACATAACTACATAACATAAATATATTCTAACATTCATATATATATATGTATCAATATATGTTATATATATACATAATGAATTAGTGATAGTAGTAGTAGTATACATAATACATTAATATATTAATATATATTCAATATATCATATATGTATGTTAATGTTATATGTATATGTATATATAATAATTAGTAAATGTATTATGTATATTATATACTATGCATATATAACATATGTATATGTATAATTGTATATAGTAATTAGTATATAATACATGTATATATTAATATATATATGTAATTATGTATCATGTATATTATAATCTATATGTATATGTATTATTTATATGCATGTTATATGTATATATAATATATTATACATATATCATACAAATATTATATATACATATCTAACATATTAATTATTATACATATTTAATAGGTATATATATCATATATAAATACTATATTATATATATACTATAAAATATATAAATACTACATAATATATATATAGTATATAAATACTATATAATATATACATACTATATTATATATATATAATAACAAAACCCATTTTTCCGCCCCCACCCCACCCCATGGCTAAAATTCAAATTCTAACAAAAATCAATTTTTTCCTTCCCAGCTAAAATCAAAAGTTTCTCTCCCCCTAAAATCAAAAATTTCCCTCCCTTTCACCCGGTCAATAAAAATATATGTATATTTATTATGATATATTAATATATGTATACTTATATATATTAAACGTATATATTAATATATATACATATTAGATTTATATATTATGCATATAATATACATTAATATATACTATGTATATAATATAATTTAAAATATATGGTATACTTATATATATATTATGTATTAATATGTTATATGTAATATATAATATACTTTAATATATAATATATATTATATATACTTAAATGTATACTAATGTATGTATTTAATTTGTTTATGAGTTAATGTATGTATTTAATTTAAAAATATAATTTTAATGAAATATTATTTACAATGTATACTAATATATTATATATACTTAAATGTATACTAATATATATTATATATACTTAACTGTATATTAATAATGTATGTATAATATATTTACAATGTATACAATTATTAATTATACATAGTATATAACTACATAACATAAGTATATTCTAACATTCATATATATATATGTATCAATGTATGTTACATGTATACATAGTAAATTAGTGGTAGTAGTAATATTATACATAGTATATAACTACATAACATAAGTATATTCTAACATTCATATATATGTAACAATGTATGTTACATGTATACATAGTAAATTAGTGATAGTAGTAGTATTATACATAGTACATTAATATATTATTTATATATATCAATATATCATATATGTATGTTAATGTTATATGTATATGTATATATAATAATTAGTGTAGCGACCCTTTCGCTAATTAAAAATTTTAATAAAGAAGAAGTGTAATTAAAAATGGTAGGTGTAATGTAAAAGGGAGGTCACTAGTGGAAAACTTCTAAAATTGGAAGAATGAAAATCTAGGTGTTATAAAAGATGAATTTAGGGATTTTGAAATATAAACCCTAAATTGGAAACCTAGGGTTTCAAAAAATTCGAATTTGGGGAAAATTGAAAATAGGTTTTGAAATAAAAGGAAATTAGGGAATGGATTTGAAAAATGGTTTAAAAATGTTGGATTTAAAATTAGGGATTAAAAAAATTGGGATTAGGTTTTAGAATTTGGAAACTGGGAGAAAATAATTTTAAAAATGGGTTGGAGTCGTCACCGGCACTTTGGTAGGCCGGACACCGTAAAAACCAGAGATTCGAAAAAGACGGGTTCGGGAGTCGGTTACGGTTTAAAAACGGGTTTAGGGTTTAAAAATCGCCCAAAATTGGCACCTTTAAAATAGCCGCTTAATTAATTTTAGAAATTTGTTTTAAAGTGACATTTAAATTAAAGTTTATTTAATGTTCGAATTAAGTTTTATTTTTACTGTGTTTTTATTCGAAGGTAACACACACACCGCGATCACTACGTTGGAATACGGACTCGTTACGACCGAACAAAGACGTATTTCTTAGGTTCATTAATTAAATGTGGGATGGATTGAGCAAAAATAAATATAAGTAAAATATACAAGCATGACAAATACAAAATATTTACAACATGCCATACAACATCAAAATAAATATGAGCAAAATATATAAATAATAAACTAAAAATACACAAAAATAAATATGCAAGACATAAATAAATGTAAATCAAACATTTACAAAATTAAATATACCAATAAATAATAAAGACAATGTGTAAAATACATAACAAATAAAATACATGACAATTATATGCATGAGTGGTGAAAATATATATGCCATATAGGATAAAATGCAATAAAACATATATACACAATAAATGAACAAACAAATAATAAATATGAACAAAATAAGTAAGAGTATAATGTACAACATGAATGAAGATAAATATACACGAATTAAACAAGACATGGAAAAAAGTATAATAAAATAAATACAAAACGAGCAAAATAAATAATGCATAATAAATAAAATAAAATAAAACAAAGATTAAAAGAAATAAAAAAGGATAGAAAAAGCTATTGTAAATAATCAAAATAAAACAAAATTAAAATTTGAAGTTCAATCTGAAACAAAATGAAAATTTGTTATCTGTCAGTGACCAAATCGAAGGGATTGAAAAACATTCAGGCCCTTACCACGCTATTTTGAAACAAGGAAGGACCTAAAAGTAATCCTCCAGACACGGGGGACCGGAAATAAAATAAACCATTTTAAGGTTGATGGTTATGATCAGTTGAGTGACGAAATTATAAGGCGAAGATAAATTACGGGGACTTGGAAAAGAAAAACGAAGGTTTTAATGATGATAAATAAACCATTTTTATAAACCCCAAGTATAAAAGACAAAATAAAATCAAAATCTCCCCTTTTTATATTTTCATCCGAAAATCCAAACAAAAAAACAAACTTTCCTCTGAAATTCTTTAAACCAAACCCAGAAACAAGGAGATGTTCTTCATCATTTGAAGAACATCGCCGTGTAACCCAGAATCCGGCGAGCCCTCCGTCGTTGAAATCAGATTTCGGCCACCAGAGACCTTGAAACGTTTGAAAACCCTTTCTTTTCGAAACCAAAAGTTTGTTTAACCCCTTTAGATTTGATAACCGAGACCAAAAAAACACTTCATTTCTTTGTTCTTAAACCAAAAACAAGATAAAAAGAAAAAACCCCTTTATTTCAAATTTGAACGAAAGTGAAAGAAAAAAGGGTTCTCTTCCTTGGCTCGGCTCACCAACGACACCCGAAAGTGCAAGGATTATCGTCGGCGGTAAAGAGAACCGTCACAAAGACGAACAATAAAGGTAATAAAACGAAACCCTAGATCTATCTATGTTTTCGAATGCAAATGAAGAAATCGAAAGGTTTTTTTTCTATTGATTCCAAGAGGGAGGACCGAATCCTTACAAACGTTGTTGTTGGCTTTCTTTATAGCCAAAATTACATGGCAAAAATCGAAAACAAAAAACCCTAAATGTTGCTATTGGTTGTTATGGGTTTTTTTGTGTGTATATGCCTCTGAATATTTGTTGATATTCGTCCGATTTTTTTCTAGAGTTGTACGCATCTGATGAAAATTCTCTTTATTTGGTTGTAATGGTTGTAATCCCCTGATATTTCGTACGATTTGTCACTTTTTTATTCTGAAATTGCTTCCCAAAACATTGTGAATTTGTGCGATTCTAATGCTCATTTTGTTTTCTTGTGTGACGTGGCTTCCGGACCGAGAAGGAGAACATTGAACGTCGCCGACGATCGGGATCGAAGGAGGCTCCTAAGCATTCGAATGATCGTCCGGTCATGCGAAGGGGCGCGCGTGCTTCACACGCATGCATAGAGATCCGAAACGTTGCGCGTGGGCGCGTGAGCTTCTCTTGGAAGCTTCCTAATCGTCAATCTGGACCGTTAGATCGTGGCCAGATCTAACGACCATTAGTTGGTTGCGCATGAATAAAGGGAAGGGTTAGATCAGATTAGGGTTTTTAAGGTTATCCGATTTGGGCTGGATGTTTAATGTTTTGGGCTTGTAATTAATATTAATGGACTTAAATTTTGAACATGTAATATTATTATTGAACTGAAATAATTAATAAAATATGGGCTTTTATTTTATATGCTTTATTTATTTAATAAATATATAATAATAATAATAATAATATGAAATGAGATATAATAATAATAATAATAAATAATAACAAAATTTAGTAATAAAATTAATAAAACAAAAGCCGAATTGAAATAAACGAAATATAAAAACAAAATAATATGTTATAATATTTTGGAGTTTTAGTTATAGTGAAAATGACAATTTAAATTAATAATAACAATAATAAGTAAAATCATTATTTAAATAATAATAAAGAAAAACGTTACAAAACAGAAATATATACAAAATCAATTAAAACAATATTACATAAATTTTTTGATTAAAATAGCAAAATTTAAAAGTATTATAATAGTATTTTTGTAATATTTTTTATTTTTTATTTTTTTTTAAGCATATTAATATATTAATATTTTTGTGTTTTTTGTTTAATAATTACAAGCCCATTACTCGAAAATTAAATTAAAACACGGATTTGAACCCCGAATAAAATTAGTGATTATAATTAATAAATATATTATGTATATTATATACTATGTATATATAACATATATATGTATAATTATATATAGTAATTAGTATATAATACATGTATATATGTATATATATCATATATGTATGTTATAACTTATATCAATATGTAATTATATATATTGTATATGTATATATACATTAGTATATAGTACAAGTATATATTAATATATATATAATTATGTATCATGTATGCTATAATCTATATGTATATGTATTATATATATATATGTATGTTATATGTATATATAATATATTATACATATATCATACATGTTAATATGTATACTAATTTTAGTACATGTATTATATATATATGTTAATATATCATATGTGTTAGTATATATTAATACATTATATATGTATATTAATATATATGTATGTTATATGTATATGTATTATACATAACACATATATATATTACATATATCATACATGTATATTATTTTTTGATGTATATAATATATATATCATATTATATTATTATACATATATAATATGTATTATATTTATTCATATATAACATATATTACATATATACATATATTATGTATATTAATTTTTAATGTATATAAATGTAAAATTTATTATACATATTATATATAATATACACATATAACATATATTATATATAAACACGTATATTTTATATAACATATTAATATATATATATATATATTATCCTATTATACATATATTATATATACATATTTAATATGTATATATATCATATATAAATACTATATATTATAAATACCATATTATATATACATACTATATAATATATTAATATAATAATAATAATAATAATATATAAACATACTACTATATAAATATTATATTATATATATACTATAAAATATATAAATACTATATAATATATACATTATAAAAATCTATTTTGATCCCTAAAATAAAAAATTCCTTAAATTTAACCCCTGCTAAATTCACAAAATTTCTCTCCCCCTTAAATTTAGTCCCCCATCGATTCACAAATTTTCCTCCCACCCACCCACCCACCCAAAATCAAAATTTCCCTCCCCACCCAGTTAATTTCCCTCCCCCTAAAGTTAAAAATTTCTTCTCCTTACCCGGTTAATATTATTTATATATATATATATATTTGATTTATATATTAATATATATATAATATAGATTAATATATATTATGTATATAATATAATTAATATATATGATATATATATATTTCATATATTAATGTATTATATGTAATATATAGTATACTTTAATATATAATATATTATATATATATACTTAAATGTATATTAATATATATTTAATTTGTTTTTAAGTTAATGTATGTATTTAATTTAAAATTATATTTTTTAATAAAATATTATTTTAAAATTATAATTAAAATTAAATATATTAAAACTAAATAAAATATTTTAATTAAATATGTAATACTAAATTAAATATTAATCACTAAATTAATTATCATGTCCAATTTTATATTTTAAGACTAATTATACTTATCAATATTTTAAACTCATCAAATTATAGATATACTTAATTATATGTCATGTAAATATTAAGTCTTGTTAATATTAGTTTAGGTCGAGTTTAAAACAAGTCGGGTTATTTATCAGGTCGGGTAAAATCAGGTCTCGGGTCGATTCAGTCGGGTAATATCGGTTATCTGTCAGGTCAGACTCGGGTTCGGGTTCATTTCAGTCGGATACAGGTCGGGTTTCAGGTCTACAGTAACAGATTGAAATCGGGTTAGGGTCATTCTCGGCCGGATACAGTTCGAGTTCGGTTACTACAGTAACAGGTCCAACTTGGGTTCGGGTCAACAACAGTCGGATACAGATCAAGTTCGGGTCATTACATCTCTGGGTCAAACCAAGTTCTGACTCGAACAAGTTTCAATCGAGTTTTCAGGTCGGGTCGGTTTTTTACATCCCTAATGGTGAACAACTGTGACAAGAGACCATTTACGAGAGCGGAAGCTCGTGACAAGAGCGTCACGAAGTTGAGTGGAGGAGAATGTCACCTCTGAAAAGAGATAAGGAACATTAATCCTACATCGAAAAGGAAAATGGAAGTCTTGGGATATATAAACGGTGGTGCTGCACATCCTATTAAACATGTTTTTTTTGGAAGAGGGTAATGACCCCGTGACACATTAAAATAGGCATGGTAATAGGCGAGGTGGGATAGGCTTTTTTTCGGTTCGATTTAGATCTGAAAAATAAATTATTATATTTGAATCTATTATATCTCAATTTTTAATATATTTTACTTTGATCTGATTCGACATAATAAAAACATAATCCTATCTTGACTTGATCTTGTTATTTTAATAAAAAAATTGATTAAACTTATGATCCAAAAATATTAATAAAAATATTAAATATAATATATAAAAATATATAAGATTGGGTCGGGTATTTCAAACCCTAAAAAACTTAACCCAACTTGAGTTCAAAAATTTTAAAAATACAATCGACCTAACCCATCCTAAAACTCGATTTTAATAATAAAAATCTCACCCGAATAAATTAGGTCGGGATGTCGGTGATAAATATTATTATCATCCCTAAAGCAATAAGTAAATAATTATATTTATCTTGTGTGAAAATAAATATGTATAATTGATTAAAAAGTGTACGATTCAAACTAAGACATTTAGGTGTGATGATAATAAAAAATCATATCATGAGCTTTTTTACCATGTTATTTAGGGGTGTTTAAATACAAGTATTTGGGTATTTGGATATCTAAAGTACCGGGTATATGAACTTTCGGTTTGTTCAAAATTCGGTCCATATTTTGATTCGGATTTTCTGAATACCCGAATATTCGGATAATTGGGTACATGGTTTTATTTAATCTTAAAAAATATACATAAATTTAAAAGTTTGAATTACATAATTCAACATCGAAATATAAAATTTTAAACCATAGTTATATAACCTAAACATAAATTTTAAGATCTAAATTATATATCTAATTTGAAACAAAACATAAAGTCTAAAGAAGTTTTTTTAAAATAATTTTAATTTAATTTAATATATAATTAATTTTTTAAATAGTAAAGAATTTTGAGTTGATTTTCGTATTGGTTAATGCAAATACAAAAATAGTGCATATTTAAACGAGTAAAGTTCGAATTTTTTCTACTCGAAAAGCTAAATTTATAATTTTACAATAAATTTTATTTTTCTTTTTTACAATAAGTTCTTAATTCTTTTTTTAATTAAAGTTTGAGGGATCGGAATTTAAAAATTAAGTTGTTTGATTTGTGAATACAGTGAATATAAGTATATTTTATTTAAATAATAATTATCTTTAAAATAAAAAATAAAAATTAAGAACCCGGTACCCAAAAGTAACCCGGTACCCGAAAGTTTATAATTTTTTTGACCCGGGCCTGACCCGGACACAAAAAAATTCGGGTAAATGCCCAATTTTTTATGTTCGTGTAGTTGGATAATCGGGTTATTCGAGTCGGTTATTTTTGAACACCCCTAAATTGTCATCTATAGTATCAACCAATCAAATGCATTCATTTAATTAAATTTTGTATCCCATCTTTTTTATCAAGTAAATCTTCATTAATATTTGTTATAAAATAAGTTTAAAAATATTTTTTTACCGACTCAAGATTCACCGGATAAGAAAAATAAAATAAAAAATAATTAAATAAATACATTTATTAATTAATCTCATAAATAACGTAACGAAAATTACTTATAATAAATTTTTCGATAACAAGAGTTCTTCTACGTTAATATGATCCACACAACGTGAAACATTAATTATTAAATTTACTTCGGTGGATATTTTGAGAAGTAAAATATTTATAATTGAATTATAATTAATATTTAATGTATTGAGTTTAATTAAAATAGAATTTTATGCCCATAGTAGTTCAAAAATTACAGTTTATAAATGAATTTGAGATTTATTCTTTTAATATATAATATTTAAGATGAGTCTTCTACGTGCGTCAAATACCATTAAACATCACTAACGTTGAATATTGTTGAATACTATTAAATTAATTAATAAAGATTTAAAAAATTAAGGGCTTAATATATAATTAATAATTATTTTTAAAAATTTTAATTAAATTATTTTTTATAAAAAAACTACACATGTGATCACACAACTATCATCATTTTCTGTGTTGATCATTCAACTAAATTTTTAATAATAATGGTCACTAATATTTTATTTTATTATCATTTTGATCACCATCCATTAAATATTTAATTTTAGTTCTAAAATTGTTATATTATATTAAATTAATTTTAATAAAAATAAATCATTAAATATTTATATTAAACCTTAAATTTTCTATCCTTTTTCTTCTTACTTTGTAATACTACTCTGCCGTTTTTTACTACGTTGAAATGATAGTCTTCGAGTTAGCTTCACCTCCACTCCCTTATCAAAATGTTCAATGCTCACAAAATTGTTGCTCTCTAATTATGGTATAGAAAGTATTTCAGAGTTTTTTCGACCATATGCATGAACTTGAAATTCTTGATTTTTCTAAAAAATCTTATAAAATATTTGATGAAAAAATTTAAGTTTAGTCTAAATATTTGATGAGTTATTTTTTTATTAGGATTAAACTGATATAATTTCATAATTTTAAGGACTAAAATTATTATTAAATCATGTTATGGCACAATTTTTTTAATATTTAAATTTTGGTGATTAAAATGATAACAAAATAAAACATTAGTGATGATTTTGACAAAAAATTAATTAGGTGACCAAAACAAGAAAAGAGTGACAGATGAGTGACCACACATGTACTTTTTCCTATGAAAAATAATTTAATTAAAATTTTATTTTAAATAACAATTAAATTATAAGTTGAGTCCTTCAAATTTTTAATCTTTATTAATCAATTTAATAATATTCAGTGGTGTTTAACATTAATAATATTCAGCAATGTTCGACACCCGCTGTATAATTTTCCTAATATTTATTAGGATGAGTCTACCACGTGCGTCGAACATTGTTGAACACCACTAACGATGAACACCGTTGAACACTATTAAATTAATTAATAAAAATTAAAATTCTAAAGACTAAACATATAATTTCAAATTATTTAAAATATATATTATTTTCATTTTTAAATTATTTTTTTAAAATTATTTTTAATTTAAAAAATAAAAATATTAAATCAAAAACTTAAAACCCTAAAGTCAAAGACCTAAAATATTAAACCTTAAACCCTAAAATCTAGAACACTAAATCATAAACTCTAAACCTTAAAACAATAAAACCCTAAATCATAAAATCTAAAAATATAACCCAACCCTAAAATAAAAAAATATGAAACTCTAAAAGCATAAATCCTAAACTTAAAACCCAAAATTAGTTTAAGATTTTAGGTTTAGGGTTTCGGTTATTTTAGGGTTTAGGATTTTATGGTTTGGATTTAGTGTTTAGGATTTAGGATTTTTAGGATTTTGGTTTTAGGTTTTGGATCTAGGATTTTAATATTATATTTTAGGGTCTGTAATTTAATATTTAGTGATTTAGATTTTTTATTTTGATTTTAGGATTTAGAGCTTAGAGTTTAGCTTTTTATTTTTAAATTAATTTAGGGTTTAATATTTTTTATTTAATTAATAAAATAAAATAAAATAAACATAGAAAATACTTTAATAAAAATTTAATTTAAATAATTTATAATTATATTTTGAGCCCTTAAAATTTTTTAATATTTATAAATCAGTTTAATAGTGTTTTACAATGTTTATTATTAACGGTGTTCAACACCCGTTGTAAAATTTTTCTATTTATTATCATTATAAAATGTTTTTTCATTTTTATTTTCTGATTTGGTTTTGAAAATGATTGAAAATATACAAGTCATTTATTTAATGAATTTAACACAATCTTGAAGTATACACTTCTTTTAGTTAATAATTAAATAAATTTTATTTTTATAATCGGTATACGTATTATACACATGCTTTTAAGTTAAAATTAAAATTTTTACTTTTAATTGGTATCTAAATTAAATATTTTTTAAATTAGTATAAAAATTTTATTATTTTCTCAAAAATATTATGTTATTGTATAATAATAATTTAACAATAATTTATTATTGCTTTATGGTTAATACAATTATCAAGTAGTTGTGTTAATTCGATGAATTTGTTTAGTTTGACAGTATCATAACAACAATTAAATTAATAAAATTTTTAAATATATATGATTAAATTTATTGAATTGATTTAAATTATGACCAAATCAATAAAATATATATTTTTTTTATCAATTTGAGAGAATGTACCTAACTCGGTAATAATCGAAAGAAATTCTTTAAGTTACAACTTTAGAGAAGGTATTCATTCAAGCTTCAATTTTAGAGTAAAATTCTTTAAATATTAACTTGAGATAAAATATACGATCCGAATATCATATATATAAGATGGGATCAAATTATTTAGATAAAACTTAAAAGGTGTTAAGATACGATTTATGTGTACGACACGGATTGATTTAGATTAGTCAGGACATTAACCTTGAAAACCGAAAAAAAGCAAAAAAAAATACTATTTATTATTTTATAACAATTTCATGCCTCTTCCTTACAAGTTTCAACACTTGATTTAAAACATTCATTACACGTATTAGAATATGAACCGTAGAAATAACCCTTTGGTTAACGAACCATGCATTCAATTTTCTCATCACTTATACCCACATTCAAACTAAGCGGATTGTCCATGGAACCCATCAGGGTTAACATCCTTGGACTCTTCCTCCTCCACCCTCCGAGGAGATTCTTTCCCGGAACGGACCTTCCTTTTGTCTAAACTAAGGTACGTGTAATATGTCATTCCGGCAATCGCCACAAAGGCTCCGCCGATGCTGGTTGATCCCGGATTCGATCGGAAGATGTAATAATTCCCTAGCAACAGTACACATGTTTTAAACTGTCCAAGAACCACATGGGAGATGGCTGATGTTGCCCTGAAAATAAATTCCACCAGGTACATAAATGTAACACATTACGCACATTAGTAATGTCACCAACATGAAACTTACCCGAGTGCCAAAGCAGCCGACCACTGAAGCAAGAAGCCGAAGACGCCGGAGATTAAAATCATGGAGGTGTTGATGAAGTTCCAGTCGTAGGACAAGGCTCCCGGAGGATCCAAAATCGGAATCATAAGGAGCAGACAAAACAACGAGATCGGCGTCGTCTTCCACATTAGCCTGCAGGCGATGTTATTACTCGGTTAGCTAGAGCGACGTATGTACGTATGTATTAATTGGAGAATTTAGCAATTAGCATACGCCAAGGCAGTCCAATTCTCCCGTTGTTGCAGACTAGACCAGAGGATCTTGCTCAATGCACTCGGAATAATCCAAGCCAATGCAACGCATGCTCCGAACATATTGAATTGCAGATCGGTCACCGTGGCAACTGCGACACCTATCGATACGACCGCGAGAGCAACCACCTTGGCGAAAGAAACTTTCTTTTTGTACCATAGATATTCCGCCAGGACGATTGTAGGCGTGACAGCAATCTTTGCCATCTGATAAAATCCGACGCTGCGAATAAACGAAGAAAACCAATTATTCGAGACATTCGTGACGACATGACCACCATGGCTAGATAGCTAGTGCTAGTTATATGTATCACCTGTTGTACTTCAAGCTGACATTAGCAAGTCCGGTACAGAGAGACATCACCAGCCCGAGAGTAAACAAAGGTGTCGATTTCAATGGCGGAGAGGGCGGAATCAAAGACAACATATTCAGGACCGCGATCAGCGCCAAAGTTACAACGTAATGAATAAAACTGAGCAGCACAGGGAACTGGAATCCGGCATTCTTCAGCACCTGCAGGAACATCAAAGCAAACTCATTCGAAAAATCGACATCTTTTGTGCACATATCGACCTGTCGAGAGCCAAAGACTTAGACAACCAACCCATTTGTTCATGAAAATGATGGCAATAGCAATGAAGAAATTGAACGTCAGTGCAATGCTCGGAGTACAGAGGCGTTGCTGCAGATTCTTGGCGTTTTCCGACGTGGCGAAGCTGTTAAACATGGACGACCGCAGCTCTTCCAGAGCTCTTCCTACGTAGATGGAAGGAATTAAGGAGATTATACGTAATAGCAATCCTACTAATGTCTGACAATACATACCTGTTTCGCTAGCATCACTGCCTTTGCGCTTTAGCAGTCTCCTAATATCTTTGGTCAGCAAAAAATTCAGAATTTCCTGCCTCGACAACATTGTCTTTTCCTCTGGAATTCAGGGTTTGTTTTCTGTATTGTCAATATTTCTTTGCAGCCCATATGGAATTATATATAAATACAACGATGGAAAACGATTTACAACAAAAATTAAGCAGAGGATAAATGATGACAAGAATTTGAAAGAAGCAAAGAAAAGCAGAGTTATGGGTCTATGGTGCACTACATGGATATGGATACAGATACGGGAGGACGAAAAATAATAAATTTTAAATTATAAAATAGACGTAGACAAATACAAAATAAATTTTATATTCTAAAATTTGTAAAAAATCATGTAAGAGAAAGTACAAAAATGGGAAAAAAATAAAATAAAAAAGACAATATATATATTTTATACAAAAATATATCGAGTATGTGGTACGATTTTAGATTAAAATATTTGTGTTTCACAGATCGGTTGTCTGAGTCTAATGTTTTTCCTTTGATGTTGTCTTTGTTAAATAATATGGATTTGTGGTTTGCATTTGAGTTGTTTTCTGTGTTGAATTAGGGTTTGGACAGGTTCTCGTGTAAGAAATGGGTTCTGCTCTGGCTGTGATGTCATGTTGGCATTGAAAACTGTCGTTTTATAATTACTGCTCAAAGTTAGTGCAATGCTATCGTTCGGCTTCAAAAATACAAATACCAAAGAGTTTATAAAGGGAGAAAAGGATAGATTATATATCAGGTTTTCTTGAAAAATATTAGATTTTAGTTGAATAATTAGGGATATAAAGTACATTGTGTTATAATTAAGGATCTATGGCAAAACTTAGAGTTACTTGCAGGTGACGTCTTTTTTATGAAGACGTCATCTATAACTAAATTACAAAATTTAAGTCGTTAAATTACGATATAAGATGAAATACGCATATAGTTTTAACTATTGATTCGCGACTAAAATTTCGTAATTTGACTTAAGAAGTCATCAGCATTTAAAGTACTATAAGTTTTGTCGTAGATCCCTAATTATAGGACAACCTATCTTATATCTCTAAAATTTAAACTAAAAAAGATAATATTTATTTAAATCTTTCGATATTTAATATAGAAGTATTTATGATTAATCATTGTAGTATTTTAATTAATTATAATAAGTTAACGTATTATCTTTTAATTACGCTAAAAGTAAAACCTATATATTAATCGTTGTACACCCTTAATCTAATATACTTACTTTTTTAATATTAGTTTAATATACTTACTTGAAGTTGATAAGTTGTTTTATTTATTATTTTATATTTTTTTAAGTCACAAAAGTTTAGTGTTTAAAAAAAATCTCTTACAAGTCATCTTTAAATAAAATAAAATTATAAAATAATAAAAATATTTTAATTTTTTCCATAAGAAACTTAAAAATTTATGTTTCATGGGGTTAATTTTGTATGTTCTTATCAATTTATTATTTTTTTAAATATATTTTTAATATAAAATATTTTTATTTTTTTTAAAAATTTACGTGACACGTTGATAAAAAAATAATTTGATAATCATATATGTTTTTATGATTTTAGTTAATATGACATTCTTTTTAAAAAATAATAATAAGACGGTTTATTGCATGTGATTTTCTCATTTAATTAATTTATTTATATTTTTAAAAATAAAATATTTTTATTTAAAAATAAATAAAATATTAAAATAATAACAAAAATAATTATAATACTAAATATGAAAATATCCCTAAAGAAATATGAAACAAACCCTAGGTAGGCCAAAGTGATCACAACTCAGATCGGAAAAAAGGAGTGAAAGCAGAGGGGAAATGTCTCAAAAAACGAAAATGGCTCCAAAACCAGATCCCCAATCTGCCAGCAACGCGGCCGTTGATGCCGCCGATCAATTCTCAATGGATCCATTTTTCCACATCCTGAAACTCGTTCCCTTCTCTTTGCTCCGCCCACCGCGCCTCCGCCTCAAGCTCCCCTCCTTCTCCCTCCCTTCCGCCATGACCGTCTTTTCTCTCATCCTCCTCACCTACTTCATGGTGGTATCGGGTTTCATCTATGACGTCATCGTGGAACCCCCTGGCATTGGCTCTACTCAAGACCCTGCCACCGGCGCAGTCCGACCTGTCGTCTTCCTTCCGGGACGAGTCAACGGTCAGTACATCATCGAAGGACTCTCCTCCGGTTTCATGTTTGTGCTTGGTGGCATTGGGATTGTGCTCTTGGATCTTGCTCTTGATAAAAACAGGGCAAGGAATATCAAGGTTTCGTACTCAATTGCGGGGATCTCCTCCGTTGTTTTAGCCTATGTGATGACTACGCTCTTTATTCGCATCAAGATCCCTGGTTATCTTAGCTGAAAATATTACTTCATTAGCTATTACTTAAGTTTTTAATTTAGTTGAACAATTTTGAATAAGAATGACGATCTCTTTACCTTGCATTCTTTGGGTGTTTTTCTATTGAAGAATCTGAATTATGCAGTGTAAAATTTGCCTTTGGATTCGAGTTTTCAAGCTCTTACGGTTTGTGATTGGACATGTTTTAGGATTCCGCTAATGGATTAACAAGTTGAGCATGATGCGTTTGTTGATTGATCTTTAGATTCTTAAATCACAGAGTGTTCTTCAAATGTCAGTTTATGATTACAGTGAGTAGGATCTTGCTAGGCAAAGAGGTTTTCCGAAACAAACTAGCCGAAATTACGGTAAAGGATCCCAAGTCTCTGTTTTGAAAGTGATTAGGGAAAGAGGAAAAGGGAATATAATCCAAGTTAGTGCATGGTTGGGACATTTTGTTCATGATGATGATCTTCAACTTGGGTATTTCTTATTTCTGCTATTGCCTGCAATATATGCTAATAGTCAACTTTTAGTTTTTGTTTACATTAGTGGATTCGAGCTTAAACTTCTAGGACTCGGCCTAACTAGTCTTTTGGATTAAAATTGTGTTTAGTGAAGCATTTAGACTTGCCCTGCTTTTTTTATGGTTTATTTGGCACTGTTGATAATAATGTAAATCTAAATGTTTTTCTACCATTAATGAATCTGTTAGCTAGTCTCTAACCGCAGATCTTAGTTTTTGTTTCTTTGTTGAACTGCATTTACAAAGATGAATGATTGTAGTTCATAATCAGGAAGTGTAAGAACAGATTTGATCAGATGTAGTTTGACTTATTTTGTCTTGCACGAACCATCTAGCTTCGGTGGTTAAAGGAACGGTTGTTGTTAGTAGAAGTCACGGGTTCGAGTACCAGTAATGCCAGCACAGTGATTGAGTGATCAATCTTTCAATGGTTGAAAATATACTATAGAACAGATACTAGTTGATTCAAAAAAAATGACGTATTTTGTCTCTTATATTCATAGGATGTCTAGGTACGTTTTAATTTTCTTTAAAAATGTGACAACTTTAGAATGCCTTCAATTTCGTCAACATTTTCTGCTTGATATTTTGATATAATCATTGATATCTAATCTATTTATCAATTAATCTGGATCGATTTCTTTTCTAATTAGTTTGTGGACTATAAATAAGTTATACTATGTAATTATTATGCTTTAATTTGTTTTCTTAGTTAAAATTTTAGTTCAAATAATGGTAACCGCTTATGTTCAGTCGGTTGAATTTTGTTACTAGTTTATACGATATAATTAAGGATGTCTCTACAACGGACGTCGAATACAGTTGAATACTACTAACGTTGAATATTGTTGAACATTATTAAATTAACTAATAAAGATAAAAACTTAAGAATTTAACATACAACTCCTTTCTTTCTTCGTTATGTGTCTCGTTTGGACAGAGACAAGGAGATTCACGAAGCTTTTGAATTTTATTAGTATGCTTATTTTCATAGAAATTTTATTTTTTATTTTTTGCTTTTGGTTGTAAAAATTTTTGGACTGGTTAATCAAATTATTTTTACTTCTTGATTGCAAAAATTCAGTGGCATTTGTCAAAAAATATATATTGTGTCACTCTTTTATTAATCCTATATTGAATCTTTAAAATTTTTAATTTTTATTAATTAATTGAATAGTATTCAGGGATGTTCAATGTTAATAATGTTTGACGGTGTTTAACACCCGTTTTAAAATTCTCATGTAATTAAATCATACATTTAAGTTTCATCTCTATTTTTTATTCACTCATCCTAGTTTCAAAATTGACTTTAATTTGAATTAGATTAAATGTTAATAATATTTAACGGTATTTGATATCTGTCGTAAAATTATTTAATTAAGTCATACATTTAAGTTTTATCTCTATTTTTTAATTCAATCATTCTAGTTTCAAAAATTGACTTTAATTTGGGTTAGATTAAAAGTTTTGAAATTTAGAAAATAAATAATAAAAGAATATGATAGAAATCAAACACCACCGATCTATAAATAAATAATAAAATTCGGTGAGTTATTGAAGAATGAATAAATAAATAATAAAAATCGATGAGTTATTGAAGAATAAATAAATAAATTGGAGCGTAGAAAATTGGTTTTTCAGATGGAGAAACGAAATAATGAGTAAGGTTGACAGGTGTCATTGACACATCATAATTCAAATTACATTATGATTTAAAAATATATATTTTTAATTATAAATAAATAAATAATATACGTATAAAATATACATAAAATTAAATGAATAATTTTTTTTTAATTAAGAAAATAAGGATCCTTAATTGATATTTGAGAATCTAAGTTAAAATGAATTGTGCAAATGAGAGAATATCATGTGTAAGTGATATTTTTCTTTTAAAATTAACAAAAAATATTAAAATAAAAGAGAACGTCATCTGCAGGTGGCGTTCTTATACGTTTATCGTAGCTTTTGACCTATATTCTAGAATAAACTCTAAACATCCTATTTACCCAATTAAAAAATTTATATGACCTAATAATCCAAAACTTCCGTAAAATATATCTGTGTACTATATCCATGTACCGTAACCTTTGACAATGATAAGGAAAAGGGGACGGATAAATTAAACAAAGACCGAATGAGTAAATAATGCCATGCTACATTGAGTTCTTCGTAATACATCTTAAAATGAGGTACAATAAAAATTATTATAAAAGTCATAAAAATTTTGATATTATCTTTCATATATATTAAAATTTTATATTTTTTTTAAAAAAATAATATGTACCAAAATTTTTTATACTTTTAAAAATTTTATTTTTTTAAAAAAATTAGTATATATTAAATTTTTTATATTTTTTAATAAATTTAATATATATAAAAAATCAATATCAAAATTTTTGTAAATTTTTTAATAATTTTAATTGTGTCTCATTTTAATCTTATTTTAACACGTATCACCCTAAAACTTTTACCGTTATTAAAAAAACTGATAAAAGTTAACCGTATTATCAATTTTTTATACATATATTTTTAATAATATTTAGGTTTAATTATAAAATAAATACATAAATAATTTTAACTGAAATAAATTTTTAAATTATTTCAGTTAAAATTTATTTTTGACTAAAATAATTTTAACTAAAATAGATGTTTAAAGTTTTATTTTTACTCAATCGAGGCTGTTTTGACACTTATTTTAATTAAAATTAAAAAAAATTAAACACCTATTTTAACTTAAAAATTTAAACATTTATTTCAATTAAAATAAAATTTTAAATATCTATTTTAACTAAAAATATTCTAATTTTTTATTATAAAAAATAACCTGATCATTTATTTTGTACTATACCGTAGCTAGGGATGGGTACGGGTCGGGTCGGATTTCGGCTCACCCGCACCTAACCCGAAAAATCATACCATCCATCCGCCACCCAACCCGATCCAGTTTTAGGGTGAAAAAATTCAACCCGACCCGATCCAATTTTAGGGTGAAAAAATTCAACCCGACCCGATCCAATTTTTAAGCTTTAAAATTTGACTTGACCCGACCCGAATCATTTAAAAAATTAAAATTTTAGGGACTAAACTGGAAAAAAATAAAATTTAGGGATTTAATTATAAAAATATTTAATTTTAGTGATTTAATTGTAAAAAAAAATTAATTTTAGTGATCTAATTATATAATATATATAAAGATGGGTATTTATTGCAAATATTCTTAAAATATATATGAGAAAATTACACTATTAGTCCTTGGTCGGGTCAAATTTTTTTTACCCCAAACCTGAACCTGACCCGACCCGAGTTCACCCTTGAAAAAATCCAACTCGACCTAACTCAAACTCGAATTTTCACCAAAAAATCTAACTCGATCGGATCGGATTGGATCGAAACCTACCAAGTTCGGATTCCGTGCCCATCCCTAACCGCAGCTCCTGCGGTATGCAATTTTTATCTTTAATAACTAAATTATTTTTGCACATTTCATGTATTTACCATTTTTATTGTTATTTGTAATTGCTTTTATTTTAGTGCATTTTTTGTATAATTATATATATATATATATGATTCATTGATTGATATTTTTTATCAAATTTTATAAGGTCTATTAGGAAGACGATCCTTTAAATTTAATTTTGTTCATTACAAAATCAAAATTTTAATACCTGATCTTATTTAAAAAATAAAATATTTTATTTTATTAGATCAATCAATTATTTTTTAAAATTAATGACAATGACACTCTAATAATGTCATATAACAGAAAAAAAAATCAAAAATCATAATATTTTAATAAAATATTTGGGAACATATGTGGTATTCTTTTATAGATCATCACTCATCAGGGACCAAAAAATTAATTAGAGTGAAAACGATAATATAAAAAAGCGCTAGGTACCTAAAATATGCAACAAATAATTTAAATACTTAAAATTATATATAAGGCTTTTATAATAAAAATATATTTAATATATCAATAATTTAAATACTTAAAATTATATATAAGGATTTTTACATGAATTTTTAATATATTTTATTTTATATCGGTACTATAAATAACATCTCTTAAATCAATGTGACGAGCGAAGTAAAAAAATACGGTGAAAAGTAAGGATGTACATCAAATCTATGCAATTAATTGAACTGAATTATTTAAAAATTATTAATTAATTTTTTTAATCGTTAGTTGAATTAATTTAAAAAATTTAATTGATCAATTTTTCAACTAATCAAAATTTATTATAAAATTTATCCATGATTAAAGAATACTAACTTATTCATCTCTTCTGATTTTTTGAACTCCTATTTTTTTAAATTAATCATACGAAAAATTAAAAAAATCAATATTTTTTACAAATGTTCACGTCTATAATTTTAAATAAATAAAATATATTATTTTTAAATTTTAATATTTTAAATAGTTTTAAAATTTATATTTGCATATTTTTTGTAAGTTTGTTTAATTTAATAAAAATATAAAAGTTTCAGAAAATGAAAAAAAAAAACTAGAACGACGCATAAAAGAATTGATAATTAAAACTATTTGTTGTGTCTATTTTTTGTGCTATTGTCGTATAGGAAAATGTCAATCTAGTTGGCGTGAAAATTATCCTATTGAATTCAGTTAAAAGGACGGTATTAAGTAATTGATTATATAGTTGATGTCAATGTTATTGGTATATAATATTCTAAAAAATAAATAAAGATAATATAATTGGATTAAGTCTAAAAGAATAATTCTATATTTGATACTTGATTTTTATTCAATTTTTATATTTAGTATTTTATTTAGTATTTTGATAAAATAATATTTAACGTTATATTTTATTTTTATTTTAGTATCTTTCATTAAAAGATTAATGATAAATTGATAAAAAAAAAGAGAAATTATACACAATAAGTTATCATATCATTTTTTTTAGTCAGTATGTCACGTTGATAAGAAATTATATCATGGGTCATTCTCGTCATGTAATTTATGGGATCAATCAATCAAATGTATCTATTTCATTAATTTTTTTATTTCATTTTTACCGAAAAAATATTCACAAAAATTATTGTAAATTAATTTTAAAATTAATTATATCATAGGTCCGACTCGTTTTGTCATCCATGGTCCGTAACTAATGAAAATCACTCATTCAACCACTAATCGCCCATGTCATTAATCTAAATTTCAAAAAATATATTTCCTAAATGACACGAAGAAAATGAGTGGAGATTCATTGGTTAAAAAATGACTTGAAAGATAGTGATGAGGTGGTTGGTTATAATTAACCGAGACCAAGGTTAATGTAGTAAGTCAGACCTATGATATGATTTTTTCGTGATATAATTTTTCTATGTTAACTAAAATTATATAAAAAATACACATGACCTGCCGAAGCAAAAGAAAATGATGTGACAACTTATTATGTATGAATTTTTTCTCATAATCAAATATCACATATATTTTTCTTTCTTTTAATCAATATGTTAATAAATTTTTAATGATAAAATATTAAAATAAAATAAAATATAAAATAAAAAATTATAAGAAAAATAAATAAAATATTGAAATAAAAAAATAAATAAATATGTAGTTATTCCGCTGAGAAGCGTGATATGCGGGCAGACGAGTAGAAAACAATACGGAAAGGCAATTGTGGTTGACTTTGTAAAGTAAGAGCGGTGGCCACGCAACCGCAACGCCATCTCCACACCTATAACCGCTTTCACTCTATGAGCTCAAATGTCATCTCTACTCTCCGTACCTTCCCTCTGTACGTTTCAATAGTAATATATATAACCGCAATAGACAAGCGCTCAGCTCCTAAAATTCAAATCAAAATTCAAAATCAAAATCGAAAACTCTGGTTTCTTCACGCTTTTGTTTCTTCGATCGATTGGCTTTATGTGAATTAAAATGATGTACGAGCAACAGCAGCAGTTGACGTCAATGGAGACGAGCGGAAACAGAGGAGGAGATCCTCATCGTCTGAGCAGGCCGAGAAGATCGTCGAGTAGGGATGTGGAAGAAGAGAAGGATTGCGTTGGAATTGTGGATTTGAGTGGGATGTCGTTGGATTCCCTTCCGATTCCTTCGCTAAACTTGGCGACTGTTTCCAAGTTAGATCTCTCCAACAACAATCTTCAGGTATATATATTCCTCCTTTCTTTGTTTCCAGCTTTCGCATGCCCATTCATTTCCTCATATTCTTATCATCTACTTTATCTGTTTATTTATCTTGATTTTCCTCGTAAAATCGTAAGTTTCTTTTTATTTTCAGTTGTTTTGATCCGTATACTTCAATATTGTTTAGTATCAACCTTGTTTGTAAATTTTATACAAGAATTTTCCTTAAATATATCCACATGCATATTAATTAATACTAGAATAAAGCTAATATAATACTAAATATTAGTATTATTTTAAAATAAGAATGAAATAAGTGAAAAATCACAAGCATTATTGTAAGGGTTGGACTTTAGAGTTTTATTTGTGTTCTTTTCTTATGTTATATTACAAAAAATATTTACCCTAAAACTACTTAATATTAAGAGTAAATAAAATTCGACCTGACTTAAAAAATTATTTTAAGTTATTCAAGTTATTCAAAGCAAAATAAGAATAATTATACAAGACCCAAAAGGAAGGTGTCTCGAGAATAAAAAATTAAATTAAATATTTATAAATATATAATTATGTGTATATATCTAATAATTATTTAAAACTTAAAACATTAAAAAAGCATACTACTTTTTAAGTGAAAAATAAAAATATTTATTTTTTATATATTTAATATTTAATTTATTATTTAGATAACCTAATAATATTTTTTTATTAAATTATTTTTAAAAATATATATCTTACTAATCAAGTAAAGACCCATTTTAATAAATTATATGAGACCTCAAAATTTTTAAATCGCCTCTGTATTTAATTAATATATATTTTTAAAAGAAAGTTGAATATTTTTTTATTATTAATTAATAAAGTGGAATATTGACATTTCATTCAAAGATTGTATGTTAAAACTACAATATTCACCTATCTTTGGCCTCGTTGTTTATTATACTGTGGTTTTCGCTTGGTTAAAAACATTTTTGTAAATATTATTTTATTTTGAAATAAAAATAGTACTAATGATCTGTTATTTTCATTCGTGCCGACGGACCATTATTCTATAGTATTCAATGGATGAGTACGCTGGCGTACGTTATAAATATTGAGGGTCTTGGTTTTATTATACACGTAACGTGGGAACAATAACAGTACGGATGGATGACTTTGACTCTTAATTATGTGTTTTATTTTAATAATTTTTTTATATTAATCAATTAAAAATAGAGTTTAAATTGTTCATTATTTTATTGTGTTTTTATTGTGGTTTATTTTAAAATACTGAGTATAAAATTTAAGATTTAAGGTTATGGGTTGTGATTAGAGTTTAAAAAATTAGGGGTAAGGTGTATTTTGAGAATGTAGGTTTTAGGGTTAGGGTCTAAAAATTAGAGTTAAGGTTTTGAAGTTAATTTTTAAGAATTTTTTAGTAGGGATACGATTAGAGGTAAAAGATTTCTACTCTTAAGAATATCGTGTGTATATAAGTCCAAAGGTTAATTAATTTTAATTCACTTGATATTATCGTAAAAAAAACGAGTAAGGATTAATCTAGATAATAATACCGTATATATAAGTTCAAAGGTTAGTTAAATTTAATCTGTTTGATATTATAGTAAAATAATACGAATAGAAATTAATCTGGATAATATAGATATTTTATTTGACTCGATTAATATAATTATTTGATAGGTCATACCGGAGTCCCTGACGGCAAGGTTGCTCAACGTGGTGACCATGGATGTGCACTCTAATCAGCTCAAGTCTCTCCCGAATTCCATCGGTTGTCTCTCTAAGCTCAAGTATCTCAACGTCTCCGGCAACCATCTCCAAGCTCTCCCTAAAACGATAGAGAATTGCAGGTCATTGGAAGAGCTGAATGCTAACTTCAACCAGCTCACAATGCTACCGGACACCATCGGATTCGAGCTTGTCAACTTGAAGAAACTGTCAGTGAACTCGAACAAGTTGATTCTCCTGCCTCGATCCATCTCCCATTTGACATCGTTACAAGTTCTGGACGCACGCCTGAATTGTCTCCGGTCACTGCCGGAGGACATGGAGAATTTGATCAACTTACAAGTTCTCAACGTGAGCCAAAACTTCCAGTACCTCGAAACCCTACCCTACTCCATCGGCCTCTTGATGTCTCTAGTGGAACTCGACGTCAGCTATAACAAAATAAAATGTCTGCCGGATTCCATCGGGTGCTTGAAGAACCTCCAGAAACTTAGCGTGGAAGGGAACCCTCTTGTTTCACCGCCGATGGAGGTGTTCGAGCAGAGTTTGCAGGTGATTAAGGAGTACCTCTGTGAGAAAATGAAAGCAGGAGGACTAGGAGACCACCACCGGAAGAAGAAATCATGGGTGGGGAAGTTGGTGAAGTATGCCACCTTCAATGGGAAAATGACAACAAATGGTGGTGTTGGCCGTCGGAGCGGGGACTGGGAGAGAGATGGTTTCATCATGTCTGAATATAGGTCCATCGACGGTCTCACTTCACCTCGTCACATGGCGGGGATGTTGTTGTCTTCGCCTGGCCGGCTCTTCTCTCCTCACAACATGGGTATGTTGTCTCCTCGCCGGCTCTTCTCTCCTCGAACTTACTGCACCAAATGACTAAAATTACATGTCTGCCGGAATAGAGAGAAATTATATCATAGGTAAGTTTCATCACGTCATCTATGAGATTAATTATTAAAAATTATCGACCTCATCAATTTTTAATTTTTCAAGTGAAGATTCACTTGAAAAAAATATGACATGAAGATATTGATGAATTAGATAATTTTTAGTGGTTGATTTTATGAACACGTAGTGAAACTAACTTATAATATAATTTTTCGTCAGAACGTGTAAACTTTTATATATTGTGACGGTTGAATAAATAGACTATCAGTGTAGTAGTATGTCTGGCAACTGGCATTGATGTGAAGGTAGTTGAAGAACCGTACGTACATAAGCATGTGGGTTTAAGTTTAGCTTACTTTGTTTTTCTATTTTGGTCTGTATCTTAATAAGAACCTAGAATTTTACGTAAGAGAGATAATTTTTTTAAAAAATATGTTAAAAATATAAAGACTAAAATTATAAAAAGTTTAAAAAATATAAAATTAAATTATTAATAATAAATAAAAAATATAAAAAATTAACATTTATAGGGGAATCCATTTTTATTAATAGATTCCTCGGCCCTGCAGTTTTTATGTCTTGAATGAGCCTTTTTAACGGTAAACGCTTTAGCAGGAAATGTTTGTCGGTTAGGCTAAACGTCATATCAATTTAAATTAAATTGAGCATAATTTTTAAGTAGAAATTATATCATGGGTCTGGTTTGGTTTTATCTAATAATAATCACCATTTCATTATTAATTTTTAACTCATTTTCTTTAACCAATAAATCTTCACTCATAAATTTTATATTATTTTAAAAATATAATTTTTAAAAATTATATTAATTACATGGCTGATTAGTGGCGGAATAGATGATTTTCATTGGCTAGGGACCACAACTGACGTGATAGGTTGGGCTTATGATATAATCTCTCCTTTTTTGAGAGTTTGGGAAAAATATATACCTTTTTTATATTTAATATTAAAATGTTAAATTCTAAATTTTAAAAATTATAATTATTAAGGTCTAGCAAATATATTATATCCTAATTTTTAAAATTTTAATTTTAAATTTGTTTTTTAGTGTGAAAGTATATATAGAACACAAAAAAATAAAAAAAATTTATTCATTAATTTAATAAAAATATATTAAATAAAAATCGTCTATTCACTTGTCATGTCTCTTTTGGTATCTCACTTTAAAATAATAAGTTTATGATTTATAGTTTAGGATTTAAGGTTCAAGGTTATGGGGTATGGTTAGAGTTAGAGACTTAGAGGTAAAATATATTTTTAAGGTGTATAGTTTAGGGTTTAAAACGTGAAAATTAAAGTTAAGATCTATAATTTAATTTTTTAAGTATATTTTAGTGTGGGACATAGAATAAGATACGATTAGAGGATTTTTTTAACCGTAATATTTTTGTTCAAATGTATTTGATATAGTAGGATAATAATTTTATACTCCTTCTCGATGCCCATTTTATGTCCGAATATTAAAAAATTAAATTTTAATTCATAATTATAAATTTTAAACCTTAAACTCAAAATATACATTACCCTTAGTTTTTTAAACTTAAACTTTAATTTAAACCTATATTTAGTATTGGTCGTTAATAGAGACATCAAAAAGTGTAAATAATTTTTATTCTGATTCGTTGGTAGTAAACAAATTATTTTTATAAATCAGTTTAATTTAGAGATTAAAGATTTAATTTAAATTTTAGGTTATACATTTAAAGTATAAGATATATAATGAAAATTTAATATTTCAAAATTAAAGATTTAGATTTTTTTTATTAACGAGGGATAATTCAATCAAGTGCCTTGTTAAAATTTCTTAAACCTAAATGAAGAAAGAATACACTTATAGAATTTACATATCAAACACAAACCATCAAACAATAAAGCACATCTATAGAAAAGCCTAGTACGTCAATTTGTGTCAAAGTAGTCCCTTGTTGGTCATTGACAACCAAATTTACAATAAAGCCTAATAGATATTCAAATAATAATAGTGTTGGTAGTCGATCGCGAAGAAAATTAACTAAGGTATCTGACACTTTGTTCGCTTCTCTTGGAATACATCGAACAATCACCCTCTATTCTCTTATTAACATGTCTAAAATATCTTTCATACTTGTATTATCAGGTAAGATCAACGAAGATCCAACTACAATATTTTCTACCTTAACATTATTGTCAACACGAATACTAACTGAAAATATAAAAAAATAAATAATAATAATAATAATAATAATAATAATAAATATAGAGTTTGATCGTGGGTTTGTTAGGATATAAGAGAGTTCCGATTTTGAAGGGATTTGATTTGGGAGTTGGTTGGATTAGAGTTTGAAGGAGATTTTTTAGGGGTTGAGGAGTTTACGATTTGTAGGAGTTTGATTTGGGGAGGATTCTAGTTTTAAATCCTATAAATGATGGAAATCGGCAGAGGAAGAGGGGAAAAATCTGGAAATTGGAGATCATTGAAAATCAGAGGAGAAGAAGCAAATCCGGCAAGAGAACGACGGAGGTGGTGATCGGAGCAAGGTGAGTTTCCATTAGCCTCTGTTTTAGTGTTTTATGGGTAGACTTGAATGTTCTTGAGGCCCTATTTGATTGATTTAGAGAGTTTAGAACTAAAAATTAGGTTTAAAAGATTTTTTAGGGTTTTTTTGGTTATCGGAGCATTCGTCGGCACCGAAATGACCATCGGAAGGAGCGACGGTGACGGTCGGAGTCCAAGACGGTGGTCGGCGAACGGCCGGATGCGGTGGTTGGTAGCGGCGACTCAGATCTAGCGGCGGAGGGCGCGGCGGCTTAGTGGTGGTGTTCTTCATGTTCTTCATTTTCATGAAGAACATGAATGAACACCTCTTGAAAATCTTAGTTTTTGATCTTCCTAGGCTAAATTTTCTGGGCTTGAGGTATTAGGGGGTATTTGCCTCCTTGGTCCCTTAGCTTTTGAAGTGTTATGCATATTAGTCCCTAAACCTTCAATTAGCCCCCTAAAACACTAGATTTTATTCAATTAGGTCCCTAAACCCCTAATTAGACCCCTAAGATTAAAATTAATTAATTTTAGACTTTAATTAGGACAAAAAATTAATTTTAAGACTTAAAATTTATTAATTAGGTTCTAAAATAGAATTTAATTTAATTTTTAAGATATTTTAAAATTAATTTAGCCTAGTTAGATCTAATATAAGATTAATTTGACTCCTAAAACTTAAAATTTAGACTTTAATTAGGTTCAACTTAATTCTTAAAAATTTAGAAAATAATTTTAAATTAATTATTTTAATTAATTTTAATTAATTTCTAAAGATAATTGTTAAAATTGACCCCACTTTTAAGTCTAATTTAGCCTAAGTTTCACCAAACTAGACTTTAATTAGGTTTAATTAAATTCTTAAAATTTAGAAATTATTTTAATTAAGTCTCTTAATTAATTTAAAATTTCTAAGATAAGATTTAAAAATTAATCTAATTGAATCTAATCCAACCCTAATTGAACTTTAAAAACTTAAAATCCATCAAGTTAGGTTTTAATTAGGATTAATTAAAATTTAGAGTTAAGGAAATTTTGATTAAATAATTAATTTAATTAAAAATCTCTAAACTTTAAAATTAATTACCTACTTAATTAAATCTAATTCATCCCTCGAAGTTCGTTTGAACTTTTCCACTTTACTAATGTAAGTCCATTTTGTACTCATTTATGATGATAATTTTGATGTAATTTGTACTCCCATGTTCTAAATAAAAATATCGAGTTCTTTTACTTTGTTTTATTTAATATTGATTTATTTTGAGTATTGCATGACATATTTTAGGGAGATCACTTAATAAACAGTAGGTTAATTAATTTAGAGCCCTCTAGGACTAGTCGCTTTAATTAATTAATTAAATTAAATAGGGAGATAATTAGTAAATAATGGTATGCGAATCTTATATCTCGGATACACTAAAGAGGCTGATGTTTTGACGTACCATGATGTTGGCCTAAAGAGTGTATCTTGGTATCGAATTCATGTGCTATTAAAACCTAGAATTTTGATAAAATAACTTAGGCCTAGTATTAAATAAAATTGATAGGTAAACAACTAGCAACATTAGTAACTTAGGTTTTAACACTTAATTAATGGAGCCTTTGTAGGATTAGAACTTAAAATGAACAAGATAAAAACGGTCATACATTTTATTTTAACCTTTTGAGGCGGAAATTACATTCCTTTGAATTTGGGTGAGGTTTCCTATCTAGAGGATGTCTCGTTCAACCCAAGTTTAAAGGTGATGTAATTTCTAAATCAAAAGGATATCCTCAATTCAAATAATGGTTGATTAACAATGGAGAATTAAATTAATATCTATCTTCAAAATATCAAAATGCCATGTAGAATTAAATAGGTACCAAATTTTTTGGGCGTTTGTAAGGGTCGTCCTTATACGTAACCGATTTCCGAACCCAAAAGTTTTTTTTAATGAATCTCTGGTTTGTTTTATGGTGTCTGGCCTACCAAAGTGGCCGGCGACGAATCCAAACCAATTTTTAAAATTAAATTATATATTTTTTCCTAAAATTTTGATTTTTTGAAGATTAAAAGCGATAAAGTTCGTATTTTTCAAAACCAATCGTCAAGCTATTTTTCACCTAAACTCATGTTTTTTAAGAGGTCGCGACAGCTTGGCGACTCCGTTGGGGACTGAAAAAAAATTATTTTTTGTGAGTCAGACCGAACTTTTTAAATTTTACGTGGTATTTTGGCATTTTGAAGATAGATATTAATTTAATTTTTTATTATTAAGTGAACATTGTTTGAATGAGGATAGCTTTTTACTTTTGTTATATATCTGTCATTCATGCATAAGCTCTCGACCCGAGCTTTCACCCTTAAGTGGGAGTTAGATATTATCGGACGTGATGCTCTCTAGCTCCGAGTTTCGGATTTTTATTTGCTTCCGGTATACTAACCTTACGCATCATGGGATCTTCAACTCCGTTGTAAGGGACCTATACCACCGAATCGATGTCTTATCGTCGCAGTAGACGGTAACGACAGTTCGAGAACCCAGTGTCTAGACCAAAAACCGCATATAGAGTAGAAACCTACCCCTTCTAGAGCCACACATGGACCATAAGATAAGGCGGTATGCTGCCGAAATGCCGCCAAACTTAGGATTTCTCTGTTAACATGCTCTTTGGTTTTTTTATGCAATTTAACCTACTCTCTGGTTATTCTACGCAATTTAGCCTATTCTCTGGTTATTTTTCTTTGCATTTAAAACTGCTCTATGGTTATTTTTCAGGCACCTTTATTATCTTGTTTTATCTTTGTATTTATCCTACTAACACATTTTCTTTCTGTTTCGTTTTTTGATCCTTTTATGCATTTTATATTTGCTTGACATATCATTTGTATGGGTATAAATTCGGGAAACAGTAAAGTTAGAAGTATCCAAAAATGTCAGAAGGGATCATTATAGGGAAAGATAATACGGAAGTCTGGACATGGTCAGAAGCAGTTCAGCATGAGAAAGGTGATAGCTTGCCGTCAGGAGGAGGAGCGTGGAAGACCAAGTATGAAACAACGTAACGTACCATTCAGAATCAGAATAATGAGTTGGTCAACTTCAAAGGTCAGAAGCATCGCATCTTATGTACAGATATTGTCGAGAGAAGCTACAACTCTTCTGAAGCAGCCGGACATCGAGCAAGAGCATGGAGAAGCTATCGTACGCCCGCTACATGAGTTGACCAATTTGGGGGTTAGGGCTAGCAGTTTTCTGTAGATTATCTTTAATTTGTAGTGAATCCTTTTTGGACAAACGAACATTTTTAAGAAATTATTTTTTGAATTTAATACCCTCTTGCATTCATGCATTAAAAAGTAGATTTATATTTAGGTTGTTGTACATAATTGTGTTGATTTCTATTTTATTTTATTTTATTTTTGCATCATCCTAACATGTTGATATTTTTGCATCATATCGCATAAAGGTATTGATCCAAAAGTGATTATCGAGATAGAAGGCGATCATAACAGTTAAAGGGATTTGTAGGTCGAAGACGAGGTTGAGTCAGAGCTTGAGAAGGATGGCCAATTTACCTGAAGATTACTCATTAGACTCTAGAGACGCTGAAATGCAAGAGTTAGAAAGACAGATGAGCGAGTTGAAGACCATGATGATGAACATGACTAAAGGGAAAGAGCACATAGAAAAGAAAGAAGAGCCGAAAAAGAATCAGTACACATACAAACTACCACTTACAATTGGTGTGAACAAGCCAACCGAAAATGTACCAGACCTAAAACCTGAGAAAGTCACAACGGTCCATGGAAAATCAAAAATGAAAGGAGTGTTCCGCCCGATAAAGTCGGTCGAACATCCAGAGCAAAGTTCAGGTTCCAAGATCCTTTTTCCTAGTTCTCAGAAGACAGAAAGTTGCAAGAATTGATTTGACCCAATTCCCATTTCATACAAAGAATTATATCCTCAGTTGCTAGAAGCTCGGTTAATAACTCCGTATTTTATCTCACCATTACAACTGTCATACCCGAAATGGTATGATGCCGATACTCATTGTGAATTTCATGATGGAGTACAAGGATACTCAATTGAAAATTGCATAGCTTTAAAACGTAAAGTTCAGGGTCTGTTGAAATACGAGAAATTAAAGTTTGAATAAAAGAGTCAGCCTAGTTCAGGGGGCAGACATGAAGTCCGAGATGAAAATATTTCGAAGAAACAACATCATTCTGAGTACGAGGTTCAGGTAATTAGGTTGACGCAAGAGAGAGATAACTTGGAAGTAGAGTTACAAACCTTGCGATCAGATTACCAAGATCTCGCTAAGGATGTTAAGAAGGAATGTGTAAAAAGTGAAGAAAAACAACGTGTCTAGCTACGGGGTTTAAGGGTAAAGTCACAAGAAACAGATGATGACATAAAAGCTGCAGCACGAGAGATGGATCAAGAAATAGCAAGTTTAGCGGATATGGCGGCAGAATTGAGTCAAAACATCAATCCGGCGATAGATCACAATGAGAAGTTAGCAAGGTTCTTAGAGAAAGTTAAAAAATTAGGGGTTAAGACTCGCAAATATCTTTAGTGTTTGATATTAGATGTAGCAAATCTTTTTACCTGAAATAAAAGTTATTCTACGATAATCACTCTTGGGATCAATACTTTATTGTATTCATGCATATGTTTATTTTATATCATGTCATTATTATTTATCAACATTGCATTAACATACATGAATCTAAGGTGGTTGAGGGTTCCGTTGACAGTTGCCATACATTAATAAAAGTTCGATATCATGGATGAGAACATGAGAGAAGTTGCAAGTATCCAAGAAAGATTGCAAGAGCATATGACAAAGCTTCAACCAAAGGCAAATGATCAAATCCCGAAGCCATATCTAACTATCTACCCGGGAGTATCAAGTCCGAGCATGAGTATATTTTCCTTAGAACGTGTTGATCAATTGACAAATATGTGTACAGAGCTCCAAAAGAAAATTGAGGCAAGTAAAAAAGGAGTAGACTCCGAGTTTAGTGCAAGGGAGTTTTGTCTGGTTCCCGATTTGGTTATTCCATCGAAATTTAAGATTCCTGTTTTTAAAAAGTATGACGAGTCTAGTTGTCCTAAAATTCACTTGACGATGTACTGTCGGAAAATGGAAGGATATCTGGATAATGACCAAATGATGATTTACTACTTTCATGATAGCTTGACAGGGCCTGCTGCAATATGGTACAACAAATTGAGTTGAGAGCAGATTCGAAAATGGGTTGATTTGGCGAAAGAATTCTTGGGGTAATACAAGTATGTCATAGACTTGGCTCTAGATCGTCGGACTTTACAGAATATGAGAATGAAAGATGATGAGAGCTTTAAGGACTATGCATTGAGATGGAGGATGCTAGCATCTCAGGTGCAACCATCCATGATAAAAGAGGAAATGTCTGAAATGTTTCATCAGACCTTGCCGTATCCTTTCTTCGATAAAATGCTTACGAATTCAAGGGGAAACTTTAAAGATTTTATGGCTCTTGGTGGAGTAATAGAAGTTACAATCCAACAAGGGAAAATTGAACCCAAGCTCAAAAGTTCCACAGAAGATAAGAAGCCGAAAGAGGTAAATGAATGTAGTGTTCAAAGATCCCGAAGTCGTAAAAGAGAAAGATCATCCAGTTCTTTAAGGCGGCAACAAAAGATCCCCCGAGAAAATGCAAATCGAGAGATATTTGGAATGCCCATTATCGATTTATTTCCTTATCTTGTTGAATCTCAATATATTACTCCCAAGCCAATGAAGAAAGCGCCAAACCCTTTCGCTCGAAGCTATGATCCCAACAATGTTTGTGAGTTTCATATGGGATTATCAGGTCATGCTACTAATAAATGTAGATATTTGTTGGAAGAAATCAAGAAACTAATTGATAAAAGAATTTTGACAAAGGAGTTGGTACAGCAATGGAAGACCAAAGAAAATGTTCAAGATGATATGCCCATTGAAGATTCAGAGCGTCAGGATTAGCTTTTCCAAGATTGTTTAGAGCTATGAAAAATCTGTTTTGTTCATGTCTAAACGTCAAGAAAAAGGGTGTTTTGGGGATCGTTGCGGAGTAATGCCCTGAATCATCCCAGTTGCTTTTTCCTGCGAACATTGAGTGTCTTTTGTAAGAGAGTTATTTCAATTCATTTGTTTATGATGCTTGTTTCATATGTGTTTTTCTCAAGTGGCAAACATGTTATATTCTTTGATTCTTTGATTCTTTAAATTTTTATTTTTATTTTTATTTTGATTCTTTGATTCTTTGTTATGGGCTAATTTTTGATTACCCATACATATATCACTGATTTCATTCTTTCAGGTATTGAATATCAATTACAGAATTGATATTAAATCAAATTCGGAGATCAACTTCACCAATGTGAATCTTTTCTAGGCCTAAAAGAAGACATTAATGAGTGTTCAGGAATCACAGGAAAATCCTAGATAAATTTTGAGTGAGTTTCCTTTCAAGCATTGTTGAATAAAGTCCTTGAATGAAGTGATAACTCAAAACTTCGTCCAACTGAAGTCTGCTTTTCTTTAAAGATATCCGAGTATGGGATGATATTTGACATTCTTTGATCTCCCTTCTCAAGGAAAGAAAATAAGAAAAATAACATTTATTATCCCTTTTGAGCCTAACGTTATTTTTCTTTCGATTCAACCTAAATCAAGGATCACCCCTACGCTGGGGGCAAAAGAGGATGAAAATGTGTTTCAAAGTGAAATATGCTTGATGGTGATGCCTTGTGAATCAGTGGCAGAAAATAAAAGTGAAATACAAAACCAAGAAAAAGAAGCCAAATTCAAATTGTTGGCACAAAAGAAAAAACGAACATAAAGTTCAGTAAAATATTTTGATGAGATGAACCACTGAAAAAAGAAGTGGTGAAAAGGAAATGACCTCTAGGGTGAAAACCCCAAAAAGGTCAACCTAGAGTGATCCGCAAAGAAAAAGAGAAAAGTATTTCATCAGAGCATGTTCAGATCAGTGCGACAATGATCCTTGATTTTATCACCCTTGAATTATTTGAGCCTATATATCTTTTCTTTGGTAGCCATAAACCATAGCCCATATTACAAGCCATAAAAGACCATTTTGACCATATAC
This sequence comes from Abelmoschus esculentus, assembly GCA_035048815.1. Classification (NCBI taxonomy): domain Eukaryota; kingdom Viridiplantae; phylum Streptophyta; class Magnoliopsida; order Malvales; family Malvaceae; genus Abelmoschus; species Abelmoschus esculentus. Next base: position 13,853,011 of record JAUCBN010000035.1, on the reverse strand, counting down.
AGGTATTGGAACAAGGAGAGTTAGTCTTCAAAATATATCCCGCTTATCAGGATTAACCTTTCTTCAAGGATTTTTAATCTTCTAATGCTTGATCAAGATCAGAAAAGAGAGGAAAATTGGGTATGGTGAGCTAGTGAGGAAAAAAGTGTCACCTAAATGGGGTAGAATTAGAATGTTTCTCCTGAAAGTCTAATAAATTGGAAAATAGTCACATCAGAGTTGATCTTTGTAAATTTGTTCGAAGGCTTTATTGCACTTGATATTCAGAGGCCCAATCTTTTGTTTTTGTTTGCCATGACAATCAACTTTTTTCAATGTTTTCAAAATACTACTTTGAGCATTTTTGCTTATCGCTTAACGAGCATCTTGCAGATAAATTGATTAGATACAAAAAGCAAAGGATTTCATGAGAATTTCTATGATGTAATTAATCCTTTAAGCGCAGACAGAACAAGAGATGAATGATGAATAGTATGACGGGGAACAAATGAAGCTTTGAAATGTCAAAATATCGAACAACGAAGATGATGCAATTAAACATAGGGCAATTACGTACAGACTATAGTCATTACCGAGTTTCATAGTTATAATGATGAATATTAGTCCAACTTGGTGAAAGTTCAGGGACTAGAAAAGGTTAGGGACTAGGAGAATATTCAGGGACCTATGATATTTTGCACACCCTAAATGATGAAAGTAGGGCAAACTCAACATGATAAAAGATCAGCAAAGCGTTATTGCACGTGAGATTTCAAATCAGAATGGACAAAGGAGGTACAGAGTTCATGAACTTATTGCTTCGAGAAGCTGATAGCCCATGAAATGTAGGGTAGAATCCTAACTGATTGGGAAAATCAATGATGTTAATGTCAATATGAGAAATAGAGCTCAAAAAGATCAGGCAGAGTACAAAGTTGTTGATGTGAGATGTCGTCATGACAGAAGAAGGTTCAATGAAGAAGACCAGTGTACATTCAAGTGTCCTTCACTGACCACAGTTCATGCATCATATGGTTAGGCATCCATAGGGTAAAACATGCTAACCCATGCATTCAAAACATTTTTGGTTAATTTTAACAGGAATTTGCAAGATTAACAAAAGCAATCCAAATCAAGACAAGCAAAAATCTCAAAGGAAGGAAATTTGAAAACAAACATTTTAGAAGGTCGGCAGAGACCAATACAGATTTCTATTTGAGGAGAAAGATCTCAACAAAGAAGATGAAGTTAAGAAAAATTTTCCGCTTGAAGATGCGAATTTCAACAAAAATCTTTATTTACCAGATGCTTGAGGAAATTCAAATAAGAAGAACAACTCCAGATCCCGGAGATGAGGAATTTCGTAATAAGAAGAACAACCTCAAGCTCCACCATTTGATGAGTCTAAAGAATTTCGTCTGAAGAATTTCGTAATAAGAAGAACAACTTCAGACCCTGGAGAATTTCGTAATAAGAAGAACAACTCCAGTTATTCCAGAGACGAAGAGTTTCAAAACAAGAACCACGAGTCATGTCGCAGATTTTGCTTGAAGAAATTCATAATAAGAAGAACAGCTTCAAGCTTCGGCCGAGTGGCTCATCCAATTCGTGTTTTTCAGTCTTTGCCCATCACCTGCTCCGCAGCTTTGAGCAAAGAGGGGCAGCTGTCAACACGAATACTAACTGAAAATATAAAAAAATAAATAAAAATAATAATAAAAATAGAGTTTGATCGTGGGTTTGTTAGGATATGGGAGAGTTCTGATTTTGAAGGGATTTGATTTGGGAGTTGGTTGGATTAGAGTTTGAAGGAGATTTTTTAGGGGTTGAGGAGTTTAGGATTTGTAGGAGTTTGATTTGGGAAGGATTCTAGTTTTGAATCCTATAAATGATGGAAATCGGCAGAGGAAGAGGGAAACAAAATCTGGAAATTGGAGATCATTGGAAATCAGAGGAGAAGAAGCAAATCCGACAAGGGAACGACGGAAGTGGTGATCGGAGCAAGGTGAGTTTCCATTAGCCTCTGTTTTAATGTTTTATGGGTAGACTTGAATGTTCTTGAGGCCCTATTTGATTGATTTAGAGAGTTTAAAACTAAAAATTAGGTTTAAGAGATTTTTTAGGGTTTTTTGGTTATCGGAGCATTCGTCGGCGCCGAAATGACCACCGGAAGGAGCGACGACGATGATCGGAGTCCAAGATGATGGTCGGAAAACGACCGGATACGGTGGTTGGCAGCGGCGACTCAAATCTAGCGGCGGAGGGCGCGACGGCTTAGTGGTGGTGTTCTTCATGTTCTTCATGAAAATGAAGAACATGGATGAACTCCTCTTGAAACCCTTAGTTTTTGATCTTCCTAGGCTAAATTTTCTGGGCTTGAGGTGTTAGGGGGTATTTGCCTCCTTGGTCCCTTAGCTTTTGAAGTGTTATGCATATTAGTCCCTAAACCTTCAATTAGCCCCCTAAAATACTAGATTTCATTTAATTAGGTCCCTAAACCCCTAATTAGACCCCTAAGATTAAAATTAACTAATTTTAGACTTTAATTAGGACAAAAAATTAATTTTAAGACTTAAAATTTATTAATTAGGTTCTAAAATAGAATTTAATTTAATTTTTAAGATATTTTAAAATTAATTTAGCCTAGTTAGATCTAATATAAGATTAATTTGACCCCTAGAACTTAAAATTTAGACTTTAATTAGGTTCAACTTAATTCTTAAAAATTTAGAAAATAATTTTAAATTAATTATTTTAATTAATTTTAATTAATTTCTAAAGATAATTATTAAAATTGACCCCACTTTTAGGTCTAATTTAGCCTAAGTTTCACCAAACTAGACTTTAATTAGGTTTAATTAAATTCTTAAAATTTAGAAATTATTTTAATTAAGTCTCTTAATTAATTTAAAATTTCTAAGATAAGATTTAAAAATTAATCTAATCCAACCCTAATTGAACTTTAAAAACTTAAAATCCATCAAGTTAGGTTTTAATTAGGATTAATTAAAATTTAGAGTTAGGAAAATTTTGATTAAATAATTAATTTTATTAAAAATCTCTAAACTTTAAAATTAATTACCTACTTAATTAAATCTAATTCATCCCTCGAAGTTCGTTTGAACTTTTCCACTTTACTAATGTAAGTCCATTTTGTACTCATTTATGATGACAATTTTGATGTAATTTGTACTCCCACGTTCTAAATAAAAATATCGAGTTCCTTTACTTTATTTTATTTAATATTGATTTATTTTGAGTATTGCATGACATATTTTAGGGAGATCACTTAATAAACATTAGGTTAATTAATTTAGAGCCCTCTAGGACTAGTCGCTTTAATTAATTAATTAAATTAAATAGGGAGATAATTAGTAAATAATGGTATGTGAATCTTATATCTCGGATACACTAAAGAGGCTGTTTTGACGTACCATGATGTTGGCCTAAAGAGTGTACCTTGGTATCGAATTCATGTGCTATTAAAACCTAGAATTTTGATAAAATAACTTAGGCCTAGTATTAAATAAAATTGATAGGTAAGCAACTAGCGACATTAGTAACTTAGGTTTTAACACTTAATTAATGGAACCTTTGTAGGATTAGAACTTAAAATGAATAAGATAAAAACGGTCATGCATTTTATTTTAACCTTTTGAGGCGGAAGTTACATTCCTTTGAATTTGAGTGAGGTTTCCTATCTAGAGGACGTCTCGTTCAACCTAAGTTTAAAGGTGATGTAATTTTTAAATCAAAAGGATATCCTCAATTCAAATAATGTTTGATTAACATTTGAGAATTAAATTAATATCTATCTTCAAAATATCAAAATGTCACGTGGAATTAAATAGGTACTAAATTTTTTGGGCGTTTGTAAGGGTCGTCCTTACACGTAACCGATTCTCGAACCCAAAAGTTTTTTTTAATGAATCTCTGGTTTGTTTTATGGTGTCTGGCCTACCAAAGTGGCCGGTGGCGACTCCAAACCAATTTTTAAAATTAAATTATATATTTTTTTTCTAAAATTTGGGTTTTTTCAAGATTAAAAGCGATAAAGTTCGTATTTTTCAAAACCAATCGTCAAGCTATTTTTCACCTAAACTCGTGTTTTTTAAGAGGTTGCGACAATTATCAATCTCAATAATAATAATAATAATGATAATAATAATAATAATAATCCAACATGTAATTAAGGGTCTCAGTAAAAAAATAATATTCATTATAAAATGCTGAGTGTATATGTATTAGAGTATAAAATAATAAATAATATAAATAAATATTATTTTATAATTACTTGACATCAAGAATAATAAAAAAAATTAGAGTAGTACAATAGTTTGTAAGTTTAATATTTAAGAAAATAACTTCATTGATTTTAGAATTCGTGATTATATTTTTTCTTCTTCCAAATTTTAGGTTTTTTAAGGTATTTGTGAATTTTATATAAAATTTTTTTAAGGGTCAATTTATTTAGTTTCAAAATTGGTCGGGATCTCATGAGTATTTACACTTATTTAATAATTAATTAGATGATATTATCATGTCTGAAAAGAAAATAGAAATATTAATCTCACATTGAAAAAAATAATTTTTTCAGATATATAAATAATGATGTTGTATATTTTATTAGACATGTCTTTTGAGAAAGGTAACAGTCCTGTGATAAGTAGTACCAGAACCAATAAAGGATCTAAAAATTTATTTGAGGGTGAGCACATATAAATTTTTAAAATATCAGGATGAGCACAAAACTTAAATTATAAAATTTTAAAGATTAATTCATAAAAATTAAAAAAAAAATAAGGGTAAATATATAAAGTTTAAAAAGTTCAAGTGGGTCTCATGCCACCTGAGAATAAAGGTGGATCCGTCACTGATCAGAATAATCCTTTAACTATCTGATTTCACGTCGAACGCCCATATGTGAGATAGATAAGATGAACAAACAATAATAACCCATCATAAACGTGGTTGACTCATAACAAGGATGACATAAGCTTGAGTCGAAAGAGAAAAAACAAAAACTCATGATGAGAGCCTCACAAAATTAAGTGAAGATATATAAACAATAACGTTACAAGCATCTTATGAAAAAGATAATGACCATGTAATAATATTTACCGTATATTAATAAAATACATAAAAAAAACATTATAATGTTATGCAATAATATTAGATTGAATTCAAAAGTTAAAAATAGATAATATTCAATTCTTAAATAAATAAAATTAACCTAAAATATAAAATCTACAAGATTTATTGGTGGCACATTACCAAGGTTTTCAAGTTAAAGGACAACTTGGATAACGTTTTAATTCTTAAGGGACAAATTGTGGTTTAAGCCCATAAATATAACTTAGCAGTTGTTGCTGGTTGTTATATTCTCTGTTCACAGCATACCTGCTGAGGAGGCAAGCCAATATTAAAAAGACAAAGAATCGGAAAACTCGTAGGTCAATCAATCCGAGACGCCGGAAACGACGATGATTCTACAGCTGAAACCCGTCGGCCGAGTGCCTCTCTTCCAAACTCATTTCCTGATCAATAACAATCCAACTCCCAAACCAGTTTCAATATCATGTAGTTTGAGCCACGAAGCGGAGAAAATAACGCGTGAATTCGACCCCAAAATCCCCATAGAGAAGGCCGTCACTCCGCCTTCCTCATGGTATACCGATCCCTCTTTTTACGCTTTTGAACTCGATCGTGTATTCTACAAGGGTTGGAAAGCTGTTGGTTAGTCTACTCAATACCAATATAATGCTTTTTTTTTTGTGTGTCATAATATTTCAAGAATGTCTACTTAGATTGTTGGATTTTTTTTTTCAGGATATACGGAACAGATAGAACAACCCCATGATTTTTTCAGCGGCAGGTACTTTTTTATTGAATCTCGCAATATGATTTCCCACTAAGAACTGAAGGTTTCTTATGTTCATGCAGATTGGGAAATGTGGAGTTTGTGGTATGCAGGGATGATGAAGGCAAAATATCTGCTTTTCACAATGTTTGTAGACACCATGCCTCTCTACTTGTGTCTGGAAGTGGGAAAACCTCTTGTTTTACATGCCCTTACCATGTGAGTCTGTTTTGTACCCCTATTCCCCTTGCGATTTGACTTGAAGAGCATCCTGTTTTTCCTTGTTTTTTGCTGTTTAATTGTTTTAAATTTGGTTTCTTTTGATATCTGCCTTGATGATGTTTCCCCCAAATTTCCCTTTAAGATGTACTGCAAAGATGCCAACCGGTTTATTTGCTAGATATAATCCAAATCCAATATTTTCTGCAGGGATGGACCTATGGGTTAAATGGAGCACTTCGAAAGGCGACTAGGATTTCAGGATTACAGGACTTCGCTGTAAATGTATACTGTTGACTACTTGAATATAAAAGTTTGCCTTTTTTGTTGATACAACTGCGGTCTTTCTATCTCATGTATCGTATTTCCCAATTGATAAATAACTTTGTGGATATCTGTTGCAATTGATGATGATAGGAATTTGGACTTGTACCGATAAAAGTTGCTACTTGGGGACCATTTGTTCTTCTCAATTTGGACAAGGAGAGTGTTACTGACAGTATTGCAAGTGAATGGCTTGGTAGTTCCTCTGAATTATTGAGCCTCAATGGAGTTGATTCCCCACTAAGTTTTGTTTGTCGACGCGAGTACATCATTGAATGTAACTGGAAGGTGTGTCTCTGTAGTTAATGGAAGATCCTTCAATTTAGTTTGTTGCTCTTAGCATTTTATGATGATACCTAGAATAATATATGAGGTTTCCTTGTAGTTTTATTAAATCTGTCCATTAATCCCTTTGCTCTGTCTTTGGATAAAGATTTAATTAGTATTATCACTACCATTAACAGTATTATGTTGTCTCGAATATTAAATAGCATCATTACCCATGTTAATGATTATGTGATTGCAGTGCAAAGCTTGCTGAACATACATGCAGATTGCTGTCTGTTTTTTGTTTCTTGTACTTTCAGGTATTCTGTGACAACTACTTGGACGGTGGTTACCATGTGCCATTTGCGCACAAAGGCCTTGCATCTGGTCTTTCACTTGACTCATATGCCACCTCAGTATGATTCGATCTGATCTTTCTGTGAGTTATATTTAATTATATTATTTTTCACATTGTGATACAACATAACATATATTTGTTTATGAGTAGATATTTGAAAAGGTTAGCATTCAAAGTGTTGACGGTGGCTCTGAAGACAAGGAAGATGATCGACTTGGATCGAAAGCATTTTACGCTTTCATCTATCCGAATTTCATGATTAACAGGTCCTTTACTTACGCCCATCCACGTTAATCACTTGTCTTTTGTCTTTGCACTCGTTCCTGTAATTTTTGTTTATTGTATTGGTATTGTAGGTATGGACCTTGGATGGACACCAATCTGGCAGTTCCATTGGGACCAAGGAAATGCCTGGTAGTGTTTGACTATTTTCTTGAAGCTTCTCTTAAGGTAAACTTTATTTATTATATTTGTTATGATATACTAATCATAGTTTTAGATTATCAAACAAGAGAGGACCTAGTGTTTACAAAAGTAGTTTGTTCTTAAATTAGCTAAGCCCACTCTTTAGTAGTGCTGAAGAAAAATACTGGATCGAATTAAACATATTATTCAGATAAATTATTAAATAATTAATAATTTCAAATACTGAAAATTAAACATTTAAACAAACTGAGTTCAACCCACAAATTATCAAATAAAACCAAAGCACAAAGTTTATTACAAAATAATAATAAAATGTCCGGAATTAAACATAGTTCCTGAAATCATATTAAAAATCTGAATACTGAAAACACACGTAATAAATCTGAAAACGGGATCCTCCAAGTACCGTACGGAGTCTAGATCTGTGATCTGAAACAGAAAAATAAGAGGGTGTAAGCTAGAAAGCCTAGTGTGTCTCTAGAGTACATATAAACAGAATTACAAAACAATATATGCAGATAATGTGGTGTATGCATGATATGCTCCCAACTCTAAACGCCAATAAAAGAGTAGGTTTTCCCCTTGAACCACTCTAACTCCATCACACTAACAGAAGTGGAAACTCGACTCGTAGGTGGAGCCAATGATCAGAAGTGGTATCTCGACCCATAGGTGGAGCCACTGAACAGAAGTGATAGATCACTAACTTCCCCGTACACATATAATCTAACCAGATGCAATGATAAATGCAGATACAGAATCAAAATGCATGCCTTAATATCTAACAGGAGGCATACATGGTAATTACAGAATCAAAAATAAATGTAATTACAGAATGATGCATTATCATACAGAGTTTAACAGAAATGACAAACACAGAAATACATAATTTAACAAAAGAGAACACACCTGAAGCAGAAGACTCAACGACGATACTGACGTCGACCTTAGTTTTAAAAATAGCGCCTAGGCGCGCCTGAAGCGCTAGGCGTTAGGAGGCGATGGGGATCTCGCCTAGACCAGCCCAGGCGAGGCGGCCAACGTTAGGCGACTGGAGGCGCCGAAAGGCGCTCGCCTTTGTCCAGGCGCTAAAGCGCGGCGCCCAGAGAGCTTTAGGGGTGAGAAATAATCACGTGTTTAAATTTAAAAAAAAAATTATAACCTAAGATATATCCTCTCACTTACCCAAACGCTGAAACCATCGCATATTCTCCCATTTCTCTGCCGAACCCATCGTCCCAATCTGTCTTCAAGCCACCGATCTTCTCCCACCATTTCTCTGCCGAACCCATCATCCCAATCTGTCTTCAAGCCACCGATCTTCAAGACTCAGGCTGAACCCATACTCTCATCGATCCTCCTCAGGTATGTCTCTGTTTTTTTTCAGTTTTCTTTTTCATCTCTCTTCAATTTTCTTCCCGATCTCCTCTTCAATTTTCTTCCTGATCATTCTTCAATTTTCTTTCTGTTTTTCTAATAGTAACCAGAGATATTTGTTTTTTCGTTTTTTTTCTGTGAAAAGATACTGTCGTAGACTATTTTTTTTCAGTTTTCTTTTTGATTTGTTGTAATTTGTTGTAGATAATATAAATTTGCTGTAGGTATGTCGTATGTCTCTATAAATTGCTGTAGATAATATAAATTTGCTGTAGACTTACTCTAGATAATATAAAATTGCTGGCTGCTCGATTGAAATTTGCTGTAGATAATATAAATTTGTTGTAATTTGTTGTAGATAATATAAATTTGCTGTAGGTATGCCGTATGTCTCTGTAAATTGTTGTAGATAATATAAATTTGTTGTAGACTTAGATAATATAAAATTGTTGCTCGATTGAAATTGTTGCTGGATTTAAATTTTGTTATCTACCTATGTTATTGATGAAATAATTAATTTGCATAACTGAAGTTGATGGTTCTTTTGTATTTGAACGTTTCATATTATGTATTTAGGGTCTATGGCTTCTACCGGATCTTCAAACACCTCAGATCCGGCAAGAAAATATGGAAAGCAAGATCCAACAAACAAGAATAATTTTACGTGTGGTTTTTGTGATAAAGTTTGTAAAGGTAGGGTTTATCGATTGAAACAACATTTGGTTGGAGGGTTCAAGAATGTGTTGGACTGTCTTGAATGTCCTGAACACGTGAAGGAGGAAATAAAAGCTTTTATGTTAAAAAAAGCCGAGTTAAAGGTCACACATTCGATGTTACCTTCGAATTCTTCAGTTATGGTCGATGAATATGACGAGGAAGAAGAAGAACGTGATCCAAGTCAAAAGAGTGGAAAATCATTACCAAAGAAACCAAGACATAAGGGTCCAATGGATTTGTTTGTCTCTTCAAAAGCTAATCCAAAAAAGGAAGAGGGTATACATGCAGTTGTCCAAAAACAATTAAGAGAAAAAACTTGCAAGTCAATTGCTAGGTTTTTTTATGATACCGGAATTGCATTTAATGCGGTAAACTACCCTAGCTTCAAGGAGATGTGCGAAGCTATTGGACAATATGGTCCCAGTTTGAAACCACCAAGCATGTATGAGCTCAGAGTCCCCCTTCTCAAGAAGGAAGTAGAGAGTACCTAAGAGATGATGGATGAGCACAAAAAGGAGTGGACAGAAAAGGGATGTTCGATTTTATCAGATGGATGGCGCGACTCGGTCGCTCAAAAAGATATTGTGAACTTTCTTGTCAACTCTCCAAAGGGTTCCGTGTTTATTAAATCCATGGATGTTTCCGAAGTTGTTAAAGATGTTAATATGTTGTTTCAAGTACTCGATGCCATGGTGGAGGAAGTGGGAGAAAAAAATGTGATCCAAGTGGTGACGGACAATGTATCTAACTATGTCAAAGCCGGTACAAAATAATACTTTTTTCTTTTTAAATTATTTGTTTTTTATTGTTTTGTTAACTTCTTGTTTTGTTAACTTGTAGGAAAAATGTTAGAGGCAAGAAGACCAAATCTTTATTGGACTCCTTGTGCTGCTCATTGCATTGATCTTATGTTAGAAGATATTGGAAAAATTCCCAAAGTCAAGAATGCATTGAAGAAGTGCATGTTTATGAATGGCTATATATATAGCCACATCTCTCTTATAAACATGATGAGAAGATTTACAAATCAAAGGAATTTGCATAGGCCGGCGATCACTAGATTTGCTACATCATTCATCACTCTTGCACAATTCCACAAGCAAAGAAACAACTTGAGAAAGATGGTGATTTCTCAAGAATGGAATGACTCTAAATGGCCAAAAGAAGCGGGAGGAAAAAAAATAGCATCTTATCTTTTGCAAGACACATTTTAGAGAAATATATTTTATGCTCTTAAATTGACGGGACCGCTTGTTAAAGTTCTTAGAATGGTTGATGGTGAAAGAAAGCCACCTATGGGGTACATTTATGAAGCCATGGATAGGGCTAAAGAGGCTATTTCTGAGAGTTTTGCTATGAAGGAGGAGTTTTACAAAGAGGCCTTTGAGTATATTGATAGAAGGTGAGATTGTCAACTTCATCGACCCCTACATGCAGCTGGATATTTTTTAAATCCAAACCTTTATTATGATGATCCCAAGAAAGTAACTACTTGTCAAGAAGTTATGCAAGGTTTGTACGAGTGCATTTCAAGATTGAATCCAGATCTTTCAATTGAAGATAAAATCCTCAATGAATTAAGCACGTATCAAGAAGCTCAAGGCATTTTTGGAATGAAAACAACAATTAGACTAAGGAAATCAAAATCTCCAGGTATTAAAAGTTATATTATTTTATATTTTTAAAATTATTAATTTAATTTTTACAATGTTCTGCTTTTATTTTTTAACAGCGGAATGGTGGGCTATGTTTGGATCTTCCACTCCTAATCTTCAAGTGTTTGCTATCAAAGTTCTTAGTCTTACTTGCAGTGCTACCGGTTGTAAAAGGAATTGGGGTGTTTTTCAACATGTAAGAAATCTTTTTAATTTCCCTTCAATTATATGACAATTATTGTTTTGTTATTACTTAATTATTTATATAAATATTGGCTTTTCTTGCAGCTTCATACTAAAAAGAGAAACAGATTAGCACAAGCAAGACTGAATGATTTAGTCTTTGTAAAATATAATCGTGCTTTGAAACGTCGATATCAAACGAAAGATAGCACAGATCCTATTCTTTTGGAAGATATCGATGAAAGTAACGAGTGGTTACTTGGGAGAATGGAGGACAACTCCGATGATGATGGTGAATTTGTGTTTGACGATAATGATGACCTAACATGGAGTCAAGTTAGTAGAGCTGCTGGAGCTCATGATCCAAGTTATTCAACTAGGTCATCAAAGATTATAAAAGAAAACGTCGGACCTTCCTCCAAAATTGATAAAGGGAAAGGAAAAATCACTACTCCTAGAATAGATGATGAGATTGAAGAAGATATTGGTGAGGAACACTGTGATGAAGATGAGAGTTATGGAGAAGACGATGATCGGGAGTGTTAGATTTTAGTGTTTGTGTGAACCTTTTAATATTGTTTGACTTTATGTGTTAGGGGTGAACCATATTATCTTTTATGCTTTTTTGTAGTATTTGGACATTTTTAGTATTAATTTATAATATCATATTGGGTACTCTTTTCCTCTTGTCGTTGTTTGATGTTGAGATTCGTCTCGATGTCGATTACGATAGAGGTTTTTAACGAGGCCTTATTTTACTTTCAAAAATATTTATTCTTTAAATACAATGATATAAAATATTATAGTACAATGATATAATGTTCCAAATACAAAATATAATATAAAACTAATTTATAGCGCCTCGCCTACGAAAAGCCCTCGCCTTCGCCTAGCGCCTAGCGCCTCGGCTTTATAGACCTTTAGCGCCTCGGAGCGCCTTGCGCCTCTTAAAACTAAGACGTCGACCAGACTCGGCTCTACCACTAGAATGTACAAGAGTAGAACCTACGAATAACAGTTATCATTAGACACCCTACTATGCCACTCTACTGATAAGTACATTAATCAAAAATAAGCCGAAACTCACGTGCGGATCCCAAATGCTGATGAACAAGAGGTCGTCCAGGAGGAGGAAGAGGCAGATGTTCGGGATTGGAATCCACATCACCTGAATCCAAACAGAAACTGTTTCAGAAACCAAAACTGATAACTTCCAGATAAACATTCGAACTTAAAAGCCCTCAAAACGAAATTTCGGGTTCAAAATTCGAAAAACGGACAGCGTCATCGGACTTAGGACGCCGAAAAACATAAAATAGGACCATGTCAGAAAAGTCAATTGTTGACGTCAATACTGGTCAACGCTGACGTCAGTAGTGACGTCAGTGGGTCAGGTTTTCGGGTCGGGTTGGATGGTCAACGGGTCGGGTCGGGTGGTCAACGGGTCGGACCGGTTTGGTTCTGGGATTTCTCAAAAAATCCCCCTAGACTCGATTAAACCTTAGATTTCGATTCTCTTCTCTCCAAAACAATTCGAACACTTCCAAAACACCCCTAAAACAAAAACAATTCATCAAAACGAATCAAACTCCTTACTAAACCATATAAAACAACCGAAACAAGCACCCACATTCAAAGACATGAACCAAACGAACCACTCCCTTGTCACCCTTCTTAAACCGAACTTAAATGAAACAAAAAGGTGTCTACAACTTACCAGAACTTACCAAAACGAAAGAAATGAAGGTAGGTTCGAAGGCCACAAAAACACCAACACACCCGATTGATTCAAAGCAGCAACAAAGAGGACGAAAAGAACAAAGGATGGTATGAAAGAAATCTTTCGGTTGAATTTCTCAAGTAAAAACAAAATTAAAAGCATGAATAATGGGAGAAATTAATCTCCATTAAAATCGAATTGGTTTTTGAAAGAAGGATTAACAGTTACCATTTGAAAATGGATCAATTATGCAAAGAGGGTCTGAGTTTTTCAGGATAAAAAGTTTAACCCTCAAACTTTCATAAATTACAGAAAAGCCCCTGAAATCAAAATTCCAAATCCCTAATTTCTAGGGTTCCTAATGGGGGATTTAGGTTTAAAATGAGGAAAAAAATTTGGGTTGTTGTAACTCTCCCCCTTACAGAAATTTCGTCCTCGAAATTTACCTAGATCAAAAAGTTATGGGTACTGGGTTTTGATAACAAATTTGGGCTCCCACGTAACCTCATTAAGACCTCGATTACGCCAGAGAACCTTAACCATCTTAATGGTTTTCCTCCGAAGGACTTTCTGGTCCTGAGCAATAATCTCAACGGGTTCCTCCTCATAACATAGATCGGGACGGATCTCAAAATCCTCAACAGACAGAACATGAGACGGATCTGCTCGATAGCGTCTCAATACATAAACATGGAAAACATCATGGATACACTTAAGCTCTGGTGGTAACTCAAGCTGATAAGCTACAGGATCAACTCATCTGAGAACCCGTTATGGTCCAATATAACGGGGACCGAGTTTACCCTTACGGTCAAAACGGAGTACCTTCCTCCACGGAGATACTTTTAGGAAAACCTCATCACCAACCTCAAACTCGAGATCCTTACGTCTTAAATCCACGTAAGATTTCTGCCTATCAAAAACAGCCTTAAGCCGATCCCAAATTAACCTGACTGTCTCATCAACCTCATGTACAAGATCTGGACCTAGTAAACGGTGCTCATTAAGCTCAGTCCATCCAATAGGGGTGCAACACTTACACCTATACAGAGCCTCATAAGGTTCCATCTTAATACTGGCCTGATAACTGTTATTATAAGTGAATTCTGTCAACGATAAGAAATCCTCTCAGCTACCTTTGAAATCCAGAATACATCCTCTCAATATATCCTCAAGGATCTGAATTACACGCTCAGATTGACCATCGGTTTGAGGGTGATATGCAGTACTAAAGTTTAATCGAGTACCTAGAGCAGAATACAGAGAACCCCAGAACTTAGACGTAAACCTCGGATCTCGATTAGATATAATAGACAGAGACACTGTATGTAATCGAACAATCTCAAAAATGTACAACCGGGCCAACTTACTCAGAGGGTATGTAGTTTTAACTGGTATGAAGTGCGCAGACTTGGTCAATCGATCCACGATGACCCAAACAGAATCTTTCTTTGACGGAGTCAAAGGTAAACCACTGACAAAATCTATAGTCACACGCTCCCATTTTCACTGTGTAATCTCAATATGCTGAAGAAGTCCAGATAGACGTTGATGCTAAGCTTTAACTTTCTGACAAGTTAAGCACTTAGATACAAAACTGACCACATCTCGCTTGAGACCTTTCCACCAATACTTCATCCGGAGATTCTTATACATCTTATCACTACCAGGATGTATAGTATCGACCCTGGAAACATAAAACCCCATTCTGATTTAGAGAAAAGTCCTAAAAAGTTCCCTCCTTAACTTCAACAATACGATGAGCCAAGAACGGATCTTTAAGCTGTTCAGCCTGAATATCAGATATCAAAGTAAGAACCACGTGGAGCTCAGCCAACAAACTACCATCCTCATATAAACTCAACCGAGCAAACAGAGCTTTCAGATCTGAAATGGCGTTGCGACTCAAGGCATTCGCAACGACATTAGCTGTACCAGGATGGTAATCGATCTCACAGTCATAATCTTTCAAAAGTTCTAACTATCTTCGTTGTCTCAGATTAAGTTCCTTCTGAGTGAGAAGATACTTCAGACTCTTATGGTTTGTAAAGATGTAACACTTTTCTCCATAGAGATAGTGTTTCCAGATTTTTAGAGCGAAGATTACTGCCGCTAACTCCAAATCGTGGGTTGAATAGTTACACTCATACGGTTTCAACTGTCGAGATGTATAAGCCACTATTTTCCCATCCTGTATCAGAACACAACCCAAACCGATGTACGAAACATCACTGTAAACTGTATAGGGTTTCCCCGACTCTAGTTGAATCAGAACTGGTTCTTGTGTCAGAACAGATTTGAGTTTCTCAAAACTCCCCTGTTGAGCCTCAGACCAGGTAAATGGAACATCTTTTCTCAGAAGCTTTGTTAACGGAGCGGCTATAGAAGAAAAGCCCTTTACAAACCTCCTATAATAACCAGCTAGTCCCAAAAAACTACGAATCTCTGTCACATTCTTGGGTTGCTTCCATTCCATAATAGCCTCAATTTTCTTCGGGTCAACCTGAATACCCTTAACTGAAACAACATGCCCCAGAAAAAACAACCTCCGAAAGTCAGAGCTCACACTTACTGAACTTTGCATAAAGCTGTTTCTCTCTCAGAGTCTGTAACACAATACAGAGATGATGCTCATGTTCATCTTCAAACTTTGAATAGACCAGAATATCATCTATGAAGACCACAACAAACTGATCCAGATAGGGTCGGAACACCCGATTCATCATGTCCATGAATGCTGTAGGGGAATTCGTAAGGCCGAAAGGCATTACCAAAAACTCGTAGTGACCATAACGAGCCCAGAAAGCTGTTTTGAAAACATCAGAATCCTTAACCTTGAGTTGATAATAACCAGATCTCAGGTCTATCTTAGAGAATACAGAAGCTCCTCGGAACTGGTCAAACAGATCGTCAATGCGGGGAAGGGGATACTTGTTCTTGATGGTCAACTTGTTCAACTTTCGGTAGTCAATACACAGGCGCAGAGAGCCATCTTTGTTTTTAACAAACAGGACAGAGGCTTCCCACGTAGAAACACTGGGTCAATGAAACCTCTATCCAGAAGTTCCTGTAAATGAACCTTGAGCTCCTTAAGCTCTTTCGGAGCCATCCGATATGGTGTCATAGACACTAGAGTAGTCCCCGAATACAACTCAATACCGAACTCCACCTCTTCCCGCTTAGGGGTACACCTGGTAACTCTTCTAGAAAAACATCTGGAAACTCACACACAACTCTGATCTTATTCATCCCAGAATCATATTGTCCCGGGTCAAGAATATAGGCAAGGTAAGCTACAGATCCCTTCCTGATCATCTTTTCAGCTTTCAGAGCGGAGACAATATTGGACAGAAACCCTTTACGCTCACCGATAAGTGTTACCACACGGTCATCAGAAGTCCTTAAAGTAGCTCTTTTACACTCACAATCCAGAGTAACTCGGTGAGCTGACAGCCAATCCATCCTAGAATCAAGTCAAACTCCTTAAACGGCAACTCTATCAGATTAGCCGGAAAGATTTCCCTTTAGACTTCAAGAGGACAATCCTTAAAAACTTTGGTAACCTCCATAGGATTACCTATAGGACTATAGACAGAAATAGAGTTCCTGATATTCTCTACGGGAATTTCCAAATATCTAGATACAAAACTAGAGACATAAGAGTGTGTGGACCCATTATCCAACAGTGCAAAGAAAGAAATAACATGAACAGAAAAAGTACCAGCAATGACGTTTGGCTCATCTCGGTCCTCCTGTCTCCTTGTAGCATAAACCAAGCCGGGCTGAGATCCTCCTGATCTGGCAGATCCTCTGAACTGACTGGGTCTGCCTCTACTACCAATACTAGATGTTGCATGTCTACCTTGTCCTCTTCTCCCAGCTGGGGTCTGAACTGATGCCTGTGATTGCCCCAGAGTATAACCAAATTGTGGTGCCACTAGACAATCCCCGAGACGATGATCAAGAGAAAGACATCGGAAACATGCTTCACTCCGCATACGACACTCTCCTGAGTGTCACTTCTTACATAACGAACACTAAGGTAAGGCTCAGGTACTAGTGGATCCAGCTCCACTAGCAGCAGGAACAACAAAAGCAGCTGGTCTAGAACGTACAGAACTCTGTGGCTCAAACTCATCGCGGCCTCTCTTTTGGGACTGAAAATCCTGACTGTGCTGGGCAAGCGCTGCAGGCTGTCGTTTACCTCTATCCTGAACCTGGGACTCCAACTGAACCCTCAAGCTCTCGTTACGCTCGACTGTCCTGGCACGCCGAATGATCATTTTATATTCCGTATCATGATGAGTGGCAACTACAATTTTCAACGATACCCGGAGTCCCTTCAGAAAATGGTCACACTTTTGTTTCTCAACCGACACAATACCATGAGCATATTGGAGCAAGCGGAGGAACTCAATCTCATAATCATTCACCGACATGTCGTTTTGCTGCAGATTCAGAAAATCCTCACGGCATTTAGCCAGATACTCGGGTCCAACATATCTATTCTCGAAAGCCTGTTTGAAAAACTTCCAAGAAATCTTCTCCGAAGCAGTGACTCTCTCCTCTGCCTCTCACCAGTTTAGGGCCTCTCCCTGAAGCAAAGATACAACAATCCTCAATTTCCTGTCAGAGGGGTATTTCATCTCGGCGAACAGACGCTGAAGCTTCTTCAGCCAGTATTCTGTATCGGCTGGGTCAGTACCGGTCTTACCATCAAACATCGTCATACTGACAACCAAAAACTCTGTAGATATGGGTTTCCTAGCACCCTAATTCTGCCGCAAATATCTGAGCAACTCTCTCTGCATGGTCACAGAATCCAAACCAACAGTCTCGCTGTCCTCAGAAACATAAGGTCCCTCACTCTGGACCGGTTGATCAACCTCGACCTACTAAGCCTCGGTCTGAACCTCAGGTACATCCTCCTCCTCTAAGTCTTGGGCCAAACTCTGATCCTGTGGTGGGTCCACAAGAGGCGGAATATCACTAGTAGATCCAACAGAACGACTTCGGCCACGACCTCTACTAGTCGCTAAACGTGTACTTCGACGCGGTGGCATAATATAGTATCTACAGAAGGACAAACATAATCCTATATTAGAACCGGTACTTGGAGTAGTAATCAAAATATTTCAGAAAATTTCAAAATAAAGTCAAAACGGGAATCCAGATTTATCGAACATATTTATCAAAAATCATTTTCAGATCAAAAATCATTTTGAACCTCACAGTACGAGGTTTAAACCTGGTTCTGATATCATTAAATGTAACCCCTAAAATTAACCAAATTTCTTAAATTACAAATTAGGATTTACGATATGAAAACTTGTTTCGTAAGTTAAGTTTTCATAAAATTAAACATATTATTCATATAAATTATTAAATAATTAATAATTTAAAATACTGAAAATTAAACATTTAAACAAACTGAGTTCAACCCACAAATTATCAAATAAAATCAAAATCCAAAGTTTATTACAAAATAATAATAAAATGTTCGGAATAAACATAGTTCCTAAAATCACATTAAAAATCTGAATACTAAAAACACACGTAATATATCTGAAAACGGGATCCTCCAAGTACCGTACAGAATCTAGATCTATGATCTGAAATAGGAAACTAAAAGGGTGTAAGCTAGGGAGCCTAGTGTGTCTCTAGAGTACAGATAAACAGGATTACAAAACAATATATGCAGATAATGTAGTGTATGCATGATATGCTCCCAACTCCGAACGCCAACAGAAGAGTAGGTTTTCCCCCTGAGCCACTCTAACTCCATCACACCAACAGAAGTGGAAACTCGACCCGTAGGTGGAGCCACTGAATAGAAGTGATAAATCACTAACTTCCCCGTACACATATAATCTAACTAGATGCAATGATAAATGCAGATACAAAATCAGAATGCATGTCTTAATATCTAACAGGAGGCATACATGGTAATTACAGAATCAAAAATAAATGTAATTACAAAATGATGCATGATCATACAGAGTTTAACAGAAATGGCAAACACAGAAATATAGAATTTAACAGAAGAGAACACACCTGAAGCAGAAGACTCAACGACGATACTGACGTCGATCATACTCAGCTCTACCACTAGAATGTGCAGGAGAAGAACTTACGAATAACAGTTATCATTAGACACCCTACTTATGTCACTCTACTGATAAGTACACTAATCAGAAATAAATCGAAACTCACGTGTGGGTCTCGAATACTGATGAACAGGAGGTCGTCCAAGAGGAGGAGCTAGATATTCGGGGTCGGAATCCACGTCACCTGAATCCAAACAAAAACTGTTTCAGAAACCAAAACTGATAACTTTCAGATAAACATTCAAACTTAAAAGCCCTCAAAATGATATTTTGGGTTCGAATTTTGAAAAACGGACAGCGCCATCGAACTAAGGACGTCGAAAAACATAAAGTGAGACCGGGTCAGAAAAGTCTACTGCTGACGTCAGCACTGTTCATTGTTGATGTCAGTAGTGATGTTATTAGGTCAACGCTAACATCAACAGATGACGTTTGCAGATGACGTCAGCAGTGACGTTAGCGGGTCGAGTTTTCGGGTCAGGTCTGGTGGTCAACGGGTCGGACCGGTTCGGTTCTGGGCTTTCCCAGAAAATCCCCCTAGACTCGATTAAACCTTAGATTTCAATTCTCTTCTCTCCAAAACAATTCGAGCACTTCCAAAACACCCCTAAAACGAAAACGATTCAAACTCCTTACTAAACCATACAAAACAACCGAAACAAGCACCCACATTCAAAGACATGAACCAAACGAACCACTCCCTTGTCACCCTTCTTAAACCGAACTTAATTGAAACAAAAAGGTGTCTGCAACTTATCAAAACGAAAGAAACGAGGGTAGGTTCGAAGGCCACAAAATCACCAACACACCCGATTATTCAAAGCAGCAATAGAGAGGACAAAAAGAACAAAGGATGGTATGAAAGAAATCTTTCGTTTGAATTTCTCAAGTAAAAACAGAATTAAAAACATGAATAATGGGAGAAATTAATCTCCATTAAGATCGAATCGGTTTTTGAAAGAAGGATTAACAGTTACCATTTGAAAATGGATCAATTATGCAAAGAGAGTCTGAGTTTTTCAGGATTAAAAATTTAACCCTCAAACTTTCATAAATTACAGAAAAGCCCCCGAAATCAAAATTCCAAATCCCCAATTTCTAGGGTTCTAAATTAGGGATTTAAATTTAAAATGGGAAAAAAAATTGGGTTGTTACAGAAACCACCAAGACATCCTTGTCCGTCACACAGTCTGCAACTGTGTTACTTCTCGGATTCCATCCACGTATATTTTGCACTTTAGCTTCTCCTTATAGGATATGCATTACATGAACTCAAGCAACATATTATATGGACCCAAAATTGAAAAACTAAAGAAAGAAAGAATGAAAAGAAAAAGGGTCCATATGAGGTTTAGGATACAAGCAATATTCAAAACTCTAGGTTTTTAAGACCGAAGCTTTCTTCAATTTTCCTAGTTGAAGACTTGGGATTTGAGGCTTATAAGTTTTAGAAAGACAAAAACTTTTTATTTATTTATGGGAGATTACCAGGGAAAACCTGTTTGATTTTGAGACATAGGATGTCGGTTGCCATGTTTCCAAGGGAAGGGGGAGGATGACATTCCTAATATCGCTGTCATTTGTTCAAGAATGAAAGGGAAAAATATTGTAATTCTGAGGAAAACAATCATCTAATGCGTGCACCATATATTTTTTTTGACATAAGCATGCACCATTTATTTAGGATAAGAAAAGAATAGCCTTTTGATTAACAGCTTCTGAGTATCCGTCTGCAACCATGTCTATGTGATTCTGTATGCATAATACGTACTAGGAGAATGATGATTGAATAAACCTTTCTGTTCAACTGCCCTCAGTTACACTTGCACGGACACAAATTGTCTCCTTTTCATATATCTAATATTCGACTCTGTATTGGTGAAAAAATATTAATAAAATGTCTGTTGAAACTTTGAAAGGTTAATGTATAGGTAATGTTGTTTTAGAGGAGACATCAGGTTTTTTTTCTTATGCATTAGCCTCTCAAATATTGTGTTTGGCATTTCAAAGTGCATCCATCTGTCTGTGCTATGCTTATGTTAAACCTACATGATAGTTTCCCTTGCATTGCATAATATTGATTCATTCTACTTGTTGGCCATGGTCCAGTCTGCATAATTCAACCAATTTTCCTGTTTAACCATGCTCTTCTTTTGGCCTTAGGATGACAAAGCTTTCATTGAAAGAAGTCTAAAGGACAGTGAAAAAGTTCAGGTACTAGTAAAACTAATCTCTAGTTACTGTTGAATTCATTCAAGCTCCAAAACCTTTTTTCTGTAACAAGGAAAATCTGCAGATGGAAGACATTGCACTGTGTGAAGGTGTTCAAAGGGGTATCGAATCACCTGCATATTACACCGGAAGATATGCTCCGAATGTCGAGAAGGCCATGCATCATTTCCATTGTTTGCTTTATGATAATCTCCTAAACTAATGCGGAGATTGCATTGCTCGAATTCGAGAATTTTCTTTCACACTTGCTGAATGCATTTGTTAATGTGGATGATTGGTCCAGGGAGGATCTATGGCTGTCTTGTAACAGTAACATATCTCATTTGTTTATGGCTTGTATGAACTAATGAAGTCCATGACCAAAGCAATACCAGTAGAGTTATTACAAAGAAGTTGCAAGACTAATATGAAATGGATCAAAGCGCAGAGACTTTAGGTTTAGGGTTTCAGGATTTTGTTTAGGGATAGAATTAAAGATTTTAGTTTTGAAATTAGGGGTGTGATTATTATTTAGGGTTTGTGATTAAATTTTAGGGTTTATAGGACAAAATTTAAACTCTTAACTGTATTATACTAAAAATTAAACCCTAATATCTAAATCATAAATTATATTTCTAACTATAAATCATAAATTAAACTCTAATAACTAAATTTTAAACTCCAAAATTAAAATATTCATATTTTTTCGTTTTTATCGCATGTGATAATTTTTTTTATTAGATCACCTATAGGGTTCATTTTATATTAAATTCTCTTTTTATTATTTATTGTATTTGATATATAAATTATTATTATTACAATTAATCATTTAATGCTAAATTCTGTTCTCTCTCTTTTTATATCGTGGCGACAATACAATATAAATAAAAAAATAAAGGATGAAAAGAAATAATAAAAGCCATGATGTGAACAGGAGTAAAACGGAGCATCGAATGGAAAAATTATATTTTAGGTTATTTCTATCTTAAAATTAATTAAATGTATTTATTTTATTAATTATATTATTTTTATTAAGTAAATATATATTTAATAAAAAATATTTTTAATTTAATTTACAGTAAATATTAGTAAATATTTATTTGGTAAAAAAATAAAGAATAATTAGTAAAATGAATGAATTATTTAAATATTGGTTGATCTTGTAAATGACGCGATAAAAATGATCTATGATTAGGGGTGTTTATCGAGTAAGTCGATTGCAAGTTGGATAGTGCTCGACTCGCGCTCGTTAAAAAATTTTGTTTTTCGACTCGTTACTCATTAAGCTCGTTAAAAAATTTTGTTTTTCGGCTCGTTACTCATTAAGCTCGTTAAAATTGTGTTTGACTCTTGCTTGTTAAAATTTTTTATTACTCAACTTGACTCGTTGCTCGTTAAGCTCACTAAAAACTATTTTATTTTTGACATAAATTAATACTATACGGGACTTAATATTAACAAAAAATAATAAATTTAAACAAAAATATTAAGAGTATAAAACACTTTCAAAGTTTAAATTTCAAACTAACAATCCATAAATACATTAAATTAGTGTGTTAAAATTAAAGTAACAATTCATAAATTAATAATTATTATTTAAATTTATTTTTTGAATGAAATAATTTTAAAATATATTTTAAAAACTAACGAGTTGTTTGTGAATTTATCGAGTCGAGTTAGACTTTGTTTGATTCAACTCGTTAAGCTCTCGAGTCAAATTTGAATTCAAGTTGAGTTAATCTGAATAAAATATTTATCAAATTTTAACTGAATCGAGTTCGAACAACTCACAAGTTACTCAGCTCGTTAAGAGCACGCCTATCCATGATATAATATCTTATTTAAATTATATAAGATGATGGTAATGATGGTGTGTGATTCGATGGTCAATGCATTGAGTCGATAAAGCATATGATCTTGCCTGTGCTTTGTTTCGGGATTAATCTTAGTAAAATAAAAATTAAAATGGTTACATAAATGTTTAAATTATATATATATTTTAACAAGTTAATAGTGATTACAGTAGTATTTATTCTAAAATATAATCTCCATCATTTGATATAATATTTTTGTTTTAAATAAATGTTTAAAGTATATCTTAGATTAATTAAATATTTAATATTTTTAAAGTTACTCATTTAGTTATTTTATTGTTAACTTAATTTTAAAAAGTTTTTATATTTTCTAAAACTTATTAAATAATTAAAAAAAGATATTCTCAAATTTGGTCACTTCCATCATCGGTAAATTAAGGGAATATGTTTTTCGCCTTTAAAAATTGAGAATATAGAATATTTTAGACAATATTTAGGGGAATAAGATAATTTAAGTAGTGAACGGGGAAAACACCACCACCTTCTGACGTTATGGTTTTTTTACGATTATTTAAAAAAAAAAAAACAAGTCAGCTAATTGGGTGGCTTGATCGGCTGAGATCAGTAATGCCACCACCTCCTGGCATTTTGATTTACAAATGAACCATAACGCCACCTTCTCCTGACATTTTTCTTCTTTTATTTGCATATGAACCATAACGCCACCTCCTCATGGTGTTATGGCTTTAATTTGTCCCCATGCAGTCACGTGAAAAACTGAAAAAAAGTTTGTCTGAATGCATAAAGAAATGACAGTGTGATATGCATGCAAACATGATAGAGTTTTCAACGGGAATCTAGCTGAAAATAACATAATTTTTGTACTATAACGCCAAGAGATCATGATATTATTTTTTTAATGTTTAATTTTTGTAGTTATAAAATACAAGCTTGAATAATTGAAGAGGTTGTAAAGAAATAACAAAATCTATAGCAGTTTTAGAGAGTTTGAGAGATGTTGGTGCTTCTGGTTTATGAAAATAGTTAAAAAATTAAGTTGTTGTCCAGGTTTCTTCGTAGATTCGAGAAAAGATTATTGAAGTATATTAGTGTGATTTCTTACAAGTAAGTACTTATCTTTTAATCGAAGAAGTAATGTTTTCTTGATTTTGTACGTGTGATTGAAGTTATATTTGAATGATAATAATTCTATTTTTTAAAATATTAGATAGAATGAGCTCCTTGTTTAATTACGACACTGAAGAAGACCTTGTTGGTCGTTGGGGTGAATCACTTGCTGATTTCAGTGAGGATGAAGAAAATATTGTATCAATCATAGAAGATGATAACGTTAATTTACTCGATGCCAATGATGTGGACAATGTTACGACTGAGGTGAATGAGGGTAATGGTATACATGTAGAAGATGATGTATGGTCCGTTGTTGTCGCTCAGCTTGGATTGAAAAACAATCCACCTATTTGGGGTTATGTTACGCAAGAGCACGAACAAATGCAATCCATTTATCTAGCTTATAAACTGCCTGCTCACATGATTGAATTCGATTATTCTGCAATACGAGATTCTAAACATGTAGCTCGCGTCTTTGGTTCTTCTTCATTATCCTAATATGGCAAATTAGAAATAAAAACTCAACTTGAAACAAAGAAAGATGCACAGCTTGCAGTTAAGGAATACTGCATTAAACGCCATATGGTATCATGTGGTAGAGTCTGATAGACATACCTATTATGCTAGGTGTATTAATTGGAAGAGCAATTGTTCATGGAAGATCAGAATTTCTTTTCGACAAAGAAGTTAAATGTAGGAGGTAACAAGATTTAATGAGCAATACACATGTTCGAATATATCACTGTCACAGGATCACATAAATTTAAATTATGATCTAATATGTGCGTATACTCGACTATTGATTAAAAAAGATCCAAGGATTGTGATTTCAGTATTAGTAGCATCTATCCGAAATCAGCTTGGATATATTCCATCTTATTACAAGGCTTGAATGGCTAAACAGAAGGCGATGCCGCAATTGTATGGGGATTGAGGTAAATCGTATAATGAGCTACCAGCTCTTATACGAGCAATGAAAATATTTATCCCAAGAACCATTATGGAGTATGAAACCATTATGGAGTATGAAACCATACTGGCGTACAACTTAAGAGGCAAGCTAATTCCTGGCAAAAAGATCTTCAGCAAGTTATTTTGGATTTTCAAAGCGTGTATTGAAGGTTTTCCTTTTTGCAAACGTATGACTCAAGTTGATGGTACTTGGTTGTATGATAAATACGATCATATATCGCTTGTAGCTGTTGCACAAGACGGAGACAATAATGTATTCCCAATTGCATTTGTCATAGTGGAAAAAGAAGATACAGCTGGATGAGAATTCTTTTTTAATCATTTACGCAACCATGTCGTAAAAGAAGATAGAGTTTGTATGATTTTTTATAGAGGAATTGCGCTTTCATCAGTAATTGATAGAGCAGAAAGTTTATGGATTCCTCCACATGCATATACAACATACTGTGCACGACATATTGCGTCCAATGCGAAAAATAGATTTAGTAACAATAATATCCAAAGAAAGATCTTAGGCGCAGGTAAATTATCATTCTTTTTTTTCAAATTATGTATGTTTTTATTTTATTTATTTCCTAACTATTTTTTTATAGGGTACGAACTAGTTCAACCAAAATTTGATGCGAGAATTAGAAGGCTGAGATGTCATGGTCACCTTGTATTTAATTTTTCTAATAACATTCCTAGGGAAAGATGTTCTCAAGCATATGACGAGGGTCGATGGTACGGTCATATGACTACTAATCTTACTATTGCGTGTAAAAAATGCACTAATAGTGTAAGTGTACACGTCGCAAGTAATAAAGTGATAAGTATTATCGTGTATTGTCTTCACAGGGATTGGTCTACTCAATATGCCTTCTTTCGTCTTCTTGCTCTGTAAAAGAAATAAAGTAAAAACACAGATTAATTGAATTGAAGTAAACTAAATAACTTGAATAAATAAAACTAAATAATAAGAGAATAATCAGATTAAAGAAGTGACCAAGATCCAGTTGTGTTGTATAGTGGATTCAATTGACTTGTTTCTGTCCAATGCAATCAAACAACATTGCCTCGGCAAAACTGTAGTATTTTGCCTCGACAACGATGGGTTTCGTCCATCGCGATAATCCCTTACTCTTGGGTGGACTTTTACCAAGATTCGGCAAAGTGTCCTTTGATGACTCCGCTTATCCCTAAGTTGAAGTACTGTTGATGACTAGTCCTTGATGATATCTCCCGACGTGAATCAATTATAATCACCAACCAATCCCACACTTTTTTTAGCCGTTGAAACTCTAATCTATCCCTAGGCCGAGTTAGTATTTTCCGAATAGAAAAACATCATACTTTCGTGAATCTAACTCTTCCGATATTAGATAAATAGATTACTCACAAACTTTTCTCCCGAGCTTGAATACAAGAACAAAGAATGGCAAAGAATAAGCAAACTTTGATATTTTATTGAATTGAAACAAGAAACAAAGTTCAATCTCTTCTAACTAATACTCTACAACTTTCACCTAAGCCTAAAAGAAATTAGAATATAATGGAAAACAAAGAAAACTCTAAATTCTAAATATGAAGTCTATAATTCGGCTCTCTAGTCTATGATATGATGTCTTCTCTCTTCCTTGGGCGGCTATGGTTTATATAAGCTTAGCCTAGGGCAAACATTTCCTAAGTAGGAATACAACTTGGAGTAAAACACAAGTCAAGTACATAAATAAAAATATTTGTTTTATTTCCAAGTTTATTCCCACTAGGATTTTCCCGCGTGACCTTTTGACTTGGGCTTTCCAGCTTCGATCCTTGTGTTGCTTGTCTAGAAACGTCCACCTCATTTTTCTCTTCAACTCGCCTACAATATTGGTACTTGTCCTTCAGGTGCTGTCGCGGCCTTAGGTCCTACCTCGGCATTAAATCTACCTGCAGATACACAAAACTGCCGTAAAGCTTGTATTTTTTTATAAATATCATCTTTATAAGTCACGAAAGCAAAGTACCTAAATATCTCACATTAAGTGCATGCATTATTCCAAGTGGGTGTAGATTGAGTGATTATTGCCCATGAAAGGTATAAAAAGTGATAGTAAATTGAGTACTTATCACTTGTTGAGGCTATAAATTCAGTTCTTAAAAGAACTTGTCATCTCCCTATTGCAAGTATTGTGTGGGAGACTTATTTTCGATTGGGTAAAGTTTGGTCTGACAAGGGACAAAAAATTAACGTTCGACTAAACAATAGACAATTTTGGTTATAAACTCTGCAAGATAGAATGAATGGTCTTCAATCGGATGCAAGCACTATAAGAGTTAGAACATTCGACCCAAGTGGAGCAAAGTTTACTGTAGTGGTGTGATTGCGGAGCATTTCAAGCATTTGGATACCCCTGTTCTCATGCGATTGCAGCTTGTATGCATATTCGTATGAATCTTTATATATATACAAATCCGTATATAACATGCAGACTATGTCGAATATATACCGATTTCAGTTTCAGACAATTTCGAATCAAGATTATTGGCTTATAAAGCCAATATACGAAGAATGGTTACCAAATCCAGAACTTCGTAGAAAATTGAAGGGAAGGCCGAAATCTACTCGTATTCACATGAATATGGATGATCCATATGAAAGATAAGGGGAAATTCAAATTAGACATTGTACCCTTTGTAGGGCACTAGGGCACACTAGAAACTAGTCTCCAAATAGATCTATTCATGTCAATTATAGTGTAGAACCATCAACCTAATTTGAAAAAATGCTTATGTTAACTCTAATATTTTATTATAAATAAAAGTATGTTTGATTATAAATAAAAGACATAACATTGCAAATTAAAAGAGATCAATTAAAATACATTATATGACAAATTATAAAGTACAAATTGAAAGACATAACTCTAATATTTATTTATGATCAAAGAATGATGTTTGATCATACTGCCTAGGAGGTTCGACCACTTGTCGTGGTTCATCCGGGGACTCATCATCATCATCATCATGGTCATCATTGATATCATGATCAACACCCATTTGCATCGAAGGTGATATAGATAATATTTGTTCATGAAATGACCATGATGAACTATTAATGGTAGTAGTTGACAACAAAGATGTCATACTACTAACCCTTAGACCATCTCCATATACGGATGTAGGATTATACCCAAATTGTGGTATGTATCCTTCATCATCATTGTACCTCGATTGAGTAAATGAATTATCACCCAATATAAAATTCATTGGTGGTTGATTTGGAACCGTACCATACCGAAATGAGCTCTCACCAATATTTACTAGGGCGGTTGCATAGATGGAGTCCATGATGGTGGTTGCCAACCTTGCGAATCTTCGAAGTTGGTTTCATTTGTAGCTGGTTCAGATCTAAGATCAACCCAAGATGATAAATGGACATGTTTAGAGCAACGTGACTCTTCAAACCATTGACTTGAAGTTTCGAATGACACTAATGATGGTTTTCTGTTCTGTGAATATCATGAATAATACTCTAAATTTAAATCAAAATCACTTTCATCGATTGGTTTCAATTTGTATGCTTACCGAATATATCTTTGTACCCACATCTCAATAAATTTGACTTGTTTAATAATCCAATTCTCATTAAATCTATCTTTTTCAGTTCTGATATGAATTTGCTTCGCACTAGGAAGAGATCTAGGAATAGGCTTATGGAAGTTGAATTACTACAACACTCTATCAGCACAATAAAATTCAATCATAGAGAAATGGATTAAAGGCACAATTGTAACCCAAAATGATCGATAATGTTGCACAAATAGAGGTATACAAGCCTTTATAGATGAATTCTCGTACGACAATCAAATAAACTGTACCAAATACATATTTATTAATAATAAAATATATTATATATGAATACATAAATCAAATTGTTTTAAAATATAAAAACAAATACCTCAATTTTTTGATTGTTTCAATCTCCAGTCTTATGTCTCGAACATTATTGTGAACAAGCCATGTATTCTTTAACTTATGTCTCCATCTGCAACATTATTGAACTCATTGTACATAAATAAATATTACAAATATAAGGTAAATAACAATTATAAATATATTTTTACCTTTCAACAAGCGGAAATTGAATGACAATTGATGTTTCTACAATGGAAGTTAGATAAGCCAATTTATACTAAGCCTAGGATTATAATAAAATCAGGCATCCATGCATATCCGATATCTTTTTCTCACCAATAATAATTGATACCTTGCACATTTCATGCTATAAAACGATAATATTGTAGAGCCTCAACTATATTCCATAGTTGTGCTCAAATCAGCCAACATCGGTAGATATTGTGTGTGAGCTAGATTATCAGATGTATCTGGCATCAATATTCCACCAATGAGTTGAAGTATATATGCTCGAGCTGCATATATAAGTTCTTGTTGCGTCGAGGTCTCTGTTACGGAAAATTCATTTTGCAACTATGAAATTCTAAGAGGTAAACCACTCACACATTCCTTCGGAGGAATTTTACCAAGATATTGCTCACAAAAACAAATACATTATAGTTGTTGTGTCAAACCTACTGGTTACCATTTATTTGTAAACCTAACTATATTGCGACATCTTCTAAAGTTATTGTGCATTCTCCGCACGGAAAGTGAAATATATGCGTTTTTGGTCTCCATCTTTCTATCAATCCAGTAATCAATCCAGAAATAATTTTATATCCACGGAGAAAGGTGATAATTACTCAACTCACTATCATTTTTTACACCTTTGATGGGTATTAATCACCAAATCTACACCTACTTGAACCAATGTATATACTTAATGTAAGATATTTAGAGATTATACTGTTAAAGATGATATTTACAGAAAAGACAAGTTTTATTGCATTTTTGTATCTATGCAGGAAAAGCTATTGTCACGACAACAATTGAGGCCGAGGCAACAGAGGATAAGTGGCGATATTATAGGCAAACTAAAGAGAAAAATAAGGAGAACGTTGTTGGACAAGAAACCCAAGGATCGGAGCTGGAAAACACATGGAAAGCCCAAGACAAAGGCCAAACGAGAAAAGCCTCCTAGTTTGAATAAACTTGGAAATATTTTATTTATGTACTTGACTTATTCCCTACTCTTCCTACATAGAAAAGGTTTGCCTTAGCCAAGCCTATATAAGCCATAGCCGTCCAAGGAGAAAAACACACAATAGACAATTCGGATCTTAGAGCTTAGACCTAGCCGACTTCTTCTTTCTTTACATCATATTCTAGTTTTCTTTAGGCTTAGGTGAAGGTTGTAAAGTATTAGTGTGAATAGATTAAACTTTGTTTCTTATTTCAATGCAATAGAATATCAAAGTTTGCTTATTCTTTGCCATTCTTTATTCTTGCATTCAAGCTCGAGAGAGAAATTTGTGAGTAATCTATTTATCTAATATCGAGAGAGTTAGATTCACGAAAGGGATAAATACGGTATTTCAATCGGGAAACACTAACTCGGCCTAGAGATAGGTTAAGAGTTTCAGCGGCTAAAAGAAGTGTGGGATTGGTTAGTGATTATAATTGATTCACGCCGAGAGGTATCATCAAGGACTGATCATCAACAGTACTTTGACTTAGAGATAAGCGGAGTAATCAAAGGATACTTTGCTGAACTTTGATAAAGTTTACCCAAGAGTAAGAGATAATACTGCTGCAGGTAAGAAAGATAATTACTGGAAGATATACGAGTGCGGTAAGAAAGATAGAGGACCTTTATATTTCCCTTGTTTAATTACTAGTATTTGTACTGCTGCAGATGTACCAATGGTAGAAACAGATGAATTCACAGCACATAGACGAGGATAGACAAGAGACTTCTCCATAAAATCATACAAATCACACAAGCAAAGTCAGTCCTCAGCAGTTCACTGTTGACATAGTTGCCAGGGCCCAATACATGGCAGACATGCCTGACACTGCCAACACCACTACTACAGCAGACCCCTACCAGGAGATATTATAAAGGATGACAACTATGGATCTTAGGAAGAAACGATACATGGAATATCAAAGGGACTTCAACAACATACTTGCCCAAATGATGCTCCATAACTTTCCCAACCAAGGGGTTCAATTTCCAGAGTTCCCCACCAACATGTTCGTAACAGCTGCACCCTACACCGAGACGACTCCAGCTCCAAGAGGACCGAGGCCGTTTTTCCGCACTGGCCCTCAACAACAATTTCATGCTATTGGCCCATCTAGGGCAGCAAACTCTGCCACATCATCATCTACCAGCAGAAGACAATCAAAGAGGAGGGCAGTCTTCATCACTCCACTTAGATCCCTCATCATCATAGGCAGTCTATTAACTGAGATAGATGACTATGTACATCAAAGTTCAACCGTTGCCGGGCCAAACATTCATCATGTCTAGGAAGACGCAACAAATGAAGGAGGGACAAATATCATGGTCACTAAGGAAGTTGCCGAAGAAGAGGAAGGAGAAGAAGTGGACGCTCCAATGCAACGGACACCACCAACAAGAGTCCAACCGCCACGACAAGCAAAAACTCAGCCATCGCCATCACCAAAGATGAAGCAATCAGCAACACAACCTAGAAAATTAATTGTTACCAGCAGCTCTTCAGAGACCCTTTAATTTTTATATATTCTACTGCTTTTATATTTACTTGTTCATTTTCTTATTATTTTGTTGCTTACTATGTGCCCCTAATATAAGCATTGAGGACAATGCTTGGTTCGAGTTTGGAGGTGTACATCCACTACCGCAGTCTTACCATGAAAAATGAGTATTTAAGTGATTTTTAAAAAAAAATTATGTTCACCACTTTACTTGAATTTGTTGCCCATACTTTTGCACTATTTTTCATCAGTATTGCCTTAGTTTATTCTTTTAAGGCAATAAAAATCTTTTTCCTTACCATGGTTAATTCCTGTTTAGAAGTCTTAACTCTAGGATACTTAAGGAAGAAAACTTAGAAGCTTGCTATAAGGTTGATCCTAAAAACACTTTTGGGACTTGTTTGACTATAGGAATTCTTTTAATAAACTTAGGTGATAAAGACTTAGATTTTTAGAAATGTGACTGGAGGTGCCTATCAACGACTCTAGAAAATTACTCTTCTTCATGCTAGAGGTGCCCGAAATTGGCTCTAGTATGATTAAAAGAATAGGAAAAGAAATAAGGAAATATTGATGAGAAAACAAAATCCTTGAGGTACCCGAAATTGGCTCAAGAAATTGTCGTTTTAAGAAGAGAACACTAAATCCAAGTCTATTTGTCTTGAACTTAGAGTTTGTCTAAGAAGGCCTTTAATCAAACTTTTTCACAAAAACGCACACACTCACAAAATCTTATAGCTTGTTTTCTAGGTAAACCCTTGGGTAAGCGAAAGGTTAAGTCTAAAGAATGGACATAACTATGGGGGGGAGAATAAATGGAAACATAAGACCAAAAGAGAATAGGGTTTGACAAATTGATGGTTTGCATTGCTTGAGGACAAACAATAGTTCGAGTTTGGAGTGTGATAAGTGCTCAACTCACTATCACTTTTTACATTTTTATGAGCATTAATCACCAAATCTACACCTACTTGGACCAATGCATATACTTAATGTAAGATATTTAGAGATTATACTGTTAAAGATGATATTTACAGAAAAGGCAAGTTTTACTGCATTTTTGTATATATGCAAGAAAAACTATTGCCACGGCAGCAACTGAGGACGAGGCAAAACCTGATGCCGAGGCAGCAGAGGACAAGTAGCGATATTGTAGGCAAGCTGAAGAGAAAAATAAGGAGAACTTTGCTGGACAAGAAGCCCAAGGATCAGAGCTGGATAGCATGTGGAAAGCCCAAGACAAAGACCACGCGGGAAAAACTTCCTAGTTGAAATAAACTTGGAAATATTTTATTTATGTACTTGACTTGTTCCCTACTGCAAGTTGTATTCCTACTTGGGAAAGGTTTGCCCTAGCCAAGCCTATATAAGTCATAGCCGTCCAAGGAGAAAAACACACAATAGACAATTCGTATCTTAGAGCTTAGACCTAGCCGACTTCTTCTTTCTTTACATTATGTTCTAGTTTTCTTTAGGCTTAGATGAAGGTTGTAAAGTATTAATATGATGAGATTAAACTTTGTTTCTTGTTTCAATGCAATAAAATATCGAAGTTTGCTTATTCTTTGCCATTCTTTGTTCTTGCATTCAAGCTCGAGAGAGAAATTTGTGAGTAATCTATTTATCTAATATTGAGAGAGTTAGATTCACGAAAGGGATAAGTACGGTGTTTCAATCGGGAAACACTAACTCGGCCTAGAGATAGGTTAAGAGTTTAGCAGTTAAAAGAAGTGTGAGATTGGTTGGTGATTATAATTGATTCACGCCGAGAGGTATCATCAAAGACTGATCATTAACAATACTTTGACTTAGAGATAAGCGGAGTAATCAAAGGACACTTTACCGAACTTTGATAAAGTCTACCCAAGAGTAAGAGATTGTCGCGACGGGTATCATCACTGTCGAGGCAGTAATCTACAGTTCTGCCGAGGCAGTATAGTGCGATTGTATTGGATAGAAATAAGTCAATCGAATCCACTATACAACACAATTGGATCCTGACCATTTTCTTTATCTGATTTTCTCTTTTTATTTAGCTTTCTTTATTTAGTTTAATTGAACCCCAAATTTACTTGTGTCTTTATTTTACTTCTTTATAGAGCAAGAAGATGAAGAAGGCATATTAAGTAGACCAATCCCTGTGGAGACAATATACGATATACTCATCACTTTATTACTTGCGACGTGTTCACTTGTACTAATTGCGCATATTTGACATGCATCAAAAGGAGACAATATAAAAACCCGCAATATGTAAGTAATAAATTATATGCTTTGAAGGTTCCTTAATTTTTAATCCGCGACGACGGATAGTATACTCTTAACCCTACATGTATAATAATTAATTAAATAATAAATAAAAAAATCATATATAACATCATCACAATTGAAAAATTTTAGAAAACTTACTTTATCATCACAAATATGATAGAAAATATGAGTATGATCACGGTACAATAAAATTTCGCCTTCACCAGATGCCATTTTAACACAAATCTATAAAAATATTAAATTTTTAATAAACACAAAATTTAAATAAATATATTACATTATTCAATGTAAAACTAACCTTTAAACACTAAAATTTTGAATATAAATAAACACTCAATTTAAATTAAGATTCTACGTTGCATCAATATAAACTAACTTTCAAACAGTAAATTGAAAAAAATTAACAACGCCAAATAATATGAAAAAATACCCAACTAATATAAAATATTTGAACTGATCGAATACTTGAATACCTAATTTGCCATCTCTTTGCTCGGCTTGCTTGCTTGAATAAACGAATACCAACTGAATCAATTTAACAGCCCGAATGAAATATAAAGACACCATAACGCCACGTGCTCTTGGCGTTATAGTGGGAAGACCGCCAAGTGTGCATGACATTGTTGGACCAATTTTTTCCCAGGCTTTTCAGCACGATTCCAGCCGAAAGAATTGTCATGCATTCCACTGAACCAATATGAATACATGCATGCTTGAACCAATAATTTTACCCACCTGCCATTTCAGTACTGGTGTTTTGCATGCATTCACAATTTTATTTTTGCATGCATTCACACCATTTTTTTCAGTTTTTCACATACATGCTTGAACCAATAATTTTCTGAACCAATAGTTTTACCTATTTTTCACCTTTTTAATTTTACCCACTGTCATCTTTTTTACCCACCAACCATTTCAGTACTGGTAACACTGCATTTTTCATGCATTTACACTATTTTTTTCCAGCTTTAACGTGCATGCATGCCAAGTATTGGTATCACTATATTTTTCATATATTCACACCGTTTTTTTTAACTTTCACGTGCATGCATGCAGGGTAAAGGCATAATGCCATAGCCACATGGCGTTCTCCCCTATTACCATACACACATGTCGTTATGGTTCATCAGACGATCTTAGCCGACTAAACCACCCAATCAATTGATTTATTTGTTAAAAATAATCGTAAAAAAACCATAACGCTAGGAGGAGGTGGTGTTTTCCTCATTCACTGTTCAAATTGTCGTATTCCTTTAAATATTGTCCAGAACATCTTATATTCCCAATTTTTAAAGGGAAAAAAATATATTCCCCTAAATTTGCCGCGATCATCTGTCCTTATATTTTAAATTTGTTTGTTAAACCTCAAAATGTTTAAAAATTTTAGTTAAATTTTATTTTCTTTTAAAATTAAAATTAAACACTTCAAATATTTTGAGATTTTTAATATATCTCTTAATTTTTTTTTTAAATACACTCTCAAACTTTGTTGCCAAAATCTATCCATAATTTTAACATTTAAAGTTTTAAATTCATATTACAATTTGCATCATTTAATACAAAATGCTATATTAAAATGTTATTATACTTTTTATAAGAATTTATATAATTATATAAATACAATTATACAAATTCTTATTAAAATATAATATATATAATTTTTTTTTAATTTGAGTAAATAATGAAATTAAAAAAAATAAAAAATAATTGTATTTAAAAAATATTTTAAAAAAATAGATTAAAAGAAACAATGCTTTTTGGACCTCGTCACTTGTAAGTAACGAGGATTATGCACACTGTTGATTTTAATCTTATACAACGATTAACATAGATCTCGCCATCTACTAATAAAATATTATTTTTTTTGGTCTGTTTTCCCAAAAATATTAAATTCATCTATTTTCTTAAATATAATCCTAAACATAATTGTTACCCTAAATTTTCTCAAAATTTCCTTCAATAATTAATAAAAATTATATTAAAATAAAATAAATTAATATAATCCTTTGATTTTAAGCTCACCTAACTCCATGTTAGAAATTCCCTGGACCATCAAATAATTATCCATTTTATATGTATGAAAAAGCAGAGTGTACAGAGAGATAGGAAGAGGAATGGAGCTGGGGAGAAGTAAGAACAGAACACATAAAAAACAAAGTTTTAGGATGACAAATTTCTGAGTTTCTTAATTCCAAGATTTTCCGGGGGGAAATTGTAGCATTCCTTCTTTAACAACTTCCATTCTTCAAAACAAATTTTTTCTTTCCCTTTTTAACATTTTAGATTACTGTTTGCTGCTTCTGTTTCCTTGTCTGTTTTTCCGGAGCCGACCCTTTTCTCTCCCTTCTTTCCCGACCCTCTTGCCGGAATCTGTTTCCTGGAATCTTATTTTCTTGACCCGGAAATTGGGTTTTTCCTTTACTTTGACTACTGTTTGAGTTTGGTAAATGAGCTGATCTGAGCTTTAGCAGCAAAGCTTTTTATTAGTGCCTTTGATTTGTCTGAGAGTTCAAGGGGAAATTTTAGAGAAAAACAATGAAAGTGCCGGCCGCCGGATCTACATCCAACGCGGCAGCTCCGATTTCGGCTGAAGGCATGTTTTTTGACTTTTGATTTAGTTCCCCCTCGATTTTTCACTTCGATTATCCTAAAATGGTTGATTTTCTATCTCTCAATCAATCGCTATTCTAAAAAAGCTCTAAGCTTTGCTTGACTGGTGATGCAGGTGTTGCGCCGGAGAAGAAGAGTATCAACCCGGAGCTATGGCAGGCATGTGCCGGACCTCTGGTGAACCTGCCGGCTGCTGGGACCCACGTTGTTTACTTTCCTCAAGGACATAGTGAACAAGTAAACGAAATTACCAACTCTTGTTGGCATTTACTATAGATTTCTTTGGTTTCTGCTGAGAATGAATTATTATAATAAAATGGTTTAATCTAGGCGCCTTTTGGGTTTTATTGATTGTTTGTATTTGATGCAGTACGAGTGCACAATTTATGACTTTCAATGAATTAAATGATGTTACATCTTTATTAATTAAATGTGAAAACTTTTTAGTTTTTAACAATAAACATGGATAATTTTGTTTTCTTATGAAGAATATGTGGTATTATATGATTTCCCATGAAAACTAAGGTAGTTGAACTTTGTTTAACTCGGACATTCCATTACAGTAAACAGCCGCTTTATTCGGATGGATTTACATGGTGATAGATTACATGAATGGTGTTGTTTGTTTTAATTTTTCATATTCCTTCTTGGTTAAATATCTGTTCTGATTTAAAATAAAATTTATGATCTCATGTTGCTGCGTCAATGAAGAAAGATGTGGATGCTCAAGTTCCGAACTACCCGAATCTTCCTTCTAAGCTATTATGTCTCCTTCACGATGTCAAATTGCATGTACTGCTGCCTCTTGTTCCTTGCCTTCTGGAAAATATTGATTATCTTTCATTTATTTGTGCTCTCCAGTCAATTTTTCTCAACTCTCTCTTGTTTGATTTCAGGCTGACCCAGAGACGGATGAAGTCTATGCTCAGATGACCCTCCAACCTGTTTCTTCTGTAAAGTGCTTGTCCCAAATGTCTAGAAGAATCTTATATCATGTTATAGAGTTTTGAATCTGTATGCGGATATAAGAACTGAACCTATTGACATTTTCTGCAGTTTGATAAGGAGGCATTACTAAGATCAGATCTTTCTCTTAAGTCAAATAAGCCGCAACCAGAATTCTTCTGCAAGACGCTGACAGCAAGTGATACAAGCACTCATGGAGGTTTTTCTGTTCCCCGTCGCTCTGCCGAAAAAATCTTCCCTCTCCTTGTAAGCAGTTTTGTTTAAGCTAAAAAGTCTGTTGTTTTTTAACTTCAGATGCTATTCTCTTTACTGATTCTTTTGATAGGATTTCTCAATGCAACCACCTGCTCAAGAACTTGTGGCCAGGGATCTGCATGAAAATGTCTGGAACTTTCGCCATATCTATCGTGGTATGGTCATTTTGTAGCCTTAAACTTTCAGTTGTTGGATTTATGGATTGCCATTAGTATTACTAGTAATTGTTTTGCTTGCGCTTTATGCACTTGATATATTTATTTTCTGTTCCTGGTTTTTAATTTCAGGACAACCAAAGCGCCATTTGCTTACCACAGGTTGGGGCCTATTTGTTAGTGGAAAGAGACTCTTTGCTGGTGATTCAGTTTTATTCATTAGGTAATATGGTAATGATTCCACTTGGAATACGTATTTTTAGTTACTAATTTCGCAGTGTTTCATGTCTATTTATGTGTAACTTTTATTGTTTTACTGCTCTCTTCCATAAAGAAAAACAAAGGTAACTTTATCACTCGTGTTCAAAATTTGTGAGCAGAGATGAAAGGCAGCAGCTTCTGTTGGGTATAAGGCGTGCTAACAGGCAACCCACCAATTTATCATCATCGGTATTGTCGAGTGATAGCATGCATATTGGAATCCTCGCTGCTGCTGCTCATGCAGCAGCAAACAATAGCCCCTTTACCGTGTTCTATAATCCAAGGTCCAAATGATAACTTTGTGACTTTTAATTAAGTTCAGCCACGATAAAACAGTTTATTACTATATGCTTCTAGTAGACCTTTTTTCCTTGTAAGTATTCATTCCAAAGTATTCTTTGTTTTTCAGGGCTAGCCCTTCTGAATTTGTTATTCCTTTAGCCAAGTATTACAAAGCTGTGTACAACAATCAAATATCACCTGGCATGCGCTTTCGAATGATGTTTGAAACTGAAGACTCAGGAACAAGAAGGTAGCTTTACATCAAGTTTATGTCTGT
The DNA here is from genome assembly GCA_035048815.1 of Abelmoschus esculentus. Classification (NCBI taxonomy): domain Eukaryota; kingdom Viridiplantae; phylum Streptophyta; class Magnoliopsida; order Malvales; family Malvaceae; genus Abelmoschus; species Abelmoschus esculentus. The sequence goes on along the minus strand of JAUCBN010000035.1, from coordinate 13,814,008 downwards.
TTCTGATAATTAATTAACATCTCCAAATTACCATGTATTGATGATTGCTTTCTTGGATCAGAAAATTTTGATTCAGCAATTTGTCAAAAAAATGGTGGAAATAAATATTTTTTTCCCTTCAGGTATATGGGCACAGTTATGGGAATCAGTGATATTGATCCTGTAAGATGGAAAAACTCACAATGGCGTAATTTGCAAGTAACTTCTACTATTTTTAGTTTATTTTTTATTATATTTATTATAGTAAGTTGGGTTTTTTTTGTGGCAACAACATTTTTAACTAGCCCTTTTCTTCAATAGGTTGGTTGGGATGAGTCAACTGCCGGGGAAAGACGTAGTAGAGTCTCCATTTGGGAAATTGAACTAATTACAGCTCCGTTTTTCATCTGTCCACCTCCTTTCTTCAGATCAAAGCGTCCTAGACAACCCGGAATGCCAGGTAGCAGATCCTATAGCCTCTAGTTATTGCATAGTCAATTTCTATTTGGTGCAAGAACAGTTTATTATGTCACTTAGGATTCTGTTCCTTGGGGCGGTACCCTGGGTGATTCCTATTGATTGTTTGTAGGACACTTTTTTAGAGTAGGAGTAAATGGCATCAGCTGATTCTGATTCTGCTATGGCCTATGGGTGCTGCAAATTGATCTTTTTGCTTTTAATATGTTGGGCCTATTCAATATCAAATTCTCTCAATGTGCTATGCTGATGATGCAATTCTTCAACATTTTTTTATCCTTCATGTATTGACATGGTTTAGCTGCATACTTTGCCTGAGAAATTTGCAGATGATGAATACTCTGACTTAGATAATATATTCAAGAGGCCAATGCCTTGGTTTGGCGAAGATCTATGCATGAAGGATTCACATTCGTTTCCAGGGCTTAGCCTTGTCCAATGGATGAATATGCAGCAAAATCCTGCACCGGCAAACTCATTGCAGTCTCTGGCTGGGTCCAGTATGCAAAACTTAAATGGACCTGATCTGTCCCACCAGATGGGTCTGTCAACACCCCAAATGCCTCAGCCCAACATGCAGTTCAATGCTCATATGCTACCTCAGCAAGTGCAGCAACCCGATCAGCTTCTGAAGCTACCTTCTACGATGAACTCATTGGGAACCATTATGCAGCCACAACAGCTGAATGACATGACTCAGCAGTCAAGGCAAAATTTGATTGCTCCGGCTCTACCCCCTAGTCAAGGTCAGTCTCAAAGTCTGCACCCTCAATCCCTTGTCCAAAGTAACAATATCCTTCAGCAGCAGCAAATTTCTAATCAAACTCCTCAAGTCCCTCAAAGTCTTCCTCAAAACCTGCAGCAGCATATGGGTCCAAATCAACCACAAAACCTAATGCATTCCCCGCTGCCTGATCCACTTAACCAACATTTACAAGTGCCTGACAACCAGATCCAGTTTCAACTGTTGCAGAAGCTTCAGCAGCAACAACAGTTGCTTTTGGCGCAGCAATCTGCACTTCAGCTGCCTGGTCAACTTGCCCAACCCCAAGATCAACAAAGGCAGCTCTTAGATGCATCTCGGGCCTTCTCTAGGTCAGTGGCAGCTAGTCAAGTGTTGGATATGCCTCAAAACCCTCCTACCTTGCTACCTCAATCAAATGTTGCCCCACAACAGATACCTAAAAGTAACAGCCAGGCAAATGTTCGGTTCTCTCAGCCACCTCTGCAGTCAAAGCTTCAGCAACAACAACCTGGAATTCTGCCTGAAGTTCCTGGTCATGTGGATCTCTTCAGAACCACTGCAACAAGTCAGCTGTCCAATGCTGTTAGCAGTGCAATGACATGTGCTGCCGTAGCTGCACATTCTGTGATTAGTGATGATAATCCATCGTGTTCCACTTCGCCATCTGCAAACTGTTCAAGTGTTCTTCAACCAATGATAAACAGCAGAGTCCACAAGAGTACTGGATTAGGGGATGTCATCACTCAGTCTGCTGCCACAATCTTGACTCCTAATCCCTTGGAGACCATGTCACCTAATGTTAGTATAGCTAAAGAACTTCAGCCAAAGTCTGATTTTAAACCCTTATCAAATATCTCCAAGAGTCAAAACCAGGGCCTTTTTACCTCACAAAACTATGTTAATGGTTCTACTGCACATGCAGATTACCTGGACACATCATCTTCTACAACTTCGGTTTGCCTCTCTCAGAATGATGTTCATTTGCAGCAAAACTTATTGACTTACAATCCTCAAACAATTTTGTTAAGAGACACAAGTCAAGACGGCGAAGTTCAGGCATATCCAAGGAACAATGTTTCATATGGAAATAATATGGATAGCCGAATTGGGATACCCATGAATTCTGACACTTCGTTGACGAAAGGCATGATGGGATTGGGGAAGGATTTTTCAAATAACCTCTCTTCAGGAGGAATGCTCACCAGCTATGAAAACCCGAAAGATTGTCAGCAAGAACTTTCCTCGTCAATGGTTTCCCAGTCATTTGGAGTTCCAGATATGACGTTTAACTCCATTGATTCCACTCTAAACCATAACAGCTTCACAAGCCGCAGTGCATGGACTCCAGCACCACAATTTCAGAGAATGCGAACATATACCAAGGTTTGTTGTTCTAAACTTCAGTCACATCAAGTCAATCTTTCTACTTGTTGCACACATCCTTGACCACTTGCACACATCAAGTCGAGGGCTCTAATTCACTTATTTACCATTTATAGGTTTACAAACGTGGGGCTGTTGGAAGATCGATAGATATAACTCGTTATTCAGGTTATGATGAGCTCAAACAAGATTTGGCTCGTAGGTTTGGCATTGAGGGGCAGCTGGAAGACCGAGGGAGAATAGGCTGGAAACTAGTCTACGTGGATCACGAGAATGATGTTCTGCTAGTAGGAGATGACCCCTGGGAGTAAAGCCCTTTTGCTCCTTTTCTCATAAACACAACTCTTTCCAAACATTCTTTACATTGTTTGCTCCAATGAAAATGATCTGAGCCATTAGACTTAATCAATGAAAGTGAAACTAAATATGTTACATTTAATGTCCATTTCCTGACATTTTCTTTTACATCTGTTTCATTTCAGGGAGTTTGTCAACTGTGTCCGAAGCATCAAAATCCTCTCCCCTCAGGAAGTCCAGCAGATGAGCATAGAGGAAGATTTAGGGAACTCTGTCCCGCCTAATCAAGCATGTAGCAGCTCTGACAATGGAAATGCATAAACTAGTATAGCAACAGGCTAATGACCATTACTAGTTTGGAGCTTATACAGTTTCTACGATAGGATTCGCGGATTCGGTTGATTGTTTCCCATACTGTATATATTTTCCACATGTCCTGCAGCAGTAAATGGTGTTTGGTTCAAATTTTGGCCAAAATTAAGGCCAGAAAAGGAGAGATGGTTGGTCATAGAAGCAGAAAAGGAGAAGTTTGGCCTCAGAATCAAGCCTTGAAGGGGCAGTTGAGCTGCTTGAGCTTGATTTTGATCATGTAAGAAATTGATATTCGAATTTTCCTTTTATCAACTTTGAATTGACATTAACCAACAAAGGCTGATTCAGTTGGTTCAGTATTCATTAGTATCTTGTTAAGAACTAATGCTCGAGTCTTACCAGCGATCGCATTTGGCCTATCAGAAACTTCGAATCAACACTTGATAGTTTCCTCAGGTGTAATTTACTATCTGTACAAACAAGAAATTGTGAATTTTATGGATTAGTTCCTTTTGTATAATAACTCTGTTGATTTGTTTTCCATATGTTAAAAAAGAGAACTGGATTTCATTGTTGTGAACTGCTATTGCCTGGATTTTGGGGTAGGACTCATGTGACACCCTCGCCCCGGGTTAGGAGACGGAGGTGTCGACCGGTCATTCGAACTTGTAATTTGGACTAACTTGAGTTCAATTATAAAACATTTCGAAAATTTGTAAATCAATTCAAGACAATTAAATGTAATATCTATCAATTTTGGGGGCTATTTAAAATTTTTCGATTTCGATTATACTCATTAATACCGAATTAACTATCATTCCAATTCGATCTCGCTATTCAACATTAATATACCATTAATTCAAGTCTCGTTATAGGTCTTAATTCAGTTTGTCTAATCACTCGTAAGGGTAACATATCGATCAAGACAATTTTTCCTTTTCAAACTTAATTACATTAACTATAGGTATCGATACCCCTATAGGAAGGTATCGGAACAGGGGCATCGAACCTGGTTTCGATATAGGTTGCCTACGTTGACTCGTTGACCAAGGTTAGGGAGCCTGTTTCGATACAAGCATCGGTACCCAAACTTTCTGCCAAGGGTGGTATCGATACAAGCATCGGTTCCAAAACTTTCTGCCAAGGGTGGTATCGATACCCAAGCTAGTGGTATCAATACCCTTGCTCGTAATGGGTGATTTCGAGCCTTTAAACACTTAGACACATTTCTATGGGTTCACATTGATTCTCATTTCATCCCTAGACCATTAAGGAACATATTCAATACACTAGGCAACCCTAGCATCTTACCTAGACTACTCACTAAGTCTAGTATCATTAGTTTTTAGTCATAGAACACTCTAACACCTTTGTCATTTCACTTTACTCCATGGCAATCTATCTAATTCCTCTTTAACCTAAATGTATACACACTCACCATATACATATGACAAGGACCCCTCTAGGTACAACCTTATGCCAATATCTAATCCAATTTTACCTTGCCATATCTATGACCATTAGTTAATCCTACTCTAGCCTATGACCTACATGTTAGACCATAGGACTCATCATTCACATGTATGCCCTAGCTAAGGTTCCATGAGCAATCCATAACCATGTCAAAGCTAGCCAAGTATAATGTTGCCTTATGGCTTACAAACCAAGTCAATGACAAGACATGCACAAATATATATAAACCATGGGCCAAGCCCTCAAATGCAGGATCTAACAAAATGAGATCACTAATGCCACCATACTAGGAGTTAACATGAGTTCAAAATACCATACTCTAGCTTGCTCTGTGCCCTTGCTCCGATTCAATCTTGATCTAACTCTCTAGCTCGCTTACCTGTTGTTTGGGAAGGAGGAAACAAAAGGAGTGTAAGTACAAAGAGGTACTTAGTGAGGTGACCCTAGTCTAACCATATTAGACATAATGCAATAACAAGATAGATCATGTTTCAATTAAACATACGATTGAGTTCATGGCAAATGGTCCATCAATGCACAAATCAACAATAACCAAATATCATAGCAAAATGATCTCATGGTTAACATTTATGTCATACATATCATTTCATGGTCTATATGCTCAAGCTAGCATAACATTAATGCATCTATCTCATTAGACATTCTTCAACTCTCAAGTTTTCATTAAGCAATCCATTTCAAGATTACATATATTCATTGAACATTTCCGGTATCAAAAGCCATTTTATATTCAAGTGCTACACTTAGCATCAATCACATTTCTATAGTCAATATCAATGCATGGTCAAGTATCAATACATTCGAGTCATTACATATAAGTATGAGTCGCATTTAAACTTTTAATCTTTCCATTACATTCGTGTGATGCCTTGGTATAGAAGGACACGGTAACGAGTCAACAAGAGTGTCACGAAGACACTAACATGAGTACCACAAAGGCACTAACATGAGTACCACAAAGGTACTAACATGAGATACCCATGGTATCTAACAATTGGTGACTCACCACCGAAACACGGTACCCATAGTACCAACAAGAGTACCGAAGTACTAAACATGAGTGTCGTAGCACTAAACAATGAGCTCAAGACCCTAGGCATGCCGTACAACCTATGACCGTCTATAGACCAAGGATCAATAACATTTCAATATCCATTTATGTAATTAAGATCACATTACCAATAGCAAGTGTCCTTTACATGCTAATACAAGGCAAGTGTACCAATCAATACAATTAACATGCATCATGTCATCATGTGGAAATATCCAAGGCAAGTATATCAATCAATGTATTACAATCAACATGCATATCATATTATCAACTATATGTCGCATCACTAATACATGCTCTATGCATGATTTGCGTACCTGACAATCATATCCGTGTGCCATACATACCTCGGCATATCCAAGCAATGCATATGAGCTAAGCTAGTACTAATAATCTAGCAAACAAGTCATTTACATTAGCCTCCTTCCCTTTTACCGGATATTTGATTAGTCCGTTTACATGCGATATTAACTCAAATAAGAAAAGGGGTGGTTAGGACCCTAGGTCCTAACCCCAAGGTTTGCCACACTCACCCTACTCCGAGCTATCAAGGGTTATAGATCACAACCCCTTTGCCTCTTTTCCTTGATGCTTCGAGCCTCTCTTGCTCCTCGTTAACTTCTTCTCTCGGGGTATCTAACAATCCATATACATGTATCATTCATTAGGACACACATTCAATCATTTAATCCAAGCAATACTAGTCTTAACAAAGATAAACATGTGTATTCGTTTGTTACGGACAGTTTTGCTATCCTTTAGCGAAACGGTCATATCTCCTAGCTCCGATGTCCGATTTAAGTCCATTTTACCTCGTTGGAAAGCTAGAAGAATTATCTACATCATACAATTAACCTCATATTTTAATCCTTATTCGATTAGCTCCAGATTTCGATCAAAACAGACCTGGCCGGATTTCCAGGACTGCTCGGGTAGCCCTACGGCAACACGTATATCTTTCTCTACCGGACTCGGATTTAGGTTTCGTAAATTTCATCTTAAACTAGGTATACATGAGTATCATAGTCTAAGATTTCAGCTCCAAATTCCTTAAATTCTGACCTAGGGAAAACCTCAAAGTTGGCTACCCGGAATGGTGTTTCTAGGCATTTTCGGCTAACTCCCAATCCATCACTCCAATCCCAAATCCAACCTTATTCATACAATTTCCAGCACCTTTAATCATAAAATTAACCTCAACTAACCTCTACTTTCACCATGTTATCAATTCCATCAACCCATATAATGCACTTAGGTAAGTCCCTAATTCAAGCTTCTCAACTTAGTGTCTATGCTTCATTAGTCAAACCCAAGCTAAAAACAATCTTTAGATTAAACACCCAACAACTTATTTTAATCTTGAGAATACCATAAAATCATTCAACCCAAAAATCTAACTTCTAAAGTTTTGGTTATGGGGAAACTTACCAAGCTTGTAGTGTATGGCTTCCTAAGTCACTTGCTTAACCATGCAAAGCTCCAAGATCCCCTCTTTCTTTAACTATGGTGATGGAATGATGGAGGAAATAAAACTCTCTCTATTTCCTTTCCTTTTTGCCATCCAAATGAGGGAGGAAAGGGGGAAAATTTTGCTCTTTTGTTTGCTTAAAATTAAGGGTGAAATGTCTACTTTGCCCTTAATGAAATGCCTAGTGTAGGCTTATTACATGGGGTAGTTCAAGGAATCTCAATTTTATCATGCAACATGTTAATTTCTCAACTAATTCAATTAAGTCTCTTACTTTAGTCTAAGTGTTACAGGATTCGGTTTAATTCCATAATCAATTCGATCCATTTTACTAGCCCGGTTTCGGGGTATTACAACTCATCGTTTCCAAAATTCTAAGTTTATCGCAACTATTTATATAGAGAGATGCATCAAAATTATGGATGGTCCTGTTAACACTGAGAATAACAAGAGGGTTAATTGATAATATTGAAATAATATTGTGGTTAATATTAAAGTGTATTAATATCGTATTAATCGTATTCTTCTGACAGACTAGAATGGAGGTTTTAAATTTTTAATTCGGGAGCGAGTCAACCAAAACCTCGACCTTCTAGATTAATGTTAGAACTGTTTCAAACGACAAGAACAATCAAACAGCAAAAACATTACGTGCATGTAATTAATTTTGTAAGAAAAAATCATTAGATTGTTCCCATTCCTACTTTATTGGGGAATTAGTTCTGATTGTTTCCAGAAAGAAACAAATAAACCTGCCAAACATCCCCTCTTAATTAGCCAACGTCTTTAATATAAAAGACACGACAAAATGCAGCCACAAATCGGTGTGAATCCAAGGCACAGCAAGATCGAGACAAGGGTTAATCAAACATGTTGAGAAGAACTGGAGAAAGGAAGGATCAAAGTGTGGCAGTGGCAATAGACAACAAGGACAAGGGCAGCCACTACGCATTGAAATGGGCTGTCGATCATCTCATGTCCAGGGGTCAAACCATCACTCTTGTCCATGTTAAAACCAAACCTTCTCCAATACCATTCTCATGTATGTATGTGTATGTATATGTATATATGGATGGATGGATTATTGTATATGCATGGCTTAGCTAGTACGTAAACTTGCTGATCTGATGAATGCATGCATGCAGTTGGGCACCACAAGAACATTTCTAATCCCGATGACGATGCTTCAAAAGCATATAAGCAACAACTAGACAACCAAGCCAAGGAGGTCTTCCTTCCTTTCCGATGCTTCTGTTCGCGGAAAGATGTACGTGTTCGGGTTTGTTTTCATGTTTGTTCTGATTCACTTCCCTTCTCTTCTCATTGATGGTAATTTTTTATGTTGTGTGTGATACTGCAACAGCTCACCATTAATGAAATTGTACTGGAGGATACCGACATAGCTAAAGCCTTGATCGATTATGTTTTACTTGCTTCGATCGAGATCATGGTGCTCGGTGCACCGTCGAAAGGCGGCTTCGTTAGGTACATACATGATCGATTCCTCTGTCTCCACTCAACACTTATCTGACGCTATTTCGGCTCATTATTGATCTATAGCTTGTTACTTTGTATTTGCATAACTTGGTCAAACGTTTGACAGAAGATTTAGAAGCGTTGAGCTTACAACTACAGTATCGAAAGCGGCTCCCGATTACTGCACGGTATATGTGATCAGCAAAGGGAAGATTTCATCAGTGCGATCTGCTACCGCTACGTCCCCAGTACGACTTAGCATGCCTATAGCTCAACTCCCTGAGCCTCAACCCTGTAACATTCCTCAATCACCGGAAACCCCTTCGGCTCAAGGACCTTACCCCAGATACAGAGGTTCTGTAGGAGCTTCTTCTAGTAGGTCTCAACATTCATCACGCTTCCTGTATGACGATGACATGGAATTTATCAAGTAAGTTATAATAAGATTATCAATATATACATGTATACATGCATGTATATATATATACACACATGTAACTTTATAACTCAAAATTTTCGATTGCCGGGAGCAGGTCACCATTCGCTAGATCACGAAATAGATACGAGCCTTCAGTTCTTGAATCCGACATATCATTTGTAAGTAGTGGGAGGCCAAGTACTGATAACATGTTCTATCTGAGCAATGGTGTGGAACTCGGAAGCCAACGAATTTCTGTCAGTTCCGATTATGACAACATAAGCATCAGATCATTATCAGGAAACAGGTCCAATGATTTCAGTTCACAGTATGACTGCTCCTCAACATCACATGAAAGTGGTAGTATGCCATCATGGTCATCTATGAATACCGTAAGGAACTTTTTTTCCCGACATCATCTATAGCTATGCACTTCGGTTTCGTATGTAATTGGAACACATACAAGGTCAGAACGGAACCTAACTGTTCAAATGTCACAGGATGATGTGGAATCTGAGATGAGACGACTCAAACAGGAGCTCAAGCAGACAATGGACATGTACAGTGCAGCCTGCAAGGAAGCACTCTCGGCGAAACAGAGGGTACTTATATCGAAAAACCAGGATTCTTTCTTAGCATAATCTATTCTACAGACTTGAGAATGTATGTAATGATGTTATTAAAATTCTCACTACAGACAAAAGAACTCCAATGCTGGAAATTACAAGAAGAACAGAAGTTCGAAGAGGCGCGACTAGCTGAGGAAGCTGCGCTTTCACTCATACAGAAGGAGAAAGCAAAGTGTAAAGCTGCCATTGAGGCAGCCCAAGCAGCTCAAATGATTGCTGAACTTGAAGCACAAAAGAGAATGATTGTAGAAATGAATGCTAGCAAAGAATTCGATGAGAGGAAATTGGCTGCTGCACATGATCGCATGTATCGAAAATATACAATTCAAGAGATCGAAGCAGCAACGGATCACTTCTCACCGTCTCGTAAAATAGGGGAAGGCGGTTACGGTCCGGTGTACCACTGCTACTTGGACCACACACCGGTTGCAATAAAAGTTCTACGTTCGGATGCAGACCAAGGGAAAATACAGTTCCAGCAAGAGGTTGAAGTGTTAAGCTGGATACGACATCCGAACATGGTTCTTCTTCTCGGAGCCTGTCCGGAGCATTGCTGCCTAGTCTATGAATACATGGCTAACGGTAGCTTGGAAGATCGCCTATTTCGACGCAATAACACACCGGTACTTCCATGGCAAGTAAGATTCCGAATCGCAGCAGAGATCGCAACAGGACTTCTTTTCCTGCACCAAGCTAGACCAGAGCCCATTGTGCACCGTGACCTAAAACCTGGCAATATCTTGCTCGATCATAACTGTGTCAGCAAGATCAGTGATGTTGGATTGGCTAGGCTAGTTCCTCCGTCTGTTTCCGACTCCGTAACTCAGTACCGTATGACAGCAACAGCCGGAACATTCTGTTACATAGACCCAGAATATCAGCAAACAGGAATGCTAGGCAAAAAATCCGACATCTACTCCCTCGGGATCTTGCTTCTTCAAATAATAACAGCCAAATCACCTATGGGGTTGATTCATCAAGTCCAGAACGCCATCGAAAATGGAACTTTCTCCAAGATACTTGACCAAGCTGTGTCTGACTGGCCAATGGAAGAGACCTTGAACTATGCCAAGCTAGCTCTCAAGTGCTCGGAGTTGAGACGTAAAGACAGACCCGACCTAGGTCGGGTCGTGTTGCCGGAACTCGACAAACTGAGAACTCTAGCCGAAGAAAACATGTCTTTCATCACACACGGTGGTAGCAGTGCAAGAACCTCACCAAACAACAGCCAAGTTTCCACCACCATAAGTGAGAACAAAGAGTGGTCTTACTGACTGTCGGAGCCCGCCGCAGTTGACGATAAAATCAATATTTATATCATTAAACTGATTGAAGCTTGGTTGGTCAAGGTTGTTTTCCTCTAACAAGACCTGAATTTGAATTGAAGTGGAAGAAAAAATCCATTGACTCAAGTTCAAGTTTTTGTAGGGTGGTAAGCTAGTAACAGTCCGGTTCCAGTAACTTGATATAATTTAAATTATTGTTATTATCTAACTTGGATTTAATCGGTCCATGTAGTCTGGTTCCAGTGACTTGACATAGTTTTAAATTGTGATTATTATCCTATTATGGTTAATATATTAAAAAAAAATTAAATTACATATTGCCTAAATTTATATATTATTGGAAAAATTACACTTGTGGTTCCTGAACTTTTAGGACACTTATAATTTGATTACAAAATTTTTTAAATTTACTTTACAAACACTAAATTTTCATTTCTCGTTTATTATGATCATAGTCGTAAGATATTATTAAAAAATACTTGTCATGACCCGAATTCAGATATAAGTATCGGGTTAATCCGAAGTGTTAGACTCCAGTGTTTGAGTCCGAGTTTGAGTTTTGGGTTGAGTTAGGGCCTTAGGCTTTTGGGCTTGAGTGATTGTTGAGCTTATGAGTTGTAGGTTGGGGTATTTTGATAAATACCTAAATAAGATAAAAAAAAAAAGGGGTTTAAAGGTTTAATGTGGCTGCAGGAGGGTGAGGTTGAAGCTTTTCTCTTGTCTTCTTCCCTACACAATCCAAATGGAAGGTTGATCAAAGGCTTGATCTTTGCTGTTTTGCTTTGGAATTTTATTTTAGAGCTAAGGGAGAAATTATAGGGTTGGTTGTGATCTATCAAACAAGGTGTTATTTGCTTGGTTTGGTGAAAGGGGTATTTTAAAGAGGTTTAAGTTGTAGTCCAGGATTAGGTTTTTTAGTGTTTTTAAGTCCCGGAAGTCTTCTCAAGGAAGATCTAATAGGATGCTTATCTTCTTATCGTACAGAAACAAGTTGGAGAACCCTCTAGAAACCTTGGAAAAAAAACTTGAAGAGGAGGAAGAACGTGATTATTATATTTTTTGTTTAAGGTTGGTACTCCCCCAACTTCTTAGCATTATACATTTCATAGATTTACGCATGATTACATGTTTGATGCTTGCTTGATGTGTTTTGTAGCTTAAAATGCTCTTTAATAGTGAATTATAACATTATTGATGAACTTGAGTAAAATGGGTATAATCATGCTTAGAATCGTCCCCTAAAGTGTAGGAATGGTTTAAAAATAAATGATATTGGGTTGGGTAGAGTTCTAAGCATTTTAAAGGTCTAAACTTGCATTTTTGTGTAAGCGTATCGATACCCTAAAGAGAAAATAAGGGCAAGTATAACAAACGTATTGTAACGCCCTGTCCGTGTTTCAAAACCAAAATCTCTAGTAGCAAATCGTTTCGATACCTCCTTAGGGACGTACCAAAACTTTGGGCGTATTGATACTCCATGTAGGCGTATCGATACGAGTGGGTTTTCCTTTAGTTTTTGCTAAGTTGCTTAGCTTAGTGTATCTATACACAGAGGTGTATTGATATTTTATATGTCTCAATACTACATATAGGTCTATCAATATAGGTAAGTTTTTCCTGAATTTAATCGAAATTGCTTAGCTTAGCGTACCGATATGCAAGGGTTGCGTATCAATACCAGGGGTATATCGATACTAATTAGACAATCTATCAAAAAATTAACGCTTTCGTTCGGGGTCTCTATAATTTGGGATAAAGGGTCCAAGGGATCTCTTACGATATAAAATGAATACTAAAATCGAGAAGTTGACATTTTAGCCTTTTTAAGTGATAATTGGCTAAACACATAGTAACCATTATGTAATTGTTATGTGTTGGAAACCCAATAGATATTGGTGATATAAATATATGGTATGGTAAGCTAAGAGTCTTGCTTAGTGTTGATGGGTCGTCTAGAATTATATTATTATATGGTGGGTCCGGACACCCTTTATTTATATATGATCAAAGTGTTGCAACACTCAAAGACTTTTTGAACGTAAGATTTCGATGCTTAGTGGACGTGGGCCAGTTCGAAGATGCTTGATGAACCATTCCAAACATGGATGTATGATCCCGATGCTTAGTGGACGCGGGTCTCATCCTGGAGTATGGGATCCCAATGTTTAGTGGACGCGGGCCCTGCTCGCAGTGTATTGTAACCCATTCTACCGGGCTATAAGGTGTGATGAATTTCAATAATCAACATAGAAAATTAAATTTCCAAAACAAGTAAAAATATTTTCTGTTTAAAAATAAATATCTCCCAAGAATCTAAATAAATAATTTAAATTCAAAGTAAATTAAAACCAAATATCAAAGTTAATATCACTCATACACTAAAATTCAAAAAATAAGTTCTAAAACATTCTAAATCCAATTATAGCATATCCCAAATAAAACTTATAAAATAAATATGACAACTAAATCTAATAATAATAAACCATATTAAAATATAATAAAAATTTGAAAATCTGAGACGTTCTCTAGGTATCGAGGCGTCTAAGGATCGGAAGTATCTGTAAGGAGAACTAAAGGGGAGTGAGTCATAAAACTCAGTGTGTCTCTAAGGTACAACATATCAAAATAAATAAATAAGTAAAAATAATATTCTTCTTGTAAATAGTTTCTCAAATATAACATATCAAATAAATGTGAGTCATGATGAGTGTAATGATGCATGCGCAATGCACAAATCCCAACTATATTGTGACCAATCCGAATGGATGAGTTACCCAGAACCCTTACCTACATCGTCACCAAAATCCGAAAATGGTCTTAGGGCTTCCGAAACGAAAGGCTGTCACAACTTCCTCCGTACACAAATATCACCCCATGCACACATGATAATGATCATGATTTGGAAATCCAAAAATATTCCGACATGATCCGATATCAAAATATCTAAAATTATAATATATCCAAAATCTCATTTTTACAAGATACTAAAATCACAAAAGTGCATAAACTGAATACCTGAAAGTTTTTATATTTTTCTTAAATCACAATGACACGTATGCATGATAACACAAGTGCACAATCAGAGTCACAATACAAAAAATCATATATGCTATCGAACCCAAAATAATTATCAAAACACAATTTCAAGCATGCCCAAATATATATATATATATATATATATATATATATTTGCTTTCAAAAGAAACACATATAGCACCAAATAAGAGAACACACCTCTAGAAAGCGCAGTTCTAATATTGACAATGACGTTTTCTCGATCCGAATTATCTCTAGCTCTAACAGGATTGAATCTTACAATATTCTAAAATAAAAAAAAAACTATTTCTAAAACTTAACTATAACGAAACATAAATCTAATAAAACTCATGTGTATCTCATGGGAGATTTTCTTGAGCATTTTGACCAGGCAGTTTCAAATTAAGAATATCAATAATTAAGGATTTTAAATTAGAAATAATTTAGGGTGTTACATGTATGATCCCGATGATTAGTGATCGTGGATCGCACTACTTTTATATATATATATATATGGGCTTGAGATGATATGTGGACTTTTCTTGACATGCATATGTTATGTGCCAATAAGTTTGCATGCATGATATCTTGTGTTTAGGCGGATATGATAGCGCCATTATACTCATGTTGTATCATCATTCATGTTTCTCATGCTTATTTATATTATGTGTAATGTGAACCGGTTGGTAGAGTACCCACTGAGCTTCTGCAACTCAGCGTTTTGAAATATGTTTTTTGTACGTAGGTTTTTTTTGACGGATTCGTACGTAGGTTAGGAGAAGCTTTAGAACGAAGAAGCACCATCGTGGTTAGTTTTAGCATCTACTAGTTTGTTAGAGCATTTTTACTAGATGTAATGGGCCATGTACTTGTAGGATCTTATATGTAAGTGTGACTCTTATTTTAATTGTCTCGAGTCAAATGCTTTAAACGGATTTATATTATGGAGCTCCTTTCCTTTTGGATTTGTTGACTAAGACTTGGTTTAAATTTAATGGACTAGTTATGTTCTGACACTTAAATTATTGCTTTTGAGCTTTTGATTTGAAAATTTTTAAAACACGGGTTTGGGTCGAAGGCCCAATATGACACCGGGTCGAAAGTGTTATAATACTAACGTGACATTATTTTATGGGTAACTATTTTATAGACGGTAAAAATAATTTTTTTACAAATATTTTAGTTTTATGGTTTGTAGTTAGATTTTATGGTTTAACAATTTAAAATTTACGGGTTGTAATTAAAATTTAGTATTCAAAATTAGATGTAGGGTTTATAGGTATAACTTAAATCTTCATTCATATTACCTCAGAACTTTAAACCCTAAATTCTAACAATAGATTCTAACCTTTAAACTTATATCTTAACTTCTAGACCCTAAATTTTAATTATAAATTCTAAAGTTAAAAACACTAAAAAAAATAGTTTTATCACCTCTATTAAATATAAAAAAATCTGTCTTATTTTATTTTATTTTCTCCTGTCTTTATCTAGAGAAATTATTGGGCTAATAAGGAAGATCATTTGAATCCTCAAACTATCTACCAAATTAATTAGGAAAGCAACCTTCTTACATGTTTTAAAATTTTAGTGATTAAATATAATTATTTTAAAGTTCAAGGACCACCAGCGTAATTTACACTTCAATAATTTGTGTATGAAATGGGCCTAACTGTTTACATATTGCGAGTTAACTCAGCTTTCAAACCGCAGAAAGAGGCGAGAAGAAACAAGAAATAAATTAAAGCTTTCGTCTGTCTCTTTCACTTCCTTTCTCTCATTCAGAAACGAATCTCTTTAATTACTTATAATTCACTCCTTTCCGTTTTCCTCTTGCTTCAATCTCCAAAATCTTTCGGATTTACGACCCCCAACAAAACCATATGAGTTGAATCGACTCCCAAGACTCTTTGGGTGTGTGCCCAGTTTGTAATTTTCCAGGAAAATGGAAAATTTTGCTGGAAAAAAGAGACCCACCATCGATCTGAAACCGTTCACCACTTTTTCACCGACGAAATCACCAAGGAACTTCAAGGACGATGTTGTTGGGCTAAGTATAGTAGTGGCTATGACTGATGAAACCCATACTCGTCAACCTATTTGCTTTGCTCCGTCGCCGAGATCCACCACCCCCGTGCCTATAGTCCCATCTGTTAAACCAGCACCCAATTTCCGAGGCGGCTTCAATTCGGAGGATTCTGAGGAATTATCTCGGAACCCCAGTTGTGCAATTTCTCATTTTGGCGATAATAGCAACAATTGCAAGGCTTTCACTGCTTCTTCGGTTATGGGTCAATTCAAGTACAGGTATGGGGTGATGAGTTTCTAACTTATTGTCATCTTTGCAGGAAGGAGCTTCACGGTTTGGATATTTTCATGTACAGGTATGGGGATTCGGTCATCTTTTAATTGATTTATGTTTTCAGTAACATTGGGTTTTGATTCTGAGCGATGCTTTTCGATCCAGTTTTTGTTCCTTTCAATTGAAGTGATGCCGATATACAACGATTTGTTGCGGAAAATGATCTAACGATTACTTGGATATGATTTTGTATATGTTCTTTTTAATTAGTTTATGGTGAAGTTTATTGGAACCAGCTTTATTAAGTAGAAATGAATTTCTTGGTTAAGTAATTAACTGGAGTTTCTTCCAAAGCTTTACAGATCATACTTGTCTTTGGTAAACGTATATAATGATCCAAAGGTCTATAGGGTTTAATAAGAAATGCTATGACAGAAAGGAGAACGGTGAGTATCCTTTGCCGGATAGTCGGCTACATAAACTGGGAAGTGCATGTTGATTAATAGTCTTAAGTCAGTAGAATCATGTCAATAGGGGGCTTTATCATTGTTTGAATAGTAACCCTTTTGCGCAAATGTGTTATTGAAAGTTCTGATATGATTCTAGCAAATATCAAGGGTGCATCTGCACCTTACTATGGTAGATAAATTTTATTTGTCTGACGATTGTGTTAGTTCTAATTGTTTCCTAAGCTGTTCTGTTTATGAGTAATTTTTTCTGTATGAAATCAATGTTAATTATTAATTACTATAAGTTGTAACTTGTAAGGAAGTTTGTTCTGCGTTATCAACCCTCACTGTGAGGGATACTTCTTGTTTCCATTTCATGTCAATATCTAGTAAATAATGCCAGCTGCATTGTGATTTGTGAATGATGTATATTGAGTTGAATTTGTGACTTTTTCCTTTGGAAGATGAAATTGAATGCTATGATTTTGGATGTCACTGTTTCGTTGTTATAAACTTCAAGGTTTCAATATGGTCATGCTAAATCACTTAAAACACTTTTTAAGTGAGGCTTGAAAAATAAGCATTTATCATATAATCAAACATCTTCACCATCCGACTAATTGGACTGTATTGAGGCAGCATCCGTGGGAAGAAAGGGGTTCGTTGTAAAGTTACACACCTCTGTTGTGTCTTATGGATCAAAACCTTGTGTTCCTTTTTTTCCTTTTCACTATATTACTTGGACATAGGGAGTAGTATAGATACTACATATGTATCTTGCATGGCAATTTTCGGAGAGTGAGATCTACAACCAATGTCTTCCGTATATTTATTTGGCCGACAGAGTACTTAATGTAAAATTTAGTGTCATTTTAATTGGGTGGAAAACTTGTAGTCTTTGTTCTGTTTATGGTCATTTTGTTCCTGAATTTTAGTGGTTACTTATGCCCGTTTGCTTGAGATATTTTTTTATAGTGAAATATAATAATGAATAATATACATCTGCTGCTTGGTGTGGTGTTGATTTTCTACTTTTGAGCTTTTCAACAAGACAAGATTTCCTTTCCTAGTGTCCCCAAAGCTAGCCTGTATTTCTTTGCTTTGGGGGAATATTATAATAGATTGACACTGATAGCATCAAAGAATCTTTTTACTGATAAAAACATTGGATTGGCAGAGGGGAGAAGGCATTTTGCAGTGCGGAGTGCCGTGACAAGCAAATCACAAATGATGATAATCACAAACAAATATGTGGGGCTGAAGCCAGGAAAGGGAAAGCACTTGATTGCTCCGACTCTGCACCCCACTGTTCTAGCCCGCAGGTGCTATTCGCGGTGGTTGCTGCCGCATAGATGATGTCTTGATCATTACCGATACATGATAAATAATAAATAAATGAACAAATAAATAAAAGGGAGAGGGCAACATGCAGAATTTTGGTAGGTTTTTGAGTTTCAGTTTCAGCATCCGAATGAAACCAGAACCATATGAAATTTCCTGAATGCTTTTGCTTATTTTTATATGTATTATAATTATTATGAAGTGTTCAGATGTTATGAATATTATATTTCAGCAGCAAATGAATAAAATCCCCATGGTGGAAATGTACGGCTATTTGTATTGCACTTCCCTGGCATCAAATGTTCCAAGCACTATTTCAAGAATGATATCACGGTTGAAAAACAGAGGAGTAAATAAAACATGTCACTAAACAAAGTATTTTAGAATGTCAGCTGAACAACAAACAGGAGCTTGATGAACCCCACTCTTCTAACTGGGATGTAGTTTCACGTCCGAGAATCATCAATTAATAAGAATGGCTTCTCCACTTCCAACGTTTCAAACAAGACTGCTACATGGCTTATACCACAAAACTGAAGATGACAATGGCAACAATGAAGATTAACCCTTCTATGCAGTTGCACTGGTCAATTCTTTTGTGGCAACCATTTTTTGTGGCTGCAGACATATAACAAAGTGTTTAAGCTTTTTCTCTTGGCATTTTCGAACTTTCTTAATGAAGCAGGAGGGAGTTGAAAGCAAAGCATGTTCTTACCTCGGCTAACTCTTCTTCATGTTTTGGAATGAAAGCAGTGTCAACCTTTCCGTTTCTGAAGTCCTGTAAAGTGTTGCATGTTAGATAGATTGAATATTTTTGACCTTAAAAGTATGATATTCTTCAACTAAACAATAACAAAATAGAACTACCAACCTCAATATCAAGGATGAGTTTATGGTATTCGATCGTTGTAGGAACCCCTGAAACAAAAAATTATGGATTACGAGATTCGTTGATGGGTAGAGTTTTGCTAGATAACAAAAACAAAGAAAATTGAACTCTTTTTGGTTCAAACACTTTCAATTACATGAATGAAGCACCAACAGAAACCACACTGACAATGGTAACGAGCGTGGATTCACTCCAGCTGATGCTTAGGGTAAATTGTTTTTGTTCTAGTTACAGCTTTCTTTTCCCATGTCCCATGTAACCTCATGCATGTGAATGTTTACAATAATTGGATAAAAATATATGAAAACACAGATGATAAAAAAATAATAAAACTCGAAACAAGTACCTGTAATTACAGTGTCATCAAGTGCCCTTTTCATGCGCTCAATTGCTTTTTCCCTTGTTGGAGCCCATACGATAAGCTACATTAGAGAAAATAATTAGAACAATATCAAAGCTAGAGAAGCTGCCTCATAAGAATGGCCATTTTCCCAAACATGAATCAAACATCAACACAGTTCTACATGAAAGTTTTTGCTTATGTTTTACTATGTTAAGATTACCTTAGCAAAATTGAGATAATTCAGTTTACTATGTGCATTTTGAAATGAGACAATTATGGTAATCTCATTACTCTTTGTGGAAACAAAGTTTCAGAATTCTCTTCTTTCCATAATATTGACCTTAAAGGTTTGCATCAAATTGCTCATACACATAATCTTAATAGGACAAGACAGATATCACAAACCTTTCCGAGTAATGAATCATAGCTTGGAGGAACTACATAATCAGGATAAACATGGCTGTCCATTCGAACAAATGGGCCTCCGGATGGCAAGTATGATGTTATTCTCCCTGTCATTAAGCAATCAGAGGCATTTAAAATATCAAACTACTGACCAAGTACTTCCATTTGCCCCCTATTCTTTTGGTTGTTAGAGAACATCCGGTAGAAATTGAGGAAAGATTTTCGTATCAACTTAAAAATGTGTTTTTAATGATAAATAAATGATATATTATATACAAAAATATACGCATATGCAAGATTAAATGACAGTGGCAACACTGTAAAAGCCCTGATAGTAACAAGCATAACCTACTGCAATAGTAAGTACAAATGTACACAAAACAAAGAAGATAGGACATACCAGGTCCAGGTCTGAACCCTTTAAAAGCATCTTCTGCATTGATACGACATTCAATTGAATGCCCTCTGAGAACAATATCTTCCTGCAAATCATCATTTATGAACAGATAAATATACTGTGTTTGATGCTCCAAAACTTTTGGCTGAAACATTTAATTTCATACCTGTTTGTAGCGAAGTTTTTCTCCCATAGCTACACGAATTTGTTCTTCAATCAAGTCAACAGAGGAAATCATCTCAGTTACAGGATGCTCCACCTGAGTTCAATTTGACAAATATGCATGATTAGTGGTACTTCAAATTAATCCACTAATAGGTAATTCATGAATATGAGTTCCCAGTCCTTATTCAACCTGGATTCTAGTGTTCATTTCCATGAAATAGAAGGAACCTCTTTCGTCTAATAGAAACTCAATAGTTCCTACACCAATGTAACCAATAGAAGCTGCAGCAGCAACTGCTGCATCACCCATGGCCTTCCGTAACTCTGGCGTCAATGCTGGAGAAGGTGCCTCTTCTAGAAGTTTTTGGTTACGTCTCTGCATAGTAAGTTAAATTCAACAACAATTTATGTCAGTAATCTAGTTAATTCTTCTTTAACAATTAAGAGGCAAGAGGGAAAAGAAATGACACTGTGCTGCCAAAAGATAAATAAATTGAAAGTATATTTGCTCCTTCTAAGAGAAGGGTGCAATATTTGGAAGCTATTATCAAGAATAATTTCCAACAGGAAATGGTGATCGGATCTACTTGAAAATCAGAGTTGATAAAGCCATCCAAGGGTTAATGAGTCATGTTCGGATTGTCTTAGGGGTTTCTAGCCGGAAATTTTTCCCAAAAGTCCAAATTGTTATTTAGGCTCTATTAGGTGTTACTTTGGCTACTTACTCTTACTTTCCTAAAATTGTATAAAATATAAAAAGCCAAATACTCAAAGAGATGGTTATATATATTTGTTACTAAAGCATAAAGTTTTAAAATGAAACATCAAATTACACATAGTTGTTCCATTAACTGTACAATAATGCTTTTAGTTATTAAAATTAATTTTTTAACTTCTAATCCTCCAAGGATTTCGCTTACTTTCACAACCAATCGTATGTTTTGCTTTACATAAAACCAAGTAGCAAAAGTAATAACCCAGCAAAACCTTCCCTTTTCACTGGTTAAATTTCCAGTAGGAATACTAATAAAGAATCTATGATCAACAAGAAATTTTCATAATGAGTGGTTGAATTTCAGGTGCTCTCTTACTTTTTCACTAGCTTATCTTTGAAGTAGGAATCAAAGGTCTAGTAGATTTAGAGCTTGTCTAGAACCATCAGAATTGAGATCATTTAGATTTCAGTATGTTTTGATAATTAAAATGATCAGTATTCTGGTTTATTTAGGAATTAAAGCCCAGAATCAGCCATCTTTATTCAAACCAAAAGTACATTCCCTTGCTTAAAACTTTCAACCCTAATTTTAGCACCAAAGTTCCTTTTAGTTTCCACCAGCCAAAAACCCGAACTAACCACTAACTCCTAATTCCTACTGTCTTGCTTACCCAAATGTTGAGCAAAGAGTTCTCATTTCTCAACTTCTCATTCAATTTTACCATAATTCAGTCAAACCCGATTTGACTTCTAAACCCCGACCACAATTCCTATAAGAGCCCCAAGTCCAAAGAATTCACAGTTTTCAAACCCTGGTCCACCATAAACATAATTTAGAACTCTAAATGAGTAATTACAGATGGTTTTGCTTTTCCATATAACTGCAGCATTCGTGTTGAGTAATTCTTTTCTAATTATTGTCAAAAGTGATTTCTTTATATATTTGGTTTGAAGAAACAAAATGCAGATAAGTTAGAGAGAACTAAACGTAGTAATAGTACCTGAATGCTGCAATCACGCTCGCCAAAGTGAACAACATTACCGTATTTATCTGCAAGGACCTGTAAAACCATAAAAATAGTGCAAGAGAATTAAAAACTTGAACATAATCTATACTCACAGAAAATATGAAGCACGGCGCAGTATGGCTTAACAAATATGTCTGTACTCATTATTAATGTTACATGTACAAAATATATAAAGTTACCAAGCAAACATCCTTAGCTATAAAGTGCACTGAAGAACTATACCACCCTCCAGATTTATGTTACTAAGATTGATTCAAGTGCATTAAGAGTGAACTTATACCAATTAGTCTAGTGGGATGAGACACTAGATCCTTTAAATAGGGTCCAAGGTTTGAATCATTGCATTGTGAATGGAGCAAATTTGGTTGGAAGGGTAGCTCCCATAGCGTCCCTCCACAGTACCCGATATGGATTAGTTGACCAATGGATCGGATACCACTGGTTATACCCAAAAAGGTTAAACAAAACACATAATAATCACCTGGAACTCAATGTGCCTTGGATTCTGAATGTACTTCTCCAAATAAACTCCATCATTTCCAAATGCAGCAGCAGCTTCACTTTTTGCTTGCTGTTAGATGTACAAGTCAAATGAAAACCAAGTAAGCATAATCCAATTTTTTGGGACAACATTAGTATATATTAATCCATGAAAACTAACTGGCATTTTAGAGCATATATGAAAAATAAATTCCATATTTTCATGTCACATGTTATATTAAATATCGACTGAGAATTGATGTGAAATGTCAAGAGTCCTAAACAACCAGAGAAAACAATGTTCCTTCAAGATAGTAAATGAAGTCCAAGAGAAATATGGCAGAATTGGAAGTACCATATATTTGAAAAAACAATATTTAAGGTATCTAGGGTTTCTTCAAGCTGCTTAATTGGTCTCGTGACTGTGACTGTAACTGCTTCATGCTGTGAAGCAAGCAACCTGTGAACCTTTTGGGTCAAATTATGACAAGGCAGTCACTTTGTTTCCTTCACAGGTTGCAAAATAGGGTCTAATGATTATAACTACTCATAACAAGGGGATTAGGCCAATAGAAAAAATAAATAAGGATAAGGATGCATTTCATGATTTCTGCACTGCCCCAGTTGGGGCAAAAGACAAGAAAGGGGCAAAGGGCATGATTCATGAGTCATGAGCCAAACAACAATTGACAGGCTTAAATAAATCACATAAAGCCAAAAGCTTCGAAAGATAGACATGTCAACTAAAATAGTTGGAGCAACTCATATTTGAAGTAATACCTGCAATAACTTCACAAACTCTTCAGGTTCTTTGGCAAGACGCATCCCACGCCCTCCACCACCAGCTGTGGCCTTGAATAAATAAAAGAAAAACAAATAAATTACTAAAAGTTTACTGAACACGACAAAATTTCAAATTTTCATGCAGTTTCACCATATAGGAGTGTCTTCTTGACACTCAAAATCATATTTCATAGCTGCATTTTGACGGTAATGCCAGAAAAATAATACAATATTCTTGAGAAACACAATTGACCACTAATATGTGTTGTAGCAATTTAACAACCCCCGAGAATTTTTAGAAATGATCAATAAGAGGTCAGATTGTGCAACAATTTTAAGAAGTTACATCCAGATAAAAAATGAGGAACATGAGCTCTATGCTTGGAAAGGATTAAAAAACAAGAAGATTTTGTTTAAACCAAAAAGATTTTTCTTTTCCAATCAACTAATCACCTTGATTACTGATAATAGAGCTAAGTAAATACTGATGATAGACCTTATGTTGATTGTTAGGGAGCAGAATAATCACCTTGATCATCACAGGAAAGCCAATCTCATCTGCAAGCCTGATTGCTTCCTCGGTACTCTAATAATAAATGGAAAGTTTACTTAGGGACTGCAAACTGACCATATCAATGTTATGTTTGAGGTTGCATACACAAACAATTGGCCAAATGTAGTACCTGTAACAAACCATCGCTTCCAGGAACAGTAGGGACACCAGCATTCTTCATTGTTTCTCGGGCAGTTGCTTTGTCACCCATGACACGGATACTGACAGGCTGCCAGAGCATAGCCAGAAATCATTTTTTTCAAATTAGGACTAAGAATGAGCAAAAACCGAAAAAGTATACAAGCTGGAAAACTTGAAAAAGAATAACATTACTGTAGTTTAAAACCCATCATATACATAAATTTGTCCATTCACAGCATAGAAGAAGAATCTCTGAATGCTAAATGAATTAAAATAATGTATAAATATATACACACAACAATCCACAAGAAACAATACCGTGTCTACTAATATTCTGGTCAAACAGATAATACATTTTGTAGTGATCAATTTTAATTAAATGCTAAAAGCAAATGACTCCAATTTAGAGATGAGACTAAAATAAGTCATAAAATCCTATCTAACATCAGTCCTCCCTGCCAATATTCAGATTCTTGATCAAAATACCAGAAGTGTACATCCAGGGTAAAGTCGGCACCAAGTTAGACCAACAACAATGAAAAGGACAAAGGTATGTATTGTCTCATAAGTGGATATGAACTGCATGTAAATATAACTAACTGAAATGTAGAGTAGTTTTTATTTAGAGAAAACTTTGCTTTTAGTAACTATTTCAAACCTACAAACACTTTTATATTCAGGAAGCCCCTTATTAAACATAAGGTATTATTCAAGTTCCAAATAAAGGTATATCAGCCTCATTAGAAAGCACAGGTTGAAATTCTATACATCATTATTTTATCCACCATACGTTGACCAAGTATTATGCATGTTCATTTTTTTCTAGAACAATAAATAACATTTTAAATTAGTTATTCCACTTAATTAGAAAGATAACAAACTAGATTTCCAATAATAAAAGTATTCTCACGTGAATTAATGGTCGGGTACTTACATTAGGCCCAATAAAGTTTATTCTGTGATCTCTACACATTTCCACAAAATTTGCATTTTCAGCAAGGAAACCATATCCAGGATGAAGCATAGTACAATTACGGCTAATTGCAGCAGATAGGACATTTGGAATCAACAAATACCTGAACAAAGACAGTTCAACATATGAATTATGTTGTCACAAGTGCTAAAACTGAATAAATAGTTAAACACATAAATGAAAGTAGAACGATGAGCATTCAACATATATACGAAGTAACAAGACAATTTAATGGTAAAAAATTCGATGGAAAAGCTCAGTCAATCATTATAAAAGCTAATTAAAAACCCATAGAGGCTCAAGAAATGACAACTCACGATTGACTGCTTGGTGCTTCACCTATGCAAACCGATTCATCAGCCAATTTCACATGGAGCGCATCCTTATCTATTGTTGAGTAAACAGCAACACAAGGTATTCCCAGCTCATGAGCAGTTCGGATCACCCGAACAGCGATTTCTCCTCTGTTTGCCACCAGGATTTTCTCAGCACGGCATGTAGCACCAAGAGCTCCTCCACGCTTACTGGATTTACATCTAACTTGGGTGGCCTGAGCTCTCTGCCTAGGAAAGTCGATCCTGCTCCCCACCATAAAGCTACATTGGGAACTCCTAATACCTCTACTCCTCCCCAAGAACAAACCCTTCAATCATAAAACAAGAATATAAACAAATAAACAAGTAAACAACACATGAAAAAAGTAAAGGAGCCCTCTTTGCTTAACATCTGATTAAAGATTGAAGCTTTGAAAAGAACTAATTCCAGGAACGTAAACCCAATTTCCAAAATCAAGTTCTTTCAAAAACCATTGAAAGCACCCCAACAGATGGAACAAAGTGAAGGTTCAAAAAGCATAAAACTTACTGGAGATGAAGAAGTGAGAGATTTGCACATAGTCATTGAAGCATCCATTGCCATACTGAAGAAATACCTGCAACAACGAACACCCATTTCAGCCATAATCACGAATCAACACATGTAAGCATCAAAAACACTGGAAAACAAAGGTAAGATACCAATGAAAATGAGGGTAATGGTTGTGTGTAGTGGAAGGAGAGAGCTGTGGGAGACAGATTGATATAGAGAAGATTTGTCGATGGAAACGAGGCTTTAGTGTTGGTGTCGGCTATTGGGTTTGGATCGAATTCTCCGCCTGGAATTTATTGGGGTTATCAGCCCAACTCTCTGTGCTTGACTTTTTCACTTATTTCCGCTCCTCCAATGAGGTTGTCCCACGTCTGCGTTTGTACCCACCAACCCTTTCATGCAAATCACCCAACCAAAATTTTCCGCTACACAATCTTTCCCATGCTTTGGATGAAAAAAAATAGTAAATTATTTCTAATT
Source organism: Abelmoschus esculentus (assembly GCA_035048815.1). Lineage (NCBI taxonomy): Eukaryota > Viridiplantae > Streptophyta > Magnoliopsida > Malvales > Malvaceae > Abelmoschus > Abelmoschus esculentus. Next base: position 13,787,646 of record JAUCBN010000035.1, on the reverse strand, counting down.
TCATATGTAGTGAAAAATAATATTTATAAAACTATTTAGTTGCTTTTTTTATAAAATGGACTCACTTAACGTTTGTTTTAGGGTTTATAATTTTTTTAATATAGTGTAATACACAAAGACAAGTTAGGAATTGGAGTTGAGGGGGGCAAAACATAAATACTTAAAAGTAGAGGTACATATTCATAAAAAAATAATTTTTAAAAGAATTTAAATAGGAGGACAAAAGTAAAAAAAAAATCTTTGGGGAGCGATTGTCCCTCCCACTTCTATATAGCTTTGTCCCTGATAATATACAATGCACATATTATTACTTAAGGTTTCGTACGCGTTATATCAATCCAGTTATATTTAATCGATTAAAATTATAATTTTTTGGGTTTTCAAGATACTTATTATAATAAGTCTAGTGATTAACTCTTCACGTTTTGTTTGTTTGTATAAAAAGTAACTCTAACCAAAATCTTTATAGTGTGTTTAATTCACATAAAAAAATGAGTATTAGGGTAAATTATATTTAGTTTGAGAGGATTTTCATAGCAAGTTAATATTTTTTATAAAGTAGTATTTTTTCTTTAAATAGTAGAAATGTTATTTCTCTCATTTTATTAGGTATTATATAAATTTTTTTCTTATTAAATAATATTATTTTTAATATAATAAAAGTTTAACTCATAAATAAATGTCTAAACCATACATTTTTTCCTAAAATAGATGTCTAATGTTTTTATAAAATAAGTGCTTAAACTATATATTTTTTCTGAAATAGGTGCCTAAAATTTTTTTGACGGAAATAAATGTCTAAAGTTTCACCGTTAGTATTTTAAAGTAACATCATTAAAATAAATTGTTTAACTTATAAATAGGTACCCAAACTATAAATTTTTTAGATAAGTACCTAATATGTTTTTCTTCTTCAACTTGATCATTCAATCCTTGTTACTAAATAATTCGATTAAAACCTACAAATGCTCGCTCTCCTCGTTACACTCACCTCACAAGCATCGAATCTTCATTTCAATCAAATTTACCATTAAATCATAATTTTAAATCTAATTATTTTAATATAAAAACATAAATAAAAATATCAAAAAAAATTCTAAGGGCCATCGATTTCACCAAGCCGGAGCTAAAACCAGGTACCCATCACTGGGAATTGGTGAAATCCCAAGTCCAACGAGGATTGAAGTGAAACTTATGGTGAAGTTGTTATGCGTGCTTTCACCAAAATTATGAGGATTTGTAGTGAAAATTATGAGGATTGAAGTAAAAATTATGAACTTAAAAAAATTAGTAGTTTGATGTTAATCATGATTTTATCCCCAAAATTAGAAGTACTTACCTCAGACAGCTCGTAGAATTCATCAGGTGAGGTGATGGGTGCCTGGTTTTAGCTCCGGCTTGGTGAAATCGATGGCCCTTAGATTTTTCTTTTATTTATGTTTTCATATTAAAATAATTATATTTAAAATTATGATTTAATGGTAAAATTTGATTGAAGTGAAGATTAGATGCCTGTGAGGTGAGTGTAGCGAGGAGAGCGAGTATTTGTAGGTTTTAATCGAATTATTTAGTAACAAGGATTGAATGATCAAGTTGAAGAAGAAAAAAATATTAGGTATTTATCTAAAAGATTTATAGTTTGAGTACCTATTTATAAGTTAAACAATTTATTTAACGGTGTTACTTTAAAATACTAACGGAATAAAACTTTAGGCATCTATTTCAGTAAAAAAAAATATATATTAGACACTTATTTCAGAAAAAAAAATATAGTTAGAACCTTAGGTACTTATTTTAGAAAAAAGAAATATTACACTTATTTCAAAAAAATATATAATTTAAGTAATTATTTTTGAGTTAAGCCTATAATAAATTGTATTCATGGTATATAGTATTTCTAATTAGGAGATTAATTATTTATACTATAAATTTACTAAATATTTTTATTTACTATTAAGTAGTATTGTATATATCTAAATAACATTATAATATTTAATGTATAATTATAATATTTTTAGGTTTATAATATGATATTGCATGTTGTTTGAGAGTGACTGAGTTTAAGGTTATGTTATTAATTTTATTGTTTGATTTATAAGATAGCAAGTTAATTTTTTTTTCATTGTTTTACTACTTTAATTTATTTAATAATTTGTAAAAAAAAATAAAAATTCAAATATATTAAACATTTAACGTCTCATGTTCAAAAAAATTAAAAGGGAATAAAGGTACATAAATATAAAATATATTTCTAAAATGATTTAATATATTAATTATATTATAAAATTTTTAATTTTAAATAATGCAATAAAAATAATAATATATTTTTTACAAAAATATTTTTAATTTAATAATTAAAAATTTAACTTATTAAAAATAAAATATATCATAAAGACAAGAAGGTAAATTTTACTTTTAAATATTATATTTTTTCAACTAAACACTATAATTTTATATTATTATCAAATATACCTAATAATATAATATAACATTCTCAATAATATATCAAATAATATTATATTTAATATTATTGTTAGAGATAATCTTATTGTCCGTGAACCAAACGCCTTTATTATCAACTTTCATGGATTAAGAGTGCACAAATACATACATATATACCCATCTTTTGATTCCCTTATACAATGAAATATTATAAAAAAATAATTCAAATAATATTTAATTTAACTCAAACTTTATTAAACTCTAACTCAATTAAAATATCAAATTAAATTTAAATTAAAAAATCCAACTCAACTCGACTAATTTAAAATTTATTTATTCAATCCAACAGAATACTCATCTATTGTATATAAAATATGATACGAACTAGCCTGTTTTGCATTGCTTTTGAAAGCTTTTAAAGCCAATCTTCAAGCAAGCTTAACTGATGGAACATTTATTAAAAATGTCCACCTACATCTACCCTTTTAAAGCATAGTAATAATAATTTCATTCAAAGTGGATCAGGTTGGGGGGAGCTCTGGTAAAAAAATACAAAATACAAAATACAAAAAAAACATATGTTCTTACTAAATCATAGATTACCAATCAGGGAATCGAGTTTTGGTCCCAAAAAAGGAAGAGTTTCTTACTAAAGCCATAGCCATAGGTCTAGGTTGTAATTCCCACTCACCAGCAAAAGGGCATAGTATCAGTCGCTTGCAGTTTGCAGTTTGCACATAGACATCACTATAGGGAAGAAGCTTACTATTTAAGGCAACAAAGTTTCGAGTGCAGGAGAACCTATGGTATAATACGAAATATTAATCGATGCACATTTATCTTAAAAAACGAGTTATACTTCCATGGTTGGGCTAAGTAATAACCATGCCTACATCTACATTTGTCTTATATGCTAAGACAATTCAGATGATCCCTAAGAATCCTGAGGAATAAAAACTTTTGATCTCTAAATTAAAATATGTAGACATCTGAGCTGATAACAAACCTTATGGGATGAGGCAATTTTGCAGGTCAAAATCAGTATATCCAACATCAACAAGACATAACCCATCAGGAGGGGCAGGTGGTGCTGTGGCACGTCTACAGGTAGCCTCCATCAGTTTTAGCAATGCATCTTCTTCTGCTCCCGCAGCCACTTCCCTTACGGAGGTTGCCACGAGCACTCGGACCATCTATTGTATTTGGTTAGATGCCATCAGAATGCAAGTTGGACAAACAGAGACCACACAATGTGATAATTTTATAAGGTGAGAAATAAAATTCATTATGTTTCTAACATCATCCGTTTAATTGAAAAAACAAAAACTAGGGATATAGGGAAAAAATGATATGATATTATGGGAAAAGACATGCTGTATGAAAACAAGCACATCTGTGTATACCTTGCGTAGGAACCGATTTGCAACCAGCTCGACACACATAACCTTCCTTCCTTCTTCATGATCCTACAAAAAGTTAATCTTTATCAGTGATGTCTACATGGCCAATCATAATAGGTAAATATACTAATCCAGATTTATCCCAGCAAAAAGTTAAAAGGAAAAAATGAGTCGGAACTTATAGTACATTCTCTCATGTATAAAGGAAATCAATTGGATGCACAGAGGGAAGTTTTAGGGGCACAAAATGTAAAGGTTCCAATGCAAAGGTTGCGAAGTTCAAAGTGCAATCATAACAACCTAGAGTCTTTCATCCTGCTTAAAAGTCTGTTATTTACTATCCTTTCCATAGTACTTTATACATCTACTATACACCAACTTGAACTGAAATATGAACTCTTTGCATAATATTGGATATTCCGTTATCACTACTTACAAAGACGAAATTTATAGATAAGGTAGATATTATTACAATTCTGTACATGCAGGAATATCTAGGGCCGAAGCAGCGGTGAAGCAATGTTGAGGCCGAGGCAGAGACAAGCCGCAACAGCATCCAGAGTGGCAACATCAACATTGTAGGCGAATGAAAGACAAAAATATAGAGAACATTCTAGAAGATGCAGCGCACCAATTGGACCAGGCTAGCGCACTAAAAGCCCAAGTCAAAGACCGAACGGGAAAAGCTTTCTAAAAAGTTGCAAACTTGAAAATATCAGATCTCATGTAGAAGATTTGTTCCCTACTCTAAGTTAGAGTCTATTTAAGAAAGGTTTACCCTAGGTTAAGACTATATATATAGCCTAGCCGGCCACATTGTTAAGAGAGCCGATTTTAGAGAAACCCTTCCACTAAGATTTGTACCTATCGACATTATATTCTAAATATCTTAGAGATAGGTGAAGGTTGTAGATTTTAGTGAGATGTGATTATTTCTTGTTTCTTTGTTCTAATACAATAATAATATCAAAGTTTGCTTATCCTATTGTCATTCCTTGTTCTTGCATTCAAGCTCGAGAGAGAAGTTTGTAAGTAATCTATTTATCTAGCATTGAGAGGTGTAGATTCACGAAAGGGATAAGTATGGTGTTGTAGACACTAACTCGGCCTAGAGATAGGTTAAGAGTTTCAGAAGTTAAAAGAAGTATTAGATTGGTTGGTGATTATCGTTGATTTACGCCGAGAGGTATCGTCAAAAATCAGTCATCAACAGCGCTCTGACTTAGAGATAAGCTGAGTCAACTACGGACACTTTGCTAAACTTTAATGCATCTATCCAAGAGCAAGAGATTACCGCGGAAGAAAACACTAACGCTGTCGAGGTTGTATCTGCAGTACTGCTGAAGCAGTGTTGTGTAATTGCATTGGACAAGAAGAAGATAATCGAATCCACTAATTGACGCAGTTGGATCCTACCCATTTTCTCTATATCGTTCTCAACCATTTATTTTATGTTTTGTTATTTAGTTAGTTAAACAAATCCACTTATCTGTGTTTTTACTTTATCTTTCAGGAGCAAGGGAACAAGGGGAGACATATTAAGTATACCAATTCCTGTGGAGACGATACACGATATACTTATCACTTTATTACTTGCGCCGTGTACACTACACAGTTGCGCTATTATTACACGCATCACGTTCGATCGAGTCGAGTCAAAAAATTTCAAGTTATTCGAGTAGTTGTGACATATTTAAAACTCAAACTTAATTTGAATTTTTTTATTTGAGTCAAGTTTATAAAATTTGAGTCGTGTTTTTGAGTCCTATACAAATTTAACTATAATTATTTATCATGTTATAATACTTGTTTCCAATTTAAACAATTTTCTCCAATCATTTTTTCCAAATCGAATCAAATTCTGCTTACTTCTAACATTACTAAGAGAATCTCTAGTAAGATTGTTTCCTAATTGTTTACACAAGTTACATACAGAGGTAATGTTTCAACATTAATCACAATTATCCATAAAATAGTATTACAACTTGCAATTATCCACAAAAGTGTAATATGTAATAAAAAATAATCTTTTAACCTAAAAATAAAAAAGCAAACAAACAACAATGATCAGCTCTCACAAAATGCAAGCATAAATGCAGATATACAAACATGCATATAGGGAATCGAAGTTCGAGAGAATAAAGTTGGCAAAGATATAAAACAAGCCCAACCTATCAACTTAATTGAATCCCTTCTATCTATAAAGTTATTCTAGATTTAAGTATTCAAAAGTTACATTTTAATCCATATGAAAATACCTAGGCGAAGGCTGCACTTTAACATGAGATGAAATATTAGCAACAAAAAAAATGGTGAAAAGCCTATATATCCATTGCATGTGCAGTCTATATGCATTTTTTGAAAATCCAATGAAAGCAGAATTGCAGTAATTTTCATTATCAGGGGTGAACAGCGAGAAACAAAAAATGGTTTGCAACATAGATAATAAATAGTATGGGATATTTACTGAACAGGGTATTCTTGCTTCTGCGGCCCGAGCATGGTACATGAAGCACTCTGTCGGTGGCCCTCTGCAATTAATATTTACAAGAAAAACTGCATAAATAATTACATGGAAAAAAAAACAAATGATAAAAAAACTGGATTAAATACCTTAGGGGACAAAAGAGAGAAAATACAAATTACATGATATACATGAAACACTCGATAAATCTATCAATAGAAAATTCTTATGACTTTTTTTAATAATTTGGAGGTTGGTGGGTTGCTAGGGTTTCAACCCAGGCTTTCATGCCCCTCACGCCTCATGTCCTACAAAATTTCAGTTTTCAAATCTTGCAAAAGTCATAAGATTCGGATATCTTTAATAAATCCAGAAGAAGAGTATGACAACGCACATTACTTAACCTCAACTATGAGTTTCTTGATGATGTCAACTTTGTTTGACTTACATGTTTCTAGATGCTTTGGTATCACGTGCAAACATTTTGTATGACAATAATTTTCCTTCTAGTTGCTGAAGTAGCTGATTAACCCTGCATACACTGAAACTGGTTGGCTTGTTTGCTGTTTCAGACTCTGCACTATTGCTGATAATTACATTCTCAGCATTTTCCAAACTAATACTCTCAACACACTTGCTACTTGGCTCATTATAGTTTCCGGCAGAACTAAAATGCTCAAATTCCTTCTCATTCTCAAAACATTGCTTCTCATTTTCTTGATCATTCAAAGGAAAAATATACAAATAGCGCCTCCATTTTGCAGAGAAGTTAGGATGGAATGCACGTGAAACCTACAAGGATTCAACAATAGTTGCTAGTGTGTAGGAGTAATTATTACAGATAAGCTTTGTAGTTGGTATTATCAAGGATAATTCCCCCCGGGGTAATCACCATTATAAGAAAAAACTATTACCTCAGAAACTGATACAACTCTGAGTTTCCCAGGTGCTGCACTGTTGATTGCATCTTCAATATCACAAGGTTTTACATCCTTTCTCCAAGTATCTAAAAAGGTGGGAGAAACATAAGATACAACAGTAGGGGGGAAATGTGGGAAAACAATTCATACAATCCCAACAAGCTTAACCAGAAGATATTCTATTTCTATCATAAGATACCCTTACAAACTAGACTGCTTCATCATTCACTAAGATACCTGAAACTTGACTAAATATGATAATTTCCCCAATAAATCAAAATCACCAATTGATAGGAAAGACAATGGAGTGCATGAGGGAGAAAATAGAGGTAAATAAATAGAATTCGAGCCGAAAATGAGTAAGATAAAAGTTGGCGCTCCAAAAAAAATATGGGTTTATAAAAACCGCTAGTTTTTGAAATCTATAAATAAAAAAGAACACATCTTCCTTTCAGGCTTGAGCTAGATTAGCATAGAACTCTTGAACTACTAGGATCATTGCATCCATGGGATGCATAGAGAATACATCTTACTTTCAGGGTAGAACTAAAACACCTTAATTTCCACAATATGAAGTAACTCATTGTCTCTTCATAGCGCTGTCGTAAATTCTCAATTATGTAACTAACCTATTAACAACTGAACCAAAAATTACTCAGTAGTTCTCTAAGGATTTTCAGCAGAAACTTGACAAGCAAAATTAAAAAAAAAAAAAAATCACAATCAACCAAAGAACTAAGCAACCCTAATCTTGACTATCAACAAGTAACCCAAATCATTTTCAATAGTTAAAGAAATTCATAAAATAACTAAGATTCTAGCAATTTATCAACTAATACAAAACAAATTCGCAAGCAGTTCTCAAGATCAACCAAAAAATCACAAGATAGAACCAGATGTCAAACCAAAATCAATCAATGGAAAAGAAAAAACTAAAGGAATAAGTATCTAAAGCAGAACACACTTTATTTTGAAAGATTTTCCTTTTGATCCTATCCAGAACTTGAAAGAGATGTTAAGCATCGAGGAAAAATATGAAAACAGAGTGATGTCATGACATACAGAAAGAACAAACTTGCTGAATAGCAGACACTCCTTTGTCAGTTCGTCCTGCAACCACAGCACAACCTTCCAGTGGTTTAGACTTTTCTTTCAAAAGTTGTGCTTTCTTGTCATCAACAAATCTCCCGAGAGACCTTTCAACTATTCTGTAGAGTGCATCCAAGTGAAAGTTATATAATGCAATTTCCAGCTTACTGAAAATAAAAGGAAAAAAAAAACAGCTTACTCCTGAACAGTGTTCAAGCCAGGCTGTTTCTGCCATCCATCAAACGCACATCCATTATACGAAACAATTATCTTAAACGTTACTCTTTCCCATCTTCCACTCCTTTCTTCCCTCTCACCACAAACTTCGGGTTTTTTCTCACCGTCGTCAACAACATCACTACATTTCTGCCATCAAAACTTAGTTGAATAAATACAAGCAACAAACCCAATATTTATTAAATCATGGATTAACCGAATCGAAAAGAAACAGATACATACCTGAGCTCCATTGCCAATTCCCGTGCTCGTGCCAAATAACGTTGATAAGGTTAAGCGGCCATTGACCACATCGGAATAGAAATGGTGAACATCCTGCCAAGGTCGCTCGTACATGAATTGATAGCTCTCTCTAGCAGTCCACCTCGCGGAACTGCAAGAATCGGTATGGTTATAGTGAAAATAAATCTTGTTCTCGGTTTGGTTTTCCATGGATGACGTTGATACTAAGGCTCTGAAGCTTCCCAGGATTTTCGTTTTGCTGATAAAAGTTGCCGCCGATTTTACAGTAATGGGTATCACCATGTACCCTCTGCCCCTCCCCCGAATCCCAGAACTCACCGCGGTGACACCTAATTCATTACCCGGTTCGATAAAAAAAGGTTTCATGAATCGGGTTCGGGTATGATTTAGTATTAGGGTTTAAGTGAACTGAAAGGGTTACTGGCGCGTGATTCATGAATAGAACTCGAAACATTTGTAATTTTTTTAAAACTTTATATTGGGAGCGAAAATATTATAAAATAAATTATATCATAAATATTAAAATTTTAATTGATAAAAATAAAAGGCATAAAGATAATTTTAGCTCTGAATGTTTAGATTTTTTTATCATTTTAGTCATTATTCTTATTTAGATAAATTTAATTTTTCATCTCTTTTTTATAAATACTCATTTTTTAATTAATATAATGACCAGGCCGTTAAAAATTTAACGATGGTAACATATGATAATATATTTTAAATGACATGACATCTAAGCTATTAAATAGATATATGTTGAATATGATTTTATTCTAATATAAGATTAGGGTTTAATCTAAATTGAAAGTTTAGGATTTTGATTTATAATTTAAGATTTAAATTTAAATTTAAAAGTAGTAAATTTGAGGTTTTAGATTTTGAGTTTTAATTAAATATAAAAAAATCAAAATTATAAAAAAAAAAAAACAGAGTAGTAAATTTATTTAAGGTTTAATAGCCAAAATATTTTAGATTTAATTAATTTTTAATATTTTATTTGAATTTTAAGTATTATATATTATATATTTAAATAAAATTATATTCCATATGTTGTGTTTGATAGGTTAAATGTCATATCATTTAAAATATATTATCACATGTTTATTGTATGTCATTATCATTAAATTTTTAACGATATAGTTATTATGATAGTTAAAAAATGAGATATTTGTTAAAAAGATTTAGGTTAAGGACTACATTTATCTCAAATAAAGAATGAAGGCCAAAATGATAAAAATTACAAACATTAAGAGTTAAATTTATCTTTATACCAAAATAAAAATAATAAAATTTTAAAGATGTAAAAGATATTAAAGTATAAATTCTATCGCTTATAAAAGACATAATAATCTTCTCATGAAAATTTAATAGAATTACTATTTTGATCAGAGTGCTCTAAGAAGAAAGTAAATTCTTTTATTATTTGATCTTAGTATATTGCCAAAATCACATAAAAAAATCTAAAGTTTTACAGAACAACGATATTTGCTTCTAACAACGTTCGATTGATATTCGTTATACGAATGTCAAATTACTAAAAAGTAAATAATAATATTACAAAGATAAACTAAAATTACCATAAAAACATATGAATATATTGTTATAAAAATAGATAAAAAAAATTATTAAAAACAGATAAAATATAAAATTGACAAAATGAAAAGAAAAACTTACAAATCCAATCACTAACAAAAATAAATATTTTATTTACGTATAAAATTAACAAAATTATCAAAGGTCGTTGCCGATGAAAAAGAATTTTATTAAAGAAAAAGAAAAAAATTATAATTTAAAATCTCTTTCTAATCGTCTAAAAAATAAAGAATCAAAAAATTGAAAAACTGTTCAGAGAAAAAAAATACATTTTAAATAAGATTAATTATGTTCACATTATTTTACTTTTTTAGGTTTATGCTCTATTAATTACGAGTAAAAATTGTCCGATATTAATTTGTGCATATGGACAAATAACTCGATATTATATTTTTTTTTGTTATGATTTCATTTATTTTTTATTTTTTAAATTTAATTTTTTTCTTTTATATTTTCACAAAATATTTAACGTATTTTTCATATAAATTTTTAATTAGATATTTAAATTATATTTTAAATCAAACATATTTAATGTTTTATTTTATTATTCAAATAAGAATTTTCTATTACAAACTTACTGTTGTTAAATTTTTTTTATTTAATTAAAGGATGAAACATACAGACCCGATCTAGTTGTCAGTCGAGCCAACCTTTAGTCGTTGTCGCCATGCTACTGCAGATCAACTATTTGCGGCGTTTGTAAACAAAAACGCTACTACAGAATACGTTATTTTGTGGCGTTTGTGAATTAAAACACCACTAATGAATCGTTGTTTGCAGCGTTTTTGTTTACAAACGCCGTTATAGATCTTAATCTTTTGCGGCGTTTTGGGGTAAAAAACGCCACAAACTATTGCGGCGGTGGTTCTAGCGGTACTTCTTGCGGTGTTTTTTTTAGCGCTGGAAAGTTTTTTAGTGGCGTTAAAAAATGTCACAATAGAACTGAAAAAACACCGTAAAAGACCTGTTTTGCTGTAGTGTACTCAAAGATTTTTTGACGTTTCGGATCTAACAACGTAGTCTGTTTTATTAAATTTAAACTCGATAAAGTATTTTTATGCGTTTAATATTGTCTTTAATATAGGAGGTGCATGAAATTTATGTATCTTCATATTTGTTGATATACGAGGATTATTATCGAATCAAGTGACTTCGGAAAACTAGACAAGAGCGTTATTAATATCTCCTTAAGGTTCATACACTTCGAATTCTTATGTTTCATGCGCATCATAAATAGAATTATCTTGCATGTTAGTACGTACAAATCAATAGACGATGATTATGCATGTGATTACGTTTAGGTATATAATTGATATTTGTATGTTAGCCAATGATATTGTAAATATGAATGACTCGTATATTTAGAATAATTCATGTTAGAGTGTGGACACCCATATATATGTATATGTGTGTCTAATGTTTTTGAATTATGTGTTGATATTAGTGGATTGATGGATAGGCGAACATGGATAATTAAGACGAGAAATTAACGGGAAAGACAAGTATCGATAAGTCATACATTCGAATAATAATAATAATAACAATAAATAGTAATAAAGGACTTAATACGATAGTAACCAACATTAATGACTCATAAATTTTAGGATCAAATAATTCTTAATAAACTGTAATTCAAAAACTTACCACGATGAATGAATAAGTCACTTGTACGAACCTGAATCGTACTATTATACGTTGAAGAGGGTGATACAGGTTGACCATATTCGTACAAGTAGAATTTCGGTAATCTACGTGTAGCGACCTTATATTTCTTAAAATAATAGGTGTAGTAAAAAAGAATAAGGGGATCACTAGTGGAAAGTAAAAATTAGGGGTTCAAATTAAAAATGGGAATGAAAAAAAGGAATTTAGGGAAATTTAAAAATAAGGGTTATGTTGGAATTAAGGTTCAAAAGTTTAGAAAATGATTAAAAATATTTTTAAAAATGAAAAGGTTTTGGGAAAAGATTTTTTTAAAAATAGTGGTTTAAAAAAGATTGGAGTCGCCACCGATCACTTTTGGTAGACCGGACACCGTGAAATCAAAGATTCGAAACGGTTTGAGTTCGAGAGTCGATTACGATTTAAAACGGGGTTAGCGCTAAAAACCACCCAAAATTGACACATTTATAAAATAACCGCTTAATTAATTTTGGATTTTATGATTTAAAGTGGCATTTAAATTAATGTTTGTTTAATGATTCGGATTCCTTTTATTTTTACCGTATCTTTATTCGAAGGTAAACCCATATACCGATACCATTACGTTTGGTAAGGCGGGCCCATTACGATCGAATAAAGATGTAATTAATTAAGTTCATTAATTAAAAATTGTGTGATCTTAAGCAAAAATAAAACACATAAGCAAGGTATAATACATTGAAATAAAATACACAAGAAAGTGCATGGCATAAATACACATGATATTAGAAATAAAGAGACATAATTGTAAAGACAACAAATATAAAGACAAAATAGCATATGACACATGATAACAATTAAAGAGACATAACACCATGATAAAATAATTTAAATATACATAAACATTATCACTTTCATACTCCTAACAAAGCATGTGAACTAAATCAATAACATGACATGCATATATATAAAGCAACTAACAACATTAAAACACAAATAAATATCATGAGTAAAAACATACATGAACCCCTAAAAAAAATTAGGTAACACATGATAATATATATCAAAATAAATATAACCTACAAAACAAGTAAATAACATACAATAAACAAATATAAATGAACAATAAAAAAACTAAAAAAACATTCACATTTTTATTGAATCATAAGAATGAAATACACAATAATATAGTAAAAAGGAAAATATATCAAAATATGCTCGATCAATCAATCCACAAGTTAAACGATCAAAAGGCGATGGTTAAATTAGGGCATAACTTGAAAAATGATCGACCGAATGGGGTGAAGTAATTCGGTGAGAATGTAAAAAATATAAATAATGGAGGCAACCAACTTATAAATGAAAATGGAAATGGAAATTAGGCAAATGAAATGGTTTCGGCAGACTTCCCGGGTGTAGTGCGGCCAGGGAGATTTAAAGTGATTCTGGGGTAGTTTTACGCCTGTGTAGTGTATATGGATAGGATATTGCAGCTAGGATAGAAAAATATGGTTAGCGTCTTTTTTATTTTTAGGGTAAATATTATATATAGTTAGGATAAAAGGTAACATATGAGAATAAAATAGGATTAGGTTTTAATATATGAGGTATTTTAGGTCTATCTTTTAGAAATGTGAATCAATTAAAAACAAGACCTTAAGCATCAAGTAGGGATTTTTATTATATTTTTAATTATAAAATTATATTTAATATGTCAAATTTATTTATGGTTCGGGCTTATAAAAGTGCGCTCTAATAAAAGGCTTTTATTTATATCATATATTTATATATTTTTGGATTTTTGGTTTTAATTAAGAGATAGTAAGGATAATAGTAATTATAAAATAAGTGATAAAATTAGGGTAAGTTAAGGTGGTTTGGGTATTAAAAAGGGATGTGGATTAATTTATTTCGAACATAAATTCGGATAAAATTAGTGATTACACTACCTTAAGCGATATCGATGATTTTAGACACGAGTGAAGACCCGTGCTCAGGGTACGATGTGGTAGCCATACTTGAATACTCGTGTTATATTTAGAATGTCAGTATTGTAATAGGGTACCAGTACCAAGTACTGCTATATAATATAAAGTATCGATGCAAGTCGAGTTTGTAGCCTTTCGAATATAAATTATACTCTGATACTCGGAGAGAGTACCAATAGTGTTAAGGTGTACCGATAGCCATGTTGGTGTGTACCAGTATATGTTGAGAATATATCCAAAAATTTAATTTAGTGTTAGAAGATTTAATATTTCAATAAAAGGGTTCTTGAAAGCTTATATGATCTTATAATAAACTGTAATAAATGATAACAAAAAGAGAATGAACGAATATACCGATATGAGAATAAAATAATAATGAGCGAGTTAATTTATATAATTCGAGTATGATGTAAATTAGGGATTTGTGATGTATTATTATTATTATCATGGTGCTATGTATTGAGTAGGGGTGTGCATTATCCAGTTTTAACCGAATTAGTCGATCGAATGGTAATTATTTTGGTTAATTTAGTCATTTAACTTTTAAAAATGATCATTAAATTTTTAAAAATTATCTTTAATCATTTAACTTTTAAAAAAATATAAAATGTTCATTAAATTTTTTTATATTATAAAATGATCACTAAATTTTTATTAAATTAGCATAAAATAAAAAATTATGTGACTTAAAATTATTTTAACATAATTTAGCGACCTATTATGTAATTTAACCAAAATTTATAATAAATTTCGGTTAATTCATCTAATTAACCAAAATAATTTTGGTTCGATTAATTCGGTTAAAGGTAATTCGATTCGGTTAACGATTAAGATTTTAAAACTTTCAGTTAATTTGGTTTTAGTTAATTTGATTCAACCACCGATCGAATTAACCGAATGCATACCCCTAATATTGAGTTATGAGAATGTTTGTATAGTTTTCGGATACCCAAGGTACAATCCGATGTCGTGTGACTTCGGACAACCTAAAAGAAAGGTTTGAGGTTCGATGTTATGTGAGTCTAGACCACCTGAATGTGGGGTGTGAGCTTCGATGTTTTGTGACTCTGAATTACACCAAGGTTTGACAGGGAGTAGGCTCCGATGCTACGTGACTCTGAACAAAATATCTTATATATGTACGTTGATGATATGAGGGTGTTCATGTCTAAGTACCCGAATTTTCGGGTACCAAAACATCGGCCCGTGACCCAGCCCATAAAAATCAGGTACCTGTAAAATTTGGGTACCTGATCTATTTTTTATATATTTTTTAAATCTACTTTTTTAAATATATATATATAGGAACACTTACAATTTCATGATATATATTTCAAACATAAAATATTGATTTAAGGTTAGTAATAAGAGATAAATATTTGGATATATGTATCTCGATAAAAGAATATATTAATCTCGATCATGATTTTTCTTTTGAATCTCATATTGACAAATTAATATAAATATTTATGAAAAAAATTTAAAACTGAAAAGTATAGAATAAAAGTATAGAAAGAAGTTAGGGATTAAAATTAATTTTAAGAAAAAATAATAAAAAAACATAAAATAAAAATATAATTTAAAATTTAAAATATATAATTATTAAAATTATTGGATCCGGTATTCGGTTCTAAAAAAATTTGGCCCTGAACCGGCCCGACTACCTGGGAAAAATACGGGTCAGGTACCCCACCCAAAAAAATCAAGTATTTTATTATAAATACTCGATAATTTTCAATTGGGTTTACGGATTGACGGGTCAGATAGTTCGGGCTGGGTATTTTTAACACCCCTAGATATCAGTGATGTATAATATTATCCTAGGATTTATTACGAAGATACCACGTTTTGAGAAAATCAGTGGTAGCACCACATGTTTAATTCATTATCCTTATCATTCATATTAGCTTGCATGCGTATGTTTATGATTAACATAGAATTTGATAAAGTATATGTGTACCTCTGAGCTTTATAAACTTAGCGTTCAAAATCGTTGTTTTCATGTATAAGTTGGAGGACAGCTCGTGAGATCGTGAAATACTATCAGACCTGGATTCTAGCACGATGGGCTTCGAAGTACGGTATTTGCACTAGTGGACTTTGTAGTCATAAAATTTTGAATGAAGTCCGTAAACATTGTCTATATTTTATGGAAATTATATCAGTTGAATTATGTGTTTTAATTGTTTAAATATTACTAGAAGTCTTTCGAAAACATCTTTAGTTTTTAGTTATATATGGCCTCAGTTTTAAATATTTTGAGAAATTTTATGATTTTGGGTATGGGCTTAAGCCCAAATGTGACTAATGGGTTAAGGGTATTACAAAAATTAAAATCATGAGATTTTTAAAGAAAAATAAATTAAAAAATAATAGAAAATATATCACATCTCACATTCTGATAGGATGACATAATTTTTAAAACCTTATTTAAATAGCAAAATAAAACATTAAATATATATTTGGACTAAAAATATTTTTAAAAATAATAAAAAATATATAATTTAAATGCTTATTTTACGGCTAAGCCTTTTAAATATAAAAAGTTAGTGAGGAAAAATACTACATAAGACAAGTTTACATAAGTTTTTTTTTTTGTCGGTTAGAAATTTAGTTTAATGTTTGGGAGTTAGTTGATAGGTTTTGATTTTTATATCATGATTGTAATTTAAGATTTACAAATTAAAATTAGAGATTTTAATTTTTAAAAAATATATATAATTGCGTATTTTTTTTATAAATCCGTGTATAAAGAATTATTCAATTTATTTGTCCCGGCTACATTAGATTTTAGTTCCATTTAGAACGAAAGCTAAAAAAATATATTGTGGGTTCATTTAAAAAAAATATTAAGTAAAATAATATTATATTCTCAATGTAAATACTAAAATTTGAATTTATATTATTCGAGAAAAACATGAATATTTTTGATTATTCAACAATAACAGTTATTGTTTTATAAACATGAGCATACCATAAGGGTTTATATGTCAACCAATTGAATGCGAAGGCCTTGACATTCGACAAATGCATGAATATAATATGGTGTTTTTTGAAAAAAAAATTATACAAAAATGGTTCATTACGTTATTTATGATTTTATTTAATGAGATTCATCTATTTAATGATACGTAGGAAAGAGACGAATACTCACCTTTAAAAAATGTGAAGATTCATCCAAATTACTTTGAATTCATTGACACTAGTCTAAAAAATTTTAGTTTTATTTGGAATTATTTTTTTTAATAGTTTTCTTTTTCTTTGAAGAAATAAACTTCATAGGGACCTAAATATTTTTAATTATTATTTTTTAATCTAAAAGAATTAGATTATCGTTAATAAAAGTTTGATTTTAAAAAAATTATTTTGAAGCAATCTCTATTTTCTTTTTAATTTTTTTTAAAAATAAATCATTTTCTTTCTTAAAATTATTCAATTCTTTGGTTATTTTTTATATGTGCGACCGTATCGATATAAATTTTCGAGTATCGATATACGTGTAATTGTACTGGTATGAGTTTGTAACCACTCATTTTTTTAAGGGAGAAAGGAAAAAATAAAGAATACCACATTGCTTGGGGATTAACTTTCCTCTTCCAAAGAGCATTGAAAAGGGTGGATGAGCCACATAGAAAAGGGGAACCAATGGGGTAAGAAAAAAAAAATCTCTATGATCCTAGTTTGAGAGCTTAGCTCTCTTCGAATTTCTAGGTGGTTCAATCGGGGTGTTATTTTGGATCTGATCAATTTTAATATTTTGAAAGACTTGTGGTGTAACATCTCGAAAATCGGTCTAATCGGAATTATATCTCGATGATTGAAATTTTGTACCGAATAATCGAAAATGTAATACAAAAACCCTTTTGTACTCAATTATGATGTAATGAAACTTTAATTGAGTTTAATTTTGGTTAAAGTACTTGTTGGAAATATTAAAATCTTTTTGGTGATTATATTGTAAAAATTAAAAGTTAGAAGGCAAAAGTGCAAACTTTGAAAATTTTAGAGACCACCCTCATAATTAAAACATTTTGAGGTGTAAGTCACCTCCTTGATGGACACTCTCACGTGAAGGAAAGATGACTTTGTCATAAAACATGGCATATATTAATTAGAATAAGAAAAGGCAAGATAAGTGAAATTTGACAAGTTAAAATATTGTTACCTTCCATGGGAGGAAAGCTTTTTATTGGCTCTTGAAAAGGCAATCCATAATAGCCTTGAAACCAGACGGCAATAAGGAGAAAATGATTCAACGTAAATTGAGTTTGAAACCGAGAATAGCTTACTACCCTTGCTATTTCACTCCATTGTTCTCTTTAAACCTAAACACACACCATCATTGTTGTCTTTAAATTTGAGCTCACCAGGCACCTTTATCATTTTGTTAATATTTGGTTGAGTTTTATACATCAAAGTGAAACTAGGAAGTTGGTGAATAAAATTTCTTTATTTGTTGTTGAATTCCATGGAGGATTAATGCTTAATTTCAAGAAAAATAATTGAAGGTTGTTGTTAAGACCCATAGATTTTAAGGTTACACCATAAAACTTACATTGATTATAAGCTTATGTAAGCTCAACAATGCATCTTTTATTGTTAGAATTGTTAGTAACAATTTTTATGGTTTTATCTAGTTAAAGTCGTAGATGAATATTATGCATAGTTACCTGTATAGGTAAACAATTCAAATATTCAGTTCATTTGTTATGTGTAGTTACCTGTATAGGTAAACAGTTCAAGTATTCAATTACATGTATAGGTAAACAATTTAAATATTCAGTTCGTCTGTTACGTGTAGCTACATGTATAGGTAAACAATTTTCATGGTTTTGTCTAGTTAAAGTCGTAGAGGAATGTTATGCGTAGTTATCTGTATAGGTAAACAATTCAAATATTCAGTTCATTTGTTATGTGTAGTTACCTGTATAGGTAAACAGTTTAAGTATTCAGTTACATGTATAGGTAAACAATTTAAATATTCAGTTCGTCTGTTACGTGTAGCTACATGTATAGGTAAACAGTTCACGTATTCAGTTACCTATATAGGTAAACAGTTCAAGTATTCAGTTACCTATATAGGTAAACAGTTGAAGTATTCAACTGTCTATATAAGTTACCTAAAACTTATATATAAGCTTATATAAGTGTAAATGATTATTTTTGGTATACTATATGAATAAGAAACTTATTTTCTTTCAATTTACAATAAAGATTCATCATCAATTCCTATTCAAGCTAAGGGCAAAAAAATTGTCATTCAAGAACCGTAAAGACTCTTTGTGTCGAGGTGAGTGTAGTAGATTCATGGGATAAAGCTAGGTGTTTTTCCCATCTTATTTCATTGGCATTGATTGACATGTAGCATATTAATGGCAAGGAAAGGATATGACACCATATGAGGTCATGATGAGCTTTGATAAACTTTCTTTATTGCATTGATATTTGATAATCATTGATCATTGAACTTATTGAAATGGATCTAAGGGTCAAAATCATTGAGATTGATTCATGGAACCATTGATATTGATTGGTATGAACTTAAAATTATATTGGACTTTGGATTTGATTGGAAATTTAATACAATTGGTATGCCATAAGATTCATGAGCTCATTGGTACGGGTGTACTACAGTCTTTAGGCTAAGGACTATATTTGGCAAGACGGAGGGATATTTGTGTATTGGTCATTTTGGCGAGGCGAAAGGATTAGACCGTATATTGATTTGACGAGGCGTAAAAGTTCGCGTATCCACTATCTTGATCAATCTAAGGATATAAAATGATTTATTGATCTTATTGATATTGATATAAAATATTGAAAGAATTGATATTTTGGCATAAAAGCATGAAAAATGAATGCATATCATAAGTTCACGTTGATATTGGCTACCTCACTAGGCAAAAGTATGCCTAACATATTCATTTTCATGCATTTTCAGGTTAAGGTCTTGTGAAGAAGTTTTGGATCCCTTGACAAGTTTATTGGCAAGTCACAAGAGTCAAGAGTATGTAAGCTTGTTTTAAATACTCCTAGAATGGTGACAATATGTTTTGTTAAACCATAATCATGAATTTTGAGATGCTGGTAAAATGTGTAACTTGCCTAGACTTATATTTTGTAAAACGACTTTGCTAAGAAATGGTTTAAGTGGTTAAATATGCATATTATGAACCAAAAGGCTAAAACTTAGTAAATGGATTTAGACCGCCTTGAAAATTTGTATACTGCCAGAATATGACTACTAAAGGTTGTTGGTAAAATTTCATAAAAATTGGATATCATTTATTAAGTCAAATCGAATAAAAATCAGCTAAAATGTGACATAACAGGTCATGCGTATTGAAACATGTTCTAGCTGTTTCGATACGACTTGCTTAAAACCCGGGTAAAATCTGGAAATCTTATCCTAGTATCGGAACCATTTGGAGAGGTTTTGATACGATTTGAATATGTAATTCTTCATTTCGGTACTACTGCTAAGGGTATCGAAATAGCTGGTCAAGTCAACCCTTAAGATTATTGGTCGGTCTTCGGGTATCGAAACCATTCGTAAAGGTATCGAAACAGGATTAACGAAATTACCGATCTTGAACCTCAGTATCAAAATAACTCCTAAGTGTTTCGTTACACCATTTTTTGTCAAACCTGGTTACCTCCATAGGTAATCAATCACTTTTCTATCAGGACCACTAGTTACCTCTATAGATAATCATTTTTCCCTTGTAACTCTTGTTACCTCTATAGATAATTATTGTTATTTTAGTAACTCATGTAACCTTTATATGTAATTATTATTCCCTTAGTAACTCTTGTTATCTCTGTAGGTAATTACGTTTCTCTTAGTAACCAGAGAAAATTCTTAACATTAATAATTATAATTAAATCGAATTGAATTATCGAAAATAGTATTAGACCATCGAAACTCCCCAATCATAGTATCTTTTGATCTGGTTCCCTATCAGGCTGGGAAAGGGTGTTATACGTAGTAGGTCTTGGTGGGTTTCCATCGAGGTTAGTCATTCGAACTCTTAGGTATATTTTTCTCCTTTTATTTATGTTGTATTTTTTATAATTAAAATTTTTTGTTTTAATTATGGATTAGATTAATATTTTATGTTTAGTATTTATTTATGTATGTTTAAATTTAGGTATAAAGATAATTTTAACGCTTTAAGTTTATAATTTTTATCCTTTTGACCCTTATTCTTTCTTTTTTGATAAATTTAACTCTTAAACTATATATTTTTGACAAATATATTATTTTTTAACTAGTTTGATGACTAGACCACGATGGTGACATGCCATATGCATATGATAATATATTTTAAACCATATGACATCTAACCTATCAAATACATATATATAGATAGAATATAATTTTATTTCAATATAAAATATAAAATAATTAAAATTTAAATAAAATATTAAAAATTAATTAATTCTAAAATAAAAGGCTACTAATCATTCTCAATCCTAACTATAATAAATCAAAATTTTATCTTAAAAAAGTAATTAATTTCCAACTATATTCATAACTTTTAGGCTAGGATTTTGATTCTATCGTAGTTAGGATTGTGAATGTTTAGTAGCCTTTTATTTTAGAATTAATTAATTTCTAATATTTTATTTGAATTTCAATTATTCTATATTAAAATAAAATAAAATTATATTATATATATGTATTTGATAGGTTAGATGTCATGTCATTTAAAATATGTTATCATATGCATATGACATGTCATCATCGTTAAATTTTTAACGGTTCATTTATCATACTAGTTAAAAAAATAAGATATTTGTCAAAAAGATATAAGCTAAGGGCTAAATTTATCCCCCCAAAAAAAGAATAAGAGCCAAAACAATAAAAATTATAAACGTTAAGGGTTAAAATTATCTTCATGCCTTAAATTTATGTTTCAGGTTAGTTTTAATTAATGTTTTAGATTAGTATTTATGTATGTTTTAATTTATGTTTTAAATTAATTTTAATTTATGTTTTAGATTAATTCTAATTTATGTTAAAATTTGTATGTATGTATTTATTTATGTTTTTAATTATTTATTGCATTGTATGTAATTTATTTTTTAATTAAAAATTGTATATTAACTATTTAATTTGTTCAATGTGAACCCCTAAATTTGGTCGTAAGTGTAACCCCTAAAATTAACCTAATTACTTAGATTACAAGTTAGGGTTTACAAACTGAAATCTTGTTTCACAAGTTAGGTTTTTTTACCAAAAATAAAATAAAATATTCGGATAAATTATTGAATAATTAATAAATTAAAATAATAAGGAAAATTAAACATTTACAAAATAAAGTCCAACCCATATTTTTTTATAAATAGTAAATGTTCCAAAGCCAATAAAAGTCTGAATATTCTATATACAGAAATACTATTTAAATATAAAAATAGTTTGAAATCCGAAACTGAATACATACTATAAATCAGAAACTAAATCAGAAACCTCCAAGTACCATACCGAGTCTAGGACTGAGATCTGAAACAAAAATCTGAGAGGGTGTAAGCTAGGGAGCCTAGTGTGTCTCTAGAACAGATAAATTGAATAAAAGAACAGAACATGCAGAATAGACAGAGTATGCATGATATGCACCCATCTCCGAACACCACAGAAGAGTTTGTCCCCAGACCACTCTAACACCATCACACCAACAGAAGTGGTATCTCGACCCGAAGGTGGAGCCACTGAACAGAAGTGATAAATCACTAACTTTCCCGTACATAGATAATATCCCAGATGCCATGTTATATGCAGATAAAGAATCAGAATGCATGTCTTATAGTCTAATAGGAGGCAAGCATGACATATAACAGAATCAAAAATGATATATCAGAATGATGCATGATCATACGGTTAACAGGAATCGAATAAACAGAATAACAGATTTTACAGGATGAACGGGAGAGAACACACCTGTATCAGAAGACTCAACGACGATCCTAACGTCTACTGGACTCGGCTCTACCACCAGGCTGAGCAGGTGTAGAGTCTACAATTAACATAATTACGTTAGACATCCTACTATACCATAATACCGAAAAATAAACTAAACAAAATATAACCGTTACTCACGTGAAGGTCCCTAATGTGGATGTATCGGTCCTCGTACAGGAGGAGGAGGAGGCAACTGCTCGGGGTCGGAATCCTCGTCACCTGAAGCAAACAGAAATTGATTCAGAACCTTTCACAGATAATTTCCAAATAACTCATAGAACTTAAAACCCCCAAAAATGACACTTTGGGTCCGAATTTTGAAAAACGGACAGCGCCATTGGATTCAGGACGTCAAAAAACATAAAGTGGGCCCGAGTCAAAAAAGTTAACTACTGACGTCAGCAGTGACGTCAGCGATGATGTCAGCAGTGACGTCAGTGATAACGTCAGCGATAACGTCATCCGGGTCAGGTTCGGGTCAGAGATCAGGTTGGGCGATCGGGTCGGGTCTGGGTTCGGGTTTGGGTCGTGGTTCGGGTCTGGGCCGATCGGGTCTACTGGGCCGGTTCTGGGTCGATTCTTTCCTGTTTGGTTCCCTGGAAAATCTGGGGAATTTCCCAGATTTTTTGGGAAAATCTGGGAAAAATCCCAAATTTTCTTGGTTGCCAAACAGTCGATTTTTCGACTTTAAACCCTCATTTGTACTCGATTTCACCCTATATTCGATCCAAATCACTCCTAAACAAATCCTTTACTCCAACCGACACTACCAGCATCATCAAACTAACAAAACAGCAACCCCCCAATCTTTTATTCGACTAAAAATAGTAATCTACCCATGAACACTTCAACTATAACAAACTAGAATCATGAACCCCTACCAAAACTAGATAAACCATTCGAACCAACCAATCCTATCATTATAAAACCGAACTGAACGAAATAAAACCACAAAATATATTCTTACCTCAATCGAATGGATCAAAGAATGTCAAAAACGGAATAAGCTTCGACTCGGATTCAAGGCGATAGAGGGAAAACAAGCTTGATGTGATTCGAATAAGGAAAACGACTCAGATTCGGATTTTTAATCTGAAAATTATGGAAAATTAATCCCCTATTAAAACACCTGTTTTCGGTTTCAAAAGGAGGAAGGGGGAAAATATTTCAAAAGTAAAATGGTTTAATTACGGGTTAAGGGCTTAGGGTTTTTAAATTTTTCCATTTTAACCATTAAGTTTTAAAAATTCTCTTTTTAGTCCTTAATTTCTCAGAATTTTAATCCCTAATTATTAGGGTTCGATTAGGGATTTTGACCTTGAATTTTGGGTTATTACAACTCTCCCCCCTTATAGAAAATTTCGTCCTCGAAATTTACCTGGATCAAAGAGATGCGGATACTGGGCTTTGATGACAGACTTGGGATCCCACGTAGCCTCATCCAGACCTCGATTACGCTAGAGAACCTTAACCATCTTAATGGTTTTCCTCCGAAGAACTCTCTGGTCCTGAGCAATGATCTCAACGGGCTCCTCCTCATAACACAGATCAGGCCGAATCTCAAAATCCTCCACAGACAGAACATGAGACAGATCAGCTCGATAACGTCTCAGTACAGAAACATGGAACACATCATGGATTCGCTTGAGTTCTGGTGGTAACTCAAGCTGATAAGTTACAGGTCCGATACGTCTGATAATCTGGTAGGGTCCAATATATCTGGGACTGAGCTTGCCCTTATGGCCAAATCGTAGTACCTTCCTCCACGGAGATACTTTCAGGAAAATCTCGTCGCCAACCTCAAACTCAAGATCCTTACGCCTCAGATCAGCGTAAGATTTCTGTCTATCAAAAGTGGCTTTGAGCCGATCTTGAATCAATCTAATAGTCTCCTCAGCCTCATGTACAAGATCTGGACCTAGTAAACGGTGCTCAGTCCAACCAATCAGGGTGCGACACTTACGCCCGTACAGAGCCTCATATGGTGCCATCTTAATGCTGACCTGATAACTGTTGTTGTACGCAAACTCTGCCAAAGGTAGGAAATCCTCCCAGCTACCTCTGAAATCCAAAATACACCCTCTCAACATGTCTTCGATGATCTGAATCACACGCTCATACTGACCATCGGTCTGAGGATGATAAGCAGTGCTGAAATTTAGACGAGTACCCAGAGCAGTATGCAGAGATCCCTAGAACTTCGATGTAAACCTTGGATCTCGATCAGATATAATAGACAGAGGTACTCCATGTAGCCGGACAATCTCGAAGATATATAACCGGGCCAGCCTACTCAAAGGGTAAGTGGTCTTAACTGGAATAAAGTGAACAGATTTGGTCAAACGATCAATGATGACCCAGACAGAATCCTTCTTTGACGGAGTCAAAGGTAAACCACTGACAAAATCCATGGTCACACGCTCCTATTTCCACAGAGGAATCTCGATATGCTGAAGTAGTCTAGATGATCACTGATGTTCTGCTTTGACTTTCTGGCAAGTCAAGCACTTGGACACAAAACTAACCACGTCTCGCTTGAGACCTTTCCACCAGTACTTTTCTCGGAGATTCTTATACATTTTGTCACCTCCAGGGTGCATAGAGTACGGGCTATCATGAGCTTCTCGCAGAATAACCTGTTTCAATGCAGAGTTCCTCGAAACACAGAGTCGACCCCAGAAGCACAGAACTCCATCCTGGTTCAGAGAAAAATCCTGAGAAGTTCCCTCTTGAACTTCCGTAATGCGGTGAGCCAAATACGGATCATTAGGTTGTTCAGCCTAAATCTCAGAAATCAGTGTAGGAACCACCCGAAGCTCTGCCAGTAAACTGCCATCCTCTAACAGACTCATTCGAGCAAACAAAGCTCTCAGGTCAGAAATGGCGTTGCGACTCAGAGTATCCGCAACGACATTAGCCTTACCAGGATGATGTTCAATCTCACAATCATAGTCCTCAGAAGCTCTAGCCAGCGGCGCTGTCTCAGATTAAGTTCCTTCTGGGTGAGAAGGTACTTAAGACTCTTATGATTAGTGAAAATATAACACTTCTCTCCATAGAGATAGTGTCTCCAGATTTTTAGAGCAAAGATCACGGCTGCTAACTCCAGATCGTGGGTGGGGTAGTTACACTCATGCGGTTTCAACTGTCAAGACACATAAGCCACTACTTTCCCATCCTGCATCAGAACACAACCCAGAGCAGTGTATGAGGCATCACTGTAAACAGTATAAGGTTTCCCTGATTCTGGCTGTATCAGGACTGATGCTTGTGTAAGAATAGATTTCAGTTTCTCAAAACTCTGCTGCTGAGCCTCAAACCAGATAAACGGAATATCCTTTCTCAGGAGCTTAGTTAACGGAGCGGCTATGGAAGAAAAGTCCTCCACAAACCTCCGATAATAACCAACTAGTCCCAGAAAACTGCGGATCTCTGCTACATTCTTGGGCCGCTGCCAACTCATAATAGCCTCAATTTTGCTCGGATCAACTTGAATACCCTTAGCTGATACCACGTGTCCCAGAAAAACAACCTCCGAAAGCCAGAACTCACACTTACTGAACTTTGCATACAACTGTTTCTCCCTCAGAGTCTGTAGAACAATCCGAAGATGCTGCTCATGCTCATCCTCAGACCTGGAGTAGACCAGTATGTCATCAATGAAAACCACTATGAACTAATCCAGATAGGGTCGAAACACCCTATTCATCATGTCCATGAATGCTGCAGGGGCATTCGTAGGACCGAAGGGCATTACCAGAAACTCATAGTGACCATAACGAGTTCTGAAAGCTGTCTTGGACACATCATAATCCTTAACCTTGAGTTGGTAATAACCAGATCTCAGGTCTATCTTAGAGAAAACTGAAGCTCCTCGGAACTGATCAAACAGATCATCAATGCGGGGAAGGGGGTACTTGTTCTTGACAGTCAACTTGTTCAACTTCCGGTAATCAATACACAAGCACAGAGAGCCATCTTTCTTTTTAACAAAAAGAACGGGGGCTACCCACGGAGAGACATTGTGTTGTATGAAACCTCTATCTAGAAGTTCCTGTAGTTGAATCTTAAGCTCCTTCGGAGCCATCCGATAAGGTGCCATAGATACCAGAGTAGTCCCCGGGTACAACTCAATACTGAACTCCACCTCCTCATGCTTAGGGGGTATCCCCGTTAGCTCTTCCGGAAAAACATCTAGAAATTCATAGACCACGCGGATCTTATCCATTCCAGAATTAGGTTGCCTCCGGTCAAGGATGTAGGCAAGATAGGCTATACACCCCTTCTTGATCATCTTTTTAGCTTTCATGGCTGATATCAGATTGGACAGATACCCTCTACGCTCACTGATGAGAGTTACCTCTCGTCCATCAGAAGTTCTCAGAATTGCCCTCTAACGCTCACAATCTAGAGTTACTCGGTGAGTAGATAACCAGTCCATCCCCAGAATCAAGTCGAAGTCCACAAATGGTAACTGTATCAGATTAGCAGGAAAGATTTCCCCGTGAACCTCAAGGGGACAATCTCTGTAAACTTTGGAAATCTTCATCTGGTGGCCTACAGGGCTAAAAACTGAAACGGAACTACCAGTATTCTCCACTGGAATTTTCAGATACCCTGCTACAGAACTAGAGACATATGAATACGTTGACCCATTATCTAATAGTGCAAAGAAAGGAACAGTATGTACAGAAAATGTACCAGCAATAACGTCCAGCTCATCCCGGTCCTCCTGTCTCCTCGTAGCATATTCCATGCCATACTTAGATCCTTCTGATCTTGCAGCTCCTCTGAACTGACTGGGTCTGCCTCTACTACCAGTACCAGATGCGGCGAGTCTACCCTGTCCTCTACCCCCTGTTAGGGTCTGAACTGAAGCATGTGACTGCCCCGGAGCATAACCAGACTGTGGTGCCACTGGACAGTCTCTGAGACGGTGATCAAGAGAACCACATCGGAAACAGGCTCCACTCCGCATGCGACACTCTCTGGGGTTCCATTTCTTATAGAAGGTACACTGAGGTACAGCTCGGGTACTAGTGGATCCATCTCCACTAGCACCAGGGACAGCTGATACTGCAGGTCTAGACCGTGTCGAACTCTGCGGCTCATACTCATCGCGGCCTCTCTTCCGGGACTGAAAATCCTGACTGTACTAAGCAGATGAGGTAGACTATCGTCTACCTCTATCCTGACCTTGGGATTCCATCTGAACCCTCAGAACCTCATTACGCTCGGTTGTCCTGGCACGCCGAGTGATCATCTTGTGCTCCGTATCATGATGTGTGGCAACTGCAATCTTCAGTAGTATCCGAAGTCCTTTCAGAAAGTGATCACACTTTTGCTTCTCGGTCGTTACAATACCAGGGGCATACTGCAGTAGTCTCAGAAACTCAATCTCATAATCCTTGACAGACATGTCGTTTTGTTGTAGATTCAGGAAGTACTCTCGGTATTTAGCCAAGTAATCTGGGCCCAAATACCTATCCTCAAAACTCTATCTGAAGAACTCTCAGTTGATCCTTTTAGAAGCAGTAACCTTTTCTTCTGCCTCCCACCAGTTCAGGGCCTCTCCCTGTAGCAAGGATATAACTGCCCTCAATTTTCTGTCAGAGGGGTATTCCATCTCGACAAACAGACGCTGAAGTTTCTTCAGCCAGTACTCTACATCGGCTGGGTCAGTATCGGTCTTGCCATCAAACATGGTCATCGCAACTGCTAGAAGCTCAGTAGATATGGGTTTTCGGGAACCCTCATTCTGTCGCAGAAATCTGAGTAACTCCCTCTGTACGGTCACTGAGTCTAAACCGACAATCTCACTGTCATCAGGCACATACGGTCCCTCACTCTGGACCGGCTGATCAACCTCGGCTTGCTGAGCCTCGGTCTGTATCTCGGGCTGAGCCTCCTCTCCTAGATTCTGTGTCAGACTCTGAGCCTGTGGCGGGTCCACAAGAGGCGGAACGTCACTGGAAGAGGCAACAGATCGACCTCAGCCATGGCCTCGGCCACGACCTCTACCGGTCGCTAAACGAGTACTTCGACGCGGTGGCATAGTAGAATATCTACAGAAAGACAGAAAGAATCCTATTAGAGTCGGTACTTGGAGTAATATTCGAAATAATTCAGGAATTTTCAAAATACAAGTCAAAACAGAAATCCGGATTTTTAGTTAATTTGGCAAAACATTTTCAGATCAAAAATCATTTCGGACTTCACAGTCCGTGGGTTGAACCGGGCTCTGATACCACTAAATGTAACCCCTAAAATTAACCTAATTACTTAGATTATAAGTTAGGGTTTACAAACTAAAATCTTGTTTCACAAGTTAGGGTTTTTACCAAAAATAAAATAAAATATTCGGATAAATTATTGAATAATTAATAATTTAAAATAATAAGGAAAATTAAACATTTACAAAATAAAGTCCAACCCATATTCTATATACAGAAATACTATTCAAATATAAAAATAGTCTGAAATCCGAAACTGAATACATACTATAAATCAAAAACTAAATCAGAAACCTCCAAGTACCGTACCGAGTCTAGGACTGAGATCTGAAACAAAAATCTAAGACGGTGTAAGCTAGGGAGCCTAATGTGTCTCTAGCATAGATAAATTGAATAACAGAACAGAACATGCAGAATAGACAGAGTATGCATGATATGCACCCATCTCCGAACACCACAGAAGAGTTGGTCCCCAGACCACTCTAACACCATCACTCCAACAGAAGTGGTATCTCAACCCGAAGGTGGAGCCACTGAACAGAAGTGATAAATCACTAACTTCCCCGTACACAGAAAATATTTCAAATGCCATGTTTTATGCAGATACAAAATCATAATGCATGCCTTATAGTCTAACAGGAGGCAAGCATGATAGATAACAGAATTATAAATGATATATCAGAATGATGCATGATCATACGGTTAACAGGAATCGAATAAACAGAATAACAGATTTTATAGGATAAACTAGAGAGAACACATTTGTATCAGAAGACTCAACGACGATCCTAACGTCTACTGGACTCGGCTCTACCACCAGGCTGAGCAGGCGTAGAGTCTACAATTAACAGAATTACGTTAGACATCCTACTATGCCATAATACCGAAAAATAAACTAAACAAAATATAACCGTTACTCACGTGAAGGTCCCAAATGTGGATGTATCGGTCCTTGTACAAGAGGAGGAGGAGGCAACTGCTCGGGGTCAGAATCCTCGTCACCTGAAGCAAACAGAAATTGATTCAGAACCTTTCACAGATAATTTCCAGATAACTCATCGAACTTAAACCACCCAAAAACGACACTTCGGGTTTGAATTTTGAAAAACGGACAGTGTCATTGGATTCAGGATGTCGAAAAACATAAAGTGGGCCCGGATCGAAAAAGTCAACTACTGACGTCAACATTGGTCAACGCTGACGTCAATAGTGACGTCATCAGTCAACGCTGATGTCAGCGATGATGTCAGCCGGGTCAGGTTCGGGTCGGAGATCAGGTCGGTCGGGCGGTCGGGTCTGAGTTCGGGTTCGGGTCGTAGTTCGGGTTTGGGCCGGACGATCTAGGTCGGTCAGGTATGTTGGGCCGGTTCTGGGTCGGTTCTTGCCTGTTTGGTTCCCTGGAAAATCAGGGAAATTTCCTAGATTTTTTAGGAAAATCTGGGAAAAATCCTAAATTTTCTTGGTTGCTAAACAATCGGTTTTTCGACTTTAAACCCTCCTTTATACTCGATTTCACCCTATATTCGATCCAAATCACTCCTAAACAAATCCTTTACTCCAACCGACACTACCAACATCATCAAACTAACAAAACATCAACCCCCCACTCTTTTATTCGACTAAAAATAGTAACCTACCCATGAACACTTCAACTATAACAAACCAGAATCATGAACCCCTACCAAAACTAGATAAACCATCCGAACCAACCAATCCTATCATTATAAAACCGAACTGAACGAAATAAAACCATAAAATATATTCTTACCACAATCGAATGGATCAAAGAATGTCAAAAACAGAATAAGCTTCGACTCAGATTCAAGGCGATAGAGGGAAAACAAGCTTGATGTGATTCGAATAAGGAAAACGACTCAGATTCGGATTTTTAATCTGAAAATTATGGAATATTAATCCCCCATTAAAACACTTCTTTTCGGTTTCAGAAGGAGGAAGGGGGAAAACATTTCAAAAGTAAAATGGTTTAATTACGGGTTAAGGGCTTAGGGTTTTTAAATTTTTCCATTTTGACCATTAAGTTTTAAAAATTCTCTTTTTAGTCCTTAATTTCTCAGAATTTTAATCCCCAATTATTAGGGTTCGATTAGGGATTTTGACTTCTAATTTGCAGATTTTGACCTCGAATTTTGGGTTATTACAGTAAGCGAGGCAAACTCCAATGTAGTGTTGGTGGTTCGGACACTTACCTTCGGGTATAGATAATTTAAAATAAATGCGTACATTCAATTAAATTTTAATTTGATTATTACTTTAGCCCGAAAAATTTAATATTTATAAAGCGGTAATTAAATAAAGTACTAATTTTGGGCGATGTGGTATGCTAATCCTTCCCTATCCATAACCGACTATCAAACCCCAAAATTTTCAATTTTCTGGTTTTACGGTGTCCGGATTACCTAAACGGCCAATGACGACTCCAAAATTTTCAAAAATAATTTTTAAATCGAAAACCCCTTTTGGAAGATAAAAATTTTAAAATGAACATCAAAATATTTTTCACATCAAAAAATAATTATTAACGATACTTAGTGATTTTTTACATTGCTACAGAGTTGTTGAGTATCAATGCAGGTAGTATCGATACTCAAAGCCTTTTTTGACACTTGAGTTATTTGAAAGTATTTGAACATGTTAAAAACTCTTTAAAATTCTTCCAAACATAACATATTTTTTAAATTAATAGACTTTTAAAATATTTTTATAAATTAATCCAAATACATAGTATACAATATTTTACTTTTTAAGTTTTCATATAATATTTATTAAAAGAAATTTTTTATTTTCAAAAAACAATTTTTATATACATGAATAAATGACTTTGAATGTATTTAAACATTATCATCTCATCAATTTAAATTTTATATAATTCTATTTAAATGAAGTTTTGATTTATTGATAAGATGTTAGTTTAAAAATATAAAGATCAAGATTTAAATTATATCGATATAAATTATTTTTTTTATTATACTCATAATATTTAATTATTTAAATTTGTTGAGATAAAGTTCTCCCACATCATTTAAAACTAAGTTTTTACAAAGGTACATGAAATGTTGACGTGGGATAAGCACGATTATCGCAAAGATATGATAGTACAAAATGAGATTTTGATCTGCTGACGTTAAATGATCTAGTTGTGATTGTAAGTTTGATAGATACTTATGGTGTGTCGTATATAAAACATTTTATTAATAGTTGATTCTTGTTTAGTTTTGACTGTATGATAGTTTATTGAATTTGTATTTTGTGTGAGTTGTTCTAGCAAGATTTTATATACTATCTTATATACTTTTTTCCCTTCATTTAAAATTAAGGGTTTTTTTTAACGAGACATAAGATAATATTTTTTATTTTTTAATAAAAAAAAGTTTTATTGTAGAGATAATCCTTTCAATTGTATATATTTATATATATATATTTAAATATTTGATAATGTATACATATTTTATAGAAAAAATTATTAAATTCAAATCTTTTATGATAAACATTATCTGTTTTCTAACGAAAATTATTTATTAAATTCAAATCGTTAATTAAATTGACATTTAACCATTTTATTTAAATTTAATCAAATTAAACTTTAACCGTCGATTATTAACTTTGTAATGCATGGCATAAAATTAAAATTTCCGATTACTTGACGTGTATGCTAAGTCAGCAGCATATTCGATAATGACAGGGGCCACGGGCTTTATCGAATTCTATATTATTGAAAAATGATTATATAATCTTGATTTATAATGTTATTTGTAATTTAATCTATTAAAATATAGTTAATTATTTTTATATTTTGTATATATTTTTAAGAATAAATTTTTAGTTTTTATTATCATATAAATAGATAACAAATGATTATATAAAAATTAACTTAAAAAGAAAATTAATATAAAAAATAAAAAATAATTAACAAAATTTTAATCGATATAGATTATAAATAATATGATGAATTAAGATCACACAATAATTTATAATATTATTGAAACTTCTAATGATACATGGCAATGAGTGATAGGGCCGGCGTTCATACAAAGGGCCCACCATTTATATCAATCGGCAGGAGTCACTTAATGGGGGTGGGGATAAAAAACCTCCTTAAAGAGAGTCTAAAAAAATCTCCTCTAATAAGGATAATTGATAACCGGTTAATAATCGATTCTAATATTATTTTTTTAAATAGTGGTTTTTTAATTTATTTTTATATATTCGAATAAAAAATATACATATAAAAATATTTATATAATAAATATTCGAAAAAATATTTATAAAATAAATATTTGAATAAAAAAATATACAAATAAAAATATTCATATAATAAATATTCAAATAAAAAATATAGAATAAATATTTATATTATAAATATTTGAATAAAAATATTTATAAAATAAATATTAGAATAAAAAACATACGAAGAAAAATATTCGTATAATAAATATTAGAATAAAATATTTGTGTAACAAATATTCGAATAAAAATATTCATATAATAAATATTTGAATAAAAATATTTTCATAAATATATATACGAATAAAAATATTCATATAATAAATATTCGAATAAAACTATTCAAATAAAAATATTCGTATAATAAATATTCATATAATAAATATACAAAGAAAAATATTCGTATAATAAATATTTGAATAATAAATATTAGAATAAGAATATTCAAATAAAAAGATTAGAATAAAATCTATACGAATAAAAATATTCGAATAAAAATATAAAAATAAAAATATTCAAATAAAAAATATACGAATAAAAATATTCGTATAATAAATATTTGAATAAAAATATTCAAATAAAAATATTCGTATAATAAATATTAGAATAAAAATATTTATATAAAAATATACAAATAAAAATATTTGTATAATAAATATTCGAATAAAAATATTGATATAATAAATATTAGAATAAAAATATTCAAATAAAAATATTTATATAATAAATATTCAAATAAAAATACTGATATAATAAATATTTGAATAAAAATATTAGAATAAAAAATATTCAAATAAAAATATTTGTATAATAAATATTCAAATAAAAATATTTATATAATAAATATTCAAATAAAAAATATTTGAATAAAAAATATAAAAATAAAAATATTTGTATAATAAATATTAAAATAAAAATATTAATATAATAAATATTCGAATAAAAATATTTAAATAAAAATATTCGAACAAAAAATATTCAAATAAAAAATATTCGAATAAAAATATTTGTATGATAAATATTTAAATAAAAATATTCATACAATAAATATTCGAATAAAAATATTAGAAAAAAATATACATATAAAAATATTCGTATAATAAATATTTGAATAAAAATATTGATATAATAAATATTCGAATAAAAGTATTTGAATAAAAAATATTCAAATAAAATATTTATATAATAAATATTTGAATAAAAATATTCATATAATAAATATTCGAATAAAAATATGTTGAATATAAAATATTTGAATAAAAGTATTCGAATATAAAATATTTGAATATAAAATATACGAATAAAAATACTTGAATAAAAATATTAGAATAAAAAATATACGAATAAAAATATTCGTATAATAACTATTCAAATAAAAATATTTGAATAAAAATACTCGAATAAAAATATTCAAATAAAAATATTCGTATAATAAATATTCAAATAAAAATATTTGAATAAGAAATATACGAATAAATATTATACACAATTCCTTATAAAGTATACACAATCGCTTACAAAAACTGCAAGGAAAAAGGTATGTACACAATTCCTTACAACTTCTCACCGTGAGTTAAAGGAGCCATCCAAAGGTAAGGATTTGTGTACATACACAATTTATTACGAGAATACATAAAATTGGTACAAGAGATGTAAGGATTTATGTATGTGCATAAATCTCTACAAAATATATACAAATGCTTAAGAAAACTACAAGGAAAAAGTTATATACAGAAATCCTTACCCTTGGATGGCCTCCTTTAGCTCATGATTTCGAAGTCGTAAGGATTTGTGTACATATATTTTTTCTTACGGTTTTCGTAAGCCAGTGTGTATACTTTGTAAGGAATTGTATACATACACAAATCTTTGCCATTTTGTGGCAATTTATGTATACTCGTAGCCATTTGTGTATGTACACAAACCCTTACCCTTAGATGGCCTCCTTTAGCTCATGGGTACAAGTCGCAAGAATTTGTGTACATACCTTTTTTCTTACGTTTTTTGTAAGCCATTGTGTATACTTTATAAGAAATTGTGTACATACACAAATTCATACCATTTTTTTGCCATATTATGTATACTCGTAGCCATTTATGTATGTACACAAATCCTTACCCTTAGATAGCCTCCTTTAGCTCATGGTTTTGAAGTCGTAAAGATTTGTGTACATACCTTTTTTCTTACGTTTTTCGTAAGCCATTGTGTATACTTTGTAAGGAATTGTGTACATACACAAATCTTTACCATTTTCGTGTCATATTATGTATACTCGTAGCCAATTGTGTATGTACACAAATCCTTACCCTTGGATGCCTCATTTAGCTCATAGTTTTGAAGTTGTAAGGATTTGTATACATACCTTTTTCCTTACGATCTTCGTAGGCCATTGTGTATACTTTATAAGGAATTGTGTACATACACAAATTCTTATCATTTTTGTACCATATTATGTATACTCGTAGGCATTTGTGTATGTACACAAATTCTTACCCTTAGATGACCTCCTTTAGCTCATGGCTTTGAAGTCGTAAGGATTTGTGTACATACTTTTTTCCTTACGATTTTCGTAAATCATTGTGTATACTTTGTAAGAAATTGTGTACATACACAAATCCTTACCATTTTTGTGTCATATTATGTATACTCGTAGCCATTTATGTATGTACACAAATCCTTACCATTAGATAACCTCCTTTAACTCATGGTTTTGAAGTTGTAAGGATTTGTGTACATATATTTTTTCTTACGTTTTTCGTAAGCCATTGTGTATACTTTGTAAGAAATTGTGTACATACACAAATCCTTACCATTTTTGTACCATATTATGTATATTCGTAGCCAATTGTGTATGTACAAATCCTTACCCTTGGATGCCTCATTTAGCTCATACTTTTGAAGTCGTAAGGATTTGTGTACATATATTTTTCCTTACGATTTTCATAAGCCATTGTGTATACTCCGTAAGGATTTGTGTACATACACAAATCCTTATCATTTTTGTGTCATATTATGTATACTCGTAGGCATTTGTGTATGTACACAAATCCTTACCATTAGATAGATCATTTAGCTCATAGTTTTGAAGTCGTAAGGATTTGTGTACATACCTTTTTTCTTACGTTTTTTGTAAGTCATTGTGTATACTTTGTAAGGAATTGTGTAATACACAAATACTTACCATTTTTTTGCTATATTATGTATACTCGTAGCCAATTGTTTCTGTACACAAATCCTTACCCTTGGATGCCTCCTTTAGCTCATGGTTTTGAAGTCGTAAGGATTTGTGTACATACCTTTTTCCTTACAGTTTTCGTAAGCCATTGTGTATACTTTGTAAGGAATTGTGTACATACACAAATCCTTATCATTTTTGTATCATATTATGTATACTCATAGGCATTTGTGTATGTACACAAATCCTTACCCTTAGATGGCCTCCTTTAGCTCATGGTTTTGAAGTCGTAAGGATTTGTGTATATAGCTTTTTCATTACGTTTTTCGTAAGCAATTGTGCATACTTTGTAAGGAATTGTGTACATACACAAATCCTTACTATATTTGTGCCAATTTATGTATTCTCTTAATGATTTGTGTATGTACACAAATCTTTACGTTTAACAATTTATGTATGTACCGTTTTTCTTACAGTTTTTGTAAGGATTTATGTATGTACACAAATCATTACATTTGTAACAATCTATGTATGTACCGTTTTTCCTACAGTTTTTGTAAGAAATTGTGTATATAGTTCGTAACCAATTATGTACATAAATGACCGAGTAAACCGTTCAAGGCTTTTTTAGGCTCTTTTTAAGGGGCTTCTCCTAGAATCACCCCACTTAATGAGGCCGTAGAGATTGGCGTGAAAGAATTTTAAATGGAAGAATCTCGTAAATATTGTTTTAGTTTTTACTTATTTTATTTTATCTTTTAAATGGTAAATTATTGTTTAGTTAAATTCGATTTTTAAATAATAATTTTTTAAAAATAAAAGTTAATGTAGGAGAATTCTACTTTAAATATCTTCTAAAATAAACCTAAAAATATATTTTTTATTGTTAGATTGAATTATCTAACTTTTAAAGTATTGTAACAAATATAATATTTTAAGAAATAAAATAGAAGGTTATATTTAAAAAAAACTAAAAATATATTTAAATAAAAATTCCAAGTTAAAGTATTTCTGAAATTTTCTAAAAAATAAAATTAATTCATTTCCTTAACAATGAATTATTAAATAACAAAAACACTTTTACACCGATAGTTGATTAAGGATTTAAAAGATTTTATAAGATTAGTTTGATCATTTTAGGATATTCAAGTTAAATGAGATGGTCTTTAGACCACACTCCACCTAAAGGTTAACCTTACTTCAAGAACTATCGAATTTCTAAGTACCTGATCGACACCCAAAATTATTGTGCTTCAGTCTTATTTATTTTTCGGATGAAAGAAATAAAAATTTAATATCAACGTAAAGAACACGAATATTATAAATACATGATATCCTAATTCCAAAAAGCGTTGTATCTAAAATATTATTTTTGACATAAACCGAACCATAGTCTGCGGTTTTTTTAAAAAAAAAATCAAAACGAATGGTATAAAAAAAAAATAGAAAATCGAATTTTGCGATTCGGTTCGTTCAAAACCCGAGGTTTTGACATTTTTTAATTCAAAAAAAAAGTAACCAAAACAAATAAAATATTTATTAGGCCCTTTGATATCAATTTATTTTGTCATTAAGAACATGAAAACACATATCTTGAACCATTGAGAAATCTAATATTTTAAATAAAAAATAAAAAAAAATGATTGCAAAACAACAATGTAGTTGAAAATAATTATAAAAATATTTATTTAATTAATATACACTCAATGATTCTATATCACTAGCCTAAACATATATATCTAGCCTAATGTGCTATTTTATTAAAGACAAACTCAAATATTCTATGTCATAAATAATCGTAAATAGTAAATATTATAAAAATATATTCAAATTTGAAACACAATATCTAATCAATTTTAATATTATGAAATCTTATCTAAATATTTCAAGAGACCAATTTTAAAAATAGATTCAAATATTTCAAGAGACTATCTTTAAAACATATTTGATATGGGTCATATTTTTTTTAATTCGGGTTAATACGGAATAAATGAGTTCCATATGAAAAACCCAAAACCGAACCAAATTATAAAATTTAAATTTTAAACTGAATTGAAAATCGAACTATAATATGTAAACTCGAACCGAAACAAACTGCATAACTCGATTTGAATCAATTTTTCGATTTTCTTAGTTTCGTTGCTCACCCCTAAACGTCCCTATGATAATTATTTGTATAATACAACTACTATGGTCGCAAAGGTCCTGAAACTAATTACATTTCTCTAGAGTAATTATTTCTCGTGGTTTTAAAGGTTAAACCTTCTTTTATATTTATATCTTTAAATACTTTGTAATTAAGAAATTTTTATTTAATAAGGTATCTTATATAATATAGATGTTTATGAATTAAAGTAAATCGTAATTATTGAATAATATTAAATCTGTACACTTTCGATCCCGATGTCATATTGAGCCTCTGGCCCAAAACACATATTACAAAATTTCTTTCAAAAGTCCATTAAACTGTTGAAGCCCAAAACAATTTTAATAAGTTCAATTCCAAATAATTCAAATATTTCAAAAGAGTAGTAATGAACTCCAAAATAGTTACAGACCATTAAAAGCATTCGACTCAAAATCCAAATTAAATAAGAGTTACAAATTATAATATAGGGTTCAACAAGTACTAGCCCACCACATCAAATAACTTGTACTCTGACACTGAGTTAATGTTGAAATTCAACCTCAATGGTGCTCCTTCGGTCCTCGACTTAACCTAACCTACGTACGAAAACACATTTTGAAACACTGAGCTACAAAATAAAGCAACATCGCACATATCATGAATAAAGCAATACAACACATATAATATCATGCATGATATGATGACGCTAACATAATCTTCTAAACATATGGCATCATGAATATATACTATCACGATATATACATATCAACACAAGTCACAAGGTAGTGAGACACGCTTCCATACAACATCAGAATCCTACACTACGAGTAAGGCCCGCGTCCATATAGCATTGAGATCATACACTACGAGTGAGGCCCACGTCTATACAATATCGGGATCATCAAATCCCATGCTCGGAATATTACATTGAGCATCTTTGAATGAGGCCCGCGTCTACCTAATATAGAGATCCTCAATTCGCAATGGCCTTCAATACATCATCCAAAATGTTATATCGGATGGCCTTCAATGTGTTACAACACTATTCTTAGGTATTCAGATTCCTACAGATTTATCCTAAGTTAAGCAACCTATTAACAAACAACAAGGTTCTAGCTATCACAAAGCATCATAAACCATTAAGAATCCCTAGGGTTTCTACCATTGATTTTAAACTATCAAGGCTTACCAACTCTTTAGTCCAATTATTAATAATTAAAGTTCATTTATCAATTTCTCGGTTTTAGTAATCGTTTTACACAATAAGATACCCTTAGAAACTATTATCACAAATTATATAGCCCTCAAACTCAAACACTAATTTTTGGACAAATTGCCCACTGAGTACCGATATGTTTATATGGGGTATCAGTACTGTTGAGACTGCCGGCACACCCTATGACGCAATAGAACAAAATTATGACGGTCTTTCTAGTGATCCATGTACGTTTAATCCGAAATCTAAAGGAAGATATGTGATGACTTATATTGGGTTCCTTGATAAACCAACAAAAAATAACTGGATTTGCTGCAATCACGATCGTTCGACAATTCGAATCTTTAGCCTCCACGAATATCGTCTCGACCTTTACTCAGTTCACCCAGTTGAGAGTAAATCTCGAAAAATTATTTTTCGTGATTTTAGAGTTTTGGGAATTCAGGATTCTCTAATGTGGCTGCTAGACCCAAATATTCTTTATGTGAAACCCTATGTATAAAAGTTTTATTTCGAATTTGATTAGGAAATAATTACTTTTATTATTTCCTTAAATTTCAGAATCTATATTTAATTCGAATTTGAAAAAAGGATATAATTACTATAATTATATCCTTTATTTAAAATTCGGGATTAAATATAATCTACTTATACATATATATATTTTGCTCATTTTCAACCATTGGGTGTGACCCTGTAGGTCCATTGTAACGTTAGTAATAATATTAGAACAATTCTAATATTACAAAAAATGAGTGACATCTAGCAATATATCATTTTCATTTAAGTTACAAGAGATCATGATTCGATGTATCATGTCCGTGACCAACTCTTTTAACGTATTATATCCTTTTGTCCTTTTATATCTTTAATAGGCACAAGTCTCAGAATAGTCACACTTGTATAACCTATTTTAATGTTTCTTGATATCTGGAGTGAACTACTTTTAATGAATAATTTGTGATATCTCATATCAACGTATTCAAGCATGGCCATGCATTTCTAGTCTCACTCAATCAAGTGGTCTTTGATATATTTTCCTATTATGTAGGAAGGACAAATCCTATCTTGATCATTCACATCTCAGTATATATATTGTAATATGTCCAATTTCAGTTTTTATAATGTAACTAATTATAATACATGTTTAACTGCATCAAAAACAACATATGTTGAGATAGTAATAATCTCAAGTTTAAGGATCATACATATAGTTGTCACAATGAGCAATATCGTAACCGTCACATAATAATCCAAGATATATGCTCATAGTGGGTCAATCCAATATATTATTCTCTACTAATATATTGATGTATTAATTCTGACATCTCTATATCAATGACAACTCATTGTCATCAATTAATCGCATGTTAGTCTTAAACGATTTTAATTTTCCATACCTATAATAATACTTGACTAAGGATCTTTTAATAATAATACATATATTATTATATAGACCTTATTGTTTCTCAGTTTATGTTATATATTGACACATATATATGAAAACAACAATGATAATGTCTTTATTCAATAAAATTGGTAAATAACAGTATCCTTACAATCACCATATGATTGATCTTTGAGCATACTCTAAAAGGTAAGCTACCCAGTATCGATACACCCCCAAGGCCTATCAATACTCTATAGCCTTATAAGAGTCCCAAGTTACCTACACGTATCGATATAGCCCAACCTCATATTTGGTACCAATTCGTACCAATATCGATATGCCTATATGTTGTATCGGTACCCCTTGCGTACCGATATCCAAAAATGTTTATAGAATTTGAAATAAGTAAGGGGTATCGATACACTAAATTGTCGTACCGATACGCCTGTTATCTAAGCCCTTATTTTCATCTACGGTACCAATACACACCCAACCTGTATCGGTGCCTAAATGAAAATACAGGTCTGAACCTGAAATTTAGCAAGAACACATATAGGTCTGGACTTGAAATTTTATTATTAACAAATTTATCACAACGAAAAATGAAATTTTAAGTGACAAATAATTTCATTGTCACACAAATATTAAATAATAGTGATCACATCATATGTCGTCACTATTATGTATCAAAGTTTTAGTGACAATAAATTTTTTGTCATAATTATAGATTTTTAGTGAGGATATTTTTGTGAAAAATATAATCGTCGCAATTACTACTGTTATAGTGACAAAATAAAAGTTCATCGGAATTATTTATACTAATAGATTCATAAAAAAATAATATTTGTGATAAAATTATTCTTTTGTCACTACCAATTTGTTACTAAAAACTTATATTATTTTAGTGACCCCTCGATGAAGCTCTAACTTCTTTCTCTATAAAGAGAAGTTAAAACCAACATTTAGACATTGTTAGGAGTAAAACTAAAGGCTAAAAACACTAACAAAACTGAAGAAGAAGGTCAACAACACCCTTAACCCGATTTGCTTCTTCAACCTCACTCAAAATCTTCCTTCACCAAACTGCAACCTTTTTACCTTGATAGATAGATCTCACATAGCACAACAACTTCTTCTTAAGCTTCTAAACAAAATTCTCAAGCTAACACAACAAATATTAAACCTTTTATTAGATTGTTGTTAGTAGTTAAGAATTTGTAGTATTGAGTCAATCTTATAACTGTTGGATTAGTTAGAATCATGTCATATTTGGGACTATATAAACCCAATAATTGTAGTGTATTGAACATAATTTTTGGAGCACTTTTATCATTCCTATTCGTTTAATAACAATACCTTTTTCTTTATATTCTGTGGAACTCTCTACCATAACTATTCCAGTCATGAGTCCATTCTCATATGGTATCAATCGCCAGTAATCTTGGGTACCATTGCTACCGTTGTTGCTTTCTAGATTAACTCTCATTTTCCGTCATTTTCCCCTTCTTCTATTCAATTGAAGCTTGTCGATTTGGTCATTATTGTTACTTTCGTTCGAGTTTGCTTCACCAGTTCAAGATTTTTTTCTTAAGATTTCAGATCTGGTTGACCATTTCTTGTCTTCTTCAATCATCGATGTAACCTTGGCTCTTCACCGA
Source organism: Abelmoschus esculentus (assembly GCA_035048815.1). Classification (NCBI taxonomy): domain Eukaryota; kingdom Viridiplantae; phylum Streptophyta; class Magnoliopsida; order Malvales; family Malvaceae; genus Abelmoschus; species Abelmoschus esculentus. The sequence goes on along the minus strand of JAUCBN010000035.1, from coordinate 13,744,625 downwards.
TGATCTTGTTGTTCGCCAATTGACTCCACCTCTTACGAAATCTGGTAAATCTTTGTTGTTTCTTCTTCGATAAATCCTCTCCTATTTGATGGGTTTAATCAAAATCATCTGAAATTGATTCACTCAATTTTCTATCTCCACATGTGTTGTATGGTTGAGACATGAAGGCTAAGTCAGTTAGTTTTACATTTTTAATCAGTTAGTTTGGTTTACTAGAAATGATATGAATTTTCTTGCTGCTCGATGTTATGATTGTTTTGCTATAGTGTTGAGGTTGTGTTCTCCATATTTATTGCTATATATGTTGTAAGGGTTTCGATAATCATTGTTGGTGAATAGTTAAGGATGTTTTATATAGATTGTTGTTCAATACCTTGTGTTGTTGTTGGAATTGGAAAACAAATTGTCAAGTCTTACAAGCTAATTTGATTATTGGACTTATGACGATTAAAGGAATACATTTTTCATTTTACTAAGATTGTCTCTATAATCATCTAAGTTATTGTTGCTGGTTTGTACATTTTTTCTGTTCAAACAATGGTATTACAATCAAATGGAGTTGGTGATTTGGTTTTGGTTACTGATGCTTGGAGTTGTTAGTTCCATAATTAAAGATGTAATCCATTGAAATCAATTTGGTTTCATTAACTGTTATTTTTTTTTCTTCAAAGTAAACATGAAACTTGAGTTTTTGATACCCAAGGTATCATGGAAAAAATCTCTAGAGAAAGTTAAGTGTTTAACAACCTTGCTTTCCTTAACTAGACATAAGAGGGTGTCTTCTTGCCGAAGAGAGACTTCAGATTACACTCGGTAGCATGTAGCTTAACCGCTTTGCTTCTAACAAAAAGAAAGTCCAAATAAGGAAGAAGAAAAACAATTTAGATGAAGACTAAATATGTAAAGCTACAAAGAAGAACAATGCAAACCAACGGTTTTGTTCTCGGGATTCAAATTTTTTCTATTTTTATGGTTTTGACCGAATCAAAAGTAGGACGAAAGGAAAAGGCCTCAAAGAGAGATGATAACATACAAGGAGAACTTGTAGATACTTCGTGCATTAATGAATCTGCTACTGGTTGTGTTCTTGATGGCGTCTCTACTTATTTTTGTCGTCTTAATGAATCTGTTGTTGGTTGTGTTCTTGATGACGTCCCTTATTGTTTTGTCTCATCATTCCTGTTATTATTGCATTCGTTTCAGCATGTCACTTATTTTTTGATTTCTTCATGTCTTATCCATATGAGGAAGTTGGATAGAGTAAAATTGAAGCAGACAGTTGGATAGAGTAGAATTGAAGTATGCAGTTCGATTTGGTTTCTAATTTCTTGTAGAGAGCAAGAAAAGTAGAGAAGATAAAAAATCTTTAATTTTAACTCCATGTTCATCAAGCTTACTGAACTAATATCTTCTTATTTTGAGAAAGAAGATTGAGAAAGTAGAATGAATTTGTTAGTATTTAGTTAAACTTATAACTGTTGAATTAGTTAGAACTATATCATATTTGGGACTATATAAACCCAATAATTGTAGTGTATTTGAACATAATTTTTAGAGCTCTTTTATCATTTCTATTCGTTTAATAACAATATTATTTTCTTTATATTCTGTGGAATTCTCTACCGTAACTATTCCAGTCATGAGTCCATTCTCACAGCTTTCTACTAAGGTTTTCTTTCTATGAAGATGGGAGGAAGAATGGAAAAAAGCAACAATGACCTTACTCACAATAACTTTTTCAGAAGCTCTTTTCCTTCATCTTCTCTTTTTCATCCAATAATGAAATTACCATAAAACCCTTCTCTTAAACCATATTGGATCAATGACAATCCAACAACTTAAGCCCAAGACCCAAAAACCAGCCCGATACACAAAACCGAGGCTATGGCTGTAAACGAACCGAACGAACACGAACGAGGGTGTGTTCATGTTCCTTCGTTTAACTTTAATCTAACAAATGAACGAACACGAACACAAACGAACACAAGTTTTCTTCTTCGTGTTCGTTCGTTAAAGATTATAGCTTGTTTGTGTTTGTTTATGTCCGTTCGTTTAAATGATAAATAAACGTAAACGAACGAACATAAATGAACGTTAACGAATATAAATAAACGAACATAACAATGAACACACCTAGCCTATTCGATTAATTCAGCTAATTAACTAATTTTAAACCAAATTAGTCGTTAATTATAATTAAAATTAAAAGAAAACTCTTAATTATTAGATGAAACTGAAAATTTAATTGATTAACAAATTTTGTTTTGGTTCGATCCATTAACTCGGTTTAACAAAACAATGAACACACCTAGCCTATAATAAGGAAGTTTTTAACGAGTCATAAAATAAGACTTCTTGGTAACTCAAAATTTTTTTACTCAACTTACTTGATATAATGCACCCTTAGATATATGTGAATAAACTTAAACGAACTTAAACGAACGGACATAAATGAACATAAATGAACGAACAAATTATCGAACATTCACAAATATAAATGAACGAACGAGCCATTTGTTCATGTTCATTCGTTTAACTAAACGAACAAAACATCTTATTCATATTTGTTCGTTTAATAAATAAATGAACATAAACGAACTTTCTGCCGAACGTTTCACTAAACGTTCGGTTCGTTTACAGCCTTACCCGAGGCCCTAACGAAACCCAAACGTCGAAGTCCAATGCTTCAGGTTAACCCAACACTCAGATCCGAAATTAGGGTCGTTACACGATCATTATACTATAGTAAAACTCAACTTAATTATCGATCAAAATTTGAGTCAAAATATAACAAAAAATAATAAAAAGGGTAAACTACCTAGATGATTAACCAACTACTGTGGCTGTCTTATTTTGACCACCAACAAAAAAAAAAAAAAACTTAAAATTTATCCATTGAACTGTTTAATTGGATGAAAATATATTAACAATTAAAGTAAATCCATTCAATCTTGCATTGATTATTTGATTGGTTAACTAAAATTAAGAGCAAATTAAAGTAATAGATATCTAATAAAAACTAAATATGTAATTATATTAAAATAATAATTGATATATTATATTTTCGTTAGATTTTAACGACTGATGATTAAAATATAATTAATTAAATGACTCAATGATCAGTTTTTTTAGTTTTTTATAATTATATGATTAAAAATAAAACAAACTCAACAATTAGATGGTCTTTCGAATAATTTATTCACAAAGTTATCCGGAATAAAAAATAGATAAAACCAAAAAATACTTTAAATTTTGGAGAAAAATATTAATATTCCCAAGATTTTATCATTTTGATCCCAAATTTTGGCAGGCTAACATGGATCACAACATGTAGATTATATTTTATATTTTTATCGTAATATTTTATAGTAAAAAAATAAATAAAATAAAAATTTAGTAATAGCGGAATAAGAAATATAGTTTTATGAATAAATAATCTGAGTTGTAAGACTTATAATGGACTTCTATAATTGTACAAGCCGTAATGGTGTCACCTCAAAAATTTTAAAAATCAATATTTATTCTTTTTTTTTTTTTAAATTTAAAATTTTTAAAATTATTTTTGATTTTTTTTATTTAGTGTCCTAAAATTTTTAAAAAATGTTTTTCTTAACCAAGTATCATTCAAGATCCATCGGTATTTGATAATTTATTTTTTATTTTTATTTTTATTTTTTGATTTAGTTATATTAATACTCGAACTCGTGATTTTTTAAAAAAAATAATCATTTTTAATCATTGAGGTAAGATAATTCATGCAATATTAATTGTTAGTATTAATATTATATTAACCGTTAGTGTTATATAAATTAATTAATTAATTAATTGATTAATTAATTAAATATTGACTAAGAGGATAAGAAAAACAAAGTATCTGACGTAATAAAAAACAGTGGGGAAAAAGTACAAACTTTTCCAGTGAAACAAACGCAAACTAAAGTATAAAGGCAAGCAATTTGCAATCGGAAAGATCCCATTTTTCATTTTTATATAAAGTATTTAGGTATAAAGTTAAAAGTAATTACTAATATTTTAATTTTTAATTTTTTTTTTATTTTTAGTGTATATAATAGTTTAATATTTATTTTAGTTCAAATTTTATTTTATTTGAATGAAAATTATTAGTTGGTCAACACTTGAAGCTAATATGGTATAGAAAGATGGCGCGGTGATATCACGTGATATTTTATTAATGTGACATTAAATAAATAAATATATTGTTTGTTAATAATCATTATATATACATTTTTAAAAGTAAAATATTTTGAATTTTTTTGAATAAGCTAATAATGATTACAGTAATATCTGTTCTAGAATATAATTTTTATCATTTGACATTGATAGCTCAATCACTTTGATGAGATTGTTGGTGTTCATACCTATGACCTCTAAGAACAACAATTATTTCATTGACCACTTGGGCTAAAGAGCTCGTGCTATTTTGAATTTTTTTAAATGTTTTCAAGATAGTCCTTAAATTTAACCTCCAAACTCAACCATTCTTGTAAACATTGGTCGTGTTATCAGCAACGAAATAAAATGTCATTCTTTCGTCGAATGACTAATACATTGTTTGTTAATTTGTTGTGTCTTTCATCACAAAACGTTCAAATAAATCATTTGATATTTTTTTGTTCAACTTTTTTGTACGACATTGATCAATTTTCAATGACGAAATAACATGATAAATGACCATGATAATCTGACAATCGATCTAATAGACGACAATGTTAAATTAACGATCAAATTAACTCAAATCTAGATTTGAATGAGAGTTAGAAAATTTTAAAATTTTAAGGTTATATTATATAATCTATGAAATTTAAGGTTACATATAAAATAATATTTAAATAATTTTTAACCAATAATATGATATCACGTTAATAAAATATCACATTACATCGTCTTATTATAAATTTTTATTTTTTTAATATAATACTATAACAATAAGATATCGTTTGATATCATCACATTATCTTCTTATGACATGTAAATATAACACATTAATCTCATATAAATCATTAATTAATAATTTTTATCTAATATAGTTAGAATTTGAATAAAAATAGAATTTTAATTAATTATTTTAAAAATAAGAATTATTAAATATTTTATGCAAAGTATTTATAATATTCACTTTTATACCAACGAGGAGGGTTTGTGCGTGCATTAATAAGCAAGAAAAACAAGTCCAGAAAGTCTCTCATCGCTTCGCCCCCGTCCTATTCCACTTCTCATCCCTCTTCTCCTCGAGAAAACTTATCTTTTGTCAATGGCGGAGGAGAAGAAAGCCCAACCTTCTGGGGTTTGGCCAAAGGTCAAACCTTTTGTCAATGGTGGTGCCTCTGGTATGCTTGCTACCTGTGTCATCCAACCCATCGATATGATCAAGGTTGTTTTTTTCACTCATCCTTTAGTAGGTCTGATCTTCAAGTATTTTCCTTTCAAATTTGGAAAAAAAGATGTTACTTTTCAAGGCAATTATGGGTGTTTAGATCTGTGATTTGCTTTGGTTTGTACACTTTTGGTTAATGGTCTTTTGTTTGGTTTTGGTTTGGTGTAGGTGAGAATCCAACTGGGCCAGGGATCCGCAGGAACTGTCACCAGGAACATGCTTAAGGAGGAGGGTGTTCGTGCATTTTACAAGGTTAGTTTTTTCCAACTCCATTCAAGTTTTGATTTTTGGTTTAACTTGATCTAGCTCTTCGTATAGTAGATCTGTTATTGGCTTCTGATCCTGTGTTATAGATGTTGGATCTTTTTAGTTTTAACAGTTTGAGATTATCTACATTTTTGTTAGTGGTTTATATGGAATTATTTATTGATTTGAGTTCCCAAAATATTGGAATTTAGTTTGTTTCATAGGATAAGGTGTGTTTGTTCATTTTCGGTACTACTTGAAGATGCAAGTTGCTCATCTTTGGGATTGGAAATCCTGATATCCATATGATTTGAGTCACCGGGTTTCCAAAATAGTGTAGTGTATTGAATTAATGTTTGATCCGGATCTGTTCTAAAAGGAGGCATTTCGAATTGTTTGTTGACAAGAACCAAGTTGGGAAAACTTGGACCATGGGCGTATAAATAGTTCATACATAGATACAGTGACTTTATCTTGATGAATTTGTACTTCAGATTTGAAATTTAAAATTCAGTTTGATGTTCCAATCAGAATTGAGATCTTTCGGTTTTCCGTGAGTCTTTTGTCTCACTTGTAAATTTTTGGACAGGGGCTGTCTGCTGGACTTCTCAGGCAAGCTACATACACTACTGCTCGATTGGGATCATTCAAGTGAGTGCCATTGTAATCCTTTGTGCGACTTCGATTATATGTTTCAAGATACTTTTTTTTGTTACGATGATCAACGGTTTGATTCTGAAGCACATGCTTTATTTTTTTATCTGATTAACATTTGCATTTGTGGGATGTGGATTGCTTTTGAGACTAAACTTGGATAATCTATTCGGATCCGATTCGGCTTTTGAACCATTGTTTTGTATAGGATGTTAACTAATAAAGCAGTTGAAGCCAATGATGGGAAGCCCTTACCACTCTATCAGAAGGCTTTGTGTGGTCTGACTGCTGGTGCTATTGGAGCATGTGTTGGCAGTCCAGCTGATTTGGCACTTATCCGCATGCAGGCTGATGCCACTTTGCCTGTTGCTCAGCGCCGAAATTACTCCAATGCATTCCATGCTCTCTATAGGATTGTTGCAGATGAGGGGGTTTTGGCACTTTGGAAAGGTGCAGGCCCTACGGTTGTCAGAGCCATGGCATTGAACATGGGAATGCTTGCCTCATACGATCAAAGTGTTGAGTTTTTCAAGGATAACCTTGGCTTAGGAGAATCTGCTACTGTGGTTGGTAAGAATCTTTCATAGTAGCATGAATATTTTAACTATTATGAAATCTTTCGTAAATATATCATATGTTCTAAATTTATCAAACGAACAAAGCGTGGCATATCACCAACTGATACTACTTTGCTGGTCTGGTTGAGTAGCCGAATCCTTAGAAGTTATTATATTCTGCTTCATGTTTTCTCTTGGTCATATGTTTCATCTGAGTGAGAGCTGCTCCTGGTTTCGGAAGCGGCGCATTGTCAATTTGCCATATGACTATATGTTTTTCGGATAGATTCTAGTGCTTTTACGAATTTTTAAGACTGTTGATTGACATGCATTACTATCCCTAGAACTTATTAACTGGCTTTTACATGTTCAAACAAAGATACAACCCTTTCCCATATTGATTAATGTTCCATTTCATCGTTGCAGGTGCAAGTACCATCTCAGGTTTCTTTGCCGCAGCTTGTAGTTTGCCTTTCGATTATGTGAAAACACAAATCCAGAAAATGCAACCTGACGCCTCCGGCAAGTATCCGTACACCGGCTCTTTGGACTGTGCTATGAAAACCCTCAAGACTGGAGGACCATTCAAATTTTACACCGGGTTCCCCGTGTATTGTGTTAGAATTGCTCCTCACGTCATGGTATTTACTTCTATATTCGTCCCCATATGTGGTGTCTCAAGCTCAACCCTTAAGATTTTAGTTTTTACCTGATTACCACATGCTCTCTTTTGCAGATGACTTGGATATTCCTCAACCAGATTCAGAAGGCCGAGAAAAAAATTGGGTTGTAGAAGTGTTGCAGCTTGTCGGAGGCGGGGGAGTAACGGCAGATTAGGTTGATTGCATCGACGAATAAAATGCGTTCTTTTTCGGCTTGGTGCCGATTATACAAATTTTGAAGTGGATTTCAAATCAAATATTTCAGTGTTGTCTTATTTTGTCCATTAAATTTGTAGGGTGTAATTGAAACAAGAGTTTTAGGAGTATCATTTGAATCCATGAGTTGGTGATTTTAAAACACACAAGGAACTTCATACTTTTGATTTAAGAATAAATGTAACTTAAATTTTATGTTCACATTTCCCATTTTTCATTATATCTGTTGGAAAATTAGACAAGAATGCAGGTTTTTCCAGCGTGAGACTGGTTAAATTGAAGTAAAACCGAAATTGTTATAAAAATTGTAAGAATTTCAGTATAACTTTTCGGTATGTACTAAAAATTTTACACTTCAAAAAAAAATTTAAACTTAATTTGGTATGTAACGAAAAATTAATACCAAAATTGTTATAACATTTGTAACAATTTTGGTTTCTTCTCATTTTAGGTCAGGTGAGAACTTACCAAATACTAGAGTCTTACAAATTCAAGCAAGTTACAATCACATCATGTATACAATCAGCAAAAAGAAAATAATCAATTCATATTAATGCATTCAACCAGTGTTTGGTTCTATCTAAAACACACTTGAAATAAGTAAGCATTATTGAGAGGATCAAATTACAATTTATCCAACCCTTTTTTTACCATTATTCCCTATGAAACTAAACTTCACAACTTATCTCCAATATTTCTCTGTTAATCAAACAGATAAAAATCGGATTATTTTCAAGCCTTGAATGAGAGCAGGTGGGGATGAAAACGATAGAGCAACAGCACAATAGCATCTCTTATTAAAACAACTAATTGAGGCTTTAAACCAAATTTGACAGGATCAGGATAATTTATTTTTACCAATTTCACCGGCATGCGTTCACCTTTGAGGTGGATCCACTGTTCGAACATTTGCACCGACCATTCCTTCGATCCGATCCTTTGTTATCTCCACAAAATGACCCACTGTTTCGTGGAACTGCCTTAACCCTGACAGTGGGAGGATGATGGAAGACCGGTCAGAACCTGCAACCTGCAATGTTGAACCGTTTATGTATGTGTGTGTTTAAGTTTAACATGAAAGAAAAGAAAGAGAGTCGAATGCAGTGTACTTCGGATATCCTCAAGAAATGTCCTCTGTTATTGCTCCCAAGATCAAAGAAAAACCGCTTCTGATCAACTCTGATCACCTTTGAAACCCCCGTGCTACCAATTTCTTCTTGTGCTGGCAATTCAACTGATCTATCTACATTCAAATCAGAATTTGAGGTAGCCTGGTTGTGTCCAGAGATGAAGCCAGCCCCAACATCATCTGAAAGTCCCACAATGTCTTCTGAAGCTTCCGAACTTTGCTGTTTCAGAAAATCCATACCAACACAAAAAACAACTAGATTGAAAGATTACATGAAACTACATATGGAATTGATATGTAACAATAGAAAACAGGAAAGGGAGGAGCATAAGACTGTAACACAAAGATACCTGATTCGGCAATGTGAAAAGTCTTGATGCCTCATTGATATCTGCCAATATGTTCCTGAAGGCTGCCCACCCTTCATCCCTGGTACTTCCCGCTGGCACAATAATGGTACTGCGGTTTCTGCTGACAGATGCTTCAGACACCTTCATAGACGAAATCAATAGAGAAAGTGTTTTATTCAAAAAAGATGAACTCATAATTTTGACTTTTCCCATCTTCCAAACAATTAAAAGAATAAAAACAAGATAAGTGCATATCAGAGTTTGCAATTTTATGTGTTTAAATGTATGTCTATTTCTAGCAGTATTCAAAAGAAGAAGAAAAACAAGAACCGCAAGATTTTACAAAATTCCACAAGGATCTATCAGAATTATCTGATTTCTCTTTAGTTCAATTTTCTTCTCTCTTTCAAGATATTAACTGGTTTTTTATTTATTTATTTTCCCACAAACTAAGAATCTTCAAATTCTGAAATGAGAAACCTCCTATTCTTCATTGTCCTTCAAGAATCTATGTTTCAGACATATCCAACATATATAAATGTACATATCAACCCTACAAACATAAAAACAAATTGTGATGCTCCGAAAAGAACTAGAATTGGAAACCAAAATTACTTAAGTCCAGACTTAACCCATCCCATCCAATTGTAACCTCTAATTAAGAAAAGACAAGCAAGGAATAAAACTAGGAAGACACAATATCAGATTTGAGCAACGATCAGAAATCTACAAAACACTCTGATGCTCCGAAATAAAGCTATTAATGCTAACACGAAAGGGTGAGAAAACCAACCACCAAATATCAGACTTTGGAGATGAGTATAATTCGAGGAGCTAATACAATTATGATGGAAGGAAAACCCTTAGTTCAACATGCACTTTACTTGGAACTTGGAAGTCATTCTAATCATGTGAAATTTTCTAATTCATGGTCTTGTCATTATCCAAGACCAGTTACTGTAAAATTGTTCTTGTTCATCCATCCCTTTTCAAGCCAAGAAGAATAGGAGAATTGAATTTAATGAACAACAAGATTGCTCTTCAATTACTTCAGAAAATCCATAATCAGCACAGCCTTTGATGACGAAAAACAGATATTATTCACCACTAGACACAATGATCAATGCTTACAATTCTGGTTGAAGACCGAATCCGATCCAAAAGGGGCTTAGCATTCGAATTCTAAGTTCTATAAAACTAAGGCATACTTATTTACTGACATGATAATTCATAACAAAGAATGTGATTCTCCACCCTATCCAATTCAAGAAGAGATCCAATTCCCTAAACCAATTCTCCTAAAACTCGACATCACATACAGGAAACAGTGAATTCCATAGGGAAAATAGAAATGGAATTTGTAGAGTGAAGGTAAATACTAACAGTCAGAGTCGTACCTTCAAGAAACGACCCCTCCGGTTCTCCCCAATGTCAAAGTAAAATACTTTACTGTCGAGCTGCAATTCCTTGCTGAAGAGGTCGTTGTCGTCTGAATTGGCGTAGTAATTGAAAAGATCGAGGAACCAGGAGATGCCTGAGGAAGGAACGATAATGGTTGACCTTGTAGCCGAGGTCTTTTCCGATATTTTCAGATAACGACCGCGTGGGTTCTCCTTGAGATCGAAGTAGAACAACTTGTGTTCTACCTGGAGTGTTTTGCAAAGCAGCTCCACATCATTTCCTCCTCTTTCTCCGCCACCGCCGCCTCCAGAGCTCCCTTCCATGTCCTTTTAAAAAAAAAAAAAGAAAAAGAAAATAAACTCTATGCCTATGATGACTGACTAGTAATGAGTAGGCTTCAACGTGGGTGGGTCTCTCCTACCGATTAGATTAATGATAATCATCATCATCATCATCATCATGTAATGAGATCTTTAAAACACAATTAAGAATAATTAATTTTATCAATAAATTTTAGTTCGATTGAGGTTTTGCAGAGAAGCAGATTTAGGTCCAGAATCTATGTTTGAGGAAAAGTTAATTTTTAGCTTCTCTAAACCTAATTATTATGAGTAAAATCGAAGAAAAATATGATAAAAAAAAAAACTCTAAACCTAGCTCATTTGACGCCATTTTTTAAAAAATATATAAAAAATTTTGTCGAACGAAGCTTAAATGTAACTATAATTTTTTTGATTTTGAATTTTTAAAATATAACAATTTTAAATATTTAAAAAGAGAAACTTAATATCTTCGTAATTTTATCTGGGTCAGTGAGATAAATAAACGAACGATATATGTTAATAATAATAATTTATTTATAAATTAAAAGATAAAGTATATAAAAATCATTAAATTATTTTTAAAGATATAAAATAATTATTAAATTTTAAAAAATATATAATAAAAGGTTAAATTTTAGTTTTTGTTATAAAATGATCACTAAAACAATTATTATTGTTAATTGAATAACATTAGGGGTTCGGTTAACCGACGGAATCAAAATTATTTCGGTTAATTCGGTGGTTAAATTTTGGTAAATTCGATTAATGGGTTTTTTTTTTTTGATAATTCGGTTATCGGTTAATTCGGTTCGAAATTTGTTAATTAACCGAATTAATCGAAATTATATATATTAAATATTATATATATCATATATATTTATTTTTAGTCACTTAACTTTTAAAATATTATAAAATGGTCACTAAATTTTATATTAAATTAGTATAAAATAAAAGTTTAGTGGTTAAAAAATTATTTTAGCTTAATTTAGTAACCTATTATGTAATTTAACTAAAATTTATAATAAATTTGGGTTAATCCGGTTAATTAACCGAAATAATTTCGGTTCGGTTAATTCGGTTAAAAAATTCAGTTGAGTTAACAGTTAAGATTTTAAAATTTTGGCTAATTCGGTTTTAGTTAATTTGGTTCGGCCACCGACCGAATTAACCGAATGCTCACCCCTACATAACATGATAGTTACAAAAATTTGTATAGTATCATATTTAATCCTCAAGATTTACACAATCAATTTAGATATCAATAATGATAATTAATTTAAGACTGAATTGATTAGATGTGTAAATATAAATGATTTAAAGTATTATTATTCAAATTTTTGTAACTGTTATATTATTCCCTTAATAACAATTAATGATTCACCGATCATTTTATAATAAAAACCAAAATTTAATGTCTATTATATAACTTTTAAAGGTTTAATAACTATTTTATATATTTTAAAATAGTTTAATAATTATTTATATATTTCATTATAACTTAAATCTAATTTCAATGTTGAATTATTATATAAATTGTGAATCTAAACTCATTTAAATGGGCGAAATTATTATAATATTGTATCTTATTTTTTTATTTTAAAAAATATGGTTGTTAGAAAAATATTTTTGAATCTATAGTATTTTCAACAGTACCTGAGTTTTGAGTTCGACTTAAATACAATCCGACCTCATAGTGAAAAAAATATTAAAAAAATCATGAAGGCACTTAGATTACAATCCGAACTCAAAGAAAAAAATAAAAAAATCTTGAGTTCGGCTAGAACACAGTCCGAACTCATAAGAAATTTAATGTTATACCAATTGAAAGTGGTAAAAGTGGGGGCCAAACTTATTACTGCAGTCTGAATTTTGCAGTGAAATTTTAATAAAGTAATAAAATTAAATATGGGCGGGCGGGTGGGTGGGCGGCAGACCATGTAAAGTAAAAGTTAAATAATATTAAATTTCAATTCAGGCGGGTGGGTGGGCGGCAAACAAAAAAATTAAATTTAAATGGGATCAAAATTTTTCATGAGTTCGAACTGTGTTTCAGCCAAACTCAAAATTTTTTATTTTTTTCTTTGAGTTTGGATTGTAATCCAGGTACCTTCATGATTTTTTTAATATTTTTTCTACCAAGAGGTCGGATTGTATTTAAGTCAAACTCAAAACTCAGGTACTGTTTAAAATGCTATAGATTCGAAAATATTTTTCTAACAACCATATTTTTTAAATTAAAAAAATAAGATGCAATATTATAACAATTTTTCCCATTTAAATGTATAAATATTTTTATTTAGAGTTTTGAAATTTTATGTAAAACATTAATTAATTTTTTGGGCATGAGTTATCCACATCTGTAAGGTAGGATTTTTATTAAACAATAATAGCCGTATTTGTTGGAAATTAGTGAAACATACGTCATAACCGAAGGTTATGCTGTGCAATACTTTTAAGGGAAAATTCTTTTGAATATTGGGTAGTTCTAACGAGTGGCGGTTAAAAGTCGACTAAAAAGAAGTTGACTGTTTTATTCGGTCATTTATGTACATAATTGATTACGAAATATATACATAATTTCTTACAAAAACTGTAAGCAAAAAAGTATATATAAATTTTTACAATTATAATGACTTGTGTACATACACAAATCCTTATAAATATTATAAAAAAACGGTATGTACAGAAATCCTTACAAACGTAAGGATTTGTGTACATACACAATGGACTACGAGTATATATAATATAACACAAAAATGGTAAGGATTTGTGTTTGAACATAATTTCTTATAAAATATACACAATGGATTACGAAAACCGTAAGGAAAAAAAATATGCACAAATCTTTACAACTTCGAAATCATGAGCTAAAAGAGGTCATCCAAGGGTAAGGATTTGTGTACATACACAATTGCCTACGCGTATACATAATTTGGCACAAAAATGGTAAGAATTTGTGAATGTACACAATTCCTTACAAAGTATACACAATGGCTTACGAAAACTGTAAGAAAAAAGGTATGTACACAAATCCTTACGACTTCGAAACCATGAGCTAAAGGAGACATCCAATGGTACGGATTTGAGTACATACACAATTGGCTACACGTATACATAATATGACACAAAAATGATAAGGATTTGGGCATGTACACAATTCCTTACAAAGTATACACAATGGCTTATGAAAAATATAAGGAAAAATGTATGTACATAAATCCTTACAACTTGAAAACATGAGCTAAAGAAGGTCATCCAAGGGTAAGGATTTGTGTACATACACAATTGCCTACGCGTATACATAATTTGGCACAAAAATGGTAAGGAATTGTGTACACAATTCCTTACAAAGTATACACAATGACTTATGAAAACCGTAAGAAAAAAGGTATGTACACAAATCCTTACAACTTCGAAACCATGAGCTAAAGGAGACATCTAAGGGTAAAAATTTGTGTACATACATAATTGGCTACGCGTATACATAATATGACACAAAAATAGTAAGGATTTGTGCATGTACACAATTTCTTACAAAGTATACACAATGGCTTATGAAAAACGTAAGGAAAAAGGTATGTACATAAATCCTTACAACTTGAAAACATGAGCTAAAAAAGGTCATCCAAGGGTAAGGATTTGTGTACATACACAATTGTCTACACGTATACATAATATGACACAAAAATAGTAAGGATTTGTGTATGTACACATTTCCTTACAAAGTATACACAATGGATTACGAAAAACGTAAGGAAAAAAGTATGTACACAAATCCTTACAACTTTTCACCATGAGTTAAAGGAGGCTATCCAAGGGTAAGGATTTATGTACATACACAATTTACTATGAGAATACATAAATTAGTACAAAAATGGTAAAGATTTGTGTATGTACATAAAACCTACAAAGTATACACAAATGGTTACGAAAACCGTAACTCAAAAGGTATGCACACAAATCCTTACAACTTCTCACAAAGAGGCCATCCAAGTGTAAGGATTTTTGTACATACACAATTTACTACTTGAATACATAAATTGCTACAAAAATAGTAAGAATTTGTGTATGTACACAAATCTCTACAAAGTATACACAAATGGTTACGGAAATCGTAAGTCAAAAGGTATGTATACAAATCCTTACAATTTCTCACATTCGAAACAAATTTATTAGATATTTTAATTATTTTTATTCAAATATTTATCATATGAATATTTTTATTCCTATATTTATTATTCAAATATTTTTATTCGAATATTTATTATACAAATATTTTTATTCGTATATATTTTATTCAAATATTTATTATATGAATATTTTTATTCATATATTTTTTATTTGAATATTTTTATTCATATATTTTTTATTCAAATATTTTTATTCGAATATGTTGAGTAGATCAAGTGATGGAATTGACCAAGAGGGGGTGAATTGGCAATTTAAAATTTTTGTGGAAGATTTTGGTAAAAATAAATAAAAATTGGCACAAACGGTTTTTAGTGGTTCGACCTTCGAACAAGTATCTACATCCAATACCTTATCTCCCACTAAGAATTTTCAACCCAATTCACTATTGAATTTGAACTTTTTCTCGGTTCAAGGGATAACCGTTACACAACGAATCAATCTTTCTACCCAAAGATTGATTCAACCTCACAAGGTTACAAGAAAAGAAAAGGTAAATTTAAACTTTCTCTAATAGAATATTTTTCCCCAATACAATCAAAAACACTCCCCAAACTCTAAAACAATATTACAAAGAAAATTCTCAAGAGTTGGGTATACAAGATTTGCAATGAAGTGCTTTAAGGTTGAATTTTTGTGCTTGAATGATGCTTGAAGTTCAATAGTCCTTAATGCTGCTTGAAATGCTTCATTTTATACCCTTTTATTGATTTCTAACCGTTGTGGTTGTTGGGAATGTAAATAAGGCCGTTGAAGCTTCATCTTCCCACCATAAATGTACTCTGCAGCAACTGGTATCGAAACACGGGTACCTGTTTCTAAACAGACCAAAGTAGAAAGAGTCGTTGTACATTTATTAAGAGGGATATCGAACCATGCTTTGACACAATTATGAAACTATAAAGTTCGGTATCAAGAGGGCAAGCACTTATGTATAAACTAGTTCCTCTAATGTTGTAATGGATCCTTTATTTCCCGTGAAAGTAATCAAGTAGGGTGATTACCAATAGGGATCAATACCTTTACTTACATACGTTTTGCATCATTTGCATCTGCATTTGCATCACACATGCTTTCCCATCTCACTCGCTACTAGAGGAAGCAGATGGAAGACCATATAACCTAAAGAAGGGGAAAATATTTGAAAGATCATCTCGAAGACGTCGCATAGAACATCTACATTCAGATTCATATAATACATACCGAGTTGTTCCCGATTCTCATCAAGAGCTGTCAACACTTGTTCAATCCAAATCGAAAAGGACCCTTATACACCCGATTATGATGTCAATGTCGTGTGGAAGCACAAGTCATACGAATAAGAATTATAGAGCCTTAAAGAACGAGGTCCAAAGTCTAAATGAAGTCGGTGGTTTGAGGTTTGAAGACCGATGGGTCTGAGGAGGTTCTGACTCCTTAGTAGAACATCAAACCAAAAGTTTCATGCATATTTGTTGTAATTCATTTTTACATTATTTAATTCTTTAAACATTCATTCATTTTTAGGAGTTTCCCCTACTCTCCTATGTACATATAACAAATATTTTTGAACATACATGTACACATCATTACACACTTGGTCCTTGAAAATTCAAATATAATAACATCTTTGCTCCAAACTCGAAGACCAACTCTAAGGTTTTGTATATTCAGAGAAGAGACTGAATATTGCGAAGATATTACAAATGAGGATCTTTACTAATCTACTTAGGCCAACAGAAGGACAATATGAGAGAATAGACAATGGGCAGTTCCCATTTGTAGGAGAATTCCTTCTCAGGCACTTGTTATTCAAGATCCTTGAATCGGGAGTCGACCTTAAATTCCCTACCCCTGAAAACCTTCTCAGGACCTCCTTGATTGAGACGATGAATGATATTCCTTAAAATGAGACAAGATCAAATTGATTAAAAATAAGGATCATGAAAATTACAAGAGGCAACGAGAAACTAGGTTTGATAGAAAAAGAAAAGAAGAGAAACGAAATGAAATGAAACAAATAAAAATGAAATGAAATGAATGAGAAAATTTGCATTAAAAGTACTCCAATATTCAGATCCTAGTAATAGGCATATCTGGATAAGAGTATGGCAATCCTGGGGCACTCCGCTAAAGCTTTAGCTTTATGAGTGATGGTAATATTTTCAAATCATGATTATACCGAGTAATTCGGGGTATTGTTGTTTGCTCTATCATTATCCTCGAGAAAAAAGACTGTGATGAGTTGATTTCCCTAAAGAAGGGTAATGACAATAAGAATGAAAACACCTCTACATCGACCGTAGATCTAGAATTGGAAGGACCATTTTGATAATTCAAAGACGTCCAAGCTAAATGAGATTATTTTCAGACTACACTCCGCCCAAAGGTTAACCTTGCTTCAGGGAATGAAAAACCTCGAAGTGTCTGATCGACACCTAAATGAGGGAATGATAGGGCAGGTTGAGAAGATGAGATAAAGAGAACCACCAAAAAGGGTAGCATTTAGATGGGGTTGTTCCTTTTGAAAGCCCGTGAGTCTAGAAGAGACTACACATTTGTCTATATCCTCGTAATAATCAAGAATCTTTTAAATATACTCTTCATTAGAGTTGTTTTTTGTCAGATTAGGGCAAATATGACATTATATTTGACATTCAGGAAGACAAATATGTTTTAAATTGTTTTGCAATGAACTTCCAAATCTCATACATTTTTCAAAGTTTTTTCTTGCATATTAAAATACATGCAAATAAAATATTTTTTCCAAGAATGAAAGAAAACTAAGAGTCAGCCGCCATTGGGGTACTTTGACGAGCACAGAAATGAAGTCAGAACACAAGAAATGTCCCATCAATCGTTATATTAATCCAGATGTGACTACAAAAAATATGAGTGAGGAATCATTGTCCACAAAATGACATAATTAGAGCTAATATCAGAATTGACCAGAGATATCATCAAGATTGATAGAGTTTGGTTAACAAAGCTTACCTGGTCAACCGAATGAGGACCGGGGCATCATATTTTTGAAACAGAGTTAACATAACATTCATGCATCATGTACAGATATGTTGTACCTCTGCATCCAGAACATACATCACGAACACATGCATAGTGAAAATGCACATTCATTATTCATGTTTTATAAATTGTCTTACAATAAAAGACAAATAGTTGTCAAGAAGCTGGCCTTAACAGAGACTCTATGCATGTTTGTACCTTTCAACGAAAAATAAGAAAAAGAAGAGAGATTGGGCCAGAGAGGTCAACATTTTGAATTTACAAAATCAAACCAACAGAACCGGGACAGTATAAAGAAGAAGAAAAAAAAATATGAAAAAGAAAAACAAAAAGAAGAAAAAATATCTCAAGACGAAATTTGGCATACAGTGAGTGTGTCACCAATAATAAAGAGAAACTAAGTCTAGATGATCACAGAGATCGAGACACTAGGGCAATCTAGACACTTAGGTGTTTTCAGAAAGAAGATTGACAACCTTCATGGCGTGAGTCTCTAAGAAACAAATATTTTGATAGTCTCTGCAGACGTGAGTCCTGAATCATAGAAAGAAGATTGACAGCCATTTGGCGTGAGTCCCGAAAGACTCGAAAATTAAGGTTCCGAAAAGAAGGTACCAACATGTTCGTTGTCCCATATAAAGAGAATTTACAGTAGTTCTATATAGAGAGAACTCACAGACACTAAACACAGAAGCTCATAGTTCTATACAGAAAGAGCTACCAATGAAAAAGTTCATCCATGATGCGACGGTTTTATATAGGAGAAACCGAAAACATTAAAGATGAGGAGTTCTATATAGGAGGGACCCCATCTTTATTTTCGTCTTTGAGATTGAAGCTTCATATAGGAGAGACACTAACTCGAGACTTCAAAGTGAAAGGTTTCATATAGGAGAAACCTTAAAACTAGATCCAGAAATAAGAGTTCTATATAGGAGGAATCTTATTTTGCAAGATCTATCACGATGTAAAAAGTTTTATATAAGAGAAACCGACAATGTAAAAGACAAGAAGTCTCATACAGGAGGGACCCCTATCTTCATTATAGTCTGAGTAAAAAGCTCTATATAGGAGGGGAACATAACTCAAGACTTCAGAGTGAAGGTTTTATACTGAAGAGACCTCAACTTAAGATCTAGAGATGGAAAGTTCTATATAGGAGGAGCTTTTGTTTTGTAAGATATGTTCAAAACGCGAAAGGTCATATAACCGAAGTGACCTGTAGCTCCAAGATCAGAAAGTGAAGAAGTCCAATACATGAATGACTTACAAGCCTGAAGATTCAGCCGAAGAAGAGTAGAAAATTCCAAAAGAACCTGTGATTTATGAAGCCAAAATCGAAGAGTAAAAAAAAATGAGTGCTTTTTTATCTTTGTTTTATCCTTGTTTCACAAGAACAAGCAAAGAGGGGCAACTGTAATCACTCATTTTTAATCGGATTTTAGTATTTGTAGTATTATTGTAGTAGTCATATTATTAATAAAAAGAGAAGAAAAAAGAGAGAAAAAATAAAAAAGGAGAAAATGAAAGAAAAGTTGATGTGGGATTGAAATCCCATATTGATGAGAAACCTCACTTCTCTCTCTCCAAATGTTTATAAAAGAAGGTGAGGGGAGCCTTTTGAACAAAAAAGAACCAATTGGGTGAGGGTAGTACTCTATGATCCTAATTTGAGAGTTTAGCTCTTCCCAAATTTTGGGTGGTTCAATCGAGTCTTATTTTTAGGATTCGATCTAGTTAAAAATTTTGGATCTGTCGTGGTAGATCTCGGTGAGTATCACTCGGGGTTAACCGTTCAAACTCTTAGGTATATTTTCTTTTCTTTATGTTGTATTTTGGTTTTATTTCAATGAAATGTAATGTTTATTATTTTATTTGGTATTTAAATTTTATTTATGTTTTAGATTAATATTTACTTATATTTTAGATTAGCATTTTATTTATTAGATTAGTATTTATGCTTTTATGTATTTATTTATGTATTTATTTTTATGTGATGTATTTAATGTATTTGTTATGTTTAAGTTGCATAAATGATATTAATTTGTTAATGCGGGCTCCTAAATTCGGTCGTAAGCGAGGTCAACTCCAGTGTAATGGTGGTGGTTCGGACGCTTATCTTCGGGTTTAGGTGCTTTAAAATAAATGCGCAAGTCCAATTAAAAAATAATTTGACCGTCAAATTAGCCCAGAAAATTTAATATTAATAAAGCGATAATTAAACAAAGTATCAATTTTTGGGCGGTGTGGGGTACTAATCATTTCCCATCCGTAACCGACTCCCGAACCCCAATTTTTAAAATCTATGGTTTCATGGTGTCCGGTCTACCAAAATGGCCGGTGGCGACTCCAAATTTTTTAAAAATCATATTTTATCGAAAAGTCCCACGTAGAAGAATATTTCTAGCGATACGCTTATTTGTGAATTTTTCACATCGCTGCAGGATAACTTACAATCCTATTACCTAGGTCTAATGCCTTTATAAATTCTGATCTGACCCGAGTTTAAAACAACGATACCACCACGTGGGTCTAGAACGACGAGCTCGTCGAGATTCCGAGCAGACATGTGGTCTTCTCGCTTTGGTAGCTGATGATAATAGCCAGGGGAAGAAGTGTTGGAAGTTAAACCCTTTTTCCAGGATCATGTGAATGGAAGGAAAGGTCAATAATCAATGGAAAAGGTGGGAGAGAATATCCCAAGCTCAAAAGCAACGGCTAATCCATAAATGGTAGTGGATTCTCGAGTATTATTGAGGGGAGATGGGCTCGAGCATGAACCGAGTAGTGTTAGGACCAATTGCATTTATTAAAAATTTTAAATTTTTATTATTTTATAATTCTCGTACTCTTAAAATTTTAAATTCTTAAATAATTTTGTTAAATATAAATTAATTAAAACATAAAATTATATGTAAGTCCCTAAATAAACCTGTATCGAAAAAAGAAAGTCACTGACAAAGAATAATGTATACAACGATGGTCGATGGGGTTATATGTGTGAGAGTGAGAGGAATATTCATTATGTTTAGGGTGCATATTCGATCGAGTTGAATCGAATTAATTTTTTTTTGAACTATTCGAGTTTATAAATCATATTTTATCATTCAAACTTTATTTGAATTTCAAATAAAATATACATTTGTTGGAGCTTAGTTCTTTATCAGAGCGGAAAGAAAATATTATAGTTCAATTGTATTTCAAATCTTTTCGGTCTCGAGTGTTGGCCTTTCGGCTTAAAAAATAAACCATGTTGTGAAGCTTTAGAAGGTGAGGGACTTGAAGTGTGATTCTTCTATCTTTGGTCTAGACACTTTTAAACTTTGTCTTTTTTTTTATTTGACCCCTCAAGATTTTTAAAAATATTATATTGAACTTTAAATTTTAATTAAATTCTCTCTTATAATTTTCTAAAGTTCATATTAAACCTCTCAAAATTATTAAAATTTTTAGTTAAACTCTTAAAGTTTTTAAAAATTTTAGTTTCGTTTAAAGATTTAAATTGACCTCTTAATTTCTTACTCTAAGTTTCACCATTGATTCTAAATTAAATAAAATTTTATAAATCAAGTTAAAAATAATCCAAATATAACATCTCAGATCCGACAAGATCAAAATATTATAAAAACTCTATAAACTAATTTTTTAAAAATGATTGTAAAGAACTTTATTTAAAATATTAATGCATCAAAATTGACCTAGAAAAAATAGGTCAAATAAAACCATTCTCATGACATTAGAGAGTAAAAATCTTATATCTATTTATCATGTCTCCTATAAAAAATTAAAAATTAAATTCAAACCCTTATTTTCTACATTCTAAAACCTAAAAAATGCATCCTAACTCTAATTTTCAATGAGGTTATGGGTAGACGCAATAGGAGCGACCGCACATGGCCCCTAAAAATAGGGTGCCCAAAATTTTGATAAACTATATTTATTAAATAATGTTAATTTTAAATTCATTATAAAAGTTTTGAAAATATTCTTAAGAAATATGAATTATAATTTTTTTGTCAATTGATTATAGAATCTTATTGATTATTCCTATTCCTATTACTTTGTAGAATCCGCGAGGTTCTGAATAATCGTACTAGAAATGATCGTACATGGCCCCCTAAAAAGGATAATTGCTTTTAAGCACCATATTTTTAAAACTAGTGAGAATTATGAACAATTACTTTTAAGGGTCATATTTTAATAAATTGCATAGGGCCCCAAAATACTTGAGTTGTCCATGTTAATTTCCTAAACCCTAACTATAACTCCTAACATTAAACCCTAAATCCTAAATCTTAAACCCTAAAATCACTAATTAAAATAAAAATACTAACAAAAATATGATTAAGAGATAAACGATTTACGTCGTATACCAGCGGCTAAAAACTATCAATAACCCATGGTTATATGAAGCTGACCAGACTTCCCCTTTAAGATTTGCAGGATTGTTTACGAAACCATTAGCATCTGCAAGCTTAAACAAGTTTTCATCTCATTATCAATATTATCGAATCACATAAAAATAAATATTAATCTTTTTAAATTATTTACTTAAAAATTAAAAATTAAATACTGATTAAGACTTTTAACCACTGAAACTTTATTTATTTTATTTAAAAATTCTAATGAATAGATATTTGTATTAAAACTTAGAATATATTGAATTTTATGTTCTTTCAATGTTTTTATTCAAATTGATTTGACATGTGAAACCAATTTAATAAAAAAATAGGCTTAATAAACAATCAGTCCTTAAATTATGTATTTTGTTTCTTTTTAGTCTTTAAATTATTTTTTATTAAAAAAGTATTTAAATTATGTTATTTTTTAATTCTTAGATTATTTATTGATACAAAAATCTTATGGTCTATTAATATTTTATTAAAAGTTTAAGGATTTATTTTAATAAAAATTAATATAAAAATAAAAAACAAATAAAAATTATAATTTAAGGGTTGATTTTTTATTTAAGCCAAAAATTTACAATCACTAGGTAAGAAATCCATAAGTAAAGAGTAATTGGGTAAAAGGACTAATTAATTATTTATATAAATTGCAATAATTCTGTGAAAATAAATAATAAATAATAGAGGAGAGAGATATAGAGAGAACGCGTTTGGATTATCATCTTATTTCAATAAAAATAAAAATATAAAATATAAAATTGCAAAGTACAACTCTAGCCATTTCATTTCTTCTTTGGAAACAATCAACATAGACCATTCTGCTTGCTCTTGCCTCGTCCCCTTGTAATTTCTGTGCTGTTCTTGCTGCAAATAAAGGTAAGCGGAAAAAGAGAGGGAAAACCCATGTTTTGTATGTTTATGTTTCTGAATCTGTTGCTTTTATTTGCTTGTTTCAATTATTGCGCTGATTTGGGTTTTTTTCTTCATGATTATCGTGGGAAATGATTGTTTTGGTTTGGAATTTGAATTCTGTTGCTTCCGAATCACAGATCCTTTTACTCTGTTGTTTGGTTTTGGTAAAAGAAGTAGTATTCTTTTGAGAAATTGTTTACTGTTGAAATCTAGTGTTCTTTGCGAAGATTTTGAATTCTGGATTTTTTTTTTAATTTGGGATTCTTTTTTTTTTGTTGAACTTTATGCTGGGAATTTTGTTTATGTAGATCTGCTAAATCATTCCAAAAATTAAAGGTTTGATCTTTTAGTTGACTATAGCTGGTTTTGATGATGATGATTTGTTGTTCTTGCTTGTGATAGAACCCTAAATTGAGAATTAAAAGAGGAAGAAGGAATTTGTGCTGAGGACAGGCGTGGAAGATAATGGAGGAAGCAATGGAAGCTAGGTACTGGTGTCATCAGTGTTCTCAAGTGGTAACTCCGGTTATGGAAATCGAGATTAAATGCCCCTTTTGTCGAGGTGGATTTATTGAAGAAATGAGCAATGGTTCAAGAGATGGTGCCCAAGACTTGGATTCTGACTTCCAATCCGATCGTGCGCTCTCTCTGTGGGCACCGATTTTGTTAGGTATGATGAGTAATCCTCGTCGCCGCAGACGACTTAGACGTTTTGAGTTTGGTGAAGAGGATGGTGAGAATTCTGATGGTGAAGCTCGTCGTGGAGGTGATTCGAACTTGGGCCGAGAACTTGAATCCATCATTAGGAGTAGAAGAAGAAACTCTGCGACGATTTTGCAGTTGCTTCAAGGCATTAGAGATGGAATGGCATCTGAAACCGAGAATTCTGAGAATGATAGGGATAGGAATCACGGTAGAGAAAGGGATAGGGAACGAGACCGTGTTATTTTGATCAATCCTTTCAATCAAACTATCATCGTCCAGGGTGGTCAAAACCAAAACACCAATCACATAGGGTCTATAGGCGATTATTTCAGTGGCCCTGGCTTAGATTTATTGTTGCAGCATTTGGCGGAAAGCGACCCCAACAGATACGGAACTCCTCCAGCACAAAAAGAGGCGATTGAGGCCATGCCGACTGTCAAAATCAAGGAGAATTTGCAATGTTCTGTGTGCTTGGATGATTTCGAGGCTGGTAGTGAAGCAAAAGAAATGCCATGTAAGCATAAGTTTCATAGTGGGTGTATATTGCCCTGGCTGGAGCTTCATAGTTCGTGTCCAGTTTGCAGATATCAAATTCTTGCCGATGAATCCAAACTTGATTCTGATAGGCCAAGGACTAGTAGCAACCGAAGAGAAAGAGAAAATGAAAGTAATGTTCACGTACATGTTAGTAGGGAAGAAGAAGGTGCAGGGGATGAGAGAAGCGGGAGAAGGTTCTCATTTCCATGGCCATTCAACGGTTTGTTCGCATCTGGATCTCAGTCTAGCAGAGGGAATTCGTCGTCCTCAACGTCTGGAAACACTTCTCAAACAGATGAGAACTGAGTTTATATGGTATTAGCGTCCTGTTTGTTGTTCAATGACTGCGATTGATGCTTTGATATTCTATTCTCCCTTGCCTACTATGTACAATAGTTACTTCAATCTTGCTAAGAAATGTGGTTTTTATTTCCTTTTTGAATTTATGTATTCTTGTAGATTCTTGCTGTCTGCTTTCACAGAATTCTGAATTCTGAAATATTATGTAGTCTTGTTTCTCTATACAATTTGAGTGTTTCTGCTGACATTTATACAGAATCTAACCTTAAATTTCTAGCAATCCAATTGCGGATCTCCGGCCGGCATAAGAGAAAGAGGCTTCCGAGAACCAACGGAGAGAACGGATATCCTATTCCGTCTTCCGAGAACCAACGGAGAGAACGAATATTCGGTTCCGTCATTCGATCATGTCGAATGGAATGGTATGGTTGAATGATTCAACTATGTTCTAAATGTGAATGAAGCATGAAGCTTGTTGGAATGGGGAAGGGAAAGGTAGACTTTGATTGATATTTTCTAATGTTATGGTTGATGATTTTGTTTATGAAGTATTATTATTAAAAAATGAATTATTGATTTTTCACATTTTATAAACATGTGGAGTATTATCTTTTACTAATAATTTTTTTAACAAATACTATTGAATTTTTATTAAATCCATAGAAAATTATAATTACATCGTAATCAAGAAGTAAAATAATTGGATTAAAAAAATTTAAAAATTCTTACAACTAAAAACAAAGAAAAATAAAATTCCTATGAAAATAAGCATACCAATAAAATTCAGAACTTCCTGAATCTTCTTGTTTTTGTCCAAACGAGACGTGTAGTGAAGGAAGGAGTTGTAGACGATTCTATATGTCGTGCAAAAAGTACTACCATCCAGGAATGATTTTATCGGCAAATAACCATCAACGGAGTGAAGATAAGTCTTTTTAAGTAACCATCGACAAAAACAATAAATTAAAAACTAGCATCGATTAAATTTCTGTGCGAACAACAATTGATCGTTAAGGTACGTTGCAACATGCCATAAAGACAGATAAATCAAACCCCAAAACAAAAGTAAAAACATGTCACAAGGACAAAAAAAACGTGTCACAAAGACATAAAAATAAAAATTATTATTAAAATAAAAAAAATAATGGATCTAATGATTGACAACCAATATTAAAATTGATTGTCGACCATCGATCAAAGGAAACGATTAAAATAAAAAAAAATTGAGAGAGAGCCGCGTATAGGGTTTTTTAGATTATTAAAAAAATAACTTGACTAATAAATATTAAATGAATTCTAATGTTTAAATTGAATAGCATACAAAACTTACATGTTGAATCTATTTGGTACATCTTACCAACCATTCAACTCTTACCTCATTTTGTTTTTGGGTAAAATACACCCAATTAATTCGATGACTAGTGTAATTATAAGACGATACATTAGTAAAAATTATATTTAGTTCCTCAATTTAACAATAATTATAAATAGGAAAAATTACTTAAATGTAGAAGTGAGTAAAACTCGATTTGAAAATATTGATTTTTTTTTTTAATTTTGAGTTATTACAGTCGAGTTATTCGAGTTATTTGAGTCGAATCGAATAACTTAAAAAAATTTTGATTTCGAGTTCAAATTTTCAAAGTTTGAATTACTCGAAAAATCGAATAACTTGAAAATTTTCAGGATTTAATTACACATTTAGTCACTGTAGTTTTATTTCAGTCATAGCTTTTCTTTTTTTTATTTTTATATTTTAATTTTCTTTACGATACGACCATTTTCCATACTTGTTTTTATTTTATTTAATATAATTTTTATTTTTTATTATTTAAATTATGTTAATTATCTTATATTTTTTTTAATTTATATATTTATATTATTGTATTTAATTTATCATTATTTTTATCTCGTTTTGATTTTTTAATTAAGAAAAAAGTTTTCAATGAGACTCTTAATTTAATGAAATAACATATTTATACCTAAGGTATTTGATGATGATGATAATAATAATAATAATAATAATAATAATAATAATAATAATAATAATAATAATAATTTAAAATCTTATTTATACATGTAAACAAATATGAAAAAAATATATATGTAGATATGAAGAGAGTCGCTTAAATTAAAGTCAAAATGTACTATAGTATTATAAATAGTACAATTAAATTTATACATAAACTCGAAAAATTGAATCAACTCGAACTCGAATCGAAAAATTTAAAAAAAATTCAAGTTGTGAAATATGTTAACTCAACTCGAATAACTCAAAAAATTTTTATTAGACTCACTCAAACGTTCACCCCTACTTAAATGTTGTTGTCCAAGTTTTTTTCCTTAAAATATTACTATTAAAGTCAAATCAATTAAAACTTGACTTTAAAAAGTATTTTTTTTCAGATTAATAAACTAAAGTCATGAATAAAAGGCTCCACCTTTAAATAATAAAAAAATTATAGAAATATTAAAGTTGGTGATAAAAGATTTTGACTTTAATTATTTTTTATTTTTTAATTCAATTATTATTCATTGTCAGATTTTTATAGATCCAATTTCACTGATATTAATTGAAGTGCAATATTTATGACATTAAAATAGTAATTTAAAGACATTTTTTTCATAAAAAGATATTTTGAAAAACTAAAAAAAATTATGGGTTGATTTTTCGTTTGAACTGAAGAAATGACATATTTTCTGAAACAATAATTATTAACTCTGTTAGTATTAATCTTATTTGATTCTTCTTCATTAATGCATAGATACTTTCACCTACAACAGAAAAGTCATAAAAGAACAGACCTGTTCATAAAAATCATAGTTTCGTGGAAAAAACATCCAATATTTTAGGTCCCAAACATCATATCATGGCATTGTACTTGTGAACTTAATCACTCCTTTCTTCATCCAAATTTAAAACAACAAAAACGATGCTAAATAACACTACCAGTGTAACCCCCTTGTATCAGGGAACCTTCAAAAAATGACAATGTTTAGCCGGAAATCAGAGGAAAACACACTCACTTTGCGGTCAAGATCTTGATCACAGATGCAGTTCCGATACGATGCAGAGCAACGATCGAATCCCCTTTACGGCAGAGTCCCTTTGCCTTGGCATGCTGCACAGCAAACTCCAAAGCTTCCTCGGTTGTCTCTTCATGAGAAGCTCTGGCAGATCCAGCATATAAAGCTGGGATCAAACCGCGATAGACTAGGCTGTGCCTTGCTGGAGTTTCATCACTGCATGACCAATCGAATGAATCAGTCATGATCTCGGGGACGACAACAGATAAAATGGGCATTCCGGGCCTGTACTTGGCCACCAGCTTTGCAGTACTTCCTCCCCTGGTTAGGACTAATATAAGAGAAGCTTTCGCTGAATTTGCAGTTCTAACAGCTGAAGAAGCCAGGCTTTCTAAAGGACTCATTGGCACCGGTGAGTGTTCCATAATCCTTTTGAAGACATCTCCATAGTCAAGAGTGCTTTCTGCTTCTACGCATATTTTGGCCATGGTCCGAACAGCAAGTTCTGGGTAAGCTCCAGCTGCAGTTTCACCACTTAACATCACGCAGTCTGTGCCATCAAGAACTGCATTGGCAACATCAGTGGCCTCAGCCCTGGTTGGCCGGGGAGACTTTATCATGGATTCAAGCATTTGTGTTGCAGTGACAACAGGTTTTCCTTGGATGTTACACTTGTAAATCATCACTTTCTGAGCTAGAAATATCTTTTCAATTGGAATCTCCATTCCAAGATCACCTCGTGCCACCATAAAGGCATCTGAATTTGCAAGGATGTCATCAAAATTTGCTACCCCTTCTTGATTTTCGACCTGCAATATCATTTAGAAGGGGAAAAAACTATCACGGCAGCTTCAGAAAATATTAACCCTGCCTATGTTAGATGCATGCATTATACAAATCTTCCTCCCTAAGAAAATATCATCATTGGATCACACTATGATATGATTTTCTTCTTCAAAAACACTCAGCTACAAGTCACATCTAAAAATACTTCAAACATACCTTCGACATGAGAAGAATATTTTTAGCATGCTTCCCAAGCAGCTTGCGGACCTCAACGAGATCTGACCCTTTTCGAACAAAGGAAAGAGCAATCATGTCGATTTGGTTTGGAACTCCCCATTGCAGGATATCTTCCTTGTCCTTTTCGGTCAAGGTCGGGAGGTCAACGACAACCCCGGGAAGATTAACATTCTTCCTCTCACCAAGCATGGCAGAATTCTCACAGCGACAGTGAACCAGACCCTTTTCTTTGTCACAAGACAAGACAGTAAACGAGATCGTACCATCCGCACAAAGTATGACCATCCCTGGTTTGACATCCTCAGCCAACTTTTTGTAACTCATACTTATCAGTTTCTCATCACCCTTGATGGTATAATCGGTCGTAATGGTGATTTCTTGACCCTGTTTGAGCTGAACTTTCCCATCCTTTAGAAAACCAGTTCGGATCTCAGGACCCTGAAAGTTTACATACAAAGAAGCAGCTACAATTAATCAGCTTCATGGACATTGGTTGTGATTATACACAAAGCTCTTCCAATTCTCTATCTTTAGACAAAACACAGATTTCTATGTAAGTTTCAAATCCGGACAAATGCCTGATTCGGACAAAAAAGATCTTATGAAGAATAGTAACGATGGCTAATAAATGAGCAACATAAATATACCATTGAAGCATATCATCAAACACTTTGCTTGTTGCTAAGCAAACCATAGAAGCATACAGATTTAAACTTAGATCTAAGATCATACAGATGCTGGGAACAAGAAGAAACAAGAAATCAGATCCATTTATCCAAGCAAACAAGCATGTTAAGAGCAAGTAAAGGTTTTGACTTTAGATAGGGTTTAAAGAACCACGAGCCTTGGTGTCGAGCATGACGGCGCAGAGAATCCCAGTGTTGAGCATAGCAGCCCTGAGATTATCGAGTGTTTCCTGGTGGTATTCGTGAGATCCATGGGAGAAGTTGAAACGAGCGACGTTCATACCGGCCCTCAGCAGTTTCTCGACCATGGGAACCGACCTCGATGCAGGACCCAGCGTGCAAACGATCTTCGTCTTGGGTTTCTTCTCCGTTTCAAAAGAAAATCCTCCATGATTGTTATTCGTTTCCATTTTCTTCTTCTTTTAGCAAGATCTTGATGATCAACGGAGTAAAGGTTGAAAATTTAGATGAGAACCCAGAAGAGAGAAAGCGTCGTAGGAGACTGGAGACGAGACGACTCTGTTTTAGTATTTATTGTGGGAAAAATGAATAAAAATTAAAATTAACGGAACGCAAGAACATGTTCCTTTCACAAAGCAAAATCGTGGGTGGATTTGTTATTTATTTGGGCAAATTACAAATCCTTTAATTCATTGAATATTTTTTATTGAATCGTGATTACGAAAAGTTATAAAATAGTTTTTCACTTAATAAAAGTAATTGTAGGTCTGGTAGTTAAAAAATTTAATATACGATGGTGTGTCAGTTAATAAAAAATATAATTATTTAATTTTTTATTTATATAAATTTATTCTCATCGTTTGTTCGATCAGTTTACACCTTTTTGACGTTTATCCTTATACACTCTAATAATCTTGATCCTTCACACTAATGTCTTGTTGAGAATAAATTTATTAAATTTTTTGAATTAGAATTTATTTAATTGAAAGTGTAAATATAAAAGATTAAATATGTTATTTTAATATTTTTTAACTGTTATATAATTATAGTTAACTTTTTATTGATTTGTTATCTTTTTAAATCGAATAATCATTATATAATTTTTTATAGTTATAAAATTCAAAAAGCACCTTATAAATAATGACTATTTATATAGTTTACCTATTTATTTTTATGGGTAATGTAATCAATAGTAAACTAATTATAAAAAATGATTGGTTTATTTATTAACTTCAAAAATTATGAATTTGTGGAATTAATTATAAAATTATCACGGGATGTTATAAATAGTAAAACAATTCAGTTAATTTAAGATTTTTATAATGTTCGATAAATTTAATGTTTATTGTATAATAATTTGATAAATTTAGTGACAGTTTTATAACTTTTAAAGCCTTGGTGGTTCAAAATCTTATATTTCCATAGTTTGATGACATTAGTGTATTTTTTATTAAATTATATATTTTGATTTTGAACAGTACACGAGTATTTTTATTTATGACCATTGCCACGTGTGGTGGGACACAGATTTTGGGCTTTTGCAGGATTCCGAGGTTAGTGTTTATTTTGACCCATGAAAAAGGGGACAACTGGAATTTCCAGAGGGCAAAAGCCAAGGTAGAAATTAGGTCTAATTATGAATTTAATCTTCTACTTTACAGGAATTGCAATTTAGTCCTTATACTTTAATAATCATCTTCGTACTTGAAAAAAATAAAAATATGTTCGATTAGATGAGATATAAATATTATATTTTTTTTTGTCAAAGTCTATTTTTATTTTTATTTAGAGAGAGAAGGGATAATTTCAAGGAAAATGAATGATTTTGTTAAATCTTAAATTCAGGACCAAAAAAAATAAAAATAAGAGAGTAATTCTGATTAATCGACTATTAATATTTG
The DNA here is from genome assembly GCA_035048815.1 of Abelmoschus esculentus. NCBI lineage: Eukaryota > Viridiplantae > Streptophyta > Magnoliopsida > Malvales > Malvaceae > Abelmoschus > Abelmoschus esculentus. The sequence continues at coordinate 13,713,043 of JAUCBN010000035.1, read as the reverse complement.
TTCAAATAAAAATATTATATTCGGTCCTAAGATATTGAAGTATAATATTATTTAACGTATTATATGATATATTATATTATTTTGTTTAACTCATTTGATTATAATATAAATAAATTATATTTTATTTTAAGTTTAGAGATATAGTTTATGGTTTTAGGTGTGTATGTTTTGTATTTAGAGATAATATTTAAAAAATAAAGTTTAGGATAGTAATTTAATGTTAAAACCTAAATCCTCACCATATTAGTCTAAAAATTAAACCTTAATTTATAAACCTTAAACTCTAAATTCTAACCATTATCCCTTATTTGCTAAATCGTTATGCTTAAACTCATAAACCATAAACCCTAAACTAAGTCCTTAAATCCTAAAATTAAGACGCTCGTAATTTTTTTTAGTTTTTACCGTTAATATATAAGATAATAATCTATAAATAAAAGCATTTCTCAGTTAAATTAATTTTCATATCACCCTGCATAAAATAAATAATCTGAAATTAGGTAAGATCAAAACTTTAAAGAAGGGTCTCAATAAAAAAACATATTTTTAATATAATTTTAATTTAAAATTTAATTTTGGATAACTTTATTTATAATGAGAACATAATTTTGTTAATGATAAAAATTCAAATAAATATTATTGAGAAACATTAAAAATACTAAAAAATCAACAAGTAACATGAAAAATAAGGAAAAAAAAGTGTCAACCAAACAATCACGTCGTTGGCATGTAAATCTACAATTCAATCATTTATTTGAATATTATTATTATTATTATTATTATTTATTATTATTAGCAATTCAGGATCATATATTTATTAACAATTAGACTAAATTTTCATTTTCTATAAACTAAGAAGATTGAGTTCTAACAAATTAAAACAAAATGATTAATCATTTAATTTTCATAAAAAGAGGGATGGAATTCGTAATTAATCCCACAACACATATGCGAAACTTTATAGAAAAAAGAGAGCTTTTCTCAGTTCTCAAGACAGATTTTGAACCGCTAAACATCTATTGTCTCCCTCGCTTCCTCGGTCTCAGACATGGTGACTGTCTGGTCTGTCAACAAACACCGATGTTAAATCAGTGGGACAAAGCAAACATCCACAAATACCATGGGTCTGATCCGAATCAGAGGAAAAACAAAGCAAGACCCATAGAATTATTCAGCTTTATTACTGAAAAACAGAGCCCCATGTTTAAAGAAGAAGACTTCTTCAAAGGCTTCACCTTTATTAATCCGCTAAGTGATTTTAATTGGGGGGGGGGGGGGGGAAGTGAAGCTTGGAAATAAGGTATTAAATGGCAGAGCGAACTGTGAAATCTTCACCGGAGTTGTTGACGAGTACGACAATCGGACTTCTGACATAATGGAAACCGTCGGACCAAACTATTTCACCAAAATCGTATCTTCCTTCCGACTTCTTCAGTGGCTTCAACGTGATGTAATAAGACATTTTTCGCTTTGAATGTGAAAAAATCAACACCCTAGGCCATATCACCACTTCCACTCCATCGGGCTCCTTGGCCACGGCGAAATAAACCGCCGTCCTCCGCCTTCCCACGATTGTTACCGTCCTTTTGATGGTGATGGGGAATTGGAGATTTGGGATGCTAATGGATGGATAATTGAGGTTTGCGTTTGTTTTGTGCACGTTCCGGCAGCTGGTGTCGACACCGGGACAGGGGAGAACGATTCTGTTTATTTGTTGTTCGGTGTATCCGATGTTGCAGAGGAAGATGATGTAATCACTGGTTTTCATGTCGTAAATAAGTCCCGGATCAACTGCTTTTAATGGATTTATGTGGCCTGCACCCAACTCAAATGGAGTGGAACCGGCTGTTGATCCACCGGCAAGAATGCTGTCATCGGTCGTGTCTTTCGTATAAGCTGGCAAAGAGCAAAACAAAACCATTGTCATTGACTCATTGCCATTTACATCAATGTTTTATTCATGCCATTGGCCTTGTTTATTTGTGTACCTGTGGTCATGATAGCTGATCTAATGGCAGCTGGTGACCACTCTGGATGGACAGATTTAAGAAGTGCCACAACTCCCGAAACATGAGGGCATGACATTGATGTTCCCGACTGGAAATTCCACTGCACTGAGCGGTCGTCGCTCGGCTGCAAAGTCGGAGGAGTTTGTGGAGGCCATGCTGCTAATATATTGATTCCTGGAGCAGTGATGTCTGGCTGCAGATACATAAAAGCCACAACATTACAAATTACAATTCAAATTTATTATTATTGCCTTCTGATATAGAATGTTTGTGCCATACTTACCTTGAGTATGTCGGGTGATATTGTGCTTGGACCTCTAGAAGAAAAGTACACGATGGCTGGTGCAGGTGACTTTCCGATGATTGTTTTACTCGGTGATATCCGAATTACAGGTAGCCTAAATTCAACACAACTTTCATGTTAGAAACCCTTTCTCTATGATTGTGATTCGAATTCATTTTAAGACATATTTACAATATGTATGTTAAAAGAAGGGAGAATAAAGATGCATATAATATCTGTGATTTGGTTGAGTCCGATGAATTTTATTACTTGCGGGATTCTGCTAGATAGTTTCCGATCATAGTCCCCTGACTGATGTCAACGTGCACCGTAGGGATATTATCGTCGACATCTGCGATTGGCTTGGTAAAGGGTTCTGCAAATATCAAACCCGATCCGTTTGCTCTCTTGACGGCTGCTTGTGCTATTTCGTACACTAGGCCTGGTGCGTAAAAGCATAGGACTACTCTCCCAGTAGCTAGTCTTTGTTTCCAGTTCCCCAAGCTGCACACTCTGAATATAAAATACAACATGTAATACGACGTAAGAGAACTTAGACAGAAATAAATTTTGTCAAATGATTTGCTCTTTGTACTGTTGCATACAACATTAGTAGATATCACTCACCCATCAACAAAATAACTGACTGCATTCACCAGTTTTCCTTTGATTTCTTTGCTGATTATGCTTTGTCCCTAGGAATTAAGAATAAATCAGTACAAGTAATACAATATGCATGCAGTAGATAATTGGAACGGTTGGAACAAGTTGGTGATTTAATGTTCATTGCACTAACTTAAGCAATGCCTTATATGATGATCGAATCTCGGTTCTCCTTTTGAATGTCTGGTTTGATCTATGTTCCTATCTGGTGAATGGGATTGACAAGTGTTTTGGTGTTTGTTTTTTCTCTCCAACACATCATGGCAGGAATATGGATTATCTTTAGGAACTTTGTCTCTAATTTTGAATTTGGCATTTTTTCAACTGTTTCTATTTGTCAAGCATTGAACATTGTTATTGGCTTGTTCTAAATCTGTGTATTCTAATAAAAAAACAGTTCCATTTAGGAATTATAAGTTTTGGAAAAAGATCATGTATGTTACCATCATGGAGAAGTTACTGTTGAGGACTATTTCAGTTGGAAAACTTCGATCAATAGTTGAAGCAGCTACACAAAGGGACCACGGTGCTACATTTTGGACTAGAGATGGCTCTGGACCATCATTTCCTGCAGAGAATACTACGGTAATACCAAGTTGCATTGCATGGAATGAGCCGATATCCGCACTAGATGCGAAGGATGGGGACAGAGGAGGCGTTGCACCGAAGGAGGCTGAGATTACATGAACTCTGTCATGCAAAGCATCGTCGAAAGCTGCTAAGATATCAGCTTCGGTGCAGATTCCTACAAGATTCAAGCCCCAGCATATTTTGTACACTGCAACTCTAGCTCGAGGTGCTCCACCTCTAGCAGTGCCTTGGCCAATGCCAAAGAAGCTTGCACCTTTTACTATAGACCCAGCTGCAGTTGAAGCAGTGTGTGTTCCATGACCAAGAAAGTCTCTCGCTGATCTATATTCAGGGTTACCACTCATGTTCAGAGGCCCATACTCTTCTTCAAAACCTTTGAGATAGTAACGTGCACCAATTAATTTGCGGTTACACACTATTGCAGGTTCAAACTCTTCTCCTTCAACACATACTCCTTTCCAAGATGATGGAATGGCTTCCATGACAGGTTTTTCCTGGAAACTTTCACTTTCTGGCCATATTCCTTAAAGATAGAAAAGACATTATAGGCATGTAAGATAGGTCAAACTGTCTCTATTTCTCTTTCTTTCCTTTATACAACTATAATCTCAGTTTAATATGCATAAAGAATTAAGCAACTAACTAGTGCAGGGAAAGAGTTTCTATGAACTTGATATATATAAACAGAGGAATTTATATATGCTGATTGAATACCTGTATCAAAGATCCCAACAACTACGTCGTGGCCGTAGGTGAACTGTGTGGGAATAACTTGAGTTTCATCCAGAGTAAGGCCAAGAAAATCCCAGCTTCTCGTTGTGTGTAACTTTAGTGTCTTGCTCCGAAAGACTGATACAACTTTGTCCATCCCTGCATGCAATATTTTCTTCTATTCATCAAAACATTTCTTACTTAGAAATTTACTTCAGGAACTAGCAAGCTTTATATATATATAGTTTAGAAAAGGTAACTACTTACTAGCTAAGGTGGTTGCTTGAGATGAATTGAGCTTTGCGGAAAAGCCCGAGAAACTATTGCTGTAGCTATATAGAATGGACTGCTTGGCATCTTCTTCACTGAAAGAAATTTAAGTTAGAGAGGAAATTGTAGAGTCAAAAACATGTTTATCATATAAGACATGGTAAGAAAACCTGGAAAACACATCAGAGAGCACTTGAATATGAAACTTGGAAGTAAGGATGGGGTCATGAAATTGGTTGGTCCCTAAATAAACTATGTAAACCTGCATGGTTAAAACAATGCGACCCAGTTTTCAAATAAACAACATGAGATTAATCAGATATTGAGATTGTTGTTCAAGTGAAAGAAAGAAAGAAAAGGAACAAGCATTTTAATTACATGAGATGTGGCCGTTGTGTAAACAAAAGAAAGTGAAATTACAAGGGATAGGCCCCAGAAGGATTGAAGATGATAAGTAGCCATTGTCTCCCATTGAAGAATCATATTTTTGGTTTGGGGGTTAAATACTGTTGTAGAGACTGTCATAATTTTGAAAAATTGGTGGCCGGCCAAAGGATCGATGGTTTGAGTGCGTATCCTCAAAGACTTTCAAGGCTGCAACAACACTGACACACCTCTTTGAATCCATGATTATATTTTCCCTTCAAAGTTAGTTGAAAAAGATGAAATGAACTACCCCTATACTCTCCTCTCACCACCCTTGATTTTCCAACATGTCTAGTGTTGCACCTATATACATAGATGATCTTAGGTTAAAATTAAAAGTAAAGACTACCTTCATAAAGCTCCATCATATACCATGAATACCATAGAGGGCAATGCATGTGCCCTTCCATCATTCTCTAGAGTATAATACCTTTGTAATTTATCTCATATTCTGAAGGCATGTGTTTCATTTTGGAATTAGCTTAGAAAAGCTTTCTGCTTTCCTACCAATGTAATACCCTGAAACAATACCTAAAGTACCTCATTGCTATTACACCATTGGAATCAATGTAATTACGAGACTACCATAAAAATTTTGGTCTTTCTACATCACCTCAGTCACTGTTTTCTACAAAACCATTAATAATGGCTTAACCTGGTGATGCTCTGAAACGAGACTTTCTGTAGGTTATAGCCTGCTTTAGTAAGGTATCCTTAGGCTTGCACCAATTCCTCTTTTTGAGTAGAATAATTAAGGTTTCTTTATAATCCATTATTTTCTTCTACTCCAAGTATGTGCTTCGGTTATACCCTATACATGAAGAGGGCAAAGCTTCAAAGATGAAGGAATCAACCTAACCTAGCAATGATCCATAAGGATAATTTCATATAGCTGGTAATTCACTAACAAAAGCAAAAACATTAAACACTCACTGAATCATTGCGTTGGTAGATTGTCGGCTAAATATTGCGTAAATTGTGTTCCAATCGTATTGCGTAATCAGAAGTTCATATGATCAAAAGCCTAAACTTAGGAAGCAAGTCTAATCTTCTGGTATATACTTGCATCATTTGGCCTTCCTCTTCATGAACTCCTGGAGTTTTTTTACTGCTGTACATCTTTTTTTCCCTCATGGAACATCAATCAAATAATGTAGCCATTGTTTTCAGTGGCAACACAGATAGGTTTATAATTCCTTTGGGTAGTAGCACTAGCATAGCTCACGTAGATAAAAATGTTCAGTTTCTTTTATCTTCGTTTTAGCTTGTGTAGTTAAAATCAAAAAATACATCTTTCTTGTTTACTAAATGTACATTTCTTGGCTGGATAGATATGAACCTAGCTTTTTGCATGAATCCTGTGCTCTGAACATGAAAAACTGGCTATGGTAGAGTTGATCATCCTGGCTGATATGCATACCAGGATTTTGATGGAGTTGTTCATAGATTCAGCAACGTCCAATGGTTCTGTTCATCAGGATTTCACAAGCAAAGTCAAAACGAGGGAGAAAATGGTAAGATTTATCATGCATATTTATTTGAATAATACGTTCTACAACTATTTTCGAAGAAGTTGGTCCACTAGAAAAATGCAGCATCATTTTCTGCTAAAAGAAGTCTAAAATAGGTTTACAACAAGACTTCACTTCCCTGCTTACAACTCCATATTCCTAGCTGTCCTACACCCATGTACATTTATCTGGTTTATACCATATGTGTAGAGTTCACATAGGTCAGAAAGCGAGCATCGAAAAGTGGTCTTTGATTCGACATTTCGAGAATAACCAGTTCTTCTGCCCTGTTGCCAGATTGTTGATCATGAAAGTGCAAATGATGCATTCACTTGTTTAATTTGCTTAATCTGTTTTGGCAGGCGGACTCAAGTGGGAAAGCTTTCATTAAGAAACTAATTAGGTGTATTATATTTCAATCAGTTGCATATGCTTTTCAGGGACGGAGTCAAGATTGAACCTTAACACGGGCCATGCCCAAGCTCTGTCCTTAATGTTTTTACATTGTTTTTGTATAATTATATGCTTATTGATACCTTCTAATCAACCTATGCTTATTGCTTTGTGTAATTATACTTACCTCTATTTAAACCTTGTAGTATATTACTCCCCACTGCATTTTCCATGTTTTCTGCAATGTCATGCAGCAGAAGCCGGCAGTATAATAATCTTAGAAGTAGAAAAGGGAAGAAAGGGACATGTTTCCTGCACTTTTGGCTTTTGGTAATAAAAACCCAGTTTTTATTTAATATATATTGAACCAACAATATTGAAGGAGAAGGCTCCATTAGTGGGTTCAATGCTGCCACGGTCCACGAGCACGCCTGCACTAATTTTTGATGCTACTTTTCTCCCTATGTCACACTCAATCTTAGCTAAATGATGAGTAAACAAAGTAGGCTAAATTATCGATATTTATTAATTTTTGATTGAATTGATGTTACGAGTTAATTAAATATTATTTTTTTTCAAATTAGTTGAAAATATCAAAATATTATTTTCTTAAAACGCTAACCGAAAAAATATTTGAGCTACTCTTGATGTAGCTTATAAAAGGTATGTTTATTTTAGGGATTGCGTTTATTTTGAAGAGGTAGGGTTTATGGATTGTGTTATGGTTTTGAACTTAGAGATTAAGGTATAATGTTAGTAATAACCCTTAATTAAATTGAGAAGTTCATGAGCATCAAGTTTGAATTAATTAAAATTTGATCAACATTCGAATTCGATAAGCTCGTGGTCAATATTTTCTTGTAATAATTACGCTTATTATAAATGATATTATTATCTTTTTAAGTTTTTATAGATAAATCGTTTATAAATCTATCGGTGATAAATGTTAAATGAATTTATAAAAGCGGTGCAAAATTTTTTCTCACAAAGTTTATAATTTGAAATTTTAGGTACGTGGATTTAAAATTTATTGTTAGAATTTCAAATATGATTTAAATTTTAGATCTAAATCAGATATATTTACAAAAAAGAATTTATTTGTGTTTCAAATATTAATCTCTCTTTTATATAAGAAACATTCCTTTTATTCAGTGACATAAGATATCAAATATTAATTGTTAGATTAAATTTGAATCTTTAATTTTATACGAATCGAACTTGAATTAAATAGTCAATTCTTATATTAAGTCGAAATAGACCCAAGTAAATATAATCAACGAAATCCCTTTCTCATCTTTATTCGCTACATCATCAGTGGTCCCTAACCAATTATAATCACCAATTTTACCACTAATTTCTTTCCTTTGGCCCAAAACTCGACCCATAATTTTTGTTTGGTCGGACACATTTTTCCTGAGTAGACAACAAGGTCTGCTGTCACTTTCTTCTCGGCTCACCCACCAGGCAGAATGCATCCCCATCTATTTAGTTAATGTAATTTATTCACATCAAACAAAAATATCCTGGCTATGCATAGAAGTTTAAATATACCTGTTAATAATTTTTATATACTTCATATTCAAGATTTATATTTTTTTTTACTGAGATATCAGACAAATGAACAAAAGATTAAACAAATAAGAATACAAGATTATATCGAGACCGAGGAATGTGTTTACGTTCTCGGGGACCAATAAACAGTTGTTCTTTTCTTATTAACTTGATAATACAATTAGGTTACAACATAATAAATATATAAGAGTAATCTCGGTATAATTACCAAAAAAATCATACTTTACCACAATGACGGATTCAAAATTTATTCGAAAGTGAGCATATATAAATTTTTGAAATCTCAGAATGATCACAAACATTAAATATTATAAAAATTTAAAGATTAATTCATAAAAAAAGTAAACATGTAAAATTTGAAAGTTCAGGGTGGATCCGCCACTGCTTTACATTTATATGAGTCATACTTAACATCAATCTAACAATATTGTTTCTAAAATTTGAACGTAATCTTTTTAGGAGTATAATATATCTTATCATTGCATTTAATATTTTTCGATAAAATTGTTAAAATTTTAAACAATAGAGAAACTCTAAAATTTAGACCCTTAACTTGGGGGAGATATTATATTTAGAATAAGGAGAAATATTTAATTTCTTATAATCATTAATATTTAATTTATTAAATTAATTAATTTAAATTAAATATTATAAAAATATTATAATAATAATAATAATTTTATGATATAAAAATTTAAATTTAAATTTTAATTAATCTTATTTTCCTCCAACAAGTTGGTGTTGATATAAAGTTTGAATTAATATATTATAAAAAAATATGTCATAAAAGAAAGAATAAAATAAAGTGAACTTGTTGGTAAGGTTGTTGGAAGTTTAGTTGATAGAAAGTAACACTAGTTGTTGACCTAGGACTTTCAGTTTATATATTTGTCGGGACTCCCTACTATTTTTTTTAAATATTATTTATTGGACATGAAATTATATATATATATATATGAAGTCATAATTTGAAGTTAAGATTAAAATATAAATGTTTAAAAAGTAGAGAATAAATTTATAAATAAATTATTTTTAAAAATTTAAATAAAGAGAAAAATGAAAAATAGGGGTGGGGAGGATTGTCTCTCTCCACTCTTATATAGTTTTGGCTTTGCATATATGAAATATATTTTTATATAACGTTAAAAATCTCCTTAAACCTAATCGAAAGAAAAAAGTACACATAAAATTAGTATAAATAAAGCTATTACAATAACGATTTAAAGGGTATAAATCGTCTGTACCTTAATCGTTCCTCTATTTTAAATTAGTGGGTTTAAAGTTTAAGGTTTAAGGTTAGGGGTTGGTTAAAATTTAGGGAATTAAAGGTAATGTGTATTTTTAGGGTATAGAGTTTATGATATAGAAAATTAAGATTCAAGTTTAAAATTTAATTTTTAAAGATTTTTAACAGAAGACATAAAAATTAAGAGATTTTACTCGATTTAAAGGGATAGCAAAGGATCAACTATAATATGAAAAAATAGATTTAAAGCAATGATATTGGCTTCCTTACAACTTCAATTTTAAAATATGGCGTCGCAGTTAGTTTTAGAAAAAAGAAATTTGTAGTGAATAAAGTAAAGAATAAGAACAAAATAGATGAACAAAAAATAAAAAGAAGAGATACTTGTATTATATTCTCAAAATAGGGTTGGTGTACAATGTTTTCTCCAAAAGTCTATATTTATAAGCGTAAGATGAAAACCCTAATTCCAATGCGTATTAAGCCTAATAATAAAGTACATTAAAGTCTTATTTAATATATGGATATCCACCATAAATAAAGATATTCATAACACTCCCACTTGGATATCTATGAATATAACGTGCCTCGTTAAAACCTTACTAAGATAAAAAAACCTTGTGGAACAAAAATTCTTAGTGAAGGAAAAAGAGTACACACATCTTTGATACGCATAACATGTTGTCTCATTAAAAGCCTTACCAGGAAAACACTTTGGGACAAAACCTCGGTTAAGGGAAAAAGAGTACAACACGTATTTACTTACCCTCATGAAAATATAACATAAGATCTTTGAATCTTCATATTTTAATATTGAATCCAATCTTCAAATGTTGAAGTAGATTATGCACTAGTGGATAAATCTTTCAAATTATTGCTTGAAAAATGATTCATTAAATACTATTCTTCTAAAGATTATGAGGGGCAAAACTTTAAAGAAATATGTTTCATTTTATCACATTTGTTGTATCCACCTTGAGATATAAATTTTATATTATCTCTACACAAGATAGCTTGCATGTTATCTTGTGAAAGTAATTCACATATCTTCTGGATATGTTTAGCTAAACACATATTTCGGCTTTGCCTAAAGCATACTAATTGTTTAAAGGTAATGGTCTCGTAGCACTTAAATAATATTTCTGGACCAATTAAGATACAATGTTTCCAGATCAATTGATGTATATATGGTGCTTTTAGCCCAAGTATATCATCACCCTTTTCTTGAGGCGAAATAGATCTATGTTTAAATAATATTTCTAGACCAGCTAAGATACGATGCTTCTAGATCAATTGATGTATATATGGTGCTTTTAGACCAAGTATATCAACACCCTTTTCTTGAGGCGGAATAGATATATGTTTACATTAAGAGACCTAACAACAAAATAGTGATCAACGAATATGCATTATGCATGTAAAGTCTCTTTAAATATTTTTCTATATGTCGATTGATGCACAAGGATTTGAGATCTCTTCACGAGTCTCAACGATATTCAAATCATCAACAATAAAAACTAAGACAAACCCAGAGCTAAACTTAATAAAAATGCTCGGGGAAATTAAAATATTCTTATAGTCTTCCGCTAATAAGTATTCAATGGGGTGATCATACCAGATGTGTCCAAAACGTTTCAATCTATAAAATATATATTCAATATAATCGAATTATGTTCTTGAGAACTTAAATTAACTATTTCTGGCAGTCTAAATCTTTCTAGAAGCTTCATATAAATGTTGTTATCAAGAGGCCCATACAAATAGGATGTAACAACATCCATTAAGCATAAATTGAGTAATTTTATTTATTGTCAGACTGATCAAAATCTAAAAGTAGTTGCATCCACCACTGATGAATATATTTTCCTCATAATCGATTTCATGTCTTTGTGAGAATCGTTATGCAACCAAATGAGCTTATATCTCGTGATTTTCCCCTTTTGATTTTTCTTTCTCACAAAGGCTCATTTATATCTACAAGTTTTACACATTTCAATATACGGGCTATAGGCTCAAATACTTCTCTTTTCGAAAGAGATTTTAGTTTTGCCCCAATTGTCTCTTTTCATGTTGGTTAATCATTTTTTTGTTTATATTGCCCAATTGACAATGATTCATGATCCATATCTTCAAATAAGATCTCTAGTGCTATATTTATGCAAATATATTATCGACGTAAATTTAATTTTAGTTTCACTTATTTCCAGACATGACATGATCTATTAAGATCTCTATTGGAGACCTTTAATCTCTTTTATAGATTTTCATAATATGTTGATTCCTCTATCAAACCATCATAAATATAGCTCATTTTCTTTTTCGATGATTTTTTTTTATCTTCGGAACCTATTTGTCTATCACCATTCAAGCGTAAGTTAGACTCATTAGAAACTAGAGTTTGTCCTTCAAGAACATCAAATTTAATCGGAGCATTCATAACTGGTATATACGATTTAGTCACTCTTTTAGGGTCAACAAAATCATCTAAAATTGATTTGCTAAATGAATTATCTTTTGAACTTATAGTTCACATTGTTGAATACGTGGATCAAACTAAATGATAATTTATTCTAACTTATTTATTATTTTCAACTATTTTATTTCCCCTAATATTGGTTAAACTGACTCATTAAAATGATAATCAATAAATTGAATTGTAAATAAATTCCCATTAAAGCTCAAGATATTTAATTATCAAGGGAAATTTAAATTTGACATATATTCCCAACAAAACTCATCTTTGTGCATTGTGGTGGAGCAATTAGATCATACCACACCCCAAAAAACTAAGATGAGAAATATTTGGTTCCTACCCAAAAAATATTTGTAATGGGGAAAACTTATGATCATTTGTTGACTTGATGCGAATTAATGATACTACATGTAAAATGATATGTCATCAACATTATCAAAACCAATTTTCTTTATAAGATAATCTTGAAAATGTTCTCGTAATTTTATCAACTGAGCAACTAGCCTCACAAACACCAAGTTACAGGTTAATAACAAGGATACATATGACCATCTAGTTGATGCATCAATAAAAACCATAAAATATCTAGATGGACTGTAAGAATAATGTATGAGCCTATATATATCACCATGTATCCATTCCAAAAAATTAATAGATTTACACTCTATCTTAACTGATGATGATTGAATAATCAAATTGCTTTGATAGCAAGTATCACATGAAAAATTACATTGAAGAAAATTTTAGTTTTCAATAAATGACCATAGAAAGTGTCAATAAATTTTCTCATCATAATTGAATCGGGATGACCTAACCGGTCATGCCAAATAAAATTATTGGTAAATATTTGGTTTACAATAGTATGAGCTTTAATTTGTACTAATTCTTCTATAGTACAATATGAATGATAGTGTATGTAATTTTGTCAAGATTTTTTTATTGCCTTGAGTTATACTCGTAATTTTGAGATAGTCGGTATCCCCTTAACTAATATTCTCAATATATTTCTGTAAATATCTTTAAAACTCAATAAGTCTCTTTACGACTTTGACGAGTATAATGTACTATAAATATGAAATAAAGTTCTATTTGGCAATATGTAGAACTAATGTTTTGATATAATAATTGAAAAATAGTTTTGCACTAATTTGAAAAGATTTCAAAAATGGTTTTAAGTCCAAACAATTTGAAAATAAGTTTGAGACATTTTCTAGGACTTGTTAATGTGTTTTAAAGAAGCCAAAGTACACAAAATGTCCCAAGCGTTTCGAAATGAATTACAAGCGTTTCAATACAACTTGCTTATTTTTAAAGGAAATTGTCTAGGAGTTCCAATACATTCTTAAGACGTTTCAATACGGTTTGTCTCTGGACAAAATAGTTTTGATACTATAAACCACAGTTTCAATATATCTGTATCAAACGAGTTTTAGGTATTCCGATACACCTCTAATATTCTTTTGAAAACCCTAATGATTTTATAAAAAAACCTAACGACTAAGAGCAATATCGAAACGACTTTAGCCTGTTTCGATACCATGAGCTAAGGGTTTTGATACGCCTTTTAGGCATTTCGATATCGACTCTTAAATACAGATTCAACGGTTATTTCCCAAAGTAGCTTTATCAAAACGGCTTCCACACGTTTTGATACTATATGCACCAAAAGCATAAATTGGCCTTGAAACAAGCTCCAAACGGCTCTAAATCAATCCCAACAGTCACCAACGACTATAAGCTTAATTGAGATAATAAAAGGAAGCCTCAAGCATCAAGAGAAGACTAATGCTTCTATTGTCAAAATCTTTTGATTCAAGAAATGTCTTAGAGCTTAATTCTCATCTTTTGGGTAGACAACACTTGTGAGCTTAATGCAAATGTATGCTCAAGTGTCTTAGGATTGAGTGAGAACTTAGTTGCAAGCAATTAGCCTTATTACAAGGATTATCAAAGTTTGCTTAGTTTATCTCTTTGTTGAGAGTGTTCCCAAAATTTGAGTTGTGAACTTTGGATACTTGATTCAGGTTTGAATCAAGGTTTGTAAGGTTAGCCCTTTATCCTCAAAAGAGAGAGATTCTTAGTGAATTTGGGAAATCTTTAGTGAGAAGCTAAGGTAGTAGATGTAGGTGCTTGTTCGAAGGCCAAACTACTCTAAAATCTTTGTGTCCAATTCTTATCTTTTTGCTTCCACAACTAACACCCAAATTAGCATTCTTCTATCACTTGACAAGGTTAAATCGTTTGTGAATCAAGCTACATCAAGCATAACACAAATAAGATATTTACTCAGTCAGAGCCTTCTATGAAATTGGTACTTTCGGGTATAGTACTCACATTATTTCCTTGTGTTTAAAATAGAAAAATATGAATAATTATGCACCTTTTAATATATGTTTTATTTCATTCATTTCAGGGTATGAAAAATATATGCTTTGTAACATTCACTTCGGGGAATGAAAAAATATTAAATCTAGCATGTCATACTAAATCAATTATCTATCAAAGATAAACTCTCAAGGGCTCTTCCGATGCATTGATATTTTATTACTTTGAGATATAGTACTCACATTTTCCCACTTCTATCTTGCATTTAAAAGGAAAACTATTTCTTATGCTTAAGTACAATATGAGTAATTGTATTGTCTACTTGGCATAAATAGCCATAATTCATTGTATATTTTATTTCGGAAGTAATACTCTTCTTCAAATGATAAATTAACATAAAACGTAAATAAATAATCTGTAAAGTAAATTAATATAAATAAATAATAAATAAAAATAAATTAACATAAAATAAAATAAATAAAAGATCAATTATTCACTTTAGAGGTTATAAGGAAAATAAAATAAATGACGAATTATTTTTTTCAAGGGTTATGAGAAAATTAAAAAAATCCAATTGAGTTGGACCAACAACGCCATAATTATTTTTGTCACAAAGAAAATTTGTTTATATTTCCTTTTATTTATCATTCATAATTATGGATAAAGTCAATAATACTTTGGTGTTTGACAACTACGAGACCAATGGTTTGTACCATCGCATTGATAACGTAAAGATTTTGATATGATCTCTATCATTCTTGTTATCCTTATAATTTCACTTCTGATGGATATAAGCATTCTCAAATGAATCATCTTATCCATGTCTATGTCATGACCTTAATCGCGATTACAATTACTAATGTGACATTTATTCTTTCCGCTATAAAATATCACATTTATTTCAAGGAATGAAGCAAAGACTAATAGGTATTTAAAACATTTTCACGATATTGTGTCTACATTACAATATTAATGAGTGAAAACTAGAGTATATTTTTCTAACATATCCTCATCAATGATACCCTGTCACATAACTGAGTTTTATTCACTAACCACATAATGAATTATCATGTTTGCATTCACTTTAAAGAATAAAATAAATCCAATAATCGTACGGAATAAACATCATGCTTGCTTTCACTTTAGGGAATTCTTCTCATAAAAATTCTTGGATCAAGATGATTTTTATAACTTGAACTTGGGAGAAGTCTATACTTGAGTTTTTTGATACAAAAATATTACTTTCAAGCAAATATAGACTTCATAACATTCATACTATTAAATAATAATTGATCAACCAATATATATACAATATATACAAAGAAAAAAAATAATCCTCATACGCAGAGTTGTTAAACCAGTACACAAGGTCCTTTTTAAAAAGAACCTCCTTTGAGACTAGTAGCCTTGCAGAATGAGACGTTCAACCAATATACTCGGATTAAACCAACATAACATAGAACATATTAATTAATTAAAGGTTCAATATTTATTCCAATATCATATAATACTTAAAACAACTTAAAAACATAAACTTTCATCATCAAAATAAATAAATATTCGTCATAACTAAAAACAAAAAAATCTCAAATAAAATAGATGCAAAACATTAGCTGTATATGTCATTGTATTTTAAATATATGATAATTTCATGCTTTGAATAATCATTCCTTAATTTGAGAATAATTAATTATCCACTATATCAAGATAAATAAGTAAGACATATCAGACTTTTGAAGCTAAGTTGAATATTGGTAGTTTTAGTCATCACTATCTTGTTAAAATCTTTTTCGAGAATTCTTGACAAGAACCATGCTAATTGAGCAACTCTATGGCTACACAAACACCAAAAAACCAAAGATTTTTCAAAAAAATTAAAAATCAAGTTAAAGATCAAGAGAGAAAAAATAACCGATAATTAAAATACAATGGAGGGATAAAAACTTATCTTTGATTCATGTGAGTAACAAATTCCTTTCAATAACTCCTTTAAGGTTCAAACGACAAACATCTCGTTTGGTTAGAGTCTCGTGCTTATAAAATATTGTAAATAAAGTGAAGAATAAAAACAAAATAGATGAATAAAGATGAAAGACAAAAATAGATATACTTGTATTATATTTTCAAAATAGGTTTGTGTACAATGCTTTCTTCAAAAGTCTATATTTATAGACATAAGACGAAAACTTTAATTCCAATGGGTATTAAACCCTAATAATAAAGTACATTAAAGTCTTATTTAATATATGAATATCTATCATAAATAAATATATTTATAATAATATTTTATTTTTAAAACTAAAAAAACATATTTGATAAAAATGTTTTAAATACGTAAAATATGAGAATATGTTTGGTTATTTATTTTATTATAAAATATCATAATAAAATGAAAATTATTATGTTTATCTAAATTTAGACCAAGATAAGAAAATTATTGTATAAAAATTTAGAATAAATATTTATTTATTTATATATATGGAAATTTTGTCACGTTCGTCAAACATTGTGGAACACTACTAGTATTGAACATCTTTAAATTGATTAATAAAAATTAAAAAAATCTTAAAGACACGACCTATAATTATAGATTATTTAAAATAAAATTTCAATTAAATTATTTTTATATATGTTTTATTTTTATTTTTTAAATAATTAGATCAAATATCAACCTTAAATCTAAAACCCTAAATATGATTTAGAGATTTAGAGTTCAAGGTTTATGATTTATGGTTTTAGCTTTAGAGCTTTTGGTTTAGGGTTTAAGATTTTAAAGTTTGATTTTTGGATGTCGGGTTTAAGCAATGATGAAACTATCCCCTTCTTCACCCTAAAGATTTTTCATCTTTGTTCTCCTATTTAAATTTTTAAAATTTGATTTGTTTATGAATTTTTCCCCTTCATACATTTATATTTCCTCCTAGACTCTAAATCATGGTCCTATCCCTAAGTTTATGGTTTAAGGTTTTGGAGTTTTGGATTTTATGAGTTCATGTTTATGGTTTATGATTTTAGGTTTAGGGTTCTAAGATTTAGAGTTTTAGCATTTACCCTTATAAAATTTTAAATCGTTTAAGATTATTATTTTATCTAATTATTTGAAATAAAATAAAATATGTAATATATATAGAAAATAATTTAATTAAAATATTATTTTAATTAATTTATAATTATTGAGTCCTTAATTTTTGGGTAAACTATAAGGATAGCCATAATACTATGAGGTTAGTATCAAACTGACCATAATGCTTTAAAAAGAATCAAATACACCGGTAAACTATTAATTTGATATTAAAATAGCCATCTGTCATTAAGGAATTAACAGAGAAACTAATGTGGCTGTTACTTATTAACGGAGCATCTAACGTGTCTTTCCATGTTTTCCAAATAATAAAAGCCTGTTTAATAAACCCAAAAAAATATTTTTCACTTAATTTTCTTCTTTGTTCGACAGGAGACGAAAGGGAGTAAAATTTCTTCAGATTTCTGCAAGATGAGTGGTTATCTTCACAAAAAGGAAGACCCAATCCTAAATACAGTAAGTAATATTGTTTTTGTGTATTATTATTAATTTATTTTCTGATTAGTTTGAGATTTAGGGTTTAGTATTATCGTTAATACTAAAATTAGGTTTAAAATTTAGGGATTAGGGTGTTACGTTAATACTTGAGATTAAGGTTAATTTTAAGTTTAATGAACTATTGTATTGTAATGGTAATATATATGAAATACATTTAGGATTTAGAGTGGGGTCTGTTATACTTTTCTCTTTTTCCTTTTCCAGTTTAATATATAGGAAAACATAAGTGGTGGGGGTGGTGGGATCTATAAATATACATAGAAGAATTTTGTTTTTTCTGCAAATAAAAATATCTTGTGGTCCTTGTTTGTTTATAATATTTTTTTTGTTTGCACGTACATGTAAATGCTTTCTGGTTTTTATGGTCCAATTGATGGAGTTACTTTTATCGATTTTTGTTATAGGATTGATATTTTTGGTTGTTTGTACTAATAAAGTATGCATACGGTAGGTATTGATAAACTAGTTTAGGGTGATTATGTTAATATAATATTATTATTTTCTTAACCAAAACTGAACCAAATTAAAATACTTTCTATGAATAGGGGTGAGTTATGAAAATTTTAATCTTATGGTACATCATGGTGACTTTATTGTTAGGAGACTTAAGGTCAAATTTACTTGAACATTAGTAGACTATTTTAATAACTCAGATGTTGATACAATGTCAATGTTTGAAGTTAGTGCAATAGTTGAGCAATTAAGGGTTAATTGTGTTGTTAAAGTCTTCTTGCAACTTTCTGTTAATCCACTAGAATTAAAATAGCTAAAGACTGATGTTGATGTCTTAGAGATGATTAACAATCTACCTACAAATCATTATGGTCACATTTACATAGAAGAAGTTGTAGGTGAATTAAAATAGAATTCTGCTGTTAATGTGGATGATGAATTTAAAGTTATGATATCTTCTGAGTGTGACTCAGAAGATGAGGAATATGTTGCTGAATCTGAGTCAACCAAGGATTCATTTGACTTTTTGATAGTGAAAATGAAAATATTAGTTTTGAAGCTGAAATGTGTAATGTAAATTTTGGATTGGACAGTTCTGATGTGGAAATTGAAAGTCGCAATGATTATTCTGATTTACTACACAATGTAGATGATTCAGAAGACTTTGGTCCTAAAAAACATAGATTTTCAGAGTTTAATAGTAAGGCTGACATGAGTAGTCCTAGACTTAAGATATGATTGATATTTTCCAATAAGACAATCTTTAAGAAGACCATTAAGATGTATAATATCAAGAATAGTTACATTGTGAAGTTCAATAGAAATGTCAATCAAAGGATCCAAGTAACATGTAAGGGAGAATGTCCATGGGTCTTATGGGCAACTCCAATTAATGGTGAAGATCCTTATACATATTCTTGGTAGATTAGATCAATAAAGAGTGAACATAATTGTGTTAAGGAGTTCTTGAATCCTAATGTAACTTCTAAGTGGCTAACTGAGGAGTATTTTCATATTTTTTTGTTGATCTCACGTTTAGCATAACTTCTCTAAAATATGTTGTACACAAAGAATGGGGTATCACAGTTGGTAAGAACAAGTGTGTTAGGGCCAAACGTTTGACACTTGAAAAACTGTATGAGAACCACAGTGAACAATATGCAAAATTGTATGGTTACCTCAATGAATTAAGGTGTTTCAATCCAAGAACCACAACAATTTGCAAGTTAGATGAGACTCATTTTGAGAGACTTTATCAGAAACTGCATAAAAGTGGTTGACACCTAAAGACCCAAAGATGTGGTCAAATGTTCATTTTTCTATCACATGCAAATTAGACATGCTTCTGAATAATAACTGCGAGTGTTTTAATAAGGTAAATTAATTAATATACATATATTGAATATAAGTTCTATGAGTTGCTTCTAATTATAATTTCAAACCAGTTAATACTTGAGGCTAGAGATAAACCAATCATTACTTTGGTAGAGTCCATCAGAATCAAATTAATGCAAAGAGTGGCTAAAAAGAAAGATCAAGCTGAGAGCTGGACTGGACTATTATGCCCTAAGATTCAAAAGAAAGTAGACTATGCAATTACGCTGACACATAGGTATAACTATTTTTACCATCTAGTTTATTGTTTTATACAATTTTGCATGAGTTGTATGAATTGCTTATTATTTTATATAATTGGACTAAACTGTTTTTTTATAGCTGTTGGTCTACTTATGCTGGTAGACACATGTATCAAATTTCATGTGGTCTTTCAATTCAGTATGCAGTTAATATTCAATCATGGATGTGTTCTTGCAGAAAATGAAAACTAATAGGTTTATTTTTTGGGGAACTAACAGTTTTATATAAGAGTTTCGTGTGATTATATTTTGATTACAATATTGTTTATATTATGAGTTTATACAGGCATTCCATGTGTGCATGCTATTTCAATTATTTTGTCCCTTCCAGATAGGTTAGAAAAATATGTGAATCCTTGTTATCATGTATCAACACAGAGAGTTGTTTATTTTCATTTGATAAGTCCAGTGAGAGATGAACAACGATAGATAAATGAATAAACAATGGATCCTGTCCTACCACCTATTTTTAGAAGGCCTCCAGGAAGACCACACAAGAAGAGGAGAAGAGAGTCTGATGAAACAACAACTCAAACTGGTAAAGTATCAAGGAAGGGCACTAAGATATATTGTAAAAAATGTGGAGGAAATGGACACAATATCAGAACATGTAAGGGGAAAGCTCCAACAACCAGCCAAACAACAAGAACTGCTTCATCTTCTACAAAAGCTCGAAGAATTCTAAAACTACAAGTAAATTTTTAAAATTTATAATTTATGCAATATTATATTTTTACTTACAAATTTCAAAATCAAAAAATAATTCTAACATTATATCTGTTTTACAGATTAGAAGACCTGGAACTACAAGCCAAGTAAGAAACACTCATAGAACCACACTATCTCAACCTTCCTAAGTACACACTGTTAGATGGATACCCACACATACTTTACATGTCAGTCAAGAGAGTGTTGCCAGTCAAGCTTCTCCAAGAGTTGATCCTTGAATGTATGCAAACAAGTTTTTGTTAAAATCAAATATTTAACCAATTTTTTTTATGGACTACCGGTTACAATTTCATCCAAGTACAATTATTTTAGTACATTTGTCAATCAAACATTTTTTGGTATTGACATCACAGAATATGTATTGGTCAATCAAACAGTGTTCTGGTCTTACATTATGTGTATTGGTCAATCAAACAGAATGTGTATTGATTTAACATTATGAAATAAATGTGTTTTGCAGATTATGTGTTTGAATAACTTGCTTGAATATGTGTTTTAGGGTCTATTTAATGAATATAAATTTTTGAGTATGTATTTGAATAACTGGTTTGAATAGGTGTTTGAATAACTGGTTTGTAGATTAAATCAGTGCATATAAGATATGCAACAAAACTAGTACATGAAAACATAAACCAAAAATTATGGACCCACTGTGAATGAATCTATTTTTTTAGTCAAATCTTAGTTTTTTTCAAACTAGTTTTTTAATTGATAACATAAACCAACAATTTTTGTTCCAAACATAAACAATAAAACAACAGGTTTTTAATTCAAAATAAATGATTTTCATTAAAAAGATAGATTCTTCATTACAGATAACTTGAATTTTCATCATACAACCTAGAAAAACAAAAATCTTATATCTTCTATTATAAATAATCCACCCTAAACCTAGATTCTACTACAAACTTATACAACCCCAAAAATCTAGAATTTAAGAAAATATTTTCCCAAATATAAAATCCAGAATAAACACAAAAACAAGAATAAAAACTCCAAGAACTCTTTCTTTTTTTTCTTTCTTTCTCCAAAGAAACAATCCTTCTACGAAGACCAACAATAATAGCTTTTGAGTTACCATTCATTGGTGGATCAAACCAACAAAAAAACTTATAACCCTACTGAATTTACCATAATTTCCAAACCCTACTGAATTTACCATAATTTCCACAGCCCCAAAATCTCCTACCTGAATTTTCATCAGTTCAACCAGTTTTTAGCGTTGAATGAGCTCTATAAAAGCATAAAGACTCATCTGATGATCCATTGTAGTCTGGATAATCAACAACATTTTTTTTATTCAAAACGAAGAGAGAAAAGGAATGAATCTGAACAAAATTAGGGATTAGGGTTTCTTTAAATAGGAAATTTAACATTTTTATATTCTTTTTTTTTCAGTGATATTACATGGCATTCTGACGTGGATACTTATATATCCAACATGAAAAAACAAATGAAAAAATTAAGCCACATTATCTTCTCCGTTAATTCCTTAACGGTAAATGGCTATTTTAATACTAAATAAATATAAATAGTTAACGGATTTATTTAATTCTTTTTAAAGTATTGTGGTCAGTTCAATACTAACCCCATAGTATTATGGTTATCCGTATAATTTACCCTTAATTTTTTTAATTAATTTAATAATGTTTAACGTTATTCAACACACATGATAAAACTCATCTTATATAAATTTAAATTCATGTCGATTCATTAAATTAAGAAAAAAAACTCTTGTTTTCAAAAATATTTATAGTGAAAATAATGAAAGCAATGTTTTTTTTTTTTATTTTCACATATTTTCATTTTCTAAAATCATTTTAATTTTCTTAACAAAACATGTTCTCTTCATTGTTTTGTATTTTATATTTTACAAGAAAAAAAAGAGCTATGTTGGGTGAAACCAACAATCTATTTTATATTTTAATTTTGCATATTAAATTTATGTATTATTCTTTATTTGAAAATCTCAAATTTTTTTAATTAGGTTAAATTTTATCTTTAAACATGACTACAATAAAATAGGTAAAGAAAACCATTTTAACCTTAACATGTATATTTTTTTTTATTAATTTAACCATTTATATTTAAAGATGACAGATTTTAAGACTCAATTGGATAAAAAAAATATAAACTAAAACTATTTTGCCTTTTACAAGTTGCTAGGTCAACGATTAACGATAAAATTAAACAAAATTTAGTTAAGAGATTAATTATTGAAAGTCATTAAACGATCCATAGAATAATTAAGAGGGGTGAATTGAATTTTTACTTTGACGGGTGAATGATTAAGTAATACAAATTAAAACATGAATATTTATAATAGTTGGACTATACAACTGAATCTATCTCCACTAGTTTTAGCTATCTACACTATTTTTTTAAAATTTATTATTGAATTTCTTTTTATTAAGTTCAAGGAGATAACCCTAAGTGAAAAGAAATAAAAAAAAAATTAAAAAAAATCTTCAAGATGGATATGTTTACAAGTGTGTGCCAGTGAATAGGTTTTACAAAAACAAAATACTTTCTCTATATATAAATATTGACAATATTATTTTTTATTGTTGGATGATTATTTGATTGAGTCTTTTAAATATAAAATATTTTTTTATTTTAGTTATATCAAAATTATATTTCTCAACAAAAATTTTACTGACGATGAAATTAAAGATGATACAACGTCTTTAAAAAAAAACAGAATCATATTTTACTAAATTATCCTTGTTATATTTGTAATTTTATAGAACTATTAATTTACAATATTGAAAGGGCCATAAATTTATATAAGGGTCTTCCAAAAAATTATTTTTTTATTAATTTATTGAAATTACTAATTTAGACCTCAAATTCAAATTTTAATAAAAATATTATTTTAGAGAAGTTATTAATTGATCGAGATTTTACTCTCTCTATTATTAACTTTATCAAGACTTCATTGGTATATTTATGTATTATTTATAATGGTGTGATGTTTCCACTATTGCTAAGTAGTTGAGCGTGGGAACATGGTAAAAGAGCAACCGACGAAGAACAAGGTGGCTCTAGGTTGAGTGTGCCAATGGCCATGGGGAATGATTGGTGGGAGCAACATTTTTATCAAAAATGCGCACTAACACAAAAATCCCATCACCCTTTTTCAATATCTTTGAGATGAATCCAATACAAAAATCAAAACCAACCAGACAACACTCTTCTTCTCTCCTTTCTTTTCATCTTCGTGGTCCCATCTCCACCATTGCCATGGCCAAGCACTATCACTACTTCTCCCTATCTCTGTTTTAATGATAATCTAAGTCTTTTTTGGATCTGGGTTTTTAGTTTTTGTTCTTTCTGGATATGGGGAATTGCTTGTGTAAGGGGGAGGCTTCCGTATACAGAGTATCGTCAAATCCCAAATCAGGTTTGGAACATGAATTCAAAGTGTTGCCGTATACTCTGTTTTTTCCTGTAACGTTTGTTTGGTTTTCAGATTCATCGAAAGAGCAACCGAAAGTGAAGAGGGAAGACAGTAAGCTGCCGTCGAATCCGGAAGAAGTCGAAGATCTCCGCGGCGGAGATTCGGCGGCGAATCCGTTGATAGCGTTCACATTCGAAGAGTTGAAGCTCATCACGGAGAATTTCAGGCAAGACCGGCTATTGGGTGGAGGGGGTTTCGGGAATGTATATAAAGGATTCGTTACGGAGGACTTGAGGGAAGGTCTTGAGATTCAGCCTCTTCCCGTTGCTGTAAAAGTTCATGACGGTGATAATAGTTATCAAGGTCACCGTGAATGGCTTGTAATTTTCCTTTCCTTTCTGAGTTTATTTTCCTGGAAAATGTTGAGAAACTGCCAACAGGGTTTGCTTTGTTTTGTTGCTTGTTAGGCTGAGGTGATCTTTCTGGGTCAGCTTTCTCATCCGAATTTGGTGAAATTAATTGGTTACTGCTGCGAAGAT
Source organism: Abelmoschus esculentus (assembly GCA_035048815.1). NCBI lineage: Eukaryota > Viridiplantae > Streptophyta > Magnoliopsida > Malvales > Malvaceae > Abelmoschus > Abelmoschus esculentus. Next base: position 13,688,232 of record JAUCBN010000035.1, on the reverse strand, counting down.
GATCATCGGGTCCTCATATACGAGTACATGGCCCGGGGTAGCGTGGAAAACAATCTGTTTTCAAGTAAGTTAGATACGTTTCATGCCCATACTAATCGGAGTTTATATTCTATACATCGATGATATATCATTACATGTATGTTAATAAATTAAATTTTAACATATTTAAATAAATTTACTTTTAAATTTAGGGTAAACTATAATAAAGTTCATTTTAGTTACTTAATTATTAAAAATTATATTTCAGTCACTCAATTATAGTAAGATTATATTTGAGCACTCTTTATATTAAAAAAAGTTTATCAACTCGTATATTAAATTAGTTAATGATTTTAAATAAGTATTATGATGTTAACGGGGCTATATAAGTGAGTTGGAAGAAAAAATAACAAATAGATTTACTTTTTTAAATATGAAGAGTGATTTAATAGTAAGTTTACTTATAACTGAGTGACCCAAATATAACCTTTAATAATTGAGTGACCCAAATATAACCTTTAATAATTGAGTGACCCAAATTTAATTATACCCATAAATGATAAGTGACCTAAATATAACTTTTAATAATTAAGTGACCCAAATATAATCACACCCATAATTGAATGACTTTTATTATAATTTACCCTGAAATTTAATGATTTTATGTTGTGCATCAATTTTATATATTACGACTTCATTAAACATAAATATCATTTTTATTGTATCCCCATTTTCCTTAAGGACTTATTCTTTAGTAGAACTTAATTAATGAGTATGATTTCTTGAATATTTTAGATATATAATTAGATGATAATATAATATTAAAATTTTAAAATTATGTTATTTTAATATCGTATCGTCATATATTATATTAATATTATATAAAATTATATATATCTTATGTCGTTAATCGATATATAAATAAAATTTTATGTAGATTTTGTTTTAAATAAGATTTAATGTAATTATATAAATTTTATGTTATAATATATGTTTTAATATTTTAATAAAAGAAGGAATTTATACCGATCGAATACAATTTATATAAAAATATGTCTTATTTTAATTGCATTCTAGAGACCTCGTCCTCGAACTCCTCTTCACTTTTTGACCGTTAAGTAATTCATAAAAAGCCACTGTTGTGGTAGGAGTGTTACTTCCTCTTCCTTGGTCCACAAGAATGAAGATTGCATTAGGCGCTGCCAAAGGACTCGCCTTCCTTCATGAAGCGGACAAGCCAGTCATTTACAGAGATTTCAAGACGTCGAATATTCTACTGGACATGGTCAGTTATAATTATATATTCTTCTCGAATGTTCATTATTTTTTTTATAATAATAAATTTATCTCTTTGATAAATATTTTATTAAAAAATATATAAGATATTTATAAGTTGATCATTAATCATCTTTTCTAATAATCTGGTTAACTGAAATCCTTTAATTATAACGATGAGATTAATTAATTTATATATTAATGTTTATGGTTTATTTTGTACAGCCCTACTGAAAACTTAGATATCGATACAAGAACTACATTAATTAACTGAAACTTTAAAATTCTAGAGAGATATAACCCTAACACTCTTAGATACATTCCTTATTGTTGTTAATTATATCCTTTTGCTTCAGCTCACTGATTCCTCTCCTGTTTTTGTTTTCAATCCATCTACACCAGGATTACAACGCCAAGCTCTCTGATTTTGGCCTAGCCAAAGATGGCCCCGAAGGAGACAAATCTCACGTTTCTACTCGCATCATGGGTACATATGGATATGCAGCTCCGGAGTACATCATGACTGGTATCTCCTGACTGCTTACACATTTATATCGGGTCTTATATGTCGACTGAACCCTATATGAAGTGATAAAAGAATTGTTTATATTTCATTTATGAACAGGACATTTGAGTCCTCGTAGTGATGTGTACAGTTTCGGCGTTGTCCTTCTCGAGCTTCTCACCGGAAGAAAATCGCTCGACAAATCTCGACCGGCACGCGAACAAAACCTCACGGATTGGGCTCTTCCTCTGCTTAAAGAGAAGAAGAAGTTGGACGACATTGTAGACCCCAGATTACAAGGAGATTTTCCCATCAGAGCCTTCCAAAAAGCTGCCATGCTTGCTTATCACTGCCTCAACCGCAACCCAAAAGCGAGGCCTCTCATGCGAGACATAGTCGATTCTTTGGACCCTCTTCAGCTTTTCCCTCATCCGCTTCCGGTAGAGAAAACAGTCATCACTGTCTCGACCGAGGTACAAGATCAGTTAAATGTGGAGAGTTGAGACTGCGACAGAATTTGGTGCTACCCTATAATGACCATTTTGTTACAACATACACATGTATATGTATATGTATATGTATATGTATATGTATATGTATATGTATATGTATATGTATATGTATATGCTTATTCATTTGTTGCTGACATGGATGAATGTAGCGAGTAGATTGTTTGTGGGAAGCCATGTAATGGATACAATAAGCTCTAACTCTTTTCCGGTGGAGTGCGGAAGAGACGACAATCCAATCTCAGTGACCAATTCAGTTCCGACAAGTCATCGGCTATCTTATTTTCCTCACGAAAAACATGTCCGACACGAAATTCCTCACAGTGATCTTAAAGCTCGTATATGTGTTGTGGTACAGAAAAAACATAATGCGAAAAAATATTTTAAATTATCATCTTAATCTCTATTTTTAAAATATTGTAATATTTAAAGTTTTATTTTGATTTAAAATGACTCCTTTACAAATAAAATTTATTAGCTAACCAACGATAAATGATTTAAAATAATATAATAAACTTACATGATAGTGCTTATCGCGATACTAGTATCATATAGATAAATATGTTGACTTTACAATAATTTTAAGTTGTTTGTTGTTAATTGATTAACTGTTTTATCTGCAAAATGATTGTTTTGACCTAAAATTAAATGTTAAAATTAATTATTTTCTAAAAAGTAAAAATAAATATTTAGTCAAACATTAACGATATTTTACATTATTTTTACATAAAACTCTGGGTCTCTTTTATCTATTCTTTGTAACACTTGGACTACCTCTTGATTGTTCATATTGATTTCAATTCGACGTAATCTCAGATTGTACGCACTTATGTTGTACTGATACGGATAAGGGGACGGACATGGGACAGGGACGGAAAATGACAATTTTTAAAATTACAGGGTACGGGTACTGCAAGGATACGAAAAATATAAAATAATAATATTATATATACAAAAGACTAATAAAAAATTAAAATAAAAAATAATAATATTTTAAAAAATATTTATAATTACATAAAGGCATAAAGATAATTTTAACCCTTAACGCTTACAGTTTTTGTCGTTTTAGCCCTTATTCTTTTTTTTGGATAAATTTAGCCCTTAACCTATATCTTTTTGACAAATATCTTATTTTTTAACTAGATTGATGACTGAAACGTTAAAAATTTAACGATGATACATATATATATATATATATATATGAAATATAATTTTAAGTGACATGACATGTAACCTATCAAATGCATATATATATATATAGAATATAATTTTATTCCAATATAAAACATAAAAAAATTCAAATTCAAATAAAATATTAAAAATTAATTAATTCTAAAATATTAGAATATTAAACATTCTTAACCCTAACTATGATAAAATCAAAATCTTATTCGAATTGTGTTTATATTTTTTAAGATGAGATTTTGGTTCTATCATAGTTAGGGTTAAGAATGTTTAATAATTTTTTTATTTTAGAATTAATTAATTTTTAATATTTTATTTGAATTTTAATTGTTTTATATTTTATATTGAAATAAAATTATATTCCATATATATATGTATTTGATAGGTTACATTCCATATCATTTAAAATTATATTCCATATATATATCATCGTTAAATTTTTAACGGTCCAATCATCAAGCTAGTTAAAAAATAAGATATTTATCAAAAAGATATAGGTTAAGGGCTAAATTTATCCCCCCAAAAGAATAAGGGCTCAAACGACAAAAACTGTAAACGTTAAGGGTTAAAATTATCTTTATGCCTTACATAAAATAATAAATACACATTATGAATAATAAGATTTTTTTCATATAAAATAAAGTAATAAAAATTATATTTATAGATTATGTTATAAAAATATATTTATGTTTTATTCATAAAATATCTAAAATAATTGATAAAAATAAAATACTAAACAAAGTAACAACAAAGAACATACTAAAATTAATCGTAAAACTAAAATAAAACTAAGATCAAATTATTTATTTTAGTTTCTTTAAGTTAAGATTGATACTTTAAAATATATATTATATAATCAATTTTTACTTATTATATATTTATTTAAAAAATCATCTTTTAAAAATAATTATTATAAATAAATTTTAATTTTTATATTAATTTACATTAAAATTAGTGTTGAATTTAATTTTTTATATTGGTTTATATTAAAAACAATACAATTATTTAAATATTAGAATCTTAGTAATATTTTTGATTAAATAATTATTAATAATAAAATTTAAATAGAACAAATAACTTTTTGTGGACCCCACAAAAAAATTAAAAATATAAAATCACGGGTTTTCTTCTCCTTTCACTGTTCATCTTCTTTTTCATTGTGTCCTTCAGTGTTCTTCTTCTTCACTTCACAGTTCACTGGTTTCCGAAAAGTTCTAGCTTCTATTCTTGATCGGAAGGTTGTGGGGACGTCCTCGAATACGTCTCCGATAAGTATTGATCATCCCTGGTAAGCGTTGACCGTATTTGGTACGTGTTGACCGTCTCGGAAATGTCTCTCAGCCGTCCCCACACCGTCTCCGTCCCAAAAATGTATCGGGGATGCAAGACACCCTCAAAGAGTCGTCCCCGTGCAACATAGGTACGCACATTCATTTCTTCATAATATATGCCTCACAGTCAGGATGGTTTGGTTTTTTGTTGGTTCAAAACAAATTTAAAAGATAAATTTATTCTATCGGTCATTGTTAATCGATATTAAAAATCTAAAAATAATCTCATCAAATTTTTTTTATTTTAGAACTAAATCCATATTCTCACTTTTAAATATCAAATCGATCTTCGTTTATTTTTAAAAAATAGTTCAAAAACTTTACAAAAACCTCTTCACTCTCTTAGTTTATCCTATGAGACCTAAAAGATCAAAAATTTATCACCAAAAAAGGTACATTTACCATTAAAACCCTAAGACAAGAAAAATTATTATAATCACTCTAATAGGAATAGACAAAAGAAAAAAAGAGTTGAACTCAAAAGACAAACTATTCCCATTGCACATTCTTCCCAATTCACCCTCTTACTCTTATTCATGATCTATTTGTTGCATGATATTTTTTAGTTGAGTTTATTTAGATTTGTGATTTTGTTTACATAAAATTAGAGATATATTTGTTAGTTGTTGGGTCTTATTTTTCTCTGCAGTTTATTATGTTTTTAGCCTATAAAAAGGCTTATATTTAATCAATAAAAATATCCAGTGATTTATCCTTCTCAATTGATATTCCTTTCTTTAATTCATTTTCTCCAACAGTGGTGCCAGAGCCAAGTTGAAAGAAAAAAATTGTTTTTTAATTTTGCAGCAGCAACAAACAAAATAATGGTTACCGACAACTTTGTTCAACCATCTATCCCCCGCTTCGTTAGACACTACAATCACTGGAGTATGTTGATAGAAAATTTCTTGAGGTCCAAAGAGTATTGGCAAGTTATTTCTGAGGGAATTGAGGAACCAACGAATGGCACAACAGTGACAGAGGCTCAAAGAAAGGAATTAGAAGGGTTACGCTTGAAAGATTTAAAGGCGAAAAATTATCTTTTTCAAGCCATTGATCGTTCAATCTTGGAAACCATCCTTTGCAAAGATACATCCAAAAATATTTGGGATTCTATCAAAAAATACCAAGGTTCTACAAGGGAAAAGAGGCAGCAGCTTCAAACACTTCGTTCAGAGTTTGAAACACTATGAATGAAATCGGGTGAGTCGGTAACTAATTATTTTTCACGTAGGATGACTATAGTAAACAAGATGCGAATTCATGGTGACAAGACAGACGATATAGTCGTGGTTGAGAAGATTTTACGTCCATGGTACCAAAATTCAACTTTGTGATGTGTTCCATTGAAGAATCACACATCATCGAAGAACTTTCAATTGATGAGCTGCAAAGTTTTTTGTTAATTCATGAGAGAAAAATTTACCAACAAGAGAAAGAGGAACATGCATTGAAGTCCTTTATAGAAAATTATTTTACTACTAGAAAAAATTATAGTAGAAGAAATGATAGAGGTAGAGACGGAGGAAAAGGAAACAGTGATCGTGGCTACCAAAATCACCACCACCAAAAAGAATTTTATTTTCATAGGAAAGAAAGAGAATGTAAAGACCATCATTCTATATCTTTTAGAGCAAAGTCAACATACAAATCTAATATTGAGTGTTTTCGGTGTCAAAGGTATGATCATTATCAATCAGAATGTCGGGTTAATTTAAATAAAGAAGGTGGAGAAAGATCTATTTCTTAGAAAATAAAGAAGAAGTGTCTTTGCTGATGGTTTATCATGTCAAAGAGGAAACACAAAAAAATTTATGGTACTTGGATACAGGCTATAGCAATCATATGAGTGGGATAAATCTACATTTTCGGTGCTAGACGAGTCTTTTCATGACAACGTAAAGTTTGACGATGATTCAAAAATCTTTATGATGGGGAAAAGAGAGGTAAAAATCTAAACCAAAAGCACTACTCTTCAAACTATATCTAATGTCTTTTTGTTCCAAATCTGAGAACAAACTTGTTGAGTATCGGCGAGCTACAAGAAAAAGGATATGAGGTTTTCATTAAAGATAGAGTTTGTAAAATTCAAGATGAGAAATTAAGATTAATTGCTCAAGTAGATATAACACCTAACAGAATGTTTCTATTGTACCTTATCACTATCACCAACTCATGTTTCTCTACGAGGTTGAAAGATGAAGGTTGACTTTGACATTTTCGATATACGCATTTAAATTTTGAAGGTTTAAAAATATTGTAACAAAAGAATATGGTGACAGGCCTACCACAAATACAGATTCCTTCTCAAGTATGTGAAGAGTGTGTTATCAGCAAACAATATTGAGAACCATTTCAAAAAGGAAAATCTTGGAGAGTGATAAAGATGTTAGAGCTCGTGCATTCAGATTTGTGCGGACTCATTACTCTGATTTCAAATTGAGGTAAACGATATTTTATATCGTTCATTGATGATTTTAATAGAAAAACATGGATTTATTTTTTACATGAAAAATCTGAAGCTCTCACAACTTTTAAAAGTTTCAAAACTTTAGTTGAAAAAGAGGTAGGAACTTCAATTAAAGTATTGCACATTGATCATGATGGAGAGTATAATTCAGAAGAATTTATTAATTTCTGTGATGAACAAGGAATAAAGAGGCAACTAACTGCAACATACACGCCTCAACCAAATTACATTTGCGAAAGAAAGAATCGCATAATTTTGAATATGGTACGAAGTTTGTTGATAATGAGTAAAGTTTCGAAAGCTTTCTAGCCTGAAGCAGTCAATTGGAGCATCCATATATTGAATAGAAGCCCCACAGTAGCTGTTCAAAATATCACACCACAAGAAGCTTGGAATCATCAAAGACCTGAAGTAAATCATTTCAAAATCTTTGGATGTGTGGCCTATGTCCACGTTACAGATCAGAGAAAAAAACTTGATGATAAAGGAAAGAAATGTATTTTTCTAGGGGTTAGTGAGAAATCAAAAGCCTATAAGTTATACAATCCTATCACCAAGAAAATTATTATCAACTATGATGTAGTGTTTGACGAGGATCAATTTTAGAATTGGGATGCAAATAAACTTGAGCAACCAATTGAAGTTGATTTTGATGGTGACAATGGAACGGTACAACCATTAGAGCAAGTGTAAAACGAATCACAAGCAGCTTGAAATGAGCAACAAGTAGTTAAACCGACATGTGAACGTCTTCAACGTAAGAAAAGAAGGTCTGCATGGATGGAGGATTTTATGGTAGAGGAAATTAACGAAGAAGTTACTCATTTTGCCTTATTTTCAGATTGTGATCCTGTAGTTTTTAAAGAGGCAGTGAAAGAATCAAAATGGCGTGACGCTATGAATGCAAAGATTTCTTCCATTGAGAAGAATAACACTTGAGAGTTGACTGATCTCCCTAAAGGACAGAAAGTTATTGGCGTTAAATGGGTCTACAAGACAAAACTAAAAAGGAATGGTGAGGTAGATAAATATAAAGCACGACTTATTGCTAAGGGCTATAAGCAAGAGTACGGTGTGAATTATAAAGAAGTTTTTGCTCCTGTTGTTCGGCATGATACGATTAGATTAGTGATTGTACTAGCTGCGCAAAGATTATGACCATTATTTCAATTGGATGTGAAGTCGGCATTTTTACACGACAACCTGGGAGAACAAGTATTCATTGAACAACCTCCTGATTTAAAACAAGAAAAGAGTTTATAAATTGAAAAAAATTTTATATGGATTAAAGCAAGCTCCATGAGCTTGGTATAGTCGCATTGAAGCTTATTTTTTAAAGAAATGCTTTAAAAAATGTCCATATGAACATATTTTATTTGTTAAATCTGGTGATGATGAAAAATTGCTCGTTGTTTGTTTGTACATGGATGATCTTGATTTTACTAGGAATAATGATGAGATGTTTGATGGATTTAAGAAGTCCATAATGCTTGAATTTGATATGACTGATCTTGGCATGTTGCATTATTTTTGGGGCATTGAAGTAGTACAATCTGAAGCTGAAATTTTTATTTCATAGAAAAAATATGTACAAGATATTTTAGACAGGTTTGGGATGAAAAATTATAATCCAGATGATACACCGATTGAAGTTGATTTAAAGTTTATAAAAAATCCTGAAGGAAAGATGATCGATAGTACCTTTTACAAGCAGATTGTAGGAAGATTAATGTATTTAACAAGTACAAGACCTGGTATCATGTTCGCTGTTAGTGTTATTAGCAGGTTTATGGAGTGTCCAAAAGAGACCCACTTACTTGTTGCAAAGAAGATTCTTCGATACTTGCAAGGCACAATTGATTATGGATTATTTTATAAAAAAGGTATAAAATCAGATTTAATTAATTTCACCGACAATAATTATGCTGGAGATCTAGATGATAGAAAGAGTACTTCGGGATATGTCTTTATATATGGTTTGAGAGCTGTTTCATGGTCATCAAGAAAGCAACCAATTGTTACTTTGTTAACTACCGAGGCTGAATTTGTAGCCGCTAGTTCTTGTGCATCCCAAGCTATTTGGCTTAGAAGGATTCTTGAAGAATTAATTTGTCAGTAGTTGAAAGGTATAACAATTTTTTTGTGATAACAGTTCAGCCATTAAACTCTAAAAAATCTTATCCTACATGAAAAAAGTAAGCTCAAGTTTTATTTTCTAAAGGATCTCACAAGAGAAGGTGTCATAAATATTCTTTATTGTAAAAGTGAAGATCAAGTTGCAGATATCTTTACTAAAACTTTCAAGTTGAATTTATTTAAGAAGATGAGAAAGTTACTTGGTGTTGACAAGGTAAATTGAAGCTAGTTTTTTCAGTTTAAGGGAGGGATTGTTGCATGATATTTTTTTAGTTGAGTTTGTTCAAATTTGTGATTATGTTTACATAAAATTAGGGATATATCTGTTAGTTGTTGAGCCTTATTTTTCTCTGTAATTTGTTATGTTTTTAGCCTATAAAAAGACTTATGTTTAATCAATAAAAATATTCAGTGATTTATCCTTCTCAATTGATATTCCTTTCTTTAATTTGTTTTCTCCAACACTATTGAGAGAGCACGAACCATCTAGCTTTAGTGGTTAACGAAACGACTATTATTTTTAGAAATTATAGATTTGAACACCAATAATGCCAGCATAATGATTGGCAATCAATATTTAATGGTTGAGAATATACTCTAGAACAGTATTAATAATACTGTTATATTGTAATTGATTCAAGAAAAATATTCTATCGGTTGAAGTGAATCATCTTCAACCACAATCTCATTCTTGGACTAATGTATATATGTTATATATTACAAACTTGATAATACTAATGCACATATTAGATATATAAATTTATGTATACATTGTATGAACAATGACAGATGCAAGTGTATCTTAAGGAGGGTACAAACCCTAAATTTTTCTATTTTTTTATTTTAATTTTTAAATTTTAATAAATTAATTTTTAATTTTTTTATTTTTCTATAAGTTATATTCATACTGAGATTTTAAGATGTTACGTGTTTATCTTAAAATAATTCTGGATCCGTCATTATTTATATATAGATATTACTTTTATAATTATTTAAAATGTTATGTTTTGAACAACTTAATCTGTAATTCCCTTGCTAGCAATAAACGATAATAGAAAGAAATATTTATTTATATAGAAAACGAACTAAACTAAAATAAAAAATAGGGCATAAAAAGAAGAAAGAAGCCAGCGGGTGGGTGAGAAGAAAGCATAACATCGCCGTTTTGGACTTGAAAGATTTTCCCAGAGTTTTGCTGCCAAAATTTGAGAAATCTTTTGCGTGACTGCTTCTGCACAACCCATTCTCGACTTCTACATTCGTCGGCAGATCTTGACGGAAGTGGGAAAAGAATTCAATGGAAATGCAAGGGGAGAAAATGGAGAAAGATTTCATGTTGCAGTGGGGAAACAGAAAGAAGATAAGATGTTTCAACAAACTCAAAAAACAACATCAACACCAACGCCACCTACCCAACACCACCACCGCTGGCGGAGGCAGCAGCAGCTCCACGATGCCACAGTCTTTACCTTTGCCCAACAAGAAAATGGGGTCTTCGCTTGTTGCCAATCGTCACAAAATGTAAGATACAAAGAAAGTAAAGAAAAAAAGAAGCAATTTCTTCCTTCCTTCACGTTGTTTTGTTTGTTTATTGATTACCCAGAACTAGGAAACGAGTTTTGAGTGTAATGATAGATCTGGGTTTTGTGTTTCTGAACAGTAATTCGGATTTTGGAACGAATAAGCCAAGATCGGCATTGGCATCACCGGAGAAGGAAGATAGGTACTATGCAACCAGGGGATCGGGTTCCTTGGTTTTGGATGATAATAACAATACCACAAAGGCTTTGATAGATCAACCAGTGAAGGAAGATAAAAAGGTTGTGTGGCCCAGATTGTTCACAACATTATCTAACAAAGAAAAAGAACAAGATTTCATGGCTATGAAGGGATGTAAACTTCCTCAAAGGCCTAAGAAAAGGGCTAAGTTGATCCAAAGAAGCATTCTCGTGAGTTCAAATCTACCCTTTTTAAATTCTATCTTTTTTGTTTCATTTTCTGATTCATGGGGGTTTGGTCTTGTGTAGTTGGTGAGCCCAGGGACTTGGCTATCAGATCTCTGCCAAGAGAGGTATCAAGTGAGGGAGAAGAAAACTTCAAAGAAGGTATGAATTGTTGTTTAGTTGTGGCATTTTTTCAAACATGTTTTGATCATATTATTTCTGGGTTTTGATTTTTGTTATGATGCAGAAACCAAGAGGATTGAAGGCCATGGGAAGTATGGAAAGTGATTCTGAAAGAGATTGATTGGTAAATTTACAGAAGAAATGTTTTGGTGGCATTGAGAGAGGATTGATGTTTTCCATCCTCTATTGATCTTCTTTTCTTGTATGGTGCCATTGTAGAAAAGGGGAAAAGGGGGCCAAAATTAGGGTTTGTTCTTGGTGTTTATTTTTGTAGGTGGAAAAAATTGGAATTAAAATTAATTAATCCCTCCATTGCAGTTTTATCTTTTGGTACAATCAAAGAACATTATGTATTTGTTGTAAGGTTTATAAGGATTAATCCTTTGAGACCTGTGCTTGTGCTATTATCATTATCATCAACCATACAAGCTGTGACGAAATCAGGATTTGGCGGCTAGAATCATTGTATAACCCTTTGTTTCAGGCTCTAAAACCATTTCCCATGATATTCCTCGAGAATTTACATAATCTGTAACATCCAGAGTATACCACTTGAAGAAAACCCAGGGACCAACCCGAGGAACATGCTTCAGCTTGTGGCTTATCCTATCCATCCATTCTGAAGATGAATCAGACCAGGGGACCATTCCACTCAACTTCATTTTCCCAAAGGGTTTCGAATTTGAACAACCTTGTATCTGTCTACCTCTCTTGCGGCCTTGCCTGGATACATTTATACAAATCATACCTCTTTCAACAGTTCTTTTAACAGTTGGTTTTGTAGGCAGAGCAAATTAAGAGGTTGCATTCCAGGAAACCTGCAGTAATGAGTCTGTGTGTCCTTGCGCCATGTTGCTGGAAGAAATCTTCCGATCCGAGCCTGATGGACTTCCAGCACCAAGAATCTATCCTTGTTTAAACCGCTACAACTGAGACCATAGTATAGCACCAGCAAGATGTATCTGGTCCTGGAGACTTCTCATGTGAATCTCCTCGGCAGCACCTCCAGTAGGATCAACCAGCTCATCCTGAACAATCCTACCTTCTAGTGCCTCATAAGAACCCCTGCAGAAGTGATATCCCCAAGCCAATGTGCATCCTTTGCAGTAAGACCATGTAGAATAGAGTAGACAAGAACAAGAAGGGAGCCAAGGTAAAGAAGTCCAAGTTGCCAAGCCCTAAAAAAAGGGAAAAATCCAAGAAACATGGTATGCTACAGAAGTAAGTTCTTGCAGAACATAACGTTTTTCCCATAAAGAGTTTGATTCTTTAATGGACGTTGTACCAAAAACAGACGTTTGGTAAAAGCTAGATATTTTAGGTTGAGGTAACAATTAAATTTCAAACGGTCGTTCTGCATACTTGGTGTGACCGTTCGACATTGATTTTACATTTAGCGGACCAACAACCATTTAAGATGTGTTTCCCGAACGAAGCTTAAAACACAGTGACTTGGTTCCGCCCTAATCACATGTTAGAGTTGGTGTTCATTGATGTCGGTGTACGAAATGGGTTCGCCCGAAAAGGAGAATAGGCTCGACCATCTTCATATGCATGAATTATTAGATGAATGAAATAGATATTAATAATAAAATATATAAAAATTATTATTTTTTTAAAATAAATAATTTTAATTATTTATCTTTTTTAATTTTACAATATGTTTGAGTGGATCTAACCCATATGTATATATGGTTTGCTGCTCTTATTTTTCCCGCATCTGGGCCTTGGGAATTTTACTAACAGTATTGGCATACCATCATGGTTATTGTAATTTGTACATATCTATTCATGATTTATTTATTTATTTAATAATCTATATTATATTTATTTTTACATAACATACAAAACAATATGACTTTAAATGTATTTAAGTGTACAATTATTTTTAATTTACTGGTAAAGAGAAGTCTAATTTTTGAAATAACTTTATATAAAGTTTTTAATTAGTTTTTAATAATAGTCTTTTATAGTTCAAAGTTATACTCAACTTTTAAAAAGAGTACAATATATACGTTTAACATTACAATAACATTATTAACGTACAAACTCTAAAACAATAATTTCTCTTATATTCAATCTCAAATAATCTCTTCTATTTTCATATAAAATAATAATGATTAAAAATTAGATTCCATAAATTTGATCTAAAAATTGAACTGAGATGTAAAATCGACTTGAATATGATAATTTAAATCTGACCTAAAATAAACCAAAAACCGACTTAAATTGTAGTTGAATAAAAAATTGATTCGAACTGATTCCACTTGAACTGAATGCAATACGAATAAAGAAAAGCTATTAAAACAAATAAAGAAAGATGGGATGTGATGTGATATGATGTGAATTTTCACACAATTAAAAAAAAACAAATATACATGTTATTTAAAGTTATATATAAGGTGTAAAAACTTAATTTGGCCTGAAAACCCAATTAAAGTTAACTAATCTTATATTAACCTGATACTGAATTGAAATCAATCAACCCAAAAATAATCGATTCAATATTAAATAATTCGAAAATCAATCAATACGACTTAATATCCGAAGCGAAATCACCATTAACTTGGACCCGACCGAGCTATAACCTAACATAATCGAACCTAAAATTACTTAAACTAAAATGACCCATATTGAATTACCTATTTACCAACTCTACCGACAAGACGAAGTAAACCACACATTTTATCATTACCTTTCAAATATTTTTTTTAACTAATAAATTTCCACTATTTTTTCTTTATTTTTTTTTGAAAAGTATTTTCTAAAAATTGAATTAATAACATAAATAATTAATAATAAAATAAATTATTTTTATTAATTAAAAACTATAACCAGACCCATAATATAATTTTTTACGGTCGAGAGTGTCCTTTAAATCTTCTTTACCTTTAAAACTTATAACCATGATTTTATGAGTCCACAATACATAGTCGTTCCTACTTCATTAAACAAGATTCTTTTACCAAGCAAGGAATAAATGAGGATGTTTTATGCCTAACCTAACTACTTAGGTACAGCATTTAGCAGCGGTAAGAAGGAAGGAAGAAACACCGGACAGACCAAATAATGCAAACACGTGGGAGCCGAAGTCTCAGCCAATGTCCTTTAGACACAGACTCGGTTATCAGATTTACAAATCGGTTTAAGGACAGATATTATTATATACTTAATCTCTATTATTATAGCCTTAACAATAACAGGGACAGGTGTCCTAAGACTCTGACAATGAAATAATTATCGATATGTAATCTATTTTTTAAGTAATTTAAAGGATAAACTGTAATAGAGGTCACTTAATCATGTGTAAAGTTATATTTAGGTTATTTAATTATTAAAAATTATATTTGAATTACTTAATTATGGGTAAGATCATATTTGGGTCACCTAATTATTAAAGATTATATTTAGATCATTCAATTATAGGTAAGGTTATATTTGGATCACTCTTCATATTTGAAAAAAGTTTATCAATTTGTGTATAGATTAATTAATGATTTAGAAGAAGAAAAACGACTAACTTGATATACTTTTTCAAATCTGAAAGATGACCCAAATATAATCTTACTTATAATTGAATGATCCAAATGTAGCCTTTAATAATTGAGTGACTTAAATATAATTTTTAAAATATTATATTATTTTCTTTTATTTTTTAATTTTTATCATTAGTTAAGTAAATATATCATAATCTAGTTATTATCAGATAAATTACTATAAATATATAACATAATTTTCATTAGATATAAAAAAATTAACTAAATGAATACCACGTTGCAAGTTAAGTTTTTGAACACTCCATGCAAATCCAGTCTTGAATGGATAAGTTTCATTTAATTTTATAAGATGTCTCACATGGACAAAATCATCTGAGGTGTATGCTCTATATTTCTATACTTGTCTTTTTATTTGGATATTATTATTCATCATTATTACAGTCAACAATATGGGGAAAATATATATTATTGTATAAAAATACCAATAATAATTTAGTACGACTAAACATTAAGTTTCATTAATAAAGATATATTTAAATTTTGATATTATAAATATTATAAATAGAATAGTTGTGTTAAAAGGATTATTTTATAATATATTAAATTTAAATTAATTAATTAATAAATTAGATAACAAAGACTATATAAAAGAAATATAATCGGATAAGTCTACAACGGACGTCGAACATCGCTGAACATTGTTAATGTTGTACATCGCTGAACATTATTAAATTAATTTATAAAAAATTAAAATCTAAAGGACTAATCATACAATTATTAAGTATATGTTGAGTTTATCACTTTTTTATTAATTACATACCAAGTCTTTGAGATTTAAAATTTTTATTAATTAATTTAATAGTGTTCAACAATGTTTAACATTAGTAGTGTTTAACGGTGTTTGACGCCCGTTGTAGAATTTTTCAATATAAAAATAAATATGTTACACTTTCATGAAAAAGATTTAGGTTTAAATTTAAATTTAAAGATAACGATATTACAAAAATAATTATAAGATAAAATGACGAAACGAACATAAAAAACATGAATAAAAATTCTTTATCCTTTAATAATATATCCTTTTATGTATCATATTTTTTTTTATAAAAGTGAAGAATATATTATCATGGTTCTCGTTAAAAATCTCCCTAAACCTAAATTAGAGGAAAAGAATACCTATGATAATATTACATAACCAACCAAAGAGATAAACTCGACAATAAATACATCAAATAGAATAAAACAAGGAGACATTATAAAAACACAATTAGACCTCAAACACTAAGATCTTCATACAGTAAGTTAAAGTATTAGATTTAGGAGGTTGGAGAAAAATTCAAGGCTCAAAATTATCACATAAATACAATCTTGTCATCCTAAACTCTACATTCTAAAAAATATATCATACCCTTAATCACTGACGGAATCATGCATGGGTTGGGAGGAGCACCCCTCCCCAATTTTTTTTATATTTTTAACCTCTTTTAATTTAAATATTAATTAAATAAGTATTTTTTTCTTTCAATTTTTAAATTTAAAGGTTTACGATACGAAAAATTATTAGGTGAACCATGTTCACCACGTCATCCATAATCCTAATTAATCAGGACCGTTGATCTTAATTTTTTCAAGTGAATCATCACCTCTTTCCTACATGTACTTAGTGAGTGGGTAGTTATTAGATGGTTATTTAAAAATCAACGATCCTGATTGCTTGGACTATATATGACGTGGTGAACAAGATTCACCTAATAATCTCTCTTAAGAAACTTTTGTCTCTCTCAATATTATATTCTATTTTGTCTCTGCCCCTAATTTCTTAATTCTAATCATAATCATTAATACTGACTCTTAAACTCTAAACTCATTATTTTAAAATAAAATATTAATAAAAATATAATAAAAGACGGATGATTAACATCCGAAATATATAAACTAATGAATTATATTATTATTATTTTATGATAAAGTGAATCCCAAATTTTGAAGTGATTGTCTCCCATGTTTTAGATCATACTCTCAAGGTGACACATACCCTTTACGAAAGCTACAAAATAGATGTGGCTTGATGGAAACAGGATAGAGGGGGATGCATTCGACACGTGTTTTACATGTTTTAAAATAATATTTAGACTCATACCTGTATGTCTCGTAAATGGCATGCAAGCATGTGTTGCCATGACGCCAATTATCCTGTCTCTTTTGCAGTAACTTGAATCGGTTCCAAATCAATGAACTCAAATAAAAATTTTATGTTTTTTTCCTAATGTTTTTTATGTATATTGTAATATAAAAGTGATAAAAAATATTAATTTTATATCAAAAAAAAAATTTTGGGATATATAAACGATAGTATTGCACATCTTATTAGATATGTCTTTTAGGAAGAGGATAATGACCACATGATAAGTATATCAGAGTGATCTTTTGACTACCCGATTTCACGTAGAGCGCCCATAAAAAAGATAAATAGGGTGAACAACCGCAACAAGAGGTCAATCACGAAAGCGGAAGCTCGTGACGAGAATATCATGATATTAAGTGAGAGAGAATGTGACACCTTAAAAGACACAAAAAAACATTAATCCATTAAAAAAAAGAGATCTTAAGTTATATAAACAGTAACACTACATATCTTATTAAAAATATCTTTTAATAAGAGGGTAATTATCGTAAAATAAATATTGAGAATAAATTACTTCAAAAATAAAGATTAGCGTAAAAATGACCATTTAATCAAATATTAAATGTTTTTTTTGTTATTATACCTAAAAAAAATCAAATTTACAATTAAAAAAAACAGACTTAAAGTTAAAGTTTATCATACCTAAAAGATATAAAGATTTAGTTTTTAGGGTGTTAAACCTATATTTTATTTTGATATAACATGCATTTAATAGTAAAACAAATAAATTTTAAAGCTACTTCTATTTACTCAATAAATTGATAAACATTCAAATTTAAATATTTCTAAGTTAATTTTTAATTTTCAAAAAAATTAACTATTTTAGTAATTAAATTAATTATTTTGGTAACTGAGTATCGATACGATCTATGACGTATTGATCCATATTTTTAATACCGAAAAATAAACTTAAATGTTTTACAAATATCTATAACGATTATTGTTGCCTTGTATTGATTTATTATCGTCATTTTATCGAATAAATATTATTGAATCATTTTATTACATATAACCACTAATAAATCATCAAAATTACTTATCAAACATCGCTATTGTTCATTAATTTTTAGGGACGGTTCAAACATTTTGAGGGCCTGTACAGTTTATTAAAATATAATCTTTAGAAGCAATTGTTCATAGCTCTCACTAGTTTTAAAAATGTGACCTTTAGGAGCAATTGTTCTTTTTAAGAGTTCCTATGCGATCGCTTTTATTGTGTCTGTCTATAACCACACTGGATCTACAAAAGCAATATTAATAGGAATAATCAATAAGATTTTATAATTAATTGTCACATTTAGAAAATAATTATAACATTTTAAAAATTATATATCATATTTTCAAGAGTATTTTTAAAATTTTTATAATTAATTTCAAGATCAATTTCATCTAATAAATGCATTTTATCAAAATTTTGAGGCTTTTCTATTTTAGGAATCCACGTGCGACCATTCTTATTATGTCTGTCTAGACTCCACTACAGATGATATTTCTAACCTAAATTCCTATCAAATCGTGAAGGGATATTACAACAAAGATAACCAAAAATACATACCAAACTTGTCTTAACAAATGTTCAACCTACATTGAAATCGATGTATTAAACAAGGTGAAATCATTTATCTTTTTGTCATGCTTTTTCTTATACTTCATTTTAAATTAGAAGATTTTTGGGTTTAAAGTTTAGGATTTAAGGTTAAGGTTTAAGGTTCAAAGTTAGGGTTTGTAGTTATGGTTTAAGAAATTAGAGGTAAAGTATATTTTTTAGGGTGTAAGGTTTAAGATATAAAAAAAAGATTACGGTTCAAAATCAATTTTTATTTTTTTTAAAAAAAGATACGAAGTGATATACTATAAAAAGACAGATAATTTTTACCATATTAATTATGGGTAACATAAATATTATAGTAGATTTTTCTTTTGAAAATATAGTACTACTTGTCGGATTAGTTTTAAATCTATAGCATTTATTATAGTAAATGTGAAGTAGATAGATTTTTTTTTTCTAATTTTTTATTTAAAAATATTGAAAATGGTAGGAAAGAGTTTCAACTTCAATATAGAACTCTATTTAAAGTTATATTATAATTCATCCAACTTTAATTATTTAATCATTAATAACATTTACCGTTTAAAATCAGAATATAATTTGGTATCGAGAAAAAAAATTAAAGAATATTTATGTTTTTCTTCTCTCTTATGCATGAGGTTGTATTTCAAGTCTCATTTTTTTATTCTTTTCCTACATGAAATAAAGGAAATGTTTAAAGATAAAACATTGCATGCTTTAAACCAGTGGTGTGCATTCGGTTCAGTTAATTCGGTTAACCGACCGAATCGAAATTATTTTGGTTAATTTAGTCGGTTAATTTTGATAAATTTGATTAACGGTTATTTTTTTGATAATTCGATTATCGATTAATTCGGTTCAAAATTGGTTAATTAACCGAATTAACCAATTAACCGAAATTATATATTAAATATTATATATATTATATATTTATTTTTAATCATTTAACTTTTAAAATATTATAAAGTGTTGATTAATTTTTTTATATTATAAAATGATCATTAAATTTTGTATTAAATTAGTATAAAATAAAAGTTTAGTGACTAAAAAATATTTTAGCTTAATTTAGTGACCTATTATGTAATTTAAACAAAATTTATAATAAATTTCAGTTAATTCGGCTAATAACCGAAATAATTTCGGTTAATTCGGTTAAAGAAAATTCAGTTTGATTAACGGTTAAGATTTTAAAAATTTCGGTTAATTCGATTTTGGTTCATTCGGTTCGGTCACTGACCGAATTAACCGAATGCTCACCCCTACTTTAAACAACATTAGCTAAGGGGTGAGCAAAATTTGACTCGAAAAAAATCGAATAATTTGATTTGACTCGAGTTGAAAATATTTTATTCATTTTGACTTGACTCGAAATTTTATAAACTCGAATAACTCAAAAAATTTCAAATAAAGTTTGAATTGTAAAAAGGAAATTCGAATAACTTGAATTTTTTTAATAATTAAAAGTTTTATTTTTAAGTTCGTGATGAGTTCCTCAAAATTTCATAAATATGTATATATATATATTGATATATAAAAATATAATAAAATATTGCTACACATGAAGAAATATCTATATACGTAATTTATATGATTAGTGAAAATTGTTTAAACTATAATCAAATCGTATTATAATATAATAAATAATTACAACTAAATTTTTAAAAAAACTCAAAACTCGACTCAATTTTTTTGAATGAAAGTTTGAATGATAAAATTAGACTCGTCAATTCGAATAACTCAAAATTTTTTTTGAATGAAAATTCAAATGATAAAATTAAACTTAACAATTCGAATAACTTAAATTTTTTTAACTCGATTCGACTCAATTCAATCAAACGCAAACCCCTAATTAGCCTTTATCTTGGATGGCTAAAGCATCAAGACATCACAACTCCTTCGACAATGAGTGTAATCAAAAAGAAAAAGAAGAAAATAATTAAATAAAAATATATATAAAAAGAAGAGTTTTATCTACGACACAAAAATGTAACAAAAGCACACGTGGCAGTTACCAGAAATGGAGAAAGAAATATATGAGTTGAATTCGACGTGTTCGGTTTGAGACGTATATGTAAAATCTTTTATTAAAAAATTATCTATTAATATTAAATATATAATACGAATCAATCAAAAATAATTATGACAAAATATTAAAAATAAAAATTCGATATACTTAAATATGTATTATATTGTATATTCATCACATTTTCCCAACCTAGATATTTTATTGGTGATTACTTATTCAAAATATTTTTAAAGTTTAATGTTATTTGTTTATAATAATTATATTATTTAAAATATAAATTTATATAAATACATGCATATAATTTATACAACTAAAACATGACATTAAGAATTAAAATGTAATTTAAACTTCTTCCTACAAATGAGAATGGGACGTATTTTATAACTAGTTTTTCATTTTTAGTGAAAATACTCGTAATAATGAAATTAATAGTCGTTATTGACGACGAATATTTTAATTTTAAAAAATATAATTTAAACATGTAGTATTATTTAAAATTTTAACTTATATATAATGGAATTTAATTAAAATAGATATTATAAAATATGATTATTATATTAAACCAGAATCATCAGCCAAACAATATGATTTAACTAATAATTGAAAACATATTAAAAACTAAATTATAGTGTGACACTTATTTTATTTATTTTAATTTTCTTAAAGTCATATAAAAATATTTTAATAATAAAAATTTAAATTTAAATTTTAAACAATAAATTTTATATCTTAAACTTTAAAAATATAATATACTTTAATTTCTTATACGCTATTATGAACCCCGAGCTATTTCATTTTTTTAATATTCTTGAGGGGGTTATAATAGACAAAAATTGCAGCCCTTTTTAGTATCTTAATACTAAAAATTAAATTTTAAATTTTAACTGAGTACAAATCGTCTGTCTCTTATCCATGTTTTTATACATGTCTCTACTTTAAGTTAGAAGGTGTAAGGTATAGGGTTGAATGTTAGGATTGTAGTTAGGGTTTAAGAAATTAGAGATAGAGTATATTTTTAGGGTTTTGGATATAAAAATAAAAAATAAAATTTAAAATTTAATTTTTAAAAATTTTCAATAGAAAAAATAAATGAAAAGCATGACAAAAAGACGAATGATTTTTATCCATTTAACTATAATTTTAATTTATAAATTTTATCTCTTAAATCTGAAAATATAATATACCCTTAATTTTTTAAATATTTATCATAAATTTTAATTTTAAACCCTAAATTTATAGGTGAGATATGTATCCCTCGTTGAATACCAGAGCCTTGACGTCTAAGGAAGAGAGAGAGACCGCCCAGGCAACCTATGAAAAGTCTTCCACTTGCATTGCTATCTCAGAGTGAAACACTCGTCTCCTCCTCTCACTCTTCCATTAACTAGAAAATTAAATTTTGTTAGTCCACACAGGGTCTTGCCTTGCCTTGACTCAAGCAGAATAAAAGAACCTCGATGCTCGTGAAACATCTTGCATTCACGTTCACCTACCTTTACCTCTCTCTCTAGCTTTAATTAAGTTCAAACTCGTCTATATATGTGCCTTCCTATCACGGCCCGCTTCATTTCATCACCTCTCTCTCTTTCTGCATCTTTTGCTCTAATCCAACTGTTACAGACAGTAATTTGTTCCCGGCAAGCTGCTGCTGAAGCTAAACCCGAGGTTTTTGCTGTTTAAAGTATGGACATGAACATGGGGAACAGCAACAACGATTCTTTTTCATCTCAGAAGTGGCTTGCTTTCTCTCTTTCCAATTTCCCCTCCTCTTCCTCTCAGCTTTGTTTATTTGAACCTTTCACCCCTGCTACACCAGTTGAAGAAGATGAAGGTGCTGGTGCTGCTGCTGGTGCAGGCACTGCTGCGTTTAATGAAGGCCCGAGACTGGAAGATTTTCTTGGCGGTTCTTCGAGTGTATCGGGAGCTGGTACTGCAGCCAAGCAAGATCATTTCTCTACTGAAACAGTACCCGTTACCGTCTCTGACAACGCGATATACGACTCCGAGCTTAAAACTATAGCTGCAAGCTTTCTTCGAGAGCTTTCCTCTGAAAACAAACAACACCAGGCGGTGCCTACTGCGGCTGAGACGGCACCGAGGAAAGCTGCTGATAGCTTTGGCCAACGTACATCTATCTACCGAGGAGTCACCAGGTAAATACATAAATGACCTGATATCCAAGAATATAGATCATGAAATTTATTAAATTCCATTTTCCTTTCGTTTTGGTTGAATTTTCAGGCATAGATGGACAGGAAGATATGAAGCTCACTTGTGGGACAATAGTTGCAGAAGAGAAGGCCAAAGTAGGAAAGGAAGGCAAGGTAAATGATTAGTGAACAAGTATTTCTTGTTGCACTTCCGATCCGTATTGCAAACCTAACGATATTAAATTATTTAACACTTGGATCGATATTATATATATGAATGCTATCATGACTGGCTGATGATTCTAATATGTTGGTCTCTTTATGTTGCATCTTACTCGACGATTAACGAATGATTGCTGCCGCCATGGATGGATGCTTGAACCGTTTCATCATTGTTTTCTTTTAGTTTATCTGGGTGAGTTTCAGGTTGCAACACATTACAAATGTTCATTCTCGTTTGCATGGATATAACATAGATTCTCATCATATTTATAATTAGGTGGGTATGACAAGGAAGATAAAGCAGCAAGAGCTTATGATCTTGCAGCTCTAAAGTACTGGGGTCCGACCACCACCACAAACTTTCCGGTAAACACCACCTTTTCTCTGATTCCGGCTTCCGCTTTACGTCTTCTTTTACTCGAGCTTGTTACAAAAAATATCATCCTTTTTCTTTCAGATTTCTAGCTACGAGAAGGAACTAGAGGAGATGAAGAACATGACTAGGCAAGAGTTCGTCGCTTCACTAAGAAGGTAAACATTAACTTATACATATATATATATATACTGATAACATACGCTTTCTTTTTGGTTAAATTTCATGTTATTTTTTCCAGGAAAAGTAGTGGATTTTCCAGGGGAGCCTCGATCTACAGAGGGGTCACAAGGTTCTTTGTTTATTATATATTCTAAATTATTATTCATTGTCTTTGGTTTGAATGAAGTAAATATTTTTTTTATTTCCCAAGGTGTCCGCCGGCAGGGCGGAGTCGGAAAATTATCAGAAGGCGGAGTGTCATTTGACCACCTATATCAATGAGTGACTCCGCCCATGTCTATCGGAACGAGTCCGATGACTAATCCTTTCACAGGTTTGGTTTTATATTTCAGGCATCATCAACATGGGAGGTGGCAGGCAAGAATTGGAAGAGTTGCAGGCAACAAAGATCTCTATCTGGGAACATTTAGTGAGTCATTCATAATTCCCTTCCTTTTTATTGATTTATTAAATTAATTTATGTTATTTTTCTCAAGTGTACTTTTTCTGCAGGCACCCAAGAAGAGGCAGCTGAGGCCTATGATATTGCTGCAATCAAATTTAGAGGTCTAAATGCCGTGACCAACTTCGACATGTGCCGGTACGACGTAAAAAGCATCGCCAACAATAATCTTCCCATTGGTGGACTTGCCGGAAAATCCAAAAACTGCTCGGATTCGGCTTCCGAGGACATCCAAGATCAATCCTCAGCAGCATTTGCTGTCACATTTGTGTCTCAGTCTTCAGCAGCTATAGGCTCCAATATGAGCAGCTTTGCAGTTCCCATCAAGCAAGACCCTTCTGATTATTGGTCTAACATATTCAGCTACAACAGTACAACAAAGAGCCCTAGTGCTGCAGTTGCACCAACTAGCATGTTACAAACTCCTACGGGCTTCGGCATGGATTCCGATCTGAATTCCGCCATCACCGAGAGCATCAACAACGGAGATGGTTATAATGTTAGTACTTCAATTCCATTCGCTACATTGATTGTCTCCAACAACATCGACAACATTGGCATTAACAATTACGAGGACTCAACTGGCTACCATAGCTGGAACATTGCACAACCATTGCATTCTTATCAGACTGCAAAGCCAAGCCTCTCTGTGTTGCAGACACCGATTTTTGGCATGGAATGAGCTCACGGACATAACTACTGTGGGATAAAAATCGGTGCAAAAGGCACAGTTGGGGGGTAAATTTTTTTTACTTGAATAGGTGAAGTTGACTGACAAGGCATAGTATTTGCATAGTATTTCCCCTGAGATGACACTACTAACTAGGGTTTCCTTTATGCATCTTTCTTCTTTGTTTACTTTGTATGCTTTCCTGACATGAGTTATATATATATGGTATAAATAAAAGAAAAAGGAGATCCTTTTTCTCTACTGGACTAAGTGTTATGCGATCTGTCTCGTTAGATGTTATGAGTTCGAATAATCAATGTTAAATACGGGTGTAAATCGTTTATTTTTTCTTTACCTCTGTTTGTGTTTTCGTTTCAAATTAGAGTCTAGGGTTTAGGGTTTAATGTTAGGAGTTGTAATTAGGGTTTAAGAAATTAGGGGTAGAGTATATTTTTTAAGGTGTAGACTTTAGGGTTTAGGATATAAAAAATAAAGGTTAGGGTTTAAAATTTAATTTTTTAGAATCTTTTTATAGGAGATATGGATGGAGATATAATAAAGAAGCAGAAGATTTTTACCCGTTAAATATATCATTAAATTTCTAGCAAACATCATCTCATGCCAGATAGTGAGTCTAGGGTTAAGTTCTAATCCTACAACCTTTTTCTATATCTTTGACTGGGAGATTCCCTATCTTCTGTCTTAACCCTGACCTTATATATTCATTAAAGAAAAACAAAAATTACTAACAGTTGTTAATATAATAAAGTAGGTGGAATATGAGGTATGAGTATTTTTATATTATTATAATCAATATTTGTATTCATAACAAATAAGGTGGAGTTTGATTTTAATATTTTTTTAAAAAACTATATTAATTTATTAATAATTATACTCTTAACAATAAATTAAATAAGGACAAATGTTACCTAATTTTAAACATAACTCCGCCCACGTGATTAAAAAAAATACTAAGATTGAATATAACATCAAATTTTAATATTGGAATGAACGTAAGTTACGTACAAAAATTTAAAGAGTTTTACATTAATCTATGATTATTGATATATAAAATGAATAAATGATTTAATAGAAATTTAAAAATAGTCGCTTGAAAAAAATATAATCTTAGTCATTTATTATTATAATCCAACGATCCAAAATTAATATAAAATTAAATGAGTTTTACACTATGTAAGTTAATCCTAACCCTTTAATATATATAAAATTTTAATTAATACAAAAATACGAAAAATCCTTAAAGCTTAAATTTTAAACTCTACACTTAAATCTTTAAATCCTAAACGAAGTCCTTAAACCTTAAAACTATGGCGCCTGTGTAAATAAAGTTTTCACTATCATTATATATAAGATTATTATCTCATATGCAGAGGGTAAAATTTTTTACTTTTATAAATATCTTAATTTTAGGGTTTAAATAATTTAAGTTCCATAATTAAAATTTAAGGTTTAAGATTTAATTTTTAAGGTGATATAACCAGAGAATTTGTTTATAGACTACAAACCTAAATGTAATCACTAATTTTATCCGGTCTAAACTCGTGTTTTAATTTTAGTTTTAATTCGAATAATGGGCTTGTATTTGGTAATCAAAAAATGCAAAAAAAATATAACACTTGTTTACCTTTTAAATCTTGTATTACTTCAATTTTATTGAAACAAAAACAAGAGTATTAACTTGTTAATAACACATACATGTAGTTTCTTTTTAATATATTTTTATTCTATTATTTTTATTTTTATTATTTTTCATTTTATTTAAAAGTTTCTTTTTCTTTGTGTTTGATATTACATCTACCTTTTATGTCATATACGTATTTTTATTACTAGTATTATTATTTTTATATTTATAATTATTATTATAATTATTATTATTATTATTATTATTATTATTATTATATTTTAAATAAATAAAACATAAATAAATAAATCCTTAAATGAGTAACCAAGCCCAAATAATATAATAGTCCATACATAAATCCAGTAATTATTAATACAAAGCCCAAGCATATTTGATAAATATTACAAGCCCAATACATTAAAATTCTTGAGCCCAAAACCGGATTAAAGAAACCCTAATATGTTTCTTATCCTATGCGCAGCTGTGGTGTGACCGTTGGATCTAATCGAGATCCGACGGTCCAGATCGAAGGGAGGCTAACCGCTCAGTCCTCGCACGCGCCACGCGCCAGCTGTTGGACTCCCCACGCGCGCGTGAGCTGCACGCCCTGAACTGTTCGGCTTCCAATCGACCTTTCGTTTCCCTCGCCGTCCGGGCGCCGGTGACCTCCTTCATTGTTCCGATCGCCACGTACACAAAAAAATAAAGAAACGTCAGAATTCGTACATCACAGAGCCAACAATTGCAGAAATCAGAAATCGATTACACCAAAGCAAAAAGACAAACAAGGGTAGAGATTTCAGGGCAAAAAGACAACCATTCTCAGGGGGATTTTCGACTGGCTAAATCAAAAAAATCAGAACACACATGCATCCAAACGAGAGAAGCAACCAATAGAATATAGGGTTTTCATTTTCTATTTTCGGTAATCAGATATAAAACCGAAAGAAAAATACTTTGTAAAGGGGTTCTTCCCAGAAGCATTCGAAATCAATACAAGAGCTAAAAGTTTTCAGAGGTAAAAATATTCTATCGAGTCCTTTTGCATGAAAGAAATGAGGGCTAGGTTTTTTTTGTTTTACCGTACGAATCGAGTCGTCTTTCCGTCGCTCCAATTTGAATCTTCTCCGTCTGGTGATAAGCCCAAGGCCGTCGAGCCATCAGGGTGAACCGAGTACCGAAAGGTTCAAAAAGGGGTCCTCTTCTTTCTTGTTCATCTTCAACAGAAGGGTTTTTATTTTGATTTCTCAAAAAATATTTTTGTTCTGCTTTGGGGTAAACAATTTCTGTGTTGAAGATAAAAAAGGTTTCATTTTTATCTCAGGTTTATGGTTTTGAAATGGAGGAGAAAGGCCCGATTTTACTAGGTTTTATAGAAGAAAGGCGGCCGAAGTCTGGGTTTGTTGGCCGGTTTCTGGAAAACTTGAAGAACATATGAAAGTTCATATGTTCTTCTGGGTTTGTTGAAGGTTTCAGAGGGAAGAGTTTTTTTTCGGTCTAAAAAATAACAAAACGGGTCTGATCTTCATTTTAGGATGAGTTTTATACTCATTAATAAAATGGTAAATGGGGTATTTAGTTAATAAATCCCTCCGTCCCATTGTTTTCTTTTCCTTAGTCCCTCGTGTTCTCTTTCTTTTTTAATTTAGCCACCAATCCAATTATAACTCTTGTTTTTAAAATTGGTCTTATCTTTTCCTAGTCCTTCCGTGTCTGGGGGATATTTTTCAGGTCCTTCCTCGCTCAGAAATAGCGTTGTAAGAGTTTTTAAGTTTCTGAATTCTTACAATTCAGTCACTTTCAGTAACTTTTTACTCTTTTATTTATTTTATTCTCATTTTATTTTCTTTTATTATTTGTATTTGTTCTATGTAGTTATACATTCATTTATCTGTTGGGTATATATCTATTTACATGTTAATACTTATTATTTACGTTCTTTATACGTATATTTGTCCTTGTTTAGTTTGTGTTATTTATTCATCCATTCATGCTTATTTCATTGTTTACATGCGACATGCATTTTGTTTAGGTGCCTTTTGTACGTATATTTGGTGCATAGTTTTACCCTTTATTTCTATCATGTTTTTCTTCATGCTTTTAGTGATGCTTTATGTTTATTTGCCCCTATCTTATACCATGTTTTATTTAGTTATTCATATACTTTGTTTCATTTATTTTCCACTATGTTTTTGTTTGAGTATATATTTCACCTATGTTATGTTTGTACTCACTCGTATTTATGCCATGTTTGTCTACTTTATATACTTTACTTTATCATTACATTTTATATATCTTATTTATATCCTTTAAATTACATCCATTTCTTAATTAATTAACTTAATTTCAAATATCTTTATTCGGTCGTAACAGGCCCGCGTTCCAATGCAATGGTCGCGGTGTATGCGTTGCCTTCGAATGAAGACACGGTAAAAATAAAATTGATTCGAATCTTTAAACAAAGATAATTTAAATGCCTCTTTAATTCAAAAATATCCAAAACTAATTAAGCGGTAATTCTTTTTAAAGGTGCCAATTTTTGGGCAGTTTTTAAACACAAAACCTGTTTTTAAACCGTAACCGACTCTCGAACCCAAACACTTCGAATCTCTGGTTTTCCGGTGTCCGGTCTACCCAAAAGTGACCGGTGGCGACTCCAACATTTTTAAACATTCCCAACATTTTTTAAATCTCTAATTTTTAATATTTTTTTTCCTTTTTAGGTTTTCCAAACCCTAATTCCCAAATTTTAAACCCTAAATTTTAAAGTTCCATTTTTTTAGCCTAATTCCTAATTTTTAAACTAGTGACCCCCATTTTTATTCACATTTAATAAAAAAAAATATTTTAAAGGGTCGCTACAGTTGGCGACTCCGCTGGGGACTAAATTTTCAAATGAGTCAAGCCTTGTTTTTAAATACCGCTTAATTAATTTTGGGAAATTTGAATTAAAGTGGCAATTAAATTATGATTTGTTTATTAATTTGAAGTTATATCATTTCAACCCGTCTTTTTAAGTGGGGGGAAAATACTAAGGCTTTCGTAAGGATATTGTTCCTTCGTAGGGGCCTAGTAAAGTACCTTCGGGGCTCGACTACCCTATGTCTTCGTAGGAATATTGTTTCCTCGTATGGGCATAGCGAAAGGGTCCTCCCGAATTGAACTCGATTGAGATGAGCCTTTAATGGGTGATGATCGGGGGCCTTGCTACTCTTAGGAGAGGACAGCAAGGACAATTCGGGTACCTCCTAGAACCAAAATTGCATTTAGAGAACTAGTAAACCCACCCCATTAGAGCCATGCGGATAACCTAGGTGAATTAGGTATGATATCTAGATTTTGTTTATCTTTCTCTTCTTCCATGTCATTTGCTTATGCCATTTATTTATGCTTTTGTTATTTATGGCATCCTTACTAACACATTTCCCTTTTCCTTTTGTTTGTTTTGTTTTCTTTTTTTCTTTTTTTCCTTGCATTCTTTTTGCATTCCTTTTTAAAGGTGTTGATTCGAGTGGTTTGCTCGCATTGAGAGCTTTCATTATGGATAAAAGTCTTCTAGGTGACCAAGATAAGAACTCAGCAATTCGACATTGGTCCGAAGTCAACCAAAAGGCCTTTGGAGACAGTCAACCAAGTGAGCGCATTGTGCCCGGTTACACGTATGTCAGTTTACAACAGAACGATTTGTATGAGCTAAAGGAAATATGGGAAAGTTGGGAAGTGAGAGTACAAAGCTTGTTCCTTGAGAATTATAGGGATATAGCTCAGTTAATATATGTCAAAATTAATCAGCCTTTGCTCAGAGCCGCTTTTCAGTTCTGGAATCCCGCTTTTTGCTGTTTCACCTTCAATGGAAACGATTTGATGCCAACAATAGAAGAATACACAGCTTTGATAAATAGAAGAAATGTCAACAAAGATTGGATCTACTCGAAGCCTCCTAAGTCTCAGAACTACCATTCGAAGTTGAGTTCTCTAGCCGGAATGAGTGATGCGTGGGCTAAAGGAATAATTCAGGTTCGGGGAGAAAGTATTGTATTTTCATGGGAGAGCATCCGAGACATAATACCAGTGCATCCAGATGAGGAAATGAAGATGGACTTGTTTGCCATAGGCATCTACGGATTGATTATTTTTCCCCGAGTATTGGGTAACATAGATGTGGCCATTCTTGACTTGTTCGATCGTTTAATGAAGAAGGCTAATCCGGTAATGGCCATATTGACAGAAACCTTCATTTCTTTGAATGCTTGTCGGAAACATGAAGAAGGACGTTTTAGAGGGTGTGCACAACTTCTTCAGATATGGATACAGAGTCACTTCTGGAAGGAGCCAACCCAGGTTTTGTCTGGTATATTTCAGGGAAGTTTCTCCCCGGTGCGAGAGTATTTAGCTAGAGAATGGCGAGAGGACCTCGATAAAAGAAAACGGTCGAAAATCTTCAGGAATCTACGGGATGATGATATTGTGTGGAGAGTCCCGTGGATGGGTCATGAGTTTCATTTCCTTTACAGAATCGGAGACTACAATTGGGTCATGATGATCGTCTTACACGGAGGAATTGCTTGTGCACCCCTTCTGGTATCTAAACAGTTTGGATCTCGTCAATTTATCCCTTTTACGGCAGGTTTGAGTGAAGCCGAGTTCCCTTTTAAGAATGAGTATCGACCTAAGGTCCAGAAGATAACAAGGGCGTGGGGTTATTGTTACCGTATTCGAGTAGAAGGAAGTAATCAGGGAATGACCACACCGGACTATGACCTCTGGAGATGTATCAGGGTTAATGACAAAATCCCGGTATCCGACCACGAGCCTACGATGACATTGGAAGAGCACATGCGCATCGTCCCTTCTGAAGCCGATATACTAAGGAGTGAGATGGATGAAGTCAGAAAACAGATGGAGAAAATGAAGGCCCAGTATGCGGAAGAACTATACAAAGTAAGTTTGGATCTTGATGTTAAGGATGGGACAATTAAACAGCTAAAAAAGGCTAATGAAGATTTGAGTGTGAAAAATGCCCTCTATCAGAAAGATACCATCAAGCTGTATACTCAAGTGCAAACTGCTAACCGAAAGAAATTTCTCGCTGTGGAAAGGGAAAGGATGAACGGGATTCGTATCCTTGAGGAAGAAAAGGAAAGGGGTAAGCAAGCCATGAATAAGGAAATAGAGATCCGAGAGGCCAAAATTGAGAAAGAAAAGAGGGATGCTAGGAGAGCCATCAATCAAGAGAGGGAAAGGTACCGGGAAGAGAAAGAGAAAGGAAAACAAACTGTAGTGTGGGAAAGGGAAAATACTAATGCATGGAAGAGAAGGGCTCAGGAAAATAAGAATCGTTTTTGTGAGATGTAAAATCTGTATATCTCTACTTCTGAAACTCTGAAACAGTGTCAAGCTCGGAATGCTCTGTTGGAACACAAGGTCGAGGATTTGGACCGCTCTTTAGAGAAATATGTGGCCAGAAATGGATTCTTGGAATTACAGCTCAGTCAACAAGAGAACGCATCGCTTCAAGCACGGATAAGAGAGTTAGAAGCCAAGATTCAAGACTATTTGGGACGACTAGTGGTCCTCGAGGGGGCTGCACAAGGAGGAGATAGTTATTGGTTGCGTCGCCTTCGTGATGCCACTCGCATGATAGAAGATCGAGATGATTATAACACCACTCTAATGGTGCAAGTACAAGAAGTGGCCCAGTATGTGAAAAACCTAGCCGCGGAAGCTGAAGCCTTAACACCCTTTGTGACACAGGACATGAAAGAAGCAGCCCGTTTCGCTCAACTACTCAAAGCAATTCAAGATTTAGGAACTAGGGCTGATGCCTATCTGTAGTTTCTATTTTTGTAATGAAGACATTTTAAAATTTAATGAAAGTTGGTTCAAGGACGATCACTAAATGAGTCAACACCTTTACTTGCATTGCTTATCTTTTTAAAACATTTCATCATTTGCATGCATCCATCCATGCATTTTATATGCATTAATCATGTATACAATTAAATTAACTTAGGAAATATTGTAAAACAGAATTTGCAATCATTCCGCATCAATATTGCACTCGATCTCAAGTGAGGAAGATGGAAGAACAATTCAGTAAGTTAGAAGAAGATCTGAGAGCCCAGATAGAAAGATCGCAGTTGGAACTAAAAGAAACCATGTTGAAAGCTCAGCAAGATATGTTGGAACAGCTCACCCAAATGTTAGGACTTAAGCCATCAGATGATGCGAAAGGAAAAGGAAAGGTAGAGAATCCGCTTCAAACCGGAATAGAACCGGCATATTCCTCCATCGTTATTGGCTCAGCCCCTGTCCCACAAAAGGGAGCAACGTTTAGTTTCCGAGCCGGAACGTCGATTCAGAATCCGTTATTTGGAACGGCTGAAAGTGATGAGAATGCTGGTGAAAATGTGCCTGATTTGGATGAACTCGAGAAATTCAGTAAAGTAAAGGCAGAATTCTCTAAACAGCTCGAGGAGACTAGGAAAGACCTCAAAGAAAAGCTCCGGATTACAGAAGTAGAAGAGGATTCTCTTGGTTTGAACGCAGGCGACCTTAGCCTAGTCCCCGATGTAGAAATTCCCCCGAAATTCAGAACACCTGAGTTCGAAAAGTATGACGGCACAACATGCCCCACTGCACATGTGACCATGTTCTTTCGGAAGATGGCAGGATTTACTAGCAATGAAAAGCTTCTCATTCATTGCTTCCAAGACAGCTTGATAGGATCTGCGGCAAGGTGGTATAATCAGTTGACCCGTGCACAGATTAAATCATGGAAAGACTTAGCAAAAGCTTTCATTGATCAGTACAAGCATGTTACTGATATGATTCCCAACAGACTTATGCTGCAAAATTTGGAACAAAAGAAAAGTGAAACCCTTCGCGAATATGCTCAGCGATGGCGAGATCTCGCGGCACAAGTACAACCGCCACTTCATGAAAACGAAATCGCTCCTATGTTTGTGGATACTTTGAGAGGAGTGTTGTACGATCGACTCATCAACAATCCGATAAGTAACTTTGCTGAATTAGTCATGACCGATGAGCGCATTGAGGCGGCCATCAAAAGTGGTAGGATTGAGGGAGGTGAACCGCTCAAAAAGCAATTTAAGAGAAAGGAGCATGAAGTAAATACCTTCGAAACATGTCAGAATTTAACAATATCGCAACCACAACCGGCCAACAATACTCAGGGAGGCGGTAGAAGAGATGACAGGAAGCCGAAGAAAGAATTTGAGAAGACGACCTTCACCCCTATCCCAATCCCGTATAAGGAATTGTACGCTCAGTTACACAAAGCTGATTTGGTGCGACCTTTCCATGTGACTCCTTTCAGTCCACCATATCCAGCATGGTATGATGCAAAAGCACATTGCGAATATCATGCCGGCGTTCCGGGTCATAACATTGAGAACTGTATAGCCTTCAAGAAGCTTGTTCAAAACTTGTTGAATACGGGAGTCTTACAATTGGGAGAGCCAAGTACCACTAGTAACCCGCTTCCTAACCACGAGAATCAGGGGATTAATAGTATCAAAAAAGAATCCCCTAAAAAGGCCATATCTATGGTGTCAGAGATACGATCCCCTTTAAGGTGGGTGTTCCGACATTTGTGCATGGCCCGTCTAATTGACCGAGGGATGATAATCGTAAAGGAGGGATACGGTCGATACTGGGAATACCATCAGTCTAGTGATCATGACATCCAGGTTTGCACGGAATTTCAGAGTAAGGTGCAAGCACTCATGAATACCAAAGAAATTGAGTTCTTTGCAAAATGCGAGGAGGAAAGGCCAGAAATCTGTATGACAGATATTCCAAACAACAAATACACAGCTCAGAGACCCTTTATCATCAGTCGTAGGGTGGACGAAGAGGGGTCTTCTAGCCAAAATGCTCCGAGACTCATAATTTCTTCTCCCTCGACCTTTCCTTTTAAAAGCACACAGAGGGTGCCTTGGAATTACACCGCCAATATATCTACACCCGGAAATCCAGGAACGCCAGAAGCCGTTACACCAAAAGAGGGGAGGCTAATTTAGGAAGGTGATGCGTTGGGGCAGAATTCTGAAATAGTGAATGAAGTAGGGCATTTTACAAGGAGCGAGAGATGTTACTCTTCTCAGGAGGAGAAGAAACCCGATGAACAAAAGGGAAAGGGTAAACTCGTTGAGCCAGAAAAAGTATTCGGGGATGATCCCCCCTCAAAGATTCTCGAGCCAGTGACTGAGGCTCAGGCCCAAGAATTTTTAAGGTTCCTAAAGCACAGTGAGTATAATGTGGTTGATCAACTTCGAAAACAATCGGCCAGAATCACGGTGCTCAACCTGTTATTGAATTCAGAAAAGCATCGAGAAGCATTGCTAAAGGTGTTGAATCAAACTTTTTTAGAACAAGACATCACTGTTAAGAAGCTTGATCAGATTGTGAATCATATAGCTGCCGATAATTATATCACTTTCAGTGATGATGAAATCCCAGAGGAAGGAAGAGGTTCAACTAAAGCCCTCAATATCACAACTCACTGCAAGGGGCATGTTTTGCCAGGAGTGCTTATTGATAACGGGTCTGCCCTTAATGTTATGCCCATGGCCACTTTACAACGACTACCTATTGATAACTCCCATATGAAGTTTTGTCAGAACACTGTCCGGGCATTTGACGACACTCAGAGGGAAGTGGCCGGAAAGATTGAGATACCTCTGCTTATAGGCCCAGTTGAATATGTCATAGAGTTCGTGGTTATGGACATCCGACCGTCATACAATTGCTTATTAGGGAGGCCGTGGATTCATGCAGCCAGGGCTGTCCCTTCTTCTCTTTATCAGAAGCTGAAATATGTGATGGAGGGAAAACTTGTGACAGTCAACGCGGAAGAAGACATCATCGCTGCTGTAACTTCGGATGTTCCCTATGTGCCCCTGCTGAAGATGCCCTAGAATGCTCCTTCCGAGCCTTGGAATTCATCAATGCCACTTTTGTGGCGGAGGGAAGTCGGATTCCGACCCTGAGATATTCGAACTGCACTAAGATGGTAGTGATTGAGACTGTTGGAAAAGGGGCTAGGAAAGGGAGAGGACTCGGAAAGAACTTGCAAGGATGTTTGAAAGTCAAAAGTGTTATTGACAAGAGGGACAGGTTTGGGTTAGGCTTCCACCCTACCTATCTGCGAAAGAAACAAGAAAGAAAGAGGAGGGAAGAG
This sequence comes from Abelmoschus esculentus, assembly GCA_035048815.1. Taxonomy (NCBI): domain Eukaryota; kingdom Viridiplantae; phylum Streptophyta; class Magnoliopsida; order Malvales; family Malvaceae; genus Abelmoschus; species Abelmoschus esculentus. The sequence goes on along the minus strand of JAUCBN010000035.1, from coordinate 13,652,551 downwards.
CAAAGAAGAGCCCGACTCAGGGGAGAAGATATCCCATGGAAACCAATAGTCAAAACTGATCTCAAGAATAGTTTCACCTTCGGAGGAATTGAGAACTCTGGGGAGAAAGTGCACCAAGCCAATTTAGAGGGACAGAAGTTTTATGAGGCTGAGCTCATGAGTGAAATTTTCGAAATGATGGATGTAAATATGATCTCCCAGAATGCCAAAGTAAAGTCTGCACTGTTTGCCATTCGTCCATGTCTCCCGGATGAAAAGCTCAACAATTGGACCAGCGTCGATCTGCCTGTAGTTGCTAAGAATGAATCAAAGTAATGTCTAAAAAACACCTCCCATTCGCTTTCGCCCCAAAGCAATGGGATTTCTTTGTAAAGGGCATCTATGTTAATCTGCATTTCAATGAAAATAGAGGGCTTCATGCTCTTTTTCTCAAATGGCAAACAATCTTCTTTTCATACATTTTGTTTCTTGCATTCTTTATCTCTTTATTCTTTATTTGTAAAATATGTATACTATTTCCCAACATAGGAAATTTAAATTCTTGCAGGTTCGATAATATCGATTGTATGAATGATACTGAACTTAATCCTGTACTGAATTTCGAACAACCCGTACTTGTCGCAGAAGCCGAAGAAGAGGAGGAGGAGTTAGAGATCCCCGATGAGTTAATAAGGTTGATGGCCAGTGAAGAAAAGCAGATACTGCCCCATCAAGAGGATCTGGAGATAATAAATTTAGGATCCGAAGAAGAAAGAAGAGAAGTAAAAATAGGTACCACTTTAGCATCAAACTCAAGGGAAAAATTAATTGGGTTGCTTTCAGAGTTTAAAGATGTTTTTGCTTGGACATATCAAGATATTCCAGGTCTAAATACAGATATTATTGTACACAAGCTACCTACACGACCGGAGAATAAGCCCGTCCAACAAAAGCTCCGTAGGTTGAGAACGGATATGTTGTTGAAAATTAGAGAAGAAGTGAGAAAGCAGTTCAAAGCCGGGTTCTTGAAAGTAGCGAAGTACCCAGAGTGGGTTGCGAATATCGTGCCGGTGCCCAAAAAGGATGGGAAAGTACGCATATGCGTAGATTATCGTGATCTTAATAAGGCCAGTCCCAAAGACAATTTTCCTCTCCCGCATATTGACACCCTTGTTGATAATACTGCGGGGCACTCATGGTTTTCTTTCATGGACGGTTTTTCGGGTTATAATCAGATCAAGATGTGCCCAGATGATATGGAAAAAACCACCTTTGTGATACTGTGGGGCACGTTCTGCTACAAAGTAATGCCTTCCGGGTTGAAAAATGCCGGGGCCACATATCAAAGAGCAATGGTGACTCTTTTTCACGACATGATACACAAAGAAATTGAAGTGTATGTGGATGACATGATCGCCAAATCCAAGACGGAGAATGAACATATTCAGAATCTGTAAAAGTTGTTTATGAGATTAAGAAAATATCAGTTGAAGCTCAATCCCGCCAAATGTACCTTCGCAGTAACGTCCGGAAAGCTCCTCGGGTTTGTAGTCAGCCGAAGAGGGATAGAAATTGATCCAGATAAAGTCAAAGCCATAAGGGACCTCCCGCCACCGCAAACCCAAAAGGAAGTTCACGGTTTCTTAGGAAGGCTGAACTACATCTCCCATTTTATATCTTAGTTAACGGATATGTGTGACCCTATTTTTAGACTCCTCCGTAAAAATGACCCGGGAACATGGGATGAAGATTACCAGGCAGCGTTTGAGAAAGTTAAGGATTATCTAACTAAAGCCCAGTTTTAGTGGCTCCCGTGCCCGACCGACCATTGATTTTATACTTAACAGTTTTCGAGAAGTCAATGGGCTGTGTGTTAGGCCAACAAGACGAGTCAGGTAGTAAGGAAAGAGCAATCTACTATTTAAGTAAGAAGTTCACAGAAGGCGAATCTCGATATCCACAGACTCAAAAGTTGTGTTGTGCCCTGGTTTGGGCAACTAAAAGGTTGAGACAATATATGTTGTATCACACCACCTATCTGATATCACGGTCTGATCCCTTAAAAGCCCTAATGGAAGCACCGGCGTTGACAGGAAAAATGGCTCGATGGCAGATGCTTTTGTCTGAATTTGATATTGTGTATGTGAATCAAAAATCCGTAAAGGGCAGTGCGGTGGCCGATTTCTTAGCAAGTCGGGTCGCAACGAATTATGAACCCCTGAACTTTGATTTCCCAAATGAGGATTTAGTATCCGCCACAACCGAGGGTGGAATAACCGAGACTGCATTACCATGGAAACTATATTTTGATGGGGCTTCTAATGCCCTCGGGCACGACATAGGGGCAATGTTGGTCTCTCCGGAAGAAGTTCATTATCCGCTCACGAGCAGGTTGAATTTCTTTTGCACTAATAATATGGTAGAATATGAAGCCTGTATAATGGGCCTGTACGCAGCTATCGAACGGAAGGTTCGTGTCCTTCAGGTGTTCGGAGACTCTTCGCTAGTCATTTATCAGTTACGGCAAGAGTGGGAAACCAAGGACCCTAAGTTGATCAAGTATTATAATCTGATTCAGGATTTGATTCAGAATTTTGAAAGAATCAGTTTTGAATATCTATCGAGGGAGAATAACCAAATGGCTGATGCTTTGGCCACTCTGGCCGCGACTTTCAAGACAAACACGAAGGCTCAAATGAGGTCACTAGAAATGCAAAGCATCAAACTGCCTGCCCACTGCTATGGAGTGGAAGAGGAGAAAGATGGGAATCCTTGGTATCACGATATTCTGCAGTACATCAAATTTCAGGTTTATCCTGAAGGAGTCACAGACGTTGATAAAAGGACTATTAGGAGAATGGCAGCAGGGTATGTCCTCGATGGGGATATCTTGTACAAAAGAGGGAGTGATCAGGTGCTAATGAGATGTGTTGGTGTCCAAGAAGCTAAAACTATAGTGATAGAAATACACGAAGGTATATGTGGGACTCATGCTAATGGTTTTGCAATGGCTAGAAAAATCATGAGATGTGGCTATTATTGGTCAACGATGTAAGGAGACTATATTAATCATGCCAAAAGATGTCACAAATGTCAGATTTATGCAGATAAAATTCACTCCCCACCATTGTCGTTACATACTTTGAACGCACCTTGGCCTTTTGCTGCCTGGGGGATAGATGTCATCGGACAAATTCATCCTAAAGCATTTAACGAACACCGTTTCATTTTAGTAGCAATTGATTATTTCACTAAATGGGTAGAGGCCGCCTCCTACGCCAACATCACGCGAGCCACGGTTTGTAGGTTTTTGAAAAAAGAGATCATCTGCCGTTATGGTTTGCCAGAAAGAATCATTACGGATAACGCCACAAATCTGAACAACAAGATGATTTCTGAGGTGTGTGAACAGTTTAAGATTACGCATCACAACTCTACCGCATACCGACCCAAGATGAACGGAGCAGTTGAGGCTGCTAATAAAAACATTAAGAGGATCATAGCGAAAACTACAGATACTTTCAAGGATTGGCATGAGAAGTTACCTTTTGCGTTGTTTGCTTATCGAACCTCAATACGAACCTCGACCGGGGCAACCCCATACTCACTGGTTTACGGTATGGAAGCAATCCTACCACTCGAAGTTGAAATACCTTCTCTCCGAATCCTGAGTGAATCTAAATTGGAAGATGCTGAATGGACACAAGTCAGGATAGACAATTTGAATCTGATAGAGGAAAAGAGACTGAACGCCATTTGTCATGGCCAGATGTATCAGAAAAGAATGATACGAGCCTATAATAAGAAGGTTAGGCCTCGTGAATTTCAGGAAGGGCCGTACATTGTGAAGGTCTTTTCAGGGAGAGCTGTCATTCTGACAGAGATGGACGGGAATGAGTTGAGTAATCCTGTGAATTCCGATTGGGTCAAGAGGTATTATGCTTGAGTTAGAGAAAGAGAAAGAGGAAAGAAAGAAAGAAAAAAGAAAAATATAAAATATAAAAAAGAAGAAAAAAGAAAAGAAAAAAAAAACGGAGGGTTCAGGGTGAAAACCCGAAAAGGGCGCCTTAGGACCACAAGGGGGGGTTTAAGGTGAAAATCCGAAAAGAACGCCTTAGAACCAAAGGAGATTTTGAGTTGAAAACCCGAAAGGGCGACTCAAATATTTGCAAAGCCCAACACCTCGTCAACCCTTTTGGAGGCTACTGTGATCAAGTCGGGAAGTGAGATCTTCGATGCGGTTGATGAGTTCTCGTATCATTCATACCTTTAATATTGTGAAATCTGTTTTGAGTTTAATTCTCCTCCTTTTCTTGCATACTCCGTGTTTGCCATGACTTCTGAAATATAATAGCTATATTAAATACTTCTTGTTGCATCATATTTTTGGTATATTCATAGATAAATCAACCCGGAACATCAACGAATAAAGTTTTTCGATATTGCTATGATTTATCCCATCAGCTACAGGTCGGAGAGAAGCGAAGTCCAAGTCGACCGGCAGTAACCAACAGAGATCATCGAAGATTCAACTCTACAAGGTGAAAACCCGAAAGGGCGCCTAAGAAAGAAGAGAAAAGGAAAAAAAGAAGAAAAAAGAAAAAAAAGGGAAGAAAAAGAAAAAAAGAAGAAAAAAAGAAAGAAAAAAGAAAAAGGAAAGAGAAAGAGAAAAGAAAAAAAAAGAGAAAAAAAAGAGAAGAAAAAAAAGAAAAAAGAGAAGAAAAAAGGGGAAAAAGGGGAGGAAAAGTCGTCAAAATTGAAAACCTGCGAACGAGTGTTCTGAAAGAAGTAAATTTAGAAATCCCGTTGTTGGAGGCGGAAAACAATGTCAGAAGATGACTTGGGTCCTAACATAGGGAGCGATTGCAGAGAAGACGTGAAATTAAAGAGACTAGATCCGAACAACTTTTGGTTGTGACCCGAACATGCATCATGTAGAATAGGAACATGCTAACCCATACCATATCATATCATATCATATGCATTTACAGGAAAGAAGAACACTAGCACTTCAATGCTCGCCCACCACGGTATACGCTCGAAGAGAGGGACCGTCAGATGCTACAATGATCAGAAATCAGAGCATCTCGAAGATGTGGATCCTACGGAGAAGGGATCAACATTGTTTTTGCGACATACGCTCGAAGAGAGGGGTCGCCCACCACGGTATACGCTCGAAGAGAGGGACCGTCAGTTGCTGCGATGATAAAAAATCAGAGCATCTCGAAGATGTGGATTCTACGGAGAAGGGATCAACATCGTTAGAATTCTAGATTTAGGGTTTCATATAGGAGAAACTCGGATCGAAGACTATTGCGAAGAGTTTTATATAGGAAAGACTCGAAGTTTTTAGAAGTTGGTTCTATATAGGAAGGATCAACTTCTTCAACAGTTCAGGGCTAAAGTCTTATAGAGGGGAGACCCGCGGCTCAGAATCTTTTAATTTGTTCAAAATGTCTAAATAACGGAATCAAAATTGGCTTCTGAAATCTTTTTATGTGTGCAGGTGGTCTTAAGTTGGGATGTTGTTCACGGCAAAGCAGATTAGGGGATTAGGGGATAAAAGGGCTATCAGAATCAAGGAAAAGGGGCTCTCAAATCAGTCTTCAAACAGGAAAGTCGGATAAAATTAGTGTTTTTCTATCTTTGCTTTATCATTATTTTACAACGATAAGCAAAGAGGGGTAACTGTAATCACTAATTTTATCCGGTCTAAACTCGTGTTTTAATTTTAGTTTTAATTCGAATAATGGGCTTGTATTTGGTAATCAAAAAATGCAAAAAAAATATAACACTTGTTTACCTTTTAAATCTTGTATTACTTCAATTTTATTGAAACAAAAACAAGAGTATTAACTTGTTAATAACACATACATGTAGTTTCTTTTTAATATATTTTTATTCTATTATTTTTATTTTTATTATTTTTCATTTTATTTAAAAGTTTCTTTTTCTTTGTGTTTGATATTACATCTACCTTTTATGTCATATATGTATTTTTATTACTAGTATTATTATTTTTATATTTATAATTATTATTATAATTATTATTATTATTATTATAATTATTATTATTATTATTATTATTATATTTTAAATAAATAAAACATAAATAAATAAATCCTTAAATGAGTAACCAAGCCCAAATAATATAATAGTCCATACATAAATCCAGTAATTATTAATACAAAGCCCAAGCATATTTGATAAATATTACAAGCCCAATACATTAAAATTCTTGAGCCCAAAACCGGATTAAAGAAACCCTAATCTGTTTCTTATCCTATGCGCAGCTGCGGTGTGACCGTTGGATCTAATCGAGATCCGACGGTCCAGATCAAAGGGAGGCTAACCGCTCAGTCCTCGCACGCGCCACGCGCCAGCTGTTGGACTCCCCACGCGCGCGTGAGCTGCACGCCCTGAACTGTTCGGCTTCCAATCGACCTTTCGTTTCCCTCGCCGTCCGGACGCCGGTGACCTCCCTCATTGTTCCGATCGCCACGTACACAAAAAAACAAAGAAACGTCAAAATTCGTACATCACAGAGCCAACAATTGCAGAAATCAGAAATCGATTACACCAAAGCAAAAAGACAAACAAGGGAAGAGATTTCAGGGCAAAAAGGCAATCATTCTCAGGGGGATTTTCGACCGGCTAAATCAAAAAAATCAGAACACACATGCATCCAAACGAGAGAAGCAACCAATAGAATATAGGGTTTTCATTTTCTATTTTCGGTAATCAGATATAAAACCGAAAGAAAAACACTTTGTAAAGGGGTTCTTCCTAAAAGCATTCGAAATCAATACAAGAGCTAAAAGTTTTCAGAGGTAAAAATATTCTATCGAGTCCTTTTGCATGAAAGAAATGAGGGCTAGGTTTTTTTTGTTTTACCGTACGAATCGAGTCGTCTTTCCGTCGCTCCAATTTGAATCTTCTCTGTCTGGTGATAAGCCCAAGGCCGTCGAGCCATCAGGGTGAACCGAGTACCGAAAGGTTCAAAAAGGGGTCCTCTTCTTTCTTGTTCATCTTCAACAGAAGGGTTTTTATTTTGATTTCTCAAAAAATATTTTTGTTCTGATTTGGGGTAAACAATTTCTGTGTTGAAGATAAAAAAGGTTTCATTTTTATCTCAGGTTTATGGTTTTGAAATGGAGGAGAAAGGCCCGATTTTACTAGGTTTTATAGAGGAAAGGCGGCCGAAGTCTGGGTTTGTTGGCCGGTTTCTGGAAAACTTGAAGAACATATGAAAGTTCATATGTTCTTCTGGGTTTGTTGAAGGTTTCAGAGGGAAGAGTTTTTTTTCGGTCTAAAAAATAACAAAACGGGTCTGATCTTCATTTTAGGATGAGTTTTATACTCATTAATAAAATGGTAAATGGGGTATTTAGTTAATAAATCCCTCCGTCCCATTGTTTTTTTTCCTTAGTCCCTCGTGTTCTCTTTCTTTTTTAATTTAGCCACCAATCCAGTTATAACTCTTGTTTTTAAAATTGGTCTTATCTTTTCCTAGTCCTTCCGTGTCTGGGGGATATTTTTCAGGTCCTTCCTCGCTCAGAAATAGCGTTGTAAGGGTTTTTAAGTTTCTGAATTCTTACAATTTAGTCACTTTCAGTAACTTTTTACTCTTTTATTTATTTTATTCTCATTTTATTTTATTTTCTTATTTGTATTTGTTCTATGTAGTTATACATTCATTTATCTGTTGGGTATATATCTATTTACATGTTAATACTTATTATTTACGTTCTTTATACGTATATTTGTCCTTGTTTAGTTTGTGTTATTTATTCATCCATTCATGCTTATTTCATTGTTTACATGCGACATGCATTTTGTTTAGGTGCCTTTTGTACGTATATTTGGTGCATAGTTTTACCCTTTATTTCTATCATGTTTTTCTTCATGCTTTTAGTGATGCTTTATGTTTATTTGCCCCTATCTTATACCATGTTTTATTTAGTTATTCATATACTTTGTTTCATTTATTTTCCACTATGTTTTTGTTTGAGTATATATTTCACCTATGTTATGTTTGTACTCACTTGTATTTATGCCATGTTTGTCTACTTTATATACTTTACTTTATCATTACATTTTATATATCTTATTTATATCCTTTAAATTACATCCATTTCTTAATTAATTAACTTAATTTCAAATATCTTTATTCGGTCGTAACGGGCCCGCGTTCCAATGCAATGGTCGCGGTGTATGCGTTGCCTTCGAATGAAGACACGGTAAAAATAAAATTGATTCGAATCTTTAAACAAAGATAATTTAAATGCCTCTTTAATTCAAAAATATCCAAAACTAATTAAGCGGTAATTCTTTTTAAAGGTGCCAATTTTTGGGCAGTTTTTAAACACAAAACCTGTTTTTAAACCGTAACCGACTCTCGAACCCAAACACTTCGAATCTCTGGTTTTCCGGTGTCCGGTCTACCCAAAAGTGACCGGTGACGACTCCAACATTTTTAAACATTCCCAACATTTTTTTTAAATCCCTAATTTTTAATAATTTTTTTTCCTTTTTAGGTTTTCCAAACCCTAATTCCCAAATTTTAAACCCTAAATTTTAAAGTTCCATTTTTTTAGCCTAATTCCTAATTTTCAAACTAGTGACCCCCATTTTTATTCACATTTAATAAAAAAAATATTTTAAAGGGTTGCTACACTAAAATTTTAACCTTAAACTCAAAATCTTATCAATAACCTATAAATATAAAATTACTATACTTAAATCCCTAAATTCTAAAGGCATAAAGATAATTTTAACTCTTAACGTTTATAATTTTTATCGTTTTGGCCCTTATTCTTTTTTGGGATAAATTTAGCCCTTAACCTATATCTTTTTGACAAATAGCTTATTTTTTTAACACTATGGTAACTAGACCGTTAAAAATCTAACAATGATGACATGTTATATGCATATGATAATATATTTTAAATAACATGACATCTAACCTATCAAATATATATATATATAATATAATTTTATTCTAATATAAAATATAAAATAATTAAAATTCAAATAAAATATTAAAAAATAATTAATTCTAAAATAAAATACTATTAAACATTCTTAACCCTAACTACGATATAATTAAAATCCTACCTAAAAAAATTAATTAATTTTGAATTGTGTTCATATTTTTTTAAGATAGGACTTTGATTCTATCATAGTTTGAATTGAGAATGTTTAATAGTCTTTTATTTTAAAATTAATTAATTTTTAAAATTTTATCCCTCAACCTAAATCCTAACTCCGCCCCTAAATATATATCCTAACTCTCTCTCTATAAACATCCTAGTTTAACGATCATATATATCCATTTCCACGTGTAATTGTGAAAGAGAAAATGTTGAATACCAATACATAAAAATAAATAAAAACATTGGGGATCATTAATGCCACGAGCATTAAAGTTGACATTCAACTCAACATAACTAAAACCAGTGTCTGGTCTTGTCTCTCTCTCTTTTTTTTTTTGTATGCATGAGCATTGAGAAAGGATCTATGGTATCTTTGTGTTCCATAGTTATATCCTAGTGGGTAACTTTTCTTGTTGGATTGGATGATGGATGTGTGCACCTTTCGGCGAAAATTAGATTTTGGGCAGAACAGCATGGATGTATCGCTTTTGACATTGACTTCACCACTGGGTGATTTGAGAACAGTTTCATATATAACAGATTCAAAGTATAGGTAAAAATTAATAAATTTTAATATTTGTTTAAAATTTAAAACATTATAAAAAGTTATTTTTTTTACTTTATGATAAATATCAAAATTTATTTTATAAATATTGATATTTATTAAAAAAATAAAAATTTATAAAAAAAATCAAGTATCATATTTGTTTAAAAACTTAAAATATCATAAAAATAGTATCGATATTTGTTAAAAATATAAAAAAATTAACCTAAAATATTATAAAAAGTATAACATTTTAAATTTTAAAATTATTTATGCCTTTTAATTACACTCTAAATCTGTTGAATCAGATCTACCCTTATTTTGGTGCTGCATCAGTTTTAAGTTATCTATCCCTACATGTAGGGTAGAGTATTCGATTGAGTCGAGTTAAAAAAATTTGAGTTATTCGAGTTAAAGAGTCATATTTTATAACTAAAATTTTATTTGAATTTTTTCGGTTCGAGTCGAGTTTTCGAGTTCCTATAAATATTTAATTGTAATTATTTATCATGTTATAGCATGATTTGATTCTAATTTAAACGATTTTCTCTAATCATATAAGATATATATATATATATATTCATATGTAGCAATATTTCTTTATATTTTTATATATAAATGTATATATCATTAAAAAATTAATAGACTCGTCTCAAACTTAAAAATTAATCCTTTAATTATTAAAAATTTTGAGTTATTCGGGTTACTCGAATTTTCATTTTACAACTCGAACTTTATTTGAAATTTTTTCGAGTCGAGTTTATACAATTTTAAGTTGAGTCAAAACGAGTCGAGTATTTTCGCCTCAAGTCGAGTCGATTTATTCGGTTTTTTTGAGTCGAGTCGAGTTTTGTTCACCCCTACCTCCGTTCACTGTTTGAGATTCCATCGACTAGTATAATGCATAAATATCATTATAAAATAATTAATATATATAAAAGAAATTTATTTGAGTTTAAATCTAAATATAATTTTAGCCTTCATCAATACTATCTATTGAATGATTTTAAATTATTAATGCATATTTTAATAAACACTTAAATTATAAAATATTTTAATTAACACAAATGTGTTATTAACATATATATTTGGGCTTTATAACACATTTTTCAGGCATCCGTCAATATCATGTTAACAGCATAATAAGAGGTTGAAATATATTTTTTTAACAATTCTTATTTTCAAGAGGAGGAAAAAATTGCTTATATTGGTCTATAATCTCGTATTACGAGGTTATTATTTTCTTCCTAAAAGACATGTCTGATATAATATATAATATAATCGTTTATATATCTCAAATTTTTTTCTTAATGTAAAATTAATATTTTTAATTTTTTTAAGAGTGATATTCTTCCCTATTCAACCTTTCTTTTGAATAAGGGAGAAAAGTTTACTTATATTATCTTATAACCCACAACTGAAGGAGAAAAGGAGTGTGAACCAAAAAATTTTATCCACCAAAAGATATTGTTTTCCCAGTATGAGCATCAATTTGGAAGAAATCCTATATATATTCTGGCAGAGTTTATTTTTACCAAAGTATGATTCTTTTTATTTTATTTCTTGAACCAATACATTTATAATTGAGTCCGACTTTAAACAGTAAATTGCACGAATACCTCTAAAGAGTGGTTTAAGATGCTCTGACTTTAGGTACTTTAGAGGATTTTTTGGGTGAAAAATATTATTTATAGTCAAATTCAATTGAATCCAACTTTTAGGTCACTACGGCAAATATAATATTTCGCAAATTAAAATGGTAAGGATTATATTTTTAAAAAATAAAACTCTTTAAAACTATATTCGAATAAAAATTTCATTAATTTGAAGTATCTCATTATATTAAACCGCAAATTTAAGTATTAATTTTGAAAATGAGACTTTGTTTTCCAACTTTTAAGTTCTCAATAATATTATACAAGGAAACAAAAACTAGTCAAAGTATCGATAATAGTTGGTCTAAGTAGTAAGCAGTTTGATTAGTTTAAGCATGTCTTGAGTTTGAGGCGTTGTACATGCAAAAAATTTTTGCTGGGAGACTCACCACCAAAACTAAGTGCGCGACATAGATCAGTCTGAATTAGTCAGGTCGCAGCTCTGAAAACCGAAAGAGCAATAAAAAATAGTCAAAGTATTGAAAATGTTGGTTATGTACAAGGGTGATAACGAGCGTCACTAACTCGTAAGTTATTTGAAATTAGTTCGGTCAAAACTCGGTTTGAATGAAGTTTGACTCGAGACCTTAACAAATCGAATGAAATCAAGTTCATAAATATGCTCAAAATAATTATATATATACTTCATATATACTTGTGTGTTTTCAGTACTGCTTGTTATTATGGTTAAATATTTTAATTTTCATTTTTCTTGTGTACTTGTATAGCTTAAAAAATATATTTAGGCTACTTGGAAATTTTTGAAAAATATTGTTGTTTAAAATTAATTTTAGGGATTTAAGAAGTTTGAGGAATAATTAAGGATGTAGGCCAAAAACTACAGTAAAAGAGGACCTCGCCACCTTCTCTTGGCGTGATCCTCTCTCTTCTTTATTTAACTGAATAAATTAAGTGAATTATAAGTACCTCGCCATCTCTTCTTGGCGTGGTTAAGGAAGAGAGAGAAGGTCTCGCCAAGAGAAGGTGACGAGGTCCACTTTTCACTGTAGCAATTGGCCTACTTCCTCAATTATTTTTAAACGTCTCTATAATATTAAAAATAAACTTAAATTCTTATATTTCTCAAAATTAACCAGGCTGCTTGTCAATTTCAAAAATAAATATTATTATTTTTGAATAATTTTTTATATGCTATTTTTTTAAAACTTCAATAAAAATATTTAAAAACAATCTAAGGAAAGCAAAAAGTGAGTCGAGCTCAAACTGTTTAATTTCAATTAAAATTCAATCATAAAATTTTAAATTTGACGAACTTTAAACTTAAACCAAAGCTAATAATATTATTTTCAGGCCAGATCGAGTTTAACCAAACTCGGATATTATAACCCCCGATAATATAAACCTATATAAACCTTTTAGTGTGGTTTAAGAATCTTGTGCATGTGATAAGTAAGAGTCAAAGCAGACAAGAAAATGCATTAGGTAACTTAGATGCATTAGTTATTAGACCCTAATCCTATAGAAATAAATTAATTCAAATGGTTTATAGAGTTATTATGTAGGGTAGTGTTTTTTTTTATTAATATGTTAATATTAATATTTTTTTATAATACTCGGATGCTAGTGCTTTTATTTTAAAAAATAGAAGAAACAACAATCTATATACAATTTAATACAATAGGAGATGTACATGTATGATAGGGTGAGTCTAGACCTACCTTAAATTTTTTAAAATTCATACATTTATCTTTAAATTTTTAATACTTTCTGAGTTAGTCCTTAAATTTTTTTAATATTTAAGAATCATGCACACCCTAAAATTTTAAAATTTTATATGTTTCCACCCTCAAATATTTTTTAGATCCGTCAATGATTTAATACTTGAAGTTAGTTTCAAACTTTAATTTGATACTCAACTTTTTGTATAATTAAGTACCTAAATTTGGTCTCATTGTTCAATGTAGTATCTTAATTTTTTTATAACCAATTTAAACCATAAAATTAAGTTCAAATATCGATTTGAACCAAAAAGTTAAATTCAAACATATATATGAACAAAAGATATTTAAATATTAGATTAAATTTCAAATAATTAATTGTATAAAAATAAAAATAAGATACTAAATTGACTATTAGAACCAAATTTAAGTGTATATATATATCATTATCCTCTTCCTCAAAGATATGTTTGATAGAATATACAATAATACCGTTTATATATCTTAAGATCTCTATTTTTTTGATATAGGATTAATGTTCATGTCTTCTCGAACGTGATATTGTTCACCACTTAATCTCGTGATGCTCTCGTCATGAGTCAACATGCTTATGATATGTAACTTATCATGATTATTCATCTACTTATCTTGTTCAAAAACACTTAACAAAAAATCTAATATATATTATAATTTATATTTTAAAACTTTTTCTAATACAAGATTAATACTTCGCCTCTTTTCCGGCGTAAACAAACACCCAAGGGCACATGATGCACAAATGTGTTGCTAATGATCTCTCCACTCCCTCCCTTAATCCACCAGCTTCCTGTACCTCATGCAGCTTTGCCTTTGTAAAGGTGCTTCAATTATTGGTGATCTTGCTACTAACGGATAACTATACCATATTTGTCTTCTACTTCAATTTATTTGATGTATTAATTTGTTTTTAAATAGTTTATTTAATATAGTAGTTTGTATACTTTTTGTTTTTAAAAATGATATAAAGATAATTTTAACTCTTAACGTTTATAATTTTTGTCATTTTGGCTCTTATTCTTATTTTCTAGGATAAATTTAGCCTTTAATCTATATTTTTTTGACAAATATCTCATTTTTAACTAGTATAATAGTTAGATAGTTAAAAAATTAACGATAATGATATGCCATATATATATAGAATGATATTTAAGATTTGAGAATACTTAATAGCCTTTTATTTTAGATTTAATTAAGTTTTAGTATTTTATTTGAATTTTAATCATTTTATATTTTATGTTAGAATAAAATTATATTTTACATGTATATATTTTTCATTATCGTAAAATATTTAACAATAATGACATGTTATATATATGTAGAATGAGGCTAGACGTCATGTTATTTAGAATATATTATCATAAATATATGACATGTCAATATCGTTAAATTTTTAACTGTCTAATCATTATGCTAGTTAAAAAATAAGTTATTTTGTCAAAAAGACATAGATCAAAGGTTAAATTTATCCCCCAAAAGAATAAGTACTAAAATGATAAAATTATAAACGTTAAGGGTTAAATTATTTTTATGCCTTTAAAAATTTAAGAATTAATCCAATTGATATATTTTTATTGTTTGGTAATTCAGTTAAAGCATTTTAATATTTCAAGACTAATTTAAAATTTCACTAATAGCTTGAAGAAATCGAGTGCAATTAACCATACCCAATATGATTATTTTTTTCTAATTTTATTTAAAATAAAATCCATTTTTTTTCTAATTTTGCTTGCTTCATTGAATTGAAACATAAAATTATGACCCACAAAGCTTGCTAAACATCAGATCAACAGGACTCGGTATTCCTACGCTTTTTTTTATCGAGCAGAAATCTTCTGCTTTTTAATCATACTTATTCTTATAAAAAATTATTTTAAACCTAAAATTATTTTTTCATATCTTAAAACTTAATCTTTATATCTTAAAAAATACATTATACCTTTAATTTTTTAAACTTTAACTGTAACCCCTAACCCTAACCCTTAAATTTATTAATTTAAAATAAATACACTAATAAAAATACGATCGATAGGCAGACCATCTGTAAATTTTTCTCATATTTGAACTAATGGACAATTTCACACAACAATGACACATAACTGTTATCATGATTATTATTTTATGATTTTAATATTATTTAAAATTACGATGTATATAATTATTATAATCATATTAATATTTATTATTAATTTCCGATTATGATAGTTATAATAATCATAATAATATCTGATATGCTTATAATTGTAATAAACACCATATTATCGAAAACACGACCGCAACAACTTGAATCCCTACCTCCCAGAGCCACCCTTCCACCGCCGTATAATGAATTTACAGATTCTTCACATGCAAAGTCTCTAGTAAACTCAGCCGCCGACGATGGCAACGTGGCACAGAGAGACATTACCATAGGGATGACTTTCAACAAGAAAAAAAAAATTCATGTGTTATCTTGCAAAAAAAATAATGATGAAGTTAAAAATTAATGAAATATTGCGGGATAATTTTGTTACTATATTAAGAGAATATAAAGAATAAAAATGATCTGTTGACAAAATTTTGAAATAATGAGGTTGGAATTTAAAAAATTAAAGGGAAAATTAAAAATCAGTAAAATATTGAGAACAATGGTTGCTATTAATTGAAAAAATAAATTAAATTAATTTTAACTTTATAATATATATTATGGCATAAAGATAATTTTAACCATTAACGTTTATAATTTTTATCGTTTTGGCCCTTATTCTTTTTTGGATAAATTTAGCCCTTAATATATATATTTTTGTCAAATAACTTATTTTAACTACCATGATAACGGAACTGTTAAAAATCTAACAATGATGACATGTCATATTCATATGTTAATATATTTTAAATAACATGACATCTAACTTATCAAATACATACATATATATATATATATATATATGAAATATAATTTTATTCTAATATAAAATGTAAAACAATTAAAATTCAAATAAAATATAAAACAATTAATTAATTCTAAAATAAAATATAACTAAATATTCTCAACCCCAACTACAATAGAATCAAAATCCTATCTTATAGTTAGGTGGTGTGTTCTGTGTAGTGCTATAAATGATGTATGTGAACACACATATATGTGCAAGTATACACAATCATACAAGTAATAATAAGGTGAGTGAGTATCGTTCCCACGAGGATCTCAAGTAAAGTGCAAGGTCAACTTGTCAAGGCAAAAAGGTGTCACTAACAAAAAAAACAAACAAAGATAAAGATATAAACAAGAGAAAATGGACATGTACGGTGTGGTGTGATGTAGACATGCTATGGCAATTCTAGAATGTTAGCAACTAAAATATGCTAAGGTAAAATAGAAATGATGGTGATGGTAGGATAGATGAGTGGAAGTAGGTGTGAAGTGTAAAGCAGTGTGATTGCAAGTAACAAGTAAAGTAAAGAAAGTAGTTTGAAAATGCGGAGGCAAAAGCAGGATGCAAGAACACGTTTAAACTATATGTTGTACTGACCCTCTATTGTCGAACTCTCTCGGGAATGACTGGTGGGAACTCCTATGGACTTCTTACCTCTCACTCTTACTAATATAAGGCTTCTACAGTGTATATCTACTCGACAAAGGTTTCTAAAGTGTTCCCGCTCTTTTGAGTCATAGGAACCTGACAGACTAAAATACCATGGTATTTCGTCTGTCACGCGAATAACACTTAGTCTATTGGTAAAGCATACTCCTTTCAGTCGTTGAAACCCTCCCCTACGCCTCTTTCGAGTGCTCTAGGTTTAGATTAGGTTCTATTTTCAGTATAGAATCCATTACTCACGTAGATCCTCCGTTAGCCCCTTTCGGGTGATCTAAGGATTTATATCTATGCCTCTTCCAAGTGCTATAGCATGCACCTAAATACGGGACACTACCGTGCCTCTTACAATGCCTAGATGATTATCAACAATGAGCAAAGCAAATACACAAACACAAAGAAGACAATATATTAATAAAAGCAAAAGATAATCATCCACAAAAGCAACCACCTAAACAAAGCTCACATGGTGGTGCTAAATTTAAAGTAATATCAACCATATAAAACCTTAGACATTCAACAAATCATCCTCTTAAAAATATGAAAAATAAAACAAATGAAAGAGGACTAGAAGACACCTTCGAATGCGTGGGCCGCTGGTTTCTTCAACCACCACGAGACGCCTTGGTGTGCTAGCCCTTTTCGTGTGCTTAGCACATCACTTCCTTCGAGATCTATCAACGGAGGACTCCTTGGCCGGAGTTTGGAAGAGAAAGGTGAGAGCTTTTCTCCGCCGCAAACAGCTCCAAAGGTGCCTCTTTTCTTATGTTTTGCTCCTTTAAAAGGCCTCCCTTTTTTCTCTAGGTCACCATGTCCTTTAAAGAGGGTGAAAACCCCTAAAAGATAGGCAAAAATTCATTTCTGCCCCCTTCACGTGATGACATTTTTGCATGGCTGGTAGTGGTGACAGTGGTCCCCTACTGAGGTGGCTCGCATGCAAGCCATTTTGGCTGTGGTTCCCTACTGAGGTGGCTCGTGGCCAGGCTGTAATGGTCCTGACCGACTGTAATGGCACCAACTGATACTCTTATCAAAATATCTCTTTCTCGTCTAGCTCAGCACAAGAGTTCTCTAGCTTTGCCATGGCATTTTTCCATCGCTGTCCTTCTGCGAATGCCAGGACAAATTCTCTCAACTTCTATTTTTGCTTTACCTACACAACACAACTGAAAAGAACTACTTTTCTTGCGAAATAGCACCTATTACTACCTGAAAATGTCAAGGCATAATTATAAAACTACATGCAATGTTATGAACCTAAATGCAACTAAATGAACCTACATGAGCCTAAGGACACTCAATAACTTAAGTAAAAAGGCCTAAAATATAGCCTTTTGTGGAGTTATCATTAGGGTTGAAATATTTAGTAGTATTTTATTTTAGAATTAATTAATTTTTTATATTTTATTTGAATTTTAATTGTTTTATATTTTATATTAGAATAAAATTATATTTCATATATATATATATATGTATTTGATAGGTTAGATATCATGTTATTTAAAATATATTATCATATGCATATGACATGTCATCATCGTTAAATCTTTGATGGTTCCGTTATCAAGTGGTTAAAAAATAAGCTATTTGTCAAAAAAATATAGGTTAAAGGCTAAATTTATTATAAAAAAAATAAGGACCAGAACGCTAAAAATTATAAACGTTAAGAGTTAAAGTTATCTTTAAACCTATATATTATTTATGTTAATAAATGCAGGGGCGAATGTAGGCCTGGGCCTTCGGCCCGCCCCATACTAATTTCTCCCTTCTATTTTTTTAAAATATGTATATAATATATCTTAAATTTTAGATAAAATATATGATATTAAAATTTATTTTAAATTTTAGACATTGAATTTTAAGTAAAATAAAAAGTAAAAATTAAAATTAAATTATTTATATTTTTATTATATTTTATAAATATTACATAATTACTTTTAATAAAATATATTTTAAGAATATATTTTGCTATTAAATGTTACAGATTTTTTAGATATTGATTTTTTTAATATAATTAGAGTTCCACTCTAATTATACTAATGATAAAATATAAATAAAAAAAATTTAAAAATATTTTTTAGTAAATATATATCTCTTCTTCAATATCTTTAAAAATGACTCAAAAGAGGATATAAATATAATATATTTTTCAATTTATTTGATAAACTTGCGGGAGAAACTAATATTTAAATAAATAAATTTAAACCCATATTTTTATTATTTATTTCAAACAAATAGTTTAATTTTATTTAAATAAATACATAGATAACGAAAAAAATTAAAATTATTCAAAGTTAATTTGGATAAATTTCTTGTTTTATTTAGAGTGAATATTCGATTAAATCAAGTTGAGTTAAAATATTTCGAGTGATACAAGTTGATGAATCATATTTTATAACTCAAATTTTATTTGATTTTTTTAAGTTCGTTAATTCGAGTTTCTATTCAAATATAATTGTAAATGTTTACAATATTATGGTAGTATTTGATTCTAATTTAAATAATTTTTATGACCATATACACTCTATATCTTTATTTTTTTCATGTGTTATACATATATCATATAGAGTTAGAGGATTCAACTTGAACATGAAAATCGATTTAGTAATTAATAAAAATATGAGTTATTCGAGTCTCAGTACTCAAAAACTCTTTTTACTCAAAAAATTCTTTTCGAATCAAATTTTAATTATGTTTAGTTTTATTTATAATTTCCCGGTCAATACTATTTTTTTAGATTCGTCACTACCTAGATAGTTAAACTTTTTGGTTCCCAACCCGTATAATATCAAAACGTTGTTTTAGGTTGTTTAGGAAATTAAAATAACTAAATTAAAATAATATCATTTTGATTTAACTTTTACGTCATTGACTGTTCGTTATGTCATTGTTTTGTTAAAGTTAACAATAAAATGATATAAACAAATCAAAAATAAAAATTTAATATTAAATTTAAAATCAATGCATATAATTTAGTGATACATGGTATAATTTACCCTAATTAATATGATTATATTAATAATTTTCATTTTTTTCGTGCTTTACCTATAATCATCAAATAAGAGAAGTACATGTGTGGAAAATTTAAAATTATTGAAAGTATCTTAATATATTTTTAACATATGATATGATCTCATAATGATTTTTTTATTTAAAATTGTATCTTAAAATTGTTTGAATTCATATTTTTAAGAATAATGATATTATTTTTTATTGAGATGACGCATATATAGATAAAATTATGATCTAATACACGAGAGTAAAATTATTATATTTTAAAATTAAGTGATAAATAGTTTAGTTTTGTTTAAATTTTACATTTGAAGTATTATATACGCAAAAATCTTTGATAAAAGATTTATTTATCAAAACTAAATATGTGATACGAGTTAATCCAAACTAATAATAATAAAAATATAATTTTTATTAAAATTTTAAACTCAAAATTTAAAAAGACAATACTTGATTTCATAGAAATTTAAATTTATTTAATATTTAATATATATACCCTTACCTGAGAATAGGTTTTAAAATAGTAAAAACTATTATTAGTTAAAGATAAGAATGGAATCCCTGAAAAAGTGTTTTTCCCTTTTTCTGATGAGTTCAGTCTCAATTATTCTTTATTTTTAGGGATGAATAAAATTCAATTAGACTCAAAAAATTAAATTATTTGATTCGATTTGAGTTAAAATTATTTTAGTTATTTTAATTTGATTTAAAATTTCATAAACTCGAATAGAAAAATTTTAAATAAAGTTTGTTTTATAAAATAGAAATTCAAATAACTCGAATAACTCAAAATTTTTTAGTAATTAAAAGATTTATTTTTAAGTTTGAGTCCCACAAATTTTTATAATATATATTGATATATAAAAATATAAAAAAATATTGCTACACATGAATATATATATATATGCATAATTTATATGATTAGTGAGAATTGTTCATATTATAACCAAATCGTCTATAACATAATAAATAATTATAATTAAATGTTCATAAGAACTTAAAACTCGACTCGAATTTTCTCAACTCAACTCGAAATTTTTTTGAATAAAACTTCGAATAATAAAATTAGACTCGAAAACTCGAATAACTCAAAATTTTTTAACTCGACTCGATCAAACGCTATCCGTATTATCTTTGCCCTTCACTTTTGTGGAATGTAGTCCGAAAAATAAGACGAAAAGTGCCTTGATATAAATTGATTTGGTTCAATTTCACATATCCCTAAAGACTGCTATATTGTGGATGAATAAATAGATTGCCTGCAATGGATAGACTGTTGCGAATTGATAGGGAGGTGGTGGATGGTTGTGTTCTGTGTGAAGGTATAAAGGAGACTCGAGACCATCTATTCTTGGATTACAGCTACTTTAGGCCTGTTTGGACTGAGGAGAGACATGTTGGATTAGAATGCTAGGCTGTGTTGGTTATACTCGAACTTAAAAGGAGAATTTTTTGATTGTTCATATACTTAAAGTAGCTTGAGGTTCCTTTATATATTTTATATGGGAGGAACGAAATTGAATACTATTTCGACATACTAGTATATTTGGGGGTGTTTGTATTCGAACACGGATAAACATATACATTTAGATGATATAAATAGAACTATTTGTACATATTGAGGAATTCTCTAACCGGGATGAAAACCCAATGTGGCTATATGCATTATATTTTCTTGTATTAGATATGTATAACACAAATTTATTAAAAAATTATATTTTATTATTTATTTTCGTCTTGAACTAACGCTTTATCTAACATAAGGCGCAACAATATTTAATATGGGTTGATTATTTAAAATAAAAAAACGATTATAAATTTTGACAAATTATTTACTTTCAATAATAACCTTCATTATTACCCTTATAATATGGTAATAGATTGTGCTAAATTCAATTAGTTATTGGTGTAGTACATGAACCATATAGTTTTAGTGGTTAAAAGAACGATTATTATTTTTAAAAGTTACGACTTCGAGTATTATAGAAATTGGTATACGGATTTGGTAATTTGTCCCATCTTTTTTTTTTAATCTCAAAGTATGGTTTTATTTGAATATATTTGCTCAAGTATTGACGTTTGAACTTTAACCCCTCTCAAATTAGTATTTGAACTTAAGAAGTTTTTTTTCTTATCAACGTACGTATGATTTAATTTACGAAGAAATCATATAAAATATTATCGAAGGTCTCGTTAAATATTTCTTAGATAAATATTCTCAATCGCCTAAACTCATTAGTGTCAACAACTCGACTATCTAATTCTAATTGAAGTACTTCATCGATACGTACTAATTTATCCATTTTAATCATAATATGTCCCCTTTTAAAGAAAGAAAGTGCCAAATTTGAATCGTCACATCTAATCAACATACCCCACTTGAATTAACAAAACGTTTTATTTTTAAACAAAACGTTATGTTAATTATTTTTAAACATAACGTTCTATTTTAATCGTCTCGCACCCATGGTCTGGGTTCTCCCAGATTGTGGCCGAGACTTCCAAACCCATGTGCTTTGGTCTCTCGATGATGATCGGGTCTCTCGCACCCATAGTCCTGATTTGAAAATTATTATTTAAACAAATGAGATTGGATTCACACCCCCTTTGCGCACAAGACACAAAATCATTTAAAGTCATTCAATAACCTCTATGTGGGTAGGTATATATAAACACCTCCCACTCCATTTATCCTACCAATATGAGATAAGGGGTTTTACATTCCTTATTTTATTCTTACCTTTCTACTTTGAACATCAATTTTTTATTTACAACTCAACAATTTTGAGCATATGAGCTACCATCGTAAAGATCTCACAGAGTAGAATAAAAATAAAAAATATCTTTATTCGAATTCTTATCTTTACACTTTTAAAAAATACTTCAAAAATAATCATTGCTCACTATTTTTCAAAAAAAATAATTAAATGAATAAAATGAACCTATTTAATTCTAATGCAAAAATAGGATTTTAGCTATGGCCGTAGCACGGGTCCCATTACTTTTAAAACAAACCTAACCATGGAGTAATATATATATATATATATATATATATATATATATATATTTGGTTCAACCCGGTTTCTTCATGGATTAATATATTAACATTTATGTACCTTAAATATGATTCTAAAGTATATAAAATACATATTTACAATGCAAAAATAGGTCAGAATAAAAATTATTTATCAATTATATATATAATTAGTAATTTTATGTTTTATATCTTATTAATAAAATAATAATAAAATTATTAATATATATAATATAAAATTATTGGTGTAACTTATAAAAGAGACACAAAAAATAATGAATTTTATTTTAGGTTTAAGCCCCTTCACACATACCACACGCTTTGACCCTCACACATATTTGCTTCAGAAGACAAAATAAGAGACGATTTTTGTAGGAGTGTTTAAAACTATTAGCTTTGATTGATATGGTTTAATTGTTTAATGATTAGAGAACTAAATACTCTCTCTATGTCATTTAAAAAGTTTAATATTGACTTTTTAACGTTAAAATTTTAAAATTTTGATCATAATTATTTTAAATATTTTAATTTATTAAATTATATAAAACATATATTTTAAAACTATTTGATTAGAGGTTTTTAAAATATATATATTTTTTATATTTTTATCAATAATAAATTTAAAGTTATAATGAGTCAAAATTTAAAAAATTGACAAAAATATCAATATTGAACAAATAAAATGGGACGAAGGTAGTAGTATTTTTAAAAAAATGGCATAAAGATAATTTTAACCCTTAACGTTTATAATTTTTATCATTTTGGCCTTTATTCTTCTTTTGAGATAAATTTAGCCCTTAACCTATATCTTTTTAACAAATAGCTTATTTTTTTAACTACAATGATAACGAGACTGTTAAAAATCTAAAAATGCTGACATGTCATATGCATATGATAAAATATTTTAAATAACATGACATCTAACTTATCAAATATATATATAATATTTTTATTCTAATATAAAATATAAAAAATTTAAATTTAAATAAAATATCAAAAAAATAATTAATTCTAAAATAAAATGTTATTAAACATTCTCAACCCTAACTAAGACAGAATCAAAATCCTATCTTAAAAAAATTAATTAATTTCGAACTGTGTTCATATTTTTTTAAGATAGGACTTTGATTATATCGTAGTTAGGGTTGAGAATGTTTAGTAATCTTTTATTTTAGAATCAATTAATTTTTAATATTTTATTTGAATTTTAATTATTTTATATTTTATATTGGAATAAAATTATATTTCATATATATATATTTGATAGGTTAGATGCCATGTCATTTAAAATATATTATCATATGCATATGACATGTTATCATCGTTAAATTTTTAACGATCCAATTATCATGGTAGTTAAAAAATAAGTTATTTGTCAAAAAGATATAGGTTAATGGCTAAATTTATCCCAAAAAAGAATAAGGGCCAAAATGATAAAAATTATAAACGTTAAAGGTTAAAACTATCTTTATGCCAAAAAAATTATTCGATCGGAATAGGTATTTAATCTAGAATTTTTACCAGGTAGTTAGGTTGGGTTTAGGCCAATTTTTTAGTTATTGGACACCCAACCTAACCAATACTTTTAATTTTTTAAGTTTTAAATTATATTTTTATTTTAAATTTTTTAATATTTATATCTAAAAGTAAAATTAAAATTTAAAATTTTTATATGTTAGAATTATGTACTTTTAAAGTTTGAAATTTAAAATTTTTAAATATATTTTTATTAATTAAATTTTTTTAAATATTATTAAATAAACCATTAAAAATATAGTAAATAGAATTTTATCTAATACTTCTTCATTATTAAATAGATCATAAACAACATAGTTTTGAAAAAGATTTTAACCATGGATTTAAAATATCTTAAAATTTTAAGAGGAGTACAAATTATAAATATTTTAAAAAATAAAAAATAAATTATAAAAAATAAACAAAAATAAAAATAAATATTTAATTTTATAAATTCAAAATAAATATTGAGTCGGTTCACGTAAATCCGTCAATACGCAGAATGTAGATTGATCTATTTTTTTTTATAGTATAGTTTGGTAATTTAAATATGCAAACACTGGTCGAAAGGAATACATTAGAGTTTTGACTTAAATATTATATAATTTTTTTTCATAATATGGTACAAACAACTTTTAATTCTCAATCTATGATAACAGGTGAAATCGGTAGTACCTGACTCTAACTTTGAACAATATTTTTCTCAAAATACCCCTGTTACAAAGTAGGATTTTTATATACCCATCTTTAAATGTATTTCTAGACGATTATTGTTTAAAGTTGAAATCAGGTACTACCGATTTCACTGGTACTATAAAAAATGTATTATTATAAAAATAATTTTTTATTATCATTATATTAAGAATTATTTTTTTATTGTAATATTAATGTGAAATCTCCGAATACATTATTTATGTAAATTGGATCATGTGGTTTGTAGGAAATAAATTCATTCACGAATGTCTAGGGAAGAAGGCGGAGGATTTGGTTAACTTTGTTAGAGGTTATGTTTATTAACAGAGTCATTAATTTAATTTGATCTTTTTATTAATAATATCAGAATTTAAAGAATTTAACGTATTATCTCATTAAACTAAATAAGTGTTGATAGTTAATTTTAGTTTTGTTAATAATTGATTAATCAATTTTTAATGTTTTTTAATGCACGTCTTAAATACATTTTTATTAATATATTTTTTAATTAATTACGGTGATTACAGTAGTATCTGTCTAGTGTATAATCTTAATCATTGGTCATTGATCGCTTAATCACTATATTGACATTACTGGTAGGGATATGTATAATTAACCATAATCGTTAACCGTAATCGTTAGCCGGTATAACCGTCACATATTATAGGTTAATTAATCAAACTATTAAAATTAAATGGTTTCGATTAACCAAATTATTAAAATGATAGTCAATGATTATGATTACGGTTACAAATTTTGACTAATGATTAATCTATAGATTAATCGTTATTAAATTATTTATATATTTAAAATATAAAATAACTTTTTACCCTTTGTTTGTGGTTTTTATGTCTTAAACTTTGATTATTTTATGTTAGTTAATCATTTGTCTTTGAAACTTTGATAATGGTTTTTATATCTTGAAAGTTGATGATGTATTGCTACAATGTTATGTGTCACAAACTTTTTAAACTTTAAACATTATCAAGTTTGTGTGTTTTGTCTTGTGCTTAAACTTTGTAGTATATAAATATTTTTAATTACGGTATAAGTGATTAAAATATCTTTATTTAAGTATTTTTATGAGTGTTTTAATATATTATTTATTATATAAATAATTATATTATTTTTTAAAAAATAATGAATACGTTAAAAATTATAATAGGTTACAGGTTAACCTACAATTGAACAATTAGTTGACCGTATTTTAAAGGTTAATCGTTATGGTTAACCGATTCTTATTGGTTAAGTTACAGTTAAAAAATTAATAACCGTTATGATGGTTAACCGGCCATTTAAATTAAACGGTACGATTAGCCTATCATAAACACCCTTAATTACTAGTACTTAAACCCGTGATCTCTAGAAACAATAATTGTTCTTTTAATTATTGAGGCAAGATAACTCATACATTTTTATTAATATTGATTTAAATAAAAATAAGAACTAGATATCGATTATAAACAAATAATACAATATTGCAAACAAGCTATTAACTTCATCACAAAACTTGCGAGATCTATATATCACATGAATTCACTTTAGAAAGGAAAATTTTATAACGAGTGTGTAATTACTTATTTTTATCGAATTTTTAGTATTTTAGTGTTATTTTAATAATGTTATTATTAATATAAAAAAATAAAAAAATAAAAAAATAGAAAAAAATGAAAAGATATGAAATTATGTGGATAAGAGCCATCCACGTCACCCACTCTCCCCCATATTTCGCCTATAAATAGGCGTGAGATTTGCCTTACTCACCAATTTGAAGAGCCGGTGAAGGCTACCCTACGAGAGAATCCTTTGGTTCTAGGGTGGCGATGGACCGGGGGGAAAATCCTCGGTCCTACCCGGTTCGATCAGATTCTATTTTTAGGATTAGATGTAGTTAAATTTTTTAGGGATCTTGGTAGATCTCGGTGGGGAGTTCACCCGGGTTAGCCGTTCATATTTTTAGGTATAATTTTTATTTCTTTTTATCTTTGTATTTTGAATTTTTTTAATAAAAATAGTTTTTTATTAATTTATGTCATAGATTAATATTAATATATATTTATGTTTTAGATTAATATTTATATATGTTTTAATTTATGTTTTAAATTAGTCTTTTATTTGTTAGATTAATATTTATGTTTTATGTATTTTTTTATGTAATGTTTTTAATTTGTTTGTCATGTTTAAGATCCAAGCAGATACCCTAGGTGAACTAGATGAGATATATAGGGTCGTCTTTCTCTGTTTACTTTTACGTAATTTATATTTTAGAATTTATTTTTACGTTTATTATTTTACCCGATACTAACATGATTTCTTTATGGTTTTATTTTCCTTTTTGCATGCATCATCACATTTTGCATTGCATTAGGAGGTCCTGATTCAAGTGGTTCATCCTACATAGGAAACTTTCACCATGGAAGAGAGGTATCTAAAAACCTCAATCCTAGTGTTAGAAACCGATTAGAGATACCGATTAAGAAATGAGTTTTAGTCATAATCTATCAGACCCCTTTTATCAAACACCGGTTAGAGGATAATTGAAGAGCCTTAACAGCAGTCTACCAAACGACCAGATAATGACCATTATTTATTCGGGTCTACATCAGAATTTTAGTTCAGGATTTTAAACGAACATGAAGGATGTAACAGAAAACCGAAGTTTGATCAAATGGTTATCAGAGACAGAACCTACATCATCTTACCGTATGAAGGTCAAGTCAAAATCAGGTATAGATCATCGATAACCGGTAACAACGATTAATTTTATCTAAATCTACAAGGATATGACTATCGAGAATACCAAATCGATACAACAGATGTAACAAAAAATCTCCAGGAGCCTAACCATAGAAATGTTTACCGAAACAGTATTACTCAAAGGACCAGTGAGAATCAGATACATAATGTCAATTTCGAAAGGTAATTGATTGAATTTTCAAGTGCGTCAAAGAAGAAGCGGTTTTTATCAAACTACAAGAAGAAGAATGAAAGGTCAGTACCTTATCGACCCATTGCACAAGGATCAGAGGCACTACCCAAGATTACCGAGGACAATCTAGTTTTAGAAGTAGCATCAATAGAAAAAGATTGCTACTAGGAACACCAACAAGGTATGTTTGCTCAAATAATTTTCTAAGATCATTGTCAGACAATCGCAATGATTGAAGTTCAAAAGAGAGTCAGAAAGGTAACCAGGCTAACCGAAAAAGTCGAAGCTCATGATGTAACATAGATTCCTTGGTCAAGCGAGAAGCCTAGGGCCATAGATACAATCATACAATAGGAATTAGGGTTAGTACTCGTGCATAGGACTAGTTTTCCCTAATTTTGTAATGGATCCTCTATTTTCCGTGAAAGTAATCCAGTAGGATGATTATCAACAGGGATCAATACCTTCATCTGCATGCATCTTTGCTTTATGATATTCTCATCATACATGCTTTACCCATTTAGAAATTATTTTGATAATTTGTATATCATGATCGTTTGGTAAGTTACCATACTGTCAACTTCTCAGACATGATTGAAGAACGCATTAAGGATATAGTTAAAAGAGGGAAGATCAAGGATCCCTATAGCATATCCCCTGAAAACGAAGTGGCTTATGTTCAAGAAGAAGACAATTGTCCATGGTTGTCCTCACGACCAACCTCAACGAGGCATTCAACCTACAAAGTGCCTCTCTATCCAGCTGGTTATGATATCAATACCGTGTGGGAAGCACAAATCACACGATCAAGAATTATGGAGCCTTAAAGAACAAGGTCCAAAGCCAAATCGAAGTCGGTAATTTGAGTTTCGAAGATTGATGGTAGAGATTTGTCTGGGGAGGTTCTGACTTCTTAATTAAATATCAAACCGAAGTTTTAATGCATATTTGTTTCAATATTTGTTCAATTCTTTGAATATCTCATTCATTTTAAGGGAAACTCTTGTTTTCCCATGGGCATATAACTGACACTTTTAAATGTGTACATATCTTTACACACTTAGTCCTTGAAATTTTAAGTGCAATAGTATCTCTGCTTCGAACTCAAAGATCGACTATAAGGTTTTGTATGTTCAGAAGAGATTGAATATTGTGGGGATATTACGAACGAAAGTCTCTACTAGTCTACTAAGGTCAATAGAGGAATAATATAAGCGAATAGACAATGGGTAGGTCCCATTTTTAGGAAAATGTCATTCTCAAGTACTTGTTGATCAAGATCCTTGAATCGAGAGTCGACCTTAAACTTCTACCCCTGGAGACCTTCTCAGGATTTACTTGAATGGGACGAAGAATGACTTCCTCTTACCTCACTAGAAGAACGAGGTGAGATCAGATGACTAGATACTGAAATCGGAAGATTCGAAAGGAAATAGTTAGAAACTATAACTTTCTTTAAAAAGAGAGAAAAGAAAAGAAAAAGAAAGAAAAAAGAAAAAAAGAAAGGAAGAAAAAAAACTCATAATGACAATCGGAAGGCCGAAACCAACCCGAACCAAGTAAAATAGGATTTTTATAGATTGCAACATTAGGAAATTACAAGAAAGATGACCAAATCCAAGCAATATCAGAAAGTTGCAAAAAGGTGACCAAATCCAAACAGTGGATAACCAAGAAGTACTTCAATTTGGTGGTACACTCTTAAACTTAAAAGAGAAACAAAAAAGAGAAACAATGTTGTACACACTTTATTCAGATCAGACAATCCTGAAACAAAAACTCAACCAGAAGAAACAAGGCAAAGATAGGCGAAGAATCTTCATTTTGAATGCCTAACGATTATACAGATTTGCATAGAATAAAATATCGAAGTACATCAGAGACAAGTCGGCTTGAAGATTGTCATTTTTGGTAAAAAAAGATAAAAAAAAGAAGAAAAAAGAAAAAAAAGAAAAGAAAAAAGAAAAAAAGCATATTAGAAGTACACATTATAAATACATGGATACATTTACACTGTTCATACACCAAGGTCTTACAAGCTTTCAAAGACCATTCTGATCATTTAAGGACATTCAAAATAAATGAAATTGTCTTTAGACCACGTTTCCGCCCAAAGGTTAACCTTGCTTCAAAGGATGGGGTAGGATGAAAGAGTGAGATAACGAGAGCCATATGAAAAGGGGTAGCCTAGGAAAAGGATTGTTCATTTTGAAAGTCCGATGGTCCAGAAGAGACTATGAATTTGCACGTATCCCCGCAGTAATCGAGGATCCTATGAATATACTCTTTATTAGAGTTGAACTTTAACAGATTATGACAAATATGTCATTGTATTTGACATTCATGAGGGTAAACTTTTTCTTAAATTGTTTTATAGCATACTCTAAAATCATACACATTTTAAAAAAAAACTTTCTTGAATCAGAAATAAATGCAAATAAAAATCATTTTTAGGAATTAAAGAAAAATAAGAGTCAGCCTCCATTGAGGTACCTCGACAAGCACAGAAAAAAAATCAGGACACAAAGACGTCCGATCAACTATCACCAATCCATATTAGAATACAAAGAATATGAATGGGCATCATTATCCTCGAAATGACAGAATAAGAACTCAGACTAGAATTGACTAGAGATGTCATCAAGACTTACAGAGTTTGGTTAACAAAGTTTACCAGGTCAACCGTATAAGGACCAAAGCCTCAATTTTTTTGAAACAGAGTTAACAGAAGCTCATGCATCATTGCATACCTACATATAGGATAAAGTTGTACATCCCAAACATACATCATACACGCATGCATAATGAAATGCTCATGCATCATTCTTTTTGACAATCGTCTTACAGAAAATTTGATTTAATAACATTTGGTTGTCGTTTTGTTATGATTAAAACATGCATATCTAAATAGCTTTATAGAGAATCCGTTTAAATTTTAACCGAGTTAAAAGTTGAAAATTTTAGATTAATCTTATTAATTATATTCGAAAGCCAAATTTATCTATTTGAACTAAAAAAATTTATTTAATAACATTTGGTTATCGTTTTGTTGTGATTAAGACGTGCATGTCTAAATGGGCCTTATAGAGAATCTGTTAGAATTTTAACCGAGTAAAAAAATAAAAATTTGAGATTAATTCGTATAATTTTGTTTAAAAGGCTATAATTAACTATTTGAACTCATAAAATTATTGTTTTGATGCGATTAAAACGAGCATGTCTAAATGTTCTCTATAGAGAATCCGTTAAAATTTTAACCGAGTAAAAAGCTTAAAATTTGAGATTAATATGTATAATTTTGTTCAAAAGCCCATAATTAAGTATTTAAAGTCATAAAATTTTATTTAATAACATTTGGTTGTCGTTTTGTTGGGATTACAACGTGCATGTCTAAATGGGTTGTATAGATAATCCGTTCTAATTTTAACTGAGTAAAAATATGAAAATTTGAGATTAATCTGTATAATTTTGTTCAAAAGCCCATAATTAATTATTTGAAATCATAAAATTTGATTTAATAACTTTTGGTTGTCATTTTGTTGCGATTAAAACGTGCATGTCTAAATGGTCTTTATAGAGAATACGTTTGAATTTTAACCAAGTAAAAATCTGAAAATTTGAGATTAATTCGTATAATT
Organism: Abelmoschus esculentus; assembly: GCA_035048815.1. Lineage (NCBI taxonomy): Eukaryota > Viridiplantae > Streptophyta > Magnoliopsida > Malvales > Malvaceae > Abelmoschus > Abelmoschus esculentus. Next base: position 13,621,104 of record JAUCBN010000035.1, on the reverse strand, counting down.
TTGTTCAAAAGCCCATAATTAACTATTTGACCTCATAAAATTTAATTTAATAACATTTGGTTGTCGTTTTGATGCGATTAAAACGAGCATGTCTAAATATGCTCTATAAAGAATCCGTTCGAATTTTAACCGAGTAAAAAGCTGGAAATTTGTGATTAATCGGTATAATTTTGTTCAAAAGCCCATAATTAAATATTTGAACTCATAAAAATTGATTTAATAACTTTTGGTTGTCGTTTCGTTGGGATTAAAACGTGCATGTCTAAATCGGATTTATAGAGAATCTGTTCTAATTTTATCCGAGTAAAAAGCTGAAAATTTGAGATTAATATGTATAATTTTTTTCAAAAGCCCATAATCAAGTATTCGAACTCATAAAATTTGATTTAATAACATTTGGTTGTCGTTTTGTTGCGATTAAAACATGCATGTCTAAATAGCTTTATAGAGAATCCGTTCAAATTTTAACCGAGTTAAAAGTTGAAAATTTTATATTAATCTTATTAATTATATTCGAAAGCCAAATTTATCTATTAGAACTAAAAAAATTTATTTAATTAGATTTGGTTATCGTTTTGTTGTGATTAAGACGTGCATGTCTAAATGAGCCTTATAGAGAATCTGTCAGAATTTTAACTGAGTAAAAATCTAAAAATTTGAGATTAATTCGTATAATTTTGTTTAAAAGGCTATAATTAACTATTTGAACTCATAAAATTTAATTTAATAACATTTGGTTGTCGTTTTGATGCGATTAAAGCGATCATGTCTAAATGTGCTCTATAAAGAATCCGTTCGAACTTTAACCGAGTAAAAAGCATAAAATGTTCAAAAGCCCATAATTAAATATTTGAAGTCATAAAATTTGATTTAATAACATTTGGTTGTCGTTTTGTTTTGATTACAACGTGCATGTCTAAATGGGCTGTATAGATAATCCGTTCTAATTTTAACTGAGTAAAAATATGAAAATTTGAGATTAATCTGTATAATTTTGTTCAAAAGCCCATAATTAATTATTTGAAATCATAAAATTTGATTTAATAACTTTTGGTTGTCATTTTGTTGCGATTAAAACGTGCATGTCTAAATGGTCTTTATAGAGAATACGTTTGAATTTTAACCAAGTAAAAATCTGAAAATTTGAGATTAATTCGTATAATTTTGTTCAAAAGCCCATAATTAACTATTTGACCTCATAAAATTTAATTTAATAACATTTGGTTGTCGTTTTGATGCGATTAAAACGAGCATGTCTAAATATGCTCTATAAAGAATCCGTTCAAATTTTAACCGAGTAAAAAGCTGGAAATTTGTGATTAATCGGTATAATTTTGTTCAAAAGCCCATAATTAAATATTTGAACTCATAAAAATTGATTTAATAACTTTTGGTTGTCGTTTTGTTGGGATTAAAACGTGCATGTCTAAATGGGCTTTATAGAGAATCTGTTCGAATTTTATCCGAGTAAAAAGCTGAAAATTTGAGATTAATCTGTATAATTTTTTTTTTCATAATCCCATAATCAAGTATTCGAACTCATAAAATTTGATTTAATAACATTTGGTTGTCCTTTTATTGCGATTAAAACGTGCATGTCTAAATGAGCTTTATAGAGAATCCGTTCGAATTTTAACCGAGTTAAAAGTTGAAAATTTTAGATTAATTTTATTAATTATGTCCAAAAGCCATAATTAAGTATTTGAACTAATTTTTTTTTATTTAATAACATTTGGTTATCGTTTTGTTGCGATTAAAACTTGCATACCTAAATGGGCTTTATAGAGAATCCGTTCGAATTTTAACTGAGTAAAAATCTGAAAATTTGAGATTAATCTGCATAATTTTATTCAAAAGCTAATAATTAATTATTTGAAATCATAAAATTTGATTTAAAAACTTTTGGTTGCCATTTGTTGCGATTAAAACGTGCATGTCTAAATGGTCTTTATAGAGAATACGTTCGAATTTTAACCGAGTAAAAATCTAAAAATTTGAGATTAATTCGTATAATTTTGTTCAAAAGCCTATAATTAACTACTTGAACACATAAAATTTAATTTAATAACATTTGGTTGTCGTTTTGATGCGATTAAACCGTACATGTCTAAATGGGCTATATAGAGAATCCGTTCGAATTTTAACCGAGTAAAAACCTTAAAATTTGAGATTAATCTGTATAATTTTGTTCAAAAGTCCATAATTAAATATTTAAACTCATAAAATTTGATTTAATAACTTTTGGTTGTCGTTTTGTTGCGATTAAAACGTGCATGTCTAAATGGGCTTTATAGAGAAAATGTTCAAATTTTAACCGAGTAAAAATCTGAAAATTTGGGATTAATTCGTACAGTTTTATTCAAAAGCTAATAATTAACTATTTGAACTCATAAAATTTAATTTAATAACATTTGGTTATCGTTTTGATGGGATTAAAACGAGCATGTCTAAATGTGCTCTATAAAGAATCCATTCGAATTTTAACTGACTAAAAAGCTGAAAATTTGAGATTAATCTGTATAATTTTGTTTAAAAACCCATAATTAAATATTTGCACTCATAAAATTTGATTTAATAACATTTGATTATCGTTTTGTTGCGATTAAAACGTGCATGTCTAATTAGGCTTTATAAACAACCCGTTCGGAATTAAACCGAGTAAAAATCTGAAAAATTGAGATTAATCTGTATAATTTCTTTCAAAAGCTAATAATTAATTATATGAAATTATAAAATTTTATTTAATAACTTTTGGTTGTCGTTTTATTGCGATTAAAACGCACATGTCTAAATGAGCTTTATAGAGAATATGTTCGAATTTTACCCGAGTAAAAAGCTGAGAATTTGAGATTAATCTGTTTAATTTTCTTCAGAAGCCCATAATCAAGCATTTGAACTTATAAAATTTGATTTTATAATATTTTGGTGGTCGTTTTGTACCGATTAAAACGTACATGTCTAAATGGGCTTTATAGAGAATACGTTCAAATTTTAACCGAGTAAAAATATGAAAATTTAAGATTAATCTATATAATTTTTTTCAAAAGCCAATAATTAACTATTTGAACTGTTAAAATTTAATTTAATAACATTTGGTTTTCGTTTTGTTGTGATTAAAAGTGCATGTCTAAATGGGCTTTATAGAGAAAACGTTAGAATTTTAACCGAGTAAAAATCTGAAAAATTTGAGATTAATTCGTATAATTTTGTTCAAAAGCCAATAATTAACTATTTGAACTCATAAACTTTAATTTAATAACATTTGGTTGTCGTTTTGTTGCGATTAAAACGTGCATGTCTAAATGAGCGTTATAGAGAATCCGTTCTAATTTTAACCGAGTAAAAATATGAAAATTTGTGATTAATCTGTATAATTTTGTTCAAAATCTAATAATTAATTATTTAAAATCTTAAAATTTGATTTAATAACATTTTGTTATCGTTTTGTTGCGGTTAAAACGTGCATGTCGAAATGGGCTTTATAGAGAATCCGTTCGAATATTATCCGAGTAAAAAGCTGAAAATTTGAGATTAATCTATATAATTTTGTTCAAAAGCCCATAATAAGGTTTTTCAACTCATAAAATTTAATTTAATAACATTTGGTTGCCGTTTTGTTGCGATTAAGACGTGAATGTCTAAATGGGCTTTATTGAGAATCCGTTCAAATTTTAACCGAGTTAAAAGTTGAAAATTTTAGATTAATCTTTATAATTATGTTCAAAAGCCAAAATTAACTATTTTAACTATAAAAAATTTATTTAATAACATTTGGTTACCGTTTTGTTGCAATTAAAACGTTCATGTCTAAATGGGCTTTATAGAGAATCCGTTCGATTTTAACCAAGTAAAAATATGAAAAATTAGAATTAATCTGTATAATTTTCTTCAAAAGCTAATAATTAATTATTTGAAATCATGGAATTTGAATTAATTACTTTTGGTTGTCGTTTTGTTGCGATTAAAACGTGCATGTCTAAATTGGCTTCATAGAGAATACGTTCGAATTTTAACCGAGTAAAAAGCTAAAAATTTGAGATTAATCTGTATAATTTTGTTCAAAAGACCATAATCAAGTATTTGAACTCATAAAATTTGATTTAATAACATTTAGTTGTCGATTTGTTGCGATTAAAACGTGCATGTCTAAATGGGCTTTATAGGGAATCCGTTCGAATTTTAACCGAGTAAAAAGATGAGAATTTTAGATTAATCTTTATAATTATTTTCAAAAGCCATAATTAACTATTTGAACTAAAAAATTTTATTTAATAACATTTGGTTATCGTTTTGTTGCGATTAAAACGTGCATGTCTAAATGGGCTTTATAGACTATCCGTTCGATTTTAACAAACTAAAAAACTGAAAATTGAAATTAATCTGTATAATTTTATTTAAAAGCTAATAATTAATTATTTGAAATCATAAAAATTGAATTAATAACTTTTGGTTGTCGTTTTGTTGCGATTAAAACGTGCATGTCTAGATGGGCTTTATATAGAATACGTTCGAATTTTAACCGAGTAAAAAGTTGAAAATTTGAGATTAATCTATATAATTTTGTTCAAAAGACCATAATCAAGTATTTGAACTCATAAAATTTGATTTAATAACATTTGGTTGTCGTTTTGTTATGATTAAAACGTGCATGTCTAAATGGGCTTTATAGGGAATGCATTCGAATTTTAACCGAGTAAAAAGATGAAAATTTTAAATTAATCTTTATAATTATTTTCAAAAGCCATAATTAACTATTTGAACTAAAAAATTTTATTTAATAACATTTAGTTATCGCTTTGTTGCGATTAAAACGTGTATGTCTAAATGGGCTTTATAGAGTATCCGTTCGCTTTTAACCGATTAAAAATCTGAAAATTAAGATTAATCTGTATAATTTTGTTTAAAAGCTAATAATTAATTATTTGAAATCATAAAATTTGAATTAATAACTTTTGGTTGACGTTTTGTTGCGATTAAAACATGCATGTCTAAATGGGCTTTATAGGAAATCCATTCGAATTTTAACCGAGTAAAAAGATGAGAATTTTAGATTAATCTTTATAATTATTTTCAAAAGCCATAATTAACTATTTGAACTAAAAAATTTTATTTAATAACATTTGGTTATCGTTTTGTTGCGATTAAAACGTGCATGTCTAAATGGGCTTTATAGACTATCCGTTCGATTTTAACAAACTAAAAAACTGAAAATTGAAATTAATCTGTATAATTTTATTTAAAAGCTAATAATTAATTATTTGAAATCATAAAATTTGATTTAATAACTTCTGGTTGTCATTTTGTTGCGATTAAAACGTGCATATCTAAATGGGCTTTATATAGAATACGTTCGAATTTTAACCGAGTAAAAAGCTAAAAATTTGAGATTAATTTGTATAATTTTGTACAAAGGACCATAATCAAGTATTTGAACTCATAAAATTTGATTTAATAACATTTAGTTGTCGTTTTGTTGCGATTAAAACATACATGTCTAAATGGAATTTATGGAGAATCCGATCGAATTTTAACCGAGTAAAATGTTGAAAATTTTAGATTAATCTTTATAATTATGTTCAAAAGCCATAATTAACTATTTGAACTAAAAAATTGTATTTAAAAACATTTGGTTATCGTTTTATTTCGATTAAAACGTACATGTCGAAATGGGCTTTATAGAGAATCCGTTCGAATTTTATCCGAGAAAAAAGCTGAAAAATTGAGATTAATCTGTAGAATTTTTTCAAAAGTACATAATTAAATATTCGAAATCATAAAATTTGATATAATAACTTTTGGTTGTCGTTTTGTAGCGATTACAACGTCCATGACTAAATGGGCTTTATAGAGAATACGTTCGAATTTTAACCGAGTAAAAAGTTGAAAATTTGAGATTAATCTATATAATTTTGTTCAAAAGACCATAATCAAGTATTTGAACTCAAAAAATTGATTTAATAATATTTGGTTGTCGTTTTGTTGCGATTAAAACGTGCATGTCTAAATGGGCTTTATAGGGAATCCGTTCGAATTTTAACCGAGTAAAAAGTTGAAAATTTTAGATTAATCTTTATAATTATTTTCAAAAGCCATAATTAAATAGGAGAACTAAAAACTTTTATTTAATAACATTTGGTTATCGTTTTACTGCGATTAAAACGTGCATGTCTAAATGTGCTTTATAGAGTATCTGTTTGATTTTAACCGATTAAAAATCTGAAAAATTGAGATTAATCTGTATAATTTTGTTTAAAATCTAATAATTAATAATTTGAAATCATAAAATTTGAATTAATAACTTTTGGTTGTCGTTTTGTTGCGATTAAAATGTGTATTTCTAAATGTGCTATATAGAGAATACGTTCGAATTTTAACTGAGTAAAAAGTTGAAAATTTGAGATTAGTCTATGTAATTTTGTTCAAAAGACCATAATCAAGTATTTGAACTCAAAAAATTTGATTTAATAACATTTGATTGTCATTTTGTTGCGATTAAAATGTGCATGTCTAAATGGACTTTATAGGAAATCCGTTCGAATTTTAACCGAGTAAAAAGATGAGAATTTTAGATTAATCTTTATAATTATTTTCAAAAGCCATAATTAACTATTTGAACTAAAAAATTTTATTTAATAACATTTGGTTATCGTTTTGTTGCGATTAAAACGTGCATGTCTAAATGAGCTTTATAGAGTATCCGTTCGATTTTAACCGAGTAAAAATCTGAAAAATTGAGATTAATCTGTATAATTTTATTTAAAAGCTAATAATTAATTATTTGAAATCATAAAAATTGAATTAATAACTTTTGGTTGTCGTTTTGTTGCGATTAAAACGTGCATGTCTAGATGGGCTTTATATAGAATACGTTCGAATTTTAACCGAGTAGAAAGCTAAAAATTTGAGATTAATTTGTATAATTTTTTTCAAAAGACCATAATCAAGTATTTGAACTCATAAAATTTGATTTAATAACATTTAGTTGTCGTTTTGTTGCGATTAAAACGAACATGTCTAAATGGAATTTATGGAGAATCCGTTCGAATTTTAACCGAGTAAAAAGATGAGAATTTTAGATTAATCTTTATAATTATTTTCAAAAGTCATAATTAACTATTTGAACTAAAAAATTTTATTTAATAACATTTGGTTATCGTTTTGTTGCGATTAAAACGTGCATGTCTAAATGGGCTTTATAGAGTATCCGTTCGATTTTAACCGAGTAAAAATCTGAAAAATTGAGATTAATCTGTATAATTTTATTTAAAAGCTAATAATTAATTATTTGAAATCATAAAAATTGAATTAATAACTTTTGGTTGTCGTTTTGTTGCGATTAAAACGTGCATGTCTAGATGGGCTTTATATAGAATACGTTCGAATTTTAACCGAGTAAAAAGCTAAAAATTTGAGATTAATTTGTATAATTTTTTTCAAAAAACCATAATCAAGTATTTGAACTCATAAAATTTGATTTAATAACATTTAGTTGTCGTTTTGTTGCGATTAAAACGAACATGTCTAAATGAAATTTATGGAGAATCCGTTCGAATTTTAACAGAGTAAAAAGATGAAAATTTTAGATTAATCATTATAATTATTTTCAAAAGCCATAATTAACTATTTGAACTAAAAAAATTTATTTAATAACATTTGGTTATCGTTTTGTTGCGGTTAAAACGTGCATGTCGAAATGGGCTTTATAGAGAATCCGTTCGAATTTTATCCGATTAAAAAGCTAAAAATTTGAGATTAATCTATATAATTTTGTTCAAAAGCCCATAATAAGGTTTTTCAACTCATAAAATTTGATTTAATAATATTTGGTTGCCATTTTGTTGCGATTAAGACGTGGATGTCTAAATGGGCTTTATTGAGAATCCGTTCAAATTTTAACCGAGTTAAAAGTTGAAAATTTTTGATTAATCTTTATAATTATGTTCAAAAGCCAAAATTAACTATTATAACTATAAAAATTTGTTTAATAACATTTGGTTACCGTTTTGTTGCGATTAAAACGTGCATGTCTAAATGGGCTTTATAAAGAATCCGTACGATTTTAACCGAGTAAAAATATGAAAAATTAGGATTAATCTGTATAATTTTGTTCAAAAGCTAATAATTATTTATTTGAAATCATAAAATTTGAATTAATTACTTTTGGTTGTCGTTTTGTTGCGATTAAAACGTGCATGTCTAAATTGGCTTCATAGAGAATACGTTCGAATTTTAACCGAGTAAAAAGCTAAAAATTTGAGATTAATCTGTATAATTTTGTTTAAAAGACCATAATCAAGTATTTGAACTCATAAAATTTGATTTAATAACATTTGGTTTTCGTTTTGTTGCGATTAAAACGTGCATGTCTAAATGGGCTTTATAGGGAATCCGTTCGAATTTTAACCGAGTAAAACGATGAAAATTTTAAATTAATATTTATAATCATTTTCAAAAGCTATTATTAAATATTTGAACTAAACCTTTTATTTAATAACCTTTGGTTATCGTTTTGTTGCGATTAAAATGTGCATGTCTAAATAAGCTTTATAGAGTATCCGTTCGATTTTAACCGAGTAAAAATCTGAAAAATTGAGATTAATCTGTATAATTTTGCTTAAAAGCTAATAATTAATTATTTGAAATCATAAAATTTGAATTAATAACTTTTGGTTATCGTTTTGTTGCGATTAAAATGTGCATGTCTAAATGTGCTATATAGAGAATACGATCGAATTTTAACTGAGTAAAAAGTTGAAAATTTGAGATTAATCTATATAATTTTGTTCAAAAGACAATAATCAAGTATTTGAACTCAAAAAATTTGATTTAATAACATTTGGTTGTCGTTTTGTTGCGATTAAAACGTGCATGTCTAAATGGGCTTTATAGGAAATCCGTTCGAATTTTAACCGAGTAAAAAGATGAGAATTTTAGATTAATCTTTATAATTATATTCAAAAGCCATAATTAACTATTTGAAATAAAAAATTTAATTTAATAACATTTGGTTATCGTTTTGTTGCGATTAAAACGTGCATGTCTAAATGGGCATTATATAGTATCCGTTCGATTTTAACCGAGTAAAAATCTGAAAAATTGAGATTAATCTGTATAATTTTATTTAAAAGCTAATAATTAATTATTTGAAATCATAAAATTTGAATTAATAACTTTTGGTTGTCGTTTTGTTGCGATTAAAATGTGCATGTCTAAATGGGCTTTATAGAGAATACTTTCGAATTTTAACTAAGTAAAAAGCTGAAAATTTAAGATTAAACTGTATAATTTTGTTCAAAAGTCCATAATCAAGTAGTTTAACTCATAAAATTTGATTTAATAACATTTATTTATCGTTTTGTTGCAATTAAAATGTGCATGTCTAAATGGAATTTATGGAGAATCCGTTCGAATTTTAACGAGTAAAATGCTAAAAATTTTAGATTAATCTTTATAATTATGTTCAAAAGCCATAATTAACTATTTGAACTAAAAAAATTTATTAAAAAGATTGTGTTATCGTTTTGTTGCGATTAAAATATGCATGTCTAAATGGGCTTTATAGAGAATCTATTCGAATTTTAACCTAGTAAAAAACTGAAAATTTGAGATTAATCTATATAACTTTTTTCAGACGCCCATAATAAAGTATTTGAACTTATAAAATTCGATTTAATAACATTTGGTTGTCGTTTTATAGGGATTAAAACAAGGTTTCCTAAATGGACTTTATAGAGAATCCGTTTGAATTTTAACCTAGTAAAAAGTAGAAAATTTGAGATTAATCTGTATAATTTTTTTCAAATGGCCGTAATTAACAATTTGAACTCATAAAATTTGATTTAATAACATTTAGTAGTCATTTTGTTGGGATTAAAACGGGCATGTCTAAATAGGCCTAATTGAGAATCCATTTGAATTTTAACCAAGTAAAAAGTTGTAAATTTTATATTAATCTGTATAATTTTTTTTAGAAGCCCATAATTAAAAATTTATACTTGAAAATTTTGATTTAATAACAATTATTTTTTTTCAAAATGTGCTTTATAGAGAATCCGTTCAAATTTTTACCGAGTAAAAAGCTGAAAATTTTTGTTTAATCTGTAAAATTTTGTTCAAAAGCCTATAAATAACTATTAGAACTCATAAAATTTGATTTAATAATATTTGGTTGTCGTTTTGTTGGGATTAAAACATGCTTGTCTACATGGGCTTTATAGAGAATCTATTCGAATTTTGACCTAGTAAAAAGCTGAAAATTTGTAATTAATCTGTATAATTTTGTTCAAAAGCCCATAATTAACTATTTAAACTCATAAAATTTGATTTAATAATATTTGGTAGTCGTTTTGTTGGGATTAAAACGAGCAAGTCTGAATGGGCTTTATAGAGAATCCGTTCGAATTTTAACCGAGTAAAAAAAATGAAAATTTGAGACTAATTTGTTTTATTGTGTTCAGAAACCCATAATTAACTATTTGAACTCTTAAAATTTAATTTAATAACATTTGGTTGTAGTTTTATTGGGCTTTATAGAGAATCAGTTCGAAATTGAACCGATTAAAAAGCTGAAAATTTAAAATTAATCTGAATGATTTTGTTCAAAAGCCAATAATTAACAATTTGATCTCATAAAATTTGATTTAATAACATTTGTTTGTCGTTTTCTTGTGATTAAACATGTATGTCTAAATGGGCTTTATGGAGAATTCGTTCGAATTTTAACAGAGCAAAAAGCTTAAAAATTGAGATTAATCTGTATAATTTTATTGAAAAGCTAATAATTAACTATTCAAATTCATAAAATTTTGATTTAGTAAAATTTTATTATCGTTTTGTTGGAATTAAAACGTGCTTGTCTAAATGGGCTTTATAGAGAATCCGTTTGAATTTTAACCGAGTAAAAAGCTGAAAAATTTAGATTAATCTAAATAATTTTATTCAAAAGCAAATAATTAACTATTTGAGATTAAAATTGGTTTATCTAAATGGGCTTTATAGAGAATCCGATCGAATTTTAATCGAGTAAAAAGCTAAAAATTTTAGATTAATTTGTATAATTTTGTTTAAAGCCATAATTAACTTTTTAAACTAATAAAATTTCATTTAATAACATTTGGTTATCGTTTTGTTAGGATTAAAACATGCATGACTAAATGGGCTTTATATAGAATCCGTTCGAATTTTAACAGAGTAAAAAGCTGAAAATTTGATATTAATCTGTATAATTTTGTTCAAAAGCCTTGTAATCACCCATTTTTAACCGAAATTTAAATTTATGTTTGAATGATTTAAATAAGGGTCTTATTATGTTTTTGTTATGTGCTTGTCTTATTTTTGTATATTGTCTTTATATATTCTAATATTAATTGTGTATGCATATGGTTATTATGTACGTCAAATATATATTAAAAAATACATGTTAATAGATATATTATATATATTTTATGTGATATATATGTGTGTGATTTGTGTGTCATTATATTTTTATGTTAGTATTTTACTGTTACTATGTTATTATTATTGTATTAATATTTATCATGGCCCAAACAATTAAATATTAAAATCGAAAATAAATAAAATAAATCCATCAGTCCAATTTAACGAACCCTTTTAATTACAAAGACCTAAATTTAAGTCTGTTACAACAACTCAGATATAAGTCCAAGTCTTATCAAAACCCTAATCCATCTAATATTTTCTGTTGTAGCCACCCTTCACACCAGCCGTCGGATTTGGAAGGCGATCAACGTTCAAGATTGGCACGTTCAGTGACTCATAAAGATCGTTATTAGAGTGTTCTCAACAAGCGCACCTTTTCAGTTTGGACGTAAGGCAAACGCGCGACCATTCGACTTCTTGTTCACTGTTCAATTGCCTCTACTGACCGATGATGGTTGCCCTTGTTGTACGACCACCATAGCTTCCTGCAGAAGAGGAAGAGACCTCAAAATCACTTCCAAAAAAGATCAAAAGCCTTAAATCCAGAGATTTACAATAGAAAAGGGAAAGATATGCTTGATCTTCAAGCAGAAAAGGACAACATATACAAGGAAAGGTCACTATCAGATTTGAACCGGAGGATCAGATCCTTTTTAAAACATTGTAACCAAAGAAAAAGGGGGGGCAACAACCATTATAGGGAGAGAACCAAAAATCAGAGTGCGGTTTTGTAATCAAAAACTTTGTAACCAATATTCTATCAATCGAAAATCAGAAAAGACCAAAGAGTTTCTGGTAAATCCTTCTTTCATGCCTTCTTTCGTATATGTTTTTGAAAACAATAAGGAACACAAAAGCAGGGAGTTGTAGAGATTACTCCCCAATCGATTCTCGGATTGGGTAGTCGGCGATGAACCCTTCGAAGGGTGAGTCTTGACACCAAAGAAAAACCGAAAGGAAGGGATGTCTTGTTTCATTTTGAATCTGGCTTTAGAGGTTGATTTTTATAGTTCGTCGAAATCTTCCATGCTCTTTTATCACCGACACGGCCGATGATGGCGAGAGTGGCCGATGGCCGTGACTCCACCGAGGTTGGGGCTCCGTGACCTCAAATGTGGGTGATCAAACTTCCTTCTTTCTCAGGGTTCGTAAGGAAAAAATAAATCTGGTTTTGATTATTTTTTAGAGGCTTACGCAAAGTTTTAATCTTTGAGATGGGGGTTGGTTTTATTTGACTGTGTTTTGTTAAGAAAAAAATTTATCTTAATTAGTGGTTTATTCATTACTTTAATCCCTCCTCGTTTTAATATTATCACATTAGGGGCCTCCCCTCGATTTTATTACTCCACCAATGACCGTAAAACCACTTCTATTTTCATCCTTAAATCTGACTTAATTAAATTTTCATGATATATTCCCAGTCTTGAACCTTCACTTTAAATCCCATTAATCTGATTCTAGAACCTGGCCTTTGGCATTTATGTTCCACTGTTATTCCATTTATTATTTTCTTTTTTCTTTTTATTATATTTTGGTCTGCATGGAATCGTATTTCAATCATTTTATTATCACCACCATTATTTCATTTTATCATGTTTTGCTTCTCAAACAGTAAATGCATATTAGATTACCTTCATTGCATTGTATAATTGAGGCATGCATTTGTATCTCATTTTAATGCTTAGGTTTAGGAGCTAACGTACGTCGGTAAATGTAGAGTTTTTCTTAGTAATACATTCGACCTTAATATTTATTTGTTAACGTGGGCCCCTAAATTCGGTCATAAGCGAGGCCAACTCCAGTGTAGTGGTGGTGGTTCGGACGCTTATCTTCGGGTTTAGGTGTTTTAAAATAAATGTGCACATCCAATTAAAAATTAATTCAATCGTTAAATTAGCCCAGAAAATTTAATATTAGTAAAGCGATAATTAAACAAACTACCAATTTTTGGGCGATATGGGGGTGCTAATCCTTCCCCATCTGTAACTGACTCCCGTACCCCAATTTTTAAATCTCTGGTTTTATGGTGTCCGGTCTACCTAAACGGCCGGTGGCGACTCCAATTTTACAAAAATAATTTTTAAAAGAAAACCCCACATGGAAGACATTAATTTCAAAATGACACATCGAGAAATATTTTCCAACCCCCCCAAAAATATTTTTAACAATACACTTATTCATGGATTTTAAGATCGCTACAAGCCCAAAATTAAATATTTGACCTCAAAAATTTTCATTTAATAAAATTTGGTTGTCGTTTTGTTGCGATTAAAACGTGCATATCTAAATGTGCTTTATTGAGAATTCGTTCTAATTTTAACGATTAAAAATCTGAAAATTTGAGATTTATCAGTATAATTTTGTTCAAAATCCTATAATTAACTATTTAAACTCATAAAATTTAATTTAATAAAATTTGGTTGTTGTTTTGTTGTGATTAAAACGTGCATGTCTAAATATGCTTTATAGAGAAACCGTTTAAATTTTAACTGAGTTAAAAGTTGAAAATTTTAGATTATTATGTATAATTTTGTTCAAAAGTCATAATTAACTATTTGAAGTAATAAAATTTTATTTGATAACATTTTGTTGTTATTTTGTTACGATTAAAATATGCTTGACTAAATGGGCTTTATAGAGAATTCGTTCTAATTTTAACCGAGTAAAAAACTAAAAATTTGAGATTAATCTGTATAATTTTATTCAAAAGCCCATAATTAAATATTTGAACTCAAAAAATTTCATTTAATAACATTTGGTTATCCCTTTATTGCAATTAAAATGTGCATGTCTAAATGGGCTTTATTGAGAATTCGTTCGAATTTTAACGAGTATAAATTTGAAAATTTGAGATTAATTAGTATAATTGTTTCAAAAGTCGATAATTAACTATTTAAACTCAAATATTTTATTTAATATCATTTGGTTATCGTTTTGTTGCGATTAAAACGTGCATGTATAAATGTGCTTTATAAAGAATCCGTTCGTATTTTACCATGTAAAAAGCTGAAAATTTGAGATTAATCTTTATAATTTTGTTCAAAAGCCCATAATTAACAATTTGAACTCATAAAATTGGATTTAATAACATTTGGTTGTAGTTTTGTTGCGATTAAAACGTGCATATCTAAACCGAGTAAAAACCTGAATATTTGAGATTAATTTGTATAATTTAGTTCAAAAGCTAATAATTAATAATTTAAAATCATAAAATTTGATTTAATAAATTTTGGTTGTCATTTTGTTGCGATTAAAACGTGCATGTCTAAATGGGCTTTATAGGGAATCCATTCTAATTTTAACCGAGTAAAAATTTTAAAATTTTAGATTAATCTTTATAATTATGTGCAAAAACCATAATTAACTATTTGAACTAAAATTTTTTTATTTAATAACATTTGGTTGTAGTTTTGTTGCGATTAAAACGTGCATATCTAAATGAGCTTTATAGAGAATCCGTTCAAATTTTAACCGAGTAAAAATCTAAAATTTTGAGATTAATCTGTATAATTTTGTTCAAAAGCCCATAATTAAATATTTTACCTAAAAAATTTTTATTTAATAACATTTGGTTGATGTTTTGTTGCGATTAAAACGTGCATGTCTAAATGTGCTTTATAAAGAATCCGTTCGAATTTTAACCGAGTAAAAAGCTGAAAATTTGAGATTAATCTTTATAATTTTGTCCAAAAGCCCATAATTAACTATTTGAACTCATAAAATTTGATTTAATAACATTTGGTTATAGTTTTTTTGTGATTAAAACGTGCATGTCTAAATATGTTTTATAGAGAATCTGTTCAAATTTTAACCGATTAAAAATATGAAATTTTGAGATTAATCTGTATAATTTTGTTTAAAAGCCTATAATTAACTATTTGAAATCATAAATTTGATTTAATAAGATTCGGTTTTCGTTTTGTTGCGATTATAACGTTTTGATTTAAATGGGCTTTATAGAGAATCCGTTCGAATTTTAACCGAGTAAAAAGCAAAAAATTTTAGATTAATCTGTATAATTTTTTCCAAAAGTCCATAATTTACTATTTAAACTCATAAAATGTTATTTAATAATCTTTGGTTGTTTTTTTGTTGCGACTAAAACGTGCAGGTCAAAATGTGCTTTATAAAGAATCCCTTCAAATTTTAACAGAGTAAAAAGCTGAAAATTTTAGTTTAATATGTATAATTTTGCTCAAAAGCCTATAATAAACTATTTGAACTTATAAAATTTAAACTAATAACATTTGGTTATCGTTTTGTTAGGATTAAAACATACATATTTGAATGGCTTTATAGAGAATCTGTTCAAATTTTATATAAGTAAAAAGCTAAAAAATTTGAGATTAACCTGTATAATTTTGTTCAAAAGACAATAATTAACTATTTAAACTCATAAAATTTGATTTAATAACATTTGGTTATCGTTTTGTTGCGATCAAAACGTGCATGTTTAAATGTGTATAATTTTGTAAATTTTTTTCTAAAACCCATAAGTAACTATTTGAACTCAAAAATTTAATTTAATAATATCTGGTTGTTGTTTTGTTGCGATTAAAACATGCATGTCTAAATGGGCTTTGTAGAGAATCCGATTGAATTTTAACCGAGTTAAAAGTTGAAAATTTTAGATTAATCTGTATAATTTTGTTCAAAAGCCATAATTAACTATTTAAACTAAAAAAAATTATTTAATAATATTTTGTCATCGTTTTGTTGCGATTAAAACGTGCATGATTAAATGGGCATTACAGAGCATCCGTAAGAATTTTAACCGAGTAAAAAGTTGAAAATTTTAGATTAATCTGTATAATTTTGTTCAAAAGCCATAATTAACTACTTAAACTAATAAAATTTTATTTAATAACATTTGGTTATCGTTTTGTTGCGATTAAAACGTGCATGACTAAATAGTCTTTACAGAGAATCCATTCGAATTTTAATCGAGTAAAAAGCTGAAAATTTAAGATTAATCTGTATAATTTTGTTCAAAAGCCATAATTCACTATTTGAACTCATAAAATTTGATTTAAAAGTATTTGGTTTTCGTTTCGCTGAGATTAAAACGTGCTTGTCTAAATAGGTTTTATAAAGAATCCCTTCGAATTTTAACCGAGTAAAAAGCTAAAATTTTGAGATTGATCTGTACAATTTTGTCCAAAAGCCCATAATTAAAAATTTAGACTCAAAAAAGTTAAATTAATAACATTTGGTTATCTTTTTTTGCGATTAAAACGTTCAAGTCAAAATGTGCTTTATAGAGAAAACGTTCAAATTTTAACCGTGTAAAAAGCTAAAAATTTTAGTTTAATCTGTATAATTTTGTTCAAAAGCCCATAATTAACTGTTTGAACTCGTAAAATTTGATTTAATAACATTTGGTTGTCGTTTTGTTGGGATTAAAACATGCTTGTCTAAATGAGCTTTACAGAGAATCTGTTTGAATTTTAACCGAGTAAAAAGGTAAAAATTGAGATTAATTCGTATAATTTTTTCAAAAGCCCATATTTAACTATTTGAACTCATAAAATTTGATTTAATAACATTTGGTTGTTATTTTGTTGAGATTAAAACGTACATGTCTAAATGGAACTTATAAAGAATCCGTTCGAATTTTAACCAAGTAAAAAGACGAAAATTTGAGATTAATCTGTATAATTTTTTTCAAAAGCCCATAATTAAATATTTGAATTCATAAAATTTGATTTAACAACATTTGGAAGTCGATTTGTTTGGAATAAAATGTGAATGTCTAAATGGGTGAACTCGGACCATGGGTGCAGACACTCAGTCACCGTCAAGGGACCAAGGAACGTGGGTGCGAAAGCCTCGATCACCATCGAGGTGAATGAGAACCATGGGTCCGAGACACTCGGTCAGTATCGGGGGACAAAGGCACATGGTTGCGGAAGTACCGCACACCATCGGGGTGACCCCAGACCATGGGTGCAAGGACTCGATCACCATCGAGGGACCAAGGTACATGGGTTCGGAAGCCTCGGACGCTATAGGGGAGAACCCGGAGCATGGGTGCGAGACACTCGATCACCTCGAGGGAACAAGGAACGTGGGTATGGAAGCCTTGGTCACCCTGAGGGTGAACTCGGACCATAGGTGCGAGAGACTCGGTCACCATCGGGGGACCAAGGCACATGGGTGCGGAAGTACCGCACACCATCGGAGTGAACCAGGACCATGGGTGCGGAGGCCTTGGCCACCATAAGGGTGAACTAGGACAATGGATGCGAGAGACTCGGTCACCATCGAGGGATCAAGGCACATGGGTGCAGAAGCCTCGGACACTCTCGAGGTGAACTCGGACCATGGATGCGTGAGACTCGGTCACCATCGGCGTGGAACAGAACCATGGGTACGAGAGACCCGGTTAACATCGAGGGACCAAGGAACATGGGTGTAGAAGCCTCGGACACCATCGGAGTGAGCTCGAACCATGGGTGTGAGACACTCGGTCACCGTCGAGGGAACAAGGAACGTGGGTGTAGAGGATCCGATCACTATCGGGGTGGACCAGGACCATGAGTGCGAGTGATCCGGTCACCATCGAGGGACCAAGGCACATGGGTTCGGAAGCCTCGGACACCACCAGAGAGAACCCGTTCCATGGGTGCGAGACACTCGGTCACTGTCGTGGGACCAAGGAACGTGGGTGCGGAAGCCTTGGTCACCATCGTGGTAAACCCAGACTATGGGTTCGAGAGACCCAGTCACCATCGGGGAACCAAGGCACATGGGTACGAAAGTACCGCACACCACCGGGGTGAACTTGGAACTTGGGTGCGAGGACTCGGTCACCATCGGGTTGCACTAGGACCAGAGTGCGAGAGACCCGATCACCATCGAGGGACCAAGGCACATGGGTGCAGAAGCCTCGGTTACCGTCGGGGTGAACCCGGAACATGGGTGCGTGAGACTCGGTCACCGTCGGGGGAACAAGGCACATGGGTGCGGAAGCCTCGGTCACCATCGGGGTGAACCCGGACCATGGGTGCGGGAGTACCGTACATTATCGGGGAATATCGTGCTCTATGGTGCGGCAGCATCGAAAGCCATCGCCGTGAACCGAGACGTTGTTGGGAGATACTCGGTCACTATCGGGGAGAACCCAGACCATGGGTGCGGGAGTATCGGCCTCCATCGGGCTGTTTGCGGAAGTGTTCCCATTTCAGACATGTCAATGTCTACCGGGGAATATCTACTGGGGAAATGTTTACTAGGGGTGGGATTTTTCTCTGACTTGTCTCTAGAAAATATTTCCCTGTTTCAAGCACGACAATGTTTTCTGGGAGCATTTCCAGGGTGTTTTGTTTGCTCTTTAGGGGGTCAGGATCAGTGGCCACCTTGTGGTGTCCGGTACTTTCCCGATCTCCCTTATCGGAGGGTTTTGGTAGCGGTTTGTGATCATGAAGGTTATCTCCGATTTAAGGAAATCTATCCCCTTTCTTTTTCTTCTAAGGATCATGCTCAAGGGAGGGCCTTGGCAGGTCGAGAAGTGCTCGGAAAGTGGATCCATTGTGGTTTCGTTCTTATCGGAGGGCTGTTTGTTTCTCTAATTTAAGGACCAAAATGTAAATCTTCCAAAATACAAGGATTTCATCCAATTTAGGTTAACTATCTTGAAATTAAATCAACTTTATGCATGCATACAAAATTTCAGTTCAAAATAACAACGGTAAGTACCTTAATCGAACAGAGGAAGATATCTGGGACTAAAATAAAATTCCAACAATTAACAAATCCTGGTGGTCAAAGGTTTGGAAACCTTCCTGAAGGTTTCCAAACTTTTTGTAAAAGGTTTCGAAACTTTCCTGAAAGTTTCCAAACCTTTCGCGTCCAGTAGCTTTTCAAACTTGAAACTGCCCGCAAGGTTTGGAAACCTTCGTGAAGGTTTCCAAACTATTTGTCAAAGGTTTCGGAACCTTCACTAAGGTTTCGAAACTTTGGGTATGGAACCAAAAGTTTCGTTACACTAAGTAAACAACATATACTCAATACTCAACCATTAATTGGAACCACTAAATGCATCAATCCTAAACATGATTAGCAACATATGGCACATAATCAACTACATCATGGACATCATTCAAGCTATAGGCATGCTCCCTAGGGAAAGATTAACAACATATTAATCATGCTAGTACATACTTCAACCATTCAAGTAATCCAAAGTTCAACAATTAACATCCAAACAATAATGGTCTTATTACAACATAAACCAAAGCCTAATTACACACCCTTCACATAGGTTGTGTTACACATTGCCTTGCCCCAATTTGTTTGCCAAAACATACCGAATTCAAAGTGTATCTTCCCCTTGGTTTCCTTGCCTCGAACGAAGCCCCAAGTATCTTTATTTTTCTGCAAGGATGAAAAGAGAGCTTAAGCAAACATGCTTAGTGCGGAAGCTCTACACAAATCATTAATGCATCCATTTAAAACCATGATGAAAACATAATTTGCAATACATAGTTAAATCATGCATGCTAACATTTCATGCTCATGTTCTTTAAACCAAATGCATCCTAGAGTTCACATAACCTTATCAAAACAATTTATAAATGATGCACAATCTTTTTCTCAAATTCATGTATGTATATTGGCATTCTAGTGACCATTTTAATGTGAACCTTGAGCTCACCGAATACACGGATCCATGAGACCATAGTCTCGTCATGGCACGAAGTCACCATTGACATGACACAAAGTCAATATTGACATGACACGAAGTCACCATTGACATGACACGAAGTCACCATTAGCACTACCACGCACGATCGGACACATAGTCACCCTTGTTACGTGTAGGCGGCTCTACCACGCACGGTTGGACACAAAGTCACCCTTGTTACGTGTAGGCAATATTCTGTATTTTCAGTTTTGATTATAATGCACTTAAGACAATCCTAATGACATGTCATTCGTATTCGAATCTAAAGATAGTGTCACTAAGCCAATATCATAACCAAATGTGCATGATAACTTGCTGCTCATAATGCATGCATAAAATATTCAACAAATGAACCCAAAAGCCATGCCCAAAGGCACCATCATGTATAAGGCAAATAGCCATATTGTATTCCAAAACATTTCTCATAATTTTCCATAATCATTGATACTAAATAAGCTATGCATTTCAGCAAGTATCTCTCATGTATGCATCAATTCAAAACATGCTCATGCACTCCCATAAATCTCATGCATTATCAATGAAATACCTTTGTCGAAAATAGCCGAAACTCATATCGGTTCATTAAAACGAATACTTTACTTACTCTTGAACTATGGAAGGTTTTCACACTCTTCCATAGTCCCCAAAAACAGAACGTACCAAACGCGATTCGTTTTTAAAACCGAAACCACTCACCAACAAGCGAAACGAGCTTTCACCGCACTCCGATGATCGCACCAACGCACCAGCAATCAAGCTTCTTCTTGTACCTCTTCTACAACATTAAAAACAGAGCATTCTCACATCATAAAATGCTCAAACCAACAGCCATATCCGATCACCATTAAACTACTAAAAACTTAGCCGGAAAGACCGAAAACTAAGCCGAAACGCATCCGAACAATATCAGCCCAAAACCTAACGAATCTAACATCTAATCCACTTCAATTATGATCCAAAAATACATCCAAACCATCCTTATATCTCCAACAACAATTAAGCATCTAAAATAGCCCATAAAACAACCGAAAAACACCTTAAAACTACACCGATTGCATTATTCCGGGATTAAATTAATGTGCTATCAAAAGAAGACTCAATCAATCATTAAATCAACATAAAAACATGATTGAATTCATCTAATTTCTAGCATTAAATGAGATCCAAAAGGATTTCACAAAAACATCTCAAAATCACTAGATCTAACATTAAAAACATAGAATCAAGTTTTTATTCAAAGATTAACAATCTAATACTTGGGAATTTCAATAAAGAACCTTAGAAAAGAATAAAAATTCAGAAAATTACCTTCAAGATCTATTCACCAAAAATATGAAATTTTCCCCTTCTTGATTCCTTGCAATTTGATGTAGATTTGATGAAATTGATGCATAGGTTTTGTAAAGGATGGAAAGATGATGCAAGTGATGTAATCTTTGTTGAAAAGATGCAAAAATTAGCAAGGAATTGAAGAGAAAAGATGAAGAGAAAGTGGAGAGAAAATGAAAGAAAAAGATGAGAGAAAAATGAGGAAAAAGTGGTTTTGAGAGAAAATGATTAAAAACCAAATTAAAGTAATTAAAAATACCTTTTTCGTGAATAAATCATTATTAAAAATTAGAAATGGGTTTATGGCCCTCTAAGGATTCTAAGTTTAGCTTGCTTTTCAATTTAGTCACTAAAATAACATAATTTCCGAAAATTACCAAATAAGTCCTCAATTTTTCCAAAAATTACAAATTGGTCATTTATGCATAATTAAGCATAATTAAAAATCATTATAACATCCAAATTATCTTCTTTTAATTTTGAAATATATTTTTAATATTTCAAACCATTTTCCAAAACTATTATTTTCCTTAGTTAAAAATATCCTTATTTTATTTTCCCGGAATTAATGAACCGGAGAACCCGATTCGCCCCGAATCGAATCCTCCTAACTAAGCCTAAACTAATAACCCCAAAAACGAGATGTTACAACTCTCCTCCTCTTAAGAAAATTTCGTCCTCGAAATTTACCTCAAGTAAACAAGAGAGGAAACTGCTCCTCTATACTTTTCCATGTCTCCCAAGTTACCTCTTCGACACCTCGGTGTTTCTAAAGCACTTTAACCAAATCGATAATTCTTCCTCGAAAAACCTTCGTATCCACATCCAAAATCCTCACTGGTTCCTCCTCATAACTCATATCCTCTCTTAACTCAATCTCCTCAACTGGTACAACATGAGAAGGATCCGATCTATATCTACGAAGCATTGTTACATAAAAAACATCATGCATCTTACTCAACTCCTCCGGCAACCTCAACCTATAAGCAACAGGACCAACACACTCCAACACCTCATATGGTCCAATAAAACAAGGACTCAACTTACCCTTACGTCCAAACCACATTAACTTCTTCCATGGAGAAACCTTAAGAACCACCTTGTCCCCAACATCATACTCTATCTCCCTACGCTTCAAATCGGCATAGGACTTCTGCCTATCCGAAGCTTTCTTAAGTTTAACACATATCAACTTAACTTTCTCATCCGTATCCTTCAACACTTGAGGCAAAGAAACATACTTCTGTCCCACTTCCTTCTAACACAAAGGTGTACGACACTTACGCCCATACAACGCCTCAAACGGTGCCATCTGTATACTCGTCTGAAAACTATTATTATAAGCAAACTCTACCAACGAAAATTGCTTCTCCCAAGAACCTTGAAACTCGATGGTACAACACCTCAACATATCCTCTAAAGTCTAAATAACACGCTCAGACTGTCCATCCGTCTGTGGATGATAAGCTATACTAAAGCTAAGCCTCGTACCCAAAGTAACCTACAAACTCCTCCAATACTTAGATGTAAACCGTGGACCTCTATCCGATATGACCAACTTAAGCACACTATGCGACTTCACCATCTCAGAAACATACAACTCTACCAACTTATCCATAGATCACATTGTATGCACGGCAAGAAAATATGCACGCTTTGAAAACCTATCAATAATAACCCATATAGAATCCTTCTGGACTCCGTCACATCTTCCTTTAAACCAACCCAAAAGTACACACTTTTAAGATCCCTATACATCTTCACACTACCCGGATGCATAGCAAACGGACTAGTATGTGCTCTCGCTAAAATAGCTTACCTCAACTCAACCTCATCCGGCACCACAATCTAACCCCTAAACCACAACATCTCCTCCTCATCCAAAACGATACTCGGTCGGTCTACCCTTAGCCATATCCTCCACAAAAGGTGCCAACGTCTCATCCTCTAACTGTTTCACCTTATCATCTCAACCAAGATAGGCTTTACTTATAACTCCACCACTCCACCACCTTCCTTTGAAATACTCAACTTAGCAAACATCACTCTCAATTAAACCGCCGTCTTACGACTCAAAGATTCAGCCATCACCTTAGCTTTCCCCGGATGGTATGCAACAGACAACCCACACTTACCCTCTTTGGACAACCAACAAATTCTTTCCCCACACCAAAGCAACAATGCACAAATCACCACACCATCTCAGCCTCTATAGAAAACATAACTCAAAAGAAAACCCCATAAGGTTGATAACCAACTCTTGATAACCGCAACGGTTTCCACACTATCACCATCGAACTTACCTTACTTTTGACATCCTTCCACATACCAGGTAACCAACTAAGCCTGTCACCAACCTCCACTCCATACAACAAACTTCAGACTAACTTTGCATAAAACTGTCAACATTGTTTTAAGCAAGCTCCACCACCACCAACAACTTCATTATGAGTCATATTAACCATATCACAACGTCACAACATATCATCCATTTACCTATGAATGATAAAATCCAACATCCAAACAACAACCTATGTCGGTCCTAAAAACTTTCAAATCTTATCATGTTATAGATACACCAATCACACAACTTCCCAATGGAACTTAGAAACCCAAGAAAACCGTACTCAAACAAACGATTGACCCAACAACCCTCATAAGAAAACTCCATACCATCGATAGAACTTACTACCAACTTATGATGATTCTTTCCGACTTCATTCTTGGTACCTTTGCTACCAATAATAACCCAAAGGAAACTAACATTCAAGCTTACTTTATCAACATGACAAAAGTTTACATATGATTCAAACATAATCCGAACAAGCTTAGTCAAATACACATGTTTTTTTTTCCAAACTCCTACCACAACACTTACCACCAAACTCATGGAAAAAGATTACCATAAGCCCTGCTCATGATACCACTCCATCTTGGTACTTTTCGAAACAACCATACGGTTCACCTAACACGAAAAGATTCTCAACACAAAACTAAACTTTGCCAAGAACATATCCTTCACTAGACCCTCAACAAACACTTTGCCACGACTTGTCCCCGAACAACTTTACCAAGGTTGAATTTCGCTCATAGATCCACCATATAACTAGGTCTCCCTATAGGTTAACCAATCATCTTCCCTTGTAACTCCATAACAACCCAGACTTATCCCACATAACAAACTCCCATTGCAAGCACCCTTATGTAAGCCAAGTCATCCCAGTTGCTAACATTCTACAAAACATATCATACAAGAAACTTACCAACTTTGTGTCAACCTTAACATTATACCCCATTAAAACGATAATATCTCCAACTTAAGGTTAGCCACCATAACCAACTTCACCAAGGTTCAAAATTTAAAATCTACCCATCATTAAGTGCCTTGATACTTAGCCCAAAACTTTTTTTCCATTATCAACTCATCGACAAACCAACTCCAACATTAACTATACCACAACAAAATTCAAACTTGTAGAACCATTCCTTCCACTAGCTCCAACATCTCTTATTTTATAACCTTGCCAAAGTGGTAACTATATTGATGAAACATCCACAAACACGAACTCACCGAACACAAAACCTCAAAACACTTTTCCGATAAAAGCAAACCCATAAGACTGAACAATCGATACAAACCATAAATTGTCCAGCGATCCACATTACACCACTTCAGACATCATCAAAGACTAACTTTACCCGAAGTATATCCAACTTAACATTCTGTAAACACAACGTGTACACTTTCCTCCTTCATAGTACAACCAAACCTCTCAAGGTCACAACAATCTATGATTCAATCCCCCGATTTCACAACTCTCATACCAGACTATATCTCATATTTTACTTCCATCCTAACCATACCAGATCGGTTATAACCCCCGATCTAACTGCACATTAACCACACTACAAAGAATTCCATGTAATTTCCATAAAATAATTTCACATTACTCAAAAAAACATCAACCCGCCTCACTCTACAAAACTTGCTGCAACCTTGTTACAACCTCCAGATCTTAACTAGAAAGAATCCGCAAAACTCAGCCTTACCTTTAGTAATGACCAACTCAAACTAACCAAAACACAGTGTATTTACCTTGGTTTCAAACATTCACAACTCTGAGACCATCCACTCATTGTTCATCCAAGACTATTCCCTAACCAAAAGGGTAGCTTGCCCACTACACATTCAGCTTAACACCACAAGAAAGTTCTTTCAACCTCTTCTTTTTTTTTCCTTTCATACCTTCATCTTAAAAGAACCAACCACTCTCCACTTACACCCTCAAGGAGCTACTCGCAAGTGTGAACAAATGTATGCATGATTTCCTGTATGCCCTCATAAATGCCTATGCAAGTGCATATGCATGTAAATGCAATTTCTAATGTCATGCTCAAGAATGCATGCATGTCCTACATTATCTATAAATATATACATATATGTGCTCTTAATCTAAACATGATTATTGTTCACACTCACAAATAACATCCTCAATTCCAACAACTTCAACTACCACCCTATTGACAACTCCCAAGACAGGTTAGCAACAGCCGTACCAGCTTCAGCAGACTAAAACACATCCGAAAGAACGGTGCAACACCACAAGCTAACCTTCCGGCCTAACCGAAGGCACACTTACAGAGGAGGAAGAATTTACTCTTCCCTAACAGTCGTTTCACCTTCGATCTTGACCATCAAAGTTTATACCAACAGTATCTAGTGACTTACGTCTCAGAAACATATTCAAAAATTTTAAATATGCAGTTTAAAACATAATATTCAAATAAAACAAACTTACATTCGGGCAAAATCCAAGGGAAAACTGAGAGCATCTGAAAATATGTTGGCATTGGCAATGTGTAACCGATAACCCAGTTTAACCATCATTACGCAAAGTACAATCATCACGAATAGATTTTCACACTCCAACAATATATCATGCTCAATCACACATATCATGATCAATCGCACATTTAAGCACATAACTTAGCAATCCTATACATGCTTTAACCAACCAACTACACACTTTATAAATCAACAACATATTTTACAAACCTTACAACACATTTTTCAAACCAACTACACATTTTATTCAACCTGGCTCTGATACCACCAAATGTAACCCCCTTAGCCCGGCCTAGATGAAACCGACACTAACAGGTTACACGGGGAATATCAAACCAACCCGCGAAGGTTCGATTCGATAAACAACCCTAAAACCGTTACTTTTTTTTTATCTTGCTAGATGCACAATCTTATTCCTATGTGACAAGGTTTCATACAAAGCATTGTCGGTAACACATTAATCATAAACAACCATCCGATTAAATACTAACATGGATTAAGGACTAAAATGTAAAACTTTTAAATACAATTAGTAAAGTAGAAATTCTTTCTATCAATAATCAATTAAGCATACAAGAGTTCCTCATAGTAAATTTCAACTCAAACAGATCATTCTAACATCATCAATTGCATGTTTCTCTAATTTAAGGACCAAAATGTAAATCTTCCAAAATACAAGGATTTCATCCAATTTAGGTTAACTATCTTGAAATTAAATCAACTTTATGCATGCATACAAAATTTCAGTTCAAAATAACAACGGTAAGTACCTTAATCGAACAGAGGAAGATATCCGGGACTAAAATAAAATTCCAACAATTAACAAATCCTGGTGGTCAAAGGTTTGGAAACCTTCCTGAAGGTTTCCAAACTTTTTGTAAAAGGTTTCGAAACTTTCCTGAAAGTTACCAAACCTTTCGCGTCCAGTAGCTTTTCAAACTTGAAACTGCCCGCAAGGTTTGGAAACCTTCGTGAAGGTTTCCAAACTATTTGTCAAAGGTTTCGAAACCTTCACTAAGGTTTCAAAACTTTGAGTCTGGAACCAAAAGTTTCGTTACACTAAGTACACAAGATATACTCAATACTCAACCATTAATTGGAACCACTAAATGCATCAATCCTAAACATGATTAGCAACATATGGCACATAATCAACTACATCATGGACATCATTCAAGCTATAGGCATGCTCCCTAGGGAAAGATTAACAACATAACAATCATGCTAGTACATACTTCAACCATTCAAGTAATCCAAAGTTCAACAATTAACATCCAAACAATAATGGTCTTATTACAACATAAACCAAAGCCTAATTACACACCCTTCACATAGGTTGTGTTACACATTGCCTTGCCCCAATTTGTTTGCCAAAACATACCGAATTCAAAGTGTATCTTTCCCTTGGTTTCCTTGCCTCGAACGAAGCCCCAAGTGCCTTTATTTTTCTGCAAGGATGAAAAGAGAGCTTAAGCAAACATGCTTAGTGAGGAAGCTCTACACAAATCATTAATGCATCCATTTAAAACCATGATGAAAACATAATTTGCAATACATAGTTAAATCATGCATGCTAACATTTTATGCTCATGTTCTTTAAACCAAATGCATCCTTGAGTTCACATAACCTTATCAAAACAATTTATAAATGATGCACAATCTTCTTCTCAAATTCATGTATGTATATTGGCATTCTAGTGACCACTTTAATGTGAACCTTGAGCTCACCGAATACACGGATCCATGAGACCATAGTCTCGTCATGACACGAAGTCACCATTGACATGACACAAAGTCACCATTGACATGACACGAAGTCACCATTGACAAGACACGAAGTCACCATTGACAAGACACGAAGTCACCATTAGCACTATCACGCACGATCGGACACATAGTCACCCTTGTTACGTGTAGGCGGCTCTACCACGCACGATTGGACACAAAGTCACCCTTGTTACGTGTAGGCAATATTCTGTATTTTCAATTTTGATTATAGTGCACTTAAGACAATCCTAATGACATATCATTCGTATTCGAATCTAAAGATAGTGTCACTAAGCCAATATCATAACCAAATGTGCATGATAACTTGCTGCTCATAATGCATGCATAAAATATTCAACAAATGAACCCAAAAGCCATGCCCAAAGGCACCATCATGTATAAGGCAAATAATCATATTGTATTCCAAAATATTTCTAATAATTTTCCACAATCATAGATGCTAAATAAGCTATGCATTTCAGCAAGTATCTCTCATGTATGCATCAATTCAAAACATGCTCATGCACTTCCATAAATCTCATGCATTATCAATGAAATACCTTTGTCGAAAATAGCCGAAACTCATATCGGTTCATTAAAATAAATACTTTACTTACTCTTGAACTATGGAAGGTTTTCAAACTCTTCCATAGTCTCCCAAAACAGAACGTACTAAACGCGATTCGCTTTTAAAACCGAAACCACTCACCAACAAGCGAAACGAGCTTTCTCCGCACTCCGATGATCGCACCAACGCACCAGCAATCAAGCTTCTTCTTGTACCTCTTCTACAACATTAAAAACAGAGCATTCTCACATCACAACATGCTCAAACCAACAGCCATATCCGATCACCATGAAACTACCAAAAACTTAGCCGGAAAGACCGAAAACTAAGCCGAAACGCATCCGAACAACATCAGCCCAAAACCTAACGAATCTAACATCTAATCCACTTCAATTATGATCCAAAAACACATCCAAACCATCCTTATATCTCCAGCAACAATTAAGCATCTAAAACAGCCCATAAAACAACCAAAAAACACCTTAAAACTACACCGATTGCATTATTCCGGGATTAAATTAATGTGCTATAAAAAGAAGACTCAATCAATCATTAAATCAACATAAAAACATGATTGAATTCATCTAATTTCCAGCATTAAATGATATCCAAAAAGATTTCACAAAAACATCTCAAAATCACTAGATCTAACATTAAAAACATAGAATCAAGTTTTTATTCAAAGATTAGCAAGCTAATACTTGGGAATTTCAATAAAGAATCTTAGAAAAGAATAAAAATCCAGAAAATTACCTTCAAGATCTATTCACCAAAAATATGAAATTTTCCCCTTCTTGATTCCTTGCAATTTGATGTAGATTTGATGAAATTGATGTATAGGCTTTGTAAAGGATGGAAAGATGATGCAAGTGATGTAATCTTTGTTGAAAAGCTGCAAAAATCAGCAAGGAATTGAAGAGAAAAGATGAAGAGAAAGTGGAGAGAAAATGAGAGAAAAAGATGAGAGAAAAATGAGGAAAAAGTGGTTTTGAGAGAAAATGATTAAAAACCAAATTAAAGTAATTAAAAATACCTTTTTGGTGAATAAATCATCATTAAAAATTAGAAATGGGTTTATGGCCCTCTAAGGATTCTAAGTTTAGCTTGCTTTTCAATTTAGTCACTAAAATAACATAATTTCCGAAAATTACCAAATAAGTCCTCAATTTTTCCAAAAATTACAAATTGGTCATTTATGCATAATTAAGCATAATTAAAAATCATTATAACATCCAAATTATCTTCTTTTAATTTTGAAATATATTTTTAATATTTCAAACCATTTTCCAAAACTATTATTTTCCTTAGTTAAAAATATTCTTATTTTATTTTCCCGGAATTAATGAACCGGAGAATCCGATTCGCCCCGAATCGAATCCTCCTAACTAAGTCTAAACTAATAACCCCAAAAACAGGATGTTACAGCGTATACCTGATGAACGACCCCACTCTTTTAGAGTATTTCACGGTGAATGACCCCTCTCTTCAAGTGTTTGTCATAATGAATGATACCTCTCTTTGAGCGTAGGCCGTTATGGACGATTCCTCTCTTTGAGCGTATGCTGTGATGGACAACCCCTCTCTTTGGGGGTATATGGCAATGAATAACCCTGTCTTCGAATAAATATTATAATGAACCGCCCCTTTCTCAGAGCGTATACCTTGATGTCTGACCCCGCTCTTTGAGTGTATGTCGCGTTGAATGAATCATCTCTTCGAGCGTATGTCATAATGAACGGTCCCTCTTTTTTAGCGTATAATGTGATGGTCGATCCCTCAATTTGAGCATATGTCGCGATGAATGACCCCACTCTTTAAGTACATTTTATAATGAACGGTCCCTCCCTTTGAGATTATATCGTGATGGATGACCCCTCTCTTTAAGCGTATGTCGCGATGAATAACCCCTCTCCTCGAGTGCATGTCATAATGTATGATCCCTTTCTTAGAGCGTATACCGTGACGGACGACCCTTCTCTTTGAGCGTATGTCGCGATGAATGACCCTAATCTTCGAGTGTATGTCATAATGAAAAGTCTCTCTCTTTGAGCGTATACTGTGATGGACGACCCCTCTCTTTAAGCTTATGTCGCGATGAATGACCACTGTCTTCGAGTGCTTGTCATAATGAACAGTCTCTTTCTTAAAGCGTATACCGTGATGGACGACCCCTCTCTTTGAGCGTATGACGAGAAGAATGGCCCCTCTGTTCGAGCATATGTCATAATGAATGGTCCCTCTCTTTGAGCGTATACCGTGATAGACGATCCCTCTCTTTGAGCGTATATGGCGATGAATGACCTTAATCTTCGAGTGTATGTCATAATGAATGGTCCCTCTCTTTGAGCTTATATTGTGATGGACGACCCCTCTCTCTGAATTTATGTCGCGATGAATGACCCCTCTCTTCGAGTGCATGTCATAATGAACAATCCCTTTCTTAAAGCGTGTACCGTGATGAACGGCCCCTCTCTTTGAATGTATGTCGCGGTGAATGACCCCTATTTGAACGTATGTCATAATGAACGGTCCCTCGCTTTGAGCGTTTGTCTTGATGGACGACCCCTCTCTTTGAGCTCATGTCGCGATGAATAACTCATATCTTCGAGTGCATGTCATAATGAATGGTCTCCGTGATCGTGACCCCTCTCTATGAGCGTATGTTACGATTCATGAGCCCTCTCTTCGAGTGGATTTCATGGTGAACGGTCCCTCTCTTTGAGCGTATATTGTGTTGGAGGACACATCTCTTTGAGCATACATCGTGATGAAAGACCCCTCACTTCGAGTACATGTTATAATGAATGGGCCATCTCTTTGAGCGTATACAGTGATTGATGACTCCTATCTTTGAGCGTATGTTGTAATGATTGACCCCTCTCTTCGAGTGCATGTCATGTTGAATGGTCTCTGTCTTTGAGCGTATACCATGTTGGACGATCCCTCTCTTTGAGCGTATGTCGCGATGAATGACCTCTCTCTTCAAGTTCATGTTATTGCCCTCTTTTTAGATCGTATACCTTGATGGTTGACCCCACTCTTTGAGCGTACATCGCGATGAATGACCTCTATCTTTGAGTGCATATCATAATGAACGAGCGTATACCGTCATGGACGACCCCTCTCTCTGATCTTGTGTTGCAATGAATGACCCCTCTCTTCGAGTGCATATCATAATGAATGATCCCTATCTGTGAGCGGGTACCGTGACAGATGAGACCCCTCTCTTTAAACGTGTGTCTCAATTAATGAGCCTGATCTTCGTGTGCGTGTCATAATGAACGATCCCTCTCTTTGAGCGTATACTGTGATGGACGACCCCTCTCTTCGAGTGTTTGTCATAATGAACGGTCTCTTTCTTAGAGCGTACACCGTGATGGATGACCCCTCTCTTTAAGCGTTTGTTACGGAGAATGACCCCTCTCTTCGAGCATATGTCATAATGAACGGTCCCTCTCTGTGAGCGGTTACCGTGATAGATGACCCCTCTCTTTGAGCGTATGTCGCGATGAATGAACTTTATCTTCGAGTGCATGTCATAATGAATGGGCCCTTTTTTAGAGCATATTCTATGATGACTGACCCTGCTCTTTAAGCGTATGTTGCGGTGAATGACCCATCTCTTCGAGCATGTCATATTGAATGGTCCATCTCTTTGAGTGTATACCGTGATGGGCGATCCCTTTGTTTGAGCGTATGTCGCGATGAGTGACCCCTCTCTTCAAGTACATATCATAATGACCAATCCCTCTCTTTGAGTGTATACCGTGATGGACAACCCATCTCTTTAAGCTTATGTCGCTATGAATAACCTCTCTCTTCGAGTGCATATCATACTGAACGGCCCTTCTCATAGAGCGTATACGATGGCCGATGACCCATTTATTTGAGCGTATATTGCGATGAATGACCCATCTCTTCATGTGCAAGTCATGGTGAACGGTCCCTCTCTTTAAGCATATATCGTGATAGACGACCCCTCTCTTTGAGCGTATTTCGCGATGAATGACCCCTTCCTTCGAGTGAATGTCATGGTGAGCGGTCCCTCTCTATGAGCTTATACCGTGATGGACGACCCCTCTCTTTGAGTGTATGTCACGATGAGTGACCCCTCTCTTCGATTACATTTCATAATGAACAATCCCTCTCTTTGAGAGTATAACATCAAGGATGACCCATCTCTTTCAGCGTATGTCGCAAAGAATGATCCCTCTCTTCGAGTGTATGCCATAATGAATGATCCCTTTCTTAGAGCGTATACCATGATGGATGGCCCCTCTCTTTGAGCGTATGTCGTGCTGAATGACCCCTCTCTCTGAGCATATGTCATAATGAATGGTCTCTCTCTGTGAGTGGGTGTAGTAATAGATGACCCCTCTCTTTGAGCGTATGTCACGATGAATGAACCTTATCTTCGAGTGCATGTCATAATGAACGATCCCTCCCTTTGAGCGTATACTATGATGGATGACCCCTCTGTTTGAGCGTATGACTCGATGAATGATACCTCTCTTTGAGTACATGTCATAATGAACGGTCCCTTTCTTAGAGCATATACCGTGATGAATGACCCCTCTCTTTGAACGTATATGACGGTGAATGACCCCTCTCTTCGAGCATATGTCCTAATGAACGGTCCTTCTCTTTGAGAGTATACCGTGATGGACGACCCCTCTCTTTAAGCATATGTTATGATAAATGACCCCTCTCTTCGAGTGCATGTCGTAATGTACGGTCCCTTTCTGAGAGCGTATACCGTGATGGATGACCCCTCTCTTTGAGCGTTTGTCGCAGTGAATGACAATTATTTTCAAGCGTATTTCATAATGAACGATTCTTCTTTTTGAGCGTTTGCCGTGATGGAAACCCCTCTCATTGAGCGTATGTCGCGATGAATGACCCCTCTCTTTGAGTGCATGTCATGGTGAACGGTCCCTCTCTATGAGCGTATACCGTGATGGACGACTCTTCTCTTTGAGCTTATGTCAAGATGAGTAACCCCTCTCTTCGAGTGTATATCATAATGAACGTCTCTTTGAGCGTATACCGTCTTGGATGACCCCTCTCTTTGAGCGTATGTCACGGAGAATGAGCCCTCTCTTCGAGTGCATGTCATCATGAACGGTCCCTTTCTTACAACATATACCGTGATAGACAACCCCTCTCTTTGAGCATATATCACGTTGAATGACCCCTCTCTTTGAGTGCATGTCATAATGAACGGTCCCTCTCTTTGAACGTATACCGTCATGTACGATCCCTCTCTTCGAGTGCATGTCATTATGAACGGTTCCTTTCTTAGAGCGTATACCGTGATAGATGACCCCTCTATTTGAATGTATGCCACGGTGAATGAACCCACTCTTCGAGCGTATGTCATAATGAACAGTCCCTCTCTTTGAGTGTATGCCGTGATGGACGACCGCGTTCATTGAGCGTATGTCGCGATCAATGACCCCTATATTCGAGTGCTACTCATAATGAACGGTCTCTCTTTTTGAGTGTATGCCGTGATGGACGACCCCTCTCTTTGAGCTTATGTCGTGATGAATGACCACTCTCTTTGAGTGCTTGTTATGGTGAACGGTCCCTTTCTTAGAGCGTTTACCGTGATGGACGACCTTTCTCTATGAGCGTATGTCATGATGAAATAAATATTTTTGCGAGTGCATGTCATAATGAAATGTCCCTTTCTTAGAGCGTATACCGTGACGGACGACCCCAATCTTTGAGCATATGTCGTGGTGAATGACCCCTCACTTTAAGCGTATTTCGCGGTGAATAATGTCCTCTCTCTTTGAGCGTATACCGTCATGTACGACCCCTCTCTTCGAGTGTATGTCATTATGAACGGTCCCTTGCTTAGAGAGCGTATACCGTGATGGATGACCCCTCCATTTGAGTGTATGTCACGGTGAATGACCCCTCTGTTCGAGCGTATGTCATAATGAACAGTCCCTCTCTTTGAGCGTATGCCGTGATGGACGACCCCGTTCTTTGAGCGTATGTGGCCATCAATGACCCCTACATTCGAGTGCAAGTCATAATGAACGGTCCCTCTTTTTGAGTGTATGCCGTGATGGACGACCCCTCTCTTTGAGCGTATGTCGTGATGAATGACCACTCTCTTCAAGTGCATGACATAATGAATAGTCCCTTTCTTAGAGCGTATACCGTGATGGACGACCCCTCTCTTTGAGAATATGTCACGATGAATGACCCCTCACTTTGAGTTTTTGAGCATTTTTTGCGATGAATGACCCTTCTCTTCGAGTGCATGTCATGGTGAGCGGTTCATCTCTTTGAGCGTATACCTTGATGGACGACCCCTCTCTTTAAGTGTATGTCGCGATGAATGACCCCTCTCTTGGAGTGCATGTCATAATGAACAGTCACTTTCTTAGAGCGTATACCGTGATTGGCGATATTTCTCTTTGAGAGTATGTCACGATGAATGACCCATCTCTTCAAGCGTATGTCAAAAAGAACGATCCTTCTATTTGAGTGTATACTTTGATTGATGAACCCTCTCTTTGAACATATATTGCGATGAATGACCCCTCTCTTTGGGTGCATGTGATATGAGTCGATCTTGCTGATGATGCTAAACAGTACACTTTGATTGTAGGACCTAGGAAGGAAGTAAGTCTCTCGCAAGAAGTAGCTGCAAAATAAAGGATTAAGGATAAGGAATGAAAGTAATAGGTGAAATGAATGAAAGGAATTGTTTAGGGACTGATATGGAAGCGGAAGGATGTGTGGTGTTGATAAGGGTGAATGTATGTTTAGGATATTTTGTGGGGATGACAAAGGATTGAGAATGATGAATGGAATGAGAGGAAATATAAGGAATGGTGAAATAGAAATAGTATCTTAAAGATACTCAAGGATGAAACTAGGTTATAGAAAATCTAATTTTAAACCTTATATCGATCTTTAAGGGGTGGTGATAACGGACTTGATAAGTCGATAAAGTTCTAAGAAGAACTAAACGAGAGAAAATACTCACAAGTAATTTTATATAATCTGAATGGTATGTTTACAAATAAAATTCAAGTCTTATTTATAGTTTTCTAAGGGGTTTGGACGAAATGGCCTTTAACTATTCGGATAACCATTCATTTGAATGATGTCTCCCTCCAAAACTATTCGAAAAGATGTAACTTCTCGGTCCAGCCAGCATTGTCTTTAGTAATTTAGCCATATCTTGAGCTCCTAATATCGGATTGATGTAATTCAACATGCGTTGGGAAAATAAGAGATAGGGGGACAATTTTTCATGAAGACACCAAAACCCAATTCTGCTTGTATCCAACTCGAAAATGGAAAACAAGTGGACCATTATGAATCTATCCAATGAAAAGTGCTATCTCTTTGTTTTGGCGCCCACTTCCTTTCCCTCCATGGTCTTGACACCCAATGTGGATAATGGACATACATGATGCTCGATGAAGGGTAGGTGACTTTCGGGTTTTGAGCTGGGAGTGATAGCTAGAGTTGAGGTGAGATAGATTGAATTGAGCTATCTAGCTGAAAGACTTAGCTAAAGTTTGAAGGTGAAATAAGCTAATCCGAGTTACCTTTAGTAAAGTGAGCTGGTCCATGAGCTTCCTTATACTCCCTTCAAGTGTGAGGAGTGTTTTGGAGCTAATCTGAATCTCCTAAGGCCTCATTTCGAATTATGCTTCATTTGAGCTCGTATGGGACTTGTGAGCTGACATGGAGCTGTCCTTTAGTCCTTTAAGTACTGTATGAGTGTTCCATGCATTTCCAAGCTATTCTGAAGTTGGCTCCCTGTGTTTCTAGCATTGCCTTCTGTTTAGCTTAATTAATATAACTTAATATAAATTTAGATCTAAGTTAAAACTTAATAATGTGGTCATATTGACTATTCATGTTTATAGCTTAATTAATATAACTATTAAGTTGTTTACTATAAAGTATATAAAAGTAATAAATACTAAGATCGGTAAAATAACTCCCCTTTGATCCCATGCGTGAAACGAAGCATGAAAGCATGAGATAAATGAGCAAAAATGTGCACACATCAGCACGTCAGGGTGAACGGTCCAATTGTTAGAGCGTATACCGTGATGGACAACCCTTCTCTTTGAGCGTATGTCGCGGTGAATGATCCCTCCCTTCAAGCGTATGTCATAGTGAACGGTTCCTCTCTTTGAGCGTATGTGGTGATGGATGACCCTCTCTTTGAGCATATGTCACGATGAATGACCCATCTCATCGAGTGTATGTCATAATGGACGACCCCTCTCTTCGAGTGTATACCGTGATGGACTTCGCCTCTCTTTGGGTGTATGTCGCGATGAATGATCTCTCTCTTCGATTGTATATCATAATGAACGGTCCATCTCTTTGAGCGTATACCGTGATGGACGCCAACGCACTTTGAGTGTATATCGCGATTAATGACCCCTCTCTTCGAGTGCATGTCATAATGAACAGTCCTCTCTTTGAGCATATACCGTGATCGATGACCCCTCTCTTAGAGCGTATGTTGTATTTAATGACACTTCTCTTCGGGTGCCTGTAATGGTGAACGGTTCCACTCTTTGAGCGTATACCGTGATGGACGACCCCTCTCTTTGAGAGTATGTCGCGAAGAAGGACCCCTCTCTTCGAGTGCATGTCACAATGAACGGTCCCTTTCTTTGAGCGTATACCATGATCGATAACCCCTCTCTTTGAGTATATGTTGCGATGAGTGACCCTTCTCTTCGAGTGCATGTCAAGATGAACAGTCCCTCTCTTTGAGCGTACACCTTGATGGACTACCCCTCTCTTTGAGCGTATGTCACGATGAATGACCCCTGTCTTCAAGTGCATGTCATAATGAACACTCTCTTTCTTAGAGTGTATACCGTGATTTACGACCCTTCTATTTGAGCGTATCTCGCGATAAATGATCCCTCTCTTCAAGAGTATGTCACAATGAACGATCCTTCTCTTTGAGTGTATACCATGATCGATGACCCCTCTTTGAACGTATATTGCGATGAATGACCCTTCTCTTTGAGTGCATATCATGGTGAATAATCCATTTCTTAGAGCTTATACCATGATGGACAACCCTTCTCTTGAGCGTATGTCGCGTTGAATGACCCCTCTCTTCAAGCGTGTGTCATAGTGATCGATCTCTCTCTTTGAGCGTATACGTTGATGGATGACCCATCTCTTTGAGCGTATGTCGCGATGAATGACCCCTCTCTTCGAGTGCATGTCATAAGGAAAAGTCCTTCTCTTTGAGCGTATACCGTGATAGACGCCACTGCACTTTAAGCGTATATCGCGATTAATGACCCCTCTCTTCGAGTGATGTCATAACGAACGGTCCCTCTTTGAGCGTATGTTGCGATGACTAACACTTCTCTTCGAGTTCATGTAATGGTGAACGGTCCCTCTCTTTGAGCGTTTACCGTGATGGGCGCCCCTCTCTTTGAGAGTATGTCATGATAAATGACCCCTCTCTTTGATTGCATGTCATAATGAACGGTCCCTCTCTTAGAGTGTATATCATGGTCGATGACCTCTTTCTTTGAGCATATGTTGCCGTCAATGACCCCTCTCTTCGAGTGCATGTCATAGAGAATGATCCTTTTCTTAGAGTGTATACCATGATGGTCGACCCCTCTCTTTGAGCGTATGTCGCGATGAATGACCCCTCTCTTTGAGTGCATGTCATAATGAAAAGTCCCTTCTTCGAGCGTATACCGTGATGGACGACCCCTCTCTTTAAACGTATGTCGTAGGGAATGACCCCTCTCTTCAAGCGTATGTCATAATGAACAGATCCTCTCTTTGAGCGTATGCTGTGATAGATGACTCCTCTCTTTGAGCGTAGGAAGTGATGGAAGACTCCTCTCTTTGAGCGTATGTCATGATGATTGATCCTTCTCTTTGAGTGCATGTCTTAGTGTACAACCCTATCTTTGAGCGTATACCGTGATGGACAACTTCTCTCTTTGAGCGTATGTCGCGATGAATAACCCCTCTCTTTGAGTGCATTTCATAATAAACTGTCCCTTTCTTTGAGCGAATACCGTGATAGACGACACCTCTCTTCGAGCGTAAGTCGCGGTGAATGACCCCTCTCTTCGAGTGCATGTTATGATGAAAGGTCTCTCTCTTTGAGCGTATACCATGATGGGTAACGTCGCTCTTTGAGCATATGTCACGATGAATGACCCCTCTCTTCGAGTACATGTCATAATGAACGGACCCTCTCTTTGAGCGTATACCGTGATCGATGGCCCCTCTCTTTGAGCATATGTTGCGATTAATGACCCTTCAATTCGAGTGCATGTCATGGTGAACGGTCCCTCTTTTTGAGCGTATGTCGCGATAAATGATCCCTCTCTTCGAGTGCAGTCATAATGAATGGTCCCTTCCTTAGAGCGTATACCATGATGGACGACCCTTCTCTTTGAGCGTATGTCGTGATGAAAGACCCCTCTCTTCGAGTGCATGTCATTATAAACAATCCCTTTCTTAGAGCATATACCGTGATGGACCCCTTTCTTTGAGCGTATGTCGCAGTGAATGACCCATATCTTCGACCGTATGTCATAATGTATGATCCCTCTCTTTGTGTGTTTGCCTTGTTGGACGACCCTTTACTTAGAGCATATGTCGCGATGATTAACCCCTAAATTCGAGTGCATGTTATTGTAAACGGTCCTTCTCTTTGAGCGTATGTTGCGATGAATGACCCCTCTCTACGAGTGCATATCATAATGAATGGTCCCTTACTTAGAGCGTATACCGTGATGAATGACCTTGCTCTTTGAGCGTATGTCGCGATTAATGACCCATCTCTTCGAGCATATGTCAAGGTGAACGGTCCCTCTCATTGAGCGTATATCATGATGGACGCTCCCTCTCTTAGAGCGTATACCATGGTCGATGACCCCTTTTTTTGAGCGTATGTTGTGATGAATGAACCCTCTCTTCGAGTGCATGTCATGGGGAACGGTCCCTCACTTTGAGTGTATACCGTGATGGACAACCCCATTCTTTGAGCGTATATCACTAAGAATGACCCCTCTCTTCGAGTGTATGTCATAATGAACAGTCTCTTTCTTTGTGCGTATACCGTCATGGATGAACCCTCTCTTCGAGTGCATGTCATAATGAACGGTCTCTTTCTTAGAGTGTATAGCGTGATCAACGACCCCTCTCTTTGAGCTTATGTCGCTGTGAATGACCCCTCTTTCGAGCGTATGCCATAATGAATGGTCCCTCTCTTTGAGCATATACAGTGATGGACAACCCCTCTCTTTGAGTGTGTGTCGCGAAGAATGACCCCTCATCGTGTGCATGTAATGGTGAACGGTCCATCTCTTTGAGTGTATACCGTGATGGACGACCCATCTCTTTGAGCGTATGTTGCAATAAATGACCCATCTCTTTGAGTGCATGTCATGGTGAACGGTCCCTCTCATTGAGCGTGTATCGTGATGGACGATCCCTCTCTTTGAGCATTTGTCGCGATGAATGACCCCTATCTTCGAGTGCATGTCATTGTGAACGGTCCTTCTCTTTGAGCATGTACCGTGATGGATGACCCTTCTATTTGAGCATATGTCATGATGATTGACCCCAGTCTTCGAGTGCATGTCATAATGGACGATGATGGATGACCCCTCTCATTGAGCGTATGTTGCGATGAATGACCCCTCTCTTCGAGCGTCTGTCATAATGAACTGTCTCTCTCTTTGAGCGTATACCGTGATGGACGACCCCTCTCTCTGAGCATTTGTCGCGATGAATGAACCCTCTCTTTGAGTGCATGCCATGGTGAACGGTCCCTCTCTTTGAGCGTGTACTGTGATGGACGATCCCTCTATTTAAGCGTATGTCGCGATGATTGACACCACTCTTCGAGTGCATATCATAATGAACGGGGATGGATGACCCCTCTCATTGAGCGTATGTTGCGGTGAATGACCCCTCTCTTCGAGCGTATGTCATAATGAATTATCTCTCTCTTTGAGCGTATACCGTGATGGACGACCCCTCTCTCTGAGCGTATGTCGCTATGAATGACCCCTCTCTTCGAGTGCATGTCATGGTGAACGATCCCTATCTTCGAGCGTGTACCGTGGTAGACGATCCCTCTCTTTGAGCGTATGTAACGATGATTGACCTCTCTCTTCGAGTGCATATCATAATGAACGGTGATGGATGACCCCTCTCTTTGAACGTATGTCGCGAAGAATAACACCTCTCTTCGAGTGCATGTCTTAATGAACGGTCTCTCTCTTGTAGCGTATACCGTGATCGATGACCCCTCTCTTTGCTCGTATGTTGCGATGATTGACACTTCTCTTCGAGTGCGTGTAATGGTGAAGGGTACCTCTGTTTGAGCGTATATCGTGATGTACGAACCTTCTCTTTGAGCGTAAGTCGCGATTAATGACTCCTCTCTTTGTATTCTTGTCATAATTAATGGTCCCTTTCTTAGAGAGTACACCATGATGGACGACCCCTCTATTGGAGCGTATTTCGCAATAATTGACCCATCTCTTTGAGTGCATGCCATAGTGAATGGTCCTTTTCTTATATCATACACCGTGATGGACAACCCTATATTCGTGTGCATGTCATACCGAACTGTACCTCTCTTTAAGCATATATATTGATGGATGACCCCTCTCCTTGTGCGTATGTCTCGATGAATGACCCCTGATGTGAGCACATCATGTAAAGTTTAACAGGTTGATCCGGAGGTCTTACCATTAGGACCTATCACACGTTCTAAGGCAAAGAAATATAGGGAAGCTCTTTTCCTTACTTGTGCTAACGTTTCAAATTCATTTGAGAATGTTCATGCCTTAGAATATGTTGTTTATAATGTGTTGCATGCTGATATGTGACATATTTAGGTATATATATTAATATGTGTGTTTACTTATGTATATACTATGTTAATTATGTTTGCATTTGGTTTTAAGTGTGTTTGTGTGGTTAAAGTAAGACTACAAGGCTTTTTAGATGTGTTTTCCTTGTTCTAATATAGGTACTTAGGAGAACCTTAGCTCAAGTGGGCATACTTAGCTCATCTCCAGCTCAGGAGAGCGTATGCAGTTCAATACCAGCTCAAGTGGATTATATTCAGCTCAGAAGAAGCTCAATGGTGTGCACGCAGCTCACCTTAGCTCGAGGCAGCTTAGAGGCTTAGCTCCCAGCTCCATTTAGCTCCTAACACTCTTAGCTAGTTCATTTCAGCTCATCTCCATTTCCAGCTCAACTCAACTCAAGTTGAAGTGAACTACAGCAGCTGAAACCTATCGTACACGAAGAGCAAGTGTCCTACGCATGTGCCATGCATGTGGGGCCCACATAGCTCCCTTCTCCACAAGTTTGGGCGTCCAAAAGCAAGCAAGCCAAACAAGACCCTTGATTTGAAGACCAATCAGCAACATTGGATAAGAATGAGTGGTTTCTTATTCAAATTCAAATATTAAACACATGTTTAATGTGTTTTAAGTGCCAAAACATGTGGCAAAGAATATTAGGAGCCTAGGAGAAGTTATTTTAGCATTTAAATTTTAATTTTCGTTTGAATTAAGGCCACAAACTCAAATTTGGTCAACTTCTCCTTTATTCCTATATATTTACTTAATTTTGTAAAGACAAGGTTAGACAATTTTATGAAACAATATTTTTGTGAGAAACTCTCTCAATTTCAGTTCTTCATTGAACTTTTCATGACATTTTCAGACTTTGTTTGAGTGTGTCAATTCCTTGATACTTCGGGTTCCTAGATCACTATCTAGAGGGTCCAAGTCCATTGATGGAGAACATATTTGATTCGGCTCCGCTTAGTATATTGTTCGGGTTCTTTCGAGTTCAACATCGTTATTATTTTTCCAGTAACTTCAACATCCAATTCTGCCATTTTGGATATTATAATGCAGCCATGAAAGCCCTTGAAGCATTTCATCTTCATTAAATCCTAGAAACGCATAATTCCTTCATTTTTTTCTTTCTTTGTTTTTTTTAATTTTTCTTTATTTTCTACTAATTTTAACACCATTCTTACGTCTATAATCTTGTGTTTGTTGCAGAGATATGCTTGCTACTATCCTAGATCCGTTTCAAACAAGGATGATTGTTTTTGAAGCAACGTATCTGTTTATCATATGGTAATCAGAGCTTTGGTCGGATTTTAGCACTTTTTGCACTAGATATCTCAAACAAAATCGAAATTCTAGAAAAAAAGAAGTCAAAGTTAAAGTTTGACCAAATAAGTCAAAGTTAACAAAAAAAATTCGAAAAAAATAAAAATAAAATAAAATAATTCAGATTCAATTATTTGATGTATTTTTATGTTTCTATGTGCTATTTGAGCATAAAAATGATGAAGGATGCTTACGTTTATCATTGACTGCTTCTAAATCACCTAAAACAACTTTTTCTTGTTTGTTCGGTGATAGTGATATAAAATATACAGTGGGATAGATGGTGGTGGTGGTATGATGTTGGATAGATTTGTCCTTGGCACCCTCCTAATCGCAATTGAATAGGCAAACACCTACAAACGAAATGAATCTCTCCGGTGAATTGATGATATGTCGTTGTCCTAGGCACCCTTCTATCCGTAATTAGATAGGCAAACACCATAATCGGCTCTAACTCACCCTCCTAAACGCGATTGCTTAGGCAAGCGAGAGTGTGAAGATAATCTCCCTCATAAAAACTTGAAGTACTTATGTTGAAGAAGTCTTCTGATAAGAAAAATAGCAAGGTGAGAACCTTGCAAATAAAATGGCCCAAGGCCAAGAGTTTTCTAACTCAAAAATTCATACTCTTCATGTTTTTTTACAAGAGAAGAGTCTACCCCTTTTATAGTCTAAAAGAGACCTTAGAATTGCCTAATAGATAGTTGATCAATCCCTAAATATCAGCATATGGATAGCTTAATAGAGTAAATCCCCTAAAATCAGCTTATGGATAGCTAATTAAAAAGAATCTTAGGGAATAAAATAAAATATTAATAGCAATGGTCAAAGATTTATAATCCAACTTTGAATTAATTTATTTTAATGTCTAATTCATCCAAAAACTTTATATAGTAGCTTTTGGGCTGAATTTTACAAAATCCTATAATAATCCCGTATCCAGTTTTCTGCACGCGCAATCTTCAGTTAAACAAACATATCTTGAGCTCCCGATATCCATTTGATGCGTTTCAAGATGCGTTGAAAAGGTAACTGGATGACGGTGAATTTGTAAGAAGACAACTCTACCCAGAAATGCACGAAACTTATCCAAAAAGACAATGCAAGTTTGCTGACTTTCCAGACTTTACCAACAAATTTAGATTTTTGCTCAAGGTGCATTACTTTAGCCGTCTCATACATGTATCATTCCCCCACTCCTCAAAAAGATTCGCCCTCGAATCTAAACTGATGATTGGAGGAAGTTCATCAAAGATTAAAGTACCGTGGAAGAGAAGTCATCTTGAAAATTCAACAAGAAAATAAAGAAAAAAAACAAACTCAATCCCAAGGAATCGAATTGAATCTGATATGATGGTAAACACCTGCAAACGAAACGAATCTCTCCGGTGAATTGATGATAATGTTGTTGTCCTAGGCACCCTCCTAATCGTAATTGAATAGGAAAATACCTAATATAAAGTATACAGCGGGATAGATGGTGGTGGTGGTATGATGTTGGATAGATTTGTCCTTGGCACCCTCCTAA
The DNA here is from genome assembly GCA_035048815.1 of Abelmoschus esculentus. NCBI lineage: Eukaryota > Viridiplantae > Streptophyta > Magnoliopsida > Malvales > Malvaceae > Abelmoschus > Abelmoschus esculentus. Next base: position 13,576,740 of record JAUCBN010000035.1, on the reverse strand, counting down.
TCGCAATTGAATAGGCAAACACCTGCAAACGAAATGAATCTCTCCGGTGAATTGATGATATGTCGTTGTCCTAGGAACCCTCATATCCGTAATTAGATAGGCAAACACCATAATCGGCTCTAACTCACCCTCCTAAACGCAATTGCTTAGGCAAGCGAGAGTGTGAAGATAATCCCTCTCATAAAAACTTGAAGTACTTATGTTGAAGAAGACTTCGGATAAGAAAAATAGCAAGGTGAGAACCTTGTAAATAAAATGGCCCAAGGCCAAGAGTTTTTATAACTCAAAAATTCATACTCTTCATGTTTTTTTACAAGAGAAGAGTCTACCCCTTTTATAGTCTAAAAGAGACCTTAGAATTGCCTAATAGATAGCTGATCAATCCCTAAATATCAGCATATGGATAGCTTAATAGAATAAATCCCCTAAAATCAGCTTATGGATAGCTAATTAAAAGGAATCTTAGGGAATAAAATAAAATATTAATAAAAATGGTCAAAGATTTATAATCCAACTTTGAATTAATTTATTTTAATGTCTAATTCATCCAAAAACTTTATATAGTAGCTTTTGGGCTGAATTTTACAAAATCCTATAATAATCCCGTATTCAGTTTTCTACACGCGCAATCTTCAGTTAAACAAACATATCTTGAGCTCTCGATATCCATTTGATGCGTTTCAAGATGCGTTGAAAAGGTAACTGAATGACGGTCAATTTATAAGAAGACAACTCTGCCTAGAAATGCACGAAACTCATCCAAAAAGACAACGCAAGTTTGCTGACTTTCCAGACTTTACCAACAAATTTAGATTTTTGCTCAAGGTGCATTACTTTAGCCCTCTCATACATGTATCAGATAGGATTGTTGTAAACATTTCTAATGCAGTAAGTCCTTGCTTCTCTTTTCTTTCACCTTATTTCCATCCTTAATTTACTGTATTCTTCATTAATTTCATACGTCTTCTTGTTTTTCTTTTGTTTTTTACTTTTTCAGCCTTTTGTTTCATTTAAACAGTCCCTAAACCACTTTAAACTCTTGTTTCTATCATAATTACATATATCTTTGAGTTTGACACAGATAACAAGTTTGAAGGATCAAAATAGTTCCTTAAAGAGCTGTTTGTGAGAGATTGAGTGGAAAAAGGCATTGAGCATGGTGAGAACAGAAGGGGAGACAAAAAGAGCCATTCAAGCATTCTCCCGAGTGAAACACGAGCATTTATTCTTTTGGAGTGATCTGCGAGAATTTGTTGTGTGTGTAGTGAGGGACTTTAAAATTTCGTTTATTTAACATAATAGTTTTCTTTTCTAGTTTTTCGTTGCTGTAATGGCAGGTAATGACGATCGTAGTCCCGGTGGAAGTAATCCACTAGATTTGCAAATGTAAGATTTTACTCGAACCTTGCAGCGTCTTTTAGACCAAGCATTGGAGCCTATTCAGTCTCGTTTGGATAGAATAGATGGGGTGGTTCCCAATTTGTCCAAAATGAGAATCTTGATGAAAACGACGTCGAACAATCACCACAGACGAATCAACGACCAGGACGTGCAGTTGATGATAATATTTCTAATATAAAAGTTGCTATACATTCTTTTTAGGGACGTTCAGATCCAGATTCTTATCTAACCTGGGAAAGTAAAGTTGAACACGTTTTCGAGTGTTACAATTACTCGAAACAAAAGAAAGTACGACTAGCAACTTTGGAGTTTGTTGACTATGCACTATTATGATGGGATCAATTACTGGTTAGTCGATGACGTGCGGGTAAAGGACCGATGAGAACATGGGACAAAATGAAGCGTATCATGCGGAAACGGTTTGTTCCTTCTCACTATCATCGTGATTTATTTCAAAAATTACAAACTTTGAAACAGGGCAATAGGAGCGTCGAGGACTATTTCAAGGAAATGGAGATGTCCATGATGCGTGCGAACATAGTTGAGGATCATGAGGCGACTATGGCTCGGTTTATGGCAGGTTTGAATTCTAAAATTGCTAACGTTGCTGAATTGCAGTATTATGTCGAATTGGATGACATGATACATATGGCGGTGAAAATTGAGCGACAACAATGTAGAAAAGTTTCTACTCAGGGTAATACTACTCCATTTAAATCTTTTACGAATCCATTATATACCCCTAACCATGCTAGGAAACAAGCACCGCAAGCGTCACTTCGGATTCAAGAACAAGGCGAGTCCATCAAGCCAAAGCCTCCCATTGCTGATAATGGGCTTGGTAAACAAAAAGTTGTTGTACAAGAGAGATCAAGAGATATTCAATGTTTTAAGTGCCTTGGTTGAGGATATGTTGCTAGCCAGTGTCCTAATCGTATTGTTATGTTGATGCAAGATGATGGAGAGATCGAGTCAGATTCTGAAGAAGAACCACATGAGATCCTTGATGAAGATGATAAAGAGGATGTCCTAGAAGTTGTTGAGACTGGTAAGGTAATGGAAATTATGGTTGTTAAACGTAGTCTGAGTGTGCAACAGGTTCAGGATGAACAACAACGCGAGAATATCTTTCACACGCGATGCAAAATTCAAGATAAGGTATGTGTTGTGATTATTGATAGCGGTAGTTGTACTAATGTTGCTAGTTCAGTGATGGTTGACAAGTTAGGTCTCAAGACAACAAAGCATCCGAATCCGTACAAATTGCAATGGTTGAATGACGGGGGAGAACTTAAAGTAACAAAACAAGTTATACCTTTTTCGATCGTAAGTTACAAGGACGAGGTCCTTTGTGATGTTGTGTCGATGGATGCTACTCACCTTCTTTTTGGACGCCCTTGGCAATATGACAAGAAGGTAATGCATGATTGTTTTACAAATCAATACTCTTTTATGCATGCTGGTAAGAAGATTACTTTGGCTCCTTTGACACCGAGTCAAGTGATGGAAGATCAAGCAAGCTTGAAAAAGAGTAAGAAAGCTGCAAAGGAGAAGAAAAAGATGAATGTTTATGCAAGCAGTCGAGAAATCAGGAAATATCTTTCCTCATACCAATCTTTTCTTATTTTAATGTTTAAAGATTATTGTTTATTGACTGACTTTCCTTCTAATTTGCCTGCATCAATTGTTTCCCTTTTGCAGGAATTTAAGGATGTGTTTCCAGAAGAAACACCGAGGGGATTTCCACCTCTTCGTGGCATTGAGCACCAGATTGACTTTATCCCAGGTGCTACTATTCCAAATTGACCAACTTATCAAACTAACCCCGAAGAGACGAAAGAGCTTCAAAGACAAGTGACAAAATTAATGGACAAGGGTTATATTCGAGAGAGTCTGAGTCCGTGTGTTGTTCCAATACTGTTAGTGCCGAAGAAAGATGGGTCTTGGAGGATGTGCGTAGATTGTAGAGCTGTGAATCAGATTACAATTAAGTATCGTCATCCTATTCGCAAACTTGATGATATGGTGGACGAGCTTTGTGGAGCCGTCATCTTCTCCAAAATTGACCTAAAGAGTGGATATCATCAGATTCGCATGCGAGAAGGCGATGAATGGAAGACAACCTTCGAAACGAAGCTAGGTTTGTACGAATGGTTAATAATGCCTTTTGGCTTAACTAATGCACCTAATACTTTTATGCGATTGATGAATCATGTTCTGCGATCTTTTATTGGAAAGTTTTTTGTTGTATATTTTGACGATATTTTGATTTATAGCAAGACTTTGCAGGATCATGTAGAACATTTGAAAGTTGCTTTACAAACTTTGCGAGAAGAAAGATTGTTTGGTATCATAGAGAAATGTGTGTTTTGTACTGACAAACTTACATTTCTTGGTTACATTGTTAGTGCATAGGGTGTTGAAGTCGATCTTGAGAAGGTAAAGGCAATTCAGGAATGGCCATCAGGTTAGATCTTTTCATGGTTTAGCTAGTTTCTATCTTCGGTTTGTTCCTAACTTCAGTTCTATTACCGCACTCTTAACTGAGATTATTAAGAAGAATTCTAACTTCTTATGGGGTAAAGAACAAGAAGATACCTTTTTGAAAATTAAGAATTGTTTAGAGAAATCACCTGTGTTAGCCTTACCTAACTTTGATAAAACTTTTTGAATTTGAATGTGATGCTTCTGGAGTTGGTATAGGCGCTGTGTTAATGCAGGAAAAAAGGCCCATTGCATACTTCAGTGAAAAGCTTAGTGGCGCAACATTGAATTATCCAGTCTACGACAAGGAGATGTATGCACTAATTCGGGCATTGAAGACATGGCAACATTACTTGTTGCCTAAGGAGTTTGTGATTCACACTGATCATGAGGCTTTACGATACATCACAGGTCAGCATAAATTGAATAAACGACATGCTAAATGGGTTAAATTTTTAGAGTCTTTTCCTTATGTCATTCGTTACAAAAAGGATAAAGATAATGTCGTTGTTGATGCTTTATCACGTAGATATGTGCTTTTGAATTACCTTGATTCACATTTGATTGGATTTGCATATATTCGTGACTTGTATGTTGATGAATCTGATTTTAGAGATAAGTATAATACTTGTGAGAAAGGTGTAGATGGAAAGTTTTACAGGCATGATGGTTATCTTTTCAAAGAAAATAGGATATGCATTCCACAGGGTTCAATGCGTGATATTCTGATCCGTGAAGCACATGAGGGTGGATTGATGGGTCACTTTGGAGTCACCAAGACGTTACAGACATTGAAAGAACATCTATTTTGGCCTACGATGCGTAGAGACGTTGAAATGTACTGTGAACATTGTGTGACATGTAAGAAAGCAAAATCGAAGGTTTCACCACATGGTATGTACTTACCTCTACCTATTCCTGATTCCCCTTGGACTGATATTTCAATGGATTTTGTTTTGGGATTGCCTCAAACTAGAAATGGTAGAGATAGTGTCTTTGTTATGGTTGATAGATTCTCTAAGATGACACATTTCATTGCATGCCATAAGATTGATGATGCTGTTAATGTGGCTAACTTATTCTTTAGAGAGATTGTTCGATTACATGATGCTGTTAATGTGGCTAACTTATTCTTTAGAGAGATTGTTCGATTACATGGTATTCCAAAGAAACCCTGGAAGAGATGAGACCACCACCACCTTTCGCACAAAGATTGAAAAAACAAAAACAGGACCATCAGTTCAAAAATTTCTTGGATATTTTAAAGCAAGTCCACATCAACTTGCCATTTGTTGAGACAGTTGAACAAATGCCCAACTATGCTAAATTCTTGAAAGACATTGTGTCTAAAAGAAAGAAGCTAGGTGAGTTTGAAACAGAGGCAGCAACTGAAGGATACATAGCAATGCTGCAAAATCGCATGCCACCCAAATTGAAGGATCCTGAATGCTTTATAATACCTTGTGTGATTGGTAACAGTTATGAAAGAAAGTCATTATGTGACCTAGGAGCAAGCATCAATCTCATGCCCAAATCAATCTTTCAAAAGCTTAGAATATGAAGGGCAAAGCCTAAGACAGTGCTGCTCCAACATGTGGATAGATCTTGCATGCATCCTAAAGGAAAAATAGAGGATATATTGGTAAGTGTAGACAAATTTATTTTTCCTGCCGACTTCCTTGTCCTTGACTGTGAAGCAGATGATAATGCATCGATCATCCTGGGAAGACCTTTCCTTGCTACTGAACAAACCTTAATTGATGTGGCAAATGAAGAGTTGACAATGAGGGTCAATGACCAACAAGTCAAACTCAATGCATTCCACAAATTGAAAAATTTGATGATTCAGAAGAGTGCAAAGTCCTCCACACAGTAGACGCAGACACCAAGATATCCTGTCTCGGCAACACGCTCGGTAGATTATTTGGCAAGAAAATTAAGCCCGAGGTGGAGGCAGAAAATAAGGATGGATACAAAATAGAAGGGAAAGGCCAACACTTGAAGAAAAATCTAGGCCAACAAGAGATAAGCAAATTGGGAGATGCATTTACATGCAGTCCACCAGTAACATAATCTCTTCCCTTCTACTTTATTATATTAAGCTTAGTTTTAAGTTTAAGATTTATGTTTTTATTTTTTTTTAAATTTTGTTATTGATGTTTTTATTTTAATTTCTTTTTAGGAAAATAAAAGAAAGAATAATGGAGAAATAGTTCACAGCAGGAATTTTGCTGAGGCAGTAAATAGTGTTAGAAGCCGTAGTAACCCCAACGGGTAGAAACAGTGTAACGGCTATCTGCCGAGTCTTACGCCGCAGCAGTAAATGCTAACGGGCAATAAATTCAAAACGACTAGTACATTAAACAGCTACAAGTCCGAGGTCTATATAAGCAACATCCTTCTCTTGAACTATTCACTTTTGCATTCTTGATTTCTTAGAATTCTACTAAATCTTGCTCTCGCAATACTCTCTGCTTACTCACAAGCATTCTTGAAATTTTCAGAATCTATTCAAGAAAGTCTCAAAGACTCTCAATCTTCATCCATGGCAGCATACAATCGATTTGCCCCTGCCACTGTTGTAGACCGATTCAACAGATCTGTTGTTGCTCGACAATTGTGGGAGGAGCAAGGGTTCTAACGCAGTGAGGAGGAAAACTTTGGCATCGAACATTACTTTTTCAACAAGATTAAATATCAAGAATGGGAGATTTTTTTCCTACAACCTCCCTGGGCAAATGCCACCATAGTGCAGGAATTTTATGCACATGGGCCGAGCAAGGACAATCTGATGTGAGCACATCATGTCAAGTTCAACAGGTTGATCCGGAGGTCTTACCATCAGAACCTATCACACGTTCTAAGGCAAACAAATACAGGGAATCTCTTTTCCTTACTTGTGCTAACATTTCATATTCATTTGAGAATGTTCATGCCTTAGAATATGTTGTTTATAATGTGTTGCATGCTGATATGTGACATATTTAGGTTTATATATTAGTATGTGTGTTTACTTATGTATATACTATGTTAATTATGTTTGCATTTGGTTTTAAGTGTGTTTGTGTGGTTAAAATAAGACTATAAGGCTTTTTAGATGTGTTTGCCTTGTTCTAATATAGGTACTTAGGAGAACCTTAGCTCAAGTGGACATACTCAGCTCATCTCCAGCTCAGGAGAGCGTATGCAGTTCAATACCAGCTCAAGTGGATTATATTCAGCTCAGAAGTAGCTCAATGGTGTGCACGCAGCTCACCTTAGCTCAAGGCAGCTCAGAGGCTTAGCTCCAAGCTCCATTTAGCTCCTAACACTCTTAGCTAGTTCGTTTCAGCTCATCTCCATTTCTAGCTCAACTCAACTCAAATTGAAGTGACCTACAGCAGGTGAAACCTATCGTACACGAAGAGTAGGAGTCCTACGCATGTGCCATGCATGTGGGGCCCACATAGCACCCTTCTCCACAAGTTTGGGTTTCCAAAAGCAAGCAAGCCAAACAAGTCCCTTGCTTTGAGGTCCAATCAGCAACATTGGATAAGAATGAGCGGTTAAATTCAAACATTAAACACATGTTTAATGTGTTTTAAGTGCCAAAACATGTGGCAAAGGATATTAGGAGCCTAGGAGAAGTTATTTGAGCATTTAAATTTTAATTTTCGTTTGAATTAAGGCCACAAATTCAAATTTGGCCAACTTCTCCTTTATTCCTATATATTTACTTAATTTTGTAAAGACAAGGTAGACAATTTTACGAAACAATATTTTTGTGAGAAACTCTCTCAATTTCAGTTCTTCATTGAACTTTTCTTGACATTTTCAGACTTTGTATGAGTGTGTCAATTCCTTGATACTTCGGGTTCCTAGATCACTATCTAGAGGGTCCAAGTCCGTTGACGGAGAACATATTCGATTCGGGTCCGCTCAGTATATTGTTCGGGTTCTTTCGAGATCAACATCATTATTATTTTTCCAACAACTTCAACATCCAATTCTGCCATTTTGGATATTATAATGCAGCCATGAAAGCCCTTGAAGCATTTCATCTTCATTAAATCCTAGAAACGCAAAATTCCTTCATCTTTTTCTTTCTTTGATTTTTTTTTAATTTTTCTTTGTTTTCTAGTAATTTTAACACCATTCTTATGTCTATAATATTGTGTTTATTGCGGAGATATGCTTTCTACTATCCTAGATCCGTTTCAAACAAGGATGGTTGTTTTTGAAGCAACGTATCCGTTTATCAACCCCTCTCTTCGATTGCATGTCATAATGAACGGTCTCTATCTTTGAGCGTATGCCGTGATGGATGAACCCACTCTATGAGCGTTTGTCGCGATGAATGACCCCTCTCTTAGAGTGCATGTCATGGTGAACGGTCCCTCTCTTTGAGCATATACCGTGATCTTTGACCCCTCTATTTGAGCATATATTGCGATGAATGACCCTTCTCTTCGAGAGCATGTCATGGTGAACGGTCCCTCTCTTAGAGAATCCATAATTAACTATTTGACCATTTGAATTTTATTCGAGTAAAAAACTAATTTGAGAATAATCTGTACAATTTTGTTTAAACGCCCATAATTAACTATTTGAACTCATAAAATTTGATTTAATAACATTTGGTTGTCGTTTTGTTGGGATTAAAATGTGCATGTCTAAATGGGCTTTATAGAAACCTATTAGAATTTTAACCGTGTAAAAAGTTGAAAGTTTGAGATTAATCTGTATAATTTTGTTCAAACGCCTATAATTAACTATTTAAACTTATAAAATTTGATTTAATAACATTTGGTTGTCGTTTTGTTGGGATTAAAACATGCATGTCTAAAAGGGCTTAATAGAGAATTCTTTCGGATTTTAACCAAGTAAAAAGCTAAAAATTTGAGATTAATCTATATAATTTTGTTCAAACACCCATAATTAACTCTTTGAACTCATAAAATTGATTTAATAACATTTGGTTATCGTTTTGTTGGGATTAAAACGTGCATGTCTAAATGGGCTTTATAGAGAATCCGTTCGAATTTTAACCGAGTAAAACGCTGAAAATTTTAAATTAATCTATATAATTTTCTTTAAAATCCCATAATTAACTTTTTGAACTCATAAAATTTGATTTAATAACATTTGGTTGTCGTTTTGTTGGGTTTAAAACGTGCATGTCTAATTGGGTTTTATAGAGAATCCATTCGAATTTTAACCGAGTAAAAAGCCAAAAATTTTAGAATATTCTATATAATTTTATTCAAAAGCCCATAATTAACTGTTTAAACTCATAAAATTAGATTTAATAACATTTGATTGTCGTTTTGTTAGGATTAAAACATTCTTGTCTAAATGGGCCTAATAGAGAATTCGTTTGAATTTTAACCGAGTAAAAAGCTTAAAATTTTAGATTAATATGTATAATTTTGTTCAAACGTCAATATTTAACTATTTAAACTCATAAAATTTGATTTAATAACATTTGGTTGTCGTTTTGTTGGAAGTAAAACATGCATGTCTAAAACAGCTTTATAGAGAATCCGTTCGAATTTTAACCGATTAAAAAGCTGAAAATTTGAGATTAATCTGTATAATTTTGTTCAAACGCCCATAATTAACTATTTAAACTCATAAAATTTGATTTAATAATATTTGGTTATCTTTTTGTTAGGATTAAAACATGCATGTCTTAAAGGGCCTAATAGAGTATCCGTTCGATTTTTAACTAAGTAAAATGCTGAAAATTTTAGATTAATCTGTATAATTTTGTTCAAACGCCCATTATTAACTATTTGAACTCATAAAATTTGATTTAATAACATTTGTTATTGATTTGTTGCGATTAAAACGTGCATGTTTAAATGTACTTTATGGTGAATCCGTTCGAATTTTAACTGAGTAAAAAGCTAAAAAATTTAGGTTGATACGAATTCGGTTGCGGAATATCTGAATTTGTATTTGTGATTGCCCGATCATGATTCTAATAAGTAACTAAAATGAAAAATAGGAATTTTGAAATGAAACTTACAAGATGATATGAAATGGATGGATAGTATGGTGAAATGGAATGATGATAAGATGGTTGTTGTGTTTAGGATGAAATATGGAAAATAAGGATGTATGGATGATGAAAGTGAAGAGATGGAATGCAATTGATGGTGCAGTGTAAACAAAGGAGAAACCAACATTAAAAGTGAAGACCCGTTCCTTAAGATTTTTTAAACCGTGACATGGGTTAAAGGTTAATGGTTTGTGACCCTCTAGTTATAAGAACTAGGAACCAATAATATAAAAAAAATGAATAGGGATGAATTCCACAAGAACAATCTTGCAAGCCGATAAAGTTAAAAAAGAACTATAAAAGAGAAACATACTCAAGTTGTAATATATGCCAAAAGTTGTATCTTTGTCAATGGAATGAGTGCCTATTTATAGGTGTAAGACAACAAATTGATTGACCTAGACAAATATTAAAGATTCATTATTGTAGTCTCTTTCTTAGAGCGTATACCGTGATGGACGACCCTTCTCTTTGATCCTATGCCGCGATGTATGACCCTTCTCTTTGAGTGCATGTCATGGTGAACGGTCCCTCTCTTTAAGCATATACCTGATGGATGAGCCCTCTCTTTCAGCGTATATCGTGATGAATGACCCCTCTCTTCGAGTGCTTGTCATAATGAATGATCTCTTTCTTAAAGCGTATACCGTGATAGACGATCCCTCCCTTTGAGCGTTTTTCCCAATGAATGACCCATCTCTTCGTGTCTATGTCATTGTGAATGGTTCCTTTCTTAGAGTGTATACCGTGATGGACGACCCATCTCTTTACGCGTAAGTCGCGATGAATGACCCCTCTCATTGAGTGCATGTCATGGTGAACGGTCCCTCTCTTTGAACGTATATTGTGATGGAAAAGCCCTCTCTTTGAGCGTATACCGTGATGGACGACCCCTCTCTTTGAGCGTATGTCGCGATGAAAGACCCCTCTATTCGAGTGCATGTCATGGTGGACGGTCCCTCTATTTGAGCGTATACCATGATGAATGACCCCACTCTTTTAGCTATGTTGCTATGAATGCCCCCTCTCTTCGAGTGCATGTCATAATTAATGGTCCCTTTCTTAGAGTGTATACCGTGATGGACGACCTCTCTCTTTGAGTGTGTCGCGAAGAAAGCCCTTCTCTTCGAGTGTATGTCATTGTGAGCGGTCCCTTTCTTAGAGCGTATACCGTAATGGATAACCCCTCTCTTTGAGCGTATGTCGCAATGAATGACCCCTCTCATTTATCTCAATCTTTCATGCTTCATTTCACGCATGGGATCAAAAGTGAGTTACCTTACTGATCTTAGTATTTATTACTTTTATATATTTTATAGTAAGCTACTTAAGAGTTATATGAATTAGGCTATAAATATGAATAATCAGTATAACTGCATTATTAAGTTTCAGCTTAGATCTAAATTTATATTAAGTTATTTTAAGTATTCTCATTATTTCTATTATTATGTTTTCTTCATAGGACTTACCTACAGCTCAAGGAGTAAATATTAGATCGGTATCAGCTCAGTCAACTCAGAAGATGCTAAAAGAAAGGTAATGCTAGAAACACAAGGAGTAACCTTCAGAATAGCTTGGAAATGCATGGAACACTCCTACAATACTTAAAGGACTGAAGGATCACCCCGTGTCAGCTCACAAATCTCATACTACCTCAAATGAAGTATAATTCAAAACGAGGATTTAAGAGATTTGGATCAGCTCCAAAAACACTCCTTACACTAAAAGAGAGTATAAGGAAGCTAATGGACCAGCTCACTTTGCTAAAGGCAGCTCGGATTAGCTTATTTCAGCTTCAAACTTTAGCTAAGTCTTTTAGCTAGATAGCTTAGTTCAATTCAGCTCACTCCCAACTCGATTAGCTCAGCTCAGCTCCAGTTATCACTCTCAACTCAACACCTGAAGGTCACCTACCCTTCACCAAGAATCAAGATCGACCATAATCCACATTTGGCGCCAAGATCATGGAGGGAAAGCAAGTGGGCGCCAAAACAAAGAGATAGCACTCTTCATTGGGCAGATTCATGATGGTCCACTTGTTTGCCAATTTAGAGCAGGATACATGTCGAATTGGGTTTTAGTGTCTTCAGAAAAGTTGTTCCTCTATCTCTTATCTCTCCAACGAATGTTGAATCACATCAATCCGATATCAGAAGCTCAAGATATGACCCAATTACTGAAGACTGTGCAGGCTGGACCGAAAACTTACATCTCTTCTAATAGATTTGGAAGGAGACACCATTCAAATGAATGGTTATCCGAATATTTAAATGTCATTTCGTCCAAAACCCTTAGAAAAATTTAAATAGGACTTGAATTTCATTTTATAAACATACAATTCAGAATATATTTTATCCTTTGTGAGAATTTTCTCTCGTTTCGTTCTTCTTAGAACTTTATCGACTTATCAAGTAATTTTGTACTTGTGGCGTCAACCCCTTTCTATCCATCTTGATACTTCTAGTTCTTTTATTTTAATATACTATAAGGGTCAAAGTCTGTTTATCACCATCCCTTAAAGACCAATATAAGGTTCCGAATTATGTTTTCAATAACCTAGTTTCTTCCTTGAGTATCTTTAAGATACTATTTCCATTTCACCATATCACTATCCTTAGATATCCTCTCATTCGATCATCATTCCCGATCCTTTGTCATCACCATAAAACGTCCTACACATCCATTCACCGTTGTCAATACCACATATCACCTCTCTTCTGCTTCCAAATCAGTCCCTAAACTATTCTTTTCATTCATTTCACCTATTCCTTTCATCCTTTATCCTTAGTTTTTCATTTTTGTGGCCACTTCTTGCGAGAGACTTGCTTCCTTCCTAGGTACTACAATCAAAGTTTGTCATTCAGCACCATCAACAAGATCGACACATATCAACACTTCTCTTTGAGCGTATATCACGATGAATGACCCCTCTCTTCGAGTGCATGTCATAATTAACAGTCCATCTCTTATAGCGTATACTGTGATGGACGACCCTCTCTTTGAGCATATATTGCGATGAATGACCCCTCTCTTCGAGCATATGTCATAATGAACGGTCCCTCTTTGAGCGAATGCTGTGATGGACGACCCCTCTTTTAGCGATATCACGATGAATGAGCCCTCTCTTAGAGCATTTATCATAATGTACGGTCCCTCTCTTTCAACGTATGCCGTGATAGATGACCTCTCTCTTTGAGCGTATGCGCGATGAATGACTCTTATCTTCGAGTGCAAGTCATAATGAACGGTCCCTTTCTTAGAGCATATGTCGTGATGGACAACCCCTCTCTTTGAGCGTATGTCGCGGTGAATGAACCCTCTCTTTGATTGTATGTCGCAATGAATGACCCCTCTCTTCGAGCATATGTCATAATGAACGGTCCCTCTCTTTGAGCGAATACTGTGATGGACGACCCCTCTTTTAGCGATATCACGATGAATGAGCCCTCTCTTAGAGCATATGTCATAATGAACAGTTCCTCTTTCAGCGTATACCGTGATAGAAGATCTCTCTCTTTGAGCGTATACTTGATGGATGACCCGTCTCTTTGAGCGTACATCGCGATGAATAGCCCTTCTCTTCGAGTGCATATCATAATGAACGGTCCCTTTCTTAGAGCATATGTCGTGATGGACAACCCCTCTCTTTGAGCGTATGTCGCGGTGAATGAATCATTTCATTGAGCATATGTCATAATGAACAGTCCCACTTTTTCAGCGTATATCGGTGATGGACGACCCCTCTCTTTGAGCGTATATCGTGATGAATGATCACTATCTTCGAGTGCATGTCATAAAGAACGGTCCCTCTTTTTGAGAGTATACTGTGATGGATGACCCCCCTCTTTGAGAGTATATCGCGATCAATGACCCCTCTCTTCAAGTGCTTGTCATAATCAACGGTCCCTCTCTTTGAGCGTATACCATGATGGAAGTCGCCGCGATGAATGACCCCTCTCTTCGACTGCTTGTCATAAAGAACGATCCCTCTCTTTGAGCGTACACCGTGATCGATGACCCCTCTCTTTGAGCGTATGTTATGATGAATTTTACTTCAATTCGAGTGCATGTTAGAGTGAACAGTCCCTCTCTTTTAGAGAATACCGTGATGGATGACCCCTTTCTTTGAGAGTATGTCGCAATGAATGACCCCTTTCTTCGAGTGCATGTCATAATGAATGGTCCCTCTCTTTGAGCGTAAACCGTTATCGATGAGCCCTCTCATTGAGCATATGTTCCGATGTATGACACTTCTCTTCGAGTGCATGTTAGGGTGAACAGTCTCTCTCCTTTAGCGAATACCGTGATGGATGACCCCTCTCTTTGAGAGTATGTCGTAATGAATGACCCCTCTCTTCAAGTGCATGTTATAATGAACGGTCCCTCTCTTTGAGCGTATATTGTGATCGATGACCCCTCACTTTGAGCATATGTTGCGACAAATAACCCTTCTCTTCGAGTACATGTCATGTGAATGGTCTCTCTCTGAGTCTATACCGTGATGGACGACCCTTCTCTTTGAGCGTCGGTCGCGATGAATGACCCATATCTTTGAATGTATATCTTAATTAATGCTCCCTTTCTTAGAGCATATATCGTGATAGAGGACCCTTCTATTTGAGTATATGTCGCGGTGAATGACCCCTCTCTTCAAGCGTATGTCATAATGAATGGTCGCTTTCTTTGAGCGTGTACCGTGATGGACGACCCCTCTCTTTAGCATATGTCGTGATAGGCGACCCCTCTCTTTAAGCGTATGTTGCGATGAATGATCCTTATTTTCGAGTCAATGTCAAAATGAACGGTCCCTCTCTTTGAGCGTATACCGTGATGGACGACCACTCTCTTTGAGCATATGTCGCGATGAATGACCCCTCTCTTCGAGTGCATGTCATAGTGAACGGTCTCTCTATTTGAGAGTATACCGTGATCGATCAACCCTCTCTTTGAGTGTATGTTGCGATGACTGACCCCTCTCTTCGAGTGCATGTCATGGTAAACGACCACTCTCTTTGAATGTATACCGTGATTGACGACCTCTTTCTTTAAGCGTAAGTCGTGATGCATGACCACCCTCTTCGAGTGCATGTCATAATGTACGATCACTTTCTTAGAGCGTATACCGTGCTAGACGACCCCTCTCTTTGAGCATATATCGCAGTGAACGACCCCTCGCTTCTAGCGAATGTCATAATGAATGGTCCCTCTCTTTGAGCGTATGACACGATGAATAACCTATCTCTTCCAGCATATATCATATTGAACGATATCTCACTTTGAGTGTATGATGGATGCCACTGCTCTTTGAGCGTATGTCGCGATGAAGGACCCCTCTCTTCTAGCGCATGTCATACTGAACGGTCCCTTTCTTAGAGCGTATACCGTGATGGACAACCCCTCTCTTTGAGCGTATGTCGCAATGAATAACACTTCTCTTTTAGTGCATGTCATGATGGATGACCCCTCTCTTTGAGCGTATACCGTCATGGACGACCCCTTCTTTAAGTGCATGTCATAATGAACGGTCCCTCTCTTTGAGCATATACCGTCATGGATGACCCCTCTCTTTAGGCGTATGTCGCAAAGAATGACCACTCTCTTCGAATGCATGTCATCATGACAGGTCCCTTTCTTAGAGCGTATACCATGATGGACGACCCCTCTCTTTGAGCGTATATCGCGGTGAACGACCCCTCTCTTCAAGCATATCTCATAATGAACGGTCCCTATCTTTGAGCATATACTGTGATGGACAACCCCTCCCTTTTAGCGTATGTCACGATGAATAACCCTTCTCTTTGAGTGCATGTCATAATGAACCGTCCCTTTCTTACAGCGTAAACCGTGATGGACCGACCACCCTTCTCTTTGAGCGTGTGTTGCGATGAAAGACCCCTCTCAACGAGTGCAAGTCATATTGAACCAACCATTTCTTAGAGCGTATACCGTGATGGACGACCCCTCTCTTTGAGAGTATGTCGTGGTGAACGACCCCTCTCTTCGAGCATTTGTCATAATGAACGATCGCTCTCTTTGAGTGTATGCCGTGATGGACGACCCCTCTATTTTAGCGTATGTCACGATGAATGACCCCAATCTTCGAGTGCATGTCTTAATAAAAGGTCCCTCCCTTTGAGTTTACACTGTGATGGACGACCCCTTTCTTTCTCTGAGAGTGCATGTCATAATGAACGGCCCCTCTCTTTGAGCGTATAACGCGATGGAGGCTGCACTCTTTGAGCGTATATCGCGGTGAACGACCCCTCTCTGCGAGCGTACGTCATAATGAACGGTCCACCTCTTTGAGAGTATACCGTGATGGACGACCCCTCTCTTTAAGCGTATATCTCTGTGAACGACCCCTCTCTTCAAGCATATATCATAATGAATGGTCTCTCTCTTTGAGTTTATACCCTAATGGATGACCCCTCTCTTTGAGCGTATGTCGTGATGAATGAACTCTCTCTTCGAGTGCATGTCATGGTATACGGTCCCTCCCTTTGTGCGTATGTCGCGTTGAATGATCCTTCTCTTCGAGTGCATGTCATAATGAATCGTCCCTTTCTTACAACGTAAACCGTGCTGGACCACCCTTCTCATTGAGCGTATGTCGCGATAAATGACCCCTCTGAACGAGTGCATGTCATATTGAACCGGCCTTTTCTTAGAGTGTATACCATGATGGACGACCCCTCTCTTTGAGAGTATGTCGTGGTGAATGACCCCTCTCATCGAGCGTTTGTCATAATGAACGGCCCCTCTCTTTGAGCATATGCCATGATGGACGACCCTACTCTTTGAGCGTATGTCACGATGAATGACCCCTATCTTTAAGTGCATGTCATAATAAATGGTCCCTCCCTTTGAGCGAATACTGTGTTGGACAACCCCTCTCTTTAAGCGTATCTTGCGATGAATAACCCTCACTTTTAGAGCATGTCATAATAAACAGCCCCTCCCTTTGAGTGTTACCGTAATAGACGTCGCGCTCTTTGAGCGTATTTCGCGATGAAAGACCCCACTCTTCGAGTGCATGTCATAATGAACGGTTCCTTTATTTGAGCGTATAACGTGATCGATGACCCCTCTCTTTGAGCGTTTGTTGCGATGAATGACACTTCTCTTTGAGTGCATCTCATGGTGAATAGTCCCTTTATTAAAGCGTATACCGTGATGGACGACCCTTCTCTTTGAACATATGTCGAGATGAGTGACCCCTCTCTTCAAGCATATGTTATAATGAACGATCCTTCTCTTTGAGCGTATACCATGATCGATGACCCCTCTCTTTGAGCGTATGTTGCGATGAATGACCCGTCTCTTTGATTGCATGTCATGGTGAACGGTTCCTTTCTTAAAGTGTATACCGTGATGGACAACCCTTCTCTTTGATCGTATGTCGCGATGAAATGTCTATCCCTTCGACTGTATGTCATTATTCAATGTCCCTTTCTTAGAGCGTATATCGTGATGGACGACCCCTCTCTATGAGCCTATGTCTCGATGAATAAACCCTCTCTCAAGCATATGTCATAATTAACGGTTCCTCTCTTTGAGCATATACCGTGATGGACGACCCCTCTCTTTGAGCGTATGTCACAATGAATGACCCGTCTCTTCAAGTGTATGTCATGGGGAACAGTCACTCCCTTTGAGCGTATACCGTGATGGACGACGCCTCTCTTTGAACGTATGTCGCGATGAATGACCCCTCTCTTCAAGTCCATGTCATAACGAACGGTCTCTCTCTCTTTGAGTATATACCGTCATGGACAATCACTCTCTTTGAGCGTATGTCACGAAGAATGACCGCTCCCTTCGAGTGCATGTTAGAATAAACGGTCCCATTCTTAGAGCATATTCCGTGTTGGATGACCCCTCTCTATGAATGTATGTCACGGTGAATGACTCCTATCCTCAAGCGTATGTCATAATGAATGATTCCTCTCTTTGATCATATGCCGTGATAGACGACCCCTCTCTTTGAGCGTATGTCGCGATGAATGACCCCTCTCTTCGAGTGCATGTCATGGTGGATGGTCCCTCTCTTTGAGCGTATACCGTGATGGACAACCCTCTCTTTGAGCGTATATCGCGATGATTTACCCCTTTCTTCGAGTGTAAGTCATATTGAATGGTCCCTCTCTTTGAGCGTATACTGTCATGGACGACCCCTCTCTTTAAGCATATGTTGCAATGAATAACCCCTCTCTTCCAGTGCATGTTATAATAAACCGTCCCTTTCTTAGAACGACCCCTTTCATATAATGAATGACCCATGTCTACGAGCGCATGTCGTAATGAACGGGCCTCTCTTTCAGCGTGTTTTGCGGTGAATGACCCATCTCTTCGAGCTTATGTCATTATGAACTATCCCTCTCTTTGACCGTATACCGTGATGAACAACCCCTCTCTTTAAGCGTATGTCTCGATGAATAACCCCTGTCTTCGAGTGCATGTTATAATGAATGGTCCCTCTCTTAGAGCGTGTACCATGGTCGATGACCCCTTTCTTTGAGTGTATGTCGCGATGAATGACCCCTCTCTTCGAGTGCATGTCATAATAAACGGTCCCTCTCTTTGATCCTATACCGTGATGGACGACCCCTCTCTTTAAGCGTATGTTGCGATGAATAACCCCTCTATTTTAGAGCATGTCATAATGAACGATCCTTCTATAGAGCGTATACCATGGTCGATGCTCTTTCAAAAAAAATATCGTGGTCAATGACCCTTTTCTTTGAGCGTATGTTACGATGAATGACCCCTCTCTTCAAGTGTAAGTCATAATGAACGGTCCCTCTCTTTGAGTGTATACCGTCATGGACGAACCCTCTCTTTGAGCATATGTCGCGAAGAATGACCCCTCTTTTCGAGTACATGTCATAATGAATGGTACCTTTCTTAGAGCGTATACCGTAATGGTTGTCCCTGCTCTTTTAGTGTATGTCGCAGTTTATGACCCATCTCTTCGAGCGTGTGTCATAATGAATGGTTCCTCTCTTTGAGCGTATAGTGCACTGAACAACTTCTCTCTTTGAGCGTATGTCGCGATGAATAACCCCTCACTTCGAGTGCATGTCATGGTGAACAGTCCCTCTCTTTAAGCGTATGCCGTGATGGACGACCCCTCTCTTTGAGTGTATGTCTCGATGAATGACCCCTCTCTTCGAGTGCATGTCATAATGAACGGTCCCTCTCTTAGAGCGTATGCCGTGGTAGATGACCCCTTTCTTTAAGCTTTTGTTGCGATGAATGAACCCTCTCTTGGAGTGCATGTCTTGGTGAGTGGTCCCTCCTTTTGAGAGTATACCGTGATGGACGACCCCTCTCTTTTTAGCGTATATCATAATGATTGACCCCTCTCTTCGGGTGCATGTCATAATGAACGGTCCATTTCTTAGAGCGTATACCATCATGGACGACCCCGCTCTTTGAGCGTATGTTGCAGTGAATGACCCCTCTGTTCGAGCGTATGTCATAATGAACGATCCCTCTCTTTGAGCGTATACCATGATGGATGACCCCTTTCTTTGAGCGTATATCGTGATGAATGACCCCTCTCTTTGTGTGCATGTCTTGGTGAACGGTCCCTCTCTTCGATCATTTACCGCGATGGATGACCCCTCTCTTTGAGCGTATGTTGCGATGAATGACACTCTCTTCGAGTCCATGTCATGGTGAACTGTCCCTCTCTTTCATCGTATACTTTGATGGACGACCCCCATCATTGAGCGTATATTACGATGAATGACACTTCTCTTCGAGTGCAAGTCATCGTGAACGGTCCCTATCTTTGAGCGTGTACCGTGATGAACGACCCATCTCTTTGATCGTATGTCGAGATGAATGACCTCTCTCTTCGAGAGCATGTCATTATGAACAGTCTCTCTTTTTGAGCGTATACCGTTATGGATGACCCCTCTCTTCGAGTGCATGTCATAATGAACGGTCCCTTTCTTAGAGCGTATACCATGATAGACGGCCCCTCTCTTTGAGCGTATGTCACAGTGAATCTCAGAGTGCATGTCATGGGGAATAATATACTGTGATGGACGACACCTCTCTTTGAGCATATGTCACGATAAATGACCCATTTCTTCGAGTACATGTCATAATTAATGATCCCTTTCTTAGAGCATATACTGTTATAGACGATCCCTCTCTTTGAGCATATGTCACAGGGAATGATCCCTCTCTTTGTGCGTATGTCGCGGGAAATGACCCCTCTCTTTGAGCGTATGTAGCGGGGAATGACCCCTCTCTTCGTGCGTATGTCATATTGAATGGTCCTCTTTGAGCGTATGCTATGATGGATGACCCCTCTCTTTGAGCGTATGTCGCAATGAATGACCCCTCTTCGAGTGCATGTTATAGTGAATGGTCCTTTTCTTAGAGCGTCTACCGTGATTGATGACCCCTCTCTTTGAGCGTATCTCACGATGAATGACCCCTCTCTTCGAGTGCATGTGATACACTCCAACTCTCCAATTGTTGTTGTAGAGAGAAGCTTTGATTGTCCCGGTCGTGATTGCAATCAAGCCTTGATAAGTCGACTATAGTGATTAATGAAATGGATATGATGGAATGTATATAAGGTGGTAAAGAAATAGTATTCAAAGGTAACAAAAGTAGAACTTATGCTATGAAAGCATAAGCCCAACTTATAATATACTTTGACATTGGTATAGGACTTAGACCCTTAGGAAATAAGTTCCTAGAATCTTAAGTATGGATGGAAAAGATAGAAGACGCCATAAACCTATATAATAGATTTAATAAGTCGATTTATTTCTAAAAAGAACAAGTTTGAGAATAAACTCACAAATGAATTTTTATATTGATCAAAGATGTGATTTACAAATGAATTTAAGTTCTATTTATAGTTTTCTAAGAGGTTTGGCCGAAATGTCCTTTAATTATTAGGATAATCATTCATTTGATTGGCGCCCCCTTCCAACTCAATTCGAAAAGATGTAACTTCTCGGTCCAGCCTGCACTATCTTCAGTAAGTTCTATGAAGAAAACAAAATAATAGAAATAATGAGAATACTTAAAATAACTTAATATAAATTTAGATATAAGCTGAAACTTAATAGTGTGGTTATAATGATTATTCATTTATATAGCTTAAGTAATATAACTCTTGATTAGCTTAATATAAAGTATATAAAAGTAATAAATACTAAGATTAGCAAGATAACTCCCCTTTGATCCCATATATGAAGTGAAGTAGCTAAATATAAGGTATGGGCAGAAATTAAGGTTAGGCGTGCACATATCAGCATGTCATAATGAAATGTCCCTTTCTTAGAGCGTATACCATGATGGACGATCCCTCTCTTTGAGTATATATCGCAGTGAATGACCCCTCGCTTCAAGCATATGCCATAATGAACGATTCCTCTCTTTGAGCGTATGCCGTGATGGACGACCCCTCTCTTTAAGCGTATGTCGCGATGAATGACCCCTCTATTCGAGTAGATGTCATAATGGATGGTCCCTCTCTTTGAGCGTATACCATGATCGATGACCCCTATCTTTGAGTGTATGTTACGATGAATGACCCCTCTCTTTGAGCGCGTGTCATGGTGAAAATTCACTCTCTTTTAGCGTATACTGTGATGAACATCTTCTCTCTTTGAGCGTATATTGCGATGAATAACCCCTCTCCTCGAGTGCATGTCATGGTGAACAGTCCCTCACTTTAAGCGTATACCGTGATGGACGACCCCTCTCTTTGAGCGTATGTCGCAATGAATGACCCCTCTCTTCGAGTGCATGACATAATGAATGGTCCCTCTGTTTGAGCGTATACCGTGATGGACAACGCTGCTCTTTGAGTGTATGTCGCGATGAATGACCCCTCTGTTCGTGTGCATGTCAAAATGAACGGGCCCTTTCTTAGAGCGTATACCTTGATGACTGACCTCTCTCTTTCACCGTATGTCACGGTGAATGACCCATCTCTTCGAACGTATGTCATAATGAACGGTCCCTTTCTTTAAGCGTATACCGTGATGGACGATCCCTTTCTTTGGGCGTATGTCACGATGAATGATTCATCTCTTCGAGTGCATGTTAAAATGAACGGTCCCTTTCTTTAAGCGTATATCGTGATGGACGATACCTCTCTTTGAGCATATGTCGCGGTGAATAACCCCTCTCTTTCAGTGGATGTCATGGTGAACGGTCCCTCTCTTTGAGCGTATAGCGTGATGGATGACCCCTCTCCTTGAGCGTATGTTGTGATGAATGACCCCTCTCTTTGTGTGCATATCAAAGTGAACGGTCCCTTTCTGATATGTACTGATCATGTTAAGGATGTTGAACGACAAACTTTGATTGTAGGACCTTGGAAGCAAGCTAGTCTCTCGCAAGAAGTGGCTACAAAATGAAGAATTTAGGATATGGGATGAAAGGAATAGGTGAGATGAATGAAAGAAATAGTTTAGGGACTGATTTGGAAGCGGAAAGGATGTGTAGTATAGATAAGGGTGAATGGATGTTTAGGATGTTTTGTGGTGATGACAAAGGATTGGGAATGATGAAATGAATGAGAGGATGTGTAATGGAAGGTGAAATGGAAATAGAATCTTAAAGATATTCAAGGAAGAAACTAGGTTATTGAAAACCTAATCCTAAACCTTATATTGATCTTTAAGGGGTGGTGAAAATAGACTTTGACCCTTTTAGTATATTAAACTAAAAGAACCAGAAGTATCAAGATCGATAGAAAAGGGGTTGATGCCACAAATACTTGATAAGTCGATAAAGCTCTAAGAAGAACTAAACAAGAGAAAATTCTCACAAAGGATAAATATATTCTGAATTTTATGATCACAAAATGAAATTCAAGTCCTATTTATAGTTTTCTAAGGGGTTTGGCCGAAATGGCTTTTAACTATTCGGATAACCATTCATTTGAATGGTGTCTCCCTCCAAATATATTAGAAAAGTTGTAACTTTCCGGCCCAGCCTGCACAGTCCTTAGTAATTGAGCCATATCTCGAGCTCCCAATATCGTATTGATGCGATTCAATATGCATTGGAAAGATAAGAGATAGGGGAACAAATTTTATGAAGACAACAAAACCCTTTCTTTGAGTTCATCTCCTGGTGAATGGTCCCTCTCTTGGAGCATATAACATGATGGACGACCTCTCTCTTTGAGTGTTTATTGCGATGAATGAACCCTCTCTTCGAATGCATATCACAATTAACGATCCCTTTCCTAGAGCATATACCGTGATGGACGACCCATCTCTTTGAGCGTATGTCGCGGGGAATGACCCGTCTCTTTGAGCGTATGTCAAAATGAATGGTCCTTCTCTTTGAAAGTATGTCGTGATGGACGATCCCTCTCTTTGAGCGTATGTCGTGGTGAATGACCCCTCTCTTTGAGCATATGTCATAATGAATAGTCCCTCTCTTTGAGCGTATGTCACGATGAATGACCCATATATTCGAGTGCGTGTTATAATGAACGGTCCGTCTCTTTGAGCATATACCATGATGGACGACCCCTCTCTTTGAGCATATGTCGCGATGAATGACCCCTCTTCGAGTGTATGTCTTAATGAACGGTCCCTCTTTGAGCATACACCGTGATGGACACCGCAGCTCTTTGAGCGTATATGGCGATAAAAGACCCCTCTCTTCGAGTGCATGAAATAATCAACGGTCTCTCTCTTTGAACGTATACCATGATCGATGACCCCTCTCTTTGAGCATATGTTGCGATGAATGACCCTTCTCTTCGAGTTCATGTCATGGTGAACGTTCCCTCTCTTTGAGCGTATGTCGCGATGAATGACCCTACTCTTCGAGTGCATGTCTTAATGAGCGGTCCCTTTCTTAGAGCGTATACCGTGATGGATGACCCTTCTCTTTGAGCATATGTCATGATGAATGACCTCCCTCTTCAAGCGTACGTCATAATGAACGATCCCTCTCTTTGAGCGTATATCGTGATCGATGACCCCTCTTTGAGTGTATGTTGTGACGAAAGACTCCTCTCTTCGAGTACATCTCCTGCTGAATGGTCCCTCTCTTAGAGCTTGTCATAATGAACGGTCACTTTCTTAGAACGTATACCATGATGGACGACCCCTCACTTTGAGCGTATATCGCGGTGAATGACCCCTCTCATCGAGCGTATGTCATAATGAATGACACCTCTCTTTGAGCATAAGCCGTAATGGACGACCGCTCTCTCTGAGCGTAAGTCGCGATAAATGACACCTATCTTCATGTGCATGTCATGGTGAACGGTCCCTCTCTTTGAGCGTATACCATGATGGACTACTCCTCTCTTTAAGCATAAGTCACGATAAATGACCCTTCTCTTCGAGTGCTTGTCATAATGAACGGTCCCTTTCTTAGAGCGTATACCCTGATGGAGGACCCTTCTCTTTGAGCATATGTCGCTATGAAATACCCCTCTATTTGAGTGCAAGTCATAATGAATAGTCCCTTTCTTAGAGCATATACCGTGATGGACGACCCCTCTCTTCGAATGCATATTATTGTGAACAGTCCCTTTTTTAGAGCGTATAGCATGGACGAGCCTTCTCTTTGAGTGTATGTCACGATGAATGACCCTTGTCTGCGTGTGTATGTCATGGTGAATTGTCCCTCTCTTTGAGCGTATACCGTGATGGACGACCCCTCTCTTTGAGCATATGTCGCGATGAATGACCATTCTCTTCTGGTGCGTGTCATAACAAACGGCCCCTTAGAGCGTATACCCTGATGGACGACCCTTCTGTTTGAGCGTTTGTCGCGATGAAATACCCCTCTCTTTGAGTGCATGTCATAATGAACAGTCTCTTTCTTAGAGCGTATACCGTGATGGACGACCCCTCTTTAAGCGTATGTCACGATGAATTACCCCTCTCTTCGAGTGTATGTCATTATTAACTGTCCTTTTCTTAGAGCATATACCGTGATGAACGATCCTTCTCTTTTCCGTATGTCGCGATGAATGACCCCTCTCTTTGAGTGAATATCATGGTGAACGGTCCCTCTAATTGAGTGTGCGTCGTGATGGACAACACCTCTCTTTCAGCGTATGTCGCGATGAATGACCCCTTTGTTCGAGTGCAAGTCATAATTAATGTTCCCTTTCTTAGAGAGTATGCCGTGATGGAAGAAACCTCTCTTTGAGCGTATGTCGCGATGAATAACCCCTTTGTTTTAGTACATGACATAATAATGGTCCCTTTGTTAGAGCATATACCGTGATGGACGACCCCTCTCTTTGAGTGCATGTCATGGTATAAGGTCCCACTCTTTCAGCGTATGCCATGGTGGACGACCCCTGTCTTTGAGCGTTTGTCGCGATGAATGACCCCTCTCTTTGAGTGCATGTCATGGTGAACTGTCCCTCTGTTTGAGTGTATGCCGTGATTGATGACACCTATCTTTGAGCGTATGTCGCATTGAATGACCCCTCTGTTCGAGTATATGTTATAATAAACCGTCCCTTTCTTATAAACCCTAAACCCTCTCTTCAAGCCTATGTCACACATATCATGGTGAACAGTCCCTCTCTTTGAGCATAGAGCGTGATGGACGACCCCTCTCTTTGAGCGTATGTCGCAATGAATGACCCGTCTCTTCAAGTGCATGTCATGGTGAACAGTCACTCTCTTTGAGCATATGCCATGATGGACGATCCTTCTCTTTGAGCGTATATCGCGACGTATGACCCCTATCTTCGTGTGCATGTCATGGTGAACGGTCCCTCTCTTTGAGCGTATACCGTGGTGGACGACGCCTCTCTTTGAGCTTATGTCGCGATGAATGATCCCTCTTTTCGAGTGCATGTCATAATTAATGGTCCATTTCTTAGAGCGTATACCGTGATGGACGACCCCTCTCTTTGAGCGTATGTCGCGATGAATGACCCCTCTCTTCGAGTGCATGTCATGGTAAACGGTCCCTCTCTTGGAGTGTATGCTGTGATGGACGACCTCTGTCATTGAGCGTTTTCGCGATGAATGACCCCTCTCTTAGAGTGCATGTGATGGTGAACGGTCCCTCTCTTTGAGCCTATACCGTGATGGACGACACCTCTCTTTGAGCGTTTGTCACGATGAATGATCCCTCTCTTCGATTGTATGTCATAATTAATTATCCCTTTCTTATACGATCCTAATAAACACCTATTTTCTCTATGGTTTGATCACAACATTGAAAATCTTCAAGACTGGTTCTAAGGAAGTTCAACCTTACTTATCTTATATTATCTAATTTATGCATTGACAAGCATACTTTTTCTATTTAAGTAATGAATGTTTCGTGATTGAATAACCACATCTTTATATTTATTCTAAGTCATTTTATTCTTAATATTAACTAAACTATATTGTTTCTAGCTCATTTTAGCTTATTTCAGTTTGTTTCAGCTTATACATTATTTGCTTATTGTTTCAACTATTTTAAGTAAACATAATAGTCCGAGGAAGCTTAAAGACATCAAGGGTAGCTCAATGTGGCTTGGGAAGACTTATGACAGCTTGGAACAACTCAAGAACGGCTCAAACGCTTTGAATTGCATAAGAGCTTAAGGAATAATTATTTTAGCTCATGAACTTAAAGGAACTATGTAGAGGAGCTCACGAACTTAAAGGCCTAGCTCAACCAGCTAGAGTTAGCTTAGAAGGAGCATGGAAGGCAATACTACAAACACAAGGAGTCAACTTCAGAATAGCTTGGGAATGCATGGAACACTCCTACAGTACTTAAAGGACTCAAGACTAGCTCCATGTCAGCTCACAAATCCTATATGAGCTCAAATGAAAAGCAAAATTCAAAACGAGGCTTTAAGAGATTCAGATCAGATCAAGAACACTTCTCACACTAGAAGATAGTATAAGGAAGCTAATGGGCCAACTCACTTTGCTAAAGGCATCTTGGATTAGCTTAATTCACCTTCAAACTTTAGCTAAAGTCTTTCAGTTAGATAGCTCAGTTCAATCTATCTCACTCTCAGCTCGATATATCATCTCAACACTAGCTACCACTCCCAGCTTAACACCCAAAGGTCTCCAACCCTTCACAAAGTATCATGTCCGTCCATTATCCACATATGCTTAACACCCGAAGGTCTCCAACCCTTCACAAACTTTGATTGCTCGGACCTTAGAGTGCAAGAAAGCCTTGTATCACGCTTGTTTCATGAACAAAAGAATGTTAAAGGATGCTGGAAATAAGATAAGGATGATTTAAGAAGAGGTTATGGTGTGGGGTATTGTTTAGATGAAAAGGAAGTTGTCTTGGTGAAGGGAATGTGTGGGGGATGTTGATGGTTGATTAAGGAAGAAAATGGAGGTGTTTAAGTGAAGTAAATGATATGGAAGGATATGTAAGGTCTGGTGAAGAATGGTGGACGAAAATGGAATGTGGATGGTGATTATGTGATGATGGAATGATAGTATTCAAAGGGGCAAAGGTTGAACTTATTTTATAGGAACATAAACCCAATCTAGTTGCAACTCTGAGGGTGGTAGATTCACTTAGACCTCTTGGAAGTGTAATTCCAGAAATCTAAAGTATAAAGGATGGAGGGTGACACCATAAATCAAAGAGATGATTTGATAAGTCGATAAAGTTCTTAAAAAGAATGAGAGATTAACTCACAAAATAAATAATCTGATTCAACGTTGTGTATTCAATTGCTAAAATGGCTACATATTTATAGAAAATGAAAGGGTGTGGCCAAGGGACATTCCCCTTTGAAAAGGTGGTTGAATAGTAGCCGTGTTGTTCAA
The DNA here is from genome assembly GCA_035048815.1 of Abelmoschus esculentus. Taxonomy (NCBI): domain Eukaryota; kingdom Viridiplantae; phylum Streptophyta; class Magnoliopsida; order Malvales; family Malvaceae; genus Abelmoschus; species Abelmoschus esculentus. The sequence continues at coordinate 13,549,035 of JAUCBN010000035.1, read as the reverse complement.
TTGATGGTGTCTCCCTCCTTAAACGTTCGGGTTGAATAATGTCTCCTTCCAAGAATTGTTGTAACTTTTCGGTTCAAAATTTCAGCCTGCACAATCTTCAGTAAATTGGACATATCTCAAGTTCCTGATATAAGATTGATGCAATTCAACATGATTTGGAAAGATAAGAGATAGAGGAACAACTTTCATGAAGACACCGAAACCCAATTCTACTTGTATCTTACTCAAAATTGGTAAACAAATGGACCATCATGAATCTGCCCAATGAAGAGTGTTATCTCTTTGTTTTGGCGCCCAAACATGTTTCCCTCCATGGTTGGTCGGTTGTGTCTCTGGGGGAGGGAACATGTTCTTCCATGGTTGAGCTGAAGGTTGTAGGGTGAGCTAAGATGAGCTGCACGAACTAAGGTTGAGCTGGGTTAAGCTGAGCTAGCTAGCTGATTTAGCTAGCTGAAAGTTCACCATCTTTGAATGATGATTTGAGCTGAATGACTAACCCCTTAGCTGAGTGAATTGATCCTTAAGGCCATAATACCCTCCTTAATCCATAAGAGTGTATTGGAGCTGATCCGAATCCCAAATGAATGGAAATTCACCATTTGCTGTTTCGAGCTCATTTTGAATTCGAGAGCTAGATCGAAGCTAGGTTCCACTTTATTGCGCTGCCTAGGATAGTTTAGTACATTTTGGTGCTGATCGGAAGCTGGTAAGTGCCTCAAACAATGATTCTTTATTTTGAGCTCAAGTGGTGCATTTGAGCTAAAACAGGGCTGGCCAATAGCCCTTTAAGCTGTGTTTAACATAACTTGCAAAGAAACAACTTAAACTAATAAGTATGATGTTACTAAACATGTGTTGAATATTATTTATGCATAATATAAGCTAAATAAAGTTGTGGTTCAATACTAATTAATAAGTTATCAATAGTAATATAAGGAAACAAACATTATAGGTATATAATATGAGATAGTGAGTGTAGCACATGAATTAAATAAATAAAGAGGATTAAGTAGAACCACTGTCTTCGAGTGTATATCATAGTGAACGGTCCCTCTCTTTGAGCGTATACTGTGATGGACGACCCCTTTCCTCGAGCGTATGTCGCGATGAATGACCCCTCTCTTCGAGTGCATGTCATAATGAATGGTACCTTTCTTAGAGCGTATACCGTGATGGACGACCCCTCTCTTTGAGCATATGTCACGAAGAATGACTCCTCTCTTCGAGTGCATGTCATATAGTGAACGGTCTCATTCTTAGAGCGTATACCATAATGGATTACCATTCTCTTTGATCCTATGTCTTGATGAATGACCCCTCTCTTTGAGAGTATGTCATAGTTAACGGTCCCATTCTTAGAGCGTATACCATGATGGATGACCATTCTATTTGATCCTATGTCTTGATGAATGACCCCTCTCTTTGAGAGCATGTCATACTGAACGGTCCCTCTCTTAGAGTGTAAACCGTTATGGACAAGCACTCTCTTTGAGCGTTTGTCGTGATGAATGACCCCTCTCTTCCAGGATATGTCATAATGAATGGTCCCTTTTGTAGCGATCCCTCTTTAAAAAAGTTTAGTAATATTAGGTGTAAATGAAAATAGGGGTCACTAGTTTGAAAATTAGGAATTAGGCTAAATATTGGAACTTTTAAATTTAAGGTTCAAAATTTGGGAGTTAAGACTTGAAAAACCTAAAAATTGAAAATTTTATTAAAAATTAGGGATTTGAAAAATGTTTGGAACGTTTAAAAATATTGGAGTCGCCACCGGTAACTTTTGGGTAGACCGGACACCGGATAACCAGAGATTCGAAGTGTTTGGGTTTGAGAGTCGGTTACGGTTTAAAAACAGGTTTAATGTTTAAAAACTGCCCAAAAATTGGCACCTTTAAAAATAAATTACCGCTTAGTTAATTTTGGATATTTTTGAATTAGAGTGACATTTAAATTATATTTTTTGTTTAAAGATTCGAATCAATTTTATTTTTACCGAGTCTTTATTCGAAGGCAACGCATACACCGCGACCATTGCATTGGACGGTACTATGAACAAAAGAATAAAACATGATGTAAAAGAAAGAAAGTATTTAAATTTAAAGTAACAATGTGATTAAAAAGAATATAATCTAAATACATGCAAAATGTAAACAACTTAGGCACGGTACTATAAATACATAATAAGGAGCAAGACGAAAACATAAACAATATGGAATAAAAAGAGTTACAAAAGAAAACTATATGCTATGAAAAACATAAAAAGATAGGAGATAAATAAATACCTAACAAGAACATAAATTACTAGTAAACAAATAATGTGACAAAAATGAAATAAGTGGTAATAAATACTTGTACATGAATGATAGACAAAAAAGCATAAGTGAGTAAAAACATAGCAAAACATATACCCTAATGTAATAAAATGCAAATGACCTCAAAAACAACATGCAACAAGTGTATATGAAGTGCATCCAAACTAACAAAGCATGGCATAATATAATGTAAACATATTGTACACAATGAGCAAATGAATAATGCATGATATCATAAATAAGGAGGATGTAACAAATGACTATAACATCTACAAAAATAAATGCATAAATAAAGAGGCATGCTAACATACAAGACTAATGTAGCAAAAAAGATCAATAACTAGATATGAACACAAAAATAAATATTAAAAGATATATGTATAATAATGTGAAAATCAACATAAACAAAAATAAGTAACAAAAATATATACATGTTATAATAAGATAAACAAACAAATGGATAATAATATAAAATGCATAAATAATAAAAAACATAAAATAAAATAAAATAATAAAATAAAATCAAAATAAATGCAAAATAAATAAAAAACAAACTATAAATGGCTAATTAAATGTAAAAAGAAAATAAGGGGGACTAAGAGAGTAAATTGACCAAGGGGAAGGGTTAAAAAAAATAAAAATAAAACGCGGAGGGACCTTTTAAAATAAAACCAAATTTAAAATAATAAAAATCATCAGAATGGTGACTAAATTGAAATACGAAACAAAAGTCAAGGGACCTCGTGCGTTAGAACAAAAACACGGAAGGTTTTAAAATGTTATTATCCCATTTCTCTTTTAATTTCTGAGTATAAAACACAAAAAAGGGAAATAAAAATCATTTCTTTCCCCTCTTATTCAATCCAAACTCCATTTCCTCTGAAACCTTTAACCCAAACCCAGATGAGAAAACAAGAACATTCATCTGTTCTTTGAATTTCCAGAAACCGGCCATTAGGACCACCGTAGAACCCAGGTTCCGGCCACCACTCACGGTGGTTGGCGACCTTAAACGATCAAAAAATAAACTTTTCGAAAGCCTGAAATATTTTAAAATCTTTTCCTACTAAACCAAAACCAAAAATCAGTACAAAACCTTTTCCCCCTTTTGATTCCTGAACCCACAAAAACAAACAGAGAAGGAAAAAAAGAAAAACTTCACTGCGGATCTAAAAAAGAGAAGAACGGGAAAGCTTCCCCTTTCCTTTCACATGGCTCACCCTCAGACGCACGAGTACCGCGGGTTTATTGCTGAAGAAGACGAAGAGGAATCAAAGGAGCCAGAGAGGGTGTCGTCGAAGGTAAAAAAAAACTTTAAACTCTAAAAAAAAACTCTTTCTTTTCTGAGTGCGAAAAAAAAGCAGAAGCCCTCTTTTACGTCTGTAAAATGCGATTCTTGTATTGATGATGATCGATAGTTCTTACAATATTCTTTTCTTTTTTATAGCATGACTACAAGACAAATAGTAAAAAAACAAAACTATTTTGCTGTATATATCTGTCTGGCTTTATCGTCCGCCCCTGAATATATTTTTTGCCTCTCTGTCATGTACTGGTGCTGCTAAAAATGTCTCCTTTTTCGCCTGTAAAATCTGAAATTCGTTGTGCTTTACTCTGTAAACTGTACGATTTCTGACATGGTTGTGTTTGCTTATGTGAATCATTGCCGGAGGATGGTCCACGGAGGCAATCGGCGGCGAGGAGAAGACGAAAGGTTGATCGGAAGCTGAACCGTTCAGGGCGTGCAACTCACGCGCGCGTGGGAAGTCCAACAGTTGGCGCGTGGCGCGTACGGGGAGCTGAAGGGCTGGTCTCTGTTTGATCGTGGCGAGGATGGGTTGCGCATCAGATAAGATGAAGGCAGTTAGGGTTAATTTGTTATCCGGGTTGGATTAGGGTCAACCCGATCAGACCCAGGCTTGGTATTGGGCTTAAGTATATTGGGCTTGTATAATTTTAAATGTATTTGGGCTCTGTATTAAATTCGGGCTTTGTTATTTTATATATGGGCTAAATGTTTATAAACTTTTAATTATTATTGTTTTTGGGCTTGATTATAATATAATAATACTAATATATATAATAATCGAATATAATAATAATGATAAAAATAATAATAATAAAAATAAAAATAATAACAATAATAATAATAATAATAAAAATAATAATAATGAAAATAATAATAGAAAATAATAATAAAATAATAATAAATAGTAAAAGATAAAAAATAATAATAATAATAAAGGAATAATAATAATAATAAAAATAATAACATAATAATAAAATAATAATAAAAAAAATAAAAATACTAATAAGAATGAAAATAATAAAAATAACCATAATAATAATAACAAAAGATAAAGTGAAGTGATAATATATTAATAATATTATTAACAAATAAATCAATGAAAGAAAAGAAAAGCATGTATATACACATATATATATTAAGAAAAAAATAACAAAGTATTAGTTAGGCATAATTTTAACACATATGTAAAGTAGTATTTTTGTGATTTTTTGGATAAAAAAAACGTATACACTAATGAAGTAATTTTTTGATTCTTTTTTGACATTCTCAAGCCCGTTATTGAAATGGAAATCAAAATTAAGCCCGAATTTAAACACCGGATAAAATTAGTGATTACAGTTGCCCCTCTTTGCTTATCGTTGTAAAACAATGATGAAGCAAAGACAAAGAACACTAATTTTATCCGACTTTCCTGATTTGAAAGCCCCCCTTTTTTGGCTTTGATATCCTCTCCATTCCTTGATCTCCTGATCAGCTTGCCACGACCGACATTTCAACTTGAGGCCACCTGCACATATCAAAAGATATTTATCAGAAGCGAACTTTGATTCCCTTATTTTGGTATTTTGGACAAATTAACAGATTCTGAGCAATGGGTCCCCCCTCTATGAGACTTTAAGCCCTGAACTGTTGAAGAAGTTGATCCTTCCTATATAGAACCAACTTCTGAAAAAAACAAACTTTGAGTCTTTCCTATATAAAACTCTTCGCAATAGTCTTCGATCCGAGTTTCTCCTATATGAAACCCTAAATCTAGAATTCTAACGATGTTGATCCCTCCTCCGTAGAATCCACATCTTCGAGATGCTCTGATTTCTGATCATTGCAGCATCCGACGGTCCCTCTCTTCGAGCGTATACCGTGGTGGGCGACCCCTCTCTTCGAGCGTATGTCGCAAAAAACAATGTTGATCCCTTCTCCGTAGGATCCACATCTTCGAGATGCTCTGGTTTCTGATCATTGCAGCATCTGACGGTCCCTCTCTTTGAGCGTATACCGTGGTGAGCGAGCATTGAAGTGCTAGCGTTCTTCTTTCCTGTAAATGCATATGATATGACATGGTGTGGGTTAGCATGTTCCTATTCTACATGATGCATGTTCGAGTCATAGACGAGAGTCGTTCGGATCGGGTCTCTCTGGTTTCATGTCTTCTTTGTAACCGCTCCCTATGTTAGGACCCAAGCCATCTTCTGACATTGTTTTACGCCTCCAACAACGGGACTCCTAAATTTACTTCTTTTAGAACACCCGTTCGCAGGTTTTTTACTATGTCTACTTTTCCTTCCCCTCTTTCTTTTTCTTTTCTCTTCCTTTCTTCCCCCTTTTTTTCTTTTTTTTTCTTCTTTTTTTTCTTTTTTCTTTATTTTCTTTTTCTTTTTTTCCATCCTTTTTCCCCCTCTTTTTTCTTAGGCGCCCTTTCGGGTTTTCACCTTGTAGAATTGAATTTTCGACGATCTCTGTTGGTTACTGCAGGTCAACTTGGGCTTTGCTTCTCTCCGATCTATAGCTGATGAGATAAATCATAGCAATTTCGAAAAAACTTTATTCGTTGATATTCCGAGTTGATTTATTTATGCATATATCAAAAAGGAAAGAATATGATGCAACAAGAACTATTTAATATAGCTATTATATTTCAAAAGTCATGGTAAACACGAAATATGCAAGAAAAGGAGGAGAATTAAACTCAAAACAGACTTCACAATATTGAAGGTATGAATGATACGAGAACTTATCAACCGCATCAAAGATCTCACTTCCCTGACTTGATCACAGTAGCCTCCAAGAGAGTTGACGAAGTGTCAGACCTTACAAATATTTGAGCCGCCCTTTCGGGTTTTCAACTCAAAATCTCCTTCGGTTCTAAGGCGTCCTTTTCGGATTTTCACCTTAAACCCTCCTATGGTCCTAAGGTGCCCTTTCCGGGTTTTCACCCTGGACCCTCCGTTTTTCTCCTTTTCTTTTTTTCTTCTTTTTTTTCTTCTTTTTTTTTCTTTTTTTCTTCCTTTTTTTTTTCAAGCATAATACCTCTTGATCCAATCAGAATTCACAGGATTACTCAAATCATTCCCGTCCATTTCTGCCAGAATGACAGCTCCCCCTGAAAAGACCTTCTTCACAACGTACGGTCCTTCCCAGTTAGGCATCCATTTCCCTCGGAAATCCTTTTGGATAGGTAAAACCCTTTTTAGCACCATATCCCCTTCCTGAAACTCACGAGGCCTAACTTTCTTATTATAGGCTCGCATCATTCTCTTCTGATACATTTGACCATGACAGATGGCGTTCAGCCTCTTTTCCTCTATCAGATTCAGATTGTCTATCCTGACTTGTGTCCATTCAGCATCTTCCAATTTAGATTCACTCAGAATGCGGAGAGAAGGTATTTCGACTTCGAGTGGTAGGACTGCTTCCATACTGTAAACCAGTGAATATGGGGTTGCCCCGGTCGAGGTTCGTATTGAGGTTCGATAAGCAAACAATGAAAAAGGCAACTTCTCATGCCAATCCATGAAAGTATCCGTAGTTTTTGCTATGATCCTCTTAATGTTCTTATTAGCAGCCTCAACTGCTCCGTTCATCTTGGGTCGGTATGCGGTAGAGTTGTGATGCATGATCTTAAACTGTTCACACACCTCAGAAATCGTCTTGTTGTTCAGATTTGTGGCGTTATCAGTAATGATTCTTTCTGGCAAACCATAACGACAGATGATCTCTTTTTTCAAAAACCTACAAACCGTGGCTCGCGTGATGTTGGCGTAGGAAGCGGCCTCTACCCACTTAGTGAAATAATCAATTGCTACTAAAATGAAACGGTGCCCGTTAGATGCCTTAGGATGAATCTGTCCGATGACATCTATCCCCCAGGCAGCAAAAGGCCAAGGTGCGTTCAAAGTATGTAACGGCAACGGTGGGGAATGAATTTTATCCGCATAAATCTGACATTTGTGACATCTTCTGGCATGATTAATACAGTCTCCTTCCATCGTTGACCAATAATAGCCACATCTCATGATTTTCCTAGCCATTGCAAAACCATTAGCATGAGTCCCACATATGCCTTCGTGTATTTCTGTCACTATGGTTTTAGCTTCTTGGGCACCAACACATCTCATTAGCACCTGATCACTCCCTCTTTTGTACAAGATATCCCCATCAAGGACATACCCTGCTGCCATTCTCCTAATAGTCCTTTTATCGACATCTGTGGCTCCCTCAGGATAAACTTGAGACTTGATGTATTGCAGAATATCATGATACCAAGGATTCCCATCTTTCTCCTCTTCTACTCCATAGCAGTGGGCAGGCAGTTCGATGCTTTGCATTTCTAGCGACCTCATTTAAGCCTTCGTGTTTGTCTTGAAAGTCGCGGCCAGAGTGGCCAAAGCATCAGCCATTTGGTTATCCTCCCTTGGTAGATATTCAAAACTGATTCTTTCGAAATTCTGAATCAAATCCTGAATCAGATTATAATACTTGATCAACTTAGGGTCCTTGGTTTCCCATTCTTGCCGTAACTGATAAATGACTAGCGAAGAGTCTCCGAACACCTGAAGGACACGAACCTTGCGTTCGATAGCTGCGTACAAGCCCATTATGCAAGCTTCATATTCTGCCATATTATTAGTGCAAAAGAAATTCAATCTGCTCGTGAGCGGATAATGAACTTCTTCCGGAGAGACCAACATTGCCCCTATAGAAGCCCCATCAAAATATAGCTTCCATGGCAATGCAGTCTCAGTTATTCCTCCCTCGACTGTGGTGGATATTAAATCTTCATCCGGGAAATCAAAGTTCAGGGGTTCATAATTATTTGCAGCCCGACTTGCCAAGAAATCGGCCACTGCACTGCCCTTTACGGATTTTTGATTTACATACACGATATCGAATTCAGACAAAAGCATCTGCCATCGATCCATCTTTCCTGTCAACGCCGGTGCTTCCATTAGGGCTTTTAAGGGATCAGACCGTGATATCAGATAGGTGGTGTGATACAACATATATTGTCTCAACCTTTTAGTCGCCCAAACCAGGGCACAACACAACTTTTGAGCTTGCGGATATCGAGATTCGCCTTCTGTGAATTTCTTACTCAAATAGTAGACTGCTCTTTCCTTCCTGCCCGATTCGTCTTGTTGGCCCAAAACACAACCCATCGAGTTCTCAAAAACTGTTAAGTATAGAATCGATGGTCGGTCGGGCACGAGAGCCACTAAAACTGGGGCTTTAGTTAGATAATCCTTGACTTTCTCAAATACTGCCTAACAATCTTCATCCCAGGTTCCCGGGTCGTTTTTACGGAGAAGTCTGAAAATGGGGTCACACTTATCCGTTAACTGAGATATGAAACGGGAGATGTAGTTCAGCCTTCCTAAGAAACCTCGAAATTCTTTTTGTGTTTGCGGTGGCGGGAGGTCCCTTATGGCCTTGGCTTTATCTAGATCAATTTCTATCCCTCTTCGGCTAACTACGAACCCGAGGAGCTTTCCGGATGTTACTACGAAAGTGCATTTGGCGGGGTTGAGCTTCAACTGATATTTTCTTAACCTCAGAAACAACTTTTGCAGATTCTGAAGATGTTCATTCTCTGTCTTGGATTTGGCGATCATGTCATCCACATACACTTCAATTTCTTTGTGCATCATGTCGTGAAAAAGGGTCACCATTGCTCTTTGATACGTAGCCCCGACATTCTTCAATCCGAAAGGCATTACTTTATAGCAGAACGTGCCCCACAGTGTCACGAAGGTGGTTTTTTCCATATCATCCGGGCACATCTTAATCTGATTATAACCCGAAAAACCATCCATGAAAGAAAACCATGAGTGCCCCACAGTATTATCAACAAGGGTGTCAATATGCGGGAGAGGAAAATTGTCCTCGGGGCTGGCCTTATTGAGATCACGATAATCTACACACATGCGTACTTTCCCATCCTTTTTGGGCACCGGCACGATATTCGCAACCCACTCTGGGTACTTTGCTACTTTCAAGAACTCGGCTTCGAACTGCTTTCTCACTTCTTCTCTTATTTTCAACAACATATCCGTTCTTAACCTACGGAGCTTTTGTTGAACGGGCTTGTTCTCCGGTCGTGTGGGTAGCTTGTGTACAACAATATCTGTATTTAGACCTGGCATATCTTGATACGTCCAGGCAAAAACATCTTTAAACTCTGAAAGCAACCCAATTAATTTTTCCCTTGAGTCTGATGCTAAAGTGGTGCCTATTTTTACTTCTCTTCTTTCTTCTTCAGAGCCCAAATTTATTATCTCCAGATCCTCCTGATGGGGCAGTATCTGCTTTTCTTCACTGGCCATCAACCTTATTAACTCATCGGGGATCTCTAACTCTTCTTCCTCTTCTTCGGCTTCTGCGACAAGTACGGGTTGTTCGAAATTCGGTACAGGATTAAGTTCAGTATCATTCATACAATCGATATTATTGAACCTGCAAGAATTTAAATTTCCTATGTTGGGAAATAGTATACATATTTTACAAATAAAGAATAAAGAAATAAAGAATGCAAGGAACAAAATGTATGAAAAGAAGATTGTTTGCCATTTGAGAAAAAGAGCATGAAGCCCTCTATTTTCATTGAAATGCAGATTAACATAGATGCCCTTTACAAAGAAACCCCATTGCTTTGGGCGAAAGCGAACGGGAGGTGTTTTTTAGACATTACTTTGATTCATTCTTAACAACTACAGGCAGATCGATGCAGGTCCAATTGTTGAGCTTTTCATCCGGGAGGCATGGACGAATGGCAAACAGAGCAGACTTTCCCTTAGCATTTTGAGAGATCATATTTACATCCATCATTTCGAAGATTTCACTCATGAGCTCAGCCTCGTAAAACTTCTGTCCTTCTAAATTGGCTTGGTGCACTTTCTCCCCAGAATTCTCAATTCCTCCGAAGGTGAAACTATTCTTGAGATCAGTTTTGACTATGGGTTTCCACGAGATATCTTCTCCTCTGAGTCGGGCTCTTCTTTGCTCTTCTTTCCTCTTTCTTTCTTATTTCCTTTGCAGATAGGTAGGGTGAAAGCCTAACCCGAACCTGTCCCTCTTGTCAATAACACTTCTAACTTTCAGACATCCTTGCAAGTTCTTTCCTATTCCTTTCCCTTTCCTAGCCCCTCTTCCGAGAGTCTCAATCACTACCATCTTAGTGCAATTCGAGTATCTCGGGGTTGGAATCCGACTCCCCTCCGCCACAAAAGTGGCATTGATGAATTTCAAGGCTCGGAAGGAGCATTCTAGGGCATCTTCAACAGGGGGCACATAGGGAACATCCGAAGTTACAGCAGCAACAACGTCTTCTTCCGCTTTGACTGTCACAAGCTTTCCCTCCATCACATACTTCAGCTTCTGATGAAGAGAAGAAGGAACAGCCCCGGCTGCATGAATCCACGGCCTCCATAATAAGCAATTGTATGACGGTCAGATGTCCATCACCACAAACTCTATGACATATTCAACTGGGCCTATAAGCAGGGGTATCTCAATTTTCCCGGCCACTTCCCTCTGAGTACCATCAAATGCCCGGACAGTGTTCTGACAGAACTTCCTATGAGAGCCATCAATAGGCAGTCGTTGTAAAGTAGCCATGGGCATAACATTAAGGGTAGACCCGTTGTCGATAAGCACTCCGGGCAAAACATGCCCCTTGCAGTGAGTTGTGATATTGAGAGCTTTAGTTGAGCCTCTTCCTTCCTCTGGGATTTCATCATCACTAAAAGTGATATAATTATCGGCAACTATGTGATTCACAATCTGATCAAGCTTCTTGACAGTGATGTCTTGTTCTACAAAAGTTTGATTCAACACCTTTAACAATGTTTCTCGGTGTTTTTCCGAATTTAGCAACAAGTCAAGCACCGTGATTCTGGCCGGTTGTTTTCGGAGCTGATCAACCACATTGTACTCACTGTGCTTCAGGAACCTTAAAAACTCTTGGGCCTGAGCCTCAGTTACGGGCTCGAGAATCTTCGAGGGAGGATCATCCCCGAATACTTTTTCTGCCTCTGGTTCAACAAGTTTGCCCTTACCCTTTTGTTCGTCGGGTTTCTTCTCCTCCTGAGGAGAGTAACATCTCCCGCTCCTTGTAAAGTGACCCACTTCATTCACTATTTCAGAATTCTGTCCCAATGTATCACCTTCCTGAACCGGCCTCCCCTCCTCCAGAGTAACGGTTTCTCGCATTCCTGGATTTCCGGGTATAGAGATATTGGCGGCATAATTCCAAGGCACCCTCTGTGTACTTTTAAAAGGAAAGGTCGAGGGAGGAGAAATTATGAGCCTCAGAGCGTTTTGGCTAGAAGACCCCTCCTCGTCCACCCTACGACTGATGATAAAGGGTCTCTAAGCTGTGTATTTGTTACTTGGGATATCTGTCATACAGATTTCTGGCTTTTCCTCCTCACATTTTGCAAAGAACTCAATTTCTTTGGTATCCATGAGTGCTTGCACCTTACTCCGAAATTCCGTGCAAACCTGAATGTCATGATCACTAGACTGATGATATTCGCAGTATCAACCACATCCCTCCTTTACAATTACCATTCCTCGGTCTATCAAACGGGCCATGCACAAATGTCGGAACACCCATCTCAAAGGGGATCGTATCTCTGATACCATAGATATGGCCTTTTTAGGGGATTCTTTCTCAATACTATTGATCCCCTGATTCCCGTGGTTAGGAAGTGGGTTGCTTGTGGTATTCGGTTCTCCCAACTGTAAGACTCCCGTATTTAACAAGTTCTGAACGAGCTTCTTGAAGGCTATACAGTTCTCAATGTTATGACCCGGAACACCGGCATGATATTCGCAGTGTACTTTCGCATCATACCATGCTGGATATGGTGGACTGAAAGGAGTCACATGAAAAGGTCGTACCAAATCAGCTTTATGTAGCTGAGCGTACAACTCCTTGTACGGGATTGGGATCAGGGTGAAGGTCGTCTTTTCAAATTCCTTCTTCGGCTTCCTATCATATCTTCTACCGCCTCCCTGAGTATTGCTAGTCGGCTGTGGTTGCGATATTGTTAAATTCTGACACGTTTCGAAAGCATTTACTTCATGTTCCTTTCTCTTGAATTGCTTTTTGAGCGATTCACCTCCCTCAATCCTACCACTTTTGATGGCCGCCTCAATGCGTTCGCCGGTCATGACTAATTCAGCAAAGTTACTTATCGGATTGCTGATGAGTCGGTCGTACAGCACCCCTCTCAAAGTATCCACAAACATAGGAGCGATTTCATTTTCGCGAAGTGGCGGTTGTACTTGTGCCGCGAGATCTCGCCATCGCTAAGCATATTCGCGAAGGCTTTCACTTTTCTTCTGCTCTAAATTCTGTAGCATAAGTCTATTGGGAATCATATCAGTAACATGCTTGTACTGATCAATGAAAGCTTTTGCTAAGTCCTTCCATGACTTAATCTGTGCAAGGGTCAACTGATTATACCACCTCGCCGCTGACCCTATCAAGCTGTCCTGGAAGCAATGAATGAGAAGCTTTTCATTGCTAGTGAATCCGGCCATCTTCCGAAAAAACATAGTCACATGTGCAGTGGGACATGTTGTGCCGTCGTACTTTTTGATCTCAGGCGTTCTGAATTTCGGGGGAATTTCTATATCAGGGACTAGGCTAAGATCGCCCGCATTCAGACCAAGAGAATCCTCTTCTACTTCTCTAACCCGGAGCTTTTCTTCAAGGTCTTTCCTAGTCTCCTCAAGCTGTTTAGAGAATTCTGCCTTTACTCTACTAAACTTTTCAAGTTCATCCAAATCAGGCACATTTTCGCCCGCATTCTCATCACTTTCAGCCGCCCCAAACAATGGATTCTGAATCGATGTTCTGGCTCGGAAACTAAATGTTGCTCCCTTTTGTGGGGCAGGGGCCGAGCCAATAACAATGGGGGAATATGCCGGTTCTATCCCGGTTTGAAACGGATTCTCCACCTTTCCTTTTCCTTTCGTATCATCTGATGGCTTAAGTCCTAACATCTGGGTGAGCTGTTCCAACATATCTTGCTGAGCTTTCAACATGGTTTCTTTCAGTTCCAACTGCGATCTTTCTATCTGGGCTCTCAGATCTTCTTCTAACTTACTGAATTGTTCCTCCATCTTCCTCACTTGAGATCGAGTGCAGTATTGATGCGGAATGATTGCAAATTCTGTTTTACAACATTTCCTAAGTTAATTTTAATTGTATACATGATTAATGCATATAAAATGCGTGAATGGATGCATGCAAATGATGAAATGCTTCAAAAAGATAAGCAATGCAAATAAAGGTGTTGACTCATTTAGTGATCGTCCTTGAACCAACTTTCATTAAATTCTAAAAAGTCTTCATTACAAAGGGGAATAAAAACTACAGATAGGCATCAGCCCTAGTTCCTAAATCTTGAATTGCTTTGAGTAGTTGAGCAAAACGGGCTGCTTCTTTCATGTCCTGTGTCACAAAGGGTGTCAAGGCTTCAGCTTCCGCGGCTAGGTTTTTCACATACTGGGCCACTTCTTGTACTTGCACCATTAGAGTGGTGTTATAATCATCCCGATCTTGTATCATGCGAGTGGCATCACGAAGACGACGCAACCAATAGCTGTCCCCACCTTGTGCAGCTCCCTCGAGGACCACTAGTCGTCCCAAATAGTCTTGAACCTTGGCTTCTAACTCCCTTATCCGTGCTTGAAGCGATGCGTTCTCTTGTTGATTGAGCTGTAATTCCAAAAACCCATTTCTGGCCACATATTTCTCTAAAGAGCGGTCCAAATCCTCGACCTTGTGTTCCAACAGAGCATTCTGAGCTTGACACTGTTTCAGAGTTTCAGAAGTAGAGACATACAGATTTTGCATCTCACAAAAACGATTCTTATTTTCCTGAGCCCTTCTCTTCCATGCATTAGTATTTTCCCTTTCCCACGCTACAGTTTGTTTTCCTTTCTCTTTCTCTTCCAGGTACCTTTCCCTCACTTGACTGATTGCTCTCCTAGCATCCCTCTTTTCTTTCTCAATTTCAGCCTCTCGGATCTCTATTTCCCTATTCATGGCTTGTTTACCCCTTTCCTTTTCTTCTTCTAGGATTTGAATCCCGTTCATCCTTTCCTTTTCTACGGCGAGAAATTTCTTTCGGTTAGCAGTTTGCACCTGAGCATACAGCTTGATGGTATCTTTCTGATAGAGGGCATTTTTCTCACTTAAATCTTCATTATCCTTCTTTAGCTGTTTAATTGCCCCCTCCTTAACATCGAGATCCAAACTTACTTTGTATAGTTCTTCCGCGTACTGGGCTTTCATCTCCTCCATCTGTTTCCTGACTTCATCCATCTCACTTCTTAGTATGTCGGCTTCAGAAGGGACGATGCGCATGTGTTCTTCCAACGTCATTGTAGGCTCGTGGTCGGATATCGAGATTTTATCATTAACTCTGACACGTCTCCAAAGATCATAGTCTGGTGTGGTCATTCCTTGATTACTCCCTTCTACTCGAATACGGTAACAGTAGCCCCACGCCCTTGTTATTTTCTGGACATTAGGTTGATACTCATTCTTAAAAGGGAACTCGGCTTTGCTCAAACCAGCCGTGAAAGGAATAAACTGATGAGATCCAAACTGTCTAGATACCAAAAGGGGGGCACAGGCAATTCCTCCGTGTAAGCCAATCATCATGACCCAATTGTAGTCTCCGATTCTGTAAAGGAAATGAAACTCATGACCCATCCACGGAACTCTCCACACAATATCATCATCCCGCAGATTCCTGAAGATTTCCGACCATTTTCTTTTATCGAGGTCCTCTCGCCATTCTCTAGCTAAATATTCTCGCACCGGGGAGAAGCTTCCTTGAAATATACCGGACAAGACCTGAGTTGGCTCCTTCCAAAAGTGACTCTGTATCCATACCTGAAGAAGCTGTGCACACCCTCTGAAATGTCCCTCTTCATGCTTCCGACAGGCATTCAAAGAAATGAAGGTTTCTGTTAGTATGGTCATTACCGGATTAGCCTTCTTCTTTAAACGATCGAACAAGTCAAGAATGGCCACATCTATGTTGCCCAATACTCGAGGAAAAATAATCAATCCGTATATGCCTATGGCAAACAAGTCCATCTTCATTTCCTCATCTGGATGCACTGGTATTATGTCCCGGATGCTTTCCCATGAAAATGCAATACTTTCTCCCCGAACCTGAATTATTCCTTTAGCCCACACGTCACTCATTCCGGCTAGAGAACTTAACTTCGAATGGTAATTCTGAGACTTAGGAGGCTTCGAGTAGATCCAATCCTTGTTGACATTTCTTCTATTTATCAAAGTTGTGTATTCTTCTATTGTTGGCATCAAGTCGTTCCCATTGAAGGTGAAACAACAAAAAGCGGGATTCCAGAACTGAAAAGCGGCTCTGAGCAAAGGCTGATTAATTCTAACATATATCAACTGAGCTATATCCCCATAATTTTCACAGAATTGGTCTTGTACTCTCGCTTCCCAACTTTCCCATATCTCTTTTAGCTCATACAAATCATTCTGTTGTAAACTAACATACGTATACCCGGGCACAAAGCGTTCACTTGGTTGACTGTCTCCAAAGACCTTTTGGTTGACTTCGGCCCAATGTCGAATTGCTGAGTTCTTATCTTGGTCACCTAGAAGACTTTTATCCATAATGAAAGCTCTCAAAGCGAGCAAACCACTCGAATCAACACCTTTAAAAAGGAATGCAAAAAGAATGCAAGAAAAAGAAAACAAAAGAAAACAAAACAAACAAAAAGAAAAGGGAAATGTGTTAGTAAGGATGCCATAAATAACAAAAGTACAAATAAATGATGTAAACAAATGACATAGAAGAAGAGCAAGATAAACAAAATCTAGATATCATACCTAATTCACCTAGGCTATCCGCATGGCTCTAATGGGGTGGGTTTACTAGTTCTCTAAATGCGATTTTGGTTCTAGGAGGTACCCGAATTGTCCTTGCTGTCCTCTTCTAAGAGTAGCAAGGCCCCCGATCATCACCCATTATAGGCTCATCTCAATCGAGTTCAATTCGAGAGGACCCTTTCGCTATGCCCATACGAGGAAACAATATTCCTACGAAGACATAGGGTAATCGAGCCCCGAAGGTACTTTACTAGGCCCCTACGAAGGAACAATATCCTCACGAAAGCCTTAGTATTTTCCCCCCACTTAAAGAGACGGGTTAAAATGATATAATTTCGAATCAATAAACAAATGATAATTTAATTGCTACCTTAATTCAAAATATCCAAAATTAATTAAGCGGTATTAAAAACAAGGTTTGACTCGTTTGAAAATTTTTGTCCCCAGCGGAGTCGCCAACTGTAACGATCCCTCTTTAAAAAAGTTTAATAATATTAGGTGTAAATGAAAATAGGGGTCACTAGTTTGAAAATTAGGAATTAGGCTAAAAATTGGAACTTTTAAATTTAAGGTTCAAAATTTGGGAGTTAAGACTTGGAAAACCTAAAAATTGAAAATTTTATTAAAAATTAGGGATTTGAAAAATGTTTGGAACGTTTAAAAATATTGGAGTCACCACCGGTCACTTTTGGGTAGACCGGACACCGAAAAACCAGAGATTCGAAGTGTTTGGGTTCGAGAGTCGGTTACGGTTTAAAAACAGGTTTAATGTTTAAAAACTGCCCAAAAATGGCACCTTTAAAAATAAATTACCGCTTAGTTAATTTTGGATATTTTTGAATTAGAGTGACATTTAAATTATATTTTTTGTTTAAAGATTCGAATCAATTTTGTCTTTATTCGAAGGCAACGCATACACCGCGACCATTGCATTGGAACGCGGGCCCGTTACAACCGAATAAAGATGTTTAAGATTAAATTAATTAATTAATACCGAGGGTGAGATGTAACTTAGCGAAAAGAAAAAAAACAATATGAACAAAAGAATAAAACATGATGTAAAAGAAAGAAAGTATTTAAATTTAAAGTAACAATGTGATTAAAAAGAATATAATCTAAATACATGCAAAATGTA
This sequence comes from Abelmoschus esculentus, assembly GCA_035048815.1. Taxonomy (NCBI): domain Eukaryota; kingdom Viridiplantae; phylum Streptophyta; class Magnoliopsida; order Malvales; family Malvaceae; genus Abelmoschus; species Abelmoschus esculentus. Next base: position 13,531,390 of record JAUCBN010000035.1, on the reverse strand, counting down.
AACAACTTAGGCACGGTACTATAAATACATAATAAGGAGCAAGACGAAAACATAAACAATATGGAATAAAAAGAGTTACAAAAGAAAACTATATGCTATAAAAAACATAAAAAGATAGGAGATAAATAAATACCTAACAAGAACATAAATTACTAGTAAACAAATAATGTGACGAAAATGAAATAAGTGGTAATAAATACTTGCACATGAATGATAGACAAAAAAGCATAAGTGAGTAAAAACATAGCAAAACATATACCCTAATGTAATAAAATGCAAATGACCTCAAAAACAACATGCAACAAGTGTATATGAAGTGCATCCAAACTAACAAAGCATGGCATAATATAATGTAAACATATTGTACACAATGAGCAAATGAATAATGCATGATATCATAAATAAGGAGGATGTAACAAATGACTATAACATCTACAAAAATAAATGCATAAATAAAGAGGCATGCTAACATACAAGACTAATGTAGCAAAAAAGATCAATAACTAGATATGAACACAAAAATAAATATTAAAAGATATATGTATAATAATGTGAAAATCAACATAAACAAAAATAAGTAACAAAAATATATACATGTTATAATAAGATAAACAAACAAATGGATAATAATATGAAATGCATAAATAATAAAAAACATAAAATAAAATAAAATCAAAAAATAAAATCAAAAAAAATGCAAAATAAATAAAAAACAAACTGTAAATGGCTAATTAAATGTAAAAAGAAAATAAGGGGGACTAAGAGAGTAAATTGACCAAGGGGAAGGGTTAAAAAAAATAAAAATAAAACGCGGAGGGACCTTTTAAAATAAAACCAAATTTAAAATAATAAAAATCATCAGAATGGTGACTAAATTGAAATACGAAACAAAAGTCAAGGGACCTCGTGCGTTAGAACAAAAACACGGAAGGTTTTAAAATGTTATTATCCCATTTCTCTTTTAATTTCTGAGTATAAAACACAAAAAACGGAAATAAAAATCATTTCTTTCCCCTCTTATTCAATCCAACCTCCGTTTCCTCTGAAACCTTTAACCCAAACCCAGATGAGAAAACAAGAACATTCATCTGTTCTTTGAATTTCCAGAAACCGGCCATTAGGACCACCGTAGAACCCAGGTTTCGGCCACCACTCACGGTGGTTGGCGACCTTAAACGATCAAAAAATAAACTTTTCGAAAGCCTGAAATATTTTAAAATCTTTTCCTACTAAACCAAAACCAAAAATCAGTACAAAACCCTTTCCCCCTTTTGATTCCTGAACCCGCAAAAAGAAACAGAGAAGGAAAAAAAGAAAAACTTCACTGCGGATCTAAAAAAGAGAAGAACGGGAAAGCTTCCCCTTTCCTTTCACATGGCTCACCCTCAGACGCACGAGTGCCGCGGGTTTATTGCCGAAGAAGACGAAGAGGAATCAAAGGAGCCAGAGAGGATGTCGTCGAAGGTAAAAAAAAACTTTAAACTCTAAAAAAAAAAACTCTTTCTTTTCTGAGTGCGAAAAAAAAAGCAGAAGCCCTCTTTTACGTTTGTAAAATGCGATTCTTGTATTGATGATGATCGATAGTTCTTACAATATTCTTTTCTTTTTTATAGCATGACTACAAGACAAATAGTAAAAAAACAAAACTATTTTGCTGTATATATCTGTCTGGCTTTATCGTCCGCCCCTGAATATATTTTTTGCCCCTCTGTCATGTACTGGTGTTGCTAAAAATATCTCCTTTTTCGCCTGTAAAATCTGAAATTCGTTGTGCTTTACTCTGTAAACTGTACGATTTCTGACATGGTTGTGTTTGTTTATGTGAATCATTGCCGGAGGATGGTCCACGGAGGCAATCGGCGGCGAGGAGAAGACGAAAGGTTGATCGGAAGCTGAACCATTCAGGGCGTGCAACTCACGCGCGCATGGGAAGTCCAACAGTTGGCGCGTGGCGCGTACGGGGAGCTGAAAGGCTGGTCTCTGTTTGATCGTGGCCGTTGGATCAGATCTTGATCCAACGGCCGAGGATGGGCTGCGCATCAGATAAGATGAAGGCAGTTAGGGTTAATTTGTTATCTGGGTTGGATTAGGGTCAACCCGATCAGACCCGGGCTTGGTATTGGGCTTAAGTATTTTGGGCTTGTATAATTTTAAATGTATTTGGGCTCTGTATTAAATTCGGGCTTTGTTATTTTATATATGGGCTAAATGTTTATAAACTGTTAATTATTATTGTTTTTGGGCTTGATTATAATATAATGATACTAATATATATAATAACCGAATATAATAATAATGATAAAAATAATAATAATAAAAATAAAAATAATAACAAAAATAATAATAATAATAAAAATAATAATAATGAAAATAATAATAGAAAATAATAATAAAATGATAATAAATAGTAAAAGATAAATAATAATAATAATAATAAAGGAATAATAATAATAATAATAAAAATAATAAAATAATAATAAAATAATAATAAAAAAAATAAAAATACTAATAAGAATGAAAATAATAAAAATAACCATAATAATAATAACAAAAGATAAAGTGAAGTGATAATATATTAATAATATTATTAACAAATAAATTAATGAAAGAAAAGAAAAGCATGTATATACACATATATATATTAAGAAAAAAATAACAAAGTATTAGTTAGGTATAATTTTAACACATATGTAAAGTAGTATTTTTGTATTTTTTGGATAAAAAAACGTATACACTAATGAAGTAATTTTTTGATTCTTTTTTGACATTCTTAAGCCCGTTATTGAAATGGAAATCAAAATTAAGCCCGAATTTAAACACCGGATAAAATTAGTGATTACACCTTTATTAGAGTGTATACTGTGATGGAGAAGCACTCTCTTTGAGCGTATGTCGCGATAACTGCCCCTCTCTTCGAGTGTAAGTCATAGTGAATGGTCCCTTTCTTAGAGCGTATACCGAGATGGACGACCCTTCTCTTTGATCCTATGTCGCGATGAATGACCCCTCTTTTTGAGTGCATGTCATGGTGAATGGTCCATCTCTTTGTGCGTATACCGTGATGGATGAGTCCTCTCTTTGAGCGTATGTCACGATGAATGACCCCTTTCTTCGAGTGCATGTCATAATGAATGGTCCCTTTCTTAGAGCGTATACTGTGATGGATGACCCCTCCCTTTGAGCGTATGTCACGATGAATGACTCGTCTCTTTGAGTGCATGTCATTGTGAACAGTCCCTTACTTAGAGCTTATAATGTGATGGACGACCCATCTCTTTGAGCGTATGTCGCGATGAATGACCCCTCTCTTTGAGTGTATGTCATGGTGAACGGTCCCTCTCTTTGAGCATATACCGTGATGGATGAGCCCTCTCTTTGAGCGTATGTCGTGATGAATGACCCTTCTGTTTGAGCGTATATTGTGATGAACGACCCCTCTCTTTGAGCGTATATCACGATGAAAGACCCCTCTCTTCGAGTGCCTGTCATCATGAACGGTCCCTCTATTTGCGCGTATACCGTGATGAACGACCCCTCTTGTTGAGAGTATGTCGCTATTATTGACCCCTATCTTCGAGTGCATGTCATAATAAATGGTCCCTCTCTTTGAGAGTATACTGTGATGGACAATCCCTCTTTATGAGCGTATGTAGCGATGAATGACCCCTCCCTTCGAGTGTATGTCATAATGAACGGTCCCTCTCTTTCAGCATATACCTTGATGGACACCGTCGCTCTTTGAGAGTATGTCGTGATGAATGCCCCCTCTCTTCGAGTACATGTCATACTGAACGATCCCTCACTTTGAGCGTTTATCGTGATCGATGATCCCTCTCTTTGAGCGTATGTTGCGATGAATGACACGACTCGACCCCTCTCTTTGACCATATACCATGATGGATGACCCCTCTCTTTGAGCGTATACCGAGATGATTGACCTCTCTTCTAGTGCATGTCAAAATGAATGGTCCCTCTCTTTGAGCGTATACCGTCATGGACGACCCCTACCTTTGAGCGTATGTAGTGGAGAATGACCCCTTCATTCGAGTGCATGTCATAATGAACTGTCCCTATCTTGGAGCGTATACCGTGATGGACGATACCTCTCTTTGAGCGTAAGTCGCGATGAATGACCCCTATCTTCGAGCGTATATCATAATAAACGGTCCCTCTCTTTGGGCGTATACCGTGATGGACGACCCCTCTCTTTGAGCGTATGTCGCGATAAATGATCCCTCCCTTCAAGTGCAAGTCATGGTGAATGGTCCCTCTCTTTGAGCGTATACCGTGATGGACGACCCCTCTCTTTGAGCGTATGTCACGATAACTGACCACTTGCTTCGAGTGCATGTCATAATGAATGATTCCTTCATTTGAGCATATACCGTGATCGATGACCCATCTCTTTGAGCGTAGGTTGTATTGAATGACCCCTCTCTTCGAGTGCATGTCATGGTGAATGGTCCCTCTCTTTGAGCGTATTTCGCAATAAAAAAACCCTCTCTTTGAGTGAATGTCATGATGAACATTTCCTCTATTTGAGCGTATACCGTGATTGATGACCCCTCATTTTGAGCATATATTGCGATGAATGACCCCTCTCTTCGAGTTCATGTCATGGTGAACGGTCCCTCTCTTTGAGCGTATGCCGCGATGAAAGACCCCTCTCTTTGAGCGTATGTCACGGTGAATGACCTCTCTCGTCAAGTGTATGACATAATGAACGATCCCTCTCTTTGAGCGCATGTCGCGATGAATGAACCCTCTCTTTGAGAGCATGTCATGGTGAATGGTCTCTCTCTTTGAGCGTATACTGTGATGGACAACTTCTCTCTTTGTGCGTATGTCGCGATGAATGATCTCTCTCTTTGAGTGCATGTTATAATAAACCGTCCCTTTTTTAGAGTGTATACCGTGATGGACGACCATACTTGATGTGTGCCAATCTTTTTGATGGTGCTGAGTGGCACACTTTGATTGTAGGACCTAGGAAGGAAGCAAGTCTCTCGCAAGAATTGACTGTAAAATAAAGAATTAAGGATAAAAAATTAAAGGAATAAGTAAAATTAATAAAAGGAATAGTTTAGGGGCTGATTTGGAAACGGAAGGATGTGTGGTGTTGATGAGGGTGAATGGATATTTAGGACGTTTTATGGTGATGACAATGGATTGGAATGATGTATAGAATGAGAGGATATGTAATGAATGGTGAAATGGAAATAGTATCTTAACGATATTCAAGGAAGAAACTAGGTTATAGAAAACCTAATCTTGAACCTTATATTGATCTTTAAGGGGTTGACGCTAAAAGTAAAAAAGTACTTGATAAGTCGGTAAAGTTTTACGAAGAACTAAACGAGGGAAAATTCTCACAAAGGATAAAATATATTGTGAATTGTGTGTTTTACAAATGAAAATTTAAGTCCAATTTGATTGTGAATTGTGTATTTTACAAATGAAAATTTAAGTCCAATTTATAGGAAATAAAAGGGTGTGGACAAGGGACATTTCCCTTTGAAAAGGTGGCCGAATAGTGGCCTTGGTGTCTGATCAATTGGTGGTGTCTTCCTCCTTAACCGTTCGGTTGAATGGTGATACATGCATGAGAGGCATAAAGTAATGCACATTGAGCATAAATATGAATCAGTTGGTAATGTCTGGAAAGCCAGCCAACTTGTCTTGACTTTTTGGATGTTTTCCGTGCATTTATGGGCAGAGTTATCTTCTATGAAATTCACCGTCATTCAGTTACCTTTTCAACGCATCAATTGGATATCGGGAGCTCAAGATATATTTGTTTTATCGAAGATTGCGCGTGCAGAAAACTGAATACGGGATTATTATGAGATTTTGTAAAATTTATCTCAAAAGCTAATATATAAAGTTTTTGGATGAATTAGACATTAAATAAATTAATTCAAAGTTGAATTATAAAGTTTTGACCATTATTATTAGTATTTTATTTTATTACTTAGGATTCCTTTTAATTAGCTATTCATATGCTGATTTTAGGGAATTTATTTTATCAAGATATCAATATGCTGATATTTAGGGATTGATTAGCTATCTATTAGGCAATTCTAAGGTCTCCTCTAGACTATAAAAGGGGACAATTATTTTCTTGTAAACACATGAAGAGTATGAATTTCTGAGTTATAAAAACTCTTGGCCTTGGGCCATTTTATTTGCAAGGTTGTCACCTTGCTATTTTTCTTATTAGAAGTCTTCTTCAACATAAGTACTTCAAGTTTTTATGAGGGAGATTATCTTCACACTCTCGCTTGCCTAAGCAATCGCGTTTAGGAGGGTGAGTTAAAACCGATTATGGTGTTTGCCTATCTAATTACGGATAGGAGGGTGCCTAGGACAACAACATATCATCAATTCACCGGAGAGATTCGTTTCGTTTGCAGGTGTTTTCCTATTCAATTGCGATTAGGAGGGTGCCAAGGACAAATCTATCCAACATCATACCATCACCACCATCTATACTACTATATTTTATATCATTTGGTATTAGATTCAATTCGATTCCTTGGGATTGAGTTTTTTTTTCTTTTTTTTCTTCTTGTTAAATTTTCAAGTTTACTTCTCTTCCATGGTACTTCAATCTTTGATGAACTTCCTTCAATCATCAGTTCAGATTCGAGGACGAATCTTTTTGAGGAGTGGGGGAATGATATATGCATGAGAGGGATAAAGTAATGCATATTGAGCATAAATATGAATATGTTGGTAAAGTCTGGAAAGCCAACAAACTTGCCTTGAGTTTTTGGATGTGTTCCGTGCATTTATGGGCAGAGTTATCTTCTATGAAATTCACCGTCATTCAGCTATCTTTTCAACGCATCTTGAAACGCATCAATTGGATATCGGGAGCTGAAGATATATTTGTTTTACCGAAGATTACGCATGCAGAAAACTGGATACGGGATTATTATGAGATTTTGTAAAATTCATCTCAAAAGCTAATATATAAAGTTTTTGGATGAATTAGATATTAAATAAATTAATTCAAAGTTGAATTATAAAGCTTTTGAATTATAAAGCTTTGACCATTATTATTAGTATTTTATTTTATTACTTAGGATTTCTTTTAATTAGCTATTCATATGTTGATTTTAGGGAATTTATTTTATCAAGATATCAATATGCTGATATTTAGGGATTGATTAGCTATCTATTAGGCAATTCTAAGGTCTCCTCTAGACTATAAAAGGAGAGAATTATTTTCTTGTAAACACAGGAATAATATGAATTTCTGAGTTATAAAAACTCTTGGCCTTGGGCCATTTTATTTGTAAAGTTGTCACCTTGCTATTTTTCTTATCAGAAGTCTTTTTCAACATAAGTACTTCAAGTTTTTATGAGGGAGATTATCTTCACACTCTCGCTTGCCTAAGCAATCGCGTTTAGGAGGGTGAGTTAGAGCCGATTATGGTGTTTGCCTATCTAATTACGGATAGGAGGGGCCTAGGACAACAACATATCATCAATTCACCGGAGAGATTCATTTCGTTTGCAAGTGTTTGCCTATTCAATTGCGATTAGGAGGGTGCCAAGGACAAATCTATCCAACATCATACCACCACCACCATCTATCCCGCTGTGTATTTTATATCAAATGGTGTCTCCTTCCAAAAGTTGTTTTGTCAACTTGGTCATATCTCGAGTTCCCAATATTGGATTTTTTTCGATTCGACATGCGTTGGAAGGATAAGAGATAGAGAAACAACTTTCATGAAGACACCAAACCTAAATTCTGCATGTATCCTGCTCGACAATGGCAAACAATTGGACCATCATGAATCTGTCCAATGAAAAATAAAAAGTGCTATCTCTTTGTTTTGGTGCCCACTTGCTTTACCTCCATTATCTTGGCATCCAATGTGGATGATGGACGAACATGATGCTTGGTGAAGGGTTGGTAAACTTTGGGTATAGGTGAGATGAGCTAATCAAGCTTGGAGTGAGCTGAATTGAACTGAGCTATCTAGCTGAAAGACATAGCTAAAGTTTGAAGCTAAAATAAGCTAATCTAAGATGCCTTTAGCAAAGTGAGTTGGTCCGTTAGCTTCCCTATACTCTCTTCTAGTGCTAGGAGTGTTTTGGAGCTGATCCGAATCTCTTAAGGCCTCGTTTTGAATTATGTTTCATTTGAGCTCATATGGGATTTGTGAGCTGACATGAAGCTAGTCTTGAGTCCTTTAAGTACTGTAGGAGTGTTCCATGCATTTCCAAGCTATTCTGAAATTGGCTCCTTGTGTTTCTAGCATTGCCTTCGTTTAGCTTCTTCTGAGCTAACTGAGCTGACACCGAGCTAATACTTACTCCTTGAACAGTATGTAAGTCCTATGAAGAAAACATAATAATGGAAATAATGACAACACTTAAAATAACTTAATATAAATTTAGATCTAAACTGAAACTTAATAATGTGGTTATAATGACTATTCATGTTTATAGCCTAATTAATATAACTCTTAAGTATCTTACTATAAAGTATATAAAAGTAATAAATACTAGCATCAATAAGATAACTCCCCTTTGATCCCATGTGTGAAAAAAAGCATGAAAGCATGATATAAATGAGCAGAAATGTGAACATATCAGTATGTCAATATGAATGACCTCTCTCTTCGAGTGTATGTCATAATGAACGATTTCTATATTTGAGCGAATACCGTGATCGATGAACCCTCTCTTTGAGCGTGTGTTGGGATGAACGACCCCTCTGTTCAAGTGCATTTCATGGTGAATGGTCCCTCTCTTTGAGTGTATGCTGTGATGGACAACCCCTCTCTTTGAACGTATGTCACGATGAATGACCCCTCACTTCGAGTGCATGTCACAATGTACGATCCCTATCTTAGAGCGTATTCCGTGATGGACGACCCCACTCTTTGAGTGTATGTCGCAGTGAATGACCTCTCTCTTCAAGCGTATGCCATAATGAACGATTCCTCTCTTTGAGCGTATGCCATGATGCTCGACCCCTCTCTTTGAATGTATGTCGCGATGAATGACCCCTCTCTTTGAGTGCATGTCATGGTGAATGGTCCCTCTCTTTGAGAGTCTACCGTGATGGACAACTCCTCTCTTTGAGTGTATATTGCAATGAATGACCCCTCTCTTCGAGGGCATGTTATAATAAGTCGTCCCTTTCTTAGAGCGTATACCTTGATGGATGACCCCGCTCTTTGAGTGTATGTCTCGGTGTATGAATGATCTCTTCAAGCGTATGTCATAATGAACGATCCCTCCCTTTGAGCGTATACTGTAATGGACGATCCCTCTATTTGTGCGTATGGCGTGATGAATGACCCCACTCTTCGAGTGCATTTTATAATAAACGGTCCCTCTCTTTGAGATTATACCATGATAGACGACCCCTCTCTTTAAGCGTATATCGTGATGAATGACCCATCGCTTCGAGTGCATGTCATAATGTGCGATTCCTTTCTTAGAGCGTATACCGTGATAGACGACCCCTCTCTTTAAGCATATATCATGGTGAATGACCCCTCTCTTTGAGCGTATTCCGTGATGGACGACCCCTCGATTTGAGCGTATGTTGCGATGAATGACCCTTTTCCTGGAATGCGTGACATGGAGAACGTCCCCTCTTTGAGCGTATACCGTGATGGACGACCACTCTCTTTGAGAATATGTCGCGATGAATGACCACTCTCTTCAAGTACATATCATAATGAACGGTCCCTCACTTTAAGTGTATACCGTGATGGACAACCCCTCTTTAAGCGTTTGTCGCGATGAATAACCACTCTCTTCGAGTGCATATCATAATGAACGGTCCTTCTCATAGAGCGTATATGATGGCCGATGACCCATTTCTTTGAGCGTATGTTGCGATGAATGACCAATCTCTTCAGGTGCATGTCATGGTGAACGGTCCCTCTATTTAAGCGTATATCATGATGGACGACCCCTCTCCTTGAGCGTATGTCGCGATGAATGACCCCTCTCTTCGAGTGAATGTCATGGTGTGCGGTCCCTCTCTATGAGCGTATACTGTGATGGACGACCCCTCTCTTTAAGCGTATGTCGTGATGAGTGACTCCTCTCTTCGAGTGCATATCATAATGAATGGTCCCTCTCTTTGAGCGTATAATGTCATGGACGACCCATCTCTTTGAGCGTATGTCACAAAGAATGAGCCCTATCTTCGAGTGTATGTCATAATGAACGGTCCCTTTCTTAGAGTGTATACCGTGATGGATGACCCCTCTCTTTGAGCGTATGTCTTGGTGAATGAACCCTCTCTCCGAGCATAAGTCATAATGAACGGTCCCTCTCTGTGAGCGGGTGTCGTGATAGATGACCCCTCTCTTTGAGTGTATGTTGCGATGAATGAACCTTATCTTCGAGTGTATGTCATAATGAATGATCCCTCTCTTTGAGCGTATACTATGAAGGACGACCCTTCTATTTTAGCGTATGACTCGATGAATTATACCTCTCTTCGAGTGTATGTCATAATGAATGGTCCGTTTCTTAGAGCGTATACTGTGATAAAATACCTCTCTCTTTGAACGTAAGTCGCGGTGAATGACCCCTCTCTTCGAGCGTATGTCATAATGAAATATCCTTCTCTTTGAGAGTATACCGTGATGGACGACCCCTTTCTTTAAGGATATGTCGCGATAAATGACCCCTCTCTTCGAGTGAATGTCATAATGTACGGTCCCTTTTTGAGATCATATTAGAGAATTCGTTCGAGTTTTTTTGAAAGAAAGGGCCTCATTAAAAAAACCCTATAGCCAGTCACCTCGGGAGGTGAGTTGGCCCCTATGGGGAAAAGAGTACTCAAGTTTTTATTGAGAAGAAGAGGAGAACCTCTCTGAGTTTACAGAAGCCCGAATAAAATCGGGAAAGTTACATCCAAAAGAGAAAGAAAGAAAAGAACGCAAAGCTCTAGAAGCAAGGACATGAGCTACAACATTTGCTTCTCTAAGTGCATAACAAATCTTACAATCAGGCAAAGTACCAAGAGTAGAACGAATTTGAGACACTAAAGGTTGCACCGTGGAAAGATCATGATGATGGGTGTTGTTAACTTTGTTGGCAATGGAAGCAGAATCGGTCTCAAGGATGACATTAGACCAACCATTATCAACAACAAGATTAAGTCCCTCCAAAATGGCAAGAGCTTCGGTTGAAGCTGGATCTGGACAGAAGGAGAGGGGCATAGAGCGTCCACCAAGGACGGAGCCTGAAGAATCCCGAGCGATGACACTTGCAACAGCTCCCTTTAAAATTGGGTAGAAGGCGTCATCCGTATTAACCTTAACAAAACCGCAATCCAGTTTTGTCCATCTAGCCTGAGCAAAGGTGGGCTTAGGGTCTTAGATGGAGAGCATCATTGGCTGATGTATAATCGTCGAAGAGTTTTCGTGCGTTAGATACAGTTAACCATGGTGGTTGGAGATGGTTGTTATGGATAAAGTCATTATGATGATTCTATAAATTCCATAGAATTGTTATCAGGAAGGAGAATTGTTGTAATGAGAGAAAACAAGCTATTTCAGAAAGTCACTGGTGGGGGGGAGATTGAAGTATTAGAGAAAATATGACCTAGAAACCCTGCCAAACGGAGAGCTTCCATGGCACTAGGATAATCCCTTAAAGCACGAAGGGTAGTTTCAATATTCGTATTACAAATTAGGCAAACCCCAGTACCGATATTTGCTTGGAGGATTTTGTGGCCAGACGGTAGGGCATCATGGCTTAATCGCCATCCAAAGGAACGAACCTTAGGCAACGTAGGCAACTTAGAAAGAATTTTCCATAGCCTAGAGGGTCTATTAATCGGCCCTAGTTGCAATTGGAGAAATTGATAACCAGAACGCACTGTATAGATTCCAGAGTCGTGATGACCCCAGTATCTTTTGTATCATTAATGGTTGGTACATTAAGGATTGTGTTAGCATCTTCGTGAGAAAAATAATCTCTCACCTTGGATTCATCACATCGTGGTAGATTAGACATCATAAAAAATCTCGCTCGAAGAGGGACTTCCTCATTCACTTTATAATCGCCATAAAGTTGTAAAGGCTTAGATCCTCCCCAATTGTCGAAGTGGATCTGTATCTGACTTGACATACCTAGTCGTTTAAAGAAGACATTTCCAAGTTTAGAGATAGCTATACTAAGACCTTTCCAACCAAAGGAAGATCTTCGAGTGGAATCGAATTCGAGCACAAAACCCGATGGATAATATTTGCACTTGTAGACCTGACTAAGAAGATTATCAGGCTCATAAATTAGTCTCCAAATTTGTTTACCAAGTAACGCAATGTTGAAATGGTGAAGATCGCGAAACCCTATACCTCCGGCTGCTTTCGATAGACACATTAAGATGAAGTGGAAAAACCCAAAGGAGAGCAAGTGCTTATCCCATTTGCTAAGACGAGCATTCATTTTGTCTCTAATAAAATCCAAAGTTGTTGTCTTATTCTTCTCAATGAGGAGTGGAACCCCCAAATAAATACCAGGGTCATCTACTTCTCTTACATTAAGGATGTTATTGATTTCTGATCGAAGGGATGCAGATGTTTTGCGTGAGAAATATATAATTGATTTTTCAAAATTCACCGCCTGACCAGACGAAATGGCATAAGTATGCAAAGCGTCCTTGAGGTATTGAGCTTATGTAGTTGTATTCTTAACGAACACCACACAATCAGCAAAGAGGAGGTGATTTATACGGGGGTCGTTCCTGCTAGCACAAAGGCCAGGGAGATTGCCAATAACTTTCTCAGCATTGAGCAATGCTGAAATACCTTGAGTACAAAAAAAAAAAACAAGAAAGGTGAAAGGGGATCTCCTTGTCGAAGCCCTCTCTGAGGTTTAAAAGATCGTGAAAGAGAATCATTGACACATACTTGAAAAGACAAAGAAGAGACACAATTTGTTGTAGACACAATTTGTTGTAGAATCATTAAAACCTAGATGGAGCATAATTTGTTGTAGAAAAGACCATTCGACACGGTCGAAAGCTTTCTCCATGTCCAATTTTAAACTAGCACCTTTGGCAAGGGAGGTCTCGTCAGTATTTAAAGTGTGGATAAGCTCATGGGCAATGAGAATATTATCGGTAATGTTCCCACCTTGAACAAAGGCAACTTGATTATCGCCTATACATAAAGGGATGATAGATTTCAATCGATTAACAAGCACTTTGGCAACAGTCTTATAGATAACTGTGTATAGGCTAATAGGTCTGAGATGTTGCATAGTTGTGGGATCATTAATTTTAGGTATAAGAACGATGATAGTACGATTGACCTCTTCCATGCGAACAAACCCACTTAGGAGTCTGAGGTAGAGGTTTATAAAGTCCTAGCCAAGGATAGCCTAATGTTTCCTAAAGAAATCACTTGGAGATCTGTAAACTTTCGGGGCTTTCCTCGGATCAATATAGCGAAAAGCAGTGGTAATTTCTTTTGCTGTGAATTCCTTATTAAGGTCATTGTTCATGGTCTCAGTAACAATATTTGGAATGTTGTCCAAAATGGAAGATGCAATAGTAGGAGAAGAGGATGAGGAAGAGTCTGGAAGTAATCAATGGCAGTAGCCATGATGCCTTTCGTGTGCGTTTGCCAAATGTTCTCATTGTTGAAAAGTCCAGTAATATGGTTTTTTTGTCGGTGACTGTTTGCTCTTGTATGGAAAAAGGAAGTATTTTTGTCATCATGTTCTAGCCAGGTGGTGCGGGCGCATTGTGCCCAATAGATTTCTTTCGCATTAAGCAAGCTATCAAGCTTGTTTTTGGTAGATATAAAATTATTGATATCAGTATCTAAAAGTTGTCGCTTGAGGCACATATTTATAAAGGTAGTTAATTGGTTAATACGTTCATGTTACTTGATACGTTTGTTTGTTTGCCAAGATTCTAAAAGACGCCCAATTTCATGAAGTTTAACAATGGTCATGCTAGATGGGTTAGACCAAATCTCTCTAATCCGAGAAGAGACTTCTGGGTTATCAGCCCAACAATTCTCATAGCGGAAGAGGTTCCTAGAAGCTTTTGTTCCGATTGCATGGGAGGGACTAGTGTCTATGAAGATGGGTCATTGATCAGATCGGGCTTGAAAGAATGATGTAGCTTAGAAGCTAGGAAAGACATTAAACCAAGATGAGTTAACAAGGAATATATCGATTCTTTCCATAATGGTTTCGGTATTAGGTCCAGATTTGGTCCAAGTGAACCATCCATATTTTGGTTTACAATCGAAGGATTTCATTAAAGTCTCCCCCTAAGAGCCATGGAAGAAAGAAGTTGATTGTAATGTGTCCACTAGTTTCCATGTTTTATGCTTGTTTGCCCTCTCAGGAAAACCATGTACACCAGAAAAATGGAATTGCAATTGGCCAAAATATATAATAACATCAACATGACGATACGAGTAAAAAAGCAAATCAATAGTAGTCTTATTATTCCAAATAATAGCAAGCCCCGTACAAGTGGAGCTGGATTCAACTGGTATACAACCTTGTATTCCTAGCTTAATCTTAATGGGATCAAGATTGTGCCTATTTAATCTAGTTTCGCAAAGAAATAAAAGATTGGCATCATGCTTGTGGATAGCACGTTGTAATGCATGAACTATGAACTGTCTGGGCATTACCGAGACCCTAACAGTTCCAGCATAATATTTTCAATTTCCTCAGCGGGGTTGATCATCGTCAACCTCCGCCGGAGAGTTTTTTCCGCTGCTCATCCCAGCTTTCTTAAATGAAGATTTTGATGGAGGTCGGAGACATTTAGAACTATATCCCTCATCATATGGTGGAGTCTTTGTATAAAATTGAGTAAAAGTAGGAAAATCAAAATCATGCATACTTCGTTCTGATGGATTAGGTTCAAGAAAGTAGCATAACACCATATCATCTAGACTTCTCATGAAGAGCGAGAATTTAAAATAACATGTAGACTTGTTTGATAAGAATGCACCATAAAAGGTGTTGGACAGACCCCTACCCAAGGGTTGAAAATATGTATGCTAATCTTCGATTTGGTAGAGTTCAAGGGATTGAGAAGATACACAATGAGTTGTGTTTAATAGGATACCTAGCACGTGTAGTATAATAAAAGGATTAGGTTGAGAGTAAATAGGAGTCCTAGTTGTAAATAGAATAGAAGACTTATTGTGGTGAATAAGATAATAGCTAGTTATAGAATAAAAAGCTTGATATTCAATTGATATGAAATACCAAATATTGATAAAGTTTTTAGATCTAAAGATCTCCGACGACATGGCCAAAACCAGCCCCCAATCAGTCGATAATGGTGGTGATATACATATAGAGTTGGTGGTACCAAGTAGAAATACGGGTCTTGGAAGCAACCCTCGATCCTTAATGTCAAAAGCTTGAAAAAAAAAGAGTAAAAAAGAGCAAGTAATAACATTTCGAGATATGAGATCATCCAAGGAAACGTAAGAAAAAAGTTGTTACTTCAAAAAATTGTTTGGTTGATGATAATACACCAGAGATAGTGCTAGAAAATTCCCATTGAAAGGGTGGTATATTTGTGAATTTAAAAAAATATACACCATGAAAGGTGTTGGAAAGAACCCATGGAAGGGTTGGTAGACACATAACGAAAACAATCATAATGGGAATAATATGATAATACCATTGTAGAGAATATACTAATTTCGAGGAAACAAACATCAATAATAAAGGCACCAATCTTGAAGAAAGATCAGAGGAAAAGCCGTGGAAAAATAGAATCAAAATTAGTAAACCAAGAATAAAAGGGAGGAACATGACATAAAGAATAGGGTAAAAGGTGTACATAGCATTTAAGAAACCATGGAACAAGAGAAGACTCAATGAAAAAGAGCCAAACGAAACCTTTGGTGCAAACATGGAGCAAAGGGAAGCCGAATGTGTTATATTTGGTGCAAACATGGAGCAAAACGAAACCTTGTAGAGGTACTAAGCTTATCAAGGAAGCCAAACCAGATCCTTGTTCACGTCTTATACACTCTAACTAGAGTGTTGAGCCATGCTGCCAAAACGTCAAGGCATTAGGGAAAGAAACAACGGGGCCTGTAGTATCGACCATGTTTGTTGCTTTTTACCAAACAAGGAAAATAAACAAGTTGGAAGGTAAATAAACATAGCAAGGAGCAATGTCAGACGCTGAAAGAATAGAGGAAGATAAAAAAAGCACTAACAAAACCTTATTGGAATACATCCAAGGAATCGTGAACAAAAGGGTAACGATTAAACAAGAATGTTTGGTTGATGATAATACACCATAGATTGTGTTGGATAAATCCCTTATAAAGGATGCTATAAACATGAAATTAACAGGGAAAATAAGATAAGCATGATATAAAACAAGAGAGAGAAACCAATAAGCTATCGTTACCAACCTAGTTGGATTGGCAGTATAGAGTCGCAAGAGATTTAGACAGTGCAACCTATTTGAGGATATTACACCATGAAAGGTGTTGGATGGATCCCTAGTTAAGGGTGGTATATTCAAAAACTCAAACAAGGTGTTATAAAATAGATAATAGTCTAGAATGTACAGAAAGGAGAAACATGATCTAAAAAGAATTCAGCTGAATTGAGGTATGTAAATAAAAAATAAATACATATAGTAGTAAAATCTTATGATCAAACCGAAATAATTTACCAGTCGATGGAGACAGAGCCAGCAAAACCACGTCGAGTTTCGGTCATCGCTAGAGAAAAAAGACACCAATTGGAAGTACGCATTCTTGGAGTAGGTTTTGATTGCTTGAATCTGCCAAAACCGAATCAATTCTGCCAGAGATGGGATTGGATCAAAAAAGATCCAATCAGGACTTGTGAATGTGATTGAGTCCTTTATCTTGGTTCTTCCAAAACAGACCAGACCAGAAAATCTGTCGAGAATATAGAGACGTAGACGTACACGTCAATGCACTATGCAATCAACCTGGAGGCGGTTGTTGTGCAACAAAACATAAACCTGTTGAGAAATACATGCCAGAACAACATGTTGAAGACAAGGTTCAACATCAGTAAATTGTTCATGGTTAAGTGTAGAAGAATGTGTCGCCAAAACAAAAATACCAAACTCATAGGTGTAATAGAGAGATATCCATAACAGACGTACGAGCATGGATCATTGATAAAGAAAACCAACAAAACCCCTGGTAAAGAAAACCAAAAGCCATAAAATCTAACACGCAAAAACCTGAAACATTTGTTCAAAAAGAAGCTAACTTGGAGACATAGATATGTTGGACCGATAGTCAATCCATAATCTTGTTTGTAACCATGTCGTATGATCGGAGAATCGATGAGATCGCCAAAAATGATCTCCTGGAGATGTAGATATATAGGACCGATAGACAATCCATAATCTTGTTTAGTATAGATGAAAATGATCTCCTGGAGACGTAGATATGTTAGACCGATAGCCATTCCAAAATCCTGTGTATAACCATGTCGTGTGATCGGAGTATCGATGAGATTGGCAGAGGCGATCTCCTATAGACTAAAAAATCGATAAAGTTGTTTCAGAACCCAAATATGAATTTCTGATCTAAGGGCCACATAAAATAGCGAATCAAAGTTGTGGTTCCATATGAAAAATAATGGATGGAGTTCATGGGAATTAAGGAATAATAATAAAAAGATTAAGGGGAACAACAAGGTTCTGTTCATGCCGAAGTAAAAATCTATCCAAGAATCCTTACTAAAATAAGTAACCAATACTTGTAAAATGGAAGAAGTCTGGCTAGGTTGAGACAATACTGAGCCATACAACATCGGATTGTAACTTGCTTGATTCACCTCTGCAACTAAAATCTCTAAGAAAGGAAGCAACCAATAAAGAAGATGGAATTGGCGAATACTCAAGGAATCTCCGGATCTCTTACCTGAGAGACATTCGATGTTATATTGATGAAGATTATTACATCATATATGATGTTATATTGATCCCTTCTCAAGGGTGGTAATTGTGTAACAATGATCCGGTCTAAAGACCAAGTAAAACTTTAATGAAATATAAGTAATAAAGCCCAACTTATTTCAATGGTTGTATCTTTTGAGTCTGCCATGGTGATTGGAAAAGATGAGCGACATTGTTGGCGGAGGCATGGCAAAGATCCATACCAATAGTGATTTTGATGACCACCAGAAACATAGCGTTCCAAAGGGCAGGATTCACAATGAAACAGTAAAGTGAAAGAATGAAAAATATCACAAGAAAATACCTTGTAGAGTTTGAGACGGGTGTTGTTTCTTCCTCTCCCAGCAGCGGAGATGGTGAAAAATGACCGATCAAGGGAGGGGAGGATCGGTGGAGAGGGACGATGAAGGTGACAGAAGACATGAAAGGGAAAAGAGGGAAGAGAGAGGGAGGGGAGAGGAGAGAAAAAACAATATCCCGTTCAATCCGTTCGAATTTTAATCGAGCAAAAAGCTGAAAATTTTAGATTAATCTGTATAATTTTGTTCAAAAGCCATAATTAACTATTTGAACTCATAAAATTTGATTTAATAACAGTTTGGTTGTCGTTTTGTTGCGACTAAAACGTGCTTGTCTAAATAGGCTTTATAGAGAATCCGTTTGAATTTTAATTGAGTAAAAAGCTGAAAATTTGAGATTAATTTGTATAATTTTGTTCAAAAGCCCATAATTAACAATTTAAAATCATAAAATTTGATGTAATAATATTTGGTTTTTGTTTTGTTATGATTAAAACGTGCATAACTAAATGGGCTTTATAGAGAATCCGTTCGAATTTTAACCGAGTAAAAAGCTGAAAATTTGAGATTAATATGCATAATTTTGTTTAAAATCCCATAGTTAAATATTTAAACTCAAAAAAAATTGATTTAATAACATTTTATTATCGTTTTATTGAGATTAAAACGTACATGTATAAATATGCTTTATTAAGAATCTATTCAAATTTTAACGAGTAAAAATCTGAGAATTTGAAATTAATCAGTATAATTTTGTTCAAAAGCCTATAATTAACTATTTAAACGCATAAAATTTGATTTAGTAATATTTGACTATCATTTTGTTGCGATTAAAACGTGCTTGTCTAAATGGGTTTGATAGAGAATCAATTTGAATTTTAACCGAGTAAAAAGCTTAAAATTTGAGATTAATCTGTATAATTTTGTTCAAAAATCCATAATTAAAAATTTAAACTCAAAAAAATAATTTAATAACATTTTGATATCGTTTTTTTTTGCAATTAAAACGTACATTTCAAAATGTGCTTTATAGAGAACCCGTTCAAATTTTAACCGAGTAAAAATCTAAAATTTTAGTTCACTTTTTGTTGGTATTAAAATGTACTTGTCTAAATGGGCTTTATGGAGAATCCGTTTGAATTTTAACCAAGTAAAAAGGTGAAAAATTGAGATTAATTCGTATAATTTTATTCAAAAATCCATAATTAACTATTTAAACTAATAAAATTTGATTTAATAAAATTTGGTTGTCGTTTTGTTGGGATTAAAACGTGCATGTCTAAATGGGCTTTATAGAGAATACGTTCGAATTTTAATCGAGTAAAAAGCTGAAAATTTGAGATTAATCTGTATAATTTTGTTCAAAAGCCCATAATCAAGTATTTGAAATCAAAAAATTTGATTTAATAACTTTTGGTTGTCGTTTTGTTGCGATTAACACGTGCATGTCTAAATGAGCTTTATAGAGAATTCGTTCGAATTTTAACCGACTAAAAAGTTGATAATCTAAGATTAATTTGTTTAATTTTTTACAAAGCCCATAATTAACTATTTGAACTCTTTATATTTTATTTAATAACATATAATTATCGTTTTGTTGGGATTAAAAAGTGCTTGTCTAAATGGGACTTATAGAGAATCCGTTCAAATTTTAACAGAGTAAAAAGCTGAAAATTTTATTTTAATCTGTATATTTTTGTCCAAAAGCCCAAAATTAACTATTTGAACTCATAAAATTTGATTAAGTAACATTTGGTTGTCGTTTTGTTGGGATTAAAATGTGCTTGCCCAAATGGGCGTATACCGTGATGGACGACCTCTCTCTTTGAGCATATGTCACGGTGAATGACCCCTTTCTTCTAGTGCATGACATAATGAACGGTCCCTCTTTTTGAGCGCATGCCGTGATGGACGACCCCTCTTTAAGAATATGTTGCGATGAATAACCCCTCTCTTCGAGTGCCTGTCATGGTGAATGGTCCCTCTTTTTGAGCGTATACCGTGATGGAAGACCTCTCCCTTTGAGCGAATGTCACGATGAATAACCCCTCTCTTTGAGTGCCTATCATGGTGAACGATCCCTTTCTTAGAGCGTATACCGTGAAGGACGACCCTTCTTTTTGAGAGTATGTCGCGGTGAATGACCCCTCTCTTCGAGTGTATGTCATGGTGAGCGGTCCCTTTCTTAGAGCGTATACCGTGGTGGACGAACCCTCTCTTTGAGTGTATATCGTGGTGAATGACCCTTCTTTTCGAGCATATGTCATAACTAATGCTCCCTCTCTTTGAGCGTATACCGTGATGAACGACCCCTCTCTTCGAGCGTATGTCATGATGAATGACCCTTCATTTTGAGTGCATATCATAATGAATGGTCCCTCTCTTTAAGCATATAATGTGATTGATGACCCCTCTCTTTGTGCGTATGGTGCGATGAATGACCACTCTCATCGAGTGCATATCATGGTGAACGGTCCCTCTCTTTGAGCGTATACCATACCAGACGACCCATCTCATTGAGCATATGTCGCGATGAATGACCCCTCTCTTCAAGTGTATGTCATAATGAATGGTCCCTATCTTAGTGTGTAGAACGTGATGGACAATCCCTCTCTTTAAGCATATGTCGCGGTGAATAACCCATATCTTCTAGAGTATGTCATAATGAACGGTCCCTCTCTTTGAGCGTATGCCATGATGGATGACCCCACTCTTTGAACGTATGCTGCGATGAATGACCCCTCCCTTGAGAGCATATCATGGTGAACGGTCCCACTCTTTTAGCATATACCGTGATGGATGACCCCTCTCTTTGAGTATATATCCCGGTGAATGACCTCTCTCTTTGAGCTTATGTCGCGAGGAATGAACCCACTCCTCGAGTGCATGTCATAGTAAATGATCCCTCTTTGAGCGTATACCGTGATCGATGACACCTCTATTTGAGTGTATGTCGTGATAAATGACCACTCTCTTCGAGTGCATGTCATAGTAAACGGACCCTTTCCTAGAGCGTATACATGATGGAAAACCCGTCTCTTTGAGCGTTTGTCGCGTTGGTTGACTCCTCTCTTCGAGCATATGTCATAATGAATGGTCACTCTCCTTGAGCGTATGCCATGATGGATGACCACTCTTTTTGAGAGTATGTTGCGATGAATAACCCCTCTGTTTGTGTTCCTATCATGGTGAACGATCCCTCTCTTTGAGCATATACCGTGATGAACGACCCCTCTCTTTGAGCGTATGTCGCGATTAATGACCCATCTCTTTGAGTGTATGTCATAATGAACGGTTCCTGTCTTTGAGTGTATACCGTGATCGATGACCCCTCTTTTGCGTATGTTGCGATGATTGATGCCTCTCTTCGAGTTCATGTCATAATGAACGATCCCTTTCTTAGAGGTGTACCGTGATGGATGACCCCTCTCTTTGAGTGTATGTCGCGATGAATGACCCCTCTCTTCGAGCGTATGTCATAATGAATGGTCCCTCTCTTTGAGCGTATACGGTGATGGATGACCACTCTTTTTGAGCGCTTGTCGCGATCAATGACCCCTCTCTTTGAGTGTATGTCATGGTGAACGGTCACTCTCTTTGAGCGTATGCCGTGATGGACGACCCCTCTCTTTGAGCGTATGCCGTGATAGACAACCCCTCTCTTTGAGCGTATGTCGTGATGAATGACCCTTATCATCGAGTGAATATCATAATGAACGGCCCCTCTCTTTGAGCGTATACTGTGATGGACGATCCCTCTCTTTGAGCGTATGTCGCGATGAATGATCCCTCTCTTCGAGTGCATAGCATAGTAAATGGACCTTTTCTTAGAGATTATACTATAACATCCCGATTTCGAGTCGAATCGGGTTCTCTAGTTCATTGTTCTGGGAAATATAAAATGAGAATATTTTTAATTAAAAAAATAATAATTTTGGAATATGGTCTAAAAATATTAAAATATGTTTCAAAAATTAAAAGAAAGTAATTTGAACTTTGTATTGATTTTTAATTATGCTTAATTATACATAAGTGATCAATTTGTAATTTTTAAAAAATTGGAGGACTTAATTTGTGATTTTCGAAAATTATGGTTTTAGTGACTAAATTTAAAAGCAAGCTAAACTTAGAATCCTTAGATGGCCATAAACCCATTTTTAATTTTTAATAATGATTTATTCATCAAAATGCTTTTTAATTACTTTAATTAAATATGATAATCATTTTCTCTCAAAACTACCTTTTTTCTCTCATCTTTTTATCTTATTTTCTCTCCATTTTCCTTCATCTCTTTTCTTCAATTCCTTGCTGATTTTTACATCTTTTCCACAAAGATTACATCATTTTAATCATCTTTCCATTCTTAACAAAACCCTAATCATCAATTTTAACAAATCAACACCAATTTGCAAGGAATCAAGAAGGGGAAAACTTCATCTTTTTGGTGAATAGATTTCAAAGATAATTTTCTGGATTTTAACTCTTTTCCAAGGTTCTTTATTGAAATTCCCAAGTATTAGCTTGCTAATCTTTGAATAAAACTTATTTCTATGTTTTCAATGTTAGATCTAATGATTTTGTGAATGTTTTTGTGAAATCCTTTTGGACCTCATTCAATGCTGAAACTAGATGGATTTAATTATGTTAATATGTCTATTAAATGATTAATTGAGTCTTCATTTGATGGCACATTAATGTAATCCCGGAATAATGCAATCGATGTTGTTTTAAGGGCTGTTTTAGGTGTTTTTAAGTTGCTGGAGATATAAGGATGGTTTGGATGTGTTTTTAGTTAATGATTGAAGTGGATTAGATGTTAGATTCATTTGGATTTGGGCTGATGTTGTTCGGATGCGTTTCGGCTTAGTTTACGGTCTTTTCGGCTAAATTTTGGGTAGTTTTGTGGTGATCGGATATGGCTGCTGGTTTGAGCATCTAATGATGTGAAAATGCTCTGTTTTTAATGTTGTAGAAGAGGTACAAGAAGGTGATTGAGTGCTGGTGCATTGGCGTGGTCGTCGGGAGAACAACGAAAGCTCGTTTTACTTGTCAGTGAGTGTTTTCGGATTTAAAGCGAATCGCATTAGTTCGGTTCTGTTTTGGGGAATATGGAATAGTGTGAAAACTTTCCATAGTTCAAGAGTAAGTGTTTTGAATAATGTTGATGTATTACCTCAAGTTTCGACTATTTTGGTAATGGCATATATATGAACAATATTTCAATAAGATTTTGAAATAGCATATCTTTGATTTTGAAATGATGCGTGCATATGTTAATTGCTGGAAATGCAAGGTTATAAAGACATCCATGGATTATGGAAGCATGAAAATGAATTGGAATAATATGTGGTTATTTGCCCTACAATTAATGGTGTCATTGGGCATGACTTTTGGTTCATTTATTGAACACATCATGGATGCATTATGAGCTGAAAATGAATTGGAATAATATGTGGTTATTGCCTTATATTTGAAATGCCGTTGAGCATGATTTATAGTTCACATGATGAACATTATATTAATGTATTATGAGCAGCAAGTTAACATGCATGATTGATATTGATATTTGCTTAGTGACACTATCTTTAGATTCGAATATAAATGACATATCATTAGGATTGAGTGCACTATAAAAATAAAGAGAATAATGATGATGCCTACACGTAAACAAGGGTGACTTTGTGTCCGACCGTGCGTGTAGAGCTTGACTATATGTAAACAAGGGTGACTTTGTGTCCGACCGTGCATATAGTTGACCCATACGTAAACAAGGGTGACTTTGTGCCCGACCGTGCATAGTGGGGGTAACATGTATACAAGGGTGACTAAGTGTCCGACCGATGTATGTAGAGACTAAGAGTCTCCAATTATGAGAAAAAGGATTCGTGTATTCGGTGAACTAAGAGTTCACATTAGGTGATCACTAGCAAGCCAATATGCATACATGAAATGAAATGGTATTCTTGTGCATGACACATGAAATGATTTGACAATGTTGATGAGCATGATTTGGTTTTACTTTTTCAATTAAGCATAAAGGATGCAAACAGGACATTAAAAATGATTTATGTTTTAAGCATTGATGACCTTTTATAGAGCTACCTTACTAAGCATGTTTGCTTAAGCTCTCCTTTCATCCTTGTAGAAAAATAAAGGCACTTAGGACTTCGTTCGGGGCAAGGAAACCAAGGGGAAGGATTAATACAAATTTGGTATGTTTTTGGCAAATAAATTGGGGCATGGTAATGTGTAACCCAACCTATGTGAGAGTGTGTACTTAGACTTTGGATTAGTATGTACTTAAATTTTGGTTTATGTTGAAATAAGACTCATGTTGCTTGAATGTTAATTGATGGACTATGGAATTGTTTGGATTGTTGAAGCATGTACTTGCATGATTGATATGTTTTTAACCATTTTCTAGGAAGCATGCCTATAGTTTGATTGATGATGCTCGTGACGTTGTTAATCATGTGTTATAAGTTGTTAATTATGCCTAGGAATTATGCATATAATTGGAAGTGATTAATGGTTGTGTATTGAATTATTAGTATTCACTTAGTATGACGGAACTTTTGGGTTCCAGACCCAAAGTTTCGAAACCTTAGTGAAGGTTCCGAAACATTTGCCAAATAGTTTCGGAACCTTCAGGAAGATTTCAAAACCTTGCGGGCAATTTCAATTCTGGAAAGTTACTGGACGCGAAAAGTTTCGAAACTTCCAGGGAAATTTTGAAACCTTTTACAAAAAGTTTAGAAACCTTCTGGAAGGTTTCGAAACCTTTGACTACCAGGAATTAATAATTATACTTTAGTCCCGGAGATCTTCCTTTGTTCGATTAGGGTACCTACAAGTGGTATTTTGAGCTGAAATTTTGCGTGGATTCATAAAGTTGATTTAGTTTCAAGATGGTTAATCTAAATTGGATGAAGTCCTTGTAATTTGGATGATTTACATTTTGGTCCCTAAATTGGAGAAACATACAATTAAAGATGTTAGAATGATTCGTTTGACTTGAAATTTATTGTGAAGGATACTTGAGTATTTAATTGAAATTTGTAGAAAAGAATTTATACTTTATTAATAGAATTTAAAAGTTTTACGTTTTAGTCTTTAAATTACTTAAGTGTTTAATCAAATGTTTGTTTATGATTGGTTTGTTTTCGTTAATGCCTTGTATGAGACCTTGACATGTAGTAATAAGATTATGCATCTAGGAAAGATAAAAATAAAAAAATATAACGGTTTTAGGGTTGTTTATCGAGTCGAACCTTCGCGGGTTTGGTTTGATATTCCCCGTGTAACCCATTAGTGTCGGTTCCGTCTAGGCCGGGCTAAGGGGGTTATATTTGGTGGTATTAGAGTCAGGTTTGTAAAGTGTGTAGTTGGTTGGTTAAAGCATGTGTAGGATTGCTAAGTTGTATGTTTAAATATGCGATTGATCATGATATGTGTGATTAAGCATGATATGTTGTTGGTGCGTGAAAATCTATTCATGATGATTGTACTTTGAGTAATGATGATTAAACTGGGGTTATTGGTTACACATTACCAATGCCAACATATTTTCAGATGCTCTCAGTTGTCCCTTGGATCTTGCCCGAATGTAAGTTTATTTTGTTTTAATATTATGTTTTAAACTACATGTTTAAAGTTTTTGGAATATGCTTCTGAGACGTAAGTCATTAGCTATTGTTGGTATGAACATTGATGGTCAAGATTGAGGATGAAACGACTGCTAGGGAAGAGTAATTTCTTCCTCCTCGGTGAGTGTGCCTCCGGTTATACAGGAAGGTCAGGTTAGGGTGTTGCACCGTTCTTTCGGGTGTGTTTTAGTCTGCTGAAGCTAGTACGACTATTGCTAATCTGACTTGGGAGTAGTTAATAAGATAATAGTTGAAGTTGTTGGAATTGAGGATGTTATTTGTGAGTGTGAACAATAATCATTCTTAGAGTAAGACATATATGTATATATCTATAGATAATGTAGGACATACATGCATTCTTGAGCATGACATTAGAAATTGCATTTACATGCATATGCACTTGCGTAGGCATTTATGAGGGCATATAGGAAATCATGCATACATTTGTTCACACTTGCGAGTAGCTCTTTGAGGGTGTAAGAGGAGTGTGGTTGGTTCTTTTAAGGTGAAGGTGTGGAAAAAAAGAGAGGTTGAAAGGACTTTCTCGTGGTGTTGAGCTGAATGTGTAATGGGCAAGCTACCCTTTTTGGTTAGAGAATAGTCTTGGATGAAGAATGAGTGGTTGGTCTCAGAGTTGTGAATGTTTAAAACCGAGGTAAATACCCTGAGTTATGGTTAGTTTGAGTTGGTCATTACTAAAGGTAAGGCTGAGTTTTGCGGATTCTTTCTAATTAGGATTTGGTGGTTGTAACAAGTTTGCAGCATGTTTTGTAGAGTAAGGCGGGTTGGTGTTTTTTTTTCTGAGTGATGTGAATATATTTTATGGAAATTATAAGGAATTCTTTGTGGTGTGGTAAGTGTGCAGTTAGATCGGGGGTTGTGACCGATATGGTATGGCCTGGATGGAAGTAAAATATGAGATATGTATTGGTATGGGAGTTGTGATATCGGGGGTTTGAATTATAGATTGTTGTGACCTTGAGAGATTTGGTTGTACTATAAAGGAGGAAAGTGTGCATGTTGGGTTTACAGGATGTTAAGTTGGATATACCTCGGGTAAAGTTGGTTTTTGATGATGTTTAAAGTGGTGTATCGGGGAACGCTGGATAGTTTATGGTTTGTATCGGTTGTTTAGTCTTGTGGGTTTACTTTTATCAGAAAGTGTTGTGAGGTTTTATGTTCGGTGGGTTCATGTTTGTGAATGTTTCATCAATATGGTTACTGCTTTGGCAAGGTTATAAAATAAGAGATGCTGGAGCTAGTGGAAGGAATAGTTCTACAAGTTTGGATTTTGTTGTGGTATAGTTAATATAAGAGTTGGTTTGTCAATGAGTTGATAATGAGAAAGAGTTTTGGGTTAAATGTCAAGGCACTTAATGATGTGTAGATTTTAAAGTTTGAACCATGGTGTTGAGTTGGATATGGTGGCTAAACCTTAAGTTGGAGGTATTATTGTGGAGATGAGTACGATGTTGGGTTTGACACAAAGTTGGTAAGTTTCTTATATGATATGTTTTGTAGAATGTTAGCAATCGGGGATGACTTGGCTTACATAAGGATGCTTGCAATGAGAGTTTGTTATGTGGGGTAACCTAGGGTTATTGTGGAGTTACGAGGGAAGATGTTCGGTTAACCTATAGGGAGACCTAGTAAAATGGTAGAGCTATGAGCGGGACTCTACCTTGGTAAAGTTGATCGGGGACAAGTCGTGGCAAGATGTTTATTGAGGGTCTAGTTAAAGATATGTTTGGCAAGGTTTAGTTTTGTGTTGAGAATCTACTTATGTTATGTGAACTGCATGGTTGTTTCGAAAAGTGTCGAGATGGAATGGTATCTTGATCAGGGCTTATGGTAATCTTTTTCCATGAGTTGGGTGGTAAGTGTTGTGGTAGGAGTTGGGGAAAACCTATGTTTACGACTAAGCTTGTTTGGATTATGTTTGAATCATATGTAAATGTTTATCTTGCTGATAAGGTAAGAGTGAGTATCAATTTTGTTTGGGTTATTAGTAGTAGTAAAGGTGCCAAGGTTGAAGTCGGAAAGAATCATCATAAGTTTGGTAGTAAGTTCTATGGATGGTATGGAGTTTTCTTATGAGGGTTGTTGGATCAATTGTTTGTTTGAGTACGGTTTTCTTGGGTTTCTAAGTCCCATTGGAAAGGTGTGTGAGTGGTGTGTCTATAATATGTCAAGGTTTGAGAGTTTTTTTAAGATCGACATAGGTTGCCGTTTGGATGTTGGGTTTTATCATTCATAGGTAACTGGATGATATGTTGTGATGTTGTGATATAGTTAATATGACTCATAATAAAGTTGTTGGTGGTGGTGGAGTTGCGTGAGACGGTGTTGACAATTTTGTGCAAAGTTAGTTTGAAACTTGTTGGTGGAGCATCATTGTGTGGGTGGAGGTCGGTGAAAGGCTTAGTTGGTTACCTGGTATGTGGGAGAATGTCAAAAATCAGGTTAGTTCGATGGTGGTGGTATGGAAACCGTTGCGGTTATCAAGAGTTGGTTATCAATCTTAGGGGGTTTCCTTTTGAGTTATGTTTTCTGTAAAGGATGAGATGGTATGGTGGGTTGTGCATTGTTGCTTTGGTGTGAGGAAAGAATCTGTTGGTTATCCGAAGAGGGTAAGTGTAGGTTGTCTGTTGCATACCATCCGGAGAAAGTTAATGTGATGGCTGAATCTTTGAGTCGTAAGATGGCAGTTGAGTTGAGGGTGATGTTTGCTAAGTTGAGTATTTCAAAGGAAGGTGGTTGAGTGGTGGAGTTGTAAGTAAAACCTATCTTGGTTGAGATGATAAGGTGAAACAGTTAGAGGATGAGGCCTTGGTACCTTGTGTGGAGGATATTGTTCAGGGTCGACCGCCTGAGTATCATTTTGATGATGATGAGGTGTTGTGTTTTAGAGGTCGGATTGTGGTGCCGAATGATGAGGAGTTGAGGCAAGCTATCTTGGCGGAAGCTCATACTAGTCCGTTTGCTATGCATTCGGATAGTGTGAAGATGTATAGAGATCTCAAAAGTGTGTACTTTTGGGTTGATTTAAAGAAAGATGTGACGGAGTTTGTATCTCGTTGTATGGTGGTGTGCCAGCGGGTGAAAGCTGAACACCAGTTCCCTGCAGGATTGTTGCAGCCGGTTTAGGTTCCGAAATGGAAATGGGAAAGGATTACCTTGGATTTTGTGAAGGGGTTGCCATTAACACCTTCTAAAAAGGATTCTATTTGGGTGATTGTTGATAGATTTACGAAGTGTGCACATTTTCTTGCCGTGTATACGACGTACTCCATGGATAAGTTAGCGGACTTGTATGTTTCTGAGGTAGTAAGGTTGCATGGTGTGCCTAAGTCGATCATATCGGATCGAGGTCCGCGGTTTACATCTAAGTTTTGGAGGAGTTTGTAGACAACTTTGGGTACGAGACTTAGCTTTAGTACAGCTTATCATCCACAGAGGAATGGTCAGTCTGAGCGTGTTATTCAGACTTTGGAAGATATGTTGAGGTGTTGTGTCATCGAGTTTCAAGGTTCTTGGGTGAAGCAATTGCCGTTGGTAGAATTTGCTTATAATAATAGTTTTCAGACAAGTATACAGATGGCACCGTTTGAGGTATTGTATGGGCGTAGGTGTCGTACACCTTTGTGTTGGAAGGAAGTTGGACAAAAGTATGTTTTTTTGCCTCAAGTGTTGAAGGATACGGATGAGAAAGATAAGTTTATATGTGCTAAACTTAAGGAAGCTTCGGACAGGCAGAAGTCCTATGCCCATTTAAAGCGTAGGGAGATAGAGTATGATGTTGGAGACAAAGTGTTTCTTAAGATTTCTCCATGGAAGAAGGTGATGAGGTTTGGACGTAAAGTTAAGTTGGGTCCTCGTTTTATTAGGCCATATGAAGTGTTGGAGCGTGTTGATTCTGTTGCTTATAGGTTGAGGTTGCCAGAGGAGTTGAACAGGATGCATGTAACATCTCGTTTTTGGGGTTATTAGTTTAGGCTTAGTTAGGGGGATTCGATTCGGGTTGAATCGAGTTCTCCGGTTCATTAATTCCGGGAAAAATAAAATAAGGATATTTTTAACTAAGAAAAATAATAATTTGGAAGGTGGTTTGAAATATTAAAAATATGTTTCAAATTAAAAGAAAATAATTTGGATTTTTATAATGATTTTTAATTATGCTTAATTATGCATAAATGATCAATTTGTAATTTTTGGAAAAATTGGAGGACCAATTTGGTGATTTTCGGCAATTAATGTATTTTAGTGATTAAATTGAAAAAGCAAGCTAAACTTAGAATCCTTAGAGGGCCATAAACCCATTTCTAATTTTTAATGATGATTTATTCACCAAAATATATTTTTAATTACTTTAATTTGTTTTTTAATCATTTTTCTCAAAAACCACTTTTCTCATCTTTTTCTCTCATCTTTCTCTCTCATTTTCTCTCCACTTTCTCTTCATCTTTTCTCTTCAATTCCTTGCTGATTTTTGCATCATTTTCCACAAAGAATACATCACTTGCATCATCTTTCCATCCTTTACAAAACCTAAGCATTGATTTCATCAAATCTACATCAAATTGCAAGGAATCAAGAAGGGGAAATCACATATTTTTGGTGAATAGATCTTGAAGGTAATTTTCTGGATTTTTATGCTTTTCTAAGGTTCTTTATTGAAATTCCCAAGAATTAGCTTGCTAATCTTTTAATAAAAAATTGATTCTATATTTTTAATGTTAGATCTAATGTTTTTGTGAAATCTTTTTGGATCTCATTTAATGCTGGAAATTAGATGGATTCAATCATGTTTTTATGTTGATTTAATGATTAATTGAGTCTTCTTTTGATAGCACATTAATTTAATCCCAGAATAATGCAATCGGTGTAGTTTTAAGGTGCTTTTCGGTTGTTTTATGGGCTGTTTTAGATGCTTAAATGTTGCTGGAGGTATAAGGATGCTTTGGATGTGTTTTTGGATCATAATTGAGGTGGATTAGATGTTAGATTCGTTAGGTTTTGGGCTAATGTTGTTCGGATGCGTTTCGGCTTAGTTTTGGGTCTTTTCGGCTAAGTTTTTGGTAGTTTAATGGTGATCGGATATGGCTTTTGGTTTGAGCATGTTATGATGTGAGAATACTCTATTTTTAATGTTTTAGAAGAGGTACGAGGAGAAGCTTGATTGCTGGTGCGTTGGTGCGATCATCGGATAGCGGCGAAAGCTCGTTTCGCTTGTTGGTGAGTGATTTCGGATTTAAAGCAAACCGCGTTTGGTACGTTCTGTTTTGGGGGGCTATGGAAGAGTGTGAAAACCTTCCATAGTTCAAGAGTAAGTAAAGTAATTGTTTTTGATGAACCGATATGAGTTTCGGCTATTTTTAACAAAGGTATTTCACTGGTAATGCAACGAGATTTATGGAAGTGCATGAGCATGTTTTGAATTGATGTATATATGAGAGATACTTGCTGAAATGCATAGTTTATTTAGTATCCATGATTATGGAAAATTATGAGAAATGTTTTTGAATATAACATGGTTATTCGCCTTATACATGATGGTGCCTTTGGGCATGGCTTTTGATTCATTTGTTGAGCAAATTATGCATGAATTATGAGCAACAAGTTATATGATTTGAAATACAATATGGTTAATTGCCTTATACATAATGGTGCCTTTGGGCATGGCTTTGGTTCATTTGTTGAACATTTTATGTATGCATTATGAGCAGCAAGTTATCATGCACATTTGATTATGATATTGGCTTAGTGACACTAACTTTAGATTCGAATACGAATGACATATTATTAGGATTATCTTAAGTGCACTATAATCAAAACTGAGAATACAGAATATCGCCTACACGTAACAAGGGTGACTTTGTGTCCAACCGTGCGTGGTAGAGCCGCCTACACGTAACAAGGGTGACTATGTATCCAATCGTGCGTGGTAGTACTAATGGTGACTTCGTGTCATGTCAATGGTGACTTCGTGTCATGTCAATGATGACTTCGTGTCATGACGAGACAAATGTCTCATGGATCTGTATATTCGGTGAGCTCAAGATTCACATTAAGTGGTCACTAGGAAGCTAATATACATACATGAAATTGAGAAGAGGTTTGAGCATCATTTATAAATTATTTTGAAAAGGTTATGTGAACACAAGGATGCATTTGGTTTAAGGAACATGAGCATGAGATGTTAGCATGCATGATTTAACAAAGTGTTGCAAATTATGGTTTCAACATGGTTTTAAATAGATGCATTGATGATCTTTTGTGGAGCTACCTCACTAAGCATGTTTGCTTAACCTCTCTTTTCATCTTTGTAGAAAAATTAGGGCACTTGGAGCTTCGTTCGAGGCAAGGAAACCAAGGGAAAGATCACATTGAATTCGGTATGTTTTTGGCAAATAAATTGGGCAAGACAATGTGTAACACAATCTATGAGAGGAGTGAGCTTTTAGACTTTGTTTCATGATGTAATAAAACCATTATTGATTGAATGTTAATTGTTGAACTTTTTTTAGTTTGAGTTGTGGAAACATGTAATAGTATGATTGATATGTTGTTGCAATTCATACTTTAAGGAGCATGCCTATAGGTCTCTTTATGATCTTTCCAAATGTTTTAAAGTGTGATTATGATGATGTGATGCCTAGGAATGTTGCATATAGTTTTGGGAGATTAAAGTTTATGTTTGGATTGGTTTAAATGAGCTTTTACGTCTCACCTCGTCCAGAATACAGGGGGTACCGAAACACCCTGTGGCAGTATCGATACCCCTATGCCTATTTGAGCATCTGTACCGAACCAAGGTTCGGTACCAAATGCTACTGGACGTGGCTGTTCCGAAACACCCCTAAGGTTGTTTCGAAACAGGTGACCATAGTTCGAACCATGGGTTCCCTGGGCACACGTGTTCCGAAACACCCTATGGGCTGTTTCGAAACACCTGGCCTAGAATAAGCAATTCGAGAGATTTGAATGCATGAAACGTAGGATTTAATTTAGTAACAAATACAGTGAATTTATTTGTAATTTTAGGTGATGTTGTGACACCTTGATTCATGTTTTAATCTGAATACATATCGTATGATTTAAGATGGATGAAATACCTAATATTACATACTATGCAATTAAGTCCGTAAATGCTAGAACGTAAAATTGATTAATTAAGATACCTTGTATGATCTGAACTGTATGTTGAATGTGTTAAGCTTGTTTATTTGTTATTCGGTGGATTGATTATGAATATGGTGAAGTATATTAGTTCCTTACGTTTTTGGTCCCCAATCATTTATGCGTTTGATTGATTTACTTATAATGAATGAACTGCGACTGTCTCTGTCTTACTTGAGTTAATTACACATAGGAGGTTAATCGTGCATCTAGGTAAGATAAAATAAAAAGAAAAAAAATGTTACGGTTTATAGGGTTGTTTATCGAATCGAACCTTCGCGGGTTTGGTTTGATATTCCCCGTGTGACCCATTAGTGCCAGTTTCGTCTAGGCCGGGCTAAGGGGGGTATATTTGGTGGTATCAGAACCAGGTTTGTAAAATGTGTGATTGGTTTGAAAAGTGTGTTATAAGGTTTGTAAAAATATGTTGTTAACTTGTAAAGTTTGTAGTTGGTTGGTTAAAGCATGTATAGGATTGCTAAGTTATGTGCTTAAATGTGTGATTGATCATGATATGTGTGTGATTGAGCATGATATGTTGTTGGGTGTGAAAATCTATTCGTGATGATTGTACTTTGAGTAATGATGGTTAAACTGGGGTTATTGGTTACACATTGCCAATGCCAACATGTTTTCAGATGCTCTCAGATTTCCCTTGGTTCTTGCCCGAATGTAAGTTTATTTTATTTGGATATTATGTTTTAAACTACATGTTTAAAGTTTTTGGAATATGCTTATGAGACGTGAAACACGAGCTAGTGTTGGTATGAACATTAATGGTCAAGATTATGGATGAGACGACTGTTAGGGAAGAGTACATTCTACCTCCTCTGTGAGTGTACCTTCGGTTAGGCCGGAAGGTTAGTTTGTGGTGTTGCACTGTTCTTTCGGTTGTGTTTTAGTCTGCTGAAGCTGGTACGAATATTGCTAATCTGACTTGGGAGTTGTCAATAAGATGGTAGTTGAAGTTGTTGGAATTGAGGATGTTATTTGTGAGTGTGAACAATAATCATGCATAGAATAAGAGCATATATATGTATATATCTATAGATAATGTAGGACATGCATGCATTCTTGAGCATGACATTAGAAATTACATTTACATGCACATGCATTTGCATAGTCATTTATGAGGGCATACAGGAAATCATGCATACATTTGTTCACACTTGCGAGTAGCTCCTTGAGGGTGAAGGTGGAGTGTGGTTGGTTCTTTTAAGATGAAGGTGTGGGAAAGAAAAAGATGTTGAAAGAACTTTCTTATGGTGTTAAGCTGAATCTGTAGTGGGCAAGCTATCCTTTTGGTTAAGGAATGGTCATGGACGAACAATGAGTGGTTGGTCTCGGAGTTGTGAATATTTGAAACCAAGGTTAGTACACTGTGTTATGGTTAGTTTGAGTTGGTCATTACTAAAGGAAGGGCTGAGTTTTGCGGATTCTTTCTAGTTAAGATCTGGAGGTTGTAACAAGGTTGCAGCATGTTTTGTAGAGTAAGGCGGTTTGGTATTTTTCTGAGTGATCTGAAACTATTTTGTGGAAATTATATGGAATTCTTTGTAGTGTGGTTAGTGTGTAGTTAGATCGGAGGTTGTGACCAATCTGGTATGGTCAGGATGGAAGTAAAATATGAGATACATATTGGTATGAGAGTTGTGAAATCGAGGGTTTGAATCATAGATTGTTGTGACCTTGAGAGGTTTGGTTGTACTATAAAGGAGGAAAGTGTATACGTTGTGTTTACAGGATGTTAAGTTGGATATACTTTGGGTAAAGTTAGTCTTTGATGATGTCTGAAGTGGTGTAATGTGGATCGCTGGACAATTTATGGTTTGTATCGATTGTTCAGTCTTATGGGTTTGTTTTTATCAAAAAGTGTCTTGAGGTCTTTGTGTTCGGTGGGTTCGTGGTTGTGGATGTTTCATCATTATGATTACCGCTTTGGCAAGGTTATAAAATAAGAGATGTTGGAGCTAGTGGAAGGAATGGTTCTACATGTTTGGATTTTGTTGTGGTATAGTTAATGTAGGAGTTGGTTTGTCGATGAGTTGATAATGGAAAAAAAGGGTTTTGAGTTAAGTGTCAAGGCACTTAATGATGTGTAGATTTTAAATTTTGAACCTTGGTGGAGTTGGTTATGGTGGCTAAACCTTAAGTTGGAGATATTACCGTTATAATGAGTATAATGTTGAGGTTGACACAAATTTGGTAAGTTTCTTGTATGATATGTTTTGTAGAATATTAGCAATTGGGGATGACTTGGCTTACATAAGCATGCTTGCAATGAGAGTTTGTTATGTGGGGTAATCCAGGGTTGTTGTGGAGTTACGAGGGAAGATGTTCGGTTAACCTATAGGGAGACCTATTTAAATGGTGGATCCATTAGAGAAATTCAAACTTGGTGAAGTTGATTGGGGACAAGTCGTGGTAAAGTGTTGTTGAGGGTCTAGTGAAGGATATGTTCTGGGCAAGGTTTAGTTTTGTGTTGAGAATCTTTTTGTGTTATGTTAACCGCATGGTTGTTACGGAAAGTTTGGAGATGGGGTGGTATCTTGAGCAAGGCTTATGGTAATCTTTTTCCATGAGTTTGGTGGTAAGTGTTGTGGTAGGAGTTGGGGTAAAACATATGTTTCGACTAAACTGGTTTGGATTATGTTTGAATCATATGTAAATGTTTATCATGCTGATAAGGTAAGTGAGTATCAATTTTCTTTGGGTTATTATTAGTAGTAAAGGTACAAAGGATGAAGTCGGAGAGAATCATCATAAGTTTGGTAGTAAGTTCTATGGATGGTATGGAGTTTTCTTATGAGGGTTGTTGGATTAATCGTTTGTTTGAGTACGGTTTTCTTGGGTTTCTAGGTCCCTTTGGAAAGGTGTGTGAATGGTGTATCTATAATATGTTAAGATTTGAAAGTTTTTAAGACCGACATAGGTTGCCGTTTGGATGTTGGGTTTTATCATTCATAAGTAAATGGGTGATATGTTGTAACGTTGTGATATGGTTAATATGACTCATAATGAAGTTGTTGTTGTTGGTGGAGCTTGCTTAAGACAATGTTGACAATTTTGTGCAAAGTTAGTCTGAAGTTTGTTGTGTGGAGTGAAGGTTGGTGAAAGGCTTAGTTGGTTACCTGGTATGTGGGAGGATGTCAAAATTAAGGTTGGTTCGATGGTGGTGATATGGAAACTGTTGCGGTTTTCAAGAGTCGGTTATCAACCTTATAGGATTTTCTTTTGAGTTATGTTTTCTATAGAGGTTGAGATGGTGTGGTAGGTTGTGCATTGTTGCTTTGGTGTGAGGAAGAAACTTGTTGGTTGTCCGAAGAGGGTAAGTGTGGGTTGTCTGTTGCTTACCATTCGGGGAAAACTGAGGTGATGGCTGAATCTTTGAGTCGTAGGAAGGCAGTTGAGTTGAGAGTGATGTTTGCTAAGTTGAGTATTTCAAAGAAAGGTGGTTGAGTGGTGGAGTTGTAAGTAAAACCTATCTTGGTTGTGATGATAAGATGAAACAGTTAGAGGATGAGACATTGGTATCTTTTGTGGAGGATATGGCTAAGGGTAGACCGACCGAGTATCATTTTGATGATGATGAGGTGTTGTATTTTAAAGGTCGGATTGTGGTGGCGGATGATCTGGAGTTGGGGCAAGTTATCTTGGTGGAAGCTCATACTAGTCCGTTTGCTATGCATTCGGATAGTGTGAAGATGTATAGAGATCTCAAAGGTGTGTACTTTTGGGTTGGTTTAAAGAAGGACGTGACGGAGTTTGTATCTCGTTGTATGGTGTGTCAGCGAGTGGAAGCTAAACATTAGTTTCCTTCAGGTTTGTTACAGCTGGTTCAAGTTCCGGAATGGAAATGGGAGAGAATCACCATGGATTTTGTGACGGGGTTGCCATTAACACCGTCCAAAAAGTATTCTATATGGGTTATTTTTTATAGGTTTACGAAGTGTGCACATTTTCTTGCCGTGCATACGACGTACTCCATGGATAAGTTGGCAGATTTGTATGTTTCTGAGGTGGTGAGATTGCATGGGGTGCCTAAGTCGATCATATCGGATAGAGATCCGCGGTTTACATCCAAGTTTTGGAGGAGTCTGCAGACAGCTTTGGGTACGAGGCTTAGTTTTAGCACGGCTTATCATCCACAGACGGATGGACAGTCTGAGCGTGTTATTCAGACTTTGGAAGATATGTTGAGGGATTGTGTCATCGAGTTTCAAGGTTCTTGGGAGAAACAGTTGTCCTTAGTGGAGTTTGTATATAACAGTAGCTTCAAGCGAGTATACGGCTGACACTGTTTGAGGCTTTATATGGGCATAGATGTTGTACACCTTTGTGTTGGAAAGAAGTTTGGCAAAAGTATGTTTCTTTGCCTCAAGTTTTAATATACGAATGGGAAGGTTAAGTTGATATGTGCTAACTTAAGGAAGCTTCGGATAGGCAAAAGTCCTATGCTGATTTGAAATGTAGGGAGATAGAGTATGATGTTGGGGACAAGGTGTTCCTTAAGGTTTCTCCATGGAAGAAGGTAATGAGGTTCGGTCGTAAAGGGAAATTGAGTCCTCGTTTTATTGGACTATATGAGGTGTTGGAGCGTGTTGGTCCTGTTGCTTATAGTTTGAGGTTACCAGAGGAGTTGAGTAAGATGCATTATGTGTTTCAATGTATAGGTGCTTCGTAAGTATCGTTCAGATCCTTTTCATGTTGTTCTAGTTGAGGAGTCTGAGTTAAGGGCGGATATGAGTTGAGAAGGAACTAGTTAGGATTTTGGATGTGGATACAAAAGTTCTTCGAGGGACGACCATAGTTTTGGTTAAAGTGCTTTGGAAACACCGAGGTGTCGAAGAGGTAACTTGGGAGACATGGAAAAGTGTGGAGGAGCAGTTTCCTCACTTGTTTACTTGAGGTAAATTTCGAGGACGAAATTTTTTTAAGAGGGGGAGAGTTGTAACATCCCGTTTTGGGGTTATTAGTTTAGGCTTAGTTAGGGGATTCGATTCGGGTTGAATCGGGTTCTCCGGTTCATTAATTCCGGGAAAAATAAAATAAGGATATTTTTAATTAAGAAAAATAATAATTTGGAAGGTGGTTTGAAATATTAAAAATATGTTTCAAATTAAAAAAAAATAATTTGGATTTTTATAATGATTTTTAATTATGCTTAATTATGCATAAACGATCAATTTGTAATTTTTGGAAAAATTGGAGGACCAATTTGGTGATTTTCGGCAATTAATGTATTTTAGTGACTAAATTGAAAAGCAAGCTAAACTTAGAATCCTTAGAGGGCCATAAACTCATTTCTAATTTTTAATGATGATTTATTCACCAAAATATATTTTTAATTACTTTAATTTGGTTTTTAATCATTTTTCTCAAAAACCACTTTTCTCATCTTTTTCTCTCATTTTCTCTCCACTTTCTCTTCATCTTTTCTCTTCAATTCCTTGCTGATTTTTGCATCTTTTTCCATAAAGAATACATCACTTGCATCATCTTTCCATCCTTTACAAAACCTAAGCATTGATTTCATCAAATCTACATCAAATTGCAAGGAATCAAGAAGGGGAAAATCACATATTTTTGGTGAATAGATCTTGAAGGTAATTTTCTGGATTTTTATTTTTTTCTAAGGTTCTTTATTGAAATTCTCAAGTATTAGCTTGCTAATCTTTTAATAAAAACTTGATTCTATGTTTTTAATGTTAGATCTAATGTTTTTGTGATGTTTTTGTGAAATCTTTTTGGATCTCATTTAATGCTGGAAATTAGATAGATTCAATCATGTTTTTATGTTGATTTAATGATTAATTGAGTCTTCTTTTGATAGCACATTAATTTAATCCCGAAATAATGCAATCGGTGTAGTTTTAAGGTGCTTTTCGGTTGTTTTATGGGCTGTTTTAGATGCTTAAATGTTGCTGGAGGTATAAGGATGGTTTGGATGTGTTTTTGGATCATAATTGAGGTGGATTAGATGTTAGATTCGTTAGGTTTTGGGCTAATGTTGTTTGGATGCGTTTCGGCTTAGTTTTCGGTCTTTTCGGCTAAGTTTTTGGTAGTTTAATGGTGATCGGATATGGCTATTGGTTTGAGCATGTTATGATGTGAGAATACTCTGTTTTTAATGTTTTAGAAGAGGTACAAGAAGAAGCTTGATTGCTAGTGCATTGGTACGATCATCGGATAGCGGCGAAAGCTCGTTTCGCTTGTTGGTGACTGATTTCGGATTTAAAGCGAACTGCGTTTGGTACGTTCTGTTTTGGGGGCTATGGAAGAGTGTGAAAACCTTCCATAGTTCAAGAGTAAGTAAAGTAATTATTTTTGATGAACCGATATAAGTTTTGGCTATTTTTGACAAAGGTATTCATTGGTAATGCAATGGGATTTATGGAAGTACATGAGCATGTTTTGAATTGATGCATATATGAGAGATACTTGCTGAAATGCATAGCTTATTTAGTATCCATGATTATGGAAAATTATGAGAAATGTTTTTGAATATAACATGGTTATTTGCCTTATACATGATGGTGCCTTTGGGCATGGCTTTTGGTTCATTTGTTGAACAAATTATGCATGCATTATGAGCAGCAAGTTATATGATTTGAAATACAATATGATTAATTGCCTTATACGTGATGGTGCCTTTGGGCATGGCTTTGGTTCATTTGTTGAACATTTTATGCATGCATTATGAGCAACAAGTTATCATGCACATTTGATTATGATATTGGCTTAGTGACACTAACTTTAGATTCGAATACGAATGACATGTCATTAGGATTGTCTTAAGTGCACTATAATCAAAACTGAGAATACAGAATAGCGCCTACACGTAACAAGGGTGACTTTGTGTCCAACTGTGCGTGGTAGAGCCGCCTACACGTAACAAGGGTAACTATGTGTCCAATCGTGCCTGGTAGTGCTAATGGTGACTTCGTGTCATGTCAATGGTGACTTCGTGTCATGTCAATGGTGACTTCGTGTCATGACGAGACAAATGTCTCATGGATCCGTGTATTCGGTGAGCTCAAGGTTCACATTAAGTGGTCACTAGAAAGCCAATATACATACATGAAATTGAGAAGAGGTTTGAGCATCATTTATAAATTGTTTTGAAAAGGTTATGTGAACACAAGGATGCATTTGGTTTAAGGAACATGAGCATGAGATGTTAGCATGCATGTTTTAACAAAGTGTTGCAAATTATGGTTTCAACATGGTTTTAAATAGATGCATTGATGATCTTTTGTGGAGCTACCTCACTAAGCATGTTTGCTTAAGCTCTCTTTTAATCTTTGCAGAAAAATAAGGGCACTTGGAGCTTCGTTCGAGGCAAGGAAACCAAGGGAAAGATCACATTGAATTCGGTATGCTTTTGGCAAATAAATTGGGCAAGGCAATGTGTTACACAATCTATAAGAGGAGTGAGCTTTTAGACTTTGTTTCACGATATAATAAAACCATTATTGATTGAATGTTAATTGTTGAACTTTGTTTTGTTTGAGTTGTGGAAGCATGTAATAGTATGATTGATATGTTGTTGCTATTCATACTTTAGGGAGCATGCCTATAGATCTCTTTATGATCTTTCCAAATGTTTTAAAGTGTGATTATGATGATGTGATGCCTAGGAATGTTGCATATAGTTTTGGGAGATTAATGTTTATGTTTGGATTGGTTTAAATGAGCTTTTATGTCTCACCTCGTCAAGAATACTGGTTGTATCGAAACACCCTGTGGCAGTATCGATACCCCTATGCCTATTTGAGCATCTGTATCGAACCAGGGTTCGGTACCAATGCTACTGGACGTGGCTGTTCCGAAACACCACCCCTAAGGTTGTTTCGAAATAGGTGACCATAGTTCGAACCATGGGTTCCCTGGGCACACGTGTTCCGAAACACCCTATGGGCTGTTGAGCATGATTTATAGTTCACATGATGAACATTATATGAATGCATTATGAGCAGCAAGTTAACATGCATGACTGATATTGATATTGGCTTAGTGACACTAACTTTAGATTCGAATACAAATGACATGCAATTAGGATTTAGTGCACTATAAAAATAAAGAGGGTAATGATGATACCTACACGTAAACAAGGGTGACTTTGTGTCCGACCGTGCGTGTAGAGCTTGCCTATATGTAAACAAGGGTGACTTTGTCTCCGACCGTGCATATAGTTAACCCATACGTAAACAAGGGTGACTTTGTGTCTGACAGTACGTAGTGGGGGTTACATGTATACAAGGGTGACTAAGTGTCCGACCGATGCATATTGAGACTAAGAGTCTCCAATTATGAGAAAAAGGATCCGTGTATTCGATGAACTAAGAGTTCACATTAGGTGATCACCAGCAAGCCAATATGCATACATGAAATGAAATGGTATTCTTGTGCATGACACATGAAATGATTTGACAATGTTGATGAGCATGATTTGGTTTTACTTTTTCAATTAAGCATAAAGGATGCAAACATGATATTAAAAATGATTTATGTTTTAAGCATTGATGACCTTTTGTAGAGCTACCTCACTAAGCATGTTTGCTTAAGCTCTCCTTTCATCCTTGTAGAAAAATAAAGGCACTTGGGACTTCGTTCGGGGCAAGGAAACCAAGGGGAAGAATTACTACAAATTTGGTATGTTTTTGGCAAATAAATTGGGGCATGGCAATGTGTAACCCAACCTATGTGAGAGTGTGTACTTAGACTTTGGATTAGTATGTACTTAGATTTTGGTTTATGTTGAAATAAGACTCATGTTTCTTGAATGTTAATTGATGGAATATGAAATTGTTTGGATTGTTGAAGTATGTACTTGCATGATTGATATGTTTTTAACCATCTTCTAGGAAGCATGCCTATAGTTTGATTGATGCCCGTGACGTTGTTAATCATGTGTTATAAGTTGTTAATTATGCCTAGGAATTATGCATATAATTGGAAGTGATTAATGATTGTGTATTGAATTGTTAGAATTCACTTATTGTGACGGAACTTTTGGGTTCCAGACCCAAAGTTTCGAAACCTTAGTGAAGGTTCCGAAACCTTGCGGACAATTTCAATTATGGAAAGTTACTGGACGCGAAAAGTTTTGAAACTTCCCTGGAAGTTTCGAAACCTTTGACTACCAAGAATTGATAATTATACTTTAGTCCCGGATATCGTCCTTTGTTCGATTAGGGTACCTATAGGTGTTATTTTGAGCTGAAATTTTGTGTGGATGCGTAAAGTTGATTTAATTTCAAGATGGTTAACCTAAATTGGATGAAGTCCTTTTAATTTGGAAGATTTACATTTTGGTCCCTAAATTGGAGAAACATGCAATTAAAGATGTTAGAATGATTCGTTTGACTTGAAATTTACTGTGAAGGAAACTTGAGTATTTAATTGAACTTTGACGAAAAGAATTTATACTTTCTTAATAGAATTTAAAAGTTTTACATTTTAGTCCTTAAATTACTTAAGTGTTTAATCAGATGTTTGTTTATGATTGGTTTGTTTCCGTTAATGCCTTGTATGAGACCTTGACATGTAGTAATAAGATTATGCATCTAGGAAAGATAAAAATAAAAAATATAACGGTTTTAGGGTTGTTTATCGAGTCGGATCTTCGCGGGTTTGGTTTGATATTCCCCGTGTAACCCATTAGTGCTGGTTCTGTCTAGGCCGGGCTAAGGGGGTTACATATACCGTGATGGATGAACCCTCTCATTGAGCGTATGTCGCGATGAAAGACTCCTCTCTTCGACTGCATGTCATAGTGAATGGTCCCTTTCTTAGAGCGTATACCGTGATGGACGAGCTCTCTCTGAGTGTATGTCGTGATGAATGACCCCTTTCTTCGAGTATATGTCATAATGAACGGTCCCTCTCTTTGAGCGTATACCATGATTGACGACCCCTCTCTTTGAGCGTTTTTCGTGATGAATGGCATCTCTCTTTGATTGCATGTCATGGTGAATGGTCCCTCTCTTTGAGCGTATACTGTAAGGGACGACACCTTTCTTTGAGCGTATGTCGCGATATTTGAC
Organism: Abelmoschus esculentus; assembly: GCA_035048815.1. Classification (NCBI taxonomy): domain Eukaryota; kingdom Viridiplantae; phylum Streptophyta; class Magnoliopsida; order Malvales; family Malvaceae; genus Abelmoschus; species Abelmoschus esculentus. The sequence goes on along the minus strand of JAUCBN010000035.1, from coordinate 13,488,273 downwards.
CCCTCTCTTCGAGTGAAAGTCATAATTAATGGTCCCTTACTTAGAGCATATACCGTGATGGACAACCCCTCCCTTAGAGCGTATGTCGCAATGAATGACCCCTATCTTCGAATACATGTCAGTGAATGGTCCTTTTCTTAGAGCATTTACTGTGATGGACAACCCCTGTCTTTGAGTGTATGTCGCGATGAATGAACCCTCTCTTCGAGTGCATTGCATTGTGAATGGTGCCTTAGATCGTATACCGTGATGGACCACCCCTCTCTTCGAGTGTATGTCATAATGAATGGTCCCTCCCTTTGAGCGTATACCGTAAGGGATGAACCCTCTCTTTGAGCGTATATCGCGATGAATACGGGATAATGAAGGCTAAAGAATACGGGCATAAGTTTGAAGAAGACCTCAAGACTTAAATATTTTCGTATCCAATCCAAAAATGGCGAACAAGTTGACTAATATTCCTTGAATTCTCTCCTTAACTATTTTTTTAATTCTTGTCTTTACTCTTCCTTAAATTGTGATAATGAAGGCTTTTGATTTCATGTCTTCTCTTTCTTTCTTGCTAAAACTGACAATCTTAAAATGATGTAAAGACTCTCTTGAAAGGCTTAAAACCATTGCTTGAAATAACAACATTCAATTGGTGTAATTGCTCCATTGAATTGCATTGTAACCAATCAGCCTTGATGGGTCTTCAAGGGACTTTAATTGATGTAAATGCCTTGTCATTCCTGATAATATGATCAACCATTTGCTCCAAAGGAATACCCTAGCTGAAATATATAAGCAACCATTAGATAACAACTTTATTCAATAAAAATAAAAGTGAATGCATGAAACAGATTTAATGAGCTAGATTAATTAATGAAACTAGTTACATTGAATGATCTACTTTAATTGAACTAACAAGCTTAAATGAACACAACATTATTTATTCATGCACACATACTGAAATTAAATTTAAAAACTTAAGATAGAACTCATGCACAAGTAGGAGGCTGTATTGTTCCAATAAAGCAGGTGTTGCATTCTCTATTTCCAGTCTTAAATAAATAGATTTCCCATGGCCTCTTGGAATTTCATGGTTTTAACACGAGTCATAAGTCCAATAGGAAATTCTTTTCATTCATTGTTGGTTGTGATCATATCATTGAGCGTATACCGTGATCGATGACCCCTCTATTTTAGCGTACCTTGCGATCAAAGACCACTCTCTTCGAGTGCATGTCATAATGTACGGTCCCTTTCTTAGAGCTATACCGTGATGGACGACCCTCTCTTTGAGCGTATATGCGGTGAATGACACCTCTCTTCAAGCTATGTCATAATGAATGGTCGCTCTCTTTGAGAGTATGGTGTGATAAACGACCCCTCTCATTGAGCATAAGTCGCGATGAATGACCCCTATCTTTTAGTGCATGTCTTGGTGAACGGTCCCTCTCTTTAAGTGTATACCGTGATGGACAACTCCTCTCTTTAAGCGTATACCGACATTGGATTGATGCGATTCAACATGCGTTAGAAAGATAAGAGATAGGGGAACAACTTTCACGAAGACACCGAAACCCAGTTTTGCTTATATACTGCTCAAAAATGGCAAACAAGTGGACCATTATGAATCTGTCCAATGGAAAGTGTTATCTCTTTGTTTTGGCGCCCATTTCCTTTCCCTTCATGATCTTGACGCCCAATGTGGTTAATGGACAAACATGATGCTTTGTAAAGGGTAGGTGACCTTTGGGTGTTGAGCTGGGAGTGATAGCTAAAGTTGAGGTGAGCTAATCGAGCTGGGAGTGAGCTAGATTGAACTAAGCTATCTAGCTGAAAGACTTAGCTAAAGTTTGAAGCTGAAATAAGCTAATCCGAGCTACCTTTAGCAAAGTGAGATGGTCCATTAGCTTCCTTTTACTCTCTTCAAGTGTGAGGAGTGTTTTGGAGCTAATCCGAATCTCCTAAGGCCTCGTTTTAAATTATGCTTCAATTAAGCTCGTACGGGACTTCTGAGCTAACATGGAGCTATCCTTTAGTCCTTTAAGTACTGTAGGAGTGTTCCATGCATTTCCAAGCTATTCTAAAGTTGGCTCCTTGTATTTCTAGCATTGTCTTCCGTTTAGCTTCTTCTGAGCTGACTGAGTTGACACCGAGCTACTATTTACTCCTTGAGCTGTAGGTAAGTCCTATGAAGAAAACATAATAATCAAAATAACTAGAATACTTAAAATACTTAACATGAGTCTAGAATTAAGCTAAAACTTTAATCAATGTAGTTATATAACTATTCATTTTTATGGCTTAAGTAATATAACTCTTAAGTAGCATAATATAAAGTATATAAAAGTAATAAATACTAAGATTAATAAGATAACTCCTCTTTGATCCCATGCGTGAAATTAAGCGTAAAGGCATGAGATAAATGAGCAGAAATATGCACGCATCACTCGAGGTGAATGACCCCTCTCTTTGAGCGTATGTCATAATGAACGGTCCCACTCTTTGGGTGTAGACCACGATCGATGACCCATCTCTTTGAACGTTTGTCATGATAAAAGACACCTCTCTTCGAGTGCATGTCATAGTGAACAGTCCATTTCTTAGAGCGTATACCGTGATGAACAACCCCTCTTTTTGAGCATATGTTGCGATGAATGACTCCCCTCTTCGAGCGTATATTATAATGAACAGTCCCCGTCTTTGAGCATATGCCATGATGGATGACCCCTCTCTTTGAGCATGTGTCGCGATGAATGACCCCTCTCTTCGAGTGCATGTCATGGTGAACGGTCCCTCTTGTTGAGCGTATGCCGTGATGGATGACCCCTCTCTTTGAGCGTATGTCATGATGAATGACCCCTCTCTTCGAGTGCATATCAGGGTGAAAGGTCCCTCTCGTTGAGCGTATACCGTGATGAACAACCCTTCTCTTTAAGCGTAGGTCACGATGAATGACCCCTCTCTTCTAGTGCTTGTCATAATGAACGGTCCCTTTCTTAAAGCGTATAATGTGATGGACGACCCCTCTCTTTGAGCATATGTCGCGATGAATGACGCTTCTCTTTGACCGTATGTCATAGTGAATATTCCTGTTCTTTGAGCATATGCCGTGATGGACGATCCCTCTCTTTGAGAGTATGTCAAGGTGAATGACTCTCATCTTTGAGTGCATGTCATTGTGAACGGTCACTTTCATAGAGCGTATACCGTGATGGACGATCCCTTTCTTTGAGCGTATGTCTTGATGATTGACCCCTGTCTTCGAGCATCTCATGATGAATTGTCCCGGTCTTTGAGCGTAAACTATGATGGATGTCCCCTCTCTTTGTGCGTATGTCCTGAGAATGACCCCTATCTTCGATTGCATGTCGTAACGTACGGTCCCTCTCTTTTAGTGTATACTGAGATGGACAACCCCTCTCTTTGTGTGTATGTCGCGATGAATAACCCCTCTCTTCGAGTGCATTCCATAAAGAACGGTTCCTCTCTTTGAGCGTTTACCGTGATCGTTGACCCCTCTCTTTGAGCATATGTTACGATGAATGACCCCTCTCTTTGAGCATATGTTACGATGAATGACCCCTCTCTTTGAGCATATGTTACGATGAATGACCCCTCTCTTTGAGTGCATGTAAGGGTGAATGGTCACTTTCTTCGATCATATACCGTGATGGACGACCCCTATCTTTAAGCATATGTCGAAATGAATGACCCCTCTCTACGATAGCATGTCATAATGTACGGTTCCTCTCTTTGAGCGTATGTCGTGATGGACGACCCCTCTCTTTGAGTGTATGTCGCGATAAATAACCCCTTTCTTTGCGTGCATGTCATGGCGAATGGTCCCTCTCCTTGAGCGTATACTGTGATGGAAAACTCCTCTCTTGGAGCATATGTCGCGCTGAATGATCCCTCTCTTCAAGTGTATATCATAACAAACAATCCCTTTTATAGAGCGTATACTGTGATGGACGACCCTTCTCTTCGAGCGTATGCCGCGATGAATACTAGGGTCATCGACCTCTGTTATATTAAGGATGTTATTTATTTCTTATCGAAGGGATGTAGATGTTTTGTATGAGAAATATATAGTTGATTTTTTAAAATTCACCGCCTGACCAGACGGAATGGCATAAGTATGCAAAGCGTCCTTGAGGTGTTGAGCTTCTATAGTTTTATTCTTAATGAACACCACACAATCATCAGCAAAGAGGAGGTTATTTATACGGGGACCGTACCTTGTAGCATAAAGGCCAGGGAGATTGCCAATAACTTTCTCAACATTGAGCAATGCTGAAAGACCTTGAGTACAAAAAAGAAACAGGAAAGGTGAAAGGGGATCTCCTTGTCGAAGTCCTCTTTAAGGTTTAAAAGGTCATGAAAGAGAATCATTGACGCGTACTTGAAAAGACACAGAAGAGACACAATTCATAATAAGGAAAACCCATTTGTCATTAAAACCTAGATGGAGCATAATTTGTTGTAGAAAAGACCATTCGACACGGTCGAAAGCTTTCTCCATGTCCAATTTTAAACTAACACCTTTGGCAAGGGAGGTCTCGTTAGTATTTAAAGTGTGGATAAGCTCATGGGCAATGAGAATATTGTCGGTAATGTTCCTACCTTGAACAAAGGCAGCTTGATTACCACCTATACATAAAGGGATGATAGATTTCAAACGATTAACAAGCACTTTGGCAACAATCTTATAGATAACTATGCATAGGCTAATAGGTTTGAGATGTCACATAGTTGTGGGATCATCAATTTTGGGTATAAGAACGATGATAGTATGATTGACCTCTTCCATGCGAATAGACCCCACTTAGGAGTCTGAGGTAGAGGTTTATAAAGTCTTGGCCAAGGATATCCCAGTGTTTCCTAAAGAAACCACTTGGAAATCCGTAAACTCTTAGGGCTTTCCTCGGATCAATATCGCGAAAAGCAGTGGCAATTTCTTCTGATGTGAATTCCTTATTAAGGTCATTGTTCATGGTCTCGGTAATAATATTTGGAATGTTGTCCAAAATGGAAGATGCAATAGTAGGAGAAGAGGATGAGAAGAGAGTCTGGAAGTAATCAATGGCAGTAGCCATGATGTCTTTCGTGTGCGTTTGCCAAATATTTTCATTGTTGAAAAGTCCAGTAATATGTTTTTTTCGTTGGCGATTGTTTGCTCTTACATGGAAAAAGGAATTATTTTTGTCACCATGTAGAGCCAGGTGGTGCGGGCGCGTTGTGCCTAATAGATTTCCTTCGCATTAAGTGGGCTATCAAGCTCGTTTTTGGTAGATATAAAATTATTGATATCAACATCTGAAAGTTGTTGCTTGAGGCACATATTTATAAAGTCAGTTAACTGTTTAATACGTTCCTATGACTTGATACGTTTGTTTCTCAAGATTCTTGAAAACGCTCAATTTCATGAAGTTTAACAATGGTCGTGTTGGATGGGTTAGACCACATCTCTCTAATCCAAGAGACTTCTGGGTTATCAGCCCAACAATTCTCATAGCGGAAGAGGTTCCTAGAAGCTTTCGTTCCAATTGCATGGGAGGGCCTAGTTTCCATTAAGATGGGGCAGTGATCAGATCAGGCTTGAAAGAATCACGTAGCCTGGAAGCTAGGAAAGACATTAAACCAAGAGGAGTTAATAAGGAATTTATCGATTCTTTTCATAATGTTTTCGGTATTAGGTCCAGACCTGGTCCAAGTGAACCATCCAGATTTTGGATTACAATCGAAGAGATTATTTCTCATAAGACAATCTCTGAAACTATTAATTTGTGATCGTGCCCGATGGATACCGCCTTGCTTTTTTATTATCATGCAGGATTTCATTAAAGTCTCCCCCTAAGAGCTATGGAAGAGAAGAAGCTGATTGTAATGTGTCCACTAGTTGTCAAGTTTTATATTTGTTTGCCGTTTCAGGAAAAACATGTACACCAGAAAATAGAATTGCAATTGGACAAAATGTATAATAACATCAATACGACGATCCGAGTAAGAAAGCAAATCAATAGTAGTCTTATTATTGTAAATAATAGCAAGCCCTGTACAAGTGGGGCTGGATTCAACTGGTATACAACCTTGCATTCCTAGCTTAATCTTAATGCGATCAAGATTGCGTCTATTTAATCTAGTTTCGCAAAGAAATAAAAGATCGGCATCATGCTTGTGGACAGCGCGTTGTAATGCATGAACTGCCTGGGAATTGCCGAGACCCTGACAGTTCCAGCATAATATTTTCATTTCCCTCGGCGAGGTTGATCATCGTCAACCTCCGCCGGAAAGTTTTCTTTGCCCCTCATCCCAGCTTTCTTAGATGAAGATTTTGATAGAGGTCAGGGACATTTAGAACTATATCCCTCATCATATGGTGGAGTCTTTGTATAAAATTGAGTTAAAGTAGGAAAATCAAAATCATGCATACTTCGTTTTAATGGATTAGGTTCAAGAAAGTAGCATAACGCCATATCATCTAGACTTCTCATAAAGAGCAAGAATTTAAAATAACATGTAGACTTGTTTGATAAGAATAAACCATAAAAGGTGTTGGACAGACCCCTACCCAAGGGTTGAAAATATATATGCTAATCTTCGATTTGATAGAGTTCAAGGGATTGAGAAGATACACAATGTGTTATATTTAATAGGATACCTAGCATGTGAAGTATAATAAAAGGATTAAGTTGAGAGTAAATAGGAGTCCTAGTTGTAAATAGAATAGAAGACTTATTGTGGTGAACAAGATAATAGCTAATTATAGAATAAAAAGCTTGATGTTCAATTGATATGAAATACCAAATATTGATAAAGTTTTTAGATCTAAAGATCCCCGACGACAAGGCCAAAACCAGCCCTCAATCAGTCGACAATGGTGGTGATATACATATAGAGGTGGTGGTACCAAGTAGAAATACGGGTCTTGAAAGCAACCCTCTATCCTTAATGTCAAAAGCTTGAAAAAAAGAGTAAAAGAGAGCAAGTAATAACATTTCGAGATATGAGATCATCCAAGGAAACGTAAGAAAAAGATTTGTTACTTCAAAAAGTTGTTTGGTTGATGATAATACACCAGAGATGGTGTTAGAAAATTCCCACTGAAAGGGTGGTATATTTATGAATTGAAAAAAGTATACACCATGAAAGGTGCTGGAAAGAACCCGTGGAAGGGTTGGTAGAAACATAACGAAAACAATCATAATGGGAATAATATGATAATACCATTCTAGAGAGTATACAAATTTCGAGGAAACAAACATCAATAATAAAGGTAGCAAAACTTTTGGAAGTAGAGGTCTTACCGAGTAAGAGAGATTACCGAAGACCAAATGAGAGGCAAGGCACCAATCTTGAAGAAAGATCAGAGGAAAAAGCCGTAGAAAAAAATAGAATCAAAATTAGTAAACCGAGGATGAAAGGGATGAACATGACATAAAGAATAGGGTAAAAGGCGTACATAGCATTTAAGAAACCATGGAACAAGAGAAGACTCAATGAAAAAGAGCCAAACGAAACCTTTGCTGCAAACATGGAGCAAAATGAAACCTTGTGGAGGTAGTAAGCTTATCAAGGAAGCGGAACCATATCCTTGTTCACATCTTATACACTCTAACTGGAGTTGAGACATACTGCCAAAACGACATGTCATTAGGGAAAGAAACAACGGGGCTTGTAGTATCGACCATGTTTGTTGCTTTTTGTCACAAAAGGCAAATAAACAAATTAGAAGGTAAATAAACATAGCAAGCAACAATGTCAGACACTGAAAGAATAGAGGAAGATAGAAACAGCACTAACAAAACCTGATTGGAATACATCCAAGAAATCATGAACAGAAGGGTAACAATTAAACAAGAATGTTTGGTTGATGATAATACACCATAGATTGTGTTGGATAAATCCCTTATAAAGGATGGTGTAAACATGAAATTAACAGGGAAAATAAGATAAGCATGATATAAAAGAAGAGAGAGAAATCAATAAGCGATTGTTACCAACCTAGTTGGATTGGCAGTATAAAGTAGCAAGAGATTTAGACAGTGCAACCTATTTGAGGATATTACACCATGAAAGGTGTTGGATGGATCCCTAGTTAAGGGTGGTATATTCAAAAAATTAAACAAGGTGTTATAAAATAGATAATAGTCAAGAATGTACAGAAAGGAGAAACATAGTCTAAAAAGAATTAAGCTGGATTGAGGTATGTAAATAAAAAATAAATACATATAGTAGTAAAAACTTATGATCAAACCGAAATAATCTACCTGTCGATGGAGACAGAGCCAGTAAAACCACGTCCAATTTCGGTCATCGCTAGAGAAAAAAGACACGAATTGGAAGTACGCATTCTTGGAGTAGGTTTTGATTGCTTGAATCTGCCAAAACCGAACCAATTTGCCCAGAGATGGGATTGGATCAAAAAAGATCCAATCAGAACTTGTGAATGTGATTGAGTCCTTTATCTCGGTTCTTCCAAAACGGAACAAACTAGAAAATCTGTCGAGATTATAGAGACGTGGACGTACACGCCAATGCACTGTGCGATCAACCTGGAGGCGGTTGTTGCGCAACAAAATGTAAACCTGTTGAGAAATACATGCCAGAACAACGTGTTGAAGACAAGGTTCAACATTGGTAAATTGTTCATGGTTAAGTGTCGAAGAATGTGTCGCCAAAACAAAAACACCAAACTCATAGATCTGATGGAGAGAGATCCATAACAGACGTACGAGTATGGATCGTTGATAAAGAAAACCAACAAAATCACTGATAAAGAAAAACCAAAAGCCATAAAATCTAACACGCAAAAACCTGAAACATTTGTTTAAAAAGAAGCTAACCTGGAGACATAGATATGTTGGACCGATAACCAATCCAAAATCCTGTGCATAAACATGTCGTGTGATCGGAGTATCGATGAGATCGGCAGAGGTGATCTCCTGTAGACTAAAAAATCGATAAAGTCATTTTAGAAGCCAAATATGAATTTTCGATCCAAGGACCACGTAAAATAGTGAATCAAAGTTGTGGTTCCATATGGAAAATAACGGATGGAGTTCATGGGAATTAAGGAATAATAATAATAAAAGGATTAAGGGGAACAACAAGGTTCTGTTCATGCCGAAGTAAAAATCTATCTAAGAATCCTTACTAAAATAAATAACAATTACTTGTAAAATGGAAGAAGTTTGGTTAGGTTGAGACAGTACTGAGGCATACAATATCAGATTGTAACTTGCTTGATTCACCTCTGCAACTAAGATCTCTAAGAAAGGAAGCAGCCAATAAAGGAGATGGAATTGGCGAATACTCAAGGAATCTCCGGATCTCTTACCTGAGAGGTGGCCGAATGTTATATTGATGAAGATTATTACATCATCTATGATATTATATTGATTGATCCCTTCTCGAGGGTGGTAATTTTGTAGCAATGATTTGGTCTAAAGACCAAGTAAAACTTTCATGAAATATAATTAATAAAACCCAACTTATCTCACTAGTTGTATCTTTTGAGTCTGCCATGGTGATTAGAGAAGATGACCGAAATTGTTGTCGGGGGTATGGCAAAGATCCATACCAACAGTAATGTTGATGACCACAAGAAAACATAGCGTTCCAAAGGGCAGGATTCACAATGAAACAGTAAAGCGAAAGAATAAGAAAAATCACAAGAAAATAACTTGTAGAGTTTGAGACGGGTTTTGTTTCTTCCTCTCCCAGCAGCGGAGATGGTGAAAAATGGCCGATCAAGGGAGGGGAGGATCGGTGGAGAGGGACGATGGAGGCGGCAGAAGACATGAAAGGGAAAAGAAGGAGTGGAGAGAAGAGAAAAAACAATATCCCGTTCAATCCGTTCGAATTTTAACCGAGTAAAAAGCTAAAAATTTTAGATTAATCTGCATAATTTTGTTCAAAAACCATAATTAACTATTTGAACTCATAAAATTTGGTTTAATAACATTTGGTTGTCATTTTGTTGCAAATAAAAAGTGTTTTTCTAAATGGGATTTATAGACAATCCGTTCAAATTTTTTTAATAGAGTAAAAAGCTGAAAATTTTAGTATAATCTGTATATTTTTATCCAAAAGCCCATAATTAACTATTTGAACTCAAAAAATTTTATTAAGTAACATTTAGTTGTCGTTTTTTTGGGATTAAAACGTGCTTGCCTAAATGGGCGTATACCGTGATGGACGATCCCTCTCTTTGAGCATATGTCACGGTGAATGACCCCTTTCTTCTAGTGCATGGCATAATGAATGGTCCCTTTTTTTGAGCGCATATCGGGATGGACGACCCCTCTTTAAGCATATGTTGCGATGAATAACCCCTCTTTTCGAGTGCATGTCATAATGAACAGTCTCTCTCTTTAAGCGTATACCGTGATCGATGACCCCTCTCTTTGAGCGTATGATGCGATGAATGACCCCTCTTTTTGATTACATCTCATGGTGAACGGTTCCTCTCTTTGAGCGTATTCCGTGATGGATGACCCCTCTCCTTGAGCGTATATCGCGATGAATGACCCATTTCTTCGTCTACATGTCATAATGAATGGTCTCTCCCTTTGAGTGTATATCATGATGGACGACCCCTCTATTTGAGAATTTGTCACGGTGAAAGGCCCTTTTCTTTGAGTGCATGTCATAAAGAATGGTCCCTCTCTTTGAGCGTATACCGTGATGGACGACCCCTCTTTAAGCATATGTTGTGATGAATAACCCCTATTTTCGAGTGCATGTCATAATGAACGGTCTCTCTCTTTGAGCGTATACCGTGATCGATGACCCCTCTCTTTGAGCGTATGATGCGATGAATGACCCCTCTTTTTGATTGCAACTCATGGTGAACGGTTCCTCTCTTTGAGCGTATACCGTGACGGATGACCCCTTTCCTTGAGCGTATATCGCGATGAATGGTCCTTTCTTCGTCTGCATGTCATAATGAATGGTCTCTCCCTTTGAGCGTATATCGTGATGAACGACCCCTCTGTGTGAGAATTTGTCGCAGTGAAAGACCCCTTTCTTCGAGTGCATGTTATAAAGAACGGTCCCTCTCTTTGAGTGTATGCCGTGATGGACGACCCATCTCTTTGAACGTATGTCATGATGAATGACCTTCTTTTCGAGCCTATGTCATAATGAATGGTCCCTCTCTTTGAGCGTATGCTGTGATGGATGACCCCTCTCTTTAAGCGTGTGTTACGATGAATGACCCCTCTCTTCGAGTGTATGTCATAATAAACAATCCCTTTCGTAGAGCGTCTACCGCAATAAATGACCCCTCTATTCGAGTGCATTTCATAGTCAACGGGCCATTACTTATTACATATACCGTGATGGTTGACCCCTCTCTTTTAGTGTAAGTCACGGTAAATGACCCATCTCTTTGAGCAAATGTCAAAATGAACGATCCCTCTCTTTGAGCCTATACAGTGATGCACGACTCATTTCTGTGAGCGTATGCCGCGGTGAATGACACCTCTCTTCAACCATATGTCATAATGAACGGTCCTTCTCTTTGAGCGTATATCGTGATGGAAGACACCTCTCTTCGAGTGTATGTCACAATGAATAATCCCTCTCTTTGAGCGTATACCGTAATCAATGACCCTTCTTTTTGAGTGCTTGTCATGGTGAACGGTCCCTCTCTTTGAGCACATACCGTGATGTATGACCCCTCCCTTTGAGCGTATGTCGCAATGAATAACCCCTCTTTTCGAGTGCATGTCATAGTGAACGGTCCCTTTCTTAGAGCGTGTACCGTGATGGACGACCTTTCTCTTTGAGAGTATATCACGGTGAATGACCCCTCTCTTTGAGTGCATGTCATGTTGAACGGTTCCTTTCTTAGAGCATACACTGTGGTGGACGAACCCTCTCTTTGAGCGTATGTCGTGATGAATGACCCTTATCTTCAAGCATATGTCATAACAAACGCTCCATCTCTTTGAGCATAGACCGTGATGAATGACCCCTCTCTTCTAGCGTATGTCAGGATGAATGACCCCTCACTTCGAGTGCATATCATAATGAACGGCCCCTCTCTTTAAGCATATAACGTGATTGATGACCCCTCTCTTTGTGCGTATGTTGCGATGAATGACCACTCTCTTCGAGTGCATTTCATGGTGAACGGTCCCTATCTTTGAGCGTTTACCGTGACGGATGACCCATCTCTTTGGGCGTATATCGCGATGAATGACCCCTCTCTTCGAGTGTATATCATAATGAATGATCCCCATCTTAGTGTGTAGACCGTGATAGACGATCCCTCTCTTTAAGCATATGTCACGGTGAATAACCCATCTCTTCTAGCGTATGTCATAATGAATGGTCCCTCTCTTTGAGCGTATGCCATGATGGATGACCCCACCCTTTTAACGTATGCCACGATGAATGACCCCTCTCTTGAGTGCATCTCATGGTGAACGGTTCCTCTCTTTGAGCATATACCGTGACGGATGACCCCTCTCCTTGAGCGTATATCGCGATGAATGACCCCTTTCTTCGTGTGCATGTCATAATGAATGGTCTCTCCCTTTGAGCGTATATCATGATGGACGAACCCTCTCTTTGAGAATTTCTCGCGGTGAAAGACCCTTTTCTTCGAGTGCATGTCATAAAGAACGGTCCCTCCCTTTGAGCGTATGCCGTGATGGATGACCCATCTCTTTGAGCGTATGTCATGATGAATGACCCTCTTTTCGAGCCTATGTCATAATGAATGGTCCCTCTCTTTGAGCGTATACTGTCATGGATGACCCTCTCTTTGAGTGTGTGTTGCGATGAATGACCCCTCTCTTTGAGTGCATGTCATAATGAACAGTCCCTTTCGTAGAGTGTATACCACAATAAATGACCCCTCTATCCGAGTGCATGTCATAATAAACGTGCCATTACTTATTTCGTATACTGTGATGGTTGACCCCTCTCTTTGAGCGTAAGTCGCGGTAAATAACCCATCTCTTCAAGCAAATGTCAAAATGTACGATCCCTCTCTTTGAGCGTATACTGTGATCGATGACCCCTCTTTTTAAGCATATGTCACGATGAATGACACCTCTCTTCGAGTTCATGTCATAATGTACGGTCCATTTCTTAGAGTGTATATCGTGATGGACGACTCTTCTCTTTAAGCATATGTTGTGGTCATTAACCCCTCTCTTCAAGCGTATGTCATTGTGAATGATCCCTCTCTTTGAGTGTATGTCGTGATGGCCGATCCTTCTCTCTGAGCTTATGTCGCGATGAATGAACACTCTCTTTGAGTGCATGTCATGGTAAACGATCCCTCTCTTTGAGCATATACCGTGATAGAAAACTCCTCTCTTTGAGCGTATGTCGCGATGAATGACCCCTCCCTTTGAGTGCATGTCATAATAAACCATCCCTATCTTAGAGCGTATACAGTGATAGACGACCCTTCTTTCTACGAGTGCATATCATAATGAACGAATCCTTTCTTAGAGCGTATACCGTGATGGTTGACCCCTCACTTTGAGCGTATGTCGCGGTGAATGACCCATCTCTTCGAGCGTATGTCATAATGAACGGTCCCTCTCTTTGAGCGTATATCGTTATGGACGATCCCTCTCTTTGAGCGTATATCGCGATGAATGATCCCTCTATTCGAGTGCATGTCATAGTGTATGGTCTTTCTCATCATTGAGCGTATATCGCGATGGACGACCCCTCTCTTTGAGCGTATGTCGTGATGAATGACCTCTCTCTTCGAGTGCATGTCATAATGAATGGTCCCTCCCTTTGGGCGTATACAGTGATAGATGACCCTTCTTTTTGTGTGTATATCGCGAAGAATGACCCCTCTCTTCAAGCGTATGTCAAGCATATCATGGTGAACGGTCCCTTTCTTTGAGCGTATATCATGATGGACGACCCCTCTCTTTCAACGTATGTCGTGATGAATGACCCCTCTCTTTGAGTGCATGTCATAATGAACGGTCCCACTGATTGAGAGTATATTGTGATGAATGACCCCTTCCTTCAAGTGCATGTCATAATAATTTTTCCCTATCTTTGAGCGGATACCGTGATGGACGACACCTCTGTTTGAGCGTATGTCGCGATGAATAACCCCTCTCTCCGAGGGCATGTCATAAAGAATGGTTTTAATCGTATACCTTGATGGACGACCCCTCTCTTTGAGCGTATGTTGTGATGAATGACCAATCTCTTCTAGTGTATGTCATAATGAACGGTCCTTTTCTTATAGCGTATACTGTGATGGACGACCCCTCTCTTTGAGCGTATGTCGTGATGAATGAAACCTCTCTTCGAGTGCATGTCATAATGAACGCTCCCTCCCTTTGAGCACATACCGAGATCGGTGACCCCTCTCTTTGAGCTTATGTTGCGATGAATGACCCCTCTCTTTGAGCTTATGTTGCGATGAATGACCCCTATCTTGGAGCTTATGTTGCGATGAATGACCCCTCTCTTCGAGTGAATGTCATAGTGAATGGTCCTTTTCTTAGAGCGTATACCGTGATGGACGACCCCTCTCTTTGAGCGTATGTTGCGATGAATGACCCCTCTCTTCGAGTGCATGTCATAATGAATGGTCCCTCCCTTTGAGCGTATACGAAGATCGATGACCCCTCTCTTCGAGCTTATGTTGCGTTGAACGACCCCTCTCTTCGAGTGCATGTCATAGTAAACGATCCTTTTCTTAGAGCATAAATCGTCATGGACAACCCTCTCTTTCAGCGTATATCGCGATGAATGACCCCATTCTTCCAGTGCATGTCATAATTAACGGTCCTTCCCTTTGGGGGTATACCGTGATACACGACCCCTCTCTCCAAGCGTATGTCGCGATGAATAATCCCTCCCTCCGAGGGCATATCATAAGGAATGGTCCCTCCTTTTAATCGTATACCGTGATGGATGACCCCTCTCTTTGAGCGTATGTCGTGATGAATGACCTCTTTCTTTGAGTGCATGTCATGGTGAACGGTCCTTTTCTTAGAGCGTATACCGTGATGGATGACCACTCTCTTTGAGCGTATGTCGCTATGAATCACCCCTCTCTTCGAGTGTATGCCAGAATAAATGGTCCCTCCCTTTGAGCGTATACCAAGATCGATGACCCTTCTCTTCGAGTGTACGTCATAATAAATGGTCCCTCCCTTTGAGCGTATACGGAGACCGATGACCCCTCTCTTCGAACTTATGTTGCGATGAATGACCCCTCTCTTCGAGTGCATATCATAGTGAACGGTCGTTTTTTTAGAGCGTATACCGGGATGGACGACCCCTCTCTCTGAGCGTATGTTGCGATGAATGACCCCTCTCTTCGAGTACATGTCATAATGAACGATCCCTCCTTTTGAGCGTATACTGAGATCGATGACCCCTCTCTTTGAGCTTATGTTGCGATGAATGACCCCTCTCTTCGAGTACATGTCATAGTGAACGATCCTTTTCTTAGAGCGTAAATCGTGATGGACAACCCCTCTCTTTGAGTGTATGTCGCGATGAATGACCCCTCTCTTCTAGTACATGTCATAATGAACGATCCTTCCCTTTGAGCGTATACCGCGATACACGATCCCTCTCTCCGAACGTATGTCGCGATGAATAACCCCTCCCTCCGAGGGCATATCATAAGGAATAGTCCCTCTCTTTGATCGTGTACCATGATGGATGACCCCTCTCTTTGAGCGTATGTCATGATGAATGACCTCTCTCTTCGAGTATATATCATTGTGAACAGTCCTTTTCTTAGAGCATATACCATGATGGACGACCACTCTCTTTGAGATCACCCCTCTCTTCGAGTGCATATAATAATGAACGGTCCCTCCCTTTGGGCGTGCGTATACCAAGATCGATGACCCCTCTCTTTGAGCTTATGTTGCGATGAATGACACTTCTCTTCGAGTACATGTCATGGTAAGCTTTGATTGCCCGGACCTTAGAATGCAAGCAAGCCTTGTATCACACTTGTTTCCTGAACAAAAGAATATTAAATATTGTTGGAAATAAGATAAGGATGATTTGGGAAGAGGTTATTGTGTGTGGTATTGTTTAGATGAAAAGGAAGCTGTCTTGGTGAAGGGAATGCATGGGGGATGTTGATGGTTGATTAAGGAAGGAAATGGAGGTGTTTAAGTGAAGTAAATGATATGGAAGAATATGTTAAGGGCTGGTGAAGAATGGTGGACAAAAATGGAAGGTGGATGGTGATTATGTGATGATGGAATGATTGTATTCAAAGGAGCAAAGGTTGAACTTTTGTTATAGGAACATAAACCCAATCTAGTGTCAACTCTGAGGGTGGTAGATGCACTTAGACCTTTTGGAAATGTAATTCCTAAAATCTAAACTATAAAGGATGGAGGGTGACGCCACAAATCAAAGAGATGATTTGATAAGTCGATAAAATTCTTAAAAGAACAAGAATGAGAGATTAACTCACAAAATAAATAATCGGATTCAAAGTTTTGTGTTCAAATGTCAAAATGGCTACATATTTCTAGGAAATGAAAGGGTGTGGTCAAGGGACATTCCCCTTTGAAAAAGTGTCTGAATAGTGGCCTTGGTGTCTGTTCAATTCGTGGTGTTTTCCTCCTTAACCGTTCGGGTTAAATGGTGTCTCCTTCCAAGAATTGTTATAACTTTTCGGTTCAAAATTCCTGCCTACACATCAACATGCGTTGGAAAGATAAGAGACAGGGGAACAACTTTCATGGAGACATCGAAACCCAATTATACTTGTATCTTACTCGAAATAGGCAAACAAGTGGACCTTCATGAATCTGCCCAATGAAGAGTGATCTCTTTGTTTTGGCGCCCAAACATGTTTCCCTCCATGGTTGGTGGGTTGTGTCTCTTGTGGAGAGAACTTGTCCTTCCATGGTTGAGTTGAAAGTTGTAGGGTGGGTGAGCTAAGATAAGCTGGATGAACTAAGGTTGAGCTTAGCTAGCTAGCTGATTTATCTAACTGAAAGTCCACCATCTTTGAGTGATGATTTGAGCTGAACGGCTAACCCCCTAGCTGCGTGAACTGATCCTTAGGGCCATAATACTCTTCTTAACCCATAAGAGTGTGTAGGAGCTTATCTAAATCGCATATGAATGGAAATTCACTATTTGTCGTTTTGAGCTCATTCTGAATTTCGTGAGCTGGAACGAAGTTAGCATCCACTTCATTGCGCTGCCTAGGAGTGCTTAGTACATTTTGGTGCTGATCGGAAGCTGGTAAGTGCCTCAAACAATGATTCTTTGTTTTGAGCTCAAATGGTGCATTTGAGCTAAAACGGAGATGGCCAATAGTCCCTTAACTTGTGTTTAACATAAACTGCAAAGAAACAACTTAAATTAATAAGTATGATGTTACTAAATATGTGTTGAATATTAATTATGCATAATATAAGCTAAATAAAGATGTGGTTCAATACTAATTACTAAGTTATCAATAGTAATATAAGGAAATAAACAATATAGGTATATAATATGAGATAGCAAGTGAGTGCAGCACATGAATTGAGTAAATAAAGAGGATTAAGTAGAACCACTGTCTTTGAGTGCATGTCATAGTGAACTGTCCCTCTCTTTGAACGTATACTGTGATGGACGACCCCACTCCTTGAGTGCATGTTGTGATGAATGACCCCTCTCTTCGAGTGCATGTCATAATGAATGATCCCTTTCTTAGAGCGTATACCGTGATGGACGACCCCTATCTTTGAGCGTATGTCACGAAAAATGACAACACTCTTCGAGTGTATGTCATAGTGAATGGTCCGTTTCTTAGAGCGTATACCGTGATTGATGAACCTTCTCTTTGAGCGTATGTCGCGATGAATGACCCCTCTCTTTGAGTGTATTTCATGGTGAATGGTCCCTTTCTTTGAGTGTATGACGTGAAGGACGACCCCTTACTTTGAGCGTATGTCGCGATGAGTGACCCCTCTCTTTGGGTGCATGTTATGGTGAACGGACCCTCTCTTTGAGCGTAAACCATTATGGACAACCCCTCTCTTTGAGCGTAAGTCACTTTGAATGACCCCTCTCTTCGATTGCATGTCATTGTGAACGCTCCCATTCTTAGAGCGTATACCATGATGGATGACACTTCTCTTTGATCCTATGTCTTGATGAATGACCCCTCTCTTTGAGAGCATGTCATGGTGAACGGTCCCTCTCTTAGAGCGTATACCGTTATAGACGAGCACTCTCTTTGAGGGTATGTCATAATGAATGATCCCTTTCTTAGAGCGTATACCGTGATGGACGAGCACTCTCTTTGAGCGTATATCATGATTAATGACCCCTCTCTTCGAGTGTCTGTCATAGTCAACGGACCCTTTCTTAGAGCGTATACATGATGGAAAACCCATCTCTTTGAGCGTATGTCGCGTTGAATGACTCCTCTCTTCGAGCATATGTCATAATGAATGGTCACTCTCCTTGAGCTTATGCCGTGATGGACGACCGCTCTCTTTGAGAGTATGTCGCGATGAATAACCCCTCTGTTTGAGTGCCTGTTATGGTGAACGGTCCCTCTCTTTGAGCGTATATCGTGATGGACGACCCTTCTCTTTGAGCGTATGTCACGATGAATGACCCATTTCTTTGAATGCATGTCATAATGAACGGTCCCTGTCTTTGAGCGTATACCATGATTGATGACCTCTCTTTAGCGTATGTTGCGATGAATGACACCTCTCTTCGAGTGCATGTCAAAATGAACGATCCCTTTCTTAGAGCATGTACCAGGATTGATGACCCCTCTCTTTAATTGTATGTCGCGATGAGTATCCCCTCTCTTCGAGCGTATGTCATAATGAATGGTCCATCTCTTTGAGCGTATACGGTGATGGACGACCCCCGTCTTTGAGCGTTTGTCGCGATGAATGACCTTTCTCTTTGGTGCATGTCATGGTGAATGCTCCCTCTAATTGAGCATATACCGTGATGGACGACACCTTTCTTTGAGCGTATGTTGCGATATATGACCCCTCCCTTCGAGTGCATGTCATAATTAATGGTCCCTTTCTTAGAGCGTATACCATGGTGGACGACCCCTCTCTTTGAGTGTATGTCGCGATAAATGACCGCTCTCTTTGAGAGCATGTCATAGTGAATGGACCTTTCTTAGAGATTATACCGTGATCGACGACCCCTCTAATTAAGCGTATGTCGCGATGAAAGACTCCT
This sequence comes from Abelmoschus esculentus, assembly GCA_035048815.1. Classification (NCBI taxonomy): domain Eukaryota; kingdom Viridiplantae; phylum Streptophyta; class Magnoliopsida; order Malvales; family Malvaceae; genus Abelmoschus; species Abelmoschus esculentus. Next base: position 13,469,088 of record JAUCBN010000035.1, on the reverse strand, counting down.
CTCTTCGACTGTATGTCATAGTGAAAGGTCCATTTCTTAGAGCGTATACCATGATGGACTGATGACCCCCTCTCTTTTAGCATTTTTCGCCATGAATGACCCCTCTCTACGAGTGCATGTCATGGTGAACGGTCCCTCTCTTTGAGCGTATACCGTGAGGGACGAAACCTCTTTTTGAGCGTATACCATGAGGGACGACACCTCTCTTTGAGCGTATGTCGTGATATTTGACCCCTCTCTTCAAGTGCAAGTCATAATTAATGGTACTTTCTTAGAGCATATACCGTGATGGATAACTCCTCTCTTTGAGTGTATATCGCGAAGAATGACCCCTCTCTTTTTCTTGGAGCATTTATCGTGATGGACGACCCCTCTTTTTGAGTGTTTGTCGCAATGAATGACCCCACTCTTCGAGTGCATGTCATAGTGAATAGTCCCTTAGAGCGTGTACCGTGATGGGCCACCCCTTTCTTTGAGCGTATGTCGCGATGAATAACCCCTCCCTTCGAGTGCATGTCATAATTAACGGTCCCTCCCTTTGAGCGTATACCGAGAGGGATGAACCCTCTCTTTGAGTGTATGTCACGATGAATACGGGATAATAAAGGCTATTGAATACGAGAATAAGTTTGAACAAGACCTCAAGACTCAAATATGCTCGTATCCAATCCAAAAATGGTGAACAAGTTGACTAATATTCCTCGAATTCTCTCCTTAACTGTTGTTTTAATTCTTGGCTTTACTCTCCCTTAAATAGTGATAATGAAGGCTATCATTGCATATCTTCTCTTTCTTGCTGGCTGAAACTGACAACCTTGAAATGATGTCAAGACTCTCTTGAAAGCCTTAAAACCATTACTGGAAATAACAACATCCAAATGGTGTAATTGCTCCATTGAATTACATTGTAACCAATCAGACTTGATGGGTCTTCAAGGGACTTTAATTGATGTAAATATCTTGTCATTCCTGAGAATATGATCAACCATTTTCTCCAAAAGAATACCCTAGCAGAAATATATAAGCAACCATTAGTAACAAGTTTATTTAACAAAAATAAAAGTGGATGCATAAAACAGATTTAATGAGCTAGATTAATTAATGAAACTAGTTACATTGAATGATCTAGTTTAATTAATTAACTCACACACTAAATTAACTTATAAACATAAGAAAACTAACATGCTTTAAGTTAACTATCATGCATTAATTAAACTAATGAACTTAATTGAACTAACATGCTTAAATGAACATCAAGATTTATTTATTCATGCACACATGCTAAAATTAAATTTAAAACCTTAAGAACTCATGCAAACTCATGCACAAGTAGGAGGTTGTATTGCTCCAATAAAGCTGGTGTTGCATTATCTATTTCCAGCCTTGAATAAATAGATTTCCCATGGCCTCTTGGAATTTCTGGGTTTTAGCAAGAGTCATAGGTCCAATAGGAAATTCTTTTGATTCATTGTTGGTTGTGATCATATCATTGAGTGTATACCGTGATCGATGATCCATCTCTTTGAGCGTACCTTGCGATAAATTACCCCTTTCTTAAAGTACATGTCATAATGTACGGTCCCTTTCTTAGAGCGTATACCGTGATGGACGACCCTCTCTTTGAGCGTATGTTGCGGTGAATGACACATCTCTTCAAGCGTATGTTATAATGAATGGTCCCTCTCTTTGAGCGTATGGCATGATGAACGACCCCTCTCATTAAGCATAAGTCGCGATGAATGACCCCTATCTTTGAATGCATGTCTTGGTGAACGGTACCTCTCTTTGAGCGTATACCGTGATGGAAAACTCCTCTCTTTGAGCGTATGTCACAATGAATGACACCTATCTTTGAGTGCATGTCTTGTTGAACGGTCCCTCTCTTTGAGCGTATACCGTGATGGACAACTCCTCTCTTTGAGTGTATGTCGCAATCAATGATCCCTCTCTTCGAATGAATGTCATAACAAATAGTCCATTCCTTAGAGCTTACACCGTGATGAATGACCATTCTCTTTGAGCGTATGTCGCGATGAATGATCCCTCTCTTCGAGTCTATGTCATAATGAATAGTCCCTTTCTCAGAGCGTATACCGTGATAAAAGACCCCTCCCTTTGAGCATATGTCGCGGTGAATGACCCCTCTCTTCTAGCGCATGTCATAATGAGCGGTCTCTCTCTTTGTGCGTATGCCGTGATAGATGTCCCCTCTCTTTGAGCATAGGTTGGGATGAATGCCCTTATCTTCAAGTGCATGTCATAATGAATGGTCCCTCTCTTTGAGTGTATACTATGATGGACGACCCCTCTCTTTGAGCGTATGTCGAGATGAATGACGTCTCCCTTCGAGTGCATATCATAATGAACGGTCCCTCTCTTTGAGCGTATACCGTGATGGACGTTGGAACTCTATGAGCATATGTCGCGATGAATGACCCCTCTCTTCGAGTGCATGTGATACTGAACGATCCCTCACTTTGAGCATATATCGTGATCGATGACCACTCTCTTTGAGCGTATGTTGCGATGAATGAAACTTCTCTTGGAGTTCATGTCATGGTGGACGACCCAACCACTCTCTTTGAGTGTATACCATGATGAACGACCCCTCTCTTTGAGCGTATGCCGTGATAAATGACCCCTCCCTTCAAGTGCAAGTCAAGGTGAACGGTCCCTCTCTTTGAGCGTATGTCGCGATAAATGACCCCTCCCTTAAAGTGCAAGTCATGGTGAAAGGTCCCTCTCTTTGAGCATATACCGTGATGGACGACCCCTCTATTTGAGTGTATGTCACGATGAATGACCCCTCACTTTGAGTGCATGTCATAATGAACGGTTCCTCTATTTGGGCGTATAACGTTATCGATGACCCATCTCTTCGAGCGTATGTTAGGTTGAATGACCCCTCTCTTCGAGTGCATGTCATGGTGAATGGTCTCTCTCTTTGAGCATATGTTGCGATGAAAAACCTCTCTCTTTGAATGCATGTCATATTGAAAATTTCCTCTATTTGAGCATATACCATGATCGATGACCCTTCTCTTTGAGCATTTGTTGTGATGAATGACCCCTCTCTTCGAGTGCATGTCATGGTGAACGGTCCCTCTCTTTGAGCGTATATCGTGATTGACGTCGTCGCTCTTTGAGCGTATGTCATAATGAAAGATCTCTCTCTTCGAGTGCATGTCGTAATGAACGGTCCCTCTCTTTGAGCGTATGTCGTGGTGAATGACCCCTCTCTTCAAGCGTATGTCATAATGAACGATTCCTCCCTTTGAGCGTATGTCATGATGGACGACCTGATGCGTGCACATTTCTGCTCGTTTATCTCATGCTTTCATGGTTTATTTCACGCATGAGATCAAAGGGAGTTATCTTATTTATCTTAGTATTTATTACTTTTATATACTTTATATTCAGCTACTTAAGAGTTATATTACTTAAGCCATAAAAATGAATAGTTATATAACCACATTGATTAAAGTTTTAGCTTAGTTCTAAACTCATGTTAAGTATTTTAAGTATTCTAATTATTTCCATTATTAAGTTTTCTTCATAGGACTTACCTACAACTCAAGGAGTAAATAGTAGCTCGGTGTCAGCTCAGTTAGCTCAGAAGAAGCTAAATCAAAGACAATGCTAGAAACAAAATGAGCCAACTTCAGAATAGCTTGGAAATGCATGGAACACTCCTACAGTACTTAAAGGACTAAAGGATAGCTCCATGTCAGCTCACAAGTCCCATACGAGTTCAAATGAAGCATAATTTAAAACGAGGCCTTAGGAGATTCGGATTAGCTCCAAAACACTCCTCACACTAGAAGAGAGTATAAGGAAGCTAATGGACCAGCTCACTTTGCTAAAGGCAGCTCAGATTAGCTTATTTTAGCTTCAAACTTTAGCTAAGTCTCTCAGCTAGATAGCACAGTTCAATCCAGCTCACTCCCATCTCGATTAGCTCACCTCAACTCTAGCTATCACTCTCAGCTCAACACTCGAAGGTCACCTACCCTTCACCAAGCATCATGGCTGTCCATTATCCACATTGGGTGCCAGGATCATGGAGGGAAAGGAAGTTGGCGCCAAAACAAAGAGATAACACTTTTCATTGGACAGATTCAGAATGGTCCACTTGTTTGCCCTTTTCGAGCAGGATATAAGCAAAACTGGATTTTGGTGTCTTCATGAAAGTTGTTCCCCTATCTCTTATGTTTCCAACGCATGTTTAATCGCATCAATATGATATAGGGAGCTGGAGATATGACCAAATTACTAAAGATAGTACAGGCTGGACCGAGAAGTTACATCTTTTCGAATAGTTTTGGAGGGAGACACCATTCAAATGAATGTTTATCCGAATAGTTAAAGGCCATTTCGGCCAAACCTCTTAGAAAACTATAAATAGGACTTAAATTCATTTGTAAGTCACATATTTTATCAATATAAAATTTCTTTGTGAGTTTACTCTAAAACTTGTTCTTTTTAGAACTATATCGACTTATCAAATTTGTTATATAGGTTTGTGGCGTCTCCTATCTTTTCCATCCATACTTACGATTCTAGGAACTTATTTCCTAAGGGTCTAAGTCCTATACCACCCTCAAAGCATACTATAACTTGGGTTTATGCTTCATAGCATAAGTTCTAATTTTGTTACCTTTGAATACTATTTCTTTACCACCTTCCATACATTCTATTCTAACCCTTTCTTTCATCACCGAAATCGACTTCCCTAGCCTTCACTGTCATCTTTTTCATTTAATTCACTAACCAAAACATCACATACCTTCCCTTATCAATTACACATGAAACTTCCGCAGCCCTCTTTACACCACTTCACCAACTTTTCTTCATAAAACAACAAGGAAAGCGTACGAGGATCAAGGCTTGCTTGCAATCACGGTTGGGACAACCAATGATTCTCTCTACAACAACCATTGGAGAGTTAGAGCGTATCACGACCCCTCTCTTTGAGCGCATGTCGCAATGAATGACTCCTCTCTTTGAGTTCATGTAATAGTGAATGGTCTCTCTCTTAGAGCGTATACCGGGATGGACAACTTCTCTCTTTGTGTGTATGTCGCAATGAATGAACCCTCTCTTCGAGTGCATGTTATAATAAAATGTCCCTTTCTTAGAGCGTATACCGTAATGGACGACCATTCTTGATTGTGAAGCAAATGATCATGCACCGATCATCCTGGAAAGACCTTTCCTTGCCACTGGACGAACCTTAATTGATGTGGAAAATGGAGAGTTGACAATGAGGGTCAATGACCAACAAGTTAATCTCAATGCCTTTCACAATTTACAAAAAATTGATGATCCAGAAGAGTGCAAAGCCCTCCACACAACAAACGTAGACACCAAGATATCCTGCATTGGTAGCATGCTCGGTAGATTATTCGGCAAGAAAATTAAGCCCGAGGTGGAAGCATAAAATAAGGATGGGCACAAAACAGAAGGGAAAGGCCAACAAGAGATAAGCAAATTGGGAGATGCATTTACATGCACTCTACTAGTAACATAATCTCCTCTTCCACTTTATTTATTATAGTAGGATTAATGTTAGTTTAGAATTTATGTTTTTATTTTTTTAATTTTTGTTATTGATGTTTTTATTTTAAGTTTTTTTGGACAATAAAAGCAAGAATAAGAGAGTAATAGTTCACAGTAGGAATTCTGTCGGGGCAGTAAATAGTGTCAGAAGCCGCAACAGTCCCAACGGGTAGAAACAGTGTAACGGCTATCTACCGAATTCTTTGTCGCGGCAGTAAATGCTAACGGGCAGTAAATTCAAAACGGCTACAAAACGGCTACAAGGTTGAGGCCTATATAAGCAGCCTCCTTCTTTTGAACTATTCACTCTTGCATTCTTGAAAATTCTACTAAATCTTACTCTCACAATACTCTCTGCCTACTTACAAGCCTTCTTGAAATTTTCAGAATCTATTCAAAAAATTCTCCAAGACTCTCAATCTTCAAAGATGGCCACCTACAAAAGATTCGCCCCTACCGCCGTTGAAGAATGATTCAACAAGTCCTTCATCTTTCGGCAATTATGGGAGGAACAAGGGTTCCAACAGAGTGAGGAGGAAACATTCGGCATCGAACATTACTTGTTCAACAAGATTAAATATCAAGAATGAGAGATTTTCTGCCTACAACCTCCCTAGGCCAATACCACCATTATGCGAGAATTTTATGCGCACAGGCCAAGCAAGGATTCTCTTTTTGTCCACTGTCGAGGCAGGTTTGTCAGGATCGATGCTGAAATAATCAATGATTTCTATGGCCTCATTCCAATTCGTGATGTTCATGCCGAATTTAGGGAGGCTATCACCACTTAGGACTACGAGCTAATCAAAGATGATCTTTGTTACAACAACACTCCTTGAGAAACCGGTGCCCATAAAAGTTATGTAATAAGGCAAAGTATCAAGCCCGAGGCTAAGCTATGGTGTACCTTTATCAAAAGACGCCTCATTTCCACTTTCCATAATAGCACGGTGGACCGCAAGAGATTGGTGCTCATCCAATCCATCATCAACAAGAGGAGCATCAATGTTGGAGAGATTATCTTACGAGAAATTCACGAGTGTGGTAAGAAGAAACGCGAACCTTTATATTTCCCTTGTTTAATCTCTGGTTTGTGCATTGCTACAGGAGTACTAGTGGAAGACACGGATGAATACACACCAAACAGGCAAGGATGGACAAAAGAATTCTGCCAAAGAGTTATGCAGATCACACAGGTAGAGCCTGTCCAGGTAACACCGCAGTAGTTCACTGCTGACACTACTGCCAGAGCCTAGTACACGACAGAGATGTCTGGCATTGCCCAAGCCACTACCGCAGCAGACCCCTACCAAGAGCTTCTTTAGAGGATAACAACTATGGACCTTCGCCAGCAGAGGTACATGGAATATCAGAGAGACTTCAACAACACTCTTGACCAAATGATGATTCAGAACTTTCCCAGTCAATGAGCGCAATTTCCAGAATTTCCTGCAAACATATTCGTCACAGCAGCACTCTACACAGAAACTACTCCTGCTCCAAGGCCGAGGCCATTCTTCTCTTCCAGACCAGAACAACAGTTCGACGCAGCTGGCCCATCCAGGGCGGCAGATTCTGCCGCGGTGTCATCTGCCAGCAAAAGACCTTTCAAGCGAAGGGCAGTCTTCAGCACTCCCCCAAGATCCCCAATCCCAATGGGCATTCTATCAGCTGAGATAAATGCCTATGTCAATTAGAGCTCAAACACTACCGAGCCAAGCATTAAGAATGTCGGGGTAAATCCAAAGAATGAAGGAGGAACAAAAATAATGGACACTGAAGATGAAGGAGGAAAAGAGGTTAATGCTCCCATGCAATGAGAAACACCAACGAGAGTTCAGCCACCAAGACGAGCAAAGTCATCGCCATCACCAAGGGCGCAGTAATCAACAGCAAGATCGAGAAAACAAATTATGAAAGAAAGTTCTTCCGAATCATTATAATTTATCTTCTTGCTTTTATTTGTTGCTCATATAATATTTTTTACCTACTACATGCCCCAAATTAAGCATTGAGGACAATGCTTGGTTTGAGTTTGGGGGTATAGAGCCATTGCCGAGGCAATCTACTACCGCGACCCTGCCACGAAAAGGAGGTCTTTAGTGATAAAATCTTTTGTTTTATGTCCACTACTTTACTTGAAATTGTTGATCATACTCTTGCACTGCCCATCATCAGTATTGTCTTAGTTTATTCTTTAAGGCAATAAAAATCTTTCTCCTTAGCATAATTAGGTTCTTTTTTGAAGGTTTAATTCTAGGATATTTAAGGAGAAAAACTTAGAAGCTTACTATAAGGTTGAACTTCAAAACACTTTTGGGACTTGTTTGGCTTTGGGAATTCTTTTGATAAACTTAGGTGATAAAGACTTAGATCTTTGGAAAGGTAACTAGAGGTGCCTATAACCGGCTCTAGGAAATACTCTTCTTCATGCTAGCGGTGCCCGAAATTGGCTCTAGTATGCTTAAAAGAATAGTAGAAGCAATAAGGAGATAAGAAGGAGAAAACACAATACTTGAGGTGCCCGAAATTGGCCCAAGAAATTGTTGTTTTAAGAAGAGTACACTAAATCCTAGTCTTTTGTCTTGAACTTAAAGTTTATCTAAGAAGGCCTTTAATCAAACTTGTTCACAAAAATACACACACACACTAACCATATATTTTGTTTTCTAGGTACACCCTTAGGTAACCGAAAGGTTAAGTCTAAAGAATAGAAATAGTTATGGTGGTGAGAATAGATGGAAAAGTAAGACCAAAGGAGAATAAAGTTTGACAACTTGATGTTTTGCATTGCTTGAGGACAAGCAATAGTTCGATTTTGGGGGTGTGATAAGTGCTCAACTCACTATCACTTTCTGCACTTTTCATGGGCAATTACCATTAATTCTACACCTACTTGGACCAATGCATGTACTTAATGTAATATATTTAGGGATGATGCTATTAAAGATAATATTTGTAAAAAAAGGCATACTTTACTGTATTTTCATGTCTGTGCAGGAACAAGTATTGCCGCGGCAGCAACTTGATGCTGGGGTAGGACCAGATGCCGAGGCAGCAGAGGATAAAAAGCAATATGGCAGGAAAACTGAGGAGAAAAATGAGGAGAATGTTGCTGGACAAGAAGCCCAAGGATCAGAGCTGAACAACACATCAAAAAGCCCAAGGACAAGGCCATGCGGGAAAAATCCTTCTAGAAGAACTAAACTTGGAAATATTTAACTTATGTATATAACTTGTTCCCTACTCCAAGTTGTACTCTATTTAGGAAAGGTTTGCCCTAGGTCAAGCCTATATTATAACATCCCGATTTTGGGGTTATTAGTTAGGCCTTAGTTAGGAGAATTCGATTCGGGTCAAATTGGGTTCTCCGGTTCAATATTCCGGGGGAAAATAAAATAAGAATATTTTTAATTAGGGAAAATAATAATTTTGGAATATGGTTTAAAATATTGAAAATATGTTTCAAGATTAAAAGAAAAATTATGTTTAATTATGCTTAATTATGCTTAATTAAACCTCTGGGAAGGTTTCGAAACCTTTGATCACCTAGAATTGAAAATTGCTGGAAATTATATTTTAGTCCCGGATATCTTCCTTTGTTCGATTAAGGTACTTACAGATGTTATTTTGAGCTGAAATTTTGCATGCATGACTAAAGTTGATTGAATTTCAAGATGGTTAACATAATTCGAATGAAGTCCTTGTATTTTGGAATATTTACATTTTGGTCCCTAAAATAGAAAAACATGCATTTGAGGATGTTAGAACAATCCGCTTGAGTTGAAATTTGGTGTGAAGAATACTTGGGTGTTTAATTGAACATTGATGGAAACAATTTCTACTTTAATAATTGTATTTAGAAGTTTTACGTTTTGGTCCTTAATCCATGTTAGTGTTTAATCGGATGGTTGTTTATAATTAATGTGTTACCGACAATGCTTTGTACGAGACCTTGTCACGTAGGAACAAGATTGTGCATTTAGTTAGATAAAATAAAAAATATAACGATTTTAGGGTTGTTTATCGAATCGGACCCTTGTGGGTTTGGTTTGATATTCCCCGTGTAACCCATTAGTGCCGGTTTCATCTAGGCTAGGCTAAGGGGGTTACATTTGGTGGTATCAGAGCCAGGTTAAAAAAAAAGTGTTGTTGGTTTGAAAAGTGTGTTGTAAGGTTTGTAAAATATGTTGTTGATTTGTAAAGTGTGTAGTTGGTTGGTTAAAGCGTGTATAGGATTGCTAAGTTATGTGCTTAAATGTGCGATTGATCATGATATGTTTGATTGAGCATTATATGTTGTTGGAGTGTGAAAATCTATTCATGATGATTGTACTTTGCGTAATGATGGTTAAACTAGGGTTATCGGTTACACATTGCCAATGCCAACATATTTTCAGATGCTCTCAATTTTCCCTTGGATTTTGCCCGAATGTAAGTTTGTTTTATTTGAACATTATGTTTTAAACTGCATATTTAAAGTTTTTGAAAATGTTTCTAAGACGTAAGTCACTAGATACTGTTGGTATGAACTTTCATGGTCAAGATTGAAGATGAAACGACTGTTAGGAAAGAGTAGATTCTTCCTTCTCTATCAGTGTGCCTTCGTTTAGGCCGGAAGGTTAGTTTGTGGTGTTGTACCATTCTTTCGGGTGTGTTTTAGTCTGCTGAAGCTGGTACGACTGTTGCTAATCTGACTTGGGAGCTGTCAATAGGATGGTAGTTGAGGTTGTTGGAATTGAGGATGTTATTTGTGAGTGTGAATAATAATCATGTTTAGATTAAGAGCACATATATGTATATATTGATAGATAATGTAGGACATGCATGCATTCTTGAGCATGACATTAGAAATTGCATTTACATGCATATGCAATTGCATAGGCATTTATGAGGGCATTCAGGAAATCATTCATATATTTGTTCACACTTGCGAGTAGCTCCTTGAGGGTGTAAGTGGAGAGTGGTTGGTTCTTTTAAGGTGAAGGTATGGGAAAAAAAAGAAGAGGTTGAAAGAACTTTCTTGTGGTGTTAAGCTGAATATGTAGTGGGCAAGCTACCCTTTTAGTTAGGGAATAGTCTTGGATGAACAATGAGTGGTTGGTCTCAGAGTTGTGAATGTTTGAAACCAGGGTAAATACACTGTGATATGGTTAGTTTGAGTTGGTCATTACTAAAGGAAGGGCTGAGTTTTGCGGATTCTTTCTAGTTAAGATCTGGAGGTTGTAACAAGGTTGCAGCATGTTTTGTAGAGTAAGGCGGGTTGGTGTTTTTCTGAGTAATGTGAAATTATTTTGTGGAAATTACATGGAATTCTTTGTAGTATGGTTAATGTGCAGTTAGATCAGGGGTTGTAACCGATCTGGTATGGTTAGGATGGAAGTAAAATATGAGATACAGTCTGGTATGAGAGTTGTGAAATCGGGGGTTTGAATCATAGATTGTTGTGACCTTGAGAAGTTTGGTTGTGCTATAAAGGAGGAAAGTATACATGTTGTGTTTATAGGATGATAATTTGGATATACTTCGGGTAAAGTTAGTCTTTGATGATGTCTGAAGTGGTTTAATGTGGATCGCTGGACAATTTATGGTTTGTATCGATTGTTCAGTCTTATAGGTTTGCTTTTATCGGAAAGTGTCTTGAGGTTTTGGTGTTCAGTGGGTTCGTGTTTGTGGATGTTTCATCATTATGATTACCGCCTTGGCAAGGTTATAAAATAAGAGATGTTGGAGCTAGTGGAAGAATAGTTCTACAAGCTTGGTTTTTGTTGTGGTATAGTTAAGGTAAGAGTTGGTTTATCGATGAGTTGGTAATGGGAAGAAGTTTTGGGTTAAGTGTCAAGGCACCTAATGATGTGTAGATTTTATATTTTGAACCTTGGTGGAGTTGGTTATGGTGGCTAAACCTTAAGTTGGAGATATTATCGTTATGATGAGTACAATGTTGAGTTTGACACAAAGTTGGTAAGTTTCTTGTATGATATGTTTTGTAGAATGTTAGCAACTGGGGATGACTTGGCTTACATAAGGGTGCTTGCAATGGGAGTTTGTTTGTGGGATAAGCCTGGGTTGTTGTGGAGTTACACGGGAAGATGTTCGGTTAACCTATAGGAAGACCTAAAGTTGTTCGGGGACAAGTCGTGGCAAAGTGTTTATTGAGGGTCTAGTGAAGGATATGTTCTTGGCAAAGTTTAGTTTTGTGTTGAGAATCTTTTCGTGTTAGGTGAACCGTATGGTTGTTTCGAAAAATACCAAGATGGAGTGGTATCTTGAGCAGGGCTTATGGTAATCTTTTTCCATGAGTTTGGTGGTAAGTGTTGTGGTAGGAGTTTGGAAAAAAAAAACATGTGTATTTGACTAAGCTTGTTTGGATTATGTTTGAATCATATGTAAACTTTTGTCATGTTGATAAGGTAAACTTGAATGTCAGTTTCCTTTGGGTAATTATTGGTAGTAAAGGTATCAAGAATGAAGTCGGAAAGAATCATCATAAGTTGGTAGTAAGTTCTATCGATGGTATGGAGTTTTCTTATGAGGTTTGTTGGATCAATCGTTTGTTTGAGTACGGTTTTCTTGGGTTTCTAAGTTCCATTGGGAAGTTGTGTGATTGGTGTATCTATAACATGATAAGATTTGAAAGTTTTTAGGACCGACATAGGTTGTTGTTTGGATGTTGGATTTTATCATTCATAGGTAAATGGATGATATGTTGTGACGTTGTGATATGGTTAATATGACTCATAATGAAGTTGTTGTTGTTGGTGGAGCTTGCTTAAAACAATGTTGACAGTTTTGTACAAAGTTAGTCTGAAGTTTGTTGTGTGGAGTGGAGGTTGGTGAAAGGCTTAGTTGGTTACCTGGTATGTGGGAGGATGTCAAAAGTAAGGTAAGTTCGATGGTGATAGTGTGGAAACCATTGCGGTTATCAAGAGTTGGTTATCAACCTTATGGGGTTTTCTTTTGAGTTATATTTTCTATAGAGGTTGAGATGGTGTGGTGGTTTGTGCATTGTTGCTTTGGTGTGGGGAAAGAATTTGTTGGTTTTCCAAAGAGGGTAAGTGTGGGTTGTCTGTTGTGTACCATCCGGGAAAGCTAAGGTGATGGCTGAATCTTTGAGCCGTAAGACGGCAGTTGAGTTGAGAGTGATGTTTGCTAAGTTGAGTATTTCAAAGGAAGATGGTTGAGTGGTGGAGTTGTAAGTAAAGCCTATCTTGGTTGAGATGATAAGGTGAAACAGTTAGAGGATGAGATGTTGGTATCTTTTGTGGAGGATATGGCTAAGGATAGACCGACCGAGTATCGTTTTGGATGAGGAGGAGATGTTGTGGTTTAGGGGTTAGATTGTGGTGCCGGATGAGGTTGAGTTGAGGTAAGCTATTTTAGCGGGAGCACATACTAGTCCGTTTGCTATGCATCCGGGTAGTGTGAAGATGTATAGAGATCTTAAAAGTATGTACTTTTGGGTTGGTTTAAAGGAAGATGTGACGGAGTTCAAGAAGGATTCTATATGGGTTATTATTGATAGGTTTTCAAAACGTGTACATTTTCTTGCCGTGCATACAATGTGATATATGGATAAGTTGGTGGAGTTGTATGTTTCTGAGATGGTGAAGTCGCATAGTGTGCTTAAGTTGATCATATCGGATAGAGGTTCGCGGTTTACATATAAGTTTTGGAGGAGTTTGTAGGTTACTTTGGGTACGAGGCTTAGCTTTAGTACAGCTTATCATCCACAGACGGATGGACAGTCTGAGCGTGTTATTCGGACTTTGGAAGATATGTTGAGGGGTTGTGTCATCGAGTTTCAAGGTTCTTGGGAGAAACAGTTGTCTTTAGTGGAGTTTGTATATAACAGTAGCTCCAAGCGAGTATACAGATGGCACCGTTTGAGGCTTTATACGGGCATAGGTGTTCTACACCTTTGTGTTGGAAAGAAGTTGGGCAGAAGTATGTTTCTTTGCCTCAAGTGTTGAAGGATACGGATGAGAAAGTTAAGTTGATATGTGCTAAACTTAAGGAGGCTTTGGATAGGCAAAAATCCTATGCCGATTTAAAGCGTAGAGAGATAGAGTATACTGTTGGGGACAAAGTGTTCTTAAGGTTTCTCCGTGGAAGAAGGTGATGAGGTTTGGACGTAAGAGTAAGTTGGTCCATATGAGGTGTTAGAGCCAATTGGTTGTTATCGGTTGAGGTTGCTGGTGGAGTTGAGTTGGATGCATTATGTGTTTCAATATATCGATGCTTCGTAAGTATCGTTCAGATCCTTTTCATGTTGTTCTAGTTGAGGATTCTAAGTTAAGGGCGGATATGAGTTATGACGAGGAACCAACGAGGATTTTGGATGTAGATACAAAAGTTCTTCAAGGAAGAACCATATGTTTGGTTAAAGTGCTTTGGAAGCACCGAGGTGGCGAAGAGGCAACTTGGGAGACAAGGAAAAAGTTTGGAGGAGTAATTCCTCACGTGTTTAGTTCAGGTAAATTTCGAGGATGAAATTTTCTTAAGAGGGGGAGAGTTGTAACATCCCGATTTTGGGGTTATTAGTTAGGCCTTAGTTAGGAGAATTCGATTCGGGTCGAATCGGATTCTCCGGTTCATTATTCCGAGGGAAAATAAAATAAGAATATTTTTAATTACGGAAAATAATAATTTTGGAATATGGTTTAAAATATTGAAAATATGTTTCAAGATTAAAAGAAAATAATTTGGACTTTATATTGATTTTTAATTATGCTTAATTATGCATAAATGACCAATTTGTAATTTTTGGAAAAATTGGAGGACTTATTTTGTAATTTTCGAAAAATTACATGTTTTAGTGACTAAATTGAAAATCAAGCTAAACTTAGAATCCTTAGAGGGCCATAAACCCATTTCTAATTTTTAATAATGATTTATTCACCAAAATGTGTTTTAATTACTTTAATTAGATATTTTTAATCATTTTCTCTCAAAATCACTTTTCTCTCATTTTCTCTCCACTTTCTCTTCATCTTTTCTCTTCAATTCCTTGCTGATTTTTGCATCTTTTTCAACGAATATTACATCATTTGTATCATCTTTCCATCCTTTACAAAACCTATGCATCAATTTCATCAAATCTACATCAAATTGCAAGGAATCAAGAAGGGGAAATTTTCATATTTTTGGTGAATAGATCTTGAAGGTAATTTTCTGGACTTTTATTCTTTTCTAAGGTTCTTTATTGAAATTCCCAAGTATTAGCTTGCTAATCTTTGAATAAAAACTTGATTCTATGTTTTTAATGTTAGATCTAGTGATTTTGAGATGTTTTTGTGAAATCTTTTTGGATCTCATTTAATGCTGGAAATTAGATGAATTCAATCATGTTTTTATGTTGATTTAATGATTGATTGAGTCTTCTTTTGATAGCACATTAATTTAATCCCGGAATAATGCAATCGGTGTAGTTTTAAGGTGTTTTTCGGTTGTTTTATGGGCTGTTTTAGATGCTTAATTGTTTCTGGAGATATAAGGATGGTTTGGATGTGTTTTTGGATCATAATTGAAGTGGATTAGATGTTAGATTCGTTAGGTTTTGGGCTGATGTTGTTCGGATGCGTTTCGGCTTAGTTTTCGGTCTTTTCGGCTAAGTTTTTGGTAGTTTAATGGTGATTGGATATGGCTGTTGGTTTGAGCATGTTATGATGTGAGAATGCTCTGTTTTTAATATTGTATAAGAGGTACAAGAAGAAGCTTGAGTGCTGGTGCGTTGGTGCGATCATCGGATAGCGACAAAAGCTCGTTTCGCTTGTTGGTGAGTGATTACGGATTTAAAGCGAATTGCGTTTGGTACGGTTCTATTTTGGGGACTATGGAAGAGTGTGAAAACCTTCCATAGTTCAAGAGTAAGTAAAATAAATGTTTTTGATAAACCGATATTAGTTTCGGCTACTTTTGATAAAGGCATTATGTTGGTAATGCAATGAGATTTATGGAAATGCATGAGCATGTTTTGAAATGGTGCATACATGAGAATTACTTGCTGAAATGCATAGCTTATTTAGCATCCATGATTGTGAAAAATTATGAGAAATGATTTGGCATACAATATGGTTATTTGCCTTATACATTATGATGCCTTTGAGCATGGCTTTGGTTCATTTGTTGAACATATTATGCATGCTTTATGAGCAACAAGTTATATGATTTGAAATACAATATGGTTAATTGCCTTATACATGATGGTGCCTTTGGGCATGGTTTGGTTCATTTGTTGAACATTTTATGCATGCATTATGAGCAGCAAGTTATCATGCATATTTGATTATGATATTGGCTTAGTGACACTAACTTTAGATTCGAATACGAATGACATGTCATTAGGATTGAGTGCACTATAAAATAAAGAGAATATTGAATTTGCCTACACGTAAACAAGGGTGACTTTGTGTCCAACCGTGCGTGGTAGAGCCGCCTACACGTAAACAAGGGTGACTTTGTGTTCAACCGTGAGTGGTAGAGCTTGCCTATATGTAAACAAGGGTGACTTTGTGTCCGACCGTGCATATAGTTGACCCATACGTAAACAAGGGTGACTTTGTGTCCAACCGTGCGTAGTGGGGGATAACATGTATACAAGGGTGACTAAGTGTCCGACCGATGCATGTTATGAAAAAGGATCCGTGTATTCGGTGAACCCAAGGTTCACATTAAGTGGTCACTAGAATGCCAATATACATACATGAATTTGAAATGGACATTGTGCATCTTTTATAAATTGATTTGATAAGATTATGTGAACTCAAGGAAGCATATGATTTAAAGAACATGAGCATGAGATGTTAGCATGCATGATTTAACAATGCATTACAAATTATGGTTTCATCATGGTTTAAAATAGATGCATTGATGATTTGTGTAGAGCTTCCTCACTAAGCATGTTTGTTTAAGCTCTCTTTTCATCCTTGCAAAAAAACAAAGGCACTTGGTGCTTCATTCGAGGCAAGGAAACCAAGGGGAAGAATCACTTTGAATTTGGTATGTTTTTGGCAAACAAATTGGGCAAGGCAATGTGTAACCCAATGTATGAGAGGAGTGTGTTCTTAGGCTTCGGTTTATGTTGTAATAAGATCATTATTGTTGATTGTTAATTGTTGAACTTTGGAATGGTTTGAATTGGTGAAGCATGTACTAGCATGATTGTTATGTTGTTAGTCTCTTTCTAGGGTGCATGCCTATAGCTTGATTGATGTCCGTGACGTTGTTGATTACGTGCCATATGTTGCTAATTATATTTAGGATTAATGCATTTAGTGGATCTAATTAATGGTTGAGTATTGAGTAATTGGTATGCACTTAGTGTAACAAAACTTTTGGTTCCAGACCTAAAGTTTCGAAACCTTTGGTTGAAGGTTCCGAAACCTTTGTGAAATAGTTTCGAAACCTTTACAAGGTTTCGAAACCTTGCGGGCTGTTTCAATTCTGGGAGGTTACTGGACGCGATAAGTTTCGAAACTTTCGAGAAAAGTTTCGAAACCTTTTTCAAAAAGTTTCGGAATCTCTGGGAAGGTTTCGAAACCTTTGATCACCTAGAATTGAAAATCACCGAGTAAAAAGCTGAAAAATTAAGATTAATCTGTATAATTTTGTTCAAAAGCTAATAATTAATTATTTAAAATCATAAAATATAATTTAATAACTTTTGGTTGTCGTTTTGTTACGATTAAAACATGCATGTCTAAATGGGCTTTATAGAGAATCCGTTCGAATTTTAACCGATTAAAAATCTGAAAATTTGAGATTAATCTGTATAATTTTGTTCAAAAGCCTATAATTAACTATTTGAACTCATAAAATTTAATTTAAAAACATTTTGTTATCGTTTTGATGCGATTAAAACGTGCATGTCTAAATGGGCTTTACAGAGAATCCGTTCGAATTTTAACTGAGTAAAAATCTAAAAATTATGATTAATCTATATAATTTTATTCAAAAGGTAATTGTTAATTATTTGAAATCATAAAATTTTAATTAATAACTTTTGGTTGTCATTTTGTTGAGATTTAAACGTGCATGTCTAAATGGGCTTTATAAAGAATACGTTCGAATTTTAACCGAATAAAAATCTAAAAATTTGAGATTAATCTGTATAATTTTGTTCAAAAGCCTATAATTAAATATTTGAACTCATAAAAATTGATTTAATAACATTTGGTTGTCATTTTGTTGGAATTAAAGCGTGCATGTCTAAATGGGCTTTATAGAGAATCCGTTCGAATTTTAACCAAGTAAAAAGCTGAAAATTTGAGATTAATCTGTATAATTTTTTTCAAAAGCTCATAATTAAGTATATGAACTCATAAAATTTGATTTAGTAACATTTGGTTTTTGTTTTGTTGCAATTAAAACGTGCATGTCTAAATGGGCTTTATATAGAAATCCGTTCTAATATTTTTTTTACGAAAAAGGGCCTCGTTAAAAACCCCTAACAATTCCAACCCCAAAGAAGGGTTGAAAGCCCCTTTGGGGAAAAGAGTACCCCTAGAATTTTATTGAAAAGGAGAGTTAAATCTCTCAGAGTTTTCAAAAGTCCTTCTAAAATCGAGCATGTCTGAATCAAATTGAAGAGTACAAAGAGTGCGCATGGCCCTAGAAGCAAGAGTATGGGATACATTATTGGTCCCTCTAGGTACACGATAACTCCATAAAAAGGCTATATTTTAGGCCTTTTTACTTATGTTATTGAGTGTCCTTAGGCTCATATAGGATCATTTAGTTGCATTTAGGTTCATGACATTGCATATAGTCATTTAAACATGCCTTGGCATTTTGAGATGGTAATAGGTGCTATTTAATGGGAAAGGTAGTTCTTTTTAGTGGTGTTGTGCAGGTGAAGCAGAAACGGAAGTTAAGGCAATTTTTCATGGCATTCTCAGAAGGATGGCAAAAACAAAATGCCATGGCAAAGCTAGAGAACTCCTGGGCTGAGCTAAACGATAAAGAGATATTTTGATGAGAGTGCCAGCTGGTGCTACAACAGCCGATCGGGACCACTACAACTGACTACAACCACCACAATGGGGGACCACAGAGAAGATGGCCTATATGTATTCCACGTCAGTAGGGGATCACTGTCACCTCTGCTAGTCCTGCAGGAATGTCAAGACAAAAATGAGGACAGAAAGGAATTTTTGCATATCTTTTAAGGTTTTCACCCTCTTTAAAAGACATGGTTACCTACACAAGAGAGAGGCCTTTTCGAGAGAGAAAAACACAAAAAAGAGAGACCTTTGCGACGGTCTTTGCGGCGGAAAGTTGCCACCTTTCTTCTCCAACTTTCGGCCAAAGGGACCTCCATTGATAGCACTCAAAGGGAGTGGTGAGCTAAGCACACGAGAGGGGCTAGCTCACCAAGGCGACCATGGTGGTTGAAGAGCCAGCGGCGGTGCATACCGAGGGTGTCTTCTATTCCTCCTTCCTTGCTTTACTTTGTTATATTTTCATGAGGATTAATGTTGGATGTTTAAGATTAATGTGGTTGATTACTCTTAACATTTGGCTCTACCATGTAACATTGTTTCGGTGGTAGCTTTTATGGATGATTAACTTTTGTTTTTATTTAATATATTGCATGCTAAGTGTTT
This sequence comes from Abelmoschus esculentus, assembly GCA_035048815.1. NCBI lineage: Eukaryota > Viridiplantae > Streptophyta > Magnoliopsida > Malvales > Malvaceae > Abelmoschus > Abelmoschus esculentus. The sequence continues at coordinate 13,449,922 of JAUCBN010000035.1, read as the reverse complement.
TTATATTTGCTTTGCTCATTGTTGGTAATTATTTAAGCTTTGTAAGAGGCACGAGAGTGTCCATGGTTTAGATACAAGTTAGAGCACTCGAGAGATGTGTAGCTATAGATCCTTAGATCATCCAAGAGGAGCTAAAGGAGGACCTACGTGAGCAATGGGTTCTAGACTGCAAATAGGGCCTAGTTGGATCCTAGAACACTCGAGAGAGGTGTAGGTGAAGGCTTCAACGACTAAAAGGAGGGTACTTTATCGATAGGCTAGGGTGTCATTCGCGTGACAGACGAAAATACCATGGCATTTTAGTTTGTCAGGTTCTTATGACTCGAGAGAGCGGGAACACCTTAGAAACCTCTGTCGAGTAAGTATACACCTTAGCAGTTGTATGTTAAGTAGGGGTAAGGTGTAGGAAACCATATAAGCCAACATCGATCGTTCCCTAAAGAGTTCATCACTAGAGGAGAAGTATAATATATTGTTTAACGTGTTTTTGCATCCTGTTTTTTCCCTTGCATTTACAATTTACTTTTTTTTTTACTTTGCTTGCTATCTTGCAATTCTGCCATACACTCACATATCACCTTCATACATCCACCTTGCCATCATCATATATTTTATTTTGCCTTGGCAAATTTTAGTTGCTTGCATTGTAGAATTTCAATAGCATTTCCATCTTACACCTTCATCGTACATATCCATTTTCTTGTGTTTTTATCTTTATCTTTGTTTTCTTTTAGTGATAACCCTTTTTGCCTTGACAAATTTGACTGCACACAGAGAATCTGTTCAAATTTTAATAGAGTAAAAAGATGAAAATTTGAGATTAATCTGTATAATTTTGTTCAAAAGCCCATAATCAAGTATTTGAACTCATAAAATTTTATTTAATAATATTTTGGTTGTCATTTTGTTCCGATTAAAGCGTGCATGTCTAAATGGGCTTTATAGAGAATACGTTCGAATTTTAAACAAGTAAAAATCTGAAAATTTGAGATTAATCTAAATAATTTTGTTTAAAAGATAATAATTAATTATTTAAAATCATAAAATTTGATTTAATCACTTTTGGTTATGGTTTTGTGGCGATTAAAACGTAGATGTCTAAATTGGGTTTATAGAGAATACGTTCGAATTTTAACCGAGTAAAAAATAGAAAAATTTGAGATTAATACGTATAATGTTGTTCAAAAGCCAATAATTAACTATTTGAAGTCCTAAAATTTAATTTAATAGCATTTGTTTGTCGTTTTGTTGTGATTAAAACGTGCATATCTAAATGGGCTTTAAAGAGAATCCATTCGAATTTTTTTTGAAGGAAAGGGCCTCATTAAAAAACCCCTATAGCCGACCATCCCGAGAGGTGAGAAGGCCCCTATGGGGAAAAGAGTACCCAAGGTATTATTGAGAAGAAGAGGAGAACCTCTCCAAGTTTACAGAGGCCCGAATAAAATCGGGAAAGAAACAATCAAAGGAACAAGAAGAAAAGGAACGCAAAGCCCTACTAGCCAGAGTATGGGCTACAACATTTGCATCTCTAGGCACATAACAAATCTTATAATTAGGTATAGTACCCAGAGTGGCACGAATGCGAGTTATCAAGTGCTGCACTGTGGAAAGATCTCGAGGCGGAGCATTATTAATTTTGTTGGCAATGGACGCAGAGTCAGTTTCCAGGATCACATTGGACCATCCATTGGCAGCAGCAAGCCGTAAACCTTCCAGAATAGCAAGAGCCTCAGCAGAGGCAGGATCCGGACAAAGAAGGGGCATGAAACAGCCACCAAGCATGGAGCCAGAAGAATCACGAGCAATAACACCAGCAGCAGCTCCTCTCAGAACAGGATCAAAAGCCCCATCCGTGTTAATTTTGACAAAACCGGGAGCCGGTTTCATCCATCTAGCTGGAGCAAGAGTGGGCTCAGCTAGCCGGGAGGATTGGCGGGCCTCATCATTAGAGGATGTATAATCAGTGAGAAGTTTTTGGGCAGAGGCAACAGTTAACCAAATCGGTTGAATATGGTTGTTATGAACAAAGTCATTACGGCGGTTCCAAAGGTTCCATAAAATTGTGATAAGAAGAGAGAATTGGTGTAGGGAGAGGAAACCAGCAACATCAGAAAGCCACTGATGGGGAGAGGTGTAGACATTGGACAACAACCTATGGGGAAGGCCTGCCAAGAGGATCGCCTCCTTAGCACTAGGACAATCACGCATAGCATGGATAAAAGATTCGACAGTCAGATTGCAAATAGGGCAAACTCCAGGACCAAGGTTAGCCTGCAATATTTTCTGACCGGAGGGTAACGCATCATGACATAAACGCCATCCAAAGGAACGAACTTTGGGCAGAGTAGGCAACTTGGACAAGATTTTCCATAGTTTAGAAGGACATAGCTTGACAATTAGGGAAATCATGAAACCAAGCGGAGTTGCCTAGGAAACGATCAAGACGTTCCATGATGGTTTCGGCAACACGACCTGATCGAGACCAAGTGAACCAGCCAGATGATGGTTTGCAATCAAAAAGATCATTCTTGTCGAGACAGTCCCGAAAGTTATTAATTTGCGACCTTGCACGTCGAGGACCGCCTTGCTTTTCATAATCGTAAAGAATTTCATTAAACCCCCCCTAAAAGCCAGGGGAGAGTTGAATTGGAATTAAGAGAATCTATTAGCTGCCAAGTTTTATATTTGTTAGCTGTTTCAGGGAACCCATGTAACCCAGAAAAGTGAAAGGACACTGCACCATAAGAAAGGATGACATCAATGTGATGATCGAAGTAAGAAAGACACAATCAATCTCGTCTCGCAAAGAAAGACACAATCAACATCATGCCTCGAAGTAGCACGTTGAAGTGCAAGAACTGCCTGGGTGTTGCCAAGGCCCTGACAGTTCCAACATAAGAGCTTCATTTATCTCGGCGGGGTTGATTCCTATCAACCTCCGCCGTAGAGTTTTTAATGCTGCTCATCCCAGCTAAGTATAACCTGGCCCAGTTCGAAGGACAAAGCCTAATAAGTGCAAATGTTAGAGAAGATAGAGAAATCGAATGGAAATAAGTATAATACCCGAGAAATCGCAGGCAGAAGCCGAAAATAAAGGCAAGAAATCGGAAAGGAACGACATCATTAAAGATGTTAGAGAATTCCCTAAAAAAGGGTGGAATAGCCAAAGTAGTTAAAAGCTCCTTAAAAGGTAGAGAGCAAACTGAACAAATAAGTAGAGGAAAAATAGTCGGACGTATCGCAATAAAAAAGTCCAGAAGATTAAAAGAAAACACAATAAAAAAACATGAAAAGTAAGAAAATAAAGCAGAAAGGATATTATTATTCCATAAATCAAAAGACAACAAAACCTGAAAAACAAGGCTAAGACAGCCAAAAGTTCCTAACATAAACGAAAAACGAGAAAACCTAAAACAAGGAAAAGAAAGAACAATAGATAAAAAGGCAACAAGCATGAAACTAGCAAGTTGTAGAACAGGAACTGTCAAAGCAAGGCCAAAGCTCAGACAGTTCCAAGGTAAACAAATCATTTCTGTCGGCGGGGTTGATCAGAGTCAACCTCCGCCGTAGAGTTTTTTACGCTGCTCATCCCAGCTTTCTCATTAGGCACAGTGCCAGCACGAAGACGCTTAACCCTAACATTCTCATCAGAGGGAGGAGTTCGCTTCGCACCTCGTCCTGAGGTTATCCGAGCAGCTAGCCGAGGAGTTGGAGTTCAGGATCCGGAATACTCACCTCCCCAGTGTTAACGTTGGATGATTGCCGTGAAGTAACATTAGAATTCAGATCAGGAAAAACCATTTGCAACGGTTGTGTGGGATAGCGTCGAGCAGTGAGCTTGCTAGGAACCGTTGGGAGGAGTCTAGGCCCTTTGGAAAAAAGTGGAGGCTCATTACTTTGAGCAGCTTCAGTGCCACTATTCGAAAGTGAGGACGTAACCCCTTTATCCTTCCCATTACTAGTAGTAGGGTTGGCAGTTTGAGCCGGCGTAGGCATTTGTTGAGCATTGGCGTCAGTAGCGATATAGCGGATTCGTCCACGTTGAGTGGGTTGTGGATCCTTCTTTTGGGGAACATATCGTAGCCAATCACCAAAAGGAAGCTGTTCAGATCGTGAATCAGTTGGAATAGAGCAAGAGTCTAAAGAATGTCCAATACGTCCACAGTAGTGGCAAAAAGTGGGAAGACGTTCATATTGAAGAGGACAAAATCTTGTGGTGGGCCCTCCCCCAATAGCAACACAACGCCTAATAGACTGAGAGACCTCTAAAGACAAGCCAACCCGTAGGTAGTCAACCATGTTATAATCGATTTTCCTCGTATCAATTTTTGTGACTAAACCAATTAAAGAACCTAAGGATTTACCAATATCATGAGCAGATTCTTTAGTAGCCAGGAAAATATGAGGGATGTTGTAGATGCGGATCCAAATATTCATTGTAGAAAATAAGTGTTCGTCAGGCGTAATAGAGGGATTATACTGGGCAAGAGCAAGCCAATCATCTTTGTAAGTCCAAGGTCCCCTTGACAGGATATCATCCTTAATCTTTTCATCCCTAAACCGGATAAGGAACATACGTGGCTTCAAAATACTCATAGAAAATAGTTTGGTCGTAGTCCAGATTCCCGTAAAAGCTTTGATGATCACCTGATCATCAATCTCCCGTGAAGAGATAAGTTTCCCGAGGATGGTGGAATGAGTTTCTTCTTCAGAAAGACCCCAAGAAGTACCCTGTTGAAAGACAGTAGCTTGTTCCTCAGCAGTAAATTGAATATTGCCAAATTGCTGGAGGAAGGACTTAGAATCCATAGAGAAAGAAACGAAAAAAACAGGTGAGAAGTTGGTATAGAGGAAGAGAAGGTGCCGAGCGGAATAGATGACAGATGAAAAAATATGAGGGAAGTAGGCAACTTTAAATAATAGAGGAGTTTGAGGTATAGCAGGACAATAGATAAAAGAGATAGATAGAGAGAAAGAGTAAAACAGGTGGAATATATTATTAAAAAAGAATAAAATATTATTATTCTTTTGATGAAGGATAGAAAAAATAGGTGTTTGAGAACATATAGAACACATAAGTAGATGATTTATAAAAGGAGAAGGAGTTTGGTATGGAGAAGGAAAGTAGGTCAACACTATAAGTATCACCAGAAAGAATAAAATTAGAACCTTAGAGAGAAGATAGAAATTGACAAAGATAAAAAAAGAAGAATCGATAATTATGTAACAAAACCGTAAATGTCGTTCAAGAAGGATATAAAGAAGAAAGATGACTAAAAAGGTGAAGCAAGTAAAGATGGTAAAGAAAAGCCAAAAAACAATGAGCTGGTTAAAGGAGAAGATAAGAAAGAATACATCAATAAAGATGTTGGTTAAATCCCTTCGAAAGGGTGGTAAAAGAATAAAAAGCATTAAACCAAAGTGAATTAACCATAGAAGAAGAATAGTAGTAAACCAAACAATCATAATGGATACCTGATCAAGGACGAAAGACCTGGTAAAAATTAGACTCTTTGAATGTTTAACATCGTAAAAGGTCCTAATGAACGCCGGAATCATACGAGTTAAAAACCAGCACCAAAGGTGCACAGGATAGTAACCGAGGATGCCACCAGTGAACCAGCCACATGCAGAGGGACCCGTGCAACAAGCAACATGGCCAACGGCCTGGAAAACTAATCGCTGAATAGCAAGAGACCACGGTGGAGCACGTAGTGGCCGAAGAATCCACATCCAGACGACGGTGTCGCCGGAGCAAACCAGTAAACATACGAAACGGAGCGAGTTCGGCCATTCTTCTGTGGTAACACAAGATCCAGGACAAAAGCTAACGTCCCTTGAACTGTCGAACAAAGGCAAAGAGAAAGCAAACAGTAGCAGCGATGTAAACCCAACACCAAGGAAGAAAGAGACGGCAGGAGAGCCATGCAATACCGGAGTTCCAGAAACTAATAGAAACCATTGGAGAAGCAGAAAGATCCGACCCCAATGCCAAGAGCGAAGAGAAACGTGGAGCGAGCAAAGCACCAACCCTCGAGCAATCTTGAGGAAGCAAGACTGGGATATCGGCGACACCAAACCAGGACCATAACAAGGCCCATACACAACAACACCAACAAGGAGCAGGTAATCAATCGATCGTATGAGACGGATGCCCAGACCACAAAGAGCCGGCACAACCCGTCGAAGATAAAGAGAAACATGAGGATAACGCGGCCACCGATTCCAAGAACCCAAGAGTGATTGATCCAGACGAACAGAAGAACTCGTACGAGCAAAGTACTTCCGAGAGACGTGCAAAAACGAAGGCGGAGAAGAACAGGACCTAGCCTTAGTGCAGGTCCGTCCCTTCCCCGAACGTGAATAATGAGCGTAGCAGTCAAACAACAAAGAGCCGGAGAAACAGAAGGGAACAGATTGATCCAAAAATAAATAAAAACTTAGGATCTTAAAGTTTAAGTCGGAGTAAGACTCCTCCTTAACCAGAACTTCTTGTACAACCAAGAAACTAGAAGAAAAACAAATCTGGAAGCTAGAACACAAAACATGGATAAACCCTAACTAAGAACGCACCTGAAACAACGGTCCCAAGCAAGGTGGATGAAAGCAACCGGTGGTTGTAGACAGAAAAACAAAACCAGAGGAGTTTGTTAGTAACGACGACTGAAGGACTAGAGTGGCCATGCCGGAGAAACGGAGGCGGGAAACAGTGGACTGGAGACGGAAAATAGTGGAAACAGAGATAAGGAACCTGTAGTACGACAAGGACACCAAAGTCGGAGAATCAGCCAAGGTTGCGGAAGAGGCTTTCTCTCTCAGATGAAGAGGTGTGACGTATGATTCTTCCTCTCTCGCGCGTGGAGGTGAAATGGAGAAGCCGATCAAGGCCAGGGGACCGGTAGTGAAGAATGCGGCGGCTAACACGAAAAGCATGAGAGGGAGGAGGGAGAGAAAAGAGAGAAAAGGAAGAATCATTCCGTTCGAATCCATTCGAATTTTAACCGAGTAAAAAGCTGAAAATTTAAGATTAATCGGTATAATTTTGTTCAAAAGCCCATAATCAAGTATTTGAACTCATAAAATTTGATTTAATAAAATTTTGGTTGTCATTTTGTTGCGATTAAAGCGTGCAAGTTTAAATGGGATTTATAGAGAATACGATCGAATTTTAACCAAGTAAAACTCTGAAAATTTGAGATTAATCTGTATAATTTTGTTCAAAAGCTAATAATTAATTATTTAAAATCATAAAATTTGATTTAAAAACTTTTTGTTGTCGTTTTGTTGCGATTAAAACGTACATGTCTAAATGGGCTTTATAGAGAATACGTTCGAATTTTAACCGAGTAAAAATATGAAAATTTGAGATTAATTCGTATAATTTGGTTTAAAAGCCTATAATTAACTATTTGAACTCATAAAATTTAATTTAATATTTGGTTGTCGTTTTGACGCGATTAAAACGTGCATGTCTACATGTGCTCTCTAGAAAATCGGTTCGAATTTTAACCGAGTTAAAAGTTGAAAATTTAGGATTAATCTTTATAATTATGTTCAAAAGCCATAATTAACTATTTGAACTAAAAACAGTTTATTTAATAACATTTGGTTATCGTTTTGTTGCGATTAAAACATGTATGTCTAAATGGGCTTTATAGGGAAACCGTTCGAATTTTAACCGAGTAAAAATCTTAAAATTTGAGATTAATATGTATAATTTTGTTCGAAAGCCATAATTAACAATTTGAACTAAAAAACTTTGATTTAATAACATTTGGTTATCGTTTTGTTACGATTAAAACATGCATGTCTAAATAGGCTTTATAGAGAATCCGTTCGAATTTTAATCGAGAAAAAAACTGAAAGTTTGAGATTAATCTGTCTAATTTTTTTCAAAAGCCCATAACTAAATATTTGAACTCATAAAAATTGACTTAATAATATTTGGTTTCCGTTACGTTGGGAGTAAAACGTGCATGTCTAACTAGGTTTTATAGAAAATATATTCGAATTTTAACCGAGTAAAAAGCTGTAAATTTTGAGATTAATCCATATAATTTTTTTAAAAGCCCATAATCAAGTATTTGAACTCATAAAATTTGATTTAATAATATTTGGTTGTTGTTTTGTTGCGATTAAAACGTGCATATCTAAAAGGGCTTTATAGATAATATATTCAAATTTTAACCGAGTAAAAAGCTGAAAATTTGAGATTAATCTGTATAATTTTGTTTAAATGCCCATAACCAAGTGTTTGAACTCATAAAATTTGATTTAATAATATTTTGGTTGTCGTTTTGTTGCAATTAAAACGTGCATGTCTAAATGGGCTTTATAGAGAATTCGTTCTAATTTTAACCGAATAAAAATCTTAAAATTTGAGATTAATCTGTATAATTTTGTTTAAATGCTAAAAATTAATTATTTGAAATCATAAAATTTGATTTAATATCTTTTGGTTGATGTTTTGTTGCGATTAAAACGTGTATGTCTAAATGGGCTTTGTAGAGAATACTTTCGAATTTTAACGAGTAAAAATCTGAAAATTTGAACTCATAAAATTTAATTTAATAATATTTGGTTATCGTTTTGATGCGATTAAAACGAGGATGTCTAAATATGATCTATAGCGAATCCGTTCAAATTTTAACCGACTAAAAAGCTTAAAATTTGAGATTAATCTGAATAATTTCTTTCAAAAGCCCATGATTAAATATTTGAACTCATAAAAATTGATTTAATAGCATTTGGTTGTCATTTTGTTGGGATTAAAACATGCATGTCTAAATGGGCATTATAGAGAATCTGTTCGAATTTTAACCGAGTAAAAAGCTAAAAATTTGAGATTAATCTGTATAATTTTTTTCAAAAGACCACAATCAAGTATTTGAATTCCTAAAATTTGATTTAATAACATTTGGTTGTCGTTTTTTTGCGATTAAAACGCACATGTTTAAATGGGTTTTATAGAGAATCCGATTGAATTTTAACTGAGTAAAAATCTGAAAATTTGAGATTAATCTGTATAATTTTGTTTAAAAGCTAATAATTAATTATTTGAAATCATAAAATTTGATTTAATAACATTTTGTTGTTGTTTTGTTGCGATTAAAACGTGCATGTCTAAATGGGCTTTATAGAGAATACGTTCGAATTTTTTTTTGAAGGAAAGGGCCTCATTAAAAAAACCCTATAGCCGACCACCCCGAGAGGTGAGAAGGCCCCTATGGGGAAAAGAGTACCCAAGGTATTATTGAGAAGAAGAGGAGAACCTCTCCAAGTTTACAGAGGCCCGAATAAAATCGGGAAAGAAACAATCAAAGGAACAAGAAGAAAAGGAACGCAAAGCCCTACTAGCCAGAGTATGGGCTACAACATTTGCATCTCTAGGCACATAACAAATCTTACAATTAGGTATAGTACCCAGAGTGGCACGAATGCGAGTTATCAAGTGCTGCACTGTGGAAAGATCTCGAGGCGGAGCATTATTAATTTTGTTGGCAATGGACGCAGAGTCAGTTTCCAGGATCACATTGGACCATCCATTGGCGGCAGCAAGCCGTAAACCTTCCAGAATTGCAAGAGCCTCAGCAGAGGCAGGATCCGGACAAAGAAGGGGCATGAAACAGCCACCAAGCACGGAGCCAGAAGAATCACGAGCAATAACACCAGCAGCAGCTCCTCTCAGAACAGGATCAAAAGCCCCATCCGTGTTAATTTTGATAAAACCGGGAGCCGGTTTCATCCATCTAGTTGGAGCAAGAGTGGGCTCAGCTAGACGGGAGGATTGGCGGGCCTCATCATTAGAGGATGTATAATCAGTGAGAAGTTTTTGGGCAGAGGCAACAGTTAACCAAATCGGTTGAATATGGTTGTTATGAACAAAGTCATTACGGCGGTTCCAAAGGTTCCATAAAATTGTGATAAGAAGAGAGAATTGGTGTAGGGAGAGGAAACCAGCAGCATCAGAAAGCCACTGATGGGGAGAGGTGTAGACATTGGACAACAACCTATGGGGAAGGCCTGCCAAGAGGATCGCCTCCTTAGCACTAGGACAATCACGCATAGCATGGATAGAAGATTCGACAGTCAGATTGCAAATAGGGCAAACTCCAGGACCAAGGTTAGCCTGCAATATTTTCTGACCGGAGGGTAACGTATCATGACATAAACGCCATCCAAAGGAACGAACTTTGGGCAGAGTGGGCAACTTGGACAAGATTTTCCATAGTTTAGAAGGCCTGTTAACAGGCCCGAATTGCGAATGCAAAAATTGATAACCAGAGCGGACCGTATAGATACCTGCATCATGGTAACCCCAAAGAGTAGAGTCATTAATATCGTTAATAATTGGGACGTTAAGGATGGTATTAGCATCTTCATGGGAAAAATAATCTCTCACTTTTGCTTCATCCCAGCGGGGTGAATTATGGAGCATGAAAGATCCTGCACGAAGAGGGACTTCGTCATTAATTTCATAATTACCATAAAGGTGAACGGGCTGAGAACCACCCCACCTATCAAAATGAATCTGAACGTTACTGGACAAACTAGGACGTTTGAAAAACCCGTAACGAAGCTTAGAAATAGCAATGCTTAGGCCTTTCCAGGCAAAGGAAAAACTCCGCGTATGAGCGGAATCTAGGACGGAGCCCGTAGGATAATACTTGCATTTATAGACCTGACTAAGAAGATTATCAGGCTCGTAAATTAGCTGCCAAATTTGTTTGCCTAGCAAAGCGACGTTAAAATGATGAAGATCACGAAACCCTACACCTCCAGCAGCTTTAGGGAGGCAGAGAGTGTCCCAAGAGAGCATGTGCCACCCTCGTTTGCCAGCTTTCCCCGACCACCAATTTCGGCGTATAACGGTAGTCATATCATCAATAATATTTTGTGGTAAAAGGTAACAGGACATGACATATTGAGGAATAGATTGTATAACCGCTTTAATGAAGACTTCACGACCACTAAAGGAAAGGAGATGTTTATCCCAAGTATTCAGGCGGGCATTCATGTTTTCCCTGGTAAAACCTAAGGCTGTAGTTTTGTTCTTTCCAATAAGGAGAGGAACCCCCAAATAAATACCAGGGTCATCCACTTCTCGTACACGAAGAATGTCATTAATCTCCGCCCGGAGCAAAGAAGAAGTTTTCCATGAGAAAAAGATAGTAGACTTTTCAAAGTTCACCGCTTGTCCCGATGAGGAAGCATAAGTCTGCAAAACATCCTTAAGTCGCTGAGCCTCTGTGGTTGTATTTTTGATAAAAACAACACAATCATCCGCAAAAAGAAGGTGATTGATGCGAGGCCCATTCCTACTGGCACGAAGACCAGGGAGGTGACCAGTGGCTCGTTCAGCATTGAGCAAGGCCGAGAGGCCTTGAGTGCAGAAAAGAAACAAAAAGGGGGAGAGGGGGTCACCTTGCCGCAATCCTCTACTGGGTTTAAAAGGCCTTGAAAGAGATTCATTGATGCGAACTTGAAAAGAGACCGAAGAAACACACCTCATAATAAGAGAAACCCAGTCTGAGTTGAAGCCCAAACGAAGCATAACTTGTTCAAGAAAAGACCATTCAACACGGTCGAAGGCTTTTTCCATATCCAGCTTTAGGCTAGCACCTTTGGCCAAAGAAGTAACATCAGTGTTGAGAGTATGGATAAGCTCATGAGCGATAAGAATGTTATCAGAAATATTCCGCCCACGAACGAACGCAGCCTGATTACCACTAATGCATAAGGGCATGATAGATTTTAGCCGGTTGACTAAAACTTTCGAAATAGTTTTATAAATGACTGTGCAAAGGCTAATAGGTCGGAGATGTCTCATCGTAGTAGGGTCGCTTACTTTAGGAATAAGAAAAATAATGGAACGATTGACCTCTTCTAAATTAACAGTCCCTCGTAAAAGTCCGAGGCAGAGATTTATAAATTTCGGACCAAGAATGTCCCAATACTTCCGAAAGAAGCCGCTCGGAAAGCCATCAACACCAGGTGCTTTCTTCGGGTCAATGTCACGAAAGGCAGCATAGACTTCATCTGATGTGAAGGCCCTATTAAGGTCATTATTCATTGAATCATAAACAATAGGGGGAATGTTGTCCAAGATGGAAGACGCAATAGTAGGAGAGGAAGAAGCAAAGAGATTTTGAAAATAACTAACAGCAGTAGACATTATGTCAGGCGTATTAGTTTGCCATAGATTCTGATTATTAAAAAGCCCAGTAAGATGATTCTTCCGTCGCCGGTTTGTTTCCTGTGCATGAAAAAAGGAAGTATTCTTATCACCGTGAACTAACCAGTGTGCCCGAGCTCGTTGAGCCCAGTAAATTTCCTTCTCATTAAGTAAGCGATCAAGCTCACTCTTAGCAGCAAGGAGGTTATGAGCATCCGTATCCGAGAGTTGATGCTGAAAGCACATATTGATAAAGTCAGTAAGCTGAGTGATGCGTTCATTAGATTTAATACGCTTATTAGATTGCCATTTAGTCAAAAAGTGTCCAATCTCTTGAAGCTTCTAAAGAGTCGAGCAATAGCAGTTCGACCAAATCGCAGTAATTCGAAAAAGAACCTCTGGGTTGTCAGCCCAACAGTTCTCGTAGCGAAAAGGGGTGCAAAGACGCGTAGAACGTAGAGATTGAGAGGGGTTTGTATCCATTAAGATAGGGCAGTGATCAGAACGCGCTTGAAAGAAGGACATAGCTTGACAATTAGGGAAAGAATGAAACCAAGCAGAGTTACCTAGGAAACGATCAAGACGTTCCATGATGGTTTCGGCAACACGACCTGATCGACACCAAGTGAACCAGCCAGATGATGGTTTGCAATCAAAAAGATCATTCTTGTCGAGACAGTCCCGAAAGTTATTAATTTGTGACCTTGCACGTCGAGGACCACCTTGCTTTTCATAATCGTAAAGAATTTCATTAAAATCCCCCCTAAAAGCCAGGGGAGAGTTGAATTGGAATTAAGAGAATCTATTAGCTGCCAAGTTTTATATTTGTTAGCAGTTTCATGGAACCCATGTAACCCAGAAAAGTGAAAGGACACTGCACCATAAGAAAGGATGACATCAATGTGACGATCGGAGTAAGAAAGCAAGTCGACTGAGACTTTGTTATTCCAGATAAAGGCAAGCCCAGTACAAGAGGGCCTGGAATCAACAGCTATGCAACCATGCATGCCAAGCTTGTGTTTAATCTATCCATATTGGATTGAGTCAATCTCGTCTCGCAAAGAAAGACACAATCAGCATCATGCCTCGAAGTAGCACGTTGAAGTGCATGAACTGCCTGGGTGTTGCCAAGGCCCTGACAGTTCCAACATAAGAGTTTCATTTATCTCGGCGGGGTTGATTCCTATCAACCTCCGTCGTAGAGTTTTTAATGCTGCTCATCCCAGCTAAGTATAACCTGGCCCAGTTCGAAGGACAAAGCCTAATAAGTGCAAATGTTAGAGAAGATAGAGAAATCGAATGGAAATAAGTATAATACCCGAGAAATCGCAGGCAGAAGCCGAAAATAAAGGCAAGAAATCGGAAAGGAACGACATCATTAAAGATGTTAGAGAATTCCCTAAAAAAGGGTGGAATAGCCAAAGTAGTTAAAAGCTCCTTAAAAGGTAGAGAGCAAACTGAATAAATAAGTAGAGGAAAAATAGTCGGACGTATCGCAATAAAAAAGTCTAGAAGATTAAAAGAAAACACAATAAAAAAACATGAAAAGTAAGAAAATAAAGCAGAAAGGATATTATTATTCCATAAATCAAAAGACAACAAAACCTGAAAAACAAGGCTAAGAAAGCCAAAAGTTCCTAACATAAACGGAAAACGAGAAAACCTAAAACAAGGAAAAGAAAGAACAATAGATAAAAAGGCAACAAGCATGAAACTAGCAAGTTGTAGAACAGGAACTGTCAAAGCAAGGCCAAAGCTCAGACAGTTCCAAGGTAAACAAATCATTTCTGTCGGCGGGGTTGATCAGAGTCAACCTCCGCCGCAGAGTTTTTTACGTTGCTCATCCCAACTTTCTCATTAGGCACAGTGCCAGCACGAAGACGCTTAACCCTAGCATTCTCATCAGAGGGAGGAGTTCGCTTCGCACCTCGTCCTGAGGTTATCCGAGCAGTTCGCCGAGGAGTTGGAGCAGATTCGAGCCATTCAGTGGCCTCTTGGAAATCTTGATCATTGGCTAGATCAGCCTCCAAGTCTTGGAGTTCAGGATCCAGAATACTCACCTCCCCAGTGTTAACGTTGGACAATTGCCGGGAAGTAACATTAGAATTCAGATCAGGAAAAACCATTTGCAACGGCTGTGTGGGATAGCGTCGAGCAGTGAGCTTGCTAGGAACCGTTAGGAGGAGTCTGTGCCCTTTGGCAAAAAGTGGAGGCTCATTACTTGGAGCAGATTCAGTGCCAATATTCGAAAGTGAGGACGTAACCCCTTTATCCTTCCCATTACTAGTAGTAGGGTTGGCAGTTTTAGCCGGCGTAGGCATTTGTTGAGCATTGGCGTCAGTAGCGATATAGCGAATTCGTCCACGTTGAATGGGTTGTGGATCCTTCTTTTTGGGAACATATCGTAGCCAATCACCAAAAGGAAGCTGTTCAGGTCGCGAATTAGTCGGAATAGAGCAAGAGTCTAAAGAATGTCCAATACGTCCACAACAGTGGCAAAAAGTGGGAAGACGTTCATATTGAAGAGGAACGAATCTTGTGGTGGGCCCTCCCCCAATAGCAACACAACGCCTAATAGGCTGAGAGACCTCTAAAGACAAGCCAACCCGTAGGTAGTCAACCATGTTAGAATCGATTTTCCTCGTATCAATTTTTGTGACTAAACCAATTAAAGAACCTAAGGATTTACCAATATCATGAGCAGATTCTTCAGTAGCCAGGAAAATATGAGGGACGTTGTAGATGCGGATCCAAATATTCATTGTAGAAAATAAGTGTTCGTCAGGCGTGATAGAGGGATTATACTGGGCAAGAGCAAGCCAGTCATCTTTGTAAGTCCAAGGTCCCCTTGACAGGATATCATCCTTAATCTTTTCATCCCTAAACCGGATAAGGAACATACGTGGCTTCAAAATACTCATAGAAAATAGTTTGGTCGTAGTCCAGATTCCCGTAAAAGCTTTGATGATCACCTGATCATCAGTCTCCCGTGAAGAGATAAGTTTCCCGAGGATGGTGGAATGAGTTTCTTCTTCAGAAAGACCCCAAGAAGTACCCTGTTGAAAGACAGTAGCTTGTTCCTCAGCAGTAAATTGAATATTGCCAAATTGCTGGAGGAAGGACTTAGAATCCATAGAGAAAGAAACGAAAAAAACAAGTGAGAAGTTGGTATAAAGGAAGAGAAGGTGCCGAGCGGAATAGATGACAGATGAAAAAATATGAGGGAAGTAGGCAACTTTAAATAATAGAGGAGTTTGAGGTATAGCAGGACAATAGATAAAAGAGATAGATAGAGAGAAAGAGTAAAACAGGTGGAATATATTATTAAAAAAGAATAAAATATTATTATTCTTTTGATGAAGGATAGAAAAAATAGGTGATTGAGAACATATAGAACACATAATAGATGATTTATAAAAGGAGAAGGAGTTTGGTATGGAGAAGGAAAGTAGGTCAACACTATAAGTATCACCAGAAAGAATAAAATTAGAACCTTAGAGAGAAGATAGAAATTGACAAAGATAAAAAAGAATGGATAATTATGTAACAAAACCGTAAATGTCGTTCAAGAAGGATATAAAGAAGAAAGATGACTAAAAAGGTGAAGCAAGTAAAGATGGTAAAGAGAAGCCAAAAAACAATAAGCTGGTTAAAGGAGAAGATAAGAAAGAATACATCAATAAAGATGTTGGTTAAATCCCTTCGAAAGGGTGGTAAAAGAATAAAAAGCATTAAACCAAAGTGAATTAACCATAGAAGAAGAATAGTAGTAAACCAAACAATCATAATGGATACCTGATCAAGGACGAAAGACCTGGTAAAAATTAGACTCTTTGAATGTTTAACATCGTAAAAGGTCCTAATGAACGCCGGAATCATACGAGTTAAAAACCAGCCCCAAAGGTGCACAGGATAGCAACCAAGGAAGCCACCAGTGAACCAGCCACATGCAGAGGGACCCGTGCAACAAGCAACACGGCCAACGGCCTGGAAAACTAATCGTTGGATAGCAAGAGACCACGGTAGAGCACGTAGTGGCCGAAGAAAACAAAGATGTTCCTGATATTCCGGCAGCACCAAAGAGAAAGCCAAAACACTGCTACAGTACGTACCTAACAGAATCCACATCCAGACGACGGTGTCGTCGGAGCAAACCCGGTAAACATACGAAACGGAGCGAGTCCGGCCATTCTTCTATGGTAACACAAGATCCAGGACAAAAGCTAACGTCCCTTGAACTGTCGGACAAAGGCAAAGAGAAAGCAAACAGTAGCAGCGATGTAACCCAACACCAAGGAAGGAAGAGACGACAGGAGAGCCATGCGATACCGGAGTTTCAGAAACTAGTAGAAACCATTGGAGAAGCAGAAAGATCCGACCCCAACGCCAAGAGCGAAGAGAAACGTGGAGCGAGCAAAGCACCAACCCTCGAACAATCTTGAGGAAGCAAGACTGGGATACCGGCGACACCAAACCAGGACCATAACAAGGCCCATACACAACAACACCAACAACGAGCAGGTAATCAATCGATCGTATGAGACGGATGCCCAGACGAACAGAAGACAAAGAGAAACATGAGGATAACGCGGCCACCAATTCCAAGAACCCAAGAGTGATTGATCCAGACGAACAGAAGAACTCGTGCGAGCAAAGTACTTCCGAGAGACGTGCAAAAACGAAGGCGGAGAAGAACAGGACCTATCCTTAGTGTAGGTCCGTCCCTTCCCCGAACGTGAATAGTGAGCGTAGCAGTCGAACAACAAAGAGCCGGAGAAACAGAAGGGAACAGATTGATCCAAAAATAAATAAAAACTTAGGATCTTAAAGTTTAAGTCGGAGTAAGACTCCTCCTTAACCAGAACTTCTTGTACAACCAAGAAACTAGAAGAAAAACAAATCTGGAAACTAGAACACCAAATATGAATAAACCCTAACCAAGAACGCACCTGAAACAGCGGTCCCAAGCAAGGTGGATGAAAGAAACCGGCGGTTGTAGACAGAAAAACAAAACCAGAGGAGTTTGTTAGTAACGACGACTGAAGGACTAGAGTGGCCATGCCGGAGCAACGGAGGTGGGAAACAGTGGACTAGAGACGGAAAATAGTGGAAACGGAGATAAGGAACCCGTAGTACAACAAGGACACCAAAGTCGGAGAATCAACCAAGGTTGCGGAAGAGGCTTCCTCTCTCAGATGAAGAGGTGTGACGTATGATTCTTCCTCTCTCTCGCGTGGAGGTGAAATTGAGAAGCCGATCAAGGCCAGGGGACCGGTAGTGAAGAATGCGGCGGATAACACGAAAAGCATGAGAGGGAGGAGGGAGAGAAAAGAGAGAAAAGGAAGAATCATAATACGTTCGAATTTTAACCAAGTAAAAAGCTGAAAATTTGAGATTATTCTGTATAATTTTGTTCAAAAGCCCATAATCAAGTATTTGAACTCATAAAATTTGATTTAATAACATTTTGGTTGTCGTTTTGTTGCGATTAAAATGTGCATGTCTAAACGGGCTTTATAGAGAATCCGTTCGAATTTTAACTGAGTTAAAAGTTGAAAATTTTAGATTAATCTTTATAATTATGTTTAAAAGCCATAATTAACTATTTGAACTAAAAAAATTTTATTTAATAACATTTGGTTATCGTTTTGTTACGATTAAAATGTGCAGGTCTAAATGGGCTTTATAGAGAATACGTTCGAATTTTAACCGAGTAAAAAGCTGAAAATTTGTATTAAATTTGTATAATTTTGTTCAAAAGCTAATAATTAATTATTTGAAATCATAAAATTTTATTTAATAACTTTTGGTTGTCGTTTTGTTGCGATTAAAACGTGCATGTCTAAATGGGCTTTATAGAGAATACGTTCGAATTTTAACCGAGTAAGAAGCTGAAAATTTGAGATTATTCTGTATAATTTTTTTTAAAAGCCCTTAATCAAGTATTTGAACACATAAAATTTGATTTAATAACATTTTGATTGTCGTTTAATTGCAATTAAAACGTGCATGTCTAAATGGGCTTTATGGAGAATCCCTTCGAATTTTAACCGAGTTAAAAGTTGAAAATTTTAAATTAATATTTATAATTATGTTCAAAAGCCATAATTAACTATTTGAACTAAAAAAATTATTTAATAACATTTGTTTACCGTTTTGTTGCGACTAAAACATCCATGCCTAAATGGGCTTTATAGAGAATCAGTTCGAATTTTAACCGAGTAAAAATTCTGAAAATTTAAGATTAATCTGTATAATTTGGTTCAAAAGCTAATAATTAATTATTCAAAATCATAAAATTTGATTTAATAACTTTTGGTTGTCGTTTTATTGTGATTAAAACGTGCTTGTCTAAATGGGCTGTATAGAGAATCCGTTCGAATTTTAATCGAGTAAAAAGCTAAAAATTTGGGATTATTTTGTATAATTTTGTTCAAAAGCCCATAATCAAGTATTTGAACTCATAAAATTTGATTTAATAACATTTTGGTTGTCGTTTTGTTGCTATTAACATGTGCATGTCTTAATGAGCTTTATAGAGAATCCGTTCGAGTTTTAACCGAGTTAAAAGTTTGAAATTTTAGATTAAACTTTATAATTAATTTCAAAAGCCACAATTAACTATTTGAACTAAAATAATTTTATTTAATAACTTTTAGTTGTCATTTTGTTGCGATTAAAACGTGCATGTCTAAATGGGATTTATGGAGAATACGTTCGAATTTTGATCGAGTAAAAAGATGAAAATTTGAGATTAATCTATATCATTTTGTTCCAAAGCTAATAATTAATTATTTGAAATCATAGAATTTGATTTAAAAACTTTTAGTTTTCGTTTTGTTGCGATTAAAACGTGCATGTCTAAATGGACTTTATAGAAAATACGTTCGAATTTTAACCGAGTAAAAATAAAAAAATTTGAGATTAATTTGTATGATTTTGTTCAAAAGCCTATAATTAACTATTTCAACTCATAAAATTTGATGTAATAACATTTGTTGTCGTTTTGATGCGATTAAAACGAGCATGTCTAAATGTGCTCTATAGAAAATACGTTCGAATTTTAACCGAGTAAAAAACTTAAAATTTTAGATTAATTTGTATAATTTTGTTCAAAAGCACATAATCAAGTATTTGAACTTCTAAAATTTGATTTAATAACATTTTGGTTGTCGTTTTGTTGCGATTAAAACGTGCCTGTCTAAATGGGCTTTATAGAGAATCCGTTCTAATTTTAACCGAGTAAAAATCTGAAAATTTGAGATTAATCAGTATAATTTTGTTCAATAGCTAATAATTAATTATTTGAAATCATAAAATTTCACTTAATAATTTTTGGTTGTTGTTTTGTTGGGACTAAAACGTGCATGTGTAAATGGGATTTATAGGGAAAACGTTCGAATTTTAACTGAGTAAAAATCTGAAAATTCGAGATTAATTCATATAATTTTGTTCAAAATCCTATAATTAACTACTTGAACTCATAAAACTTAATTTAATAACACTTAGTTGTCGTTTTGATGAAATTAAATTGAGCATATCTAAATGTGCTCTATAGAGAATCTATTCGAATTTTAACCGAGTAAAAAGATGAAAATTTGAGATTGATCTGTATAATTTTGTTCAAAACCCATAATCAAGTATTTGAACTCATAAAATTTGATTTAATAACATTTTGGTTGTCGTTTTGTTGCAATTAAAACGTGTATGCCTAAATTGGCTTAATAGAGAATCCATTCTAATTTTAATAGAGTAAAAATCTGAAAATTTGAGATTAATCTGTATGATTTTGTTTAAAAGCTAATAATTAATTATTTACAATCATAAAATTTGATTTAATAACTTTTGGTTGTCGCTTTATTGCAATTATAATGAGCCTGTCTAAATATGCTTAATAGAGAATCTATTCTAATTTTAACAAAGTAAAAATCTGAAAATTTGAGATTAATCTGTATGATTTTGTTTAAAAGCTAATAATTAATTATTTGAAATCATAGAATTTGATTTAATAACTTTTAGTTGTCGTTTTGTTCCGATTAAAACGTACATGTGTAAATAGGCTTAATAGAGAATTAATTCTAATTTTAACAGAGTAAAAATCAGAAAAAATTGAGATTAATCTGTATCATTTTGTTTAAAAGCTAATAATTAATTATTTGCAATCATAAAATTTGATTTAATAACTTTTGGTTGTCGCTTTATTGCGATTAAAACGTGCATGCCTAAATAGGCTTTATAGAGAATACGTTCGAATTTTAAGAGAGTAAAAATCTGAAAATTTAAGATTAATCCGTATAATTTTGTCTAAAAGCCTATAATTAACTATTTGAACTCATAAAATTTAATTTAATAAAATTTGGTTATCGTTTTGTTGCGATTAAAACGAGCATGTCTAAATTGGCTTTATAAAGAATACGTTCTAATTTTAACCGAGTAAAAAGCTTAAAATTTGAGATTAATCTGTATAATTTTGTTCAAAAGCTAATAATTAATTATTTCAAATCACAAAATTTGATTTAATAACTTTTTGTTGTTGTTTTATTGCGATCAAAACGTGCATGTCTAAATGGGCTTTATATAGAATCCGTTCAAATCTTAACCGAGTAAAAATATGAAAATTTTAGATTAATCAATATAATTTTGTTCAAAAGCTACTAATTAATTATTTGAAATAAGAAAATTTGATTTAAAAACTTTTCGTTGTCCTTTTGTTGCGATTAAAACGTGCATGTCTAAAAGGGCTTTATATAGAATACGTTTGAATTTTAACCTAGTAATAAGCTGAAAATTTGAGATTATTCTGTATAATTCTGTTCAAAAGCCCATAATCAAGTATTTGAACACATAAAATTTGATTTTATAATATTTTGGTTATCGTTTTGTTGCGATTAAAACGTGCATGTCTAAATGGGCTTTATAGAGAATCCGTTCAAATTTAACCGAGTAAAAATCTAAAAATTTGAGATTAATCTATATAATTTTGTTCAAAAGCTAATAATTAATTATTTAAAATCATAAAATTTGATTTGATAATTGTTGGTTGTCGTTTTGTTGCGATTAAAACGTGCATGTCTAAATAGGCTGTATAGAGAATCCGTTCGAATTTTAATCGAGTAAAAAGCTAAAAATTTGGATTATTTTGTATAATTTTGTTCAAAAGCCCATAAATTATTTGAACTCATAAAATTTGATTTAATAACATTTTGGTTCTTGTTTTGTTGCTATTAAAATGTGCATGTCTTAATGAGCTTTATAGAGAATCCGTTCGAGTTTTAACCGAGTTAAAAGTTTGAAATTTTAGATTAAACTTTATAATAAATTTTAAAAGCCATAATTAACTATTTGAACTAAAATAATTTTATTTAATAACTTTTAGTTGTCGTTTTGTTGCGATTAAAACGTGCATCTCTAAATGGGCTTTATGAAGAATACGTTCGAATTTTGATCGAGTAAAAAGCTGAAAATTTGAGATTAATCTGTATAATTTTGTTCCAAAGCTAATAATTAATTATTTGAAATCATAGAATTTGATTTAATAACTTTTACTTTTCGTTTTGTTGCGATTAAAACGTGCATGTATAAATGGACTTTATAGAGAATACGTTCGAATTTTAACCGAGTAAAAATATAAAATTTGAGATTAATTTGTATGATTTTGTTAAAAAGCCTATAATTAACTATTTCAACTCATAAAATTTGATGTAATAACATTTGTTGTTGTTTTGATGCGATTAAAACGAGCATGTCTAAATGTGCTCTATATAGAATACGTTCGAATTTTAACCGAGTAAAAAACTTGAAATTTGAGATTAATCTGCATAATTTTGTTCAAAAGCACATAATCAAGTATTTGAACATCTAAAATTTGATTTAATAACATTTTAGTTATCGTTTTGTTGCGATTAAAACGTGCCTATGTAAATGGGCTTTATAGAGAATCCGTTCGAATTTTAACCGAGTAAAAATCTGAAAATTTGAGATTAATCAGTATAATTTTGTTCAATAGCTAATAATTAATTATTTGAAATCATAAAATTTCACTTAATAATTTTTGGTTGTTGTTTGTTGGGACTAAAACGTGCATGTGTAAAGGGATTTATAGGGAAAATGTTCGAATTTTAACCGAGTAAAAATCTAAAAATTCAAGATTAATTCGTATAATTTTCTTCAAAATCCTATAATTAACCACTTGAACTCATAAAACTTAATTTAATAAAACTTGGTTGTCGTTTTGATGAAATTAAATTGAGCATATCTAAATGTGCTCTATAGAGAATCCGTTCGAATTTTAACCGAGTAAAAATAAGAAAATTTAAGATTGATCTGTATAATTTTGTTCAAAACCCATAATCAAGTATTTGAACTCATAAAATTTGATTTAATAACATTTTGGTTGTCGTTTTGTTGCGATTAAAACATAAATGTCTAAATGGGCTTTATAGAGAATATGTTCGAATTTTAATCCAGTAAAAAGCTGAAAATTTAAGATTAATCTGTATAATTTTGTTCAAAAAGCTAATAATTAATTATTTGCAATCATAAAATTTGATTTAATAACTTTTGGTTGTCGCTTTATTGCAATTATAACGTGCATGTCTAAATATGCTTAATAGAGAATCTATTCTAATTTTAACAGAGTAAAAATCTGAAAATTTGAGATTAATCTGTATGATTTTGTTTAAAAGGTAATAATTAATTATTTGAAATCATAGAGTTTGATTTAATAACTTTTAGTTGTCGTTTTGTTGCGATTAAAACGTACATGTGTAAATAGGCCTAATAGAGAATCAATTCTAATTTTAACAGAGTAAAAATCTAAAAAATTTGAGATTAATCTGTATCATTTTGTTTAAAAGCTAATAATTAATTATTTGCAATCATAAAATTTGATTTAATAACTTTTGGTTGTCGCTTTGTTGCGATTAAAATGTGCATGCCTAAATGGGCTTTATAGAGAATACGTTCGAATTTTAACAAAGTAAAAATCTGAAAATTTAAGTTTAATTCGTATAATTTTGTCCAAAAGCCTATAATTAACTATTTGAAATCATAAAATTTAATTTAATAAAATTTGGTTATCGTTTTGTTGCGATTAAAACGAGCATGTCTAAGTGGGCTTTATAGAGAATACGTTCTAATTTTAACCGAGTAAAAAGCTTAAAATTTGAGATTAATCTGTATAATTTTGTTCAAAAGCTAATAATTAATTATTTCAAATCATAAAATCTGATTTAATAACTTTTTGTTGTTGTTTTATTGCGATTAAAACGTGCATGTCTAAATGGGCTTTATAGAGAATCCGTTCAAATCTTAACCGAGTAAAAATATGAAAATTTTAGATTAATCAATATAATTTTGTTCAAAAGCTACTAATTAGTTATTTGAAATAAGAAAATTTGATTTAAAAACTTTTCGTTGTCCTTTTGTTGCGATTAAAACGTGCATGTCTAAAAGGGCTTTATATAGAATACGTTTGAATTTTAACCTAGTAATAAGCTGAAAATTTGAGATTATTCTGTATAATTCTGTTCAAAAGCCCATAATCAAGTATTTGAACACATAAAATTTGATTTTATAATATTTTGGTTATCGTTTTGTTGCGATTAAAACGTGCATGTCTAAATGGGCTTTATAGAGAATCCGTTCAAATTTAACCGAGTAAAAATCTGAAAATTTGAGATTAATCTATATAATTTTGTTCAAAAGCTAATAATTAATTATTTAAAATCATAAAATTTGATTTGATAATTGTTGGTTGTCGTTTTGTTGCGATTAAAACGTGCATGTCTAAATGGGCTGTATAGAGAATCCGTTCGAATTTTAATCGAGTAAAAAGCTAAAAATTTGGATTATTTTGTATAATTTTGTTCAAAAGCCCATAAATTATTTGAACTCATAAAATTTGATTTAATAACATTTTGGTTCTCGTTTTGTTGCTATTAAAATGTGCATGTCTTAATGAGCTTTATAGAGAATCCGTTCGAGTTTTAACCGAGTTAAAAGTTTGAAATTTTAGATTAAACTTTATAATAAATTTTAAAAGCCATAATTAACTATTTGAACTAAAATAATTTTATTTAATAACTTTTAGTTGTCGTTTTGTTGCGATTAAAACGTGCATCTCTAAATGGGCTTTATGAAGAATACGTTCGAATTTTGATCGAGTAAAAAGCTGAAAATTTGAGATTAATCTGTATAATTTTGTTCCAAAGCTAATAATTAATTATTTGAAATCATAGAATTTGATTTAATAACATTTTGGTTGTCGTTTTGTTGCGATTAAAACATAAATGTCTAAATGGGCTTTATAGAGAATATGTTCGAATTTTAATCCAGTAAAAAGCTGAAAATTTAAGATTAATCTGTATAATTTTGTTCAAAAGCTAATAATTAATCATTTAAAATCATAAAATTTGATTTAATAACAATTGGTTATCATTTTGTTGCGATTAAAACGTGCATGCCTACGTTGGCTTTATAGAGAATTCGGTCGAATTTTAACCGAGTAAAAATCTGAAAAGTTGAGATTAATCTGTATAATTTTGTTCAAAATCTAATAATTAATTGTTTGAAATCATAAAATTTGATTTAATAACTTTTGATTATCGTTTTGTTGAGATTAAAACGTGCATATCTAAATGGGCTTTATGGAGAATACGTTAGAATTTTAATCGAGTAAAAATCTAAAAATTTGAGATTAATCTGTATGATTTTGTTTAAAAGCTAATAATTAATTATTTGTAATCATAAAATTTGATTTAATAACTTTTGGTTGTCGCTTTATTGCAATTATAACGTGCATGTCTAAATAGGCTTAATAGAGAATCTATTCTAATTTTAACAAAGTAAAAATCTGAAAATTTGAGATTAATTCGTATAATTTTGTTCTAAAGCATATAATTAACTATTTGAACCCATAAAATTTCATTTAATAACATTTGTTGTCGTTTTGATGCGATTAAAATAAGCATGTCTAAATGTGCTATAAAGAGAATCAATTCGAATTTTAACCGAGTAAAAAGCTGAAAATTTGAGATTAATCTTGATAATTTGGTTCAAAAGCCCATAATCTAGTATTTGAACTCATAAAATTTGATTTTATAACATTTTTGTTATCGTTTTGTTGTGATTAAAACGTGCATGTCTAAATGGGCTTTATAGAGAATACGTTCGAATTTTAACCGAGAAAAAAGCTAAAAATTTGAGATTAATCTATATAATTTTTTCATAATCCCATAATCAAGTATTTGAACTCATAAAATTTGATTTACTAACATTTAGTTGTCGTTTTGTTGCGATTAAAACATGCATGTCTAAATAGACTTTAGAGAGAATCCGTTTGAATTTTAACCAAGTTAAAAGTTCAAAAATTGAGATTAATCTATATAATTTTGTTCCAAAGTTAATAATTAATTATTTGAAATCATAAAATTTGATTTAGTAACATTTGATTATCGTTTTGTTGGGATTAAAACGTGCATGTCTAAATGGGCTTTATAGAGAATCCGTTCGAATTTACCCGAGTAAAAAGCTGAAAATTTGAAATTATTCTGTATAATTTTTTCAAAAGCCCATAATCAAGTATTTAAACTCATAAAATTTGATTTAATAACATTTGGTTGTCGTTTTGTTGCGATTAAAACATGCATGTCTAAATGGGCTTTATAGAGAATCCGTTCGAATTTTAATCGAATTAAAAGTTAAAAATTTTAGATCAATCTTTATAATTATGTTCAAAACCCGTAATTAACTATTTAAAGTAAAAAATTTTATTTAATAACATTTGGTTATCGTTTTGTTGCGATTAAAACGTGCATGTCTAAATGGGCTTTATAGAAAATACGTTCTAATTTTAACCGAGTAAAAATCTGAAAATTTAAGATTAATCTGTGTAATTTTGTTCAAAAGACCATAATCAAGAATTTGAATTCATAAAATTTGATTTAATAACATTTGGTTGTCGTTTTGTTGCAATTAAAATGCACAAGTCTAAATGGGTTTTATAGAGAATCCGTTTGAATTTTAACTGAGTAAAAATCTGAAAATTTGAGATTAATCTGTATAATTTTGTTTAAAAGCTAATAATTAATTATTTGAAATCATAAAATATTATTTAATAACATTTGGATATCGTTTTGTTGCGATTAAAACGTGTATGTCTAAATGTGCTTTATAGAGAATCCGTTTGAATTTTGACCAAGTTAAAAGTTGAAAATTTTAGATTTATCTTTATGATTATGTTCAAAAGCCAAAATTAACTATTTGAACTAAAAAAATTTTATTTAATAATTTGGTTACTGTTTTATTGCGATTTAAACGTGCATGTCTAAATGGGCTTTATAGAGAATTCGTTCGAATTTTAACCGAGTAAAAAGCTAAAAATTTGAGATTAATCTGTATAATTTTTTTCAAAAGCCCACAATCAAGTATTTGAAGTCATAAATTTTGATTTAATAACATTTGGTTGTTGTTTTGTTGCGATTAAAACGTTCATGTCTAAATGTGCACTATAGAGAATCTATTCGAATTTTAACCGAGTAAAAAGCTTAAAATGTGTGATTAAACTGTATTATTTTGTTCAAAAGCCCATAATTAAATATTTGAACTCATAAAAATTGATTTAATAACATTTGGTTGTTATTTTGTTGGGATTAAAACGTGCATGTCTAAATGGGCTTTATAGAGAATCCGTTTGAATTTTAACCGAGTTAAAAGTTGAAAATTTTAGATTAATCTTTATAATTATGTTCAAAAGCCGTAATTAATTATTTGAACTAATTTTTTTTATTTAATATCATTTGGTTATCGTTTTGTTGCGATTAAAACGTGCATGTCTAAATGGGCTTTATAGAGAATACGTTCTAATTTTAACCGAGTAAAAATCTGAAAATTTTAGATTAATCTGTATAATTTTGTTCAAAAGTTAATAGTTATTTATTTGAAATCATAAAATTTTATTTAATAACATTTGGTTGTCGTTTTGTTAGGATTAAAACGTGCATGTCTAAATGGGCTTTATAGAGAATCTGTTCGAATTTTAACCAAGTAAAAAGCTGAAAATTTGAGATTAATCTGTATAGTTTTTTCAAAAGCCGATAATCTAGTATTTGAACTCATAAAATTTGATTTAATAACATTTGGTTGTCGCTTTATTGCGATTAAAACATGCATGTCTAAATGAGCTTTATACAGAATCCGTTCGTATTTTATTCGAGTTAAAAGTTAAGAAATTTAGATTGATCTTTATAAATATGTTCAAAAGCCATAATTAAGTATTTGAACTAAAAAAAATTTATTTAATAACATTTGGTTGTAGTTTTGTTGCGATTAAAACGTACATATCCAAATAGGCTTTATAGACAATCCGTTCGAATTTTAATCTAGTTAAAAGTTAAAAATTTTAGATTAATCTTTATAATTATGTTCAAAATCAATAATTAACTATTCAAACTAAATTTTTTTTATTTAATAACATTTGGTTATCGTTTTGCTGCGATTAAAACGTGCATGTCTAAATGGGCTTTATAGAGAATACGTTCTAATTTTAACCGAGTAAAATTCTGAAAATTTCAGATTTATCTGTATAATTTTGTTCAAAAGCCTATAATTAACTATTTGAACTCATAAAATTTAATTTAGTAAAATTTGGTTGTCGTTTTGATGCGATTAATACGAGCATGTCTAAATGTGCTCTATAGAGAATCCGTTCGATTTTAGACGAGTAAAAACCTTAAAATTTGAGATTAATCTGTATAATTTTTTTCAAAAGCCCATAATTAAATATTTAAACTCATAAAATTTGATTTTATAACATTTGGTTGTCGTTTTGTTGTGATTAAAACGTGCATGTCCAAATGGGCTTTATAGAGATTCCGTTCTAATTTTAACTGAGTAAAATTCTGAAAATTTGAGATTAATCTGTATAAATTTATTTACAAGCCTATAATTAACTATTTGAACTCATAAAATTTAATTTAATAACATTTGGTTGTCGTTTTGATGCGATTAATACGAGCATGTCTAAATGTGCTCTATAGAGAATCCGTTCGAATTTTAACCAAGTAAAAACCTTAAAATTTGAGATTAATCTGTATAATTTTATTCAAAAGCCTATAATTAAATATTTAAACTCATAAAATTTGATTTAATAACATTTGGTTGTCGTTTTGTTGGGATTGAAACGTGCATTTCTAAATGGGCTTTATAAAGATTCCGTTCTAATTATAACCGAGTAAAATTCTGAAAATTTCAGATTAATCTGTATAGTTTTGTTCAAAAGCTAATAATTAAATATTTGAAATCATAAAATTTGAATTTAATAAAATTTGGTTGTCGTTTTGATTCGATTAAAACGTGCATGTCTAAATGGGCTTTATTGAGATTTCGTTTGAATTTTAACCGAGTAAGAATATGAAAATTTGAGATTAATCTGCATAATTTTGTTCGAAAGATAATAATTAATTATTTGAAATCATAAAATTTTATTTACTAACTATTGGTTGTCGTTTTGATGCGATTAAAACGTGCATGTCTAAATGGGCTTTATAGAGAATCCGTTCAAATTTTAACCGAGTAAAAATCTGAAATTTTGAGATTAATTCATATAAATTTGTTCTAAAGCCTATAATTAACTATTTGAACTCATAAAATTTAATTTAATAACATTTGGTTATCGTTTTGATGTGATTAAAACGAGAATGTCTAAATATGCTATATAGAGAATCCGTTCGAATTTTAACCGAGTATAAAGCTTAAAATTTGAGATTAATCTGTATAATTTTGTTCAAAAGACCATAATTAAATATTTGAACTCATAAAAATTTATTTAATAACATTTGATTGTCGTTTTGTTGGGATTAAAACGTGCATATCTAAATGGACTTTATAGAGAATCCGTTCGAATTTTAACCGAGTAAAAAGCTTAAAATTTGAGATTAATCTATATAATTTTTTTCAAAAGCCCATAATCAAGTATTTAAACTCATAAAATTTTGATTTAATAACATTTAGTTCTTGTTTTATTACCATTATAACGTGCATGTCTAAATGGGTTTTATAGAGAATCCGTTTGAATTTTAATCGAGTTAAAACTTGAAAATTTTAGATTAATCTTGATAATTATGTTCAAAAGCCATAATTAACTATTTTAACTGAAAAAAATTATTTAATAACATTTATTTGTCGTTTTGTTGGGATTAAAATGTGCATGTCTAAATGGGCTTTATACAGAATACGTTCGAATTTTTACCGAGTAAAAATCTGAAAAACTGAGATTAATCTGTATAATTTTGGTCAAAAGCTAATAATTAATTATTTGAAAACATAAATTTTGATTTAATAACTTTTGGTTGTCATTTTGTTCTGATTAAAACGTGCATATCTAAATGGGCTTTATAGAGAATACGTTCGAATTTTAATCGAGTAAAAAGCTAAAAATGTAAGATTAATCTGTATGATTTTGTTCAAAATCCCATAATCAAGTATTTGAACTCATAAAATTTGTTTTAATAACATTTGGTTTTCGTTTTGTTGCGATTAAAACGTGCATGTCTAAATGGGCTTTGTAGAGAATCCGTTCTAATTTTAACCGAGTAAAAATCTAAAAATTTTAGATTAATCAATATAATTTTGTTCAAGAGCTACTAATTAATTATTTGAAATCCTAAAATTTGACTTAATAACATTTCTTTGTCATTTTGTTGCGATTAAAACGTGCTTGTCTAAATGGGCTTTATAGAGAATACGTTCGAATTCTAACCGAGTAAAAATCAGAAAATTTGAGATTAATCTTTATAATTTTGTTCAAAAGCTAAAAATTAATTATTTAAAATCATAAAATTTGATTTAATAACTTTTTTTTGTCGTATTGTTGCGATTATAACGTGCATTTCTAAATAACTTTATTGAGAATAAGTTCAAATTTTAATCGAGTAAAAATCTGTAAATTTGAGATTAATTCGTATAATTTTGTTCAAAAGCCTATAATTAACTATTTGAACTCATAAAATTTAATTTATTAACATTTGGTTATCGTTTTGATGTGATTAAAACGAGAATGTCTAAATATGCTATATAGAGAATCCGTTCGAATTTTAACCGAGCAAAAAGCTTAAAATGTGAGATTAATCTGTTTAATTTTGTTCAAAAGCCCATAATTAAATATTTCAACGCATAAAATTTGATTTAATAACATTTTCGCTGTCGTTTTGTTGGGATTAAATCGTGCATGTCTAAATAGGATTTAGAGAGAATCCGTTCGAATTTTAACCAAGTAAAAAGCTGAAAATTTGAGATTAATCTGTATAATTTTTTCAAAGGCCCATAATCAATTATTTGAACTCATAAAATTTTATTTAATAACATTTGATTGTCGTTTTGTTTTCATTAAAACGTGCATGACTAAATGGGCTATATAGAGAATCCGTTCGAATTTTAACCGAGTTAAAAGTTAAATATTTTAGATTAATCTTTATAATTATTTCAAAAGCCATAATTAACTAATTGAACTAAAATTTTTTTATTTAATAACATTTGGTTATCATTTTGTTGCAATTAAACCGTGCATGTCTAAATAGGCTTTATAGAGAATCCGTTCGAATTTTAACCGAGTAAAAATCTGAAAAATTGAGATTAATCTGTATAATTTTGTTCAAAAGTTAATAATTAATTATTTGAAATCATAAAATTTCATTTAATAATTGTTGGTTGTCGTTTTATTGCGATTAAAACGTGCATGTCTAAATGGGAATTATAGAGAATACGTTCGAATTTTAATCGAGCAAAAAGCTTAAAATTTGAGATTAATCTATATAATTTTTTTCAAAAGCCGATAATCAAGTATTGAAACTCATAAAATTTGATTTAAAAATCTTTGGTTGTCGTTTTATTGGGATTAAAACGTGTATGTCTAAATGGGCTTTATAGCCGTTTGAATTTTAACCGAGTAAAAAGCTGAAAATTTGATATTAATCTGTATAATTTTTTTCCAAAGCCCATAATCAAGTATTTGAACTCATAAAATTTGATTTAATAACATTTTGATCGTCGTTTTGTTGCGATTAAAATGTGTATGTCTAAATGGGCTTTATAGAGAACCCGTTCTAATTTTAACCGAGTAAAAATCTGAAAATTTGAGATTAATCTGTATAATTTTGTTCAAAAGCTAATAATTCATTATTTGAAATCATAAAATTTGATTTAATAACTTTTGGTTGTCGTTTTATTGCTATTAAAACGTGCATGTCTAAATGGGCTTTATAGGTAATACATTCGAATTTTAAACGAGTAAAAATCTGAAAATTTGAGATTAATTCGTACAATTTTGTTCAAAAGCCTATAATTAACTATTTGAACTCATAAAATTTAATTTAATAACATTTGGTTATCGTTTTGATGCGATTAAAATGAGCATGTCTAAATGTGCTCTATAGAGAATCCGTTCGAATTTTAACCGAACAAAAAGCTGAAAATTTAAGATTAATCTATATAATTTTTTTCAAAATCCCATTATCAAGTATTTGAACTCATAAAGTTTGATTTAAAAACATTTGGTTGTCGTTTTGTTGCCATTAAACGTGCATGTTTAAATGGGCTATATAAAGAATCCTTTCGAATTTTAACCGAGTTAAAAGTTGATAATTTTAGATTAATCTTTATATTTATGTTAAAAAGCCATAATTAACTATTTGAACAAAAAAAATTTAGTTAATAACATTTGGTTATCGATTTGTTGTGATTAAAACGTGCATGTCTAAATGGGCTTTATAGAGAATACATTCTAATTTTAATCGAGTAAAAATCTAAAGAATTGAGATTAATCTGTATAATTTTGTTCAAAAGCTAATAATTAATTATTTAAAATCATAATATTTGATTTAATAACTTTTGGTTGTCGTTTTGTTGCGATCAAATCGTGTATGTCTAAATGGCCTTTATAGAGAATATGTTCGAATTTTAATCGAGTAAAAAGCTAAAAATTTGAGATTAATCTGTATAATTTTGGTCAAAAGCCCATAATCCAGTATTTGAACTCATAAAATTTGGTTTAATAACATTTTGGTTGTCGTTTTGTTGCGATTAAAACATGAATGTCTATATGGGATTTATAAAGAATACGTTCGAATTTTAATCTAGTAAAAAGCTGAAAATTTAAGATTAATCTGTATAATTTTGTTCAAAATCTAATAATTAATTATTTGAAATCATAAAATTTTATTTAATAACTTTTGGTTGTCGTTTTGTTGGGATTAAAACGTGCATGTTTAAATGAGATTTATAGAGAATCCGTTTGAATTTTAATTGGGTAAAAAGCTGTAAATTTGAGATTAATCTGTATAATTTTTTTCAAAAGGCCATAATCAAGTATTTGAACTCATAAAATTTGATTTAATAACATTTTGGTTGTCGTTTTGTTGTGATTAAAACGTGCATGTCTAAATGGGCTTTATAGAGAATCCGTTCTAATTTTTTTTGATGGAAAAGGGCCTCGTTAAAAACCCTCTAACACTTCCAACCCCAAAGAAAGGTTGAAAGCCCCTATGGGGAAATGAGTACCCCTAGAATTTTATTGAAAAGGAGAGTTAAATCTCTCAGAGTTTACAAAAGCCCTTATAAAATCGAGCATGTTAGAATCAAATTGAAGAGTACAAAGAGTGCACATGGCCCTAGAAGCAAGAGTATGGGCAACATTATTGGCCCCTCTAGGTACATAAGTGATCCAACAATTAACTAAACTCCCTAGGGTGATCCGTTCTAATTTTAACCGAGTAAAAATCTGAAAATTTGAGATTAATCTGTATAATTTTGTTCTAAAGCTAATAATTAATCATTTGAAATCATAAAATTTGATTTAAGAACTTTTGGTTTTCGTTTTGTTGCGATTAAAACGTACATGTCTAAATGGGCTCTATAGAGAATACGTTTGAATTTTTAACCGTGTAAAAATCTGAAAATTTGAGATTAATTCATATAATTTCATTCAAAAGCCTATAATTAACTATTTGAACTAATAAAATTTAATTTAATAACATTTGGTTGTCGTTTTGATACGATTAAAATGACCATGTCTAAATATGCTCTATAGAGAATTCGTTCGAATTTTAGCCGAGTAAAAAGATTAAAATTTGAGATTAATCTGTTTAATTTTATTCAAAACCCATAATTAAATATTTGAACTCATAAAATTTGATTTAATGACATTTAGTTTTCATTTTGTTTGGATTAAAACGTGCATGTCTAAATGAGCTTTATAGAGAATCCGTTCAAATTTTAACCAAGTAAAAAGCTGAAATTTGATATTAGTCTGTATATTTTTTTTCAAAAGCCCATAATCAAGTATTTGAACTCATAAAATTTTATTTAATTACATTTGATTGTCGTTTTGTTGCGATTAAAACGTGCATGTCTATATGGTTTTTACAAAGAATACGTTCGAATTTTAACGGAGTAAAAAGCTTAAAATTTGAGATTAATCTGTATAATTTTGTTCAAAAGATCATAATTAAATATTTGAACTCATAAAAATTGATTTAATAACATTTTATTGTCGTTTTGTTGGGATTAAAACGTGCATATCTAAGTGGGCTTTATAGAGAATCCGTTCAAATTTTAACCAAGTAAAAAGCTGAAAATTTGAGATTAATCTATATAAATTTTCTCAAAAGCCCATAATCAAGTATTTGAACTCATAAAATTTGATTTAGTTGTTTATCGTTTCGTTGCGATTAAAACGTGCATGTCTAAATGAGCTTTGTAGAGAATCCGTTCTAATTTTAACCGAGTAAAAATCTTAAAATTTGAGATTAATCTTTATAATTTTGTTCAAAAGCTAAAAATTAATTATTTGAAATCATAAAATTTGATTTAATAACTTTTGGTTGTCGTATTGTTGCGATTAAAACGTACATGTCTAAATAACTTTATTGAGAATACGTTCAAATTTTAACCGAGTAAAAATCTAAAAATTTAAGATTAATTCGTATAATTTTATTCAAAAGCCTATTATTAACTATTTGAACTCATAAAATTTAATTTATTAACATTTGGTTATCGTTTTGATGTGATTAAAATGAGAATGTCTAAATGTACTCTATAGAGAACTCGTTCAAATTTTAACCGAGTAAAAAGCTTAAAATTTGAGATTAATATGTATAATTTTGTTCAAAAGCCCATAATTAAAAATTTCAACTCATAAAATTTGATTTAATAACATTTTGATTGTCGTTCTGTTGGGACTATAACGTGTATGTCTAATATAACCGAGTAAAAAGCTGAAAATTTGAGATTAATCTGTATAATTTTTTCAAAATCCCATAATCAAGTGTTTGAACTCATATAATTTTATTTAATAACTTTTGATTGTCGTTTTATTTCCATTAAAACGTGCATATCTAAATGGGCTATATAGAGAATCCGTTCGAATTTTAACCGAGTTTAAAGTTGAAAATTTTTGATTAATCTTTATAATTATTTCAAAGCCATAATTAACTATTTGAACTAAAAAAAATTTATTTAATAACATTTGGTTATAATTTTGTTGCGATTAAACCGTGCATGTCTAAATAGGCTTTATAGAGAATTCGTTCGAATTTTAACCGAGTTAAAATCTGAAAAATTGAGATTAATCTGTATAATTTTATTCAAAAGTTAATAATTAATTATTTGAAATCATAAAATTTCATTTAATAACTGTTGGTTGTCGTTTTGTTGCGATAAAAACGTGCATGTCTAAATGGGCATTATAGAAAATACGTTTGAATTTTAATCGAGCAAAAAACTTAAAATTTGAGATTAATCTATATAATTTTGTTCAAAATCCCATAATCAAGTATTTAAACTCAAAAAATTTGACTTAATAACATTTGGTTGTCGTTTTATTGGGATTAAAACGTGTATGTCTAAATGGGCTTTATAGCCGTTTGAATTTTAACCGAGTAAAAAGCTGAAAATTTGATATTAATCTGTATAATTTTTTTTCCGAAGCCCATAATCAAGTATTTGAAATTAAAAAATTTGATTTAATAATATTTTGGTCGTCGTTTTGTTGCAATTAAAACGTGCATGTCTAAATGGGTTTTATAGAGAATTCGTTCGAATTTTAACCGAGTTAAAAGTTGAAAGTTTTAGATTAATCTTTATAATCATTTCAAAAGCCATAATTAACTATTTGAAGTAATTTTTTTTTATTTAATAACATTTGGTTATCATTTTGTTGCGATTAAACCGTACATGTCTAAATGGGTTTTATAGAGAATCCATTCAAATTTTAAACGAGTAAAAATCTGAAAAATTGAGATTAATCTGTATAATTTTGTTTAAAAGATAATTATTAATTATTTGAAATCAAAAAATTTAATTTAATAACTTTTGGTTGTCGTTTTGTTGCGATTAAATCGTGCATGTCTAAATGGGCTTTATAGAGAATACGTTAGAATTTTAATCGAGTAAAAAGCTGAAAATTTGAGATTAATCTGTATAATTTTGTTCAAAATCCCATAATCCAGTATTTGAACTCATAAAATTTGATTTAATAACATTTTGGTTGTTGTTATGTTGCGATTAAAACATAAATGTCTAAATGGGCTTTATAAAGAATATGTTCGAATTTTAATCCAGTAAAAAACTGAAAATTTAAGATTAATCTGTATAATTTTGTTCAAAAGCTAATAATTAATCATTTAAAATCATAAAATTTGATTTAATAACATTTGGTTATCGTTTTGTTGAGAATAAAACGTGCATGCCTACATGGGCTTTATAGAGAATTCGTTCGATTTTTTTTTTTTTGAGAAAGGGCCTCATTAAAAAACCCCTATAGCCGACCGCCCGGAAGGCAGGAAGGCCCCTATGGGGAAAAGAGTACCCAAGATCTTATTGAGAAGGGGAGGAAAACCTCTCCGAGTTTACAGAAGCCCGAATAAAGTCGGGAAAGTCATAGGAGAAAACACAAGAAGAAAAGGAACGCAAAGCCCTAGTAGCTAATACATGGGCTACAACATTAGCCTCTCTAGGTACATAACAAATCTTACAATCAGGTAAGGTACCAAGAGTGGAGCGAATACGAGACACCAAAGGTTGCACCGAGGAACGATCCTAATAAAGGGGGTCGTTGACCTTATTAGCAATGGAAACAGAATTGGTCTCGAAGACAACACGGGTCCAGCCATTGGAAGAGGCAAGCTTCAGACCTTCCAAGAGGGCAAGAGCTTCAGCAGAGGCAGGATCCGGACAGAGGAGAGGCAAAGAACAGCCGCCAAGGACAATGCCAGAGGAGTCCCTAACAATGACACCAGCTGCTGCTCCTTTTAACACGGGGTCGAACGCACCATCCGTGTTAATCTTGACGTAACCAGGGTCTGGCTTCGTCCATCTAACAAGAGCAAGAGTGGGCTCAGCTAGCCGAGAATGTAGGCGGGAGGCACTGTTAGCTGAGGTGTAATCATGTAAAAGACTTAGAGCATTAGAAACAGTTAACCACACCGGTTGAAGATGGTTATTGTGGACAAAGTCATTGCGACGGTTCCAAAGATTCCATAAGATCGTGAGAAGCAAAGAAAATTGCTGAAGAGAAAGAAAGCCAGCTGCCGCAGAAAGCCATTGGTAAGGGGAGGTATAAACAGGAGAAAGAATTCGGGATGGGAGACCTGCCAACTAGAACGCCTCTCTAGTGCAAGGGCAGTCCCGTATAGCATGGATGGTAGTTTCGATGGCCAAATTGCATAAAGAGCAAATCCCCGGACCTAGATTGGCCTGGAGGATTTTGTGACCAAAGGGAAGTGCATCGTGACACAAACGCCAAGCAAAAGAACATACCTTAGGAAGAGTGGGTAATTTAGAAAGGACTTTCCAGAGTTTAGAGGGCCGATTAACTGGACCTGGCTGAAGCATCAAAAATTGATAGCCCGAACGTACAGAATAAATACCAGAATCATGGTTACCCCAGAGGGTGGTGTCGTGTGTATCATTAATAATCGGAACATTAAGGATAGTATTAGCATCCTCATATGTGAAGTAATTCCGAACTTTGGATACATCCCAGCGGGGTAAGTTAGGTATCATAAAAGTGTCGGCGCGCAGAGGCACTTCATCGTTGATCTCATAATCACCTTAAAGGCGCAACGGCTGGGAGCCACCCCAGTTGTCAAAGTGGATCTGGATAGTACTATTCATGCCTGGACGTAAAAAAAACCATCACGAAGTTTAGAAATAGCTACACTGAGCCCTTTCCAAGCAAAGGAGGAACTCCGTGAAGAAACAGAGTCAAGTAAAGAACCAGTCGGGTAATACTTGCATTTGTAAATTTGACTAAGAAGGCTCCCAGGAGCACACACAAGGCGCCAAATCTGCTTACCAAGTAAAGCAATATTAAAATGGTGTAAATCACGAAAGCCGACACCCCCAGCCGCTTTCGGGAGACAGACAGTATCCCAGGGAAGCATGTGCCAACCTTTTCTGCCAGCTTTCAATTCGTTCGAATTTTAACCGAGTAAAAATCTGAAAAATTGAGATTAATCTATATAATTTTGTTCAAAAGCTAATAATTAATTATTTAAAATCATAAAATTTGATTTAATAACTTTTGATTATCATTTTGTTGGGATTAAAACGTGCAAGTCTAAATGGGCTTTATGGAGAATACGTTAGAATTTTAATCGAGTAAAAAGCTGAAAATTTGAGATAAATTTGTATAATTTTGTTCAAAAGCTAATAATTAATCTTTTAAAATCATAAAATTTTATTTAATAACATTTGGTTAGCGTTTTGTTGCGATTAAAACGTGCACGCTTAATTGGGCTTTATAGAGAATTCATTCGAATTTTAACCGAGTAAAAATATAAAAAGTTGAGATTAATCTGTATAATTTTGTTCAAAAGCTAATAATTAATTATTTGAAAACATAAAATTTGATTTAATAACTTTTGATTGTCGTTTTATTGCGATTAAAACGTGCATGTCTAAATGGGGTTTATGGAGAATACGTTAGAATTTTAATCGAGTAAAAAGCTGAAAATTTGAGATTAATATGTATAATTTTGTTCAAAAGCTAATAATTAATCATTTAAAATCATAAAATTTTATTTAATAACATTTGGTTAGCGTTTTGTTGCGATTAAAATGTGCATGCCTACGTAGGCTTTATAGAGAATTCGTTCGAATTTTAACCGAGTAAAAATCTGAAAAATTGAGATTAATCTGTATAATTTTGTTCAAAAGCTAATAATTAGTTATTTGAAATCATAAAATTTGATTTAATAACTTTTTATTCTCGTTTTGTTGCGATTAAATCGTGCATGTCTAAATGGGGTTTATAGAGAATACGTTCGAATTTCAATCGAGTAAAAAGCTGAAAATTTAAGATTAATTTGTATAATTTTGTTCAAAAGCTAATAATTAATCTTTTAAAATCATAAAATTTTATTTAATAACATTTGGTTAGCGTTTTGTTGCGATTAAAACGTACATGCCTAAGTGGGCTTTATAGAGAATTCGTTCGAATTTTAACCGAGTAAAAATCTTAAAAATTGAGATTAATCTGTATAATTTTGTTCAAAAGCTAATAATTAATTATTTGAAATCATAAAATTTGATTTAATAACTTTTGATTGTCGTTTTATTGCGATTAAAACGTGCTTGTCGAAATGGGGTTTATGGAGAATACGTTAGAACTTTAATCGAGTAAAAAGCTGAAAATTTAAGATTAATCTGTATAATTTTGTTCAAAAGCTAATAATTAATCATTTAAGATCATAAAATTTTATTTAATAACATTTGGTTAGAGTTTTGTTGCGATTAAAACGTGCATGCCTACGTGGGCTTTATAGAGAATTCGTTCGAATTTTAACCGAGTAAAAATCTAAAAAGTGGAGATTAATCTGTATAATTTTATTCAAAAGCTAATAATTAGTTATTTGAAATCATAAAATTTGATTTAATAACTTTTTATTATCGTTTTGTTGCGATTAAATCGTGCATGTCTAAATGGGGTTTATTGAGAATACGTTCGAATTTCAATCGAGTAAAAAGCTGAAAATTTAAGATTAATTTGTATAATTTTGTTCAAAAGCTAATAATTAATCTTTTAAAATCATAAAATTTTATTTAATAACATTTGGGTATCGTTTTGTTGCGATTAAAACGTGCATGCCTAAGTGGGCTTTATAGAGAATTCGTTCGAATTTTAACCGAGTAAAAATCTTAAAAATTGAGATTAATCTGTATAATTTTGTTCAAAAGCTAATAATTAATTATTTGAAATCATAAAATTTGATTTAATAACTTTTGATTATCGTTTTATTGCGATTAAAACGTGCTTGTCGAAATGGGGTTTATGGAGAATATGTTAGAATTTTAATCGAGTAAAAAGCTGAAAATTTAAGATTAATATGTATAATTTTGTTCAAAAGCTAATAATTAATCATTTAAGATCATAAAATTTTATTTAATAACATTTGGTTAGAGTTTTGTTGCGATTAAAACGTGCATGCCTACGTGGGCTTTATAGAGAATTCGTTCGAATTTTAACCGAGTAAAAATCTGAAAAATTGAGATTAATCTGTATAATTTTGTTCAAAAGCTAATCATTAATTATTTGAAAACATAAAATTTGATTTAATAACTTTTGATTGTCGTTTTATTGCGATTAAAACGTGCATGTCGAAATGGGTTTTATGGAGAATACGTTAGAATTTTAATCGAGTAAAAAGCTGAAAATTTAAGATTAATCTGTATAATTTTGTTCAAAAGCTAATAATTAATCATTTAAAATCATAAAATTTTATTTAATAACATTTTGTTATCGTTTTGTTGCAATTAAAACGTGCATGCCTAAGTGGGCCTTATAGAGAATTCGTTCGAATTTTAACCGAGAAAAAATCTAAAAAGTTGAGATTAATCTGTATAATTTTGTTCAAAAGCTTATAATTAATTATTTGAAAACATAAAATTTGATTTAATAACTTTTGATTGTCGTTTTATTGCGATTAAAACGTACATGTCTAAATGGTGTTTATGGAGAATACGTTAGAATTTTAATCGAGTAAAAAGCTGAAAATTTGGGATTAATATGTATAATTTTGTTCAAAAGCTAATAATTAATCATTTAAAATCATAAAATTTTATTTAATAACATTTGGTTAGCGTTTTGTTGCGATTAAAACGTGCATGCCTACGTGGGCTTTATAGAGAATTCGTTCGAATTTTAACCGAGTAAAAATCTGAAAAATTGAGATTAATATGTATAATTTTGTTCAAAAGCTAATAATTAATTATTTTAAATCATAAAATTTGATTTAATAACTTTTGATTGTCGTTTTATTGCGATTAAAACGTGCATGTCGAAATGGGGTTTATGGAGAATACGTTAGAACTTTAATCGAGTAAAAAGCTGAAAATTTAAGATTAATCTGTACAATTTTGTTCAAAAGCTAAT
Organism: Abelmoschus esculentus; assembly: GCA_035048815.1. Lineage (NCBI taxonomy): Eukaryota > Viridiplantae > Streptophyta > Magnoliopsida > Malvales > Malvaceae > Abelmoschus > Abelmoschus esculentus. Next base: position 13,409,318 of record JAUCBN010000035.1, on the reverse strand, counting down.
AATTAATCATTTAAGATCATAAAATTTTATTTAATAACATTTGGTTAGAGTTTTGTTGCGATTAAAATGTGCATGCCTACGTGGGCTTTATAGAGAATTCGTTCGAATTTTAACCGAGAAAAAATCTAAAAAGTGGAGATTAATCTGTATAATTTTATTCAAAAGCTAATAATTAGTTATTTGAAATCATAAAATTTGATTTAATAACTTTTTATTATCGTTTTGTTGCGATTAAGTCGTGCATGTCTAAATGGGGTTTATAGAGAATACGTTCGAATTTCAATCGAGTAAAAAGCTGAAAATTTAAGATTAATTTGTATAATTTTGTTCAAAAGCTAATAATTAATCTTTTAAAATCATAAAATTTTATTTAATAACATTTGGTTATCGTTTTGTTGCGATTAAAACGTGCATGCCTAAGTGGGCTTTATAGAGAATTCGTTCGAATTTTAACCAAGTAAAAATCTTAAAAATTGAGATTAATCTGCATAATTTTGTTCAAAAGCTAATAATTAATTATTTGAAATCATAAAATTTGATTTAATAACTTTTGATTATCGTTTTATTGCGATTAAAACGTGCTTGTCGAAATGGGGTTTATGGAGAATATGTTAGAATTTTAATCGAGTAAAAAGCTGAAAATTTAAGATTAATCTGTATAATTTTGTTCAAAAGCTAATAATTAATCATTTAAGATCATAAAATTTTATTTAATAACATTTGGTTAGAGTTTTGTTGCGATTAAAACGTGCATGCCTACGTGGGCTTTATAGAGAATTCGTTCGAATTTTAACCGAGTAAAAATCTGAAAAATTGAGATTAATCTGTATAATTTTGTTCACTAAGCTAATAATTAATTATTTGAAATCATAAAATTTGATTTAATAACATTTGATTGTTGTTTTATTGCGATTAAAACGTGCATGTCGAAATGGGGTTTATGGAGAATACGTTAGAATTTTAATCGAGTAAAAAGCTGAAAATTTAAGATTAATCTGTATAATTTTGTTCAAAAGCTAATAATTAATCATTTAAAATCATAAAATTTTATTTAATAACATTTTGTTATCGTTTTGTTGCGATTAAAACGTGCATGCCTAAGTGGGCTTTATAGAGAATTCGTTCGAATTTTAACCGAGTAAAAATCTAAAAAGTTGAGATTAATCTGTATAATTTTGTTCAAAAGCTTATAATTAATTATTTGAAAACATAAAATTTGATTTAATAACTTTTGATTGTCGTTTTATTGCGATTAAAACGTACATGTCTAAATGGGGTTTATGGAGAATACGTTAGAATTTTAATTGAGTAAAAAGCTGAAAATTTGAGATTAATATGTATAATTTTGTTCAAAAGCTAATAATTAATCATTTAAAATCATAAAATTTTATTTAATAACATTTGGTTAGCGTTTTGTTGCGATTAAAACGTGCATGCCTACGTGGGCTTTATAGAGAATTCGTTCGAATTTTAATCGAGTAAAAATCTTAAAAATTGAGATTAATCTGTATAATTTTGTTCAAAAGCAAATAATTAATTATTTGAAATCATAAAATTTGATTTAATAACTTTTTATTATCGTTTTTTTGCGATTAAATCGTGCATGTCTAAATGGGGTTTATAGAGAATACGTTCTAATTTCAATCGAGTAAAAAGCTGAAAATTTAAGATTAATTTGTATAATTTTGTTCAAAATCTAATAATTAATCTTTAAAAATCATAAAATTTTATTTAATAACATTTGGTTATCGTTTTGTTGCGATTAAAACGTGCATGCCTAAGTGGGATTTATTGAGAATTCGTTCGAATTTTAACCGAGTAAAAATCTTAAAAATTGAGATTAATCTGTATAATTTTGTTCAAAAGCTAATAATTAATTATTTGAAATCATAAAATTTGATTTAATAACTTTTGATTGTCGTTTTATTGCGATTAAAACGTGCATGTCGAAATGGGGTTTATGGAGAATACGTTAGAATTTTAATAGAGTAAAAAGCTGAAAATTTGAGATTAATCTGTATAATTTTGTTCAAAAGCTAATAATTAATCATTTAAAATCATAAAATTTTATTTAATAACATTTGGTTAGCGTTTTGTTGCGATTAAAACGTGCATGCCTACGTGGGCTTTATAGAGAATTCGTTCGAATTTTAACCGAGTAAAAATCTGAAAAATTGAGATTAATCTGTATAATTTTGTTCAGAAGCAAATAATTAATTATTTGAAATCATAAAATTTGATTTAATAACTTTTTATTATCGTTTTGTTGCGATTAAATCGTGCATGTCTAAATGGGGTTTATAGAAAATACATTCGAATTTCAATCGAGTAAAAAGCTGAAAATATAAGATTAATTTGTATAATTTTGTTCAAAAGCTAATAATTAATCTTTTAAAATCATAAAATTTTATTTAATAACATTTGGTTATCGTTTTGTTGCGATTAAAACGTGCATGCCTAAGTGGGCTTTATAGAGAATTCGTTCGAATTTTAACCGAGTAAAAATCTTAAAAATTGAGATTAATCTGTATAATTTTGTTCAAAAGCTAATAATTAATTATTTGAAATCATAAAATTTGATTTAATAACTTTTGATTATCGTTTTATTGCGATTAAAACGTGCTTGTCGAAATGGGGTTTATGGAGAATATGTTAGAATTTTAATCGAGTAAAAAGCTGAAAATTTAAGATTAATCTGTATAATTTTGTTCAAAAGCTAATAATTAATCATTTAAGATCATAAAATTTTATTTAATAACATTTGGTTAGAGTTTTGTTGCGATTAAAACGTGCATGCCTACGTGGGCTTTATAGAGAATTCGTTCGAATTTTAACCAAGTAAAAATCTGAAAAATTGAGATTAATCTGTATAATTTTGTTCAAAAGCGAATAATTAATTATTTGAAATCATAAAATTTGATTTAATAACTTTTGATTGTTGTTTTATTGCGATTAAAACGTGCGTGTCGAAATGGGGTTTATGGAGAATACGTTAGAATTTTAATCGAGTAAAAAGCTAAAAATTTTAGATTAATCTGTATAATTTTGTTCAAAAGCTAATAATTAATCATTTAAAATCATAAAATTTTATTTAATAACATTTTGTTATCGTTTTGTTGCGATTAAAACGTGCATGCCTAAGTGGGCTTTATAGAGAATTCGTTCGAATTTTAACCGAGTAAAAATCTAAAAAGTTGAGATTAATCTGTATAATTTTGTTCAAAAGCTTATAATTAATTATTTGAAAACATAAAATTTGATTTAATAACTTTTGATTGTCGTTTTATTGCGATTAAAACGTACATGTCTAAATGGGGTTCATGGAGAATACGTTAGAATTTTAATCGAGTAAAAATCTGAAAAATTGATATTAATCTGTATAATTTTGTTCAAAAGCTAATAATTAATTATTTGAAATCATAAAATTTGATTTAATAACTTTTTATTATCGTTTTGTTGCGATTAAAACGTGCATGTCTAAACGGGGTTTATGGAGAATACGTTAGAATTTTAATCGAGTAAAAAGCTGAAAATTTAAGATTAATTTGTATAATTTTGTTCAAAAGCTAATAATTAATCTTTTAAAATCAAAAAAAATTTTTTAATAACATTTTGTTATCGTTTTGTTGCGATTAAAACGTGCATGACTACGTGGGCTTTATAGAGAATTCGTTCGAATTTTAACCGAGTAAAAATCTAAAAAGTTGAGATTAATCTGTAAAATTTTGTTCAAAAGCTAATAATTAATTATCTGAAATCATAAAATTTGATTTAATAACTTTTGGTTATCGTTTTGTTGCGATTAAAACGTGCATGCCTACGTGGGCTTTATAGAGAATTCGTTCAAGTTTTAACCGAGTAAAAATCTGAAAAATTGAGATTAATCTGTATAATTTTGTTCAAAGCTAATAATTAATTATCTAAAATCATAAAATTTGATTTAATAACTTTTGGTTATCGTTTTGTTGCGATTAAAATGTGCATGCCTACGTGGGCTTTATAGAGAATCCGTTCGAATTTTAACCGAGTAAAAATCTGAAAAATTGAGATTAACCTATATAATTTTGTTCAAAAGCTAATAATTAATTATTTGAAATTATAAAATTTGATTTAATAACTTTTGGTTATCGTTTTGTTGCGATTAAAACGTGCATGCCTACGTGGGCTTCATAGAGAATTCGTTCGAATTTTAACCGAGTAAAAATATGAAAAATTGAGATTAATCTGTATAATTTTGTTCAAAAGCTAATGATTAATCATTTGAAATCATAAAATTTGATTTAATAACTTTTTATTGTCTTTTTGTTGCGATTAAATCGTGCATGTCTAAATGGGGTTTATAGAGAATTCGTTCGAATTTTAACCGAGTAAAAAACTGAAAATTTGAGATTAATATGTATAATTTTGTTCAAAAGCTAATAATTAATCATTTAAAATCATAAAATTTGATTTAATAACATTTGATTATCGTTTTGTTATGATTAAAACGTGCATGCCTACGTGGGCTTTATAGAGAATTCGTTCGAATTTTAACCGAGTAAAAATCTGAAAATTTGAGATTAATCTGTATAATTTTGTTCTAAAGCTAATAATTAATTATTTGAAATCATAAAATTTGATTTAATAACTTTTTATTGTCTTTTTGTTGCGATTAAATCGTGCATGTCTAAATGGGGTTTATAGAGAATACGTTCGAATTTCAATCGAGTAAAAAGCTGAAAATTTAAGATTAATCTGTATAATTTTGTTCAAATGCTAATAATTAATCGTATAAAATCATAAAATTTTATCTAATACCATTTGGTTGTCGTTTTTTTGCGATTAAAACGTTCATGCCTAAGTGGACTTTATAGAGAATTCGTTCGAATTTTAACCGAGTAAAAATCTGAAAAATCGAGATTAATCTGTACAATTTTGTTCAAAAGATAATAATTAATTATTTGAAATCATAAAATTTAATTTAATAACATTTGGTTTCGTTTTATTGCGATTAAAACGTGCATGCCTACGTGGGCTTTATAGAGAATTCGTTCGAATTTTAACCGAGTAAAAACATGAAAAATTGAGATTAATCTGTATAATTTTGTTCAAAAGATAATAATTAATTATTTGAAATCATAAAATTTAATTTAATAACTTTTGATTGTCCTTTTATTGCGATTAAAACGTGCATGTCTAAATGGGCTTTATAAAGACTACGTTCGAATTTGAGAATAATCTGTATAATTTTTTTTAAAAGCCCATAATCAAGTATTAGAACTCATAAAATTTAATTTAATAATATTTTGGTTGTCCTTTTTGTTGCGATTAAAAAGTGTATGTCTAAATTGGCTTTATAGAGAATCCTTTCTAATTTTAACCGATTAAAAATCTGAAAATTTGCGATTAATCTGTATAATTTATTCAAAAGCTAATAATTAGTTATTTGAAATCATAAAATTTGATATAATAACTTTTGGTTGTTGTTTTGTTGCGATTAGAACGTGCTCGTCTAAATGGGCTTTATAGGGAATACGTTCAAATTTTAAACGAATAAATATCTGAAAATTTGAGATTAATTCTTATAATTTTGTTCAAAAGCCTATAATTAACTATTAGAACTCATAAAATTTAATAAAATTTGGTTTTCGTTTTGATGCGATTAAAACGAGAATGTCTAAATGTGCTCTATAGAGAATCCGTTCGAATTTTAACCGAGTAAAAAGCATAAAATTTAAGATTAATTTGTATAATTTTTTTCAAATGCCCATAATTAAATGTTTGAACTCATAAAATTCGATTTAATAACATTTGTTTGTCTTCTTTTTGGGATTAAAACGTGCATGTCTAAATGGGCTTTATAGAGAATTCATTCAAATTTTAACCGAGCAAAAAGCTAAAAATTTGAGATTAATCTGTATAATTTTTTTCAAAATCACACAATCAAGTATTTGAACTCATAAAATTTGATTTAAAAATATTTGGTTGTCGTTTTGTTGCCATTAAAACGTGCATGTCTAAATGGGCTATATAGAGAATCCTTTCGAATTTTAACCGTGTTAAAAGTTTATAATTTTAGATTAATCATAAAATTTGATTTAATAACTTTTGGTTGTCTTTTTATTGCGATTAAATCGTGCATTTCTAAATGGGCTTTATAGGGAATACGTTCGAATTTTAATCCAGTAAAAAGCTGAAAATTTAAGATTAATCAGTATATTTTTGTTCAAAAGCTCATAATCAAGTATTTGAACTCATAAAATTTGATTTAATAACATTTTGGTTGTCGTTTTGTTGCGATTAAAACGTGTATGTCTAAATGGGCTTAATAGAGAATCCGTTTTAATTTTAATCGAGTAAAAATCTGAAAATTGGAGATTAATCTGTATAATTTTGTTTAAAAGCTAATAATTAATGACTTTAAATCATAAAATTTGATATAATAACTTTTGGTTATCATTTTGTTGCGATTAAAACGTGCAAGTGTAAATGGGCTTTATAGAGAATACGTTAGAATTTTAATCGAATAAAAAGCTGAAAATTTGAGATTAATCTATATAATTTTGTTTAAAAGCCTATAATCAAGTATTTGAACTCATAAAATTTGATTTAATAATATTTTTTTGTCGTTTTGTTGCGATTAAAATGTGCATGTCTAAATGGGCTATATAGAGAATCCGTTCGAATTTTAACCGAGTTAAAAGTTAAAAATTTTAGATTAATCTTTATAATTATGTTCAAATCCATAATTCACTATTTGAACTGAAGTATTTTTATTTAATAACATTTGGTTATCGTTTTGTTGCCATTAAAATGTGCATGTATAAATAGGCTTTATAGAGAATCCGTTCGAAGTTTAACAGAGTAAAAATCTAAAAAAATAAGATTAATCTGTATAATTTTGTTCAAAATCTAATAATTAATCATTTGAAATCATAAAATTTGATTTAATAACATTTGGTTATCGTTTTGATGCGATTAAAACGTGCATGTCTAAGTGGGCTTTATATAGAATTCATTCGAATTTTAACCGAGTAAAAATCTGAAAAATTGAGATTAATCTGTATAATTTTGTTCAAAAGCTAATAATTAATTATTTTAAATCATAAAATTTGATTTAATAACTATTGGTTGTCGTTTTGTTGCTATTAAAACGTGTATATCTAAATGTGCTTTATAGATAGTACGTTCGAATTTTAATCGAGTAAAAAGCTGAAAATTTGAGATTAATCTGTATAATTTTATTCAAAAGCCCATAATCAATTATTTGAAATCATAAAATTTAATTTAATAATATTTTGGTTGTCGCTTTTTTGCGATTAAAACGTGCATGTCTAAATGGGCTTTATAGAGATTCCTTTCAAATTTTAATCGATTAAAAATCTGAAAATTTACGATTAATCTGTATAATTTTATTCAAAAGCTAAGAATTAGTTATTTGAAATTATAAAATTTGATTTAATAACTTTTGGTTATTGTTTTGTTGCGATTAAATCGTGCATTTCTAAATGGGCTTTATAGGGAATACGTTCGAATTTTAATCCAGTAAAAAGCTGAAAATTTTAGATTAATTCGTATAATTTTGTTCAAAGGCCTATAATTAACTATTTAAAATCATAAAATTTTATTTAATAACATTTGGTTGTCGTTTTGATACGATTAGAACGAGCATGTCTAAATATGCTCTATAGAGAATCCGTTTGAATTTTAACCGAGTAAAAAGCTTAAAATTTGAGATTAATCTATATAATTTTGTTCAAATGCCCATAATTAAATGTTTTAACTCATAAAATTCGATTTAATAATATTTTTTTCGTTTTGTTGGGATTAAAACGTGCATGTCTAAATGGGCTTTATAGAGAATCCGTTCGAATTTTAACCGAGCAAAAAGTTGAAAATTTGATATTAATCTGTATAATTTTTTTAAAATCCTATAATCAAGTATTTGAACTCATAAAATTTTATTTAATAACATTTGGTTGTTGTTTTGTTGCCATTAAAACGTGTATGTCTAAATGGGCTATATAGAGAATCCTTTCGAATTTTAACCGAGTTAAAAGTTGATAATTTTAGATTAATCTTTATAATTATGTTCAAAAGCCATAATTAACTATTTGAACTACAATTTTTTAATTAATAATATTTGGTTATCGTTTTATTGCGATTAAAACGTGCATGTCTAAATGGGCTATAAAAAGAAATTTCCAGCATTGAATTGTGTTGATCCTGATCAAAAAAACAATTGATTAGAAAATGGGGTTTGATATTATAAAGCTAAAAATAATCTTAATCTAATAATAACTGAAATTAAATAAAAATAAATATTCGAAAGTAATAAATTTAAAGAATATAGCCTCAAGCTTCGCTTCGCCTCAGTTCCAAATTGATCATTGAAATAGATTTAATTCAAGATCCATGCCAGTTACAGTCTACAAGGCTCAATCCTTGTAACTTGCTTCTCTCTTCGGTAAACCAATATTCCCAAGTCTATCTCCAGAATTTGGCCTTTGCTGGACTAACCACGCCTATCATCATTAGCGCCAATACAACTTTAAGTACTGGAAAAGTCTGACTCGAGTTATAGCGTCTCAAAGAGAATCAAACCCGATCTTGTTTTCCCTTAGTGGACCGCTACTAAGTTTGTTCACAGGAAGTCAAATTTGCTACCAGCCAATTCTTCTTCCCAACAATAGATCTAAACGATCTTCAAGTCAACGTGCACTTTTTGAAATGAAGGCATCGAGATCATTAAAGGAAAAGCCGATTGCCAATCATTTGATTTTAGAAAATCAAGAATGTTATCCGAAGGTATTAAGTGCTTTATGATTCTCACAATAGAGATTGAGTCGTCACTAACTTTCAGTTAAATGAAAGTTTAGCTAAGCATGAATGAGATCATACTTAGCATTTTTCTAAAAGAATAGGAATAAAAAATACTCAAAGCAAATAAAAAGAACTAGAGAACTTTTATAACCCAAGGGAAAAGTAAAAATGAAGTAGTACAAATTAAGCTTTACCCAAGAGGTATTTATACTATTCTAAAACCATAAAAATAAAAGAAATAAATAAAAGATAAATCCTAAAGATAATCTAAAATATAAATAATTCAAATTTCAAACTTAAATTTCTAAGATAATTCATAATTAATTCCCCAAGATAATTTTGTCCATCCTTCTAGAAGATGTTTACTGGATTGACTTCTAGAAGTTGTTGCTGACTGGACGATCTAAATTTGTCTGGTCAGAAAACGTCATGCCCTATGTCGTGCCCATGACTCCAGTCACGATGGATAAAAAAATACAGAATTCAATCTTTTCTGTTGGTTCTGAAAAATAAGTTCCTACACTGAAAATGATCAAAACAGAACCAAATTAGTAAATATCAAATTGACAACGGGAAATAATTATCAATAAAATATATATAAATTCAAACATTCATCATTAATAACATTTGGTTGTCGTTTTGATGCAATTAAAACGAACATGTCTAAATGTGCTCTATAGAGAATCCGTTCGAATTTTAACCTAGTAAAAAGCTTAAAATTTGGGATTAATTTGTATAATTTTGTTCAAAATCCCATAATTAAATATTTTAACTCTTAAAATTTGATTTAATAACATTTGGTTGTCGTTTTGTTGGAATTAAAACCTGCATGTCTAAATGGGCTTTATAAAGAATCCGTTCGAATTATTTTTACGAAAATGGGCCTCGTTAAAACCCCCCCAACACTTCCAATCCCAAAGGAGGGTTAGAAGCCCTTATGGGGAAAAGAGTACCCCTAGAATTTTATTGAATAGGAGAGTTAAATCTCTCAAAGTTTACTAAAGCCCTTATAAAATCGGGCATGTCTGAATCAAAGTGAAGAGTACATAGGGTGTGCCATGGCCCTAGAAGCAAGAGTATGAGCTACATTATTAGCTCCTCTATGTATATAAGAAATCCGAAAATTAACTAAACTCCCCAAGGTGGTGCGAATCGTGGACACCAAAGGCTGTAGTGATGAGAGATTTGGTCCGTCCTCGTTGACTTTATTTGCAATAGAGGCTGAATCTATCTCGAAAGTAATATTTATCCAGCTTTTCTGGAATCCAAGGTGAATTCTAGCTAGGATTGCTTGTACTTCAGCCGAAGCATCATCCGGACATCCTACAAGGGGAAGAGAAGTCCCTCCCAAAACAACACCGTCCGAGTTACGTGTTACTACACCAATTGCATCACTTCTAGAAATGGGATCAAAAGCCCCATCCGTGTTTATTTTAATTGAACCAGGGCCTAGTTTTTTCCAAGTTTGGTTTTGAATAACGGGATTTTGTGGATTGTTAGTGGTAGAGGTAAGATTTGCATTTTGATAGTCATTCAATAATGAATTTGCATTTGCAAATGTTAACCATGGTAGCTGAAGATGACAATTGTGGATCCAATCATTTCTTCTGTTCCAAATATTCCAGAGGATTGTTAGAAAAAGAGTAAAGTTCTTTTTATTAAGTTTAGCCGCTGCGGTCTCCAGCCAATGGAGTGTCGATGTAAAATTACTCGATTGGATTAAAGCAGGAAAGTCTGCTAGTCGAACAGTTTCATGGCCACCAGGACAGTCACGCAAAGCGTGTATCGGGGTTTCAATCGTGACTGTGTATCGGGGTTTCAGGGCGTCATGTCCTAGTCGCCAATCAAAGGTTCTGACCTTAGGTAAGGCTGGTAGCTTAGATATAGTTTTCCAAATACGTGTTGGTCTATTTAGAGGGCCGTGTGGTTTTTGTAGGAATAAATAGCTTGACCTGACTGAATAAAGTCCACAATCATTATGCATCCATATGGTCGTATTTCTATGGTCATTAATTATAGGAATGTTTAAAATAGCGTTGGTATCCTCTCTAACAAAAAAGGAATGTATTTTAGGCTCGTCCCATTATAGTTGTGCAGGAATCATAAAATCCCAGACTCGTTTGGGGAGTTCACTGGAAATTTCATATTCTCCAAAAAGTTGAATCGGAGAGGAACCTCCCCATAGATCATGGAAAATGTTAATCTTGCTATTGATTCCTAGTCTTGTAACAAAACCAGGAAGGAGTTTTTTCAGGGCCGTGCATAGACCTTTCCAAGCAAAACAGGATTTTGTAGTGGAAGCTGCATCGAGGATATTACCAGATGGGTAGTATTTAGCCTTATATACCTGACCAAGGAGGTTAGATGGTTCACAAAGTATTCTCCAAATTTGTTTTCCTAATAGAGCAATATTAAAGTTGTGGAGATCACGAAAGCCCATGTCCCTACTGATTTTGGTTGGCATACAACTTCCCAAGGAAGCATGTGGCAACCTTTTTTGTTTTCTTTCCCAGACCACCAATATTGGCGAATAGAAGTGGTCATATCATTGATAATGTTATGTGGAAGAAGATAGCAGGACATGACATATTGCGGAAGAGATTGAATAACGGATTTTATGAAAATTTCTTTACCACTAAAAATAATAGATGTTTATCCCATTCGGAGAGACTCACGTTAACTTTGTCTCTAGTAAATCTTAACGAAATTGTTTTGTTTTTTCCAATAAGGAGAGGGATACCTAGGTAAATACCTGGTTCATTAACCTCTTGGACATGGAGAATATCGTTAATAGCTGATCTCTGGGATAGAGAGTTTTTTGGGGAAAAGTAGATTGTTGATTTTTTAAAATTAATTGCTTGACTTGAAGAGGTAGCATATTTGTGTAGTGCACTTTTGAGGTGATTAGCTTCAGTGGTGTTTTTTTTTATGAAACCAAACAATCGTCAGCGAAGAGGAGGTGGTTTATTTTTGGGCCGTGCCGACTAGCACTAAGTCCAGGGAGGTTGCCGTTAGCATGTTCAGCATTTAGTATAGTTGTTAAACCTTGTGTGCAGAAAAGGAAGAGAAATGGAGAAAGTGGGTCTCCTTGTCGGAGGCCTCGTTATGGTATAAAAGAGTGAGATAAAGAGTCGCTTATACGGACTTGGTATGAAAAAATAGTAACGTATTTCATAATAGTAGAAATCCATATGTCGTTGAAACCTATACGTTACATAATTTGATGTAGGAATGGCCATTCAACTCGATCAAAGGCTTTTTCCATATCTAGTTTCAAACTTGCACCTTTAGATAGATGAGAGTCTCCCGTATTGAGAGTATGTAGTAGTTCATGCGCAATTAATATATTATCCGTGATGTTTTTATCTTGTATAAACGTCGCTTGGTTGTTATTGATACATAGAGGTATGAATGTTTTGAGACGATTGACTAAAACTTTAGATACAATTTTGTATATAACAGTGCAGAGGCTTACTAGACGAAGTTGCCTCATTGTTGATTGGTTTTTTTTTTGTATTAGGACAAGAATAGTTTGGTTGACCTCAGCCATGTTAATAGTACCCGAGAGAAGATCGAGGCATAGTCGTATAATGTCTTTATCTAATGTATCCCAGCGTTGGCGGTAAAAACCACTTGGAAAACCATCTATCCCCGAAACTTTCCTAGGATCAATATCCCGAAAAGCATTTATAACTTTGTCTTCTGTGTATGATCGATTTAAATTTTCATTCATTTCTGGGGTAATTGTGGCTGGAATGTTATCTAGGATATCAGTCGCAGGTGTTGGATTTGATGTGGAGAAAAGATTTTTGAAATAGTCTTTAGCAATTGATAGAATGTTGGATTCTTCTGTATGCCAGGTGTTGGAATTATCAAAAAGACCTTGGATAGTGTTTTTCTTACGACGTCCATTGGCACATGCATGGAAGAAAGAAGTATATTTGTCACCATGTTGTAGCCAGTTGGTTCTAGAGCGTTGGGCCCAATATATTTTATTGTTGTGTTGAAGTGCTTGTAGTTCTTACTTTGCTTCAATGAGGCGGTGTTCCTCAAAAGAAGGTATTGGGTTTTTTAGAATATTATTAATGTATGTTGTTAGAAATTGAAGGCGTTCGTTTTTTTTTCTTTGAGAATTCTGCCATGAATTTAGACGTTTTCCAAACTTTTTTATTTTGTTTAGGGTGTTCTCATTTGTATTGGTCTAAATATTCTTGATTAGGTTTTTGCTTTCATCATTGTTGGCCCAACATTCCTCAAAGCAAAATGTTTTCTTAAAATTCCGTTTTCTAGTAAAATTAGTGGCAGAGGTGTCAAGAATAATAGAACAATGGTCAGATTTGGATTGGAAATGAGAAGTTATAGTATAATTAGGATACATATTTATACAGTTGATTGACCCAATGAATCGATCCAAACGTTCGAAGAGAGGTTGTGAGTTGGGTCCTTGTTTGAAGCATGTAAACCATCCGGAGTTAGGTTTACAATCAAAGAGTTCATTTCTAGTTAAACATTCTTGAAAATTGATGATTTGGGATCGTACACGACGACATCCTCCTTGTTTTTCATTGTCATATAGTATTTCATTAAAGTTGTCACCTAAAAGCCATGGGAGTTTAGAGTATGATTTTAAAGAATCTATTAATTGCCATGTTTTGAATTTATGGTTTGTATTAGCATATCCATGTAAACCGGTAAAGTGGAATTTGGAGTCGTCAAGGTTAATTATGCAATTAATATGGCGATCAGAGTAAGAAAGTAAATCAGTTTGAATTTTATTATTCCAAAGTAAGGCAAGACCAGTACAAGTTGGACTTTTTTTCTACCGATAAGCCTCCTTGCATATCAAGTGATGCAACAAGAGAATTAAATCTAGATTTATTTAGTCTAGTTTCGCATAGAAATAAAATATCAGGATCATAATTGGTAATTATTTTTTTGAGATTTAGAATTGTCTGAGCTATACCAAGGCCTTGGCAGTTCCAACACATGATTTTCATTTTGATCGGCGGGGTTGAGCCTTGTCAACCTTCGCTGTAGAGTTTTTTCTGCTGCTCATCCCAGCTTTTTCCATAGGTGTGTGCTTTGGTTTCTTTTGGTTTTGGCTTTCATGCGTTGGAGGGGAATGTTTCTTTCCAACAAATATATGGATTGCAATTAAGAAATAAGGGCAAAGTGAATGGTAGAAAATGTAAGAATAGATATGGAAAATGTTAAGTAGGTTATTTTTTTCGAAGGTTTAGAAATATTTTGAGAACTTGGGAGTATAAAATTATATAGATTAATAAATTTATAAAAGGATAAGTTTGACATATTAACATTTGGAGAGATGTTGGTAATTTTATATTAATATATTTAGAGTAGACAAAACTAGTTATGGGAAGGGGTTTAAAATGGATATATGAAAAGGTTATGTAGAATGTAGTTGAAAAGTTTATAAATTTTTTAATTGGTATTATTACTTTTTCAAAAAAGTATAAAATTAAGTAGGTGATATATATTTTTGATATTGTCAATTATAAAATTATGGTAAGTGGAGAAGATGAGAAATGAGGAAAAAATGTTAAGTAATATTTTTTATGTATATTTAGAAAAAGTTTGAGTACTTTATAGTTTTCTTTTTTGAAATCAAAATTGTCATAGAAGGGAATATATGAAATTTAATTAGTATAAAGATTATAGATATATGGTAATAAAAGATATGTGTTTGAATTAGGAGATAGTGAAGAGATAAATTATAAAATAGATAGGTGGAGAAATTAAAAATTGGTAAGTAATATTTTTTTGATAATGTTGAAATTATGTTTAAAATTTGAGAATATAATTTATTATAAGTTAATAGTATTATATATGTAAATTTTATTGAATTATTGTTGGAGATATTAAGTGTCATAAGGATTAAAGGTATATGGTAAGAAATGGTATGATTTTTAGTTTTAGGGGGAGTGGAAACAATAAAATAGTTTTGGAGATATATGAAAGGAAAAGTTTAGATAATGTTTTTTAAGTATATTTGGAAAGATTTTGAGTGTCTGCGAATCTATTTGGGTTAAAAGAAAGATTTTTGTAATAAGGTAAGAGTGAGATATTGGAAATTTTACAGGATTTGGTAAAGTTATGGGATTATTTGTAGAAAAATTTGACTTTTGATATGTAAATAGATTATAATTTATTTGTGGATGGTTTAAAATTATTTTAGGAATTGAAAAATATGGTATGAAATTTTTGTTTGAGATTGAAAGGTCTTTGTGTAAATTGATATAGATATTGTATATCATGTGTTTCTGTGTTATGATTTGTCTTACAAATAAGAACATGATCATGATTGGTGTGATTATTTTGAAAAAAACGTAAAAAATAAATAGATACAAAAGAAGATAAGATTTTGGTTCGAATGGTCGTGATAATAACAAAATGATAATAGGAGACATGGTAATGGTAAGAAAGATGAAGTAAGATTGATATGGTTAAAGGCATGAAAAGTACATGTATTCATCGATTGGTAATGAGATGAAAGGTGTAAACATACTATCAATAACCTTATTGTTCCCAGTTAAAGAAGTTGAGCATGGTCGTTTATGTAAGTAGTAATTAATAGTGATATTTTTGTGTTCTAATTATGTGGTCTTCCATACAATTGGTTTTATGAGATTAGTTGATGGGACCCAAGAACGAGTTGGTCTGAATAAAATAATATTGTATAAGATACCAATAAATGGTTGGAATTTTGTGGGTACCCGATAATGGGTTTGTATGACAAAAACACAGATTGTTCGGAAACCAAAAAAAGGTATGAGTAAAACATGTTTATGTAATTTTAAAATTATTGAAGATTGAAAGTAAATTGAAAAATGTTCAAATATAATATTCGAGATTGATAAAATAGTAAATGAGAAAAGTGTACTCGGAAAATTCATGCTTGAAAATGTAAATAATTGTCCAGAATAAAAGAGTTGCACAAAAGTTTGGTGAAAAGTTGAAAGCTTCGCGGTAGAGAAGTAGATTAAAAATCCAGGAACATCAAATAACAAAACATGCATTAGTAGATTAGATAAAATATTGAAATTAAAGGATATAGTAAATAAAATAAAACTTTAAAGAGAAGATAGAGATAAGAACCAAGTTTCTTTCTTGGTCAAAACTTGAAAAAAGAAATCTCCTAGATAAAAGACAATGTAATACTTTTGATAGCCAAAGTAATTCTCTTCCATAAGGATCTCGCAAGAAGTGAAAAAATAAGATTCAATACGGATAGATCTTTGTGAAAAGGAATGGATTCGTTCAAGATGATGCTTATCAACGCCATAAAACTGGTGATCAAGGGAGTGCAAACCATCCCATTGAAGACTGATTAATCTTTCTTCAAAGATAACATCATAAAAGTCTTTAAACTTAGAGTTTTCATTGAAAAAGAATGTAAAGAAAGAAAGATTGGATATAACAAAAGAAAACAAGATTCGAACCAAGAACTTATGATAATAGTAAGAAACACACCGAGAATTTAGAAGAGAAGATAAAGAATAACAAAACAAATAGGGATACCACCAAATATATCGATGTGAAGATGATTCACATTGATCCATGGTTGGATATTTTGAATGATTTGATGAAAACAATAACTCAAACAAAGTAAAACAAACAAAAACATGGATCTTCAAGTAAGATCCATGAAAGATCCGGATAGTCTGATTGAAGAAAATAGAAAATAAATTTTCAAAACATACCTTTGTGGTTTAACGGATGTTGTGATTCTTCCTACCTCTCTCAACGATGGAGATGTGATGCAGATTGGTAAAGATCGTCCAAATAAAGGTTCTCCATCAGGATCGGTGGAAGAACGAAAGTGGAAGATATAAGCGACTGAGCAAGGAAGGGTCATGAAGGAGGAGAGAGGACGAGAGAGAAAAGTTTAACAGAATAAAAAGTTGAAAATTTAATATTAATTTGTATAATTTTATCAAAAGCCCATAATCAAGTATTTTAACATATAAAATTTGATTTAATAACATTTTTTTATCGTTTTGTTGCGATTAAAACGTGCATGTCTAAATAGGCTATATTGAGAATCCGTTCAAATTTTAACCGATTTAAAAGTTGAAAATTTTAAATTAATCTTTATAATTATGTTCAAAAGCCATAATTAACTATTTGAACTAAAAAAATCTATTTAATAACATTTGGATATCGTTTTGTTAAGATTAAAACGTGCATATCTAAATGGGCTTTATAGAGACTCTGTTCGAATTTCAACTGAGTAAAAATCTGAAAATTTGAGATTAATCTATATAATTTTATTCAAAAGCTAATAATTAATTATTTGAAATCATAAAATTTGATTTAATAACTTTTGATTATCGTTTTGTTGAGATTAAAACGTGCAAGCCTAAATGGGCTTTATAGAGAATCCGTTTAAATTTTAACCGAGTAAAAAGCTGAAAATTTGAGATTAATCTTTATATTTTTTTCAAAATACCACAATCAAGTATTTGAACTCATTAAATTTGATTTAATAACATATAGTTGTCGTTTTGTTGCCATTAAAACGTACATGCCTAAATGGGTTTTATAGAGAATCCGTTCGAATTTTACTCGAGTTAAAAGTTGAAAATTTTAGATTAATCTTTATAATTATGTCCAAAAGCCATAATTAACTATTTGAACTAAAATAAATTTATTTGATAACATTTGGTTATCGTTTAGATGCGATTAAACGTGCATGTCTACATGGGCTTTATAGAGACTCTATTCGAATTTTAACCGAGTAAAAATCAGAAAAATTGAGATTAATCTGTATAGTTTTTTACAAAAGCCCATAATCAAGTATTTGAACTCATAAAATTTGATTTAATAACATTTGGTTGTCGTTTTGTTGCGATTAAAACGTGCATGTCTAAATCATCTTTATAGAGAATCCGTTCGAATTTTAACTGAGTTAAAAGTTGAAAAAATTAGATTAATCTTTATAATTATGTTCAAAAGCCATAATTAACGATTTGAACTAAAAATATTTTATTTAATAACATTTAATTATCGTTTTGTTGCGGTTAAAACATGCATGTCTAAATGGGCTTTATAGAGAATCAGTTTGAATTTTAACCGAGTAAAAATCTGAAAAATTAAGATTAATCTGTATAATTTTGTTGAAAAGATAATAATTAATTATTTGAAATCATAAAATTTGATTTAATTACTTTTGGTTGTCGTTTTGTTGCGATTAAAACGTGCATGTCCAAATGTGCTTTATAGAGAATATGTTGAAAATTTGAGATTAATCTGTATAATTTTTTTTCAAAAGCCCATAATCAAGTATTTGAACTCATAAAATTTTATTTAATAACGTTTGGCCTTCATTTTGTTGCCATTAAAACGTGTATGTATAAATAGGTTTTATAGAGAATCCGTTTGAATTTTGCCCGAGTTAAAAGTTGAAAATTTTAGATTAATCTTTGTAATTATGTTCAAAGGCCATAATTAACTATTTGAACTAGAAAAAATTTATTTAATAACATTTGGTTATCGTTTTGTTGCGATTAAAACGTGCATATCTAAATAGGCTTTATAGACAATCCGTCCGAATTTTAACCGAGTAAAAATCTAAAAAATTGAGATTAATCTGTATAATTTTTTTTCAAAAACCCATAATCAAGTATATGAACTCATAAAATTTTATTTAACAACATTTGGTTGTCGTTTTGTTACGATTAAAACGTGTATACCTAAATGGGCTTTATAGAGAATCCGTTCAAATTTTAACCGAGTTAAAAGTTGAAAAATTTAGATTAATCTTTATAATTAAGTTCAAAAGACATAATTAACTATTTGAACTAAAAAATTTTATTTATTAACATTTGGTTATCTTTTGTTGTGATTAAAACATGCATGTCTAAATGGGCTTTATAGAGAATCCGTTCAAATTTTAACCGAGTAAAATGCTGAAAATTTGGAATTAATCTGTATAATTTTGTTCAAAAGCCCATAATTAAATATTTGAACTCATAAAATTTGATTTAATAACTTTTGGTTGTCGTTTTGTTTGGATTAAAACGTGCATGCCTACGTGGGCTTTATAGAGAATTCGTTCAAATTTTAAACAAGTAAAATTCTGAAAATTTGAGATTAATTCGTATAATTTTGCCAAAAGCCTATAATTAACTATTTGAACTCATAAAATTTAATTTACTAATATTTGGTTGTCGTTTTGATGCGATTAAAACGAGCATGTCTAAATATACTTTATAGAGAATTCGTTCGAATTTTAACCGAGTAAAAAGCTTAAAATTTGAGATTAATATGTATAATTTTGTTCAAAAGCCCGTAATTAAATATTTAAACTCATAAAATTTGATTTAATAATATTTGGTTGTCGTTTTGTTGGGATTAAAACATGCATATCTAAATGGGCTTTAAAGAGAATCCGTTCGAATTTTAACCGAGTAAAAATCTGAAAAATTGAGATTAATCTTTATAATTTTTTTCAAAAGCTAATAATTAATTATTTGAAATCATAAAATTTGATTTAATAACTTTTGGTTGTCGTTTTGTTGCGATTAAAACGTACATGTCCAAATGAGCTTTATAGAGAATTCGTTCAAATTTTAACCGAGTAAAAAGCTGAAAATTTGAGATTAATTCGTATAATTTTGTTCAAAGCCTATAATTAACTATTTGAACTCATAAAATTTAATTTAATAATATTTGGTTATCGTTTTGATGCGATTAAATCGAGCATGTCTAAATATCCTCTATAGAGAATCCGTTTGAATTTTAACCTAGTAAAAAGCTTAAAATTTGAGATTAATCTGTATAATTTTGTTCAAAAGTCAATAATTAAATATTTGAACTCATAAAATTTGATTTAATAATATTTTGTTGTCGTTTTATTGGGATTAAAACGTGCATATCTAAATGAATTTTATAGAGAATCCATTCGAATTTTAACTGAGTAAAAATCTAAAAAATTGAGATTAATCCGTATAATTTTTTTCAAAAGCTAATAATTAATTATTTGAAATCATAAAATTTTATTTAATAACTTTTGGTTATCATTTTGTTGCGACTAAAATGTGCATGTCTAAATGAGCTTTATAGAGAATCCGTTCGAATTTTAACCGAGTAAAAATATGAAAAATTGAGATTAATCTGTATAATTTTGTCCAAAAGCTAATAATTAATTATTTGAAACCATAAAATTTGATTTAATAACATTTGGTTGTTGTTTTGTTGCGATTAAAACGTGCATGTCTAAATGAGCTTTATAGAGAATACGTTCAAATTTTAACCGAGTAAAAAGCTGAAAAATTGAGATTAATCTGTATAATTTTCTTCAAAAGCCCATAATCAAGTATTTGAACTTATAAAATTTGATTTTATAACATTTTGGTGGTCGTTTTGTTCCGATTAAAACGTACATGTCTAAATGGGCTTTATAGAGAATATGTTCAAATTTTAACCGAGTAAAAATCTAAAAATTTGAGATTAATTTGAATAATTTTTTGTAAAAGCAAATAATTAAATATTTGAAATTATAAAATTTGATTTAATAACTTTTGATTGTCGTTTTGTTGCGATTAAAACGTTCATGTCTAAATAAGCATTATAGAGACTCCGTTTTGATGCGATTAATTCGTATAATTTTGTTCAATATCCTATAATTAACTATTTGAACTCTTAAAATTTAATTTAAAAACATTTGGTTTTCGCTTTGATGCGATTAAAACGAGCATGTCTAAATTGCTCTATAGAGAATCCGTTCGACTTTTAACCGAGTAAAAATCTGAAAATTTGTGATTAATCTGTATAATTTTGTTCAAAAGCTCATTATTAAATATTTGAACTCATAAAAATTGAATTAATAACTTTTGGTTGTCGTTTTGTTGGGATTAAAACGTGTATGTCTAAATGAGCTTTTAAAGAGAATCCGTTTAAATTTTATCCGAGTAAAAAGATGAAAATTTCAGATTAATATTTATAATTTTTTTCAAAAGCCCATAATCAAGTATTCGAACTCATAAAATTTGATTTAATAACATTTGGTTGTCCTTTTGTTGCGATTAAAACGTGCATGTCTAAATGGGCTTTATAGAGAATCCGTTTGAATTTTAACCGAGTTAAAATTTGAAAATTTTAGATTAATCTTATTAATTATGTTCAAGAGCCATAATTAAGGATTTGAACTAAAAAAAATTTATTTAATAACATTTGGTTATCGTTTTGTTGCGATTAAAACTTGCATGCCTAAATGAGCTTTATAGAGAATCCGTTCGAATTTTAACCGAGTAAAAATCTAAAAATTTGAGATTAATCTGCATAATTTTGTTCAAAAGCTAATAATTAATTATTTGAAATCATAAAATTTTATTTAATAACTTTTGGTTGTCGTTTTGTTGTGATTAAAACGTGCATGTCTAAATGGGCTTTATAGAGAATACACTCGAATTTTAACCGAGTAAAAAGCTGACAATTTGAGATTAATGTATATAATTTTGTTCAAAAGCCCATAATAAAGTATTTGAACTCATAAAATTTGATTTTATAACATTTTGGTTGTCGTTTTGTTGTGATTAAAACGTGCATGTTTAAATGGGCTTTATAGAGAATTTGTTCTAATATTAACCGGGTGAAAATCTAAAAATTTGAGATTAATCTGTATAACTTTGTTCAAAAGCTAATAATTAATTATTTGAAATCATAAAATTTTATTTAATAACTTTTGGTTGTCGTTTTGTTGTGATTAAAACATGCATGTCTAAATGGGCTTTATAGAGAATACGCTCGAATTTTAACCGAGTAAAAAGCTGACAATTTGAGATTAATGTATATAATTTTGTTCAAAAGCCCATAATAAAGTATTTGAACTCATAAAATTTGATTTTATAACATTTTGGTTGTCGTTTTGTTGTGATTAAAACGTGCATGTTTAAATGGGCTTTATAGAGAATTTGTTCTAATATTAACCGGGTGAAAATCTAAAAATTTGAGATTAATCTGTATAATTTTGTTCAAAAGCTAATAATTAATTATTTGAAATCATAAAATTTGATTTAATAACTTTTGGTTGTCGTTTTGTTGTGATTAAAACGTGCATGTCTAAATGGGCTGTATAGAGAAAACGTTTGAATTTTAACCGAGTAAAAATCTAAAAATTTGAGATTAATTCGTATAGTTTTGTTCAAAAGCCAATAATTAACTACTTGAACTCATAAAATTTAATTTAATAACATTTGGTTGTCGTTTTGATGCAATTAAAATGAGCATGTCTAAATGTGCTCTATAGAGAATCCGTTCGAATTTAAACTGACTAAAAAGCTGAAAATTTGAGATTAATCTATGTAATTTTGTTAAAAAGCCCGTAATTAAATATTTACACTCATAAAAATTAATTTAATAATATTTGGTTGTCGTTCTGTTGGGATTAAAACGTGCATGTCTAAATGGGCTTGATAGAGAATATGTTTAAATTTTAATCAAGTATAAATCTGAAAATTTGAGATTAATCTGTATAATTTTGTTCAAAATATAATAATTAATTATTTTTTTGTCATTTCGTTGCGATTAAAACGTGCATGTCTAAATGGGTTTTATAGAGAATACGTTCGAATTTTAACCGAGTAAAAATATGAAAATTTGAGATTAATCTGTATAATTTTGTTCAAAAGCTAATAATTAATTATTTGAAATCATTAAATTTGATTTAATAACATTTAGTTGTCATTTTGTTACGATTAAAATGTGATTTTCTAAATGGGCTTTATTGAGAATACGTTCGAATTTTAACTGAGTTTAAAGTTGAAAATTTTAAATTAATCTTGATAATTATGTTCAAAATCCATAATTAACTATTTTAACTAAAAAAAATTTATTTAAAAATATTTGTTTATCGTTTTGTTACGCTTAAAATATGCATGTCAAAATGGGCTTTATAAAGAATTCGTTCGAATTTTAACCGACTAAAACGCTGAAAATTTGAGATTAATCTGTATAATTTTGTTCAAAAGCCCATAATTAAATATTTAAACTCATAAAAATTGATTTAATAACATTTGGTTGTCATTCTATTGGGATTAAAACGTACATGTCTATATGGGATTTATAGAGAATACGTTCGAATTTTAACCGAGTAAAAAGCTGAAAATTTGAGATTAGTCTTTATATTTTGTTCAAAAACCCATAATCAAGTATATGAACTCATAAAATTTGATTTAATAACATTTTGTTTGCCGTTTTGTTGTGATTAAAACGTGCAAGTCTAAATGGGTTTTCTAGAGAATTCGTTCTAATTTTAACCGAGTAAAATTATGAAAATTTGAGATTAATATATATGATTTTGTTTAAAAGCTAATAATTAATTATTTGCAATCATAAAATTTGATTTAATAACTTTTGGTTGTCGCTTTGTTGCAATTAAAACGTGCATGTCTAAATAGGCTTAATAGAGAATCTATTCTAATTTTAACAGAGTAAAAATCTGAAAATTTGAGATTAATCTGTACCATTTTGTTTAAAAGCTAATAATTAATTATTTTCAATCATAAAATTTGATTTAATAACTTTTAGTTGTCGTTTTGTTGCGATTAAAACGTACATGTCTAAATAGGCTTAATAGAGAATCAATTCTAATTTTAACAGAGTAAAAATCTAAAAATTTGAGATTAATCTGTATCATTTTGTTTAAAAGCTAATAATTAATTATTTTCAATCATAAAATTTGATTTAACAACTTTTGGTTGTCGCTTTGTTGCGATTAAAACGTGCATGCCTAAATGGGCTTAATAGAGAATCAATTCTAATTTTAACAGAGTAAAAATCTGAAAATTTGAGATTAATCTGTATCATTTTGTTTAAAAGCTAATAATTAATTATTTGCAATCATAAAATTTGATTTAACAACTTTTGGTTGTCGCTTTGTTATGATTAAAACGTGCATGCCTAAATGGGCTTTATAGAGAATACGTTCGGATTTAAGAGAGTAAAAATCTGAAAATTTGAGATTAATTCGTATAATTTTGTCCAAAAGCCTATAATTAATTATTTGAAATCATAAAATTTAATTTAATAACATTTGGTTGTCGTTTTGTTGTGATTAAAACGTGCATGTCTAAATGGGCTTTATTGAGAATACGTTCGAATTTTAACCGAGTTAAAAGTTGTAAATTTTAAATTAATCTTTATAATTATGTTCAAAAGCCATAATTAACTATTTGAACTAAAAAAAATTATTTAATAACATTTAGTTATCGTTTTGTTGCGATTAAAACGTACGTGCATGTCTAAATGGGCTTTATAGAGAATCAGTTCGAATTTTAACCGACTAAAATGCTGAAAATTTGAGATTAATCTATATAACTTTGTTAAAAATCCCATAATTAAATATTTGAACTCATAAAAATTGATTTCATAACATTTTGTTGTCGTTTTATTGGGATTAAAACGTGTATGTCTAAATAGGCTTTATAGACAATAGGTTTGAATTTTAATCGAGTAAAAAGCTGAAAATTTGAGATCAATCTGTAAAATTTTGTTTAAAAGCCTATAATTAACTATTTGAACTCATAAAATTTGATTTAAAAAACATTTTTTTTGTTTTGTTGCGATTAAATGTACATGTCTAAATATGCTTTATAGAGAACCCGTTTGAATTTTAACCGAGTAAAAAGCTAAAAATTTGAGATTAATCAGTATAATTTTGTTCAAAATCCCATAATTAATTATTTGAACTAATAAAAATTTGATTTAATAATATTTGGTTGTCGTTTTGCTGCGATTAAAACTTTCATGTCTAAATGGCCTTTATAGAGAATACGTTCGAATTTTTTTTTGACGAAAAAGGGTCTCGTTAAAAAGCCCCTAACACTTTCAACCCCAAAGAATGGTTGAAATCCCCTATGGGGAAAAGTGTACCCCGTAGAATTTTATTGAAAAGGAGAGTTAAATCTCTTAGAGTTTATAAAAGCCCTTATATAATCGGGCATGTCTGAATCAAATTGAAGAGTACAAAGAGTGCGCATGACCCTAGAAGCAAGAGTATGAGCTATATTATTGCGCCCTCTAGGTATATAAGTCATCCGACAATTAACTAAACTTTTAGATTAATCATTATAATTATGTTCAAAAGCAATAATTAACTATTTGAACTAAAAAAATTTGATTTAATAAAATTTGTTTGTCGTTTTGTTACGATTAAAACGTGCATGTATAAATGGGATTTATAGAGAATCCGTTCGAATTTTAACCGAGTCAAAAGCTGAAAATTTGAGATTAATCAATGTAATTTTGTTCAAAAGCCCATAATTAAATTTTTGAACACATAAAATTTTATTTAATAATATTTGCTTATCGTTTTGTTGTGATTAGAACGTGCATGTCTAAATGGTCTTTATAGAGAATCCGTTCAAATTTTAACCGAGTAAAAAGCTGAAAATTTGGGATTAATCAGTATAATTTTGTTGAAAAGCCCATAATTAAATTTTTGAACTCATATAAAATTTCATTTAATAACTTTTGGTTTTCGTTTTATTGCGATTAAAACGTGCATGTCTAAGTGGGCTTTATAGAGAATACGTTCGAATTTTAACCGAGTTAAAAGCTAAAAATTTTAGATTAATTTGTAGAATTTTGTTCACAAGACCATAATTAAATATTTGAACTCATAAAATTTGATTTAATAACTTTTGATTGTCGTTTTATTTCAATTAAAACGTGCATGTCTAAATGGGCTTTATAGAGAATACTTTCGAATTTTAACCGAGTAAAAAGCTGAAAATTTAAGATTAAACAGTATAATTTTGTTCAAAAGTCCATAATCAAGTAGTTGAACTCATAAAATTTGATTTAATAACATTTAGTTGTCGTTTTGTTGCGATTAAAACGTGCATGTCTAAATGGGATTTATGGAGAATTCGTTTGAATTTTAATCGAGTAAAATGCTGAAAATTTTAGATTAATCTTTATAATTATGTTCAAAAGCCATAATTAACTATTTGAACTAAAAAAATTTATTAAATAACATTGTGTTATCATTTTGTTGCGATTAAAATATGCATGTCTAAATGAGCTTTATAGAGAATCCGTTCTAATTTTAACCTAGTAAAAGCTGGAAATTTGGTATTAATCTATATAACTTTGTTCAGACGCCCATAATAAACTATTTGAACTCATAAAATTCGATTTAATAATATTTGGTTGTCGTTTTGTAGGGATTAAAACAAGGTTTCCTAAATGGACTTTATAGAGAATTCGTTCGAATTTTAACCTAGTAAAAAGCAGAAAATTTGAGATTAATCTGTATAATTTTTTTCAAATAGCCATAATTAACAAATTGAACTCATAAAATTTGATTTAATAACATTTAGTAGTCATTTTGTTGGGATTAAAACGGGCATGTCAAAATGGGCCTAATTGAGAATCCATTTGAATTTTAACCAAGTAAAAAGTTATAAAATTTTATATTAATCTGTATAATTTTTTTCAGAAGCTCATAATTAAAAATTTATACTAGAAAAATTTGATTTAATAATAGTTAACTTTGTTCAAAACGTACTTTATAGAGAATCCGTTCAAATTTTAACCGAGTTTTAATCTGTAAAATTTTGTTCAAAAGCCTATAAATAACTATTAGAACTCATAAAATTTGATTTAATAATATTTGATTCGTTTTGTTGGGATTAAAACATGCTTGTCTACATGGGCTTTATAGAGAATCTATTTGAATATTAACCTAGTAAAAAGCTGAAAATTTGAAATTAATCTGTATAATTTTGTTCAAACATCTATAATTAACTATTTGAACTCATAAAATTTGATTTAATAACATTTGGTAGTCGTTTTGTTGAGATTAAAATAAGCAAGTCTAAATGGGCTTTAATAACATTTGATTTAATAACTATTTGAGACTAATTTGTTTTATTGTGTTCAAAATCCCATAATTAACTATTTGAACTCTTAAAATTTAATTTAATAACATTTGGTTGTCATTTTATTGGGCTTTATAGAGAATCAGTTCGAAGTTGAACCGATTAAAAAGCTAAAAATTTGAAATTAATCTGAATGATTTTGTTCAAAAGCCAATAATTAACAATTTGATCTCATAAAATTTGATTTAATAACATTTGGTTACTATTTTGTTGTGATTAAACGTGCATGTCTAAATGGGCTTTATAGAGAATTCGTTCGAATTTTAACCGAGTAAAAAGCTTAAAATTTGAGATTAATCTGTATAATTTTATTCAAAAGCTAATAATTAACTACTCGAATTCATAAAATTTTGATTTAGTAAAATTTTATTGTCGTTTTGTTGGAATTAGAACGTGCTTGTCTAAATGGGCTTTATAGAGAATACGTTTGAATTTTAACCGAGTAAAAGGCTGAAAATTTAGATTAATCTAAATAATTTTGTTCAAAAGCAAATAATTAACTATTTGAGATTAAAACGTGGTTATTTAAATGGGATTTATAGAGAATCCGTTCGAATTTTAATCGAGTAAAAAGCTGAAAATTTGAGATTAATTTATATAATTTTGTTTAAAGCCATAATTAACTTTTTAAACTAATAAAACTTCATTTAATAACATTTGGTTATCGTTTTGTTAGTATTAAAACGTGCATGACTAAATGGGCTTTACATAGAATTCGTTCGAATTTTAACAAAGTAAAAAGCTGAAAATTTGAGATTAATCTGTATAATTTTGTTCAAAAGCCCATAATTAAATATTTGACCTCAAAAACTTTTATTTAATAAAATTTGGTTATCGTTTTGTTGCGATTAAAACGTGCATATCTAAATGTGCTTTATTGAGAATCCGTTCTAATTTTAACGATTAAAAATCTAAAAATTTGAGATTTATCAGTATAATTTTGTTCAAAAGCCTATAATTAACTATTTAAACTCATAAAATTTAATTTAATAAAATTTGGTTGTTGTTTTATTGTGATTAAAATGTGTATGTCTAAATATGCTTTATAGAGAAACCGTTCAAATTTAACTGAGTTAAAAGTTGAAAGTTTTAGATTATTCTGTATAATTTTGTTCAAAAGTTATAATTAACTATTTGAACTAATAAAATTTTATTTAATAACCTTTCGTTGTCATCTTGTTGCGATTAAAACGTGCACGACTAAATGGGCTTTATAGAGAATTCGTTCGAATTTTAATCGAGTAAAAAGCTGAAAATTTGAGATTAATCTGTGTAATTTTTTTCAAAAGCCCATAATTAAATATTTGAACTTAAAAAATTTCATTTAATAACATTTGGTTATCCTTTTGTTGCAATTAAAATGTACATGTCTAAATGGGATTTATTGAGAATCCGTTCGAATTTTAACGAGTATAAATTTGAAAATTTGAGATTAATCAGTATAATTTTTTTTAAAAGTCGATAATTAACTATTTAAACTTAAATACTAGATTTAATATCATTTGGTTGTCGTTTTGTTGCGATTAAAACGTGCATGTATAAATGTGCTTTATAAAGAATCCGTTCGTATTTTAACTATGTAAAAAGCTGAAATTTTGAGATTAATCCTTATAATTTGTTCAAAAGCCCATAATTAACAATTTAAACTCATAAAATTTGATTTAATAACATTTGGTTGTAGTTTTATTGTGATTAAAACGTGCATATTTAAACCGAGTAAAAACCTAAATATTTGATATTAATCTGTATAATTTTGTTCAAAGCTAATAATTAATTATTTAAAATCATAAAATTTGATTTAATAACTTTTGGTTTTCATTTTGTTACAATTAAAACGTACATGTCTAAATGGGCTTTATAGAGAAAACGTTCAAATTTTAACTAAGTAAAAATCTGAAAATTTGAGATTAATTCATATAATTTTGTTCAAAATCCAATAATTAACTATTTGAACTCTTAAAATTTTATTTAATAACATTTGGTTGTAGTTTTATTGCGATTAAAACGTGTATATCTAAATAGGCTTTATAGAGAATCCGTTCGAATTTTAACTGAGTAAAAATCTAAAATTTTGAGATTAATCTGTATAATTTTGTTCAAAATCCTATAATTAACTATTTTAAATCATAAAATTTGATTTAATAAGATTTGGTTGTCGTTTTGTTACGATTAAAATGTGTTTTATCTAAATGGGCTTTATAAAGAATCCGTTCGAATTTTAACTG
The DNA here is from genome assembly GCA_035048815.1 of Abelmoschus esculentus. Classification (NCBI taxonomy): domain Eukaryota; kingdom Viridiplantae; phylum Streptophyta; class Magnoliopsida; order Malvales; family Malvaceae; genus Abelmoschus; species Abelmoschus esculentus. Next base: position 13,380,385 of record JAUCBN010000035.1, on the reverse strand, counting down.
AGTAAAAAGCTGAAAATTTGAGATTAATCTGTATAATTTTGTTTAAAAGCCCATAATTAAAAAATTTAAACTCAAAAGAAATTAAGTTAATAACATTTGGTTATCGTTTTTTTTTCTGTTAAAAATGTGCATATCAAAATATGCTTTATAGAGAACCCGTTTAAATTTTAATCGAGTAAAAAGCTGAAAATTTTAGTTTAATATGTATAATTTTGTTCAAAAGCCTATAATAAATTATTTGAACTCATAAAATTTGATTTAATAACATTTGGTTATCTTTTACTGGGATTAAAACATGCATGTCTAAATGGGCTTTATAGAGAATTTATTAAAATTTTCACCGAGTAAAAAGCTAATAATTTAAGATTAATCTGTATAATTTTGTTCAAAGGCTCAAAATTAACTATTTGAACTCATAAAATTTGATTTAATAACATTTGGTTGTCATTTTGTTGCGATTAAAACTTGCATGTCTAAATGGGCTTTATAGAGAATTCTTTCGAATTTTAACCGCGTAAAAATCTAAATATTTGTGATTAATATGTATAAAATTTTCAAAAGCCCATAATTAACTATTTAAACTCAAAAAATTTGATTTAATAACATTTGGTTGTCGTTTTGTTGTGATTAAAATGTTCGTGTCTAAATGGGCTTTATAAAGAATTCGTTCGAATTTTAACCGAGTTAAAAGTTGAGAATTTTAGATTAATCTGTATAATTTTGTTCAAAAGTCATAATTAACTATTTGAACTAATAAAATTTTATTTAATAACATTTGATTATCATTTTTTTTAAATTAAAACGTGCATGACTAAATGGGCTTATAGAGAATTCGTTCGAATTTTAACAGAGTAGAAAGCTGAGAATTTGAGATTAATCTGTATAATTTTGTTCAAAAGACCACAATTAAATATTTAACCTAAAAAATTTTCATTTAATAGCATTTGGTTGTCGTTTTGTTGCGATTAAAACATGCATGTCTAAATGTGCTTTATAAAGAATCCGTTCGAATTTTAACCGAGTAAAAAGCTGAAAATTTAAGATTAATTTTATATTTTTGTTCAAAAGCCCATAATTAACTATTTGAACTCATAAAATTTGATTTAATAATATTTGGTTGTAGTTTTTTTGCGATTAAAACGTGCATGTCTAAATATGTTTTATAGAGAATCTGTTCAAATTTTAACCGAGTAAAAATATGAAATTTTGAGATTAATCTGTATAATTTTGTTCAAAAGCCTATAATTAACTATTTGAAATCATAAAATTTGATTTAATAAGATTTGGTTTTCGTTTTGTTGCGATTATAACGTTTTGATTTAAATGGGCTTTATAGAGAATCCGTTCGAATTTTAACCTAGTAAAAAGCAAAAAATTTGAGATTAATCTGTATAATTTTTTTCAAATGGCCATAATTAACAATTTGAACTCGTAAAATTTGATTTAATTACATTTAGTAGACGTTCTGTTGGGATTAAAACGGGCATGTCTAAATGGGCCTAATTAAGAATCCATTTGAATTTTAACCAAGTAAAAAGTTGTAAATTTTATATTAATCTGTATAATTTTTTTGAAAAGTCCATAATTTACTATTTGAACTCATAAAATGTTATTTAATAACCTTTGGTTGTTTTTTTGTTACGACTAAAACATGCAGGTCAAAATGTGCTTTATAAAAAATCCCTTCAAATTTTAACAGAGTAAAAAGCTGAAAACTTTAGTATAATATGTGTAATTTTGTTCAAAAGCCTATAATAAACTATTTGAACTCATAAAATTTAAACTAATAACATTTGGTTATCGTTTTGTTAGAATTAAAACATACATATTTGAATGCCTTTATAGAGAATCTGTTAAAATTTTATCCAAGTAAAAAGCTGAAAATTTGAGATTAATCTGTATAATTTTGTTCATAAGACCATAATTAACTATTTGAACTCATAAAATTTGATTTAATAACATTTGGTTGTCGTTTTGTTGCGATCAAAACGTGCATGTCTAAATATGCTTTATATAGAGAATTCGTTCGAACTTTAATCGCGTAAAAATCCGAAAATTTGAGATTAATATGTAAATTTTTTCCAAAGCCCATAAGTAACTATTTGAACTCAAAAATTTAATTTAATAACATTTGGTTGTCGTTTTGTTGCGATTAAAACATGCATGTCTAAATGAGCTTTATATAGAACCCGATCGAATTTTAACTGAGTTATAAAAAGTTAAAAATTTTAGATTAATCTATATAATTTTGTTCAAAAGCCATAATTAAATATTTAAACTAAAAAAAATTTATTTAATAACATTTTGTCATCGTTTTGTTGCGATTAAAACGTAGATGATTAAATGGGCATTACAGAGCATCCGTAAGAATTTAAACCGAGTTAAAAGTTAAAAATTTTAGATTAATCTGTATAATTTTGTTCAAAAGTCATAATTAACTACTTAAACTAATAAAATTTTATTTAATAGCATTTGGTTATCATTTTTTTGCGATTAAAACGTGCATGACTAAATGGGCTTTACGGAGAATCCATTCAAATTTTAATCGAGTAAAAAGCTAAAAATTTAAGATTAATCTGTATAATTTTCTTCAAAAGCCAGAATTCACTATTTGAACTCATAAAATTTGATTTAAAAGTATTTGGTTGTTGTTTCGTTGAGATTAAAATGTGCTTGTCTAAATGGGCTTTATAAAGAATCCGTTCGAATTTTAACCAAGTAAAAAGCTGAAATTTTGAGATTAATCCGTACAATTTTGTCCAAAAGCCCATAATTAAAAATTTAAACTCAAAAAAGTTAATTTAATAACATTTGGTTATCTTTTTTTGCGATTAAAACGTGCATGTCAAAATGTGCTTTATAGAGAAACCTTTTAAATTTTAACCGTGTAAAAAGCTAAAAATTTTAGTTTAATATGTATAATTTTGTTCAAAAGCCCATAATTAACTGTTTGAACTCGTAAAATTTGATTTAATAACATTTGGTTGTCGTTTTCTTGGGATTAAAACATGCTTGCCTAAATGAGCTTTATAGAGAATCCATTTGAATTTTAACCGAGTAAAAAGGTAAAAATTGAGATTAATTCGTATAATTTTTTAAAAAGCCCATATTTAACTATTTGAACTCGTAAAATTTGATTTAATAACATTTGGTTGTCATTTTGTTGAGATTAAAACGTGCATGTCTAAATGAAACTTATAAAGAATCCGTTCGAATTTTAACAGAGTAAAAAGATAAAAATTTGAGATTAATTTGTATAATTTTTTTAAAAGCCCATAATTAAATATTTGAAATCATAAAAATTTGATTTAACAATATTTGGAAGTCGATTTGTTCGGATTAAAATTTGAATGTCTAAATGGGTGAACGTGGACCATGGGTGCGAGACACTCGGTCACCGTCGAGGGACCAAGGAACGTGGGTGCGGAAGCCTCGGTCACCATCGGGATGAACGAGAACCAAGGGTGCGAAACACTCGGTCACCATCGGGGGACAAAGGCACATGGGTGCGGAAGTACCGCACACTATCGGGGTGACCTCGGACCATGGGTGCGGAGGACTCGGTCACCATCGAGGGACCAAGGCACATGGGGTCGGAAGCCTCAGACACCACAAGGGAGAACCCGAACTATGGGTGCGAGACACTCAGTCACCGTTGATGGAACAAGGAACGTGGGTGCGGAAGCCTCGGTCACCATCGGGGTAAACTCGGACCATAGGTGCGAGAGACTCGGTCACCATCGGGTGACCAAGGCACATGGGTGTGGAAGTACAACACACCATCAAGGTGGACCCGGACCGTGGGTGCGGAGGCCTCGGCCACCATCGGGGTGAACTAGGACGATGGGTGCAAGAGACTAGGTCACCATTGAAGGATCAAGGCACATGGGTGCGGAAGCCTCGGACACCATCGAGGTGAACTCGGACCATGGGTGTGTGAGACTCGGTCACCATCAGGGTGGAACAGAACCATAGGTGCAAGAAACCCGGTCACCATCGAGGGACCAAAGAACATGGGTGCGGAAGCCTCGGACACCATCGGGGTGAACTCCAACCATGGGTGTGAGACACTCGGTCACCGTCGAGGGAACAAAGAACATGGGTGCGGAGGATCCGATCACCATCGAGGTGGACCAGGACCATGGGTGCGAGTGATCCGGTCACCATCGAGGGACCAAGGAACATGGGTTCGGAAGCCTCGGACACCACCGGGGAGAACCCGGACCATGGGTGCGAGACACTCGATCACCGTCGAGGGACCAAGGAACGTGGGTGCGGAAGCCTCGGTCACCACCGGGGTAAACCCAGACTATGGGTGCGAGAGACTCGGTCACCATTGGGGCACCAAGGCACATGGGTGCGAAAGTACCGCACACCATCAGGGTAAACCTAGAACTTGGGTGCAGAGGACTCGGTCACCATCGGGTTGCACCAGGACCATGGGTGCAAGAGATTCGGTCACCATCGAGGGACCAAGGCACATGGGTGCGGAAGCCTCAGTCACCGTCGGGGTGAACCCAGAATATGGGTGCATGAGACTCGGTCACCGTCGGGGGAACAAGGCACATGGGTGCAAAAGCCTCGGTCACCATCGGGGTGAACCCGGACCGTGGGTATGGGAGTACAGCACATCATCGGGGAATATCGAGCGTTATGGTACGACGGCACCGGAAGCCATCGCCGTGAACCGAGGCGTTGTTAGGGGATACTCGTTCACTATCGGGGAGAACCCGGACCATGGGTGCAGGAGTGTCGGCCTCCATCGGGCAGTTTGTGGAAGTGTCCCCATTTCAGACATATCAATGTCTACTGGGGAAATGTCTAATGGGGGGATTTTTCTCTGACTTCTCTCTAGAATTTTTCTCTGACTTGTCTCTAGAAAATATGTCCCCGTTTCAAGCACGATAATGTTTTCTGGGAGCATTTCCAGGGTGTTTCGTTTGCTTTTTAGGGGGTTAGGATCAGTGGCCACCTTGGGGTGGCTGGTGCTTTCCCGATCTCCCTTATCGGAGGGCTTTGGTAGCGGTTTGTGGTCATGGAGGTTATCTTCGATTGAAAGAAATCTATCCCCTTTCTTCTTCTTCTAAGGATCATGCTCAAGGGAGGGCCTTGGCAAGTCGAGAAGTGCTCGTAAAGTGGATCCATTGTGGTTTCGTTCTTGTCGGGGAGCTGTTTATAGTGGTTAAGTTCATGGACGAGGGGTCCAACTTTGGTGTTAGGTGGTCCGACGTGATGGATTCTTGTGAGTGTGTTGGGTCTTTGTTTGTGCGGCGTAGATGTTTCTCCTCTCCGATGAGGGGCTGGTTCATTTCACACAGTGGTGGCCTGGTCAAGGCTGACGGTGGCTCAGATCAAAAGTGTCACCGTTTCAGACATTTTAATGTATACTGGAGACCTTCAAAAAAAAATAATGTATACTGGGGACATTTTGACAAAGTTTTTTTAGCTCTTTAGGGGGAAGCGATCTGCGACCCCAACCGATACCCGACGGGGGCTCGGTCTCCAGCACCCATGAGGCCTGGGGGAGGCCAGTGAGGACCAGCAGTGTTGCCCCACACTCGGATCAAGGTGGCTGAGACGTCCAATGGTGGGGCAGTGGCGGGCGAAAAAGTTTATTTGATGATATTCCATCACTACAGTGGAAATTCCTCGCACAGTGGTGGGTTATATTCGATGACGATATTCCGCGCTCACAAGTGGATTATGTTTGCTGGTTTGCCCAGCCGTGGGGCGGTGGTGGTCAGAATTATTTATTTGATGAGTTTTCGATGCTATGGTTCGTTTTCTCTGCATGATTATGGAATCCGAGGGATGATGAAGGCTTCATGGGTGGGTCGTCGGCCTAAATATCGTCCAATTGCTAATTTCAATGGTGGTTTTTTCTTTCCAATGATCGGAAGAAATGCTCTCATGTCGATATGTGGATAATGATCTGGTTACGAGTTAGAGATTATAGGCATAATTTTTGTCGCAATGGGTGCATATCGGTTATCGCAATTAGCGCGAGGGTCATCCTTTGCATGGATTTAGGGTAAATGATTGTGCGATTCTTTCCATATCGTGTAGTGATGGATAAGGTTCCGCGTCCCAAGCCAATGTTTGGCGAGGGGGCTCGATTTCATGTATACATGCAGAGCATGGGGCATAATCGGGTGGCTTAGACTTCGGCATCTATGGTACCTGGAGGAGTCCGAAGGATGTTAGCAATATGGTCCCTTGTCCCAAGTATGGAATCCGGCATCATTTGGGGCATGATGGTAGCCACAATTAGCGCGAAACTTTGGCACGACTGAGTGGCTTAGTCTTCGGCGCCTATGGTGCCTGGAGAAGTCCGAAGGGTGCCAGCGATATGGTCCCTTATCCCTAGTATGGAATCCGGCATCAGTTGGGGCATGATGGTAGCCGCAATTGGCGTGAAGCTTTGGCATGACCGGGTGGCTTGGTCTTCGGCGCCTATGGTGTCTGGAGGAGTCTGAAGGGTGCCAGCGATGTGGTCCCTTGTTTCATGTATGGAATCCGAAATCACTTGGGGTGTTATTATAGGCGTAATTAGTGTGAAGCTGTGGCATGACCGGGTGTCTCGGTCTTTAGCACTTATGGTGCTTGGGGGATTCCGAAGAGTGCTAGAGATGTGGTCCCTTGTCCCAGATATGGAATCCAAAATAACTTGGGGTGTAATGGTAGGCGTAATTAGTGCGAAGCTGTGGCACAATCGGGTGGCTCGGTCTTTAGCGCCTTTGGTGCTTGGAGGAGTCTAAAGGATGCTAGCGATATCGTCCCTTGTCCCATGTATGGAATCCGGAATCCCCTTGGGCGTGATGGTAGTCGTAATTAGCGCGAAGCTTTGGCACGACCGGGAGGCTTGGCCTTCAGCGCCTATGGTGCTTGGAGGAGTCCGAAGGGTGCTAGCGATGTGGTCCCTTGTTCCATGTATGGAATCCTGAATCACCTTGGGAGTGTTGGTAGCCGTAATTATCGCGAAGCTTTGGCACGATTGGGTGGCTTGGCCTTCAGCGTATATGGTGTTTGAAGGAGTCCGAAGGGTGTTAGCGATGTGGTCCTTTGTCCCGAGCATTAAATCCGGCATTAGCTGGTGCATGTTGGTAGCCGTAATTTATGCGTATAACAACCTATGGTTGCAACTGTGGCGATTGATGTTGAGTTTCTTACCTTATTGGGTTGCGTTGGTCAACATGGGGGCTCAGTCTTTAGCACCCATATGGCCTGGGAGGGTCCAGCAAGTGCTAGAGGTGTGGCCACCTATCTCGAGCATGATGGCACCATCATGGTGTTTCTTTTTCTGGGATAATACTTACATGATTATTTTGTGGCCGGATGGTGATCCTAGGCTTCAATCTTCCTGTAATTCTTGCATGTTGGTAGCTGTAATTAGTGCAATGGTTGGGATTTGCCCGGATCAGGGGAGATTAACTTTCAGATTCTTTCCTTATCGGGTAGTGCTGAAGCATTCATGACTTTCCTTATCGGATAGTGCACTGATCAAGGAGATGTTAGGATCTACTCGTGGTCTGACCAGATACAATGGTGTCACTTTGGGTTCAATGTTGGGTGCTATCTATATCCCCGAAATTGTACTGGACTTTTGTCTTTTTTGGAATCAATGGTATGGAGAAATTAATGTGAAGTTTTTACCCTGTTGGACAGGTAATTGGAGGAAATTATCATCACAAATTTTGCACCTCAATCAGACTATTGCTACCTTGTCCCCTAATTTCACTGTGAGTACTATTGTTCGACATACGACGGAGGCTGAACTTATGAAGCAAATGGAATGCCTGCAATTCACGGAAAATGAACTTATCGACCTTGAAGAGCTAAGAAATCTGGAAGAAGAAGCTATTGTGGGAGAGAGAAACTGGGTTGTTGAGAAGCTTCTTTTTCCAAAACTAGTTGATTCCTCAACCCTTATCAGAGTGTACTTTTCGGTGTAGAAAGAACATCCAATTGAAGATGCTAGTTCTCTTGGCAAAAACATGTTCCTATCAAATTTAAGAAGCTAGATGATAAGGAATTTGTCCTTGAATGATGCCCTTGGACGTTTGATGGAGAACTCTTAGCCCTTAAATCTTTTGATCGCCTGCTCAGCCCCAAGGACTATGATTTCAGCCCGCTTCTGATCTGGATCCGTATTTATGATGTGCCACTGGGATTCATGTCGAGCAAAGCTAGTGAGGCAATTGGGAAAAGATTTGGTAAAAGCATCACGACAGACTTGAGAGATGGTGATGGGTCTACTGGAGAATATCTACGAGTAAAGGTGGAAATTGATTATTCTAAGCCACTCAAGCATTGCATCAAATTGGGTGATAACAATAAGTCTGGAAAGCCACGAATTTACATGGCAAAGTACGAAAGATTACCAAAATTCTGCTTTCTCTGTGGAATAATTGGTCATGAACACCAGCTTTGTCCCGACTAGGTTGAGGGCGCGACACAATCCTTTCAATTTGGTGATTCGTTGAGAGTTGAACAGAACAAGCCTATTGGTTCTAATCGGAAGAAGGTGAAACCGGGCATTGTGTTCACCAAGGGTGCTGAAAGTTTAAATGGTGAATCCTCTGTATCTAGTGGGTCTATGAGAAGAATGGTTATTGCAGAAACAGGGGGTAAGGAAGCGGAAACAGGGGGTAAGGAATCTGGAAAGACTACACCAAACACCTCAAATGATGAGCGTGATGAGCGTGAGAATAGTCTTGTTATTGCGTCGAACCAACAAAAGCTCTCTGCTACCACGGGAGCTAAATTAAAGAATGCCAAACGATCATTTAAAAGCTGGATGACAGTTGCTCAAAGAAACAAAAAAGGACAAGGTTGTGCTGAAATCTTGTTCGCATGTGGAAGAAGTTGAAGCTGGTCATGAGGTAGTGTCACCTCTTAAGACACTTTCATCGGTGGAGGCTAGAGACCAGCCCCGCCGGGAGTAATGAAAATCGTAATTTGGAACTGCCGGGGCCTGGGAAACCCCGGGACAGTTCATGCTTTGTCAAGGTATGTTGCCTTGAATGATCCCGATCTGATTTTCCTTAGTGAAAATCGGATGTTAAAGAATAAAGCTGATGGTATTAGAAGAAGATTGTATATGATGGGTTGCCTGGATGTGGAGAGACAAGTGAATTATGTGGGCTTGATGTTGCTATGGAAGGATAGTCTGAAAGTTGATTTGCTCTCTTTTACGAAGTCACATACTGATGTTGAAGTTACCCAAGGTGCATCCAAATTTCGTTTTACTGAAATGTATGGTTCTTATGATCGTGCGAGAAAACAAAGTGACTGGGAGCTTCTTGATAGATTCAGAAATGAATCCAATTTGCCTTGGTTACTTAGAGGTGGTCTTAACGATATTCTTTCGTCAAGTGAAAGGGCTGGAGGGAGACGAAAACCGAGGGCGGAAATGGAGGCTTCCCGTGATGCTCTGGAAGGAAATGGTCTCTGGGATATTTGACCTTCCAAAGGCTGGTTTACGTGGCACCGAGGGGATGTAACCAGCACACATATTAAACAGAGATTTGATCATTTTGTGGCTTTTGTCCCATGGCTAAATTTATGCAACAATCGTGAGATTACCACTGAATACCAAACGGTGTCAGATCATTGCCTCCTCTTGCTAAACATAGAAGGCAGGCAAACGAATATGGCCAAGCGTGGGGACTATTTTAAGTTTGACGAGTGTTGAGCAAATGAAGAAGATTGTGCGCAGATTGTGGCTAATTGCTGGAGTGACCCAGATGTCTCTGCACTGCAAAAGTTTAAAATGGTGGGAGAGAACCTTGGGGAGTGGCAATCCAAGAGAAGAAAGGAATCTTTGTTCCAACGGAAGAAAATTCAAAACGAATAGAGTCTCTTTTGGAGCAGGACATATCAGATGCAAGAATTGGGGAACTGAATGAGTTGAAAAAGGAGCTGAAAATCCTCTTAGACAAGGAGGAGATTTATTGGAAGCAAAGGTCTCGAGTTAAGTGGCTGAAAGAAGGAGACCGCAACACTAGTTTCTTTCATACGAGGGCGAGTAACCGGAAGAAAAAGAATCTTATTAAAGGAATTGATGATAAAGACGAGAATTGGGTGGAAGGTGTGGAAGGTATCTTTGATGTGGCGAGAGAATTCTACTCAAATCTCTTCCAGTCCAACATGGGCACCACCTTCGATAGGATTCTTCATGCGATCGATACTTGTACCACCCCATAAATGAACAGAAGGCTTTGTATGGATTTCACGGGGGACAAAATAATGAGAGGCTTTTTTTTCAAATTCATCCAAACAAGGCTCCAGGTATCGATGGTTTTCCTGCATCTTTTTATCATAAATTTTGGCCGACTATTCATGTAGAATTCATAAAGTTGTGTCTTGATCTGCTTAATGGCCAAATGGAAATATTTGAGGTGAATCAAACGGTCCTCGTGCTTATACCAAAAATAGATAATCCAAGACTCATGAAGCATTTTAGGCCGATCAGTTTGTGCATTGTCATCTACAAGACATGCTTAAAAGTCCTGGTCAATCGCTTGAAACCAGTTATGCCTCTATGTATTGCAAAGAATCAGAGTGCTTTTATGGGGGGTAGATTAATTTCGGATAATGTAGTGGTCGCCAATGAGTTGTTCCACTATTTAATGGTGCAAAGAATGGCCCTAACAAAGGTGTTGCAATTAAGCTTGACATAGAAAAAGCTTATGATCGGGTATAGTGGCACTTCTTCTCTGATGTTATGGCAAGAATGGGCTTCGATGCGAGATGGATTAATGTGGTGATGTCCTGTGTTACCTCTGTTTCATTCTACTTCAAAATCAATGGCGTGTTGACAGAATATTTCCGACCCTCAAGAGGACTAAGGCAAGGGGACCCTTTATCCCCATACCTTTTCCTATTCTGCACGCAATGACTATCAGCACTACTTTTGAAGGAGCAGCAGAATGGGAATATCAGGGGAATTAGAGCGAGTCAGAATGGCCCAAGAGTGAACCATCTTTTGTATGCAAATGATTGTCTCTTGTTTATCAAGAACTCTGTCACTGAAGCATCAAATCTGATCAATGTGTTGAATGTTTATGAGGAATCCTCGGGGCAAAAGGTTAATACTGAGAAGTCGGCCATCTATTTCAGCAAGGGTATGAGTGAACAAAGCAAGACTGAAATCAAGACCACCCTTGGTATGAACGAGTGTGAGACCATTGGGCAATACCTTGGTTTGCCACTAATCGTGGGGAAAAACAAGACAGAAGCCTTTGGTTTTTTGGATGAGAAAGACGAGAAAAGAATGTGTAACTAGACCAAAAATTTGCTCTCTTTTGGTGGCCGTGAAGTGCTCATCAAGTTTGTGGCTCAATCAATTCCGGCATATGCTATGTCGTGTTTTCTGCTGCAAGATTGTATCATTGATCCTATGGTTCGGATAGCAAGAAACTTTTGGTGGTCGGACAAGAAGGATGAAAGGGGGTAGACTCATGTGGCTTGGCATAATATCTGCAAGCCGAAGCAAATAGGTAGCTTGGGTTTCCGTGACCTGAAACTGTTCAACATTGCTCTACTTGCTAAACAGGTTCGGAGACTGATGTGCAACAAGGATTCTTTGTGCTTTAAGGTATTGTCGGCTAAATACTTTCCTCATGAGAATATTATTGATGCGAAACATGGGGAAAAATCCTCTTTCATTTGGAGCAGCATTTTCAAAGCAAAGGAGGCTGTAAAGGAGGGATTTCACTAGAAGCTCGAGTCTAATAGTATGGTTAAAGTTTTTCAAGATAGATGGGGTGGTACAAAGCCTATTCTGTTGGAAGGAAATTACTTAGATAATCAATCTGACCCGATAAAGTATGGGGAATTCATGATTCCGGATATGGTAGCATGGAATATGGTATTGATTAATCAGATCTTCTCGAATAAGGACGCTCAATTGATCTGCAGATGCCCCATTGTACCAAATTCAGAGGATATGCTCATTTGGGGACACCACTCTTCGGGAAGTTACACTACTCGTTCTGGATATAATTGGCTGCAGTTACAAAATCATGAGGTGAGGGACCCTGATGTAATTTGGAAGGCCATGGCCAAGCTTCCTACTCTGCCGCGAATCCGAATCTTTGGGTGGAGATTATATCATGGTACATTTCCATTTGGGAAAAAACTTGTTGTTGTTAGAATTAGGAACGGTCTGTGTCAAATGTGCAGCACTGAAATTGAATAAGGTATTCATGCCTTCAGGCATTATCAGAAAGTCCATGAGGCTTTCGATCTCTGTATGCTTTTTGGGCATCTTCCTTAGGGATCTTTTTCGAGTTGTAAAGTTTGGTTAGAAACTTGCTTGAAGTCTTTGGAGAAGGAACAGTTTACCCTTTTGATTATCTTGCTATGGAATCTGTTGAACCAGAGGAACAAAGTTGTTCATGAAGGTAAACTCATTCCTGCTAGAGTAGTGGTGGAGTATGCACAACTGATTGCATCGGACTATGCGGCAGTGTAGTAGCTTACAGTCCCTTCGGTCCCTTGTAGCCGAGCAACTAGGTGGATAAAACCCTCTGAGGGTGTGATAAAAGTGAATGTGGATGCAGCATTTATCGCTAGTTTTGGAGATGTAGCAGTTGGAATTGTTGCCCGAAACTCCCATGGCTTGGTCCTTGATGCGAGAGCGCATAAGCTTAGTGGGGTGCATACTGTTGAGACTGCTGAAGCTTGTGCCTTTACCTTAGGAATCCAGGTGGCAGTTGAGGATGATTGGCATAATGTGGTGATTGAAGGTGACTTGATGGCTGTCGTCAACAAGTTGAATGCGGAGGCACTTGATAGATCGATTACTGCATCATATTTGTTTGAAGCGTTTTCAATACTCTCTCCCTTGGTCGATTTCAAAGTTGCTCATATTGGACGGGTCGCTCATAGAGGTAAATTCGCTCGCACATTGGGCTCTTAATTGTGATGATCCTTTCATTTTCTCCGAGGTTATCCCGGATTGTATATCAAACCTTGTAATCGATGATGCCATTTATGGCTAAGTGAAATGCAATCGAAATATTTCAATAAAAAAACAATGTCTACTGGGAGCATCGTGGGAGTGCTTTTTTAACTCTTTAGGGGGGGAGGGTTCTTGGGTACCCTTGAGACACACTGGGGTTGGTTCGTGAAATTGTATGGCCCCACCCTAGGCCATATCCCCATGACCAAAGCACCCCCTACCGCCGGTAAGGTTCCCAGCGGTGCTCCGGTGATTTTCCAGCAAAATTTCGGTGACACTAAAATTATGAAAAATGACCCTCCCCCACTCCGTCCCTCCCCTTCCCTCTCTAACCAAGAGGAAAATTGAAGATATTATTAATGTCTAGATAGGGTTATTATTTGGATCGATGAATAATTTATACGATCAATACCCGTTGTTCCCAAAAACGTGATCATCCCTCCCAATTTCATAGAAACTTGAAACATCGACGATGATGGAAAAAAGGCTCGCACAACTTGCCTTGCGTAGGGGAAAAAGATCCTTTTTCCGCATCGAAAAATAGTAGACCATTGGTACGAGAGACTCGGTCACCGTCGAGGGAACAAGGCATGTGGGTGCGGAGTCCTCGCACATCATCGGGGTAAACTGGGCCCTTCGGTACTAGAGTCTCGGACACCAACGAAGCAACAAGGCATGTGGGTGTGGAAGCCTCGCACACCATCGGGGTGAACTGGGCCCTTCAGTGTGAGAGTCTCGGACACTAATGAGGGAACAAGGCGCACAGGTGCGGAAGCCTCGTACACCATCAGGGTAAACTCGGACCATGGGTGTAGAAGACTCCATCACCATCGAGGTAAAAAGGCACATGGGTGCGCCAGGCCCGCACACCATCGGGGTGGAACAGGACCAAGGGTGCCAGTGACTCGGTCACCTTCGAGGGACCAAGGAAAGTAGGTGTGGAAGCCTCAGTCACCATCAGGGTGAACTCAGACCATGGATGCGAGAGAATCCGTCACCATCGGGGGACCGAGGCACATGGGTGCGAAAGTTCCACACACCATTGGAGTGAACTCGGACCATGGGTGCGGAGGCCTCGGTCACCATCAGGGTGAACCAAGAACATGGGTGCGGGAGACCCGGTTACCATCGAGGGACAAAGGCACATGGGTGTGGAAGCCTCGGCCACTATCGGGGTAAACTCGGACAATGGTTGCGAGAAACTCGCTCACCATCGAGGGACCAAGGCACATGGGTGCGGAAGCCTCGGTCACCATCGGGGCGAACCCCGACCATGGGTGTGTCACGGGGTCAGAGTTCTCGTGCAGGGACATCAACCCGTGCGGCACCTCGGGACACTCACATGCCCGAGGATCAGCCTTATCGATCTTCGATGCTTACTGGTTTCGCCCTCCCATGGGCTCATCAGGGAAGCGGGGACAGCTCCCGACCAGTGTACTGCACGATCAGCGCGCCCATCTCAGATGGGACGGCTGCTCGACATGTACTACACTCTTAATGCTATCCCGCTCCCAAGCTTTACGCACAACCAGAAAGCATCTCGCTCGGTCCCGCGTAGTCATGACCTACGGTCCGTGACAGGTGCAAAAGACTCGATGACCATCGGGGGAAGTCGGCAAATGGGTGCGGACGTACCGCACACCATCGGGGATGGTCGAGCCCTTGGTTGCGAGGTACTCGGTCACCATCCGGGAGAAAGAGCCCCTAGGGTGCAACAGCCTCGAACACCATCGAAGGAACCCGACCCTTGGGTGCGGAAGCCCTGCACAACATCGGGTTGAGTAGGGCCCTGGGGTGCGACATCCTCGCACACAATCGGTAGGAACCACGAACTCCATCGGAACGACCCTCGAACATCATCGATCGGTGTAAGACCCTAGGGTACGACAACATCGGTCACCATCGGGGGTAATAATGCCCTTGGGTGGCCACCATCCGGGAGCTGAGCGAATATGTCCCATTTCAGACATTCAAATGTCTACTGGGGACAGAGCTGGAATGTTTTTTAGCTCTTTAGGGGGAAGTGATCAGCAGCCCCCTACGACCCCCACCCAGGGGTTGGGCCTCACCACCAAGGGGTGGGAGGCACCGTACCTCGAGCCTAGCCTAAGCACCTATCAGCACCATACGGTGCTTTGATATTGGGTGCTTAGGCTAGGCTCGAAGTATGAGCGGTATCCTGAAGATTCAAATTTCGAACATCCAGATCGGGAAAAATTCGAGGCTTTGGTTTTGTTACTTCTTGATCTTGTTGGCTTTGTGCTACTTGCCGAGTCCCTGTCACCCCGATACCAAGTCCCTTTGAGGCAACGGCCCACTGGTGGTGCGAGTAGAACATCTAATGTTCATGCATTTGACAAGACTGAGGCCTCGGGTAGACCCAAAGGCTGCCGCTAATGGGTAGAGAAACGGATTGGGAAAATTTCGAGGATTCGGTTTTTTCTCCGTATGATCTTGTTGGTTCTATGCTACTTGCAGAGACCCCGTCACCTCGGTACCAAGTCCCTTTGAGGCAACGGCTCACTGGGGGTACGAGTAGACCATCTAATGTTCATGCATTTTAAAAGACCGAGGCCTCAGGGTTTTCCCTTTTTGGGTCTCGTCAAACACAATTTGGGAAAATTTTGTGGATTTGGTTTTTTCTCCGTATGATCTTGTTGGCTCTGTGCTACTTGCCAAGACCCCGTCACCCCGGTACCAAGTCCCTTTGAGGCAACGACCCACTGGGGGGTGCGAGTAGACCATCTAATGTTCATGCATTCGAAAGGACCGAATTCTTGGGTGGTCCCTCTTCGTGGCGGTTACTCGTGCCTAGCGGTTGCGGTGTGCCTTCGCTTATTGTTTCCTCTGCTCCTCAATCGAGCCTTCGTTCGAGTGGGTTGTGGACCGGTGGTCGTGGATGCTGCTGCTTGTACGCAATGGGCATGTGAGTGCTGATATGCTTGTGGGATCCTTTGTTGCGTACCCAAATCGATGGAATTTCGAATGTTTCGTCAAGCCCCATTCCATCGGGTGGCCTTGTGGCTAACCGGTGGACCTCAATCGTGCCCGGTGTCCCGATTGTGTCATTTTGTATGAATTGTCCGCATCGGGGAATTGAAGATAGATCGTGCTTTCACATGCGGAAATCTCGTGAGCGTAGGGTCTTGGACCCGATCGCTCAAATGTTTTGCATTTTTCCCTCGACACGATCGATGATCTCGCCCTGTTATGGCCTCTCCCTCACTCAGGTGGTGCGATGATGATCATACGGGGAGGACATCGCAAAGGAATGCTACGTGGTTGATCCTGCCAGTAGTCATATGCTTGTCTCAAAGATTAAGCCATGCATGTGTAAGTATGAACTAATTCAGACTGTGAAACTGCGAATGGCTCATTAAATCAGTTATAGTTTGTTTGATGGTATTTGCTACTCGGATAACCGTAGTAATTCTAGAGCTAATACGTACAACAAACCCTGACTCTCGGAAGGGATACATTTATTAGATAAAAGGTCGACGCGGGCTCTACCCGTTGCTCTGATGATTCATGATAACTTGATGGATCAAACGACCATCGTGCCGGCGATGCATCATTCAAATTTCTGCCCTATCAACTTTCGATGGTAGGATAGTGGCCTACTATGGTGGTGACGGGTGACGGAGAATTAGTGTTCGATTCCAGAGAGGGAGCTTGAGAAATGGCTACCAAATCCAAGGAAGGCAACAGGCGCGCAAATTACCTAATCCTGACACGGGGAGGTAGTGACAATAAATAACAATACCGGGCTCTACGAGTCTGGTAATTGGAATGAGTACAATCTAAATCCCTTAACGAGGATCCATTGGAGGACAAGTCTGGTGCCGGCAGCTGCGGTAACTCTAGCTCCAATAGCGTATATTTAAGTTGTTGCAATTAAAAAGCTCGTAGTTGGACATAGGGGTGGGTCGGCCGGTCCGCCTCACGGTGAGCATCGGTCTACTCATCCCTACTACCGACGATGCGCTCCTGGCCTTAATTGGTCGAGTTGGTCCTCCGGCATTGTTACTTTGAAGAAATTAGAGTGCTCAAAGCAGGCCTACGCTTGTATACATTAGCATGGGATAACATCACAGGATTTCGATCCTATTGTGTTGGCCTTCGAGATCGGAGTAATGATTACCAGGGATAGTCGGGGGCATTCGTATTTCATAGTCAGAGGTGAAATTATTGGATTTATGAAAGACGAACAACTGCGAAAGCATTTGCCAATAATGTTTTCATTAATCAAGAATGAAAGTTGGGGGCTCGAAGACGATTAGATACCGTCCTAGTCTCAACCATAAACGATACCGACCAGGGATTGAAGGATGTTGCTTTTAAGACTCCGCCAGCACCTTATGAGAAATCAAAGTCTTTGGGCTTCGGGGGGAGTATGGTCGCAAGGTTGAAACTTAAAGGAATTCAAGGAAGGGAACCACCAGGAGTGGAGCCTGCGGCTTAATTTGACTCAACACGGGGAAACTTACCAGGTCCAGACATAGTAAGGATTGACAGACTGAGAGCTCTTTCTTGATTCTATGTGTGGTGGTGCATGGCCGTTCTTAGTTGGTTGAGCGATTTGTCTGGTTAATTCTGTTAACAAACGAGACCTCAGCCTACTAACTAGCTACGTGGAGGTGATCCTCCGTGGCTAGCTTCTTAGAGGGACTATGGCCGCTTAGGCCAAGGAAGATTGAGGCAATAACAGGTCTTTGATGCCCTTAGATGTTCTGGGCCGCACGCACGCTACACTGATGTATTCAACTAGTCTATAGCCTTGGCCGATAGGCCCGAGTAATCTTTGAAATTTCATCGTGATGGGGATAGATCATTGCAATTGTTGGTCTTCAACGAGGAATTCCTAGTAAGCGCGAGTCATCAGTTCGCGTTGACAATGTCCCTGCCCTTTGTACACACCGCTCGTTGCTCCTACCGATTGAATGGTCCAGTGAAGTATTCGGATTGAGGTGACGTAAGCGGTCCGCTGCCCGCGACGTCGCGAGAAGTCCACTGAACCTTATCATTTAGAGGAAGGAGAAGTCGTAACAAGGTTTTCGTAGGTGAACCTGCGGAAGGATCATTATCTAAGCCTGCCCAGCAGAACGACCCGCGAACGTGTTATCGAAAAACAACGGGTGGGGCGAGAAGGTATCCCCGCCCCTCGTCCCCCCTCGCCTCAGTTCCTAACGTCGTTGCCTCCCCCGCGTACCATGGTGTCAAGGGAGGCACAACCATGGGCTTTCGGGGCGAAACGAATAACCCCCGGCACGAATTGCGCCAAGGAATCTGAATAAAAAGAATCACGTCCCCTGTCGCCCCCCGTCCGTAGTGCGTGTGTTGCAGGGATGCTACGACTTCGTCGTGAATACACAAAATGACTCTCCGCAATGGATATCTTGGCTCTCACATCGATGAAGAATGTAGCGAAATACGATACTTGATGTGAATTGTAGAATCTCGTGAACCTTCGAATCTTTGAACGCAAGTTATGCCCCAAGTCGTTAGGCCGAGGGCACGTCTGCCTGGGTGTCACGCATCGTCACCCCCATCCAACCCTTCCCCAGAGGGAACGGGTTGCGTTGCAGGCGGACAATGGCCTCCCGCTCGCGCATCGCTCGCGGTTGGCCCAAAATCGAGTCATCGGCGACCATGGTGCCGCGACGATCGGTGGTAATACTTCGAGCTGCCTTATTCGTAGTCGCGCGCTACTGTCGTCCCTGGCTCTTTGACCCTTCCGGCACCACAAACACGATGCTCGCCTCGTGACCCCAGGTCAGTCGGGATTACCCGCTTAGTTTAAGCATATCAATAAGCGGAGGAAAAGAAACTTACCAGGATTCCCTTAGTAACGACGAGCGAACCGGGAATTACCCAGCTTGAGAATCGGTCACCCCCGACGTCCGAAATATAATCTGGAGAAGCTTCCTCAGTGAAAGACTAGGCTCAAGTCCCCTAGAATAGGGCGCCAGAGAGGGTGAGAGCCCCGTCATGCCGGACCCTGTCGCACCATGAGGCGCTGTCTACGAGTCGGGTTGTTTGGGAATGCAGCCCTAATCAGGCAGTAAATTCCACCCAAGGCTAAATACGGGCGAGAGACCGATAGCGAACAAGTACCGCAAGGGAAAGATGAAAAGGACTTTAAAAAGGGAGTCAAAGAGTGCTTGAAATTATCGGGAGGAAAGCGGATGGTGGCCGGCGATGCCCCCGGTCGGATATGGAACGGCGAGAGCCTGTCCGCCGATTGGCTCGGGGCGTGGATCGACGCGGATTGAGGTGGCGGCCCAAGCCTGAGCCTTCTATACTCCCGCGGAGACGTCGTCTCCTCGATCGTGGAACCTAGCACGCGCTGTCTCGACGTGCTCCGGGCGTTGGCCTACAGGCTCCTCATCCGGACTGTCTTGAAGCAGGACCAAGGTGTTTGATATGTGTGCGAGTCAACGGGTTAGAAAATCCGCAAGGTGCAATGAAGCTGATTGGCGGGATCCCTCGCGGGTGTACTGCCGACCGACCTTGATCTTCAGAGAAGGGTTCAAGTGAGAACATATCTGTCGGGACCCGAAAGATGGTGAACTATGCCTGAGCAGGGCGAAGCTAGAGGAAACTCTGGTGGAGGCCCGTAGTGATACTGACGTGTAAATTGTTCGTCTGACTTGGGTATAGGGGCGAAAGACTAATCGAACCATCTAGTAGCTAGTTCCCTCTGAAGTTTCCCTCAGGATAGTTGGAGCCCTTAGCGAGTTCTATCGGGTAAAGCCAATGATTAGAGGCATCGGGGGCGTAACGCCCTCAACCTATTCTCAAACTTTAAATAGGCAGGACGACGTGACTACTTCGTTGAGCCGCGTCACGGAATCAAGAGCTCCAAGTGGGTCATTTTTGGTAAGCAGAACTGGGGATGCGGGATGAACCACAAGCCGGGTTACGGTGCCCAACTACGTGCTAACCTAGAACCCACAAAGGGTGTTGGTCGATTAAGACAGCAGGACGGTGGTCATGGAAGTCGAAATCCACTAAGGAGTGTGTAACAACTCACCTGCCGAATCAACTAGCCCCAAAAATGGATGGCGCTTAAGCGCGTGACCTATACCCAACCGTCGGGACAAGGGCCAGGACTCGATGAGTAGTAGGCCGCATCGATCGCTGTAAAACCCGGGGCATGAGCCCAGGCAAAGCGGCCGTCGATGCAGATCTTGGTGGTAGTAGCAAATATTCAAATAAGAACTTTGAAGGCCGAAGAGGGGAAAGGTTCTATGTGAACGACACTTGCACATGGGTTAGTCGATCCTAAGAGACAGGGGAAGCCCGTCCGATAGCGTGTCCAACGCGAGCTTCGAAAGGGAATCGGGTTAAAATTCCTGAACCAGGACGCAGTGGCTGACGGTATCGTTAGGGAGTCTGAAGACGTCGATGGGGCCCTCAGGAAGAGTTATCTTTTCTGTTTAACGGCCTGCCTACCCTAGAAACAGCTCAGCCGGAGGTAAGTCCAGTGACCAGAAGAGCACCGCACGTTGCGTGGTGTCCGGTGCGCCCCTAACGACCTTTGGTCTCCAAGATGAACAGCCTCTGGTCGATGGAACAATATAGGCAAGGAAAGTCGGTAAAATGGATCCGTAACCTCGGGAAAAGTATTGGCTCTGAGGGCTGGCACGGGGGTCCCAGTCCCGAACACGTCGACTGCCGGTGCACTGGTCGAGCTGCTCCCATGGAGAGAGTAGGTCGTCGCATGCCGGCTGGGGGACAGACTGGGAACAGCTCCCTCGGGGGCCTTCCCCGGGAGATGAACAATCGACCCAGAACTGTTACGGACAAAGGGAATCCGACTGTTTAATTAAAAAAAAAACATTGCGGTGGTCCCTGCGGATGCTCACGTAATGTATTTCTGCCAAGTAGGGGCCTCACGCGTCCGTCACCCGATTGTCGACCCACAGTAGGGGCCTCAGGCCCCATGGGAATGTTTCATGGACGAGGCACGCGCGTCAAACAAGGCGTGCGCGCAGCCTTAGAGCGTAATTTCCACCGGGCAGCGGGTAGAATCCTTTGTAGACGACTTAAATACGCTACAGGGTATTGTAAGTGGCAGAGTGGCCTTGCTGCCACAATCCATTGAGATTCAGCCCTTTGTCGCTTTGATTCGTCCCTCCCTTTAAACAAATTTGATTTTTAGGCAAAAGAATTCTAGGGTTGAACGCTAGGACACATATATCTTGAATTTAGCGCAAGGAAAATTCAATCTTCTGCCCATTCCTTGGTAAAAGTTTTTGCTTGGTCGACATCAAAAGATCATAATCACATATGGCTCAATCTTCTATCACGCCAGGCCGATATTGTTTCAATTTGCATTGTGAAAACTTGGTCGAAAATAAACAAAAAAACACAAGTGCGTAGGAGCCTCAAACAACATCGGGGAAACAATGAACCACATTTTGGTATACTCCCACACCTTCGTGTTAAACTGAGCCCTTGGGTGCGAGAAAATCACTCACCATCAGGGTGAAACCGAACCATTATTGCGTGAGGCTCGATCACCATCAGGGTAGATCAGGACCATGGGTGCGGGAGACCCGGTCACCATCGAGGGATCAAGGCACATGGGTGCGGAAGCCTCGGCCACCACCGGGGAGAACCCGGACCATGGGTACGAGACACTCGGTCACCGACGAGGGACCAAGGAATTTGAGTGCGGAAGCCTCGGTCAACATCAGGGTGAACTCGAACCATGGGTGCGAGAGACTCGGTCACCATCGGGGGACTAAGGCATATGGGCACGAAAATACCGAACATCATCGGGGTAAACCCGGATCGTAGGTGCGGAGGCCTTGGTCACCACCATCAGGGTGAACCAGGACGATGGGTGCGAGTGATCCGGTCACCATCGCAGGACCAAGGCACATGGGTTCGGAAGCCTCGGACACCACCGGGGAGAACCCTAACCATGGATGCGAGACACTCGGTCACCGTCGAGGGACCAAGGAATGTGGGTGCGGAAGCCTCGATCACCATCGGAGTAAACCCAGACCATAGGTGCGAGAGACTCGATCACCATTGGGGGACTAAGGCACATGGGTGCGGAAGTACGTCACACCATCGGGGTGATCCCGAAACTTGGGTGCGGAGGACTCAGTCACCATCGGGTTGTACCAGGACCATGGGTGCGAGTGACTCGGTCACCATCGAGGGACCAAGGCATATGGGTGCGGAAGCCTTGGTCACCGTCGAGGTGAATCCTGAACATGGGTGCGTGAGACTCGATCACCGTTAGGGGAACAAGGCACCTGGGTGCGGAAGGCTCAGTTACCATCGGGGTGAACCCGGACCATGGGTGCGGGAGTACCGCACATCATCGGGGAATATCGAGCGTTATGGTACGACAACATCGAAAGCCATCACCGTGAACCGAGACGTTGTTGGGGGATACTCGGTCACCATCGGGGAGAACCCGGACTATGGGTGCGGGAGTGTCAGCCTCCATCGGGCTGTTTGCGAAAGTGTCCCCATTTTAGACATGTCAATGTCGATTGGGAAATGTCTACTATGAGGGAATTTTTCTCTAACTTCTCTCTAGAATTTTTCTCTGTTTTCTCTCTAGAAAATGTCCCCATTTCAAGCACGATAATGTTTTCTGGGAGCATTCCCAGGGTGTTTCGTTTGCTCTTTAGGGGGTCTAGATCAGTGGCCGGCCTGTGGTGGCCGGTGTTTTCCCGATCTCCCTTATCGGAGGGCTTTGGTTGTGATTTGTGGTCTTTAAGGTTTCCTCCGATTGAATGACATCTATCCCCTTTCTTCTTCTTCAAAGGATCATTCTCAAGGGAGGGCCTTGGCTGGTCGAGAAGTGCTCGGAAAGTGGATCAATGGAGGTTTCGTTCTTGTCGGGAGGCTGCTCATCGTGGTTAAGTTCATGGACGAGGGGTTCGGCTTTGGTGTTAGGGGGTCTGATGTGATGGATTCTTGTTAGGATGTTGGGTCTTTGTTTGTGCGGCGTGGATGTATCTCCTCTCCAATGAGGGGCTGGTTCGTTTCAGACAGTGGTGGCCTGGTCAAGGCCGACGGTTGCGCACCATTGTGGCTCAGATTAAAAGTGACCCCGTTTTAGACATTTCAATGTCTACTGGGGATATTTCGGTAAAGTGTTTTAACTCTTTAGGGGGAAGTGATCCGCGACCCCAGCCGATGCCCGATGGGGGGCTCGGTCTCCAACACCCATGAAGCCTGGGGGAGGCCAGCGAGGGCCAGCGGTGTTGCCCCACAATCGGACCAGGGTGGCCGGGATGCTCGACGGTGGGGTAGTGGCGGTCGGAAAAGTTTATTTGATGATATTTTGTCACTACAGTGGGAATTTCTCGCACAGTGGTGGGTTATATTCGATGCATATAATTTTCGCCCACATTCGGAACATGGTTGTTGGTTCGTTCGGCCGTGGGGCGATGGTGGTCGAAATTATTTTTGTGATGAGTTTTTGATGCTATGGTGCATTTTCTCCGCATAATTATGGAATCCGAGGGATGATGGCATCTTCATGGGTGGGTAGTCGACCTACATATCGTCCATTTGCTTATTTCAATGGTGGCTTATTTATTTCCGATGATCAGAAGAATTGCTCCGGTGCCGATTGATGGATGATGATCTGGTTGCCTGTTTGAGATTCTAGGCATAATTTTCGCCACAATGGGTTCACGTCGGATATCGCAATTAGCGAGAGTGTCATCCTTTGCATGGATCTGAGGCAATTGTTTGTCGGCATCATTTGTGACGTGATGGTAGCCGCATTTACCGTGAAGCTTTGGCACGACCAGGTGGCTCGGTTTTTAGCGCCTATGGTGCTTAGAGTAGTCTGAAGGGTGCTAGCGATGTGGTCCCTTGTCCCATGTATGGAATCCGAAATCTCTTGGGGCGTGATGGTAGGCGTAATTAGCGCAAAACTTTGGCACGACCGGATGGCTCGGTCTTTAGCGCCTATGGTGCTTGGAGGAGTCCGAAGGGTGCTAGCGTTGTGGTCCCTTGTCCCATGTGTGGAATCCGAAATCTCTTGGGGCGTGATGGTAGGCATAATTAGTGTGAAGCTTTGGCACGACCGGGTGGCTCGGTCTTTAGCACCTATGGTGCTTGGAGGAGTCCGAAGGGTGCAAGCGATGTGGTCCCTTGTCCCATGTATGAAATCCGAAATCACTTGGGGCGTGATTGTCGGTGTAATTAGAGTGAAGCTTGGGCACGACTGGGTGGCTCGGTCTTTAGCACCTATGGTGCTTGGAGGAGTCTGAAGGGGACTAGCGTTGTGGTCCCTTGTTCCATGTATGTAATCCAGAATCGCTTGGGGCGTGATGGTAGCTGTAATTATTGCAAAGCTTTGACACGACCGAGTGGCTCAATCTTTAGCACTTATGGTGCTTGGAGGAATCCGAAGGGTGATAGCGATGTGGTCCCTTGTCCCGTGTCCAGAAGGGGCTTATTTACCAAAACTCATGAGGCCTAGGGGTGTCCAGCGTGTGCCAGCTATGTGGTCTTTTATCTCGAGCTTTAAATCCGATATTAGTTGGTGCATGTTGGTAGCCGTAATTTATGCGAATGACAGGCTTTGGTTGCAACTGTGACGACTAATGTTGATTTTCTTACCTTATTGGGTTGCGTTGACCGACATAGGGGCTCAATCTTCAGCACCCATATGACCTGGGAGGCCCAGGGTCCAACAATTGCTAGAGGTGTGGCCGCCTGTCCCGAATATGAAGTCTGATGGTGCATGGTGTCTCTTTTTCTCGGATAATACTTACATGATGATTTTGTGGCCAGATGGTGATCTTAGGCTTCATTCTTACCGCAATTCTTGCATGTTGGTAGCTGTAATTAGTGCAATGATCGGCCTTTGCCCGAATAAGGGGAGATTAACTTTTAGATTCTATCCTTATCGGGTAGTGTTGAAGCATTCATGGCTTTCATCATGTGTTCGTTGGGGACACAATTTAGGAAGGATAATATTCTCCTTTGCTGAGAATCATGGAAACTTGCCCGACATCAGTGCACTGATCAAGGTGATGTTAGGATTTTCTCGTGGTGTGACCAGGCACAATGATGTCACTTTGGGTTCTATGTTGGGTGCTATCTGTATCCCCAGAATTTGGCTGGATTATTGCCGGTTTTAGGATCAATGGTGTGGGGAAATTAATGTGAAGTTTTTACCCTAGTGGCTGGATAATTTTGGGAAATTATCATCACGAATTTTGTACCTCAATCAGACTATTGCTGCCTTGTCCCCTAATTTCACTGTGAGTATTATTGTTCGAAAGACGATGGAGGCTGATCTTGTGAAGCAAATGGAATGCCTGCAATTCACGAAAGATGAACTTATCGACCTTGAAGAGCTAAGAAATCTGGAAGAAGAAGCTATTGAGGGAGAGGGAAAATGGGTTGTTGGGAAGCTTCTTTCTCCAAAAATAGTTGATGGCTCAACCCTCATCAAAGTGTACTTTTCGGTGTGGAAAGAACATCCACTTGAAGATGCCAGTTCTCTTGGCCTAAACATATTCCTGTTCAAATTTAAGAAGCTGGGTGATAAGGAATTTGTCCTTGGACGATGCCCTTGGACGTTTGATGGAGAACTCTTAGCCCTTAAATTGTTTGATCGCCTGCTCAGCCCCAAGGACTATGATTTCAGCCCACTTCTGATCTGTATCCGAATTTATGATGTGCCACTGGGTTTCATGTCGAGAAAAGCTGGTGAGGCAATTGGGAAAAGATTTGGTAAAAGCATTGCGACAAACCAGCCCCGCCGGGAGTAATGAAAATCGTAGTTTGGAACTGCCGGGGCCTGGGAAACCCGAGGACAGTTCAAGCTTTGTCAAGGTATGTTGCCTTGAATGATCCCGATCTGGTTTTCCTTAGTGAAACTCGGATGTTAAAGAATAAAGCTGATGGTATTAGAAGAAGATTGCATATGATGGGTTGCCTGGATGTGGAGAGACAAGTGAATTGTGTGGGCTTGATGTTGCTTTGGAAGGATAGTCTGAAAGTTGATTTACTCTCTTTTTCAAAGTCACATATTGATGTTGAAGTTACCCAAGGTGCATCCAAATTTCGTTTCACTAGAATGTGTGGTTCTTCTGATTGTGCGAGAAAACAAAGTGACTGGGAGCTCCTTGATAGACTCGGAAATGAATCCAATTTGTCTTGGTTACTTGGAGGTGATCTTAATGATATTCTTTTGTCAAGTGAAAGGGTTGGAGGGAGACAAAAACCGAGGGTGGAAATGTACGCTTTCCGAGATGCTCTAGATAGAAATGGTGTTTGGGATATTCGACCTTCCAAAGGCTGGTTTACGTGGCACCGAGGGGATGTGACCAGCACACATATTAAACAAAGACTTGACCATTTTGTGGCTTCTATCCCATGGCCAAATTTATGCAACAATTGTGAGGTTACCACTGAATACCAAACGGTGTCAGATCATTGCCTTCTCTTGCTGAACATTGAAGGCAGGCAAACGAATGTGGCCAAACATGGTGACTATTTTAAGTTTGACGAGTGTTGGGCAAATGAAGAGGATTGTGCGCAGATTGTGGCTAATTGCAGGAGTGACCCAGATGTCTTTGCACTGCAAAAGTTAAAAATTGTGGGAGAGAACCTTGGGGAGTGGCAATTGATGTGAACACATCATGTCAAGTTCAACAGGTTGATCCGGAGGTCTTACCATCAGGACCTATCACACGTTCTAAGGTAAAGAAATACATGGAAGCTCATTTCCTTACTTGTGCTAACATTTTAGATTCACAAGAGAATGTTCATGCCTTAGAATATGTTGTTTATAATGTGTTGCATGCTGATATGTGACATATTTAGGTATATATATTAGTATGTGTGTTTACTTATGTATATACTATGTTAATTATGTTTGCATTTGGTTTTAAGTGTGTTTGTGTGGTTCAAATAAGACTACAAGGCTTTTTAGATGTGTTTGCCTTGTTCTAATACAGGTACTTAGGAGAACCTTAGCTCAAGTGGGCATACTCAGCTCATCTCCAGCTCAGGAGAGCATATGCAGTTCAATACCAGCTCAAGTGGATTATATTCAGCTCAGAAAAAGCTCAATGGTGTGCACGCAGCTCACCTTAGCTCGAGGCAGCTTAGAGGCTTAGCTCCCAGCTCCATTTAGCTCCTAACACTCTTAGCTAGTTCGTTTCAGCTCATCTCTATTTCCAGCTCAACTCAACTCAATTGAAGTGACCTACAGCAGCTGAAATCTATCGTACACGAAGAGCAGGTGTCTTACACATGTACCATGCATGTGGGGCTCACATAGCATCCTTCTCCAAAAGTTTGGGCATCCAAAAGCAAGCAAGCCAAACAAGGCCCTTGCTTTGAAGACCAATCAGCAACATTGGATAAGAATGAGTGGTTTCTTATTCAAATTCAAACATTAAACACATGTTTAATGTGCTTTAAGTGCCAAAACATGTGGCTAAGGATATTAGGAGCCTAGGAGAAGTTATTTGAGCAATTAAATTTTAATTTTCGTTTGAATTAAGGCCACAAATTCAAATTTGGCCAACTTCTCCTTTATTTCTATATATTTACTTAATTTTGTAAAGACAAGGTTAGGCAATTTTATGAAACAATATTTTTGTGAGAAATTCTCTCAATTTCAGTTCTTCATTGAACTTTTCTTGATATTTTCAAACTTTGTTTGAGTGTGTCAATTCCTTGATGCTTCAGGTTCCTAGATCACTATCTAGAGGATCCAAGTCCATTAACGGAGAGCATATTTGATTCGGGTCCGCTCAGTATATTGTTCGGGTTCTTTCGATTTCAACGTCGTTATTATTTTTCGAGCAACTTCAACATCCTATTCTGCCATTTTGGATATTATAATGCAACCATGAAAGCCCTTGAAGCATTTCATCTTCATTAAATCCTAGAAACACAAAATTCCTTCATCTTTTTCTTTCTTTGTTTTGTTTTTTAATTTTTCATTGTTTTCTAGTAATTTTAACACCATTCTTACGTCTATAATCTTGTGTTTATTGCAGAGATATGCTTGCTACTATCCTAGATCCGTTTCAAACAAGGATGGTTGTTTTTGAAGCAACGTATCCGTTTATCATATGGTAATCAGAGCTTTGGTCGAATTTTAGCACTTTTTGCACTAGATATCTCAAAAAAAGAAAAAAAATTCGAAATTCTAAAAAAAAAAAGAAGAAGTCAAGTCAAAGTTTGACCAAAAAAGTCAAAGTCAACAAAAAATTCGAAAAAAATAAAAAAAATCATATTCGATTATTTTAATTTATTTTTATGTTTCTATGTGTTGTTTGAGCGTAAAAATGATGAAGGATGCTTACGTTTATCATGGAATGCTTCTAAATCACCTAAAACAACTTGTTCTTGTTTGTTCGGTGATAGAATTGTTGTAAGCATTTCTAATGCAGTAAGTCCTTGCTTCTCTTTTCTTTCACCTTATTTCCAGCCTTAATTTACTGTATTCTTCATTAATTCCATACGTCTTCTTGTTTTTCTTTTGTTTTTTACTTTTCAGCCTTTTTTTTTTATTTAAACAGCCCCTAAACTACTTTAAACTCTTGTTTCTATCACAATTACATATATCTTGGAGTTTGACATAGATAACAAGTTTGAAGGATCAAATTAGTTCCTTAAAGAGCTGTTTGCGAGAGATTGAGCGGAAAAAGGCATTGAGCGTGGTGAGAACAGAAGGGGAGACAAAAAGAGCCATTCAAGCATTCTCCCGAGTGAAACACGAGCGCTGAGTGTTATTTTGCTGAGTGCATTATTCTCTTGGAGTGATCTGCGTGAATTTGTTGTGTGTGCAGTGAGGGACTTTAAAATTTCGTTTATTTAACATAATAGTTTTCTTTTCTTGTTTTTCGTTGCTGCAATGACAGGTAATGACGATCGTAGTCCCGGTGGAAGTAATCCACCAGATTTTCAAATACAGGCTTTTACTCGAACCTTGTAGCGTCTTTTAGACCAAGCATTGGAGCCTATTCAGTCTCATTTGGATAGAATAGATGGGGGTGGTTCCCAATCTGTCCAAAATGAGAATCTTGATGAAAACGACGTCGAACAATCACCACGGACGAATCAACGACCAGGACGTGCAGTTGATGATAATATTTCTAACATAAAAGTTGTTATACCTTCTTTTTAGGGACATTCAGATCCAGATTCTTATCTAACATGGGAAAGTAAAGTTGAACACGTTTTTGAGTGTCATAATTACTCAGAACAAAAGAAAGTACGACTAACAACTTTGGAGTTTGTTGACTATGCATTATTGTGGTGGGATCAATTACTGGTTAGTCGACGATGTGTGGATGAAGAACAGTGAGAACATGGGACGAAATGAAGCGTATGGCTCATTTATGGCAGGTTTATGGGAGTGAAGGACCAGTGAGAACATGGGACCAGTGAAGGACCAGTGAGAACATGCGTGCAAACATAGTTGAGGATTGTGAGGCGACTATGGCTCGGTTTATGGCAGGTTTGAATTCTGAAATTGCTAACGTTGTTGAATTGCAGCATTATGTCGAATTAGATGACATGGTGCATATGGAGATGAAAATTGAGCGACAACAATGTAGAAAAGTTTCTACTTGAGGTAATACTACTCCATTTAAATCTTTATGAATCCATTATATACCCCTAACCATGCTAGGAAACAAGCATCACAAGCTCCACTTCAGATTCAAGAACAAGGCGAGTCCAGCAAGCAAAAGCCTCCTATTGCTGATAATGGGCATGGTAAACAAAAAGTGGTTGTACAAGAGAGATCGAGAGATATTCAATGTTTTAAGTGCCTTGGTCGAGGACATGTTGCTAGCCAGTGTCCGAATCATAGGGTTATGTTGATGCGAGATAATGGAGAGATCGAGTCAGATTCTGAAGAAGAACCACATGAGATCCCTGATGAAGATGATAAAGAGGATGTCCTAGAAGTTGTTGAGACTGGTAAGGTAATGGAAATTATGGTTGTTAAACGTAGTCTGAGTGTGCAACAGGTTCAGGATGAACAACAACGTAAGAATATTTTCACACGCGATGCAAAATTCAAGATAAGGTATGTGTTGTGATTATTGATAGTGGTAGTTGTACTAATGTTGCTATTTCAGTGATGGTTGACAGGTTAGGTCTCAAGACAACAAAACATCTGAATCTGTACAAATTGCAATGGTTGAATGACGGGGAGAACTTAAAGTAACAAAACAAGTTGTTATACCGTTTTCGATCGGAAGTTATAAGGACGAGGTCCTTTGTGATGTTGTGTCGATGGATGCTACTCACCTTCTTTTGGGACGCCCTTGGCAATATGACAAGAAGGTAATGCATGATGGTTTTACAAATCGATACTCTTTTATGCATGCAGGTAAGAAGATTACTTTGGCTCTGATTTAAAATACAGCAGGATAGATGGTGGTGGTGGTATGATGTTGGATAGATTTTTTCTTGGCACCCTCCTAATCGCAATTGAATAGGCAAACACCTGCAAACGAAACGAATCTCTCCAATGAATTGATGGTATGTCGTTGTCCTAGGCACTCTCCTATCCGTAATTAGATAGGCAAACACAATAATCGGCTCTAACTCACCCTCCTAAACGCGATTGCTTAGGCAAGCGAGAGTATGAAGATATTCTCCCTCATAAAAACTTGAAGTAGTTATGTTGAAGAAGACTTCTGATAAGAAAAATAGCAAGGTGACAACCTTGCAAATAAAATGGCCCAAGGCCAAGAGTTTTTATCACTCAGAAATTCATACTATTCATGTGTTTATAAGAAAATAATTGTCCCCTTTTATAGTCTAGAGGAGACCTTAGAATTGCCTAATAGATAGCTAATCAATCCCTAAATATAAGCATATTGATATCTTGATAAAATAAATCCCCTAAAATCAGCATATGAATAGCTAATTAAAAGGAATCCTAAGTAATAAAATAAAATACTAATAATAATGGTCAAAGCTTTATAATTCAACTTTGAATTAATTTATTTAATGTCTAATTCATCCAAAAATTTTATATATTAGCTTTTGAGATGAATTTTACAACATCTCATAATAATCCTGTATCCAGTTTTCTGCACGCACAATCTTCGGTAAAACAAGCATATCATGAGCTCCCGATATTCAATTGATGCTTTTCAAGATGCGTTGAAAAGGTAACTGAATGAAGGTCAATTTCTTAGCAGACAACTTTGCCCATACATGCACGGAACCCATCCAAAAAGTTAAGGCAAGTTGGCTGGCTTTCCAGACTTTACCAACAGATTCATATTTATGCTCAATGTGCATTCGTTTAGCCCTCTCATGCATGTATCATTCCCCCACTCCTCAAAAAGATTCGCCCTCAAATCTAAACTGATGAATGGAGGAAGTTCATCAAAGGTTAAAGTACCATGGAAGAGAAGTAAACTTGAAAATTTAACAAGAAGAAAAAAAACAAACAAACTCAATCCCAAAGAATCGAATTGAATCTGATACCAAATAATTTAAAATATAGCAGGATAGATGGTGGTGGTGGTATGATGTTGGATAGATTTTTTCTTGGCACCCTCCTAATCACAATTGAATAGGCAAACACCTGTAAACGAAACGAATCTCTCCAATGAATTGATGATATGTCGTTATCCTAGGCACCCTCCTATCCGTAATTAGATAAGCAAACACAATAATCGGCTCTAACTCACCCTCCTAAACGCGATTGCTTAGGCAAACGAGAGTGTGAAGATATTCTCC
Organism: Abelmoschus esculentus; assembly: GCA_035048815.1. Classification (NCBI taxonomy): domain Eukaryota; kingdom Viridiplantae; phylum Streptophyta; class Magnoliopsida; order Malvales; family Malvaceae; genus Abelmoschus; species Abelmoschus esculentus. Next base: position 13,348,692 of record JAUCBN010000035.1, on the reverse strand, counting down.
CTCATAAAAACTTGAAGTAGTTATGTTGAAGAAGACTTCTGATAAGAAAAATAGCAAGGTGACAACCTTGCAAATAAAATGGTCCAAGGCCAAGAGTTTTTATAACTTAGAAATTCATACTATTCATGTGTTTACAAGAAAATAATTGTCCCCTTTTCTAGTCTAGAGGAAACCTTAGAATTTCCTAATAGATAGCTAATCAATCCCTAAATATAAGCATACTGATATCTTGATAAAATAAATCCCCTAAAATCAGCATATGAATAGCTAATTAAAAGGAATCCTCAGTAATAAAATACTAATAATAATGGTCAAAGCTTTATAATTCAACTTTGAATTAATTTATTTAATGTATAATTCATCCAAAAACTTTATATATTAGCTTTTGTGATGAATTTTACAAAATTTCATAATAATCCCGTATCCAGTTTTCTGCACGCACAATCTTCGGTAAAAGAAGCATATCATGAGCACCCAATATCCAATTGATGCGTTTCAAGATGAGTTGAAAAGGTAACTGAATAAAGGTCAATTTCTTAGAAGACAACTTTGCCCATAAATGCACGAAACCCATCCAAAAAGTCAAGGCAACTTGGCTGGCTTTCCAAACTTTACCAACAGATTTATATTTATGCTCAATGTGCATTACTTTAGCCCTCTCATGCATGTTTCAGGCTCCTTTGACACCGAGTCAAGTGATGGAAGATCAAGCAAGCTTGAAAAAGAGTAAGGAAGCTTCAAAGGAGAAGAAAAAGATGAATGTTTATGCAAGCAGTCGAGAAATCAGTAAATGTCTTTCCTCTCACCAATCTTTGCTTATTTTAATGTTTAAAGATTATTGTTTATTGACTGACTTTCCTTCTGATTTGCCTGCATCAATTGTTTCCCTTTTGCAGGAATTTAAGGATGTGTTTCCAGAAGAAACACCGAGGGGATTGCCACCTCTTCTTGGCATTAAGCACCAAATTGACTTTATCTCAGGTACTACTATTCTAAATCGACCAGCTTATCGAACTAACCCCGAAGAGACGAAAGAGCTTCAAAGACAAGTGACAAAATTAATGGACAAGAGTTATATTCGAGAGAGTCTGAGTCCGTGTGCTTTTCCGGTACTGTTAGTACCGAAGAAAGATGGGTCTTGGAGGATGTGCGTAGATTGTAGAGCTATGAATCATATTACAATTAAGTATCGTCATCCTATTCCCAGACTTGATGATATATTGGACGAGCTTTGTGGAGCCGTTATCTTCTCCAAAATTGACCTAAAGAGTGGATATCATCAGATTCGCATGTGAGAAGGCGATGAATGGAAGACAACCTTCAAAACGAAGCTAGGTTTATACGAATGTGCACAAGGTGTTGAAGTCGATCCTGAGAAGATAAAGGCAATTCAGGAATGGCCACAACCGACATCAATTACTCAGGTTAGATCTTTTCATGGTTTAGCTAGCTTCTATTGTCGGTTTGTTCCTAACTTCAGTTCTATTACCACACCCTTAACCGGGATTATTAAGAAGAATTCTAGCTTCTTATGGGGTAAAGAATAAGAAGATGCCTTTTTGAAAATTAAGGATTGTTTAACGAAGTCACCTGTGTTAGCCTTACCTAACTTTGATAAAACTTTTGAAATTGAATGTGATGCTTCTGGAGTTGGTATAGGCGCTGTGTTAATGCAGGAAAAAAGGCCCATTGCATACTTCAGTGAAAAGCTTAGTAGAGCAACATTGAATTATCCAGTTTACGACAAGGAGATGTATGCACTAATTCGGGCATTGGAGACATGGCAACATTACTTGTTGCCTAAGGAGTTTGTGATTCACACTGATCATGAGGCTTTACGATATATCACAGGTCAGCATAAATTGAATAAACAACATGCTAAATGGGTTGAATTTTTAGAGTCTTTTCCTTATGTCATTCGTTACAAAAAGGGTAAAGATAATGTCGTTGTTGTTGCTTTATCACATAGATATGTGCTTTTGAATTACCTTGATTCACATTTGGTTAGATTTGCATATATTCGTGACTTGTATGTTGATGATTCTGATTTTAGAGATAAGTATAATGCTTGTCAGAAAGGTGCAGATGGAAAGTTTTACAGGCATGATGGTTATCTTTTCAAAGAAAATAGGATATGCATTCCACAGGGTCCAATGCGTGATATTCTGATCCGTAAAGCACATGAGGGTGGATTGATGGGTCACTTTGGAGTCACCAAGACGTTACAGACATTGAAAAAACATCTATTTTGGCCTAAGATGCGTAGAGACGTTGAAAGGTACTGTGAACGTTGTGTGACATGTAAAAAAGCAAAATCGAAGGTTTCACCATATGGTATGTACTTACCTTTACCTATTCTTGATTCCCCTTGGACTGATATTTCAATGAATTTTGTTTTGGGATTGCCTCAAACTAGAAATGTTAGAGATAGTGTCTTTGTTGTGGTTGATAGATTCTCTAAGATGGCACATTTCATTGCATGCCATAAGACTGATGATGTTGTTAATGTGGCTAACTTATTCTTTAGAGAGATTGTTCGATTACATGGTATTCCTAGGTCAATTGTTTCTGATAGAGATGTTAAGTTTCTGAGTCATTTCTGGAGGACTCTTTGGAGCAAAATAGGTACAAAACTCATCTTTTCTACTACTTGTCATCCCCAGACTGAAGGACAAACTGAGGTTGTTAATCGTGTTTTATCTACTTTGTTGCGTTCCATCATTAAAAAAAACATTAGGACTTGGGAAGATTGTTTTCCACATGTTGAGTTTGCGTATAATCATGCTATACATTCTGCTACTAAGATGTCACCATTTGAGGTTGTTTATGGTTTTAACCCTATTACGCCTCTAGATTTGTTACATTTGCCACAGGAATAAGTGACGAACAGGGACGGTCAAGCGAAAGCAGAATATGTGAAGAAGTTGCATCAACAGGTGAAGGAGAATTTAGAACGAAGGACTCAATAGTACTAAAAGCAAGCAAATAAGGGAAGAAAGCGAGTCACCTTTGATGTTGGTGATTGGGTTTAGGTTCACTTCCGAAAGGAACGATTTCTAGCCCAAAGGCGGTCTAAGCTGTTACCGCGAGGAGATGGTCCTTTTCAGGTGTTGGAGAAAGTGAATGACAACACCTACAAGATAGACTTACCGGGCGAGTACACTGTAAGTGCCACATTTAATGTTTCTTATTTAACCCCGTATGATATTTCTGCAGATTTGAGGTTAAATCCTTTTCAAGAAAGGGGGGATGATGTGAGCACATCATGTCAAGTTCAACAGGTTGATCCGGAGGTCTTACCATCAGGACCTATCACACGTTTTAAGGCAAAGAAATACAGGGAAGCTTTTTTTCTTACTTGTGCTAACATTTCAGATTCATTTGAGAATGTCCATGCCTTAGAATATGTTGTTTATAATGTGTTGCATGCTGATATGTGACATGTTTAGGTATATATATTAGTATGTGTGTTTACTTATGTATATACTATGTTAGTTATGTTTGCATTTGGTTTTAAGTGTGTTTGTGTGGTTAAAATAAGATTAAAAGGCTTTTTAGATGTGTTTGCCTTGTTCTAATATAGGTACTTAGGAGAACCTTAGCTCAAGTAAGCATACTCAACTCATCTCCAGCTCAGGAGAGCATATGCAGTTCAATACCAGCTCAAATGGATTATATTCAGCTCATAAGAAGCTCAATGGTGTGCACGCAGCTCACCTTAGCTCGAGGCAGCTCAGAGGCTTAGCTCCCAGCTCCATTTAGCTCCTAACACTTATAGCTAGTTCGTTTTAGCTCATCTCCATTTCCAGCTCAACTCAACTCAAGTTGAAGTGACCTACAGCAGCTGAAACCTATCGTTTGAATTAAGGCCACAAATTCAAATTTGGCCAACTTCTCCTTTATTCCTATATATTTACTTAATTTTGTAAAGACAAGGTTAGACAATTTTATGAAACAATATTTTTGTGAGAAACTCTCTCAATTTCAGTTCTTCATTGAACTTTTCTTGACATTTGCTTCGGGTTTCAGACTTTGTTTCAGGTCCGGATTGTATCATTGATCCTATGGTCACTACAATAAGAAACTTTTGGTGGTCGGGCAAGAAATATGAAAGGGGGTGGACTCATGTGGCTTGGCATAATATCTGCAAGCTGAAGCAAATGTGTGGCATGGGTTTCTGTGATCTGAAACTGTTCAACATTGCTCTACTTTCTAAACAGGTCTGGAGACTGTTATACAACAAGGATTCTTTGTGCTTTAAGGTGTTGTCGGCTAAATACTTCCCTCATGAGAATATTCTTGATACGAAACATGGGGAAAATCATCTTTCATTCGGAGCAGCATTTTCAAGGCAAAGGAGGCTGTAAATGAGGGATTTCACTGGAAGCTTGGGACTAATAGCATGGTTAAAGTTTTCCAAGACAGATGGGGTGGTACAAAGACTATTCTGTTGGAAGGGAATTATTTAGATAATCAATCTGACCCGATAAAGTGTGGGGAATTCATGATTCCAGATATAGCAACACGGAATGTGGTTCTGATTAATCAGATATTCTCAGATTAGGACGTTCAATTGATCTACAGATGCCCTATTGCACCAAATTTAGAGGATATGCTCATTTGGGGTCACCACTCTTCGGGAAGTTACACTACCCGTTCTGTATATAATTGGCTGCAGTTACAAAATCACGAGGTGAGGGGCCCTGATGCAATTTGGAAGGCCATGGCCAAGCTTCCTATTCTGCCACGAATCTGAATCTTTGGGTGGAGATTATGTCACGATGCACTTCCATTTGAGGAAAAACTTGTTGTTGCTGGAATTGGGAACGATCTATGTCCAATGTGCAGCAGTGAAATTGAATCAGGGATTCAAGCCTTCAGGGATTGTCGGAAAGTTCATGGGCTTTCGATCTCTATATGTTTTTTGGGTATCTTCCTCAAGGATCTTTTTCGAGTTGTAAAGTTTGGTTAGAAACCTGCTTGAAGTCTTTGGAGAAGGAACAATTTACCCGTTTAATTATCTTGCTATGGAATCTGTGGAACCGGAGGAACAAAGTTGTTCATGAAGGTAAACTCATTCCTGCTAGAGCAGTGATGGAGTATGCTGAACTGCTTGCATCGGACTATGCGGCAGTGCAGGAGTTTACAGTCCCTTCGGTCCCTTGTAGCAGAGCAACTAGGTGGGTAAAACCCTCTGATGGTGTGATAAAAGTGAATGTTGATGCAGCATTTATCGCTAGTTCTAGAGATGTAGTAGTTGGAATTGTTGCCCAAAACTCCCATGGCTTGGTCCTTGATGCGAGAGTGCATAAGCTTAGTGGGGCGCATACTACTGAGACTGCTGAAGCTTGTGCCTTTATCTTAGGAATCCAAGTGGCAGTTGAGAATGATTGGAATAATGTGGTGATTGAAGGTGACTCGATGGCTATCGTCAACAAGCTGAATGCGGAGGCACTTGATAGATCGATTACAGCCTCACATTTGTCTGAAGCTTTTTCAATATTCTCTGCCTTGGTAAATTTTAAAGTTGCTCATATTGGACGGGTCGCTAATAGAGTTGCGCATTCGCTTGCTCATTGGGCTCTTAATTGTGATGATCCTTTCATTTTCTTCGAGGTTATCCGGGATTGTATATCAAACCTTGTAATTGATGATGCCATTTATGGCTAAGTGAAATACAATTCAAATATTTCAACAAAAAAAAACAATGTCTACTGGGAGCATTGTGGGAATGTTTTTTTAGCTCTTTAGGGAGGAAGGGTTCTTGGGTACCCTTGAGGCACACTGGGTTGGTTCGTGAAATTGTAGGGGCCCGCCCTAGGCCATATCGCCATGACCGGAGCACCCCCTACCGCCGGTAAGGTTTCCGGCGATGCTCCGACCATTTTCCGGTGAAATTCCAGCGATGCTAAAATTATGAAAAACGACCCTCCCCCATTCCGTCCCTCCCCTCCCCTCTTTAACCAAGGGGAAAATCGAAGATATTATTAATATCTAGATTGGGTTATTAGTTGGAACGATGAATAATTTATACGATCGATATCTGTTGTGCCTAAAATCGTGATCGTCCCTCCCAATTTCATAAAAACTTGAAATATCGACGATGATGTAGAAAAGGCTAGCACCACTTGCCTTGCTAGGGGAAAAAGATCCTTTTTCCGCATCGGAAAATAGTAGACCATTGGTGCATGA